>CM048750.1:152543548-153993548 GCA_026315105.1 Locusta migratoria
TGGGATTTGGAATAGGACCAGGTGAATTTGATGGGACCAAAGGAGTTGAGGTTGGAGAGGAAATTCTGGAGTTCTTCTTCTTCACTGTGAGTCCAGATCATGAAGATGTCGTCAATGAATCTATACCAAACTTTGGGTTGACAGGCTTGGGTGTCCAGGAAGGCTTCCTCTAAGCGTCCCATAAATAAGTTCGCGTACGAGGGGGCCATCCTGGTCCCCATGGCTGTTCCCTTTAGTTGTTGGTATGTCTGGCCCTCAAAAGTGAAGAAGTTGTGGGTTAGGATGAAGCTGGCTAGGGTATTAAGGAAAGAGGTTTTAGGTAAGGAAGTGGGTGGTCGGCGTGAAAGGAAATATTCCATCGCAGCGAGGCTCTGGGCATGTGGGATATTAGTGTATAAGGAAGTGGCATCGATGGTTACAAGGATGGTTTCAGTAGGTAACAGGCTGGGTAATGATTTCAGGCGGTCGAGGAAGTGGTTGGTGTCTTTGATGAAGGATGGGAGACTGCACATGATGGGTTGAAGGTGTTGGTCTATGTAGGCAGAGATTCGTTCTGTTGGGGCTTGGTAACCGGCCACAATGGGGCGGCCGGGATGATTGGGTTTGTGAATCTTCGGAAGTAGGTAGAAGGTGGGGGTCCGGGTGTTGGTGGAGTCATGAGGTTAATGGAGTCAGGTGAAAGGTTTTGTAGGGGGCCTAAGGTTTTAAGGATTCCTTGAAGCTCTGCCTGGACATCAGGAATGGGATCGCCTTGAAAAACTTTATATGTGGTATTATCTGAAAGCTGACGCACTCCCTCTGCCACATACTCCCACCGATCAAGTACCACTGTCGTGGAGCCCTTGTCGGCAGGGAGAATGACGATGGAATGGTCAGCCTTCAGATCACGGATGGCTCGGGATTCAGCTGCGGTAATGTTGGGAGTAGGATTAAGGTTTCTCAGGAAGGACTGGGAGGCAAGGTTGGAAGTAAGGAATTCCTGGAAAGTTTGAAGAGGGTGATTTTGAGGAAGAGCAGGTGGGTCTCGCTGTGACGGAGGACGGAACTGTTCTAGGCAGGGTTCGATTTGAATGATGTCTTGGGGAGATGGATCATTAGGAAGAGGATTATTTTTCTTCGTGGCAAAGTGCTATCTCCAGCAAAGACTGCGAGTATAGGATAGTAAATCTTTCACAAGGGTTGTTTGGTTGAATTTGGGAGTAGGGCTAAAGGTCAGCCCTTTGGATAGGACAGAGGTCTCAGATTGGGAGAGAGGTTTAGAGGAGAGGTTGACCACTGAATTGGGATATTGTGGTTCCGGATTGTGTGGATTGGAATTTTGAGGTTTGGGAGGGAGAGGAGTTGGGAGATTGAGAAGATGGGAGATATTGGGTTTGTGTGCAATCAGAGGAGGTTGAGGTTTACTGGAGAGGTTGTTGAGGGAGAGAGTATTGCCTTTCCGGCGGTGGGTGACCAGAAGATTGGATAGTTTTTTGAGGTGCTGGGTGGCATGCTGTTCTAATTTGTGGTTGGCCTGAAGGAGGATATTCTGAACTGCAGGTGTAGATGTAGGAGAGGAAAGGTTGAGGATTTTGATTAGGGATAGGAGTTGACAGGTGTGTTCATTGGCGGAGTTGATGTGTAGGTTAAGGAATAGGCAGGTGAGGGATATGGATTGTTCAGTTTGGAATTGGTATAGGGCGGGATGAAAGGATGGGTTACAGCCAGAGATGGGAACTTTCAGTGTGAGGCCCCTGGGGGTGATGCCAAATGTTAAACAAGCCTGAATGAATAAAATGTGTGACCTTAGTCTGGCTAGGGCAAAGGCATGATGGCGGAGGGAATGTAGATAAAATTTGATGGGGTCAATGTAGGGTGACATGAAAGGTATGGGAAAAAAACTGGTGGTAGAATAAGGTTGAAGGGTAAAAATAATCTAACGAATGAATAGAAGTGAAAACGCGTAGAAAAAAGATCGGAAATGTCGGAAAAACAGACGGAAATATAAAAAAAGGGAATGGAAATAATCACGAAGTTGCTGGAAATGCCGAAAATTGTTATGAAAAGCCGAAAATAGTTATGAAGTGCCAATTAAAGGTTATAGTAAATGAAGTTGTGAGATGATGTTAATGCAGGAAAATGAGAAATGTAGATGGAAAGGGGGATATTATCGAGATGTAGTTTTGAAGGCGGTATCTGCGAGACTGTGAATAAAAAATGACGACGACGTTGGTCGTTTTGTTTGGATAGGCTCGCAAGTTAATATTACTGATTGTTGTACAGATTGTTGTATGTAGTCTAATTGCCTGGAGAAAATTGAATTATAAACTAAGAAGGGATGTGAAAATAGAGTGAGAATACTATGTAGAACATACACAGAAGGAGAAAGTAAGAGGACAGAAAAGATTTCGAAAGGTAACAGAGCAATAACAAACGATCGTGATTGTTAGATTCAAATTGATGAAACGAAAATTATAGAGGGAAACTTTACCGGTGGGATAAACAAAAATAAAAATAGAAAACAGATGACTTACCAAAAGGACCGGCTAGTCGATAGAAACAAATAAAATAAATAAAATCACACACATACAAGCTTTCGCAGCCTAGCTGCTTCGTCAGGCAGAAGGGAAGGAGAGGGAAAAGGAAATGATGAGGGTTTCAAGGGAGTGGATAAGGAGTCATTCCAATCCCGGGACAGGAAAGACTTACCTTGGGGGGAAAAAAGAGGGTAAACAAATACACACACACACCCACACATTTACACAGACGCAAGTACACTTAGGCAGACATACTGTAAAACTGTAGAAAGCAAAGAAGTTAGACAGAGATGCCACTTGAGGCAGAGGCTCTGTCCAGAGAACAAAGACAAAGATGTTAAGATGGTGGGTGGGAATTCGAATTTAGCAGAGGTTGAGACCAGGTGGGCAACGTGAAGAGAGAATATGCTGAAGGGCTAGTTCCCATCTCCGGAGTTCTGAAGGATTGGTGTCGGTGGGAAGTATCCAGATAACCCGGACAGGGTAACACTGTGCCAAGATGTGCTGGCCGTGCACCAAGGCGTGTTTAGCCACAGGGTGATCCTCATTACCAACAAACACTGTCTGCCTGTGACCATTCATGCGAATGGACAGTTTGTTGCTGGTCATTCCCACATAGAACGCTTCACAGTGCAGGCATGTTAGTTGGTAAATCACGTTGGTGCTATCACAAGTGGCTCTGCCCTTGATCGTGTACACCTTCCGGGTTACTGGACTGGAGTAAGTGGTGGTGGAAGGGTGCATAGGGCAGGTTTTACAACGGGGGCGGTTGCATGGGTAGGAGCCAGAAGGTAGGGAAGGTGGTTTGGGGATTTCATAGGGATGGACTAGAAGGTTACGGAGGTTAGGTGGGCGGTGGAAAGACACTCTCGGAGGAGTGGGGAGGATGTCTTGAAGGATGGATCTCGTTTCGGGACAGGATTTTAGGAAGTCGTATCCTTGCTGGAGAGCCACATTGTGTCCGCTCCAGTCCCGGAAAGTATCCGGTGACAAGAGGGGGCACTTCTGGGTTTCTGTTGAAGGTTCTGAATTTGGGGGGATGAGGAAGTGGCTCTGGCAATTTGCTTCTGTACCAGATCAGGAGGATAGCTGTGGGATGTGAAGGCTGTTATCAGGTTATTGGTGTATTGGTTCAGGGATTCAGGACTGGAGCAGACTCGTTTGCCTTTCCTCTCCTACATGTACACCTGCAGTTCAGAATATCCTCCTTCAGGCCAACCACAAATTAGAACAGCATGCCACCCAGCACCTCAAAAAAACTATCCAATCTGGTCACCCACCTCCGGAAAGGCAATACTCTCTCCCTCAACAACCTCTCCAGTAAACCTCAACCTCCTCTGATTGCACACAAACCCAGTCTCTCCCATCTTCTCAATCTCCCACTCCCAACTCCTCTCCCTCCCAAACCTCAAAATTCCAATCCACACAATCCGGAACCACAATATCCCAATTCAGTGGTCAACCTCTCCTCTAAACCTCTCTCCCAATCTGAAACCTCTGTCCTATCCAAAGGGCTGACCTTTAGCCCTACTCCCAAATTCAACCAAACAACCCTTGTGAAAGATTTACTATCCTATACTCGCAGTCTTTGCTGGAGATAGCACTTTGCCACGAAGAAAAATAATCCTCTTCCTAATGATCCATCTCCCCAAGACATCATTCAAATCGAACCCTGCCTAGAACAGTTCCGTCCTCCGTCACAGCGAGACCCACCTGCTCTTCCTCAAAATCACCCTCTTCAAACTTTCCAGGAATTCCTTACTTCCAACCTTGCCTCCCAGTCCTTCCTGAGAAACCTTAATCCTACTCCCAACATTACCGCAGCTGAATCCCGAGCCATCCGTGATCTGAAGGCTGACCATTCCATCGTCATTCTCCCTGCCGACAAGGGCTCCACGACAGTGGTACTTGATCGGTGGGAGTATGTGGCAGAGGGAGTGCGTCAGCTTTCAGATAATACCACATATAAAGTTTTTCAAGGCGATCCCATTCCTGATGTCCAGGCAGAGCTTCAAGGAATCCTTAAAACCTTAGGCCCCCTACAAAACCTTTCACCTGACTCCATTAACCTCATGACTCCACCAACACCCGGACCCCCACCTTCTACCTACTTCCGAAGATTCACAAACCCAATCATCCCGGCCGCCCCATTGTGGCCGGTTACCAAGCCCCAACAGAACGAATCTCTGCCTACATAGACCAACACCTTCAACCCATCATGTGCAGTCTCCCATCCTTCATCAAAGACACCAACCACTTCCTCGACCGCCTGAAATCATTACCCAGCCTGTTACCTACTGAAACCATCCTTGTAACCATCGATGCCACTTCCTTATACACTAATATCCCACATGCCCAGAGCCTCGCTGCGATGGAATATTTCCTTTCACGCCGACCACCCACTTCCTTACCTAAAACCTCTTTCCTTAATACCCTAGCCAGCTTCATCCTAACCCACAACTTCTTCACTTTTGAGGGCCAGACATACCAACAACTAAAGGGAACAGCCATGGGGACCAGGATGGCCCCCTCGTACGCGAACTTATTTATGGGACGCTTAGAGGAAGCCTTCCTGGACACCCAAGCCTGTCAACCCAAAGTTTGGTATAGATTCATTGACGACATCTTCATGATCTGGACTCACAGTGAAGAAGAAGAACTCCAGAATTTCCTCTCCAACCTCAACTCCTTTGGTCCCATCAAATTCACCTGGTCCTATTCCAAATCCCATGCCACTTTCCTCGATGTCGACCTCCATCTATCCAACGGCCAACTACACACATCCGTCCACATCAAACCTACCAATAAACAACAGTACCTGCATTATGACAGCTGCCATCCTTTCCACATCAAACGTTCCCTTCCCTACAGCTTAGGTCTTCGTGGCAAACGAGTCTGCTCCAGTCCTGAATCCCTGAACCAATACACCAATAACCTGATAACAGCCTTCACATCCCGCAGCTATCCTCCTGATCTGGTACAGAAGCAAATTGCCAGAGCCACTTCCTCATCCCCCCAAATTCAGAACCTTCAACAGAAACCCAGAAGTGCCCCCTCTTGTCACCGGATACTTTCCGGGACTGGAGCGGACTCTGAATGTGGCTCTCCAGCAAGGATACGACTTCCTAAAATCCTGCCCCGAAATGAGATCCATCCTTCACGACATCCTCCCCACTCCTCCGAGAGTGTCTTTCCGCCGCCCACCTAACCTCCGTAACCTCCTAGTCCACCCCTATGAAATCCCCCAACCACCTTCCCTACCTTCTGGCTCCTACCCTTGTAACCGCCCCCGTTGTAAAACCTGCCCTATGCACCCTTCCACCACCACTTACTCCAGTCCCGTAACCCGTAGGGTGTACACAATCAAGGGCAGAGCCACTTGCGACAGCACCCACGTGATTTACCAACTGACATGCCTGCACTGTGAAGCGTTCTATGTGGGAATGACCAGCAACAAACTGTCCATTCGCATGAATGGTCACAGGCAGACAGTGTTTGTTGGTAATGAGGATCACCCTGTGGCTAAACACGCCTTGGTGCACGGCCAGCACATCTTGGCACAGTGTTAAACTGTCCGGGTTATCTGGATACTTCCCACCGACACCAATCCTTCAGAACTCCGGAGATGGGAACTAGCCCTTCAGCATATTCTCTCTTCCCGTTGCCCACCTGGTCTCAACCTCCGCTAAATTCGAATTCCCACCCACCATCTTAACATCTTTGTCTTGGTTCTCTGGACAGAGCCTCTGCCTCAAGTGGCATCTCTAACTTCTTTGCTTTCTACAGTTCTACAGTATGTCTGCCTAAGTGTACTTGCGTCTGTGTAAATTTGTGTGTGTGTGTGTGTGTGTGTGTGTGTATTTGTTTACCCTCTTTCTTCCCCCCAAGGTAAGTCTTTCCTGTCCCGGGATTGGAATGACTCCTTATCCACTCCCTTGAAACCCTCATCATTTCCTTTTCCCTCTCCTTCCCTTCTGCCTGACGAAGCAGCTAGGCTGCGAAAGCTTGTATGTGTGTGATTTTATTTATTTTATTTGTTTCTATCGACGAGCCGGTCCTTTTGGTAAGTCATCTGTTTTCTATATATATATATATCTCTCTCTCATGGTTTCACAAAGGGTACAAGAGATACCATTGGACGTCAAGGACCATCGCGAAAGGTACATAGGAAAGGGCAAAGTAGTATATGACCTCTTCGTAAAGAACTTTCTATAGTGCAGTGGGATAAGGCTGATAAAAGATTAGGAAGAGAACTGGAGTAAGTGGAAGGAGGGATAGCTGATTGCAAATTTGAACTTGAATCAGAAGGAAAGCGTACAAATAGGTAACGAGACATCTGAAGACAAGTTTGGGGGAGGTCAGGCAGGATTGTTAAATCACCTGTCCTTGAAAGTTATATTCATGGTAGGTGTGTTGGAAAATAAAAGTAAGGGACAGTACGCAAATAGAATATGCAAATGGTTTGTTTACTTGATATCGAATGAAAGGTGTGGCTGACCCACCATCGAACATTTAGTTTATCCTCTAAACTAGTTTCCAAGTAATAAAACCGATCCAAAATTGTGTAAAGGGGGGGTTAACTAATCTTAATGATTTATATTGACTCGTTTTATTCTCTGAAGTCAAATTAACGTCAGATACAATTAAACACAGAACAAATTATACACATTTACAAAACATAATATACACTCCTACAGCAAGTGACAGTTAAGTCTGTGAATTTACCTGATGTTTTAAACAGTCCGAAAATGTAAATACCCCCTTGAAACACTAGCAAATGGATGTGATACTGTACCAAAACTGTGCTGGCTGGTGAAGTCAGCAACAAGACTGCTGGGCGGCGGCTGGGAGTGTAGATAGCTGCAAGTTGCAGACCTGGAGATAATTCAGCTTCGTATTCCAGAAGCAATATTTAACTATCAGCCAACTTCGACCCCGGCGGATCTTAGTGCCTACAAATCTCCCTCGTTCGGCTGTCGTGCCACTACAGACAACATACGTGTGAAACATGAGTGTACTTTAGGCAGAGATGACACCAGAACTGTGACAATCGCAATTAGCGAATTGGTGTGTCTAATATCAGGCAGGCTGACCTTGCTCTCAGCTTTTCATTACTCAGCACTATTAGCCAAGTTTTGGAGCAACTCCGAAAGTTGTACCACAAGCTCTTAAGTATAGCTGCTCGACGACAGTATAAACGGAGAGCAGAAGTGAATCGCCTGCTCTCCTCAGCTGCTCAAACACCAGTCTCCTCCTCTCTACTTCTAAAATCTGTCTCCTCTCTGCGAAGTGTCTAGGCTCCGTCTATCTACAGAAATGCCAATCTGCAGTGATGCCAAACTTCCTTGTTATTGTATAATTGCGGAGCTCACCAGCTTGGAACCAGACACGTACAAGCGGGTGCTACCGTGGCGTTCACCAACTCGGCGCCAGACGTCTCAGCTCTCCCCTCGCAAAACACCGTACACTACCCATGGAGGCATATTGTATTGCTCAAGACGCTCTTGGCCAGACGCCACCACCATTGCTGGCGCCAGCCAGATACTAGGAAGGCTCACGCCTCAGTCCTACTTGCTGTGGCCTTCAGCCGTAAGGCGTCTTCTAGGAACCGCTGACCCTCCGAATAAGACACCCTCGTGCTTGCCACTAGTCACTGTTAGCTCTGAAAGTGTGTTTTCCTCCCTGCTACAGGCCTCACACAACCAAGTAACAGAATATTTATCTTTCGCCACAAGTTATTAAATCGATAACCTAAGAATAATCTAATAATATTAACAAGGTTATGTTGAAAAGCAACATAGCAGTACTGAAATCTCTTATCCTATTTCATGTTTATCTCAAAGAAAACTAAAATGTTGTTTGCATGGTAAAATTGGGCATCAAGGTAGGTCCTTGAAAAACGGAATACACAGCATTAACATCCACTACAAAAAAGGCTAACTTTAGCCAGTCATCCAGACATAGGACTTGGTGATATGAATATATTGAGAAGTAACAAGAGCACATTCTGCTAGTTATCAACAGGCGACGAATCTCGAAAAAAAACCAAGTGTCTTAGGGACTATGAAGTACACAAATGCACAGTACCCTCAATGCAGCACAGGTGTGGTCTCGTGATCTTATTGACAATCCAAATAAACTTGAAGAGTGGACTTCAGAAGGAACAGATGTGCAGAATATCTTAAAAAGTGGACATGTGGGGGGGGGAATGGGGTGCTTGTAAAATCAGAATCATTCAACCTCACCTTTAATAGTTGGATACTGTCAGAATAAATAAAAGGATTTAATAATATAGTAAGGACAGTTTACAAGTCACCGAAAAGATGTGGCGGGAGCTGCGACAGGCACCCACCCCAGGGGGCCCCACAGTTCTTCTGTGGGTACGTGTGTGGCGCGCACGGGGCCCCGAGCCGGAGCAGCCTTTTTTCTGCCCCAGGCTGCTTAACTTTCCCTACCGGTTTATGCCTTTGCCCGGAGACAGGCATATTTCGTGAGCCACGGTGGTTCTTGTTGTCGTTTTTCTTCCTTTCTTACCCTTTGTTTCGGCCTTTCTCTCTTCCTCTATTCTTCTTCTTTCCTCTCTGTGCGTGTCTGAAGGCCGACCCACGCATTATCATGCGTAGCAGGTGACGGGGTAACGCGTAATTCCCCGCCCCGGGTAGACAAGTAGGGCACGTAC
Organism: Locusta migratoria; assembly: GCA_026315105.1. Taxonomy (NCBI): domain Eukaryota; kingdom Metazoa; phylum Arthropoda; class Insecta; order Orthoptera; family Acrididae; genus Locusta; species Locusta migratoria. The sequence goes on from CM048750.1 coordinate 152,552,744, forward strand.
GTACCCCCTGGTAAAGGCCAGGCCCAGGGAGGGGTGATTACCCGAGCTGGTACCTTCCGAACATGCCGATTGGTCCCTCCGTCAGTTCTTGGGAGGTGTGAACAATCACCTAAGGCGGGTAAGCCCTCATGGAGGGCCCCCACTAGGAAGGAGCGTGCCATCGGAGACGCCGGTAATCACGGGGGACACTTCCGCGATGACTGCCTTCTCTTCTTCAGTGACGTTGACCCAGAAACGGAAGATAGATTCGCCTCAGCAAAAGAAGACTCTGTCTAATTTACCGAAATTTCTTGTTGTCTCGCACCGACGGAAAAGACTTCAATTCTGTCAATCCTTTCGTTATACAGAAAGTTGTAGATGCAATTGCTGGCCCTGTTAAAACCTGTTCACGTCAGCGCAATGGCACATTGTTGCTGGAAGTGGACAGTGCCTTCCAAGCTCAGAAACTAATCCGGACTACATTGTTACACACATTTCCTGTCAAGGTGGAAGCACATCGCACACTCAACTCGTCACGTGGGGTAGTCTTCACGAGATCCCTTGACGGGTTGTCTGATGAAGACATCCAACCCTATATGTCCGACCAGGGTGTGACAGCCGTCCATAGGGTAATGAAAAAGGTCGATAACCAGCTGACACCGACTCGTACTGTGTTTTTGACGTTCGACAGAGTTGACCTACCGTCGAAGGTCAAAGCAGGGTATGAAGTCATCTCCGTCCGCCCTTATGTACCTAACCCAACGCGCTGTTTTCAGTGCCACAGGTACAACCATACCCGTGACTGAACATTGCCCAAATGCAGCAAAGTGTGTCACTTGTGGTAGGGACGCCCATGAGGGGGATTGCCCACCTCCGTCCCCTCACTGCCTAAACTGCAACGGTGACCATGCGGCTTCCTCTCAACTGCCCTGTATACAAGGATGAGAAGGTAATCCAGCAAATTCGGGTTACGGAAAAGGTATCGACATCTGCTGCTCGAAAGTTGTTGGCGAGTCGATAGCCCACTGTTCTCCCAGCGGGCACATACAGTAAGGTCCTTACCTCTACTCGACCTACTAAGGATTAAAGTACCCAGACGTGTGATTTTACCTTCGCTGACACAGTTGTGCGATCCGCCAGCCCGAAGATTGCCCGTTCCACGTCCCCGCTTCCTCCTGCTGCTCCTAAAGTACAGTCTTCGTCAACCTCTAGTAAACTGCGGGCACCTAAACAGGATGCCCGGACTTTGAGAAAGGAACCCGTCCGTGAGGATTTTCTGCGTTCTCAGGCTTCCCAACTGTCAACTGCCTCTTCTAACCGTCACTCTTCGAGAAGAGCCAACAAGAAAAAGAGTTCCTCTCCTTCCCCGCCGAGGCGTGACCCATCCGTCACGCCGTCCAACAGTTGCCGGCCTCAGCCGTCTTCCGTTTCACCGGTTCGCTCCGTCTGCCGGGCACCCGGCCCTTTACCGGCGGTGGAAACTGCCCCTCCTGATCAACTCAGGGAGGTGGCAGGCGCGTCGGTCGAACCTATGGACCACGACCCTTTGCCCCTAGACAGCGATAGCAGTGCTCCCTCGAAATCTGGTCCTCAGCGGCCGTCGAGGTGACCCCGCTTGCTAGTTGGTTTTTATCCTTCTTTCTTCTCTCATTTTTATCATGGCGCTCCTTCAGTGGAATATTCGCGGCATTCGTTCCCATCGGGAGGAGTTAAAACTACTCCTTTGGTTGCACTGCCCGCTTCTAGTCTGCCTCCAGGAAACTAAGTTGCGTCCACGTGATCGTGCAGACTTTCCACACTACACCTCTGTGCGGTTCGACCTGCCACCCGTGGAAGGTGTCCCAGCCCATGGAGGGGTTCTGATGCTCCTTCGAGACGACGTCTATTTCCATCCCATTTCCTTGCATACTCACCTACAGGCAGTTGCCGTCCGCATCACTTTATCCACATTTACCTTCTCCCTCTGTAATATCTATTCGCCATCGTCATCTGCCCTTACTAGGGCAGATGTGCTACACCTTGTTGACCAGCTCCCTTCACCTTTCGTGTTGGTAGGCGACTTTAATGCCCATGGGGCTCTCCGGCACCTTGTCCGAGAGGCTCCCTTTTGGTGGACCTTCTCCAACACCTCGATCTTGTCTGCCTCAATACCGGTGCACCGACCTTCCTTTCCGACACAACACACACTTATTCCCATATAGACCTCGCAATATGCACTCCTCAACTTGCCGGTCAGTTTGAGTGGTAAGCACTTTCTGACACGTACTCAAGTGACCATTTCCCTTGTATCATCCACTTCCTGCATCATTCCCCATCTCCTCCTCCCACCAGTTGGAACATTTCCAAAGCCGACTGGGGGCTTTATTCTTCCGTGGCTGTTTTTCACAATCAGAATTTTCCCAACTTTGACAGTCAGGTCGACTACCTCACAGAGGTTATTCTCATCGCTGCTGAACGTTCCATACCTCGTACATCCTCTTCTCCACGTCGTGTCCAGGTCCCTTGGTGGACTGCAGCCTGCTGCGATGCACTTAGAGCCCGGCGCCGTGCTTTACCCACCTTCCGCCGCCACCCAACTTTGGAGAATTGCATCAATTATAAACGTATGAGAGAGCGATGTCGTCGTATCGTAAACAACAGCAAGAAAGCTTGCTGGACTGCTTTTACTAGTTCTTTTAACTGTTTTACTCCCTCCACGGTTGTTTGGGGTGGCCTACGCCGTTTATCCGGCATCGAGGTCCACTCCCTGATTCCTGGCCTGACCGTGGAGAATGCAGTCCTCGTGGACCCCGCTGCTGTTTCCAACGCATTGGGCCGTTTCTTTGCGGAGGTTTCGAGCTCTGCCCATTACCACCCTGCCTCTCTTCCTCGCAATCAGGTAGAGGAGGCACGGCCGCCTTCTTTCCACTCTTTTAATCGTGAAAATTATAACGTCGCCTTCACCATGCAGGAGCTAGACCGTGCTCTCGCCCTGTCCCGATCTTCTGCTCCCGGGCCCGATTCCATTCATATTGAGATGCTGAAGAACCTCTCTCCTGCGGGCAAGTGCTTTCTTCTTAGTACCTACAATCGCATATGGACTGAAGGTCATGTTCCCACAAGTTGGCGTGAAGCCATTGTTGTCCCCATCCCCAAGCCAGCGAAGGACAAACACCTTCCTTCCAGTTATCGCCCCATTTCTCTGACGAGCTGCGTCTGTAAGGTGATGGAACGCATGGTTAACGCTCGGTTGGTCTGGCTCCTCGAATCTCGCAGCCTCCTGACTAATATCCAATGCGGTTTTCGTCGACACCGCTCTGCTGCTGATCACCTCGTTACGTTGTCGACCTTCATTATGAACAAGTTTCTAAAGAAGCGTCAAACAGTAGCAGTGTTCTTCGACTTGGAGAAGGCATACGATACCTGTTGGAGAGCGGGCATTCTCCGCACATTGCACACATGGAGCCTTCGGGGCCACCTTCCTCTTTTCATTCAAGCGTTTTTGGCGGATCGCAAGTTCCGGGTACGGGTGGGCTCTGTTAAGATACCATTTGCCAGGAGAATGGGGTACCACAGGGCTCCGTCTTGAGTGTGGCGCTCTTTGCCATTGCAATCAATCCGATCGTAGATTGCCTTTCAGCCGACATCTCCGGATCTCTTTGTTGACGATTTCGCAATTTATTGTAGCGCCCAGCGGACGTCTCTTGGAGCGTTCTCTTCAACACTGTCTTGACCGTCTATATTCCTGGAGCATCGCAAACGGCTTCAGATTCTCCACTGAGAAAACTGTGTTTATAAACTTCTGGAGATACAAGGAATTTCTTCCACCTTCTCTACATCTCGGCCCTGTTGCTCTCCCTTTAGTGGAGACTACGAAATTCTTGGGACTCATGTTGGATCAGAAACTTTGCTGGTCCACACACGTGTCCTACCTGGCTGCCCATTGTGCCCGATCCCTTAATGTTCTTCGTGTCCTCAGTGGCACGTCATGGGGAGCGGATCGTACCATCCTGCTTCACCTTTACCAGGCCGTTGTTCAGTCAAAGCTCGACTACGGAAGCCTTGTATACTCTTCTGCACGGCCGTCGATTCTCCGACGTCTCAACTCTATCCACCATCGGGGTTTACGTCTTGCGACCGGTGCATTTTATACTAGCCCTGTTGAAAGTCTGTATGCCGAGGCTGCTGTATTACCCTTGACCACTCGGCGTGACATACTCTTGTGTCGGTACGCATGCCGCCTACGGTCGATGCCCAACCATCCATCTTACAGATTATTTTTTGACGACTCATTCGATCGCCAATATCAGTTGTCTGCGATTGCCTTGCTTCCACCTGGAGTTAGGTTTCGCCGCCTACTACAGCGGCTCGATTTTACCCTTCCTTCCACCTTTCGGTTGAGTGAAAGCCCATTGCCACCGTGGCTGGCCCAGGTTCACACTCACCTTGAACTTAGTTCGCTCCCCAAGGAGAGCACTCCGGATTTGGTATACCGCTCGAGGCTTGTCGAACTCCGTTCGCGGTTTGATAATGCCATATTTATTTACACTGATGGTTCCAAGAGCACTGCCGGTGTCGGATCTGCCTTCGTCATCGGGGATAACCGGTTCCAATACAAGCTCCCTGACCGGTGTTAGTTTCATGGCTGAGCTTTTTGCCCTCCACCAGGCCGTTTTGTACACCTGCCGCCACCGCGAACCTTTCTATGCCATATGTTCGGACTCCCTTAGTGCCCTGCAGAGTCTTAAGGACCCTTTCTCGAACCATCCTCTCGTGTATCGGATCCAACGCTCCCTCCAGTTGCTAGCTGATGACAGCTGTCACGTTTGTTTCCTATGGGTCCCTGGCCACGTGGGAGTGCTCGGGAATGAGACCGCCGACATAGCAGCCAAGGCCGCAGCTATTTTGCCTTGCATGGCTACCTTTTGCGTCCCATCGGACGATGTTCAACGGGCTCTTCGCCGGAGTATCGTGTCGCAATGGCACAGTGCGTGGTTTTCAATTTACAACAATAAATTGAGAACTGTAAAACCGATACCGACCGCTTGGATGACCTCCTCACGCCCCTCTCGGCGAGAGGTGGTCATCCTGGCCCGGTTGCGGATCGGTCACTGCCGTTTCAGCCACCGTCACTTGCTCTCCGCCGACCCTGCACCGCTGTGCTCCTGCGGTGAACTGCTGATGGTGCGACATGTTTTACTGACTTGTGTTAATTTTAATCATCTCTGTGTAGCCCTTCACTTTCCGTCTACTCTGGAGGAAATTTTAGCTGATGACACACGAGCAGCTGCTCGAGTTTTGTGTTTTATCAACTTGGCCAACTTATCAAAGGATATTTAACCCTTTTAATTGTCTTTTATCTTTCATTTTTAGCCTCTTGTTGATGTTCTGACAGTCACCTTTTTTCTTTGAGATCATAGCGAATCTATGTTCTTGGCTGGGCGCTAATGACCATAGAAGTTGTGCTCCCTAAAACCACAAAAAAAAAAGGGGGGGCAGCGACAGGCACAAACAAGACACATAAATACAACACTTTCAGCTATCGGCCATGGCCTTCTTCAGAAAATAGAACACTCACGCAGGAACACGACACAGTCATACAACCATCACCTCCGGCTGCCACACTTAGAGTAACGAGATGCAGCTTAAGAATGGAGTGAGGAGGCGGGTGACGGGAGAAAAATAAAAGCGCACCCGCACCGCGCGCGCACAGCACTTCCTATTCCAGTCTTGTCATAGGCTTATCCTACCCTATCAGAAGGTGGGTAACCTGTGAAAGCAGCCACATAATTTACCAACTGTGCTGCAAACTCTGTACAGCTTTCTATATTGGCATGACCACCAACCAGCTATCCATTAGGATGAATGGCCACTGCCAAACTGTGGCCAAAAACAAGGTGGACGACCCTGTGACACAGCATGCAGCGGAGCACAAGTTTGATTTCAATGGCTACTTCACAACCCGGGCCATCTGGATCCTCCCATCCACCACCAGCTTTTCTGAACTGCACAGATGGGAGTTATCCCTACAATACATTCTCCGATCCTGAAATCAACCAGGCCTCGACCTACGATCACTTCTCTATTCCCCCCCCCCCCCCCCCCCCAATACCTTACAGTCCCTACCTCTCTATCCCAAACCTTACCTATTTTGAGTGGTGCGTGAATGTGTGCGCGCGCGCGCGCGCATGCATGCGTGCGTGTGCCCATTCTTGTGTACTTAGTGTGCACGCATTTTGTATATTTATTTTATTTTTCTCCCCACTCCATTCCTAAGCTGCATCTCGTTATTCCCATCCCCACCACCGTGACATAACCTTCCTATCCCTTTCCCCTCCCCTCCCAGCCACGATTCGCCGCAGAGCGTGATTCGAAGTGCGGCAACCGAAGGTGATGGTTGTATGACTGTGTTGGGTGCCTGTGCGAGTGTTCTATTTTCTGAAGAAGGCCATGGTCGATAGCTGGAAGTGTTGTATATGTGTGTCTTTTGTATGTGCCTGTCACAGCTCGTTGCCACATCTTTGCAGTGAGTTGTAAACTGTCCTTACCATATTATTAATTCCATCCTGGACTTTCCATTATTATAAAAGGATTTTTTTAGATTAAAGGTGTGACCCTATGTACCCAATCCTACGTGCAGTTTAAAATGTTAGTATTTTGAGCATTCTAAAATTGGCTGTAAGAGAGACATTTTTGGTAAACATGGAAAGGCCACCAAAGAGGAAGCCAAGTTCGAAGTGTGTAAATTACTCTGAGGAACACCCAGTTTGGAGTAGTGATTGCACCTTGTACTTGGACAAAAAGAAGTGCAGGAAATTGGAACCACAAAGTGCATTTATTACAGTGAGGCCGAAAAAGATGTTTGCTGCTGCTGTTCGTAGGCCAGCTTCCAAGGTTGATGCCTCCAATCACACTCAAGTTGTTAGTGTCAGTACTAAGATCTGTACCTGTGAGTGCACCTGTAAGGTTGCTATTGTTAGAAACCAATGCCCCGCCAAGTACATCAGTAAAACCTACTGTTGGCAATATTACGTATCTTTTGGTACCCTCCCCAGCAGAGACCACTGATCAGGTCCCTGGCTACAAAGAAGGCCAATGCTGCTGTCACTACTGTGAAGTCTACCAAGCATAAAAAGGCAACAGGAAAGTCAGGTGCAGGTTAAAATAGGCAAAGTATCAGACCACATAGAGGTCATTATACTTGACCTATCCTTACTCCACTTCAGAGCTCGTGGAGTAACGTGTCCCTCTGGGGGTAAACATCTCACGACAAAACTAAACCTTCACTCAGTTCAGGAAGAGGAGAGAGTGAAGGTACAACCTCGGTGATAGATGGCTCCCATACACCAGAACAATCCACAGGGATTCAGGACATGTGGAGGAATTAAGTTTGACTCAAGTTATATTCGAATATTGATGGAAATACTCCACAGAGATGATAAAGCCGGTAATGCACAAGGCAGCCAATGAAACAATGGTGGTATACGGCATGCTGTGCACAGGGCAGCCAGGAATTCGTGGCTGCGGCAGCCATCAAAACGCGGCCGATTGCATGGCAGCCAGCTGGCTGCGGGCAGCCAGTTGCGAACAGTGATCCTCACAGTGAACGCGTGTGGCTGTCAGTAATCTCCGTGCACTTGAAAAAGCAGCCAGACCTTGCTTCCAAGTCGTCAAGACGTTTGACACAGAAATTTAATCATGAAATTCAAAGACGAAGAGAGATCTGGAATGTGTTTTGTGAGCAATATTAGTGATTGTGATGTGAAGAGGAGGAGGAGGGGAGGAAATCGCAAATGTAATATGTGAAGAGAACATGTTTGAAAATGAAGAGAATGAATTCGGTAAGTTATTTATTATTCATTACATAGAAAAAATTGCTTACAGCTACAATAAGGAAGAAGAGGATTTCATTGTACACTTAATACACACTAATTCACACGGAAACAACAATAGTTACATACATAATATGTAATTACTACCTAAATGCAATTGTTTTGCCATTCCAGCGGATTTTCATTAATAAAGTAATCCGCAAATAAATCTCTATATGCTGATACTGATGAACGGCCCCTGCTGTCGCAGGACCTGGGGAAACTTCCAGTTCTGGAGGGACATACAGTGTGTCTTCAAATTTGTAGCCATCTCTGTCTCGCACATAGTTATGTAAAACTCAGCATGTTTTTATTATGGCAATTGCAAATTCTTCCCGAACATCCATCGGGTGATGAAAAATTCTCCATTTATTTGTCAGAATGCCAAACGTACACTCTATAAAGCGCCTAGCACGAGCCAGTCGGTAGTTAGATTTCTCTCTTTTTTTTTTTTTTTTTTTTTTTTTTTGTGTTAAACTCCTTCCGCCATAAGGAAGCATATTTTCAGAAATACCAAACGCTTCGTCTCCGACAATAACGAACGGCATCGGTATTCCATTGTTAGATGTAGGACTTTTCCCTGGGATTTGTCATTTTTTTTATTTAGGAGTTTTTCATACAGAATTGATTTCTTAAAAATAGATGAGTCACTACATTTTCCGCATGCTCCAACATCTATGTACGTGAATTTATAATCTGCGTCACAATCGAAAAATAATTTTTTATAATTGTAGTACAGTGAACCTGAATGACAGGGTTTTATTACTCTGTTTCCTGTCGAAGGCACCAATACAATTGTGAATGTCTGCATTTTTATTAAAACCATTTGCTATTTTAATCCATCTTTCTTCATTTAATTCTGGAAACTCGGTCTGTGTCATATTCTCCCAAATCGCTAAGCAAGTTATATATAAAACTTGAAACGAGATACAATGGCTGGCCAGTACTTACCTTTGTGCTGTAGCGCCGATAGTAACACAAATGAAGAAACAGAAAAAAGGGGACAAAAAGGACAAGCTTTCGGAACACAGTTCCTTCATCAGGTGGGAGAGAAGGGAAGAAGAAAGGATGGGAACAGAAGGGAAAGGTAGTTCACGACCTAGGTCATGAAGGTGGTGTTTCTGGAGTGTGGACGTCAGAGATACTGCATGTATGTACTGAGCCGAGCCAGAGAGGATGAATATAATAAAAGAGGAAAGATCAAGTAGTAAAGAGAAGAGAAGTTGAGTGAAATGAATGATGCTGAGGGGTGTAGGAGGGGCGGGGGTTGTCTAAAACGTTTTTCATTATCAGAGAAAGATGGATGGACACACACACACACACACACACACACACACACACACACACACACACACACACACACACACACACACAGAGAGAGAGAGAGAGAGAGAGAGAGAGAGAGAGAGAGAGAGAGAGAGAGAGAGAGAGAGAGAGGTAAGGAAGGGGTAATAATAGGTGAGCTGAGGATAGAGGAAGGCGAGGAGTTAGCGTAGATTTAGGCCAGGGGGGGTGGCGGGAGGAGAGGATATGTTGGAGGGCAAGTTCCCACCTCCGTAGCTCTGAGGGACTGGTGTTTGTTGGTACTATCCAAATGGCATGTGTGGTGTAACACGTGCCCAGGTCCCTGGAGTTATGCTGGAGGGCATATTCTGCCACAGGATATTGGGTGTCCCCCAGGCGAACAGTCCGTCTGTGCCCATTCATCCGCTCAGCCAATTTGTTAGTAGTCATACCAACATAAAAGGCTGAACAGTGGACACATGTCAGTTTGGAGTGATGGTCTCATCTCAGGGCATGACTTGAGAAAGTCATAGCCCTGTTTGAGGAATTTTTTGAGGCATTCCAGGCCAGGATGGTACTGGGTGACTAAGGGGGTGCTTCTGGGTGGTCTGGGGTTAGGAACATTATTGTTGGAGGGAGAGAAATGGACAGCTCGGGAGATCTGTTTGTGGACGAGGTCTTTAGGGTAGTTGCGGGAGAGGAAAGCATTGGATAGATTGTTGCTGTAGCTGGTGCGGGATTTGGAACTGGAACAGATACATTTCCCACGGATGCCCAGGCTGTAGGGAAGGGATCGTTTAATATGGAAGGGATGGCAGCTGTCAAAGTGGAGGTACTGTTGTTTGTTAGTGGGTTTAATATGGACTGAGGTGTGGATGTGCGACTCAGCAAGGTGAAGGTCAACATCAAGGAAGGTGGTTTGAGTTTTGGAGAAGGACCAGGTGAATTTAAGGTTGGAGAAGGAGTTAAGGTCGTGGAGGAAATTCAGAAGGGTTTCTTCACTGTGAATCCAGACCACAAAGATATCATCTATGAATCCATACCAAACCAGGGGAGGCAACTTCTGTGTCTTAAGGAATGCCTCTTCCATGCGGCCCATGAAGAGGTTGGCATAGGAAGGAGCCATTCTGGTACCCATAGCTGTCCCCCTGATTTGTTTGTAGGTCTGGCCCTCAAAGGTGAAGTAATTATTGTTGAGTATGAAATTAGCAAGTGTGACAAGGAATGAGGTTTTTGGGAGGCTTTCAGGTGGGCGTTGGGAAAGATAGTGTTCTAGAGCTGATAGACCATGGGGGTGAGGGATGTTGGTGTACAGGGATGTAGCATCAATGGTGACAAGGAAACTATCATGTGGGAGGGGCATAGGGATGGATTTGAGGCATTCCAGAAAGTGGTTTGTACAGTGGTATATCCGATCCGAAAATTGTGATTCAATGCTGCCATAGTACATCCTGTAACCAGATATCTGAAACAAAACATGTCCATATGAAAAAATTGAAACCCTCGTAATTCTATCAGGAATTTTATTATATTATTGTAATTTATTTTTCATTTGAACATCCCGAATTAAGTCACATCGGCGCAGCTAACAGAAACTTTTTTGCAGGCAAATCTCTGCAACAGAATTGGAAAAACATCCGAACAAGTTTCAGCAGGGAACTAAAACGCAGAGCAGGTGCCAAAAGCGGATCTGCAGCTTTGCGTAAGAGCCCTTACTTGTATTTCGAACAATTACAGTTTCTTAACGAAACCAGTCTGCATGAGACGGAAATTGCTGAAAGTAACTATGGGGGGACAGTAACATACCAAATTCTTCAGTCATTCCCAGAAAGAAGCAGAAAAATAATAGCGAGAGATTAATTGATGTACTGCAACAGAGTATCGCAATGAGGGAGGAAAGTGAAAGGAAGCAAGACTCTGATTCGGATAGACTATTTCTGCTTTCATTATTAGATGACTTCAAAAAGATTCCAGAACAATGCAAGCTAACAACAAAAATGGAGAATCTTGACGTCATAAAAAGAGCACAAGTACTTCCTCTGCAAACTCATCACCATAGCTATTCTGATTGTGTCAGCAACACCAGTGGTCTGACCATATAGACGTAGGTATGAACCAGATGCCGCAAGTACACAGCAATATCAGCACGGATACACAGGTACACTACAGCTAAATGGTGGTAGAGTATACTTCAGCAGAGGTCAGAATGAAACTCGCCATGATTATCCCACACCTGTTGCACAGACACAGCCCGCTGCCGCGGAGTATAACCAGCTGTCATCGCCCTCTGTATCAACTCAGAATTCTGAAATACTTGATCTGTTCCAGTCACGAGTGATACAAGAACTTTAATATATTAATATTCTTTTCAAATGTCATTATAATTTAACATGTAACATTAAAGTACTAGTTTCAAACCATCATGTGTGTTTTAATTTTTAAACTATCACTTAAGTTTTCCGGGTTTGTCTTTTTTTCATCTCGTTCAAATCCGTAACATTGAAATCGATGGGCCAGGGGAAAAAAACAATGACAATTCAACAGTTTTTCTCACAAATTTAGCATTTTACTCCTTTAAAGTTTTTTTATTGTACATTTTCTAATCCAAGCGACCATTATAATCAGTGACATAAATATTTGGTGTTGTTACTTTCTGCAGAATTTAGAACAAATACCTCCTCCCCCCCCCCCCCCCAAAAAAAAATAAAAAAATAAAAATCAAACCACCCAACCTTATGTAAATTTTGAATTGCCATATTACCCCCTGCCCAATTATTTTCAAATATTATTAACAAAGAATTATATTTGTTTCCGACTCACCTGAGAGTAATCAACAGTTTCTCTTCCAGCATTATACAAGCTCGCATACAAGTATCAGTACCCATAATGGAATTTCTTATATTTTCCAGAGGTTATCAAAAGATTTGACTGACATCCTTGTATAGTTAAAAAAAGCGATCTGGGTAGTATCGAAGATCCTTGAAGTAATTTTTAAATAAACCCTTAGTGCACATCTGCAAGCAGAGGATGAACCCAATATCTCTTTTTTGCTTTGTGTTTCCTTTGAGACAACAGGTGGACGATTATTGCATCTTCCACGTCCCTGTCGCTCGGCCGATTGGGAACAACAACGAGCCGTCAGCTGGCTGCCGCAGCCTGGCTAACTAGTGCGTTACCGGCCTAAATTATACTTCCCCCCAAAAGAGAGAGATTGGCTGGCCAGTACTTACTTTTGTGCTGTACCGCAGATAGTCACACACAAAAAAGTGAAGAAATAGGACAAGCTTACAGAATGCGATTCCTTCATCAGGTAAGAGAGAAGGGAAGAAAAAAAGGAATGGGATGAGAACAGAAGGGGAAGGTAATCCTCGATCATCCTCTTCATGACCTAGGCCATGAATTACTTCCCCTTTTGTTCCCATTCTTGTTAACTCAGGTTAGACAAATATGTATCTGACTAATATACAAATTTTAAATCTAATAACAACTCTAAGCTACATGGCTATATTCTCCACAAGGGCGACGATTTTGGGAGATATGACACATGTGATTAGCCGCATGGTCTAAAAGCATTGTGCTATGGACTGGCTGGCTTCTGCTGAAGGTTAAAGTCCTTGTCATGTATGTGCATCATCCCTATGTTTGCCCCCTCATGACATGCTCAATGAGGAGCTCCATGGGACTTCTTACCCAGCTCTCCCAACCATTCATTCTCTATGGTGATTTTACTGCACATAATGTGCTTTGGGGCTCTGCAACTATCTGCCACTGAGGTTGTGCAATTGAGAGGCTTCTCTTAAGCCTCTCCCCCTCCCTCCCCCCCCCCCCTACACAGGAGCGACGAATCACAGAAATTTGTTGCTTGTGATACTGCTGCAATATGTTCTCTCTCTCTCTCTCTCTCTCTCTCTCTCTCTCTCTTTATAATTTAACTTCAAGTAACTACAGTACACAGTTTTTCAGTCTTAATGTGTCTATAGAAATGTAAATAGCCACATTACTGATTAGTGTGAATACAAATTGTGAAACGGAGAGTTAGGTTGTGTGAAATGACTAGGGACTTCACTACAGCTTCATTGATTTGCCCTTAACAATTAAATTAAAATATAAACTTAATAAAATGGTTACTGTTTATCATTCTGGTTCGCAGTTAAAAATTTTAATGAAATGTGCAATTTTTTAATAAATGATTAAAAAACATCTGATGGAACTTGATGATTCTTGGCTGTTATTATGAATGTCCTACCAATTCCAGTTCTAATTCCACAAGCTTCATACCACTGGCCAATGCAGAAATTCTAGGGTGAATTTTGTATTACTATGTATATAAACACAAAGTCTGGCCACCATTGCTCAGAGTAGTTCGCCCCTCAGGCCTCGGGATTAATTTGCTGAGTACGGGCTTGGTGAAAACGTTCCAGAGTAGGGGAATATGTAACACAACCAGTCCTCCACACCATAAGCTCTGTGTGTGCTTCAGCGACCACCGTATGGCGCTACGGTGGAACATTGTACATTTCAGAGCCCGGGGATCTTGGCTTAATCGCCCGGGTCATGAGGACGGTACAAACCCCAATTAAAAACCCCAAATCTCAAGGTGTGCAACGTGCTGAGGAGATGCATGGCTGTTGAGGTTGAACAGTCACTAGCAAGTAACCTGCCACACCTTGGTTGTATTAGGTTTACCCAGGCAAGTGGGGCTCTGCCTGGGCGGTCATTAGTTCCCTAGCTACTTGTCGGAACAAGTTGAAATGAGCAAAGAATAGCATTGGCGGACGCCAAACTGCCGTCTCAAAGCTTGGAAGAACCAACTTCAATGTGCCAATGTGCAACCCCGAATAGTTTCCTTTCCTGGCAATGCCGTGGTAAGAACATAGGGCTCATTACCAAGGTGAGGCTTATGCCCCCCCCCCCTTCCCCCCGATATCTGGTGTGCACTAGGACAGATACAGAATTGTTTATGACCACATAGCCTCTCTTTTTCTTTTTTTCCCCCCTTCTTCTTTGTGAAAAACCTTGAGGACAAGCTTGGGGAGGTGGAAGGAATGAGTTCTGGATCTGTCCTGATAACGTTGTCTCAGCCCCAGCCCACTCATGGGCATTGCTTGCCTGTGACAATTTGGGTGATGTTTCCGTTAGCATCACTCCCCACAAGAGCTTGAACGTGGTCCAGGGAATTATATTTAATAAGGACCTTTTATTGCAGTCTGACGAAGAGTTGTGAAAGAACTTACAGGGGCTACAAGTACAGTTTATCTGGAGATTCATTGCCTGAGAAAATCAAGGTGATGATGTACCAGTGTGCCGTTAAGCCTTATGTTTCTCCACCTACGCACTAGTTCAAGTGCTGGAGGTTTGGGCACATATCCTCCCGGTGTGATACCAACCTTACATGTTGGGAGTGCGGACATGTATTGCACCCAGGCGTCTGTTGTACCCGTCCTCCGGTCCGTGTAAATTGCAGGCAGTACCACTCTCCTTGCTTGCCAGACTGCACAGCTCTGTAAGGAGTGTAGAATTATGGAATGTAAGACCTTAGACTGGTTGACATACTCAGAGACAAAGAAAAAGTATGCAAAACTCCACCTTGTGAGCATGAAAACATCCTATGCCACAGCTGCATCTCCATCACCTCTGCCATCCCTGATAAGACCTCCTGCCCCATCTGCCATAGTGGGCTCTTCAGCCTAACTGCTAAAAAACACCTGCCCCCTTGGTGTTTGGGGTACCTCAATTTCAGTTACCCCAATGTCCCTACTTCGGAGGCAATAACACCTTCACCTCTAGGAACATTGGTCCCCACATCTGAGCCAGAGAAACAGCAGCCATCTCTGCCTCTTTTTGCAAGGATTGGCTCCCTCGGAACCCTTCCCTCACTCACTGCTACAGTGGATACCAGTGAGTGTCTGAAAGAGCCACCACCTGCTGGTCGCAGGGCCTCATGGTTGTCGTCAGTCCCTGAGATTTGAGTCTGCAGAGCCCCCCCAGCAAGAGAAACGTAAGGATCAGCTAGGTAAGAAGAAAAATAATCCCAGATGGTTACATACTTGCATCCCCTGAGGACTTAACGATTGTCCAGACCCCAGAAGCCGTGGACATTGAGGCTCAACCTCCGCAGCCAGTGACTACAGATGGTTCTGTGCCCGATTCTCCACCTTCTTCTTCAGTATACCCTTCATATCAGGAGACATTTTGACCCTACAATGGTACTCTGACATTTTTTTTTTCTGCCACCTGTCAAAGTTACAACAGCTATTGTGCCACTTTCCTGCTTCCTTCATTGCACTACAGGAAATCTGGTTCCCTATTCAGTGGACCCCTGCCCTCCGTGGCTATCGGCGCTGTTATTAAAACTGCTCAGACTATGAAAGAGTATCCAGGGGTGTCTCTGTGTACATCCTCACCTCTGTACCCCGTGCCTCTCCACACAACACTTGAAGCAGTGATGGTTAGGATCCAGACAGTGCAGGACCATCACCATCTGCTCTGTCTACTTCTCCCTCAGATGAGGTTATTTCTCCAGTGCCTTGATTGCCCAACTTCCCACACCAATATCCTTCTGGGGGCTTCAGTGCCCACCAGCCTTTATGGTGACACACAGATCTCGGGCTGTGGTAGGGTTGTCTACACTCTTAACACAGTTGGATGTATGCCTCCTGAACACTGGTGCTCCCATGCACTTTAGTGTGGCACATAGCAATTACTTGGCAATAGACCTCACACTTTGTTGCCTGCTCCTTTTCCGCTATATCGGTTTGAGCATACATGACTACCTATATGGCAGTGATTGCTTTTCTGTCCACTCTCTGCTTCAGTCTCAACCAGTAGACCACTTGCTCCGATGTCCTACGCAAACAGACTGGTCAGGTTATACCTCGGCTGCTGTGGTTGCTGCTCAACTTCGCACTGAAGTTGATGCAACATTTCACCAGGTGACTGCAGCCATTGTTTCCACTGCCGAGAAGCTGTTGCATGCTCTCCAGGTACATTAAAGTGCAAGTTGGTGCCTTGGTGGACACAATAGATCGCTGAGACCCTCTGAGTTCATCAGCAAGCACTGTGACATCACCAATGTGTTGAGCACTTGATAATTTTCAAATGTCTGGGGCCCGTGCTTGGAGACTGATCCAGCAGAGTAAACAGGACTGTACGGAGAGGTAAGTTGCTGCTATCGGTTATAGCACCTCCGCTGGTCTGGTGACTATTAGGATACCACACAAATGTAGGGATCCCGTCTCCCCATTCAAGGAACCGTTTACACTGACCCCAGCGCTATTGCCAAACATATAGCAGAGCATTTCTGTGACAGAAGCATACAGTGCGGACTTCATAAAGAGTGAGTTGAGCGATAGCCGTTATCGTTCCACATGTGCGTGCGAGTTAGAGTGCCCTTGCTGCATGCCCCAAAACCTCTCCAGGACCGGACTATGTTCAGAGCCAGTTCCTCTGCCACTTGTCAGCGGATTCTCAACTTCAACTGCTCACGCTGTTCAATTGTGTCTGGGCTGAAAGCATTTTCCCATCCCAGTGTCAGGACAGTACCATCATCCCAGTGTTGAAAGCTGATGCCGATCCGCAGGTGGCTAATAGTTACTGCCCTATTAGCCTTGCAAGGTCCTCAAACATATGGTTAGCCGGTGGCTCATGTGGATCCTTGAAGATCGGGAACTCTTGGCCCCGCAACAGGGGTCCTTCCATCAGGGTCGATGCATTATAAATAACCTTGGAGTCAGCCATTTGTATAGCCTTTGCGCGGTTTGAGCACCTCGTTGCAGTCTTCTTCGACCTTTGGAAGTCGTACGACACCACCTGGCGCTATCATATTTTGGCAACACTGCACGAATAGGGCTTTACAGGGTACTCTTCCCGTCTTCATTCAGAACTTTCTCTACCTTTGCACCTTTTGTGTCAGGGTCAGTACCTTTTAATAGTTCCCCTCACATTCAGGTAAAGAGTCCCACAGGGCTCTGTTCTAAGTGTCCCTCTCGTTTTGGTGGCAATTAGGGTCTTGCAGCTGCAGGTGGCTCATTCGTCTCTTGCTCGTTATTTGCTGATGACTTCTGCCTATATTATAGCTCCATGAGCATCAGCATCTCTGAAAGGTGGCTGCAAGGTGCAATCTTGGGCCTTTGCCCACAGTTTTCAATATACCGCATCCAAGACCAGCTTGATGCATTTTTGTCGCCGGCGGCCAGTTCATCTGCATAATGAACTGCTTCAGGTAGACGAGATGCATTGCTTCCTGGGCATGCTTTTCAATGCCCGGCTCACTTGCATGCCCCACCTTCACCAACTTGAACAGTGCTGGCAACACTTAAACGTCTTCCATTGCCTCAGCCACACTGATTGGGGGACTGCACGAACAACTCTCTTGTAGCTCTACAAGGCCATAGTTCAATTGGCCTCAAATATGGGAGCATAATATATGACTCGACATTGCCTTCAGCATTATGCTTGCTTCACGCGATCCTCCATTGTGGTGTCAGGCTGGCAACTGGCGCTTTTTGCACTAGTCCAGTGACGAGCCTTCCCATTGAAGCACGGATCCCGTCCCTATGATTCCATCGAGAACAGCTGCTGGCATAGTACGTTGTCAAAGTTCATGCCTCACCAAATCACCCAAACCGCAGGCTCCATTTTCTATCTTCTGCTGTCCCCTCCCCACGATGGTGACCTTGGTTGCGTCTTCGGATTTCGGCCGAGGTTTGCTCTCTTCACCTCCCTCCCTCCTTTCATTATCCTCCCCGATTGCCTCCTTGGTCCCTCCCTCACCAGTGGCTTTCCCTGGATTTGACATACGCCCCCGCTTCAGTCCCGCCTGCGACACTAGTTTGTGGCACTTATGGACTCATTCTATTATGCAAAAATGGTGTATGATGGCGGTTCTGAGGGCCAAATTGGATTTGCCTTAGTGAATGGCGACCGCAGTGAATGGCATTCTATCTGCCTTGAGACCAGTATTTTCACTGCAGAGCTCATGGCTATTTATCAGAAGACAGATATCAAAGGACTATTTTAAAACACCTATTTTACACGAAACAAGAACTTCATTGTTACCAAAAACAAATATGAATTTCGTGTGTATTTACACTTACAGGAGAGAAAAATGCTACAAAATGTTACACCCAAAAACTCCTTACGTACATTTAGTAATTGTGGCCAACATTCAGCAGCAGAGCGGTGGCTGAGGTCAATCCGAGCTGACGAGATTTCTTAAAGAAAAATAAATTAAAAAAAAAAAAAAAGGGTCACCTTGCAGTATTTCTATTTGATTTCCTCTCTCTCTCTCTCTCTCTCTCTCTCTCTCTCTCTCTCTCTTAAAGCTCTGATACTTTCTAAACAGAGCCACCACAATTTACAACTACAATACTGACTGTTGATTGTTATGTCCTCATTCTGTTCAAAAGTTTGAATAGTTTTAATTTTGATGCATGTTATTGGAGCCAAATTAAAAATTACAGTTTTCCGATACTGGCAGATTGTTTCAGGCACTATCCAACATTTGTACCTAATTTCCTTTTAATGTAGTTTGAATGGATAACATACATAATAGCTGGGTATTTTGTCTGACTTGTATTAATATAAGAATGCACTTCTGTATTCGTGAACAGATCTATTTGATTGCTAGATATATTGTGTAATGTCTTATCATCTCTGTTCTATTGGCCCACTTTAGGTTACAGTAGTAACACTAAAAGTGGGCCTTTGTGATTGCATTTTGACAGCTTGAAATTTAAATGAAAATAATGGCTTAACCGTTCATCTGTCACGAAAATTGCATAAACCGAATTTGTAGAGGAGGGAATTCTCTACAACTTTCCTGTCTTATGTATTTTTCATAACTCACATCGTTAGAGATTTGCATAAATAATGGCGATATGATATCGCCTCTTGATTTTGCATATACCAAAACTAAACTAAACTCTGCCCATTCAGGCTGCAAGGGCCCAAGGAGTACTGACTGGCCGCCGTGTTATCCTTTACCCACAGGCATTACCGGATGCGATATGGAGGGGCCGTGGTCAGTGCCCCGCACTCCTGGCCGTGTGCGTCGGTTTTCCAGACTGGAGCCGCTACTTCTCCATCAAGTAGCGCCTCAGTTTTACCTGACAACGGCTGAGTGCACGCCACTTGCCAACAGCACTCGGCAGACCTGGACGGTAACCCATCCAAGTGCTAGGCAAGCCCGTCTGCTTAATTTCTGTGATCTGACGGGTACCGGTGTTTTACGTATGCCAGGCGTTACGAAATGTCACGTGACATTCTTCACCCACAACTCTCTCTGGTATATGCCATCTTGCTTCCTGTATTTTATGATTTTCTTATTATAACTTATGTGTTGTCATTTCAAAGCAGTGGCGCACTGAAGAATTAACAAAAGAACGTTGTTCATAGTATGATAAATTATAATCTAGGCCTAAAAATGTCATTTTAGCTGATAGCAAGTGCCAGCAATAGTACGAGAATTAATGGAAAACACTATAGTTGTTCGCCTTGCTGTAGTGGGTAGTGCATTACCTTGTGATGCATGTGGTCAGTAGTTCGATACCCGCCAAAACAATTTTTTTCCCTCCTTGGCTCCTAAAAGGGTTACCGGCACTCTAATTAATTAAACAGAGCTATCTTCTGCAGTGTTTAGAGTTATGCAAATGTTGTAAGAGTGCTCCCTCTAAAATGTGTCTTTGTTCTATTTCGTGAACATGTCGTGAAATATGCAACAACGAATTGAACACTGGTCTTCAAGCCTTTGCACAACAGGATAATGTGATAACGAATATTCTGAACAACACGCAGATTACTGGTAGTTTCATATATCAATAGAGTCCTATATTTCTGTTCCAAGTGTATACATAGCAACAAATTGATTTTTTCCCCTCAGAAATTATTCACTATTAATGTATTAATGGGATATGTTGAAGGTATTAATTAGAATCGATGTGTTTACTAAAATGTTTGTCTTTGGCATGGTTGCTATGGACGCTCTTACTGTAGGTTGCATTAACTTTTCTGTAGTTCAGATATGACTTAGTTCATTTACTTTGTTCTGTGCTAAAATACTGTGACTACATTTTATTTTACAGCTAAAATAACAAACAGAGTAACTGGTAATACCGAATTCCACAAAGCTCTAGCATTTAAGCTATATACAGAGTTACTATTATCATTACGTCATTTATAACAGTCATTGTAAAACTATCTCCCCAATGAGTGTACACATGATAAAGAATTGTATCTTTGCAATTCGTTGGTATGCATTTCATGATATGTTCATAAAATAAAAGAAATGCACTTTTCAGAGAATAGGTTACAGTTGTGCACCACGATGGACAGCTCTGTTGTGAGTGGTGGGAGAACAGGGATGGAGAATTGATAGCAGGGATCGCAGGGGGGAAGGGAATGAGAGAATCCTCTAAAGGGGGAGGACTGAGAGGAGGAAGAGGAGTCAATGACTGAAGGTGGTGCGTGACCTGAGAGCGAAGGAGGGGGAGCCTTGAATGAGGAGAAGGAAGAGGAGGGAGCCTCAGCCTCGAGAGGGAAAGCAGGATCGAGGTACGCAGGTTTCAGGCAATTAATGGAGGCGGTGGAAGGTTTCCCATTGTGGAGAATGGTGTAGGTGTTTGCTGCACGAAGGAGGCCAGGTTAAGGGCCGGAGTAAGGGGGCTGTAAGGACAGTGTCATCATGCAAGAACACGAACTCGCAAGTCTGTAGGTCCAAACGTTCCCTTACAGGCGGAGGAGAGTGGCTGGCAGGAGGGGAAGGGAAGGACACAGAACAGATGAGGTGTACTCGGTCTACCAGGGACCAGACAAGGGAGATCTTCAAGCGAGGCGGGGGGGGGGGGGGCAGGGTGACAAGGTTGCCCAGTAAGGTAAGTCGTTGCCTGTATATGAATTCTGCAATGATGCCACGGAGGTCCTCTTCGTAGGTCGAACGCAAGCCAAGGAGAATCAGAGGAAGGGCGTCAAGCCAAAGCAACCCATGGCACCAAAGGGCTGTTATTAGGGTCCGGGGCCACCGCTTCTCTAGCCAGTTGATTGGTGGTGTGGATCCGGTGAATGCCGCAAATGTGGCGGATATTGGTGACAAAGCACTCTCGAATTGGTGCCCCTGGTCACTTGTGGTGATCGAGGGGCAGCCAAACTGAACAATCCAGATAGATATAAACGCACGAGCAACGGACTCGACAGTGATATTCAGCAGAGGTGTGGCCTCCATCCACCTCGTTGTGCGGTATATCATGGAAAGGATGTACCGGTATCCGTCGACTGGTGGCAGAGGGCCAACAAGATCCAAGTGGGCGTGCTGGAATCTGCCAGACAGAGTAGTTTATACCCCCCCCCCCCCAGGGGGCCCACAGCTATTTTGTAGGTATGTGTGTGGCGCGCACAGGGCCCGAGCCGAAGCAGCCTTATTTCCGCCCCAGGCTGCTTCACTTTCCCTCCCGGTTCATGCCTTCGCCCGGAGATGGGCGTCCTTTCCAAGTCAAGTTGGTTTCCTGTCCTTTCCTTTTTCCTTGGTTTCTTCCTTTCCTAAGCTTTGCTTGTGTCTTTCTCCCCTTGCTGTACCTTCCTAGCCTTCCTCTCCTCCTCATTAGTCTCCACTTCGGATTTGAGACACTTCTTTCTCTTCACTTCCTCTATTCTTCTTCTTTCCTCCCTGTGCGTGTCTGAAGGCCGACCCACGGATTATCATGCATAGCAGGTGACGGGGTTCCGCGTAATTCCCCTCCCCGGGTAGACAAGTAGGGCACGTACGTACCCCCTGGTAAAGGCCAGGCCCAGGGAGGGGTGATTACCCGAGCTGGTACCTTCCAAACACGCCGATTGGTCCCTCCATCCGTTCTCGGGAGGTGTGACTTGAGGTGTGAACAATCACCTGTGGTGGGTAAGCCCTCATGGAGGGCCCCCACTAGGAAGGAGCGCGCCATCGGAGACGCTGGTAATCATGGGGGACACTTCCGCAATGACTTCCTTCTCTTCTACTGTGACTTTGACCCAAAAAAGAAAGATTGATTCACCTCAGCATAAGAAAACTTTGCCCAATCTTCCAAAATTCCTAGTTGTCTTTCGAACCGGCGGTAAAGATTTCACTTCTGTAAATCCTTTCGACATTCAGAAAGGAGTTGATGCTATTGCTGGCCCTGTTTGCATTAGCACAATGGAACATTGTTGCTGGAAGCGGACAGTGCCTTCCAGGCGCAAAAACTAATACAGACTACATTGCTACAAACGTTTCCTGTCCAGATAGAAGCACATCGTAGAAATACATGTCCGATGAGGGTGTAACAGCTGTGCATAGGGTGTTGAACAAGGTCGATAACCAGCTGACACCAACTCGTACTGTGTTTTTGATGTTCGACAGAGTTGAACTCCCGTCCAAGGTCAAAGCAGTGTATGAAGTTATCTCTGTTCGCCCTTATGTACCAAACCCAACGCACTGTTTCCAATGCCATAGATACAACCACACCTGTCAATCTTGCCCTAATACAGCAAAATGTGTCACTTGTGGTAGGGACGCCCATGAGGGCAATTGCCCACCTCCGTCCCCTCACTGCCTTAATTGCAACGGTGACCATGCAGCTTCCTCTAGGGACTGCCCTGTTTATAAGAATGAAAAGGTCATTCAACATATTCGGGTTACGGAAAAGGTCTCAACATCTGACGCTCGAAAGTTGTTGGCGAGTCGCCCACTGTCCTTCCAGCTGGCACATACAGTAAGTTCCTCACCTCCACTCGACCTACTAAGGATGCAGGTATGCAGACCTGCAATTTCACTTTTGCTGACACAGTTGTGCGATCGGCCAGCCCGAAGATTGCCCATTCCATGTCCCCGCTTCCTCCTGCTGCTTCTAAAGTTCAGTCTTCGTCAACCTCTAATAAACCGCGGGCACCTAAACAAGATGCCCAGACTTCAAAAAAGGAACCCGTCCGTGAAGATTTTCTACATACTCAGGCTTCTCAACCGTCAACTGCCTCTTCTCACCATCACTCTTCCAGAGGAGCCAACAAAAAAAAAAAAAAAAAAAAAAAAAAAAAAAAAAAAAAAAAAAAAAAAAAAAAAAAAAAAAAAAACAAACAAAAAAAAAAAAAAAAAAAAGTAGTAGTTCCTCTCCCTCCCCGCCAAGGTGTGACTCATCCGTCACGCCGCCCAACAGTAGTCGGCCCCAATCATCTTCTGTCTCGCTGGGACGCACTACTGTTAGCTAGGCAACTGGCATTTTACCGGCGGCAGAAGCTGCCCTACCTGATCAACTTGGGAAGGTGGCAGATGCGTCAGTTGAATCCATGGAACACGATTCTCTGCCTCTAGATAGCGATAGTAGTGCTTCCTCGAAGTCCGGTCCTCAGCGACCGTCAAGGGTGACCACACCTGCTTGTTCCTATTAATCCTCTTTTCTTCTCTCATTTTTTTTTATCATGGCGCTCCTTCAATGGAATATTCGTGGCATTCATTCCAATCGGGAGGAATTAAAACTACTCTTTTGATTGCACTGCCTGCTTCTAGTTTGTCTCCAAGAAACTAAGTTATGTCCATGTATTCATGCAGACTTCCCCCACTACACCTCTGTGTGTTTCGACCTGCCACCTGTGGAAGGTACCCCAGCCCATGGTGGGGTTCTGATGTTCATTCGGTATGACGTCTATTACCATCCCATTTCATTGCATACTCACCTACAGGCAGTTGCCGTCCGCATCACTCTATCCACCTTTTCCTTTTCCCTCTGTAATATGTATTTGCCATCGTCATCCGCCCTTACTAGGGCAGATGTGCTACATCTCATTGACCAGCTCCCTTCATCTTTCGTTTTGGTAGGTGACTTTAATGCTCACCACCCCCTATGGGGCTCTCCAGCACCTTTTGGTGGACCTTTTCCAATACCTCAATCTTCTCTGCCTCAACACCGGTGCATCGACCTTCCTTTCCGACACAACAAAATTCTTGGGGCTAATGTTGGATTGGAAACTTTGCTGGTCCCCACACGTGTCCTACCTGGCTGCCCATTGTGCCCGATCCCTTAATGTTCTTCGTGTCCTCAGTGGCACAACATGGGGAGCGGATCGTACCGTCCTGCTTCACCTTTACCAGGCCATTGTTCAGTCAAAGCTCGACTACGGAAGCCTTGTATACTCTTCTGCACAGCCGTCGCTTCTCCGCCGTATCAACTCTATTCACCATCGGGGATTAAGCCTGGCTACCGGTGCGTTTAATACCAGCCCTGTTGAAAGTCTTTATGCCGAAGCTGCTGTATTACCCTTGACCACTCGGCGTGACATACTCTTGTATCGGTACGCATGCCGACTGCGGTCAATGCCCAAACATTCATCTTACCCATTATTTTTTGATGACTCACTCGATTGCCAATATCATTTGTCTGCAATAGCCTTGCTTCCACCTGGAGTTCGGTTTCGCCTCCTGCTTCAGCGGCTCGATTTTACCCTTCCTTCCATCTTTCAGTTGAGCGAGAGCCCATTGCCACTGTGGCATCAGGCCCAGGTTCACACTCACCTTGTACTTAGTTCGCTCCCCTAGGAGAGCACTCCGGATTTGGTATATCGCTCAAGGCTTGTCAAACTCCGTTCTCGGCTTGATAATGCCATATTTATCTACACTGATAGTTGCAAGAGCACTGACGGTGTCGGATCTGCCTTCGTCGTTGGGGACAACCTGTTCCAATACAAGCTCCCTGACCGTTGCTTGAATTTCACGGCTGAGCTTTTTGCCCTCCACCAGGCTGTTTTATACATCCGCTGTCGCCGCCATCCCTTTTATGCCACCTGTTCTGACTCCCTTAGTGCCCTGCAGAGTCTTAAGGACTCCTTCTCAACCCATCCTGTCGTGTATCGAATCCAACGCTCCCTTCAGTTGCTAGCAGACAATGGCTGTAACATTTGTTTTCTGTGGGTCCCTGGCCATGTGGGTGTGCCAGGAAATGAGACCGCCGACAATGCAGCAAAGGCAGCAGCTCTTTTGCCTCGCATGGCTACTTTTTGCGTCCCATCAGACAATGTTCAACGGGCTCTTTGTCGGTGTGTTGTGTCATCCTGGCACAGTCCTTGGTTCTCACTCCATGATAATAAATTGAGAACCGTAAAACCGATCCTGACCACTTGGAGGACCTCCTCACGCCCTTCTCGGCGAGAGGAGGTCATCCTGGCCGGGTTGCCAGGATGACAATGCCGTCATTTGCTAACCGCTGACCCTGCACCGCTGTGCTCCTGTGGTGAATTGCTGATGGTATGACATGTTTTACTGTCTTGTCCTAATTTTAATCATCTCCGTGTACCTTTAACTTGCTGTCTACTCTGGGGGAACTTTTAGCTGATGACACACGAGCCGTTGCTCGAGTTTTGCATTTTATCAACATGACCAATTTATCAAATAATATTTAACCCTTCTAATTGTTTTTATCTCTCGTTTTTAGCTTTCCCTTGATACTCTGTCAGTTATAATTTTTTTGGGGGATCTAACGATTCTCTGTTCCGATCTGGGCGCTAATGACTTGAGAAGTTGTGCGCTCTAAAACCACAGAGAGGGGGAAAAAAGAGAGATTTGTTTATAAACCAAGCGGAGGGCGGAGGGCTAGGTGTGAGATGCGACCTTGTTCCGCTGACACGCGACACAAGAGTGCGCCCAGGCCTGGCAATCCCATCTCATGTCCCCCAAACGAAATGCTCGCACACCAGGTGTGTCGAGGCTTTGAGCAGAGAATGAAGGGACGGAGTTTGCCTACTCAGTCATCACACCATACCTCGCCGGTGATATCCGGAAAGGTGGTGCGGATGGGATGTAGGGAAGAGGAAGGGTCAGAGATGATAGTAAGGAGATCGTCGGCGGATTGCAGGGCGGAAATGTTAGAGAGATTGATGACGGTAGAGACATTATCGATCCGAGATAGGAATCTGCCACCACATTATGCGTGCCCTTGATATAACGTCACCCGGGGGATTTTTGATGGTAGCAGCCAGCGGTTCTTGATCGGTAAGAACATGAAAGGGGCAACCTTTAAGTTCTACATGGAAATACTTAATAGCCTCGTAGATGGCAAGATGTTTCCTGTCAAAGGCCCAGTACTTGTGTTGTATGTTGTTTGATTTTTTTGGAAAAAAACTGCAGGGTAGAGATTACTCCGTTGTGAGATTGGCTGAGAACTGCACCAATAGTGGTGTTGCTTGTATCAGTAATGAGAGAAACTTCCGTGCCAGAATGCGGATGAGCAACCATGATTGATTGAGCAATCAATTCCTTGAGTGCATTTGGTCCATCCAGGGCACCTTGTGGCCACCTGACACGTGCTTGCCATCCAATGTGTCTGTAAGGGGGCACTGAACATCAGCCACATTGGGCAGGTGCCACCTCTAGTAGTTAATGGTGCCGAGGAACCTACGAAGCTTTTTGTAAGTAGAGGGGTGCAAGATGTTTTGCACTGAGTTAATCTTGTCAAGGGGGGGGGGGGGAGGAGGAGAGACGACACCCTCCAACGAGACTATGTACTTGAGGAACTGTACCGAGGGGAGATGCAGTTGGCGTTTGTCATCATTCAACTCGATTCCTGCCGTGGTCAGCCTGTCAAGAATGATTTGCAAATGTCTTTTGTTTTCCTCAACCGAGGAGCTGAAAATTAGAATGTTGTCTAAGTACACAAAGCAAAATTTTAAGTCCTGTAAAACCTCGCTGATAAACCGTTGGCATATCTGTATGTTGTTCTTAAGTCCAAAAGGCATGAAACGATACTGGAAAAGGCCGAGTGTGGTGGTGATGGTCGTTCTTTCAATGTCCTCGGGGACCTTGGGAATTTGATGGAAAGCATGCTTGCAGTCAACAACTGAGAAAACTTTAGATCCGACAAGTAATTTGGAAAAATTGGAGACATTCGGATTCAAGAAGCGGTTCATAATAGTCTTAGCATTGAGCTTGCTATTGTTGCCACACATGCACCAGATGCTGACATGTTTCTTTACTAAGTGAATGGAGGAGGCCCAACTGCTACAAGATCGCTCAATCACACCAGTTGACAGCAGTTTATATTTAATTATGCGTTAGCTGTGGCTAATTTTTTGGATATAGAGGGTTAGAAAAGTTTAGAAAACACAGCGAGGCGCAGTCTGTGAACAGTGCCGTTCATGATGACAGCTACTTGCAAGACAGGCGAGAGCATGGCACTAGGTGCAGAGGACGTAGTGGGTGCGATGACAGGTCATTCAGAGTGACAGCTGACAGAGACGGGCGTGGCAGCAGCACGCCGCGAAGGTGTAACAGAAGCCGGCGGTGGCGCGCATGTAGCCAGCGCGCATGTAGCCAGCCGTAGGTGACGAGCTGGGCGCATGAGTCAGTGTGCATGGCAGTGGTGCCAGCTGCTGGAGTTGCCGAGGCTGCCGCTGAACAGTTGAACTACGAGTGCTTGGTGTGCGCGCTGGCCACAGGCGGCACACAGGTGGTTGTACTTGGTGCTGAGGACACAGTAGTGGAGTCAGAGAAACAGGAGCCAGAGTGCTGGGGTGGGGAGGAGATGTTCATGCAGCAGAGCAGGTGGCAGGTGAGGAAAGGCGAGCTGGAGGCGAGACAGCATTGCCAACTTCAAAGCAAGGGCCGGAGAGCCGGTTGGTGAGATTAAGCTCTGTAGGGTGTGAATGTTTGATAGAGGATTTGCAAGAAGCAGAAACAGAAGTACTAACAGTCACACACTGAGACACTTCACTAGAGTTTGCTGAGACAGAGACAGTGAACGCAGTGGGCTTGCTCAGGAAAGTCACTCGCGGAGCACTTGAATGAATGGAACCCATCTGTTTTGTGCAGAGTTTGAGGGTGCAACAGTTTGTGGATCACGCAAACAACGCGAGAGCTTGCTATTGTCTTTGCAGACCTCCGTGTATGAGCGGGGAGGAGCAGGAGAAATACCAGGAGAAGGCAAAAGTTCCGAAGTAGGAGGGGTTCACCGGGAACACGAGGCAGAGCAGCACTGTGACTAACCTGTGATTTGTGTGGTGTGGGGCCGGACACCTGCTCGAGGACTTGTCTTGCAGAGTCGAGCACAGATTGTTTTTCATCCAACCACCAAGACAGGTCAAGCCATTCACGTCGTAACTGCTCCACTTGCACGTTTTCCGAATTAAACTTATCAATGGCACTTTGTAGTTTGGCTGCAGTGTCTTCACCAGAGCCGACACCCTCCAGTGGTTGCAGCATTGCAGTGCCGATGCGGCAGGGAATGCCAGGGGGATCCATGATCTCCTTCGGGAAGCGAGAATGACCCTCTGTGAAGGTAGGTGGGCATGATGCGAGGCAAGGTGCAGCGGATTGTGCAAGATGAGATACTTGAAGGTGCACTTTATGTACTTGGTCTACAATGTGTATACGCTCACTGGACTCGAGCACGCTGTACATTAATGCTGTTTGCACGGCCAGAGGGAGTTTACTTATCCAGATTGCCATCAGTGAAGGTGTCGCCATAGTTTAGATGGACATTTGTTGCCCAGGTTCTCCTCTTCAATTATTTGTCGAACAGTCTCCTCCACAGACCGGGTGACACGCTCCAGGATCATCATTTTAGCACTGTCATAGCGGTCCCAACTGGGGGGCAGATAACCAGGTCACAAATCAGATTCACATGGTCGTGCAGCAAAGTAATTAAACAAAGGTACTGAGCGGAGTTGTCCATATTGTAATGTTCAAATATACGCTTGATGAGAGCAAACCAGGTGTCGGAGGGTTGAAAGAAAATTGAGGAATCTTCGGCAGATGCCCAAGCGGCAAAGGAGGCGAGCCAGGAATTGTTGGAGGCACTGTGGCATCAATCGGTAAAGGCGCAGAAATGTTGCATGGTGTGGCAGAGGTGCCAGGCAGTGCCAGAGAAACGGTCGAAAGTCTGGCAAAGTACAACTTTGCATCACAGAAGGCACATCCAGAGGCACTGCGCACGGTAGTATATGCTTTATAGTACACATGTTTGCAGAGTTGACACAGTGGATGAAACTGTGAGGGTCATAGGAAGGATCTTAGTGCGGAATGTTCACAGGATGCAGCTGAGATGGTATAGAGGTGGGGGGGGGGGGGGCGAGCTGCCGGAGACGAACTTGCACGAGGAAGTGCACTCGCAAAGTTAGCACAATGTTCTGCACAAATATGGGTACAGTTCACTTTGATGCACAGCACTCCAGGAGGCAAAAGTTCGTAGCCCTCCTGGCCGTTGAAGGCTGGGTGCGTGACCGGCTGAGTGATACATTGGCGTACCCGGCGAGGCGGCAGGTGGTAGCACGTTTGAATTTTGCACTAAGTCTTTGTTGTACTGGCATTGTCCAAAGCACAGAAGAGCAGATGGTGCTTGAACAGTGGAGTGGCATAAAAACAAACACTCGAAAGCGTCTGTGGAGTGACAAAGCCAGAATCACATCATTGAGGCATGGCATTGTTGAACTGTGGCGATGTGAACATGTCCCGTGGCGAATGTCCAGCCAAGTGCGGCAGCCTGGCGTTATGCGAACTGGTGACACTTGTGAGGATGCTGGAAACCACAGGTTGCCGAGGAAGTCCAGGTGGCAGTTGCACGGGCATCAACATGCTGCACTTGGGCGTGGGATTGTTGGCGTACCAAGTGCGAGCGAATTACGGTAGAAGGAACATGCCGAAAACCGTGGGACAACAATGTACTGAATGCGTAGAACCATATCAGTACGGGATCACCACCGTGGAGGTTACAAGGGGCGGTGGATCTCAATGACCACACACTTTACAGATACAGAACAATAGCTTTATTCATTGTTGTCAGCAGAGAATACAATCGCTGACTGACTGAATCATGGCGAGTCATAAAAGAGAAGCAAAAACCATGGTCGATACAAACACTCGCATTGGTGGCTAGCGCTGCCACAATACAATACGTTTCTTCCCTAAGATGAGTAAATTAAGTGATAATGAAAATGTTGGAGAGAGATATTAAAATAATAATAGTATATTTGTCAAAGCTAAACTCATATATCAAAAAATTTGTTTGATCTTAAAATACGGTTACAAAGAATATTATGTGTTGGGTGCATAGACATTATCATAATAGTACAGTCATAATCATATCATCCAACTATTTTTATTATTTGTGTCCAAAAAATCCTAAAACTACAGGCAAATCTAAAGTGGGCCGTAAAACACGCCAGTGTGATTCTCTTTTTTTTTTTTTTTTTTTTTTTTTTTTTTTTCCACTATGGAGTTTTGCAACAGACGTTGTGATCCTCTGTATAGTAGTGCCAGCTTCCGTGACTTTCGTTTTTGTGTATCCAATGCCCATATTTAAATGGCAATCACTGTGAGCATAGCAAACAACAGCAGCGTGTGGCATGGCGCGCTGCCCCAGCCAACCAATGAGCAGTGACACACGCCGCATCTCGTGAGATTCTCGAGAACTGTCTGAGTGCCGGCAGCTCAAGAAATTCTCTGTGTTCTCGAGTCGCAGTGCCTCACATTCCCATCCCTAGTTACCAACAGTCTATATGGAGGAGCTATTTGCACAATAAAACAAGACAATTACACTTCCAATATTAATAAATGGTGAGATGCTGTACAACACTTAATCCTTATCCCACAGATGATACTAAAATTGTACAATCCATCCCACTGCTGTACAAATAAGATGGGTTGGAGGCGTTCTCAGAATGAAGGCAAAGCAGTGAAGGCTTGTGGGTGCCCTAGGAAAGGGTGGCTGATTGGCAAATAAAGATAGGGTTTAAGTTAATATTGGCTGTATTCTCAAATATGGGTTACATATTAGGACTCGCCCTAGGGTCGAATGCAGTGAATGAGTGCCAGTCTTAGTTATGGATTAGGAAATGGAAAAGGTAACTGTTACGGTTCACATTGTTGGTGACTGATACCGAACAGCCACTAGGCGGGAGCGGACGGCATGCGGCCGTTCGCCCCGCATGGACGCTGAGCCTCTGGAGTGCGTCTGTTCTGTACAAGAACTAGAAATGAAGAGAGCAAAGGAACTGATTCTCGCACCTCTGAGTCCTACTGCAGTAGCACACGTGATCAAACATGGGTGTCTGCTATTGGCTCCATGGTAGCATGGAAACGTCTGTAGTTTCAGAACTGACGCCATAAGGGTGACGTGATTTTAGAATCGGCAGTCAATACTGGTTTTGGCTGGCTCTGTCCTGCAAGATGGACAGACTTGGTCACATTGTCAAGGTGTATGTTACAGTGGAAGAACACTTGTAAAACTTAGGCGAAGTTTTGAAATAAAATTTTTAAATTATTTCCCTAACCTATTTTAGACTGGCTGGTCATCCTGTACATTCCCTTCTCCTTCTCTAGAAGTGGTGACTCGCAAAATTTATTTGGATGTCTCCTGGGAAGAACGGGTCGCCCAAAAGGGGACCTAGTAACTAAGGCAGGAATGTGTTAAAATTCCAACTCATTTAGTATGAATATGAGGAGAGTTATGTGTAGTCACATTTGGTTTTCAGGTAAACAACGAAATTAGGAAATATGTAAACACTGAATTCATTAAGGAGAAAATTCAAACCAATTAACAGTTTAATGCAGTGTTAAGCTTCAATTAAAACTTGTTTTTCATGTTATGTGTCATTACTAAATTCTGTGAAATCAAAGTGTAGACGCTGGCCAAACTTAATCAGCACGAGTCTTTCAATGGTTACAGATGCTCTTAGAAAGGTGTAGATGTTTGTGTTGTTTGGCAAATATTAATCTCCTTATTACACAGTCACTACGTTTACATGGAACACATCTTCCGGAAGACGAAAACCGATTTTCGTAAACCGTTTTTCGCTGTCGTGTTTACATGGCACAGCCTGAATCGGATTTCCAAATCCACTTAAGATGGCGGCTGCAAAACAGCTGATTCAGTCCCCGATTTAGTCAGCATAATCGTTATTTTTCTTTACTTAAATACACAGATTCATGATCACTCTAATATTAATACTTTTATTTCACATTAGAAAATATCACTCTGTCGATATGTGCCGAAAATTCTTACCATAAAAACACAATCTGACAAGCCAAGAACGCTTCAAAAACGGTTGCGTTTACATGGGCACGAAAATCGATTGTGGAACTGGAAAACCGCTTTAGAGAAGCGGATTTCCAGAATCGATTTTGGAGTGTTTACATGGCCAACCAAAAGCGGAATTGGGAAATCGGTTTACGAAATCCGGTTTTGGGAGCCCATGTAAACGGGGTGAGTGTAACAAATGTAAGATATTCGCCATAGCAATCAACCAAATTATGGAATGTCTTCCAGCAGACATCTCTGGCTCCCTTTTTGTGGACAACTTTGCGATCTACTGCAGCGCCTAGAGAACGTGTCTCCTGGAACGCTGTCTTCAGCGTTGTCTTGACCGTCTTTATTCTTGGAGTGTCACCAATGGCTTCTGGTTCTTGAGTGAGAAAACAGTCTGCATAAATTTCTGCAGATAAACAGACTTTCGTCCACCGTCTCTTGGTCATCTTGGTCCCGTTACTCTGCCATTTGTGGAGCCGACAAAATTTTTAGGGATAGGAAACTCTGCTGGTCTCCACGTGTGTCCTATCTTGCTGGCCGGTGTACTCGTTCCCTTAACATCCTCCGTGTTCATAGCAGTATGGGAGCGGATCAAACCATCCTACTTCACCTCTACCGGTTCACTATCTGCTCGAAACTGGATTACAGAACCTTCGCTTATTCTTCTGCTCAGCCATCAATTTTACGCCATATAAACTCAATCCACCATCGGTGGTTACACCCGGCTATTGGAGCGTTTTACACCAGCCCTGTCGAAAGTCTTTACTCCGCAGCTGCCAAATTACCACTGAACTATCAGCGTGATATAATTACTATGTCAGTATGCCTGCCGCCTGCTGTCAATGCCCACCCATCCATCCTACCCATCATTCTTCAATGACGCTCTCAATCGCCAATATGGGCTGTCAATAACTGCCTTGCTCCCTCTCGGAGATTGTTTTCGTCGCCTTCTACAGCAACTCGATCTTACTCTCCCTACCACATTTCAAATGCAGGAAAGCACAACGCCAACGTGGCTCCAGGCTGTAGTTAGAGTTCATTTTGAACTCTGCTCGCTCCCAAAGGAGAGTACTCCGGATTCAGTATATCGCTTGAGGTTTGTCGAACTTTGTTCACGGCTTGATAATGCCATTTTTATCTATACAGATGGCTCAAAGACCACTGAGGGAGTTGGATCTGCCTTTGTCATTGGAGACGACAGGTTTTACTACAGGCTTCCTGTCCAGTGTTTGATTATCACAGCTGAGCTTTTTGCTCTCTATCAAGCTGTTCTGTACATCCATCTCCACTGCCATCCTTCCTATGTCATTTGCTCTGACTCCATCAGTGCCATTCAAAGTCTAAGAGACCCGTATCCGATCCATGCTGTCGTACACCAAATTCAACACTCCCTTCAATTGTCAGTGGACGACGATTCTCACCTTTGCTTCCTGTGGGTACCTGGCAATGTATGTGTGCCTGGGAACGAAGCTGCTGATGATTCGGTCAGGGCTGCAACCCTCCTACCTCAGAGAGCTACCCTCTGTGTCCCATCCAGTGATATTAAAGCATCTATTTGCCAACGCATTTTATTGTCGTGGCATAGTTTGTGGTCCTTGCTTCATGCCAATAAGCTTCGCACCATTAAATCAATCCCAACAACTTGGAAGACCTCCTCACACCCCTCTTGACGGGAGGAAGTAATCCTGGCCTGGTTGCAGATCTATCACTGCCGGTTCAGCCACTGCCACTTGTTGAAAGGCGACCCCACACCATTGTGTTCCTGCGGTCACCCGCTGATGGTGCGCCATGTTTTAATGTCCTGTGCTAATTTTAATCAGGTCCGTGTTGCCATTAATCTGCCCAACACTTTACAGGAAAGTTTAGCCGATGACACACGAGCAACTACTCAGGTCTTGCATTTTATACAAATGACTCATTTATCAAAGGACATTTAATTCTTCCTCTTGATGTATTTTACCATATGTTTTTAGCGATATCCTGGTATCGTCCTCTTTGGAAGTTGTCTTAACTATGGTTTTTGGTACATTCATGTTTAAGGTCGGGTGCTAATGACTTAAACAGTTGTGTGCCCTTAAACTACAAAAAAGAAAAATAAATAAATAAAGTAAGATATCACACAACAAATCATATAATTATAAGAGGATTAATGCATCTGGGTAACAACCATAATGAATAACATTACTGCAAGAAATTGAAATAATTTTCCTTCACTAAATCACAGTGTAAAACATAGTAAAGTAAGACACTCAATGGAATCAATCCAATGAAAAACTCACAAATTAACAAGGATTTGATAATTCAGTATAAATATAAGATATATTGTTGAAACTACCTGGCAGATTAAAATTGTGTGCCGGAACCAGGACTCGAACCTGGGACCTTTGCCTTTCGCGGACAAGCGCACTACCGACTGTGCTATCCCGTCACGACTCACAATGCCACCTCACAACTTTACTTCCGCCAGTACCTCGCCTCCTACTTTCCAAACTTCACAGAAGCTCTCCTGCGAACCATGCAAGACTAGCACTCCTGGAAGAAAGGATATGGTGGAGACATGGCTTAGCCACAGCCTAAGGGATGTTTCCAGAATGAAACTTTCACTCTGCAGCGGAGTGTGTGCTGATATGAAACTTCCTGGCAGATTAAAATTGTGTGCCGGAACTGGGACTCGAACCTGGGACCTTTGCAAAGTAGTGAGATCTGGTGTTGGGAGGGCCATTTCATAAAACAGCTCACTCAGTACCTGAACTCACCATGTTTGCAACTAGAGCTGACTATTGGCATATTATGAAACTACACAGTGGTGGTATACATGGAAACTTTCAGGGCTTCTCTTTAGAATGACATATTTACAATATCTGTACAATGTTTGGTAAATAATTGAAAGTGTTCCTGAACTTTATGTACACCCTGTATTGAAAAGAAAAATTGCTGGATTTGAAAACAGATAGACACCATTGGAAGTGCAGCAGCAGGTAGGAGTTGGACGCAGTCCCTGATGAAGAGGAAAATCCTACACATCTTCCTTGACCAGCTGCTCATTCAGAAGTAAGATTGAAAGCTAAATTTGAGTTCCTTTATGCCTTTCACAAAGTTCCCTAAAAGTATAATGCAAAAAAAAAAAAAAAAATAAATAAAAATAAAAAATAAATAAATAAAAAAAAAAAAATTAATAAGACATCAAGTTTTCCATTTCCAGCTTCAGTCTGTATTGGCAACCTATGAAGATTAGAAACAGTGGGCAGTCAATATGGCATATAGCTTTTAATAGTGTCACAAACACCAATATCTCTCATACTTTCTCAAACAAAGGGTCCAGGGAAATCACATTTTGAATTAAGCGCAGAATACAAATTATTAGGGTAGGTAACAACTCATTGTAAAAACAATCGCTTAGCCACAGATAGGCATGTAGATCAAACATCGACACAACTTTATATTTCGGTCACAGCTTTCAGAGAAAGATACAGATGCATTCACTCTTTTGCCCTGATATAACTCGTGCACACATAACCATCTT
Source organism: Locusta migratoria (assembly GCA_026315105.1). NCBI lineage: Eukaryota > Metazoa > Arthropoda > Insecta > Orthoptera > Acrididae > Locusta > Locusta migratoria. Next base: position 152,588,389 of record CM048750.1, read on the forward strand.
AGCTGTCTGCTCCAACACAACAAGCATCTTGACAGTGAGTGAGGTGGGGGGGGGGGGGGGGGGGGAGCATGCTGGTCAAGTGTGGGGATGGAATTTTCCATACTGATTGGTGAAGTATAAAGCTGTGATAACTCCCATCTAAACTGCACAGTTTGGGAGCTGTTTGATCATCCAACATACAGTTCTGATCTTGCCCCCAGAAATTTCCATGTTCTTTGCATCTTCAAAAATTCCCATCCTCTGACCAGCTGTACTTTCAGACATAACACTGTTATTAAGCGTACCAAATGTGCATTTTTATCATCAGGCAAAAATCTAACAATGGAAAATCCAGGTTGGAATTTCAATAAAAGAGACTAGATAACAACTCACCATAAAGACGATCGCTGATCTGCAAACAAGGATGTAAAATGGCATTTGTGGTGTAAATTCATGGACATCCTGCAGAGCCTCTTCAAAGAACTGGGTATATTAACCACTGCCTCTCAGTATATTTATTCCTTAATGAAATTTGTTATAAATAATATATCCCAACAAACAGCTCAGTCCATACCTACAATACTAGGAACAAAAGCGATCTGCACAAGGACTTAAAAGCACTTACTTTAGTTCAAAAATGGGTCCACTACTCAGGAACAGACATTTTCAATAATTTACCAACAACCATAAAAAGCTTAGCTACAAATAGTCAGTTTAAGAGGAGCCTAAAAGACTTTCTAGTGGCCAACTCCTTCTACTCCACTTACGAATTCTTAAATAGAACCAAATGATGAATGAATCTGTATTCATACTATTAGTATTATTATATTATCAGCTTGTAAAAAATGTATGTACCTGTATTACTATATTATCAACTTGTATAAAAAAAAGACATGTTCCATATCCATGAGGATCTATGGAACAAACCAACTAATCTAATCTAATCAATCTCATTGCACAACTTAAATTTGTGGCCATGGCCTTCATCAGAAAACAAACACACACATTCACGCTCACTCAGATGTAACTCAAACTCACATGACCATTCCAGCTAAGCCTTTACTTATGAATCAAACACACAAAATAACTGTGAGATATTCTGCAAATTTGTAGAGTATCTCACAGTTATCTTTCGTGTTTCATTCATAATGTATCAAATATTCTGTCAAGAACAGTCAGTGAATATAAGCCTTTACTATTCGTCATCTGATGCAAAAATTCCTTACCCCCAACATTACCTGACATCCTTCTCACTTCGCTCCACTCCTTACTCACTCTTAAGATGCTTGTTATGCTGGAGTGGTTATGTGAGCTTGAGTTAGGTCTGAATGTGTGCATTTCCTTTCCTGTTGAACTCCACAGCTGAAAATCTAAGTTGGGGGAATGAGATTGTCTATTCCTGTTTGCAGATCAGTGATTGTAATTCTTTTTTGTGATAGCAGACCCGTTTAAAGGCCAAAAGAGAGTCTGATTGATTGATTTGATTTGATTTGATTTTTCCAGGGAAGCCAAAACAGTCTTCGCCTAACCCGCCACTGCCTGCACCGAAACTAAGTTTATTGTACGGTATTGCTCCCTGTTTATCTAGTAAAGCCAACCAATGCCCTTGAGCAGAGCAAGGAGTCCCTTTACCAGTTCTTTATTAGACACAATTTCTTCGGGTCTAGTTGTCCCAAATGTTCTGTGCCTTTTACTCTCCAATGCAATGCATTCGAAGATTAGATGTGATGCAGTTTCATCACCGTCATCACAGATCCTACATTTAGGGTCCTCTTCTGTTATTCCCATTGTATGTAGGTGTTTTTTGAAATTCCCATGGCCTGTCAGCAATCCAACCATGAGTCTAATCTCTCTCCTGTTCAGGCCCAGGATTGCAGAGCTTCTTTTAAAACATGGCTTTGGCATCCTTACCTTGCCATGTTTTTGTTGGTAGACTTTGGTCCAATATTCTACGTGCTGTCTTCTGAGCCAGTTACGTAGCTCCAATTTGATCATTGCCTTGGTGATTGTCAGGACAGGTTCCGGTCCAATAAATGGAGTCTCTGCCCCTATCCTGGCTAATCTGTCGGCATGTTCGTTGCCACTGATCCCCGAGTGGCCAGGGACCCACAATAGGTTTACTCTATTGCTTTCCCCTAGCTCCACCCTGTGACATTCTGCAACAATTTTAGACCTTGTTGCAAGAGCTGCCAGTGATCTCAGGGCTGCCTGGCTGTCTGAATAGATATAGATGCTATGATCTTTGTAGCACCTACGCAAATTCTCCTCCACACACGCCCTATGGCAGTGATTTCAGCCTGGAATACTGAGGCCAGTTTTGCTAGAGAGATGACGCCCTCCAGTCTTGGCTGCACCCCATATACCCCGGCCCCAACACCTTGGTCGGATTTTGACCCATCAGTGAACCAGACAATATCCCCCGTACGGTGTCGAACTATTTTCTCCCATTGCTCCCTACTTCCAATTGTTATATTGAAAGGCTTGTTGAAGCAGTATGGGTTTATAATATAGTCGGCTGGCATTTCCCCAACCTTTCCTATATTTACCTCACTCACTATTTTAGTGTGTGATTCTGGATATCCCAAAGAGTTCCAGTTGTTGACAGATTTGAGTCTGTACGCACCAGCCGCTGCCTCCATCTTGACCCAAAGGTGTAATGGGGGCATATCCAGCATGGTTTCCATCCCAGCAGTTGGTGTGCTGCTAATTCTGCCTGTTATGGCTAAGCAGGCTAGTCTCTGCACCTTACCAAGCTCCTTAGCAGCAACCTGTTGTTCTACCTTCTTCCACCACACGACCGCCCAGTGCATACCCTTGGGGCTCAGGCCCCAATTTTTGGCACAAGCTCTCCTGGTACTCACAAGAGTACCTTTTACCTTGGAGCAAATATTCCTGATGTGAGGGGTCCATGTCAGTTTCTCATCTAGGGTAACCCTTAGATATTTCACTGTCCCCTACACAGGTAGCGCTTCATTGAAAAGCTTTACATTCCAACTTGAATGTTGTATATGCTTCTTTGTGAATGGTACAACAACAGTCTACTTAGGACTAACCCCCAGATCCTGTTTTCTGCACCATTCTTGCACAATGTCCAAAGCACCTTGTGCCATATTCTTTACTGTGTCAGCAAATTTGCCAAGTATTACTATGACAAGATCATCTGCGTATCCTTGGCAAAAGTACTGCCTAGAGTTTAATTCTCCAATGAGATCATTCACCACTAGATTCCACAATAAAGGGGAAAGAACTCCTCCTTGCGGACAACCTCTAGTGGTGTTGATTACCATTTTTTCATTCATCATGGTAGCTTCTACCTTTCTTCCACTGAGCATGGCCCTAGTCCACCTACATATAGTGGTCCATAGGTCATGCACCTCTGTTGCTCTAAGCATGGAATCGAAGGTTGTGTTGCTAAAAGCCCCCTCGATGTCCAGGAAGATACAGAGGGCTATTTCCTGAAAGTGTAGTGCTTTCTCCACCTTCCCAACGAGTTGGTGGAGAGCTGTCTCACATGATTTACCTGGCTGATATGCATGTTAGTTTGAATGTAGAGGAGCCCTACCCTTTCTCCAACATGCACATTAGCCAGCTTTTCCGATGACTTAAGAATGGAGGAGGACAGGCAAATTGGTCTCATATCCTTGGCCTTGGTATGATCAATTCTCCCTGGTTTAGGAATGAAGACAACCTTCACTGCCCTCCAGGCATTGGGAATGATTCCTGCTGCTAGGCTAACCCTGAATAACCTGCATAGGAATCTAATAAGATTTTCTCCCGCTTGTTGCAGGAGAGCTGGGAAGATTCCATCGGGGCCAGGTGACTTGAACGGTTGAAATGTTCCCACCGCCCATCGGACCTTACTGAAATTGACACACTCCTTGGCCAAATCCCAGTCCTCTTTGCGAATACCTGAGAATCCTTGTCTCTCAGGAATCACATTCTGGTCTGAGTTATCCCCCAGAGTATATTGAGGAAACTGAGCCTTGAGGAGCAGTTCCAGCATTTCATGTGCTGTCTTTGTATACTCCCCATCCTCCTTCCTCAATGTTCCTCCTGGATTAGTTGGTACCCTAGTGAGGATTTTATGAAGTCTCGCTTGAGCAGCCGTGCCCTCCACTTCCTCACAGAATGCCTTCCAGGATGCCTCCTTTGCCCGTCTGATGGCAAGGTTGTAATTGACAAGGGCCTCACGATACTTTGCCCATTATCCTTTGCGCCTCACAAGGTTAAACAGTCTTCGTACCTGTTTCCTTTGCATTTCCAGGTTATTATTCCACCAAGGCACACTCCTATTTGTGCACTTCTTGGTGATTGAGCAGTTGTCCTGGTATGAGGTCACTATAGCAAAGGTTACAGCCTCTGCTACTTCCTCAAACTCTGCTGGATTCCTTATCGAAGTTTTAATTTCCGATAGGCTGAAGTCAAGGTCTTTCCTATATGTCTTCCAGTCCGTTTTCCTGGGGTTCCTATAGGCCATGGTCTGTCTGATTCCCATTTCAACCTTGAATTTAATATACATGTGATCTGATGAGGATGGCTCCAGGACCACATGCCACTGTTTGGCGTAACTTCCATCATCATGGCACCAAAAGTTATGTCAATTACTTCTTCCCTTCTTCCCTTCTTCTATTCCTGAATGTGGGTTCATCACCCCTATTCAGGATCTCCAAGTTGTTAGATACGAGAAATTCAAGAAGGTGCTCACCTCTACTGTTGGTGTCCTTGCTGCCCCATGATAGATTGTGGGCATTGGCATCACATCCCACCAACAGTTCGTCACCTTGCCGATGGCAGGCTTCCGTCAGTCTCCTCATTTCCAGAGGAGGAGGAGAGCTGTCTTCGTAAGGAAGGTATGCTGAAGCCAAAACAATTTCCCTCGTGATATCTTCCTCACGTTGCTGCATCCTGATGGTCACCAAGTCCCTGGAACAAAAATCCATCATTGTTATGAAAGGTATTCCATTTCTAACATAAATTCATGTTCTGGAGTTTTTTAGATTTCTAGCATAAATCAGCTTACCTCCAGTACCACCAAGGACCAATACACCCCCTTTGTATAAATAGGGTTCTTGTATCAGGGCCACGTCCACCTCCTGTCTCCCCAGGCGACGGCTCAGGGCAGCAGTGGCCCCTTTACTGTGCTGCAGGTTTATCTGCAGCACTTCCAGTCCCCATCTTGCTGCCATTATTGCCTTTAAGGTCTTTGATTACACTGACAGTGACCTGCGAGAACCCTAAAAACAGTTTTAGGCCTTGCTCTCGCATTGCCTTCAGGGACTTCTCTCCGACCTCCACCACCAGGGTTCGTACTTCCGGAATGACCTTTTGGTTAATTACCCTCCAATCCTCTGTCGAGACTTTTGGGTTCTGGACCCTTATTTTCTCAAACAGAGTCTTTGGAGGGACATCCTTAAGGATCTTTGGTACCCATATTGATACCGTTGCGGTCTTCAGGAGTTTGGTTGCTGTCTTGACCAGCAGCTTCGCATCCTCCCACGGGGATATCATGGGCACATTGTCCTTAAGCCATTCTGCTGAGTGCTCCCCCTCGCGGACAAAAATTAGAGCACCGCGATCTAGATAGACCCTCCTGAATTTGGGTCCTGGACCAGCGTCCCCCCCAATCTCTTCAAAGAGGGCCATCTGCACGAGCTCCTCCTGTTGCGAGGTGATGCTCACCAGTGGGTATCCTTCTTGGACAACCGCCATTCTAAAGACTGAGACTGCAGTACTATAGGTCTGTTTTTCTATTTCCTGCCTCAGCCTTTTAGGATCACACTTGTCCAGAGAGGAGGGAGTGTCAGATTCCTCCATAACCCTCTTGCCACCTGCCTTTGACGTCGAGGGGGTCTGTGTATCCCCTTCGACCTGAGGCAGTTTCTTTTTGGGGGTCTTGGGCTCAAGCCCTTTTGATTCCCTCCACTTGTGTTTAGGAAGCCATTCTTTTCCTTCCTTTTGCTTCTGTTTCTTGAGAAGTTTCCTCCTCTGAGCCCCAGACAAGGCCTTAATCCTAATGTGGTCCAACTTCTCTGTTACAGTTCCCACTTCTTGCTCAGGTCTAGACCCTGATTCAGAAGTAGGAGTGCACTCCATTGGTCCTGATCCCAATGACTGAGTATCTGAGGTCTCAGATTGCCCTCAGATTCTTTTAAAATAATTTTTTTCTCCGTGTTCATCTTAGTCCCACGAGATTTGGGGATTTATATGGTCCACACCACGATAACCCCGCGCGGTGCAAGGCTACTTACGCAGGGAGGTCGCGCGGTATCCCTGAGGCTCCGTTTCAGACACATCCACCCATGTGCCACGCACCCCTCAGCACGGATTGCATCACACCTTGGGTTGGGAAAGGACTGGGAGAGGATAAGGAAGACGGGACATTGTGGGACACTCTTGGTCTGATCCATCAGCTGAGGCCTTTCCGGCAGTAGGTTCTCTACCTTCGGTATAGCCCTCTGCTTCACGCAGATACGCAAGCCTCTCCACCCACACGGACAGTGCTTCGTCAAGGTGGTGTCCCCCGGAGAGGAAAGAGAGTCTAGAGGAGGATGCCATTTATAGTACAGGAGAGTACAATAGCAATATCCAATAGCTACACTATAGGGCCATATTCTGATGAGCAGAACTGCAGGAAGAAGAAAACACTGAAGCAGCTGTAGAGAGGATGGCTTTGGTCAAACTTCATGCAAATTCATTAGCATTGTCATGAGGTGGAGAGGTTAGGATGGATGTAAAGGAAAAGGCTTACCAATCTGCATTGGTAGAGGCTTACCAATCTGCATTGGTAAAGGCTTAGGCTGAAGGTCATTCTAGCAAGTGATGTTGAAGAAAAGATAAGGTGACTGGGAAATGATTGCTGTCATAAATTGTGATGGCTAAGAAAATACTGTGAGTCATACTAAAGTGTGTGGGGGCTCTGATGCTAAGGAGGCAGAGCTTCAACAATTCTGCCTGTCAATGGTCACAGTACCATCCCACATATGGTTGTGGACACTGAAATCTCAAAGGAGAAGAAAGAGGGGAGGGTGCTGTTGAAGGAGGTCATAGGTGGCTTGTCTGGAGGAAGATACAAGATGCATATTGTTGCTGTGGAGTCTAGATAAATCTGAACAGTCACTACTCCCAGTGTAGTATATAAGGGAATATGTCCTTGTAGACCAGCATACAGGCACCACCTCAATTTTTTGGATGGATGATCCAGTTCCAGCAGTAGGCTTGGAAATCACACAATTTGTGAATGAGCATCCTTAAAGCAACATTCTTGTAATACAATAACAGTTGCTGAGTAAAAAGAGGAAAGGTGGTGGTCATAAGTCACTGCATTGCCCTTGGAGGAAGGTCATGTTAGGATCCAGATGGATATTGAACTAGCCAGAAAAGGTCATTTCATAAAATCAGCTGTTGTCACCACTAAGGATGGAGCGATGACCATAAACACCAGATCGGACACTGATTAAAAGGAACAAGGCAAAACCACCTGAGAAGGATTCGAGATATCAGGCTTATTATCCTAAGAATGCAGGGAAGGGGGCAGCTTTCAGGAGGGGACCCTATCCTAAGTGGGTGCAAGAGAAGGAAGTTTCTTTTCTGGCCAAGGAGAAAAAGGACAGTTATTGTGAGGACAGGATACAGTTAGGGAAGAGGGACACGGATGGAGGAATGACACAGCACAAGCAAATGTAGTAGTTCACGATACGGGGGAGTTGACGAAATTTCTTTGGAGCCTCAGGGCAAGGCAGACAATTGCGTCTTAAGTTCCTGAATTTTCTTCTTTTTGTACATTGGGCAACCGAGTGACAGGCAATGTAGGCCTTGACAATTCACTTGGGAAGTGGGGTTAAAGGGCTCCCCATGTGGAGATGGTAATCACAAATAGGATTAGCATCACAGTGGGAGGACCTCTGCACAAAACAGGAAACAGGAACGGTGCATAGGAGTTGGGATATACAGCTTTATACTGCATCTATAGACCATGACCTTGAGTTTTTCAGGAAGGGCACCCCCTTCGAAAGCCAGGATGAAGGTACTGATGCCAACACTTATGTTTGGGTCCTAACTGGGCACGTCGAACAAAATGAATGCCGCACCATTCCAAGTTTGTCCTGAGTTCCTCTTCAGATTGTAGGAGGAGGTCCCTATAGTTCTTGTTTAGGGACTGGTGAGGGATATCTCCTAATTGCTAGATGTTTTGATCAGAAGGGAGTCAGACTGCATCTTACTGAGTGCCTCAACTTCTCTGAATTTGTCTACTGTATGTTCCACAAAAACAGAACTTTAAAGTCAGCGGGCAGCCTGACACACTTCCAGGTTGGTAGACAAGGAGGGGAAGGCCACAAACTAAAAAGTATTAGGTGAGAAAGAAACAGCCCATTGACTAGAAACTTTGGCTGCATGAGAACAACCAGAGAGCTTTGCATGTGCAGACAGTCCGGTCTGGTACATCTACTTACATTAAATACTCTGCAATCCACTCAAAGGAGCATGTCAGAGGATACTCACAAGGAGAGGACGCCAAATTTATGGTACATGTAGGGCGTAATGAGACACGAAAATGCCCCAACTGGAAACTCCAGATGGCCAAGCGTTTAGGAAATAAAAGGAAGTTTGCTACGGATCTATCACCATATGTATCTTATCAACTGACCCTGCGATTGTGTGTTTAGGAAGCAGTGTTTGGCTCAGAGGTAAAAGATTGGATTCGTATTGAGAAGGTCGTGGGTTCAACTCCACCCGGCAGCAAAATTTTTTCTGCTTCTTGGCAATGCATACACATACATTATTGTTCCCGTAGGGATTGTGATGACAAGATTAGATTAATTACAGCACTCACATAGGCATTTAAACAATCATTCTTCCCACGCTCAAATACATGAATGGAATGGGAAAAAACCCTAATAACTGGTACAGTGGCTACATACCCTCTGCCGTGCATTTCACAGTGGTTTGCAGAGTATTGATGTACATTTAGACTGATGTCACAATTAACCACAACATCATAAAGGTTATCTTATTAATTTATAGAAGCTAAAAAAGAAAGGGCATTGGATGAAATTCGGGGCTACAAACTTTTAAAACGGGTCTGTCATTAATGTGTATTTGGTACTTGGGGATGTTGAGTATATAAATTGATACTTCCATTCTTCTGCAATTGATCAATTACATGTGTCGGGGTGATATTCACCGAAGAAAGAGGGTAAGCAAAAATTTTGACATCATCTTGAACACATTATGAATGCCACCTTTTTGCAGTTACATGTTTTTATTTTTTTTAATGGCTCCATAGAAAAACAAACTTGGTTGACATTCTGTAAACAGCTTATTTCATCACACAGTCCAGCAGTGAACCATTCACTACACCAGATTTGCAAAATAATATGCTTATTTTAAATAATGATGTCCCATGCTGCTGTTGTGCACATATAAACACAAAATAACATATATGATGTTAGGGTTAATTGTGAAGTCAGTAGTGTATGCATTGCCAAGGAGCAAAAAGTTTGCCACTGGGTGGAATTGAACTCACGAACCTTTCGATAAAAATCTGATCTCTTACCTCTGACCCAGACACTGCTTTCTAAATAAACTCTCTCAGGGGCAGTTGATAAGGTGCATATGGTGATAGAGTCATATCAAAATTCCTTTTATTTACTAAATACTTAGCTATCTGGAGTTCCTATTTGGTGAACTTTCACATCTCACCACACCCTACATGTACCATAAATTTGGACGAATTCAGCAATGATGAGTAGGTGTCCTCTCCTTGTCAGTGCCACTACTAGTTACTTTCCTGTTCCACTCCCATATAGAATAAGAGAAAAAATGTGCTTGTACAAGCCCTAGTCTCTCTGATCTTATCTTTGTGGTATTTATGCAAAATGTAGGATGACTGCAGTAGAATCATTCTGCAGTCCGTCTCAAATTCCGGCCTTGTAAATTTCTTCAACAGAGTGTCACCTTTCCTTCAGTGACTTCCATTTGAGTTCCCTAAGCATTCAGTAACATTGATTGAAATTACCAGTTACAAACCTAACTGCCCACCTGTGAACTGCTTCTAATGTCTTCCTTTAAATTGATCTAATGGGGATTCCAAACACTTCCGCAATACTCAAGACGGGGTCGTATAAGCATTTTATATGCAGTCTCCTCTATTCATGAATTACACCTTTCCAAAATTCTCTAAATAAACTGAAGTTGACCATTTGCTCTCCCCACGACTGTCCTTATATGTTTGTTCCATTTCATATCACTGTGCAACGTTACACCTAGATATTTAATTGACTTGACTCTATCAAGCAGCACACTACTAATGCTGTATTCGAAAATAATTGGATTGTTTCTCATACTCATTTGTATCACCTTAGATTTTTCTATATTTAACACTAGTAGCCATTCCTAACACCACCCAGAAATTTGGTCCAAGTCACACACACACCCCAAGGCAGCCATTTGTAAAAAGGAAAGAAGTTGGATATAGCTGCCTCAACTGACATCTCTGTCCAACTTCTTTGCTTTTTACAAATATCTTCCTTCATGTGTTTGCGTGTGTATATGTGTGGGTGTTTGTTTACCTTTCCTTTTTCCCCCTAAGGTAAGTCCTTCCACTCCCGGAAATGGAACGACTCCTCATCCACTCTCTTCCCTCCCCCCCCCCCCTCTCCTTCCTTCCTCTTTTCCTGATGAAGCAACAAACAGTTGCAAAAGCTTGAATTTTGTGTGATTTTATTTGTGTATCTGTCTATGAGACTGTGCTTTGGTAAAATTAAATGATCTCTACTTTTTATACATAGTTCATTTATATAGATTGAAAATAATAATGGTTCTATCACACTTGCCTGGGTCACTCCTGAGGATACCCAAGTCTCTGATGAACACTCGCCATCAAGACAACATACTGGGTTCTATTACTTAAGTAGTCTATTTGGGAAAGTATTCCATATGCTCATACCTTTGTTAGTAGTCTGTAGAGTGGTACCGCACCAAACGTCTTTCCAAGAATCAAGAAACACAGTGTCTGCCTGTTACCCTTCATCCATAGCTCACAAGATGTCATGAGGGAAAAGGGCAAGTTGATTTTCTCACAACTGATGCTTCATAAAGCTGTGGTGATGCGTGGACAAGAGCTTTTCCTTCTAAAGGAAATTTACTACATTAGAAGTGAGAATATGTTCCAGAATTCTACAACAAACTGGTGTTAATGGTATAGGCCTGTAATTTTGTCTGTACATTCTTTTGGCTTTTCAATACACGGGAGTTGCCTGCACCTTTCTTCTATTCATGAAAATTAGCACTGGATCAATGATTCACAATACATGCAAGCTAAGTACAGGGCCAATGCCGCAAAGTACTCTTTGTAAAACTGGATTGGTACCCCATCTGGACCTGGCGACTTATTTGCTTTCAACTCTCTCAGTGGCTTCTCCACACCAGCTATGTCTATTACTATGTCCTCCATTGGGAGTTAGTGCGACCATCAAATGAAGATATGTTTGCATGGTTCTCTGGTGGAATGATTTCTTAAATGTTAAATTTAAAACTTCGGCCTTCATTTTGCTGTCTTCTATTACCACTCAAGAATGATCAACAGATTTTTCATATGACCAGATTTTTTTCAGGTTCTCAGCAAGATCTTTTGCCAAGATATGATGGTGGTAATTATTATATGCTTCGTGCATAGGTATTTTTAGACACATGAATCTCTACTAACTTTTTTTCTGATTTGATTCTTTGAACTGAGAGTGCAACTGCCTTTGATTTCTCAGCTTTTTTTCCCCCCTTCAATATTATTATTAAACTATGGTGGGTCTTTCCAATCCTTAATCCACTTTGTCAGCACATATTTCTCCAATGCTTTATTTACAAAGCACTAAAAGATTTTGCCCATAATTTCTCTCTGTCAACCATACCAGAACTAAACGATGTCGATTCATTCCTTAAGTGGGACACTAACAATTGCTTATCTGCTCTTTCTAGCTCAAGCGCTTTCCTAGGCTTCTTGACAGATGAAAGGTTTGGTCTGTTTCTAGCTACAATGTCTAAAATATTCCCATTAGTTGCAGGCTGACAAATTAGATGCTCAAAGCAGTCAAAGGCACACCCTATGGGTACAATTGACCACTCGACAGGGCAGTCATTGCCAGGAGTTCCAATGCTCCTAACAGAAGAGCAACCACTCCTTGACTTACATGAGGCAGTGGCAGCTTAGGTACTGCCAGGGGGCTCCAGACAGGTACACAAGTCTTACCACAGTGGGGCTACAGTGAAGAGGGAATGGGGGAAAGGAAGGTAAATGGAAACCAATACTACAGATGCTAGATAGGGAGTTCTTCCCCAAATGGCTCACACTATAACAGAAATTTAGAAAGAGAGGTCAAACCCCAAGGGAGAGGAAATTATGCCAAAAGAACAAAGGGGGTAAGGAAAGCAAGAAGAAGAAATGAAAAGATCATCAGAACTGTGGAAATAAGAGAGAATGAAGAGGGCGATTGGGGGGGGGGGGGGGGGGGGTCGGAGTTAGGATGGAAAGGAGGGGTGCTAGGAAAGGCAATGCAGCTTGGGAGAGAAGAAAGGCTGCAATAGCTCGGCGACCCCTGTGTGCCACACACGTACACACTAAAGAGCTGTGGGGGTGGGGAGGGAAGGAGGAATTATTTATCTAGCTTCCAACCCAGTATTGAAATACTGTAAGCAGATTATATGTAATTCACTGGCCACCTCTGTGTTCTGATAATTACACAATTATTGACCAGTAAAGTGGACCTCCTGGTAGCCTTATCAGATTTTTCTGTGGTAGGAAGGTCAACAATGTGGTCTACTCAACCACGAGGCAATTTGAAAGGCTTGCACCAAGCTTGTAGCCTGATGATGATAGAAATTCCAGGAAGGAACCCAACCTTTAATATTAATAAAACACTCTGTAAACTGAATCTGCCACTCATTGCTACAAATTTTTGTATCGCTCAGTTCACATTTAGCCCAATGAAGAAATTACATGCTTTTAGTGAATAGGTGATGATCTTTTTCAAAATATTTAACCAATATAAAGCAGTGAAATATTACAGGAATTATAGGGCATTTCCTAGACTTACCCTGATGAAAAAATGCCCTTGTTTTACCCAGATTCCCCAGGTCACATAAATCCCATTTTCAGTATGTATCATTTTAGGGCTCCAATTTGGTCTACCTTGCCCCTTGCATATAAAAGACTTCAATTTTATTGAGCAGTCATATTATTCATCAGTCACAACAAGTGTTGTTAAATTGCGTCATTTTATCACTCCACTGTTTTACATACTATGAATAAATAATGAATACTAGATCGAGTGCTGCTGCATCTGGAACTACATAAGTTCTGATGTTAATCAGGAAACATGAAAGCAACAATTACATGGTAGAATAACTTCATACATTTTATTATATTATGTGGTATGTACAATAAAAAGTATTGACTAGAATATAATGCCCTTATCTTCTTCAAAGCTTCAATAAGAGTATATACATTTAATACAGGATTCAATCCAGAGACAGCTGTAGATTTTTTCAACAAGAAATTGAAATCATTAAAAAATATATCTTGTAATATACAGCATAAATCATCCTGTATCAGACGTGCACGGTGATGTGTCATTGTTACTGTTTCCATTGGCACTATCTGTAGAAGAACTGTTACCTCTTCTTATCCGTTCTCTTCTGTTTCTGTCTTCATCCTCATCATCATCTGTAAATATTACAAAAATTAGAAACAAATAAAAGTCATTAGCCATGATCTAATCACAAAGGAAAGTCATTGTACCTCACCATGGTCAGCAAAACTACTGGAGCATGTATCTCCAGGTTCAGACAAACTTCCAACATCTGGCAAATGTTCAGGGTCTTTCAGGTACGTAGACTTATTTATATTTTTGTTCTGAATAGTCTGCTGTTCAGCTGCAGCTGCAACACAATCCATGAATGGCAAATTACTATAATAACTACCTTTGTTTTGCAGGTAAGAGAATTATACAAATATCCATTACATTCACTTGAATATATTATGCTGACATTTATCTGGCTGATCAGTTACAACATATAAACTAAAATATACACCTTTTGAACTAAACCTATTTGTGCATAACACTACACTGATACAAAATAACTATAGAACCAACATTTATGCCACAACTGTGCCAATCCCTTATTTGCACCATGAACAAGAGCAGCCTCGTGGACAGCCCATTATAAAGTTTTGGCTTAACAGGCACATAAAAAAAGACACACACATATTAGCTCTCGAGCACACATCCAATCACTAGAGTGCTATTCAGAACACAGCATCCGGAGGTGCCTGTGTGATTGGATAAATAAGGGTATGTGCATTTTTTTGCCGATGGCCGTGGCCAAAAGCTAAGAAGGAAGCTTACGATTTTTGAGTAAGGATGGGGACAGAAATTGGCCATGCCCTTTCAAAGGATCAATCCCGGCATTTGCCTAAAGTGCTGAAAGCTAAGCTGATGTGTGTCTTTGTGAATACTTGCAAACTATCATTAAACTGTTGAATAGTGATCCGGACTTTTGATTGTTAAATTAAATACATTTCGTTCAAAAGGGATGGAGTGGCTGCACAGTACTTACTATAGTTTGATACTGCCGACAGTAACACACAAAAGCCAACAAAACTAAATGTTTCCACAAGCTTCTGGAAATTTATATTTCCTTCGACAGGATGGAGAGGAGATAAGAGAAAGTGTACAAAAGAGAAAAGTTACTCACAACCTAGGTCGTGAGGGAAGGTGGGTGAATATGGACATCAGAGGTGTTGAATGATAATTGCTCAGCCATAACAATGCAAACCAGAGAGGATAGATCAAGAAGTGAACTGAATAATGCTGAATGGCAGCACAGGGGTGGGGTTAAAATTAAGCTAAGATAAAACACACACACACACACACACACACACACACACACACACACACACACATAGTAGGTGAGAAATGACTAATGAATAAGTTTAGTCCAGGAGGGTGGGGGGAGGGATGTATTGGAAAGTTTCCATCTCCATAGCTGGTGCTACGTGGAAGTATCCAGATGGCACATGTGGTTTAATAGGTGCCAAGGTCCCATGCTGGAAGGCATTCTTTCCCACAGGATATTGATTGTACCCTAGGCAAACAGTCTGTGTGACCATTCATGTGTTCAGGCAATTTGTTGGTCATCATGCCAACATAAAGGCTGTGTAGTGAACACATGTCAATTGGTAGATGACATTTGTTGTTTCACATGTTGCCCTGCCTTGAATTGTGTTGGCTTTTCCTGTGGTGGGGCTGGAGTAGGTGGTTGTGGGAGGATAAATGGGACAGGTTTTGCAGTGGGGTCAGTTACAGGGGTAGGAAGCATTGGGTAGAGAAGGTGGATTTGGGATGTTGTAAGGTTTAACAAGGATGTTGGGAGGATGGCAAAAAGCTACTGTAGGTGGTGTGGGGAGGATACTTTGGAGGGATTATCTCTTTCCAGGGCATGACTTGACCAGGATGGTACTGGGTGACTAAGGGGATGCTTCTTGCCCTACTATAATCCTCTCTGCCTGCCATCCTCCTGATCTAAATTTATGTTAATCTCTGCTCCATCTGCAACTGACTTATCCACTAGTCACGTGTGTGTGTGTGTGTGTGTGTGTGTGTGTGTGTGTGTGTGGGCGCGCGCGCACACACATGATTTCCTAATCTTTCCTTAATTTTAATTTTTTTTCCAACACTCCCCCCTCCCTCCATTCCCCACCACTCAGAATTATTTGGTTCACTTCTTAATCTATACTCTGGTATGCAATGGCATGACTCAGTACTTATCATGCAACATTTCTGACGTCTACATCCACCCCACCTTAAACTAGGTTGTAAGGAACCTTTCCCTTCTGCCCCCTTTCTCTTATCTCCTCTCCTAATTGACAAAGGAAAGCTTGTGGAAACATTTAGTTTTGTCTCCATTTGTGTTTATTTTTTGTGTCTGTGAGTTATTATTGGTGGTACCAAACTATGATAAGTATTGAGCAGCCACACTATCTCTTTTGAACATCATTTTCACAAAACAAGTGTTATTGTGACACTTGTGTCTTATTTCTTTGTCTCTAATTTAGTCATTGACATCCACAAGACATTATACAGTAGAGGGTCTTATTTGTTAAAATACATGAATTAATCAGTTACAAATGTGTCACGCTACAGGAATTAAATTTCACATGTTCCACAAAAATGTACTGAACCCCAGAATAATTGATGGGTATTCATGATTTATGAGAATTCTGTAATGAATAAAAACCCTATACAGTAAATTCCAGAGACAGGGGTAAGTTGACCTATCATTCCATTCATAACAGCCTGTATGTCTTCCTCTAAACATATCTTAGAAACTTCTTACTGATATACCATTGGTGTATATACCATACACCAATCACTTGCTATCTAAGGTATAATGAAGCCTGGTGATAAGCTTTAGGCCACCAAATTTTCTCATTACATTGTCTCATCCTTCCTACAAACTTTTCCTGACATTCTATGCCTTAGGACACCTACAGCATCTGTAATGTTTCTAATGGTGAATGTAGGAGCTCATACAAATTTTATGGCATTGTACTCCATACTGGTGTCTAAAAATGGTTGTTTATTTAGTGACACTATTAAGTGTAATAGATCATGTCAGAAGTGCAGGATTATCCTGAGCTATGCTTGGCTATGCAGTTTCCAGAACAGGCTTAAAATCATTAACCTGATTTGTAAAAATAAAAGCGTATATTAGGAGTTTTTCCTCATTCAGGAAACGGGTTGAAGTCCTATAGCCTTCCCCCTCGATTTGTCAGTGTTTCAAAGCAAGGCAGTACAGGTGACGTACATTGCACTGTTTAGGTTAAGTTTCCAATATAAAAGATCTTCTGACAGTGCTTTTAGTTGCCAGAGCTCTTGATAGTCCTGAATCTGAAGAATTCTGGAGGCTGCAGTCAACATTACTAGCTGACAATGTTGTGTGAAGCAGCCATCTGTTCTAAATGTTTATCACTGCGGAATAAGACAGATGGTGGTCTATCTTACGATTTGCCTGCAACACAAATTGGTAGACCCACTACTAAGACTAAATTAGTGATAACATAGTGATGCTACAAAATTGTAGTGTTATTGAATGGAGCAAAACGAAGAAAGGTAAAACCAATTTCTCTATCTCATCCTGGAGTCTCCTATGAAAGCTGCTACTTACATATAACAAAGCATGTATGAAATTGGGAGACAAACAGTTTTCTAAGACTCATCCTAGCCATAAACGGTGAGCTTTCATTCCAGATAATTTGAAGCAGCTTGTATTTCATCTGAATGAATATATTGTGCAGGGGGTTAAATTGTATGACACTTCTAGCTGGGATGCAGTGGTTATGTTGGCACCAATGGTAATGACAGCAACTCAGATGACCAATAAATGTTTTTTCACGACAACTTCAATTAAAACAAAAATTATTTTCTTCTGAACAGACAAGGGTACATACAAGAACTTGTCAACCATAGAGCAGGTACAGTATTAATTCTACTGTGAGTGAAACAAGCAGCAATAACATTTACTCTGCAGCTCGTGAAAAATATTAACGCAATTCTACACTTCATTGTTCACATGTTGCCAACATAAGCACTGGAGCCAGACGAGAAGCGTCGTAAAATTTTATCTGTGAAGGATATACCACTAAAAAGAGCACCACAATATGTGCAGCAATTCTGCTGAAATTGCACCATGTCATTAGTGACATTTGGTGTAGCAACATTGCTCTTTGCAACATCATGTGTGTTTCTGAGCAGCTGGAGCATAAGATGTACATTGACGATGTATCACTACTCAATTGAAAAGTGCAGATTTCTTATGAAACAATATTGAATTACTGGTCGCATTAAGATGTGTCAGCAAATGTGTTTTGAATGGTTTGGTGTCCACTGTATACTGCTGAATACAGAAGTTAGTGAACAAAATTAAGAGCAATGGACCAGTGTTGGGTCTTCACAGTAGAGGACTGCCACCGTTATTGGAAGAAAAAGTTGCCGATGTGAATGAATTTGTGGTCTCACCTACAAAGTTGTTGGACTTTTATCTCAGGAAAGTTGTATGTCATGAAGCACATGACAGTGCTACAAAGAAAGTAGGCATGTATCCATAGAGGTTTACAGTTGTTCAGGAACAGTATGTCAATGCATTAAATTTTGCCATTGATGTCAGCAATGTATTGCTCAGATGCCAGAAATATTGCACTTTACTGAGCAGACAAGAACTTTACCTTAAACTTTAACTATTCTACACATCTGCCCGTCCCATCACCACAACCAGTTTTCCTAATTTAGCGTTTAGGCCCAAGTTTGATAGTGCAAAAATGAGTGCTGAAGTTAATTCTGTACTATCATAAATTATATTAGTATAATTTGTGTGGCTCATTGGCCTGGTGCGAGGCACTCTATTGGGCACCACTTTGGCAATTTGCGTGTTATTCAACTAGGAAAAGGGGACCTACAGCTTAATGTGGAATCTGAACCACATGTTTCTGGCTGTTGGAAATGTGATCAATAATTTTTCGGTGGTTAATTAATTATTCTTTGATGATGATGATGCTGTACTTATTCGTTGCTAATTTATTATTCTGTCCCTTTTGTCACGTCTTGTAAAAAAAGTGTTGTAAATGTATTGCAGTTGCAAATATATACGATAAAAATCAGAATTTATCGTGAAAGATTTTATTTTTCCGCTGCGCTAGTTTTTTCAACAGGTTATGGGCCCAGTACGTAATAGTTATACGAAAAATTACGAGAAGGCGTGAAGCTAAATTGTTCGACGAAATAGATCGCGAACGTGTTCGACGAAATAGATCGCGAACGTAAAAAAAAATGGGTACTGCGCAAATACCTCAAATTGAAAGACTCGTCGGTCGTGAAAATTACGGGACCTGGAAATTCGCAGTGGAAGCATATTTGCGATTAGATGATTTATGGTGCGTAATAGATGGTACATTAAAGTCTACCGATTCGCATTTTGCAGACAAAGATAGGAAAGCCAAATCAAAATTAATTTTGTTGGTGGATCCGGTAAATTACGTGCACATCGAAAATACTGCAAATGCACAAGAAGTCTGGAACAAGTTAAGGAAAGCTTTTGAAGACGGCGGATTGGCTAGAAGAGTCGGATTGCTCCGTGAATTAATTACCACTCAATTGAATCAGTGCAAAAATGTGGAAGACTACGTTAATAAAATAATATCTACATCTAATAGACTGAGAAATATAGGTTTCCAGATTGCTGACGAGTGGGTTGGTACTTTATTACTTGCTGGATTACCAGAAAAATATACGCCTATGATAATGGGGTTAGAGAGTTCTGGTGTTCCCATAACAGGTGACAGTATCAAGGTAAAAATATTACAAGATGTGAGAGGTGAAACTGAAGATGAAACAGCATCAGCATTGTACTCTAAAAATAAAAAGAAGACACAAATCAAGTGCTATAGATGCCAGAAGATGGGTCATTTTGCTTCACAGTGCAAGGAAAGGATAAGTACTAGTGGTAAAAGGTATGTTTCCAATAACCATGAAAAGAAGTCTTCCAACCAAGGTAAGGTTCTTTCAATGCATTATTCTTTAAAAAAGGGGAATAATGAAGAAACAGAATGGATATTGGATTCAGGGGCATCATTGCATATAATTAAAAATAAATCTGTATTGTATGATGTCAAAGATACAACTAATATGGGTATATCTACAGCTGATGGGTCAAAATTGCAGTGTGAACTTGTTGGAAAAGTTGATCTTAGTATAGTGGTAAATAAAAAACCACAAAATATTACTGCTCAAGGTGTGCATTATGTCAAAGATGTTACCACTAATTTATTATCTGTTAGTGAGATAGTAAGGAAAGGTAACAAGGTAATTTTTGATATAAATGGAGCTCGAATAATTGACAGTTGTGGTAAAATTGTAGCAACTGCAAGTAATGAAAAAGGAATTTTTAAATTAGACACTGTTAAGAATGTTAGTAGTAATGAAAGTCATTCAGTGTACACTGCCAAAAGTGTTCTGTGGCATAGGAGACTTGGCCATTTAAATAGAAAAGGTATGTCATTATTAAAGGATATGGCAACAGGGTTAGAAGACTATGGCATGTGTAAGGATCCTTGTGAGATATGTATAATGGGAAAACAGGCAAGAATCCCATTTAAACCCAGTCACAGTAAAACTCAAGAATTACTGCAGATAGTACATACAGATGTGTGTGGTCCCATGGAGAGTGAATCTATTGGGGGAAATAATTATTTTATTATTTTTATTGATGATTATTCTAGATATATTCATGTTTATTTTATGAATTCTAAAGAACAAGTTTGTGATATTTTTGAAGAATTCCGAATTTTGGTGGAAAGACAAACTGGAAAGAAAATAAAGATTGTCAGATCTGATAATGGGAAAGAATACATAAATCATAGATTTGAAGGACGTTTAAAGCAAGTTGGTATAAGACATCAGACCACTATACGATATAGCCCTGCACAAAATGGTGTTGCAGAACGAGCAAACAGAACAATAGTGGAAAAAGCGAGAAGTATGCTAAATGATGCTGGTTTACCAAAACAATTTTGGGCAGAGGCTGTATCAACAGCAGTGTATCTAATAAATCGTTCACCTACCACGGCTATCAAAAGTAAAACGCCATATGAGGTGTGGACAGGAAGAAAACCAGATTTAAGTAATTTGAGAATTTTTGGCTGTAAAGCTATGGTACAAGTTCCTAAACTACTAAGAAAGAAATGGGATATAAAATCCAGGAAATATATTTTTGTAGGGTATTGTGAAGAATCAAAGGGTTATCGTTTTTTGAATTCTATGAATAATAAGATAGTAACCAGTAGAGATGTTGTATTTCTGGAAAATTGTGAAGATAGAACCAAGGAATGTACAACTGTTGGTGTAAATGTAAATAGCAGTATTGGAGAAGAGACAGAAATGGAAGAAGAAAGTAATCAAGGGCCAACAGAGGCAAGCTATGAGGAAGAAGAAGAACCAAGATGTGATCAAGATAAAGCAGGGAGTGATGAAGATAAAGTAAGACATTCCTCTCGTACAAGGAAACCAAAGAAGTATCCTGATTATGAAATGTATATTGCCCAGTGTTTCAATGATGAACCGGAAACTGTTGAAGAAGCTATGAATAGTAAAGATTCTAAAAATTGGAAAGAAGCGATTGAGAAAGAATTGCAATCTTTAAATCAAAATGAGACATATGAATCGGTAAATATGCCTCAGAAGAGAAAACTCTTAAACACAAGATGGATATTTAGTATAAAAAATCCTGAAAGTGAAACAACCAAGTATAAAGCAAGATTAGTGGTTAAGGGATGTAATCAAAGGGAAGGTATAGATTACAAAGAAACATTTTCACCTGTTGTAAAATATTCTTCACTGAGGTATCTTTTAGCTTTAGCTGTGAAAGAAAATATGTTAATCCATCAAATGGATGTTAAAACCGCTTATCTAAATGGAATATTAGAAGAGGAAATTTATGTAATGCCACCCAAAGAAGCTCAGAAATATTGTAATGATAAAGGAAAGGTTTGGAAGCTTAAAAAGAGCATCTATGGACTGAAACAAAGTGGATACTGTTGGAATAAGTATTTGCATTCTACATTAGTTAAGATGGGAATGAAGCAGTCAAAGGCAGACCCCTGTATTTATATCAGGAAAAGTGAACAAGAATTAACCATAATGGCTATTTGGGTAGATGATTTTTTTCATTTTAACTAGAGATGATAAGCAAATGAACAGCTAAAAGAGAAGTTCATTATGCATGACTTGAGGGAAGCAAAACAATATTTGGGAATGAAAATTACAAAGCAGAGAAATGGAAATGAGCTATGGATAGATCAGTCTGCATATACCAAAAGGATTTTGAAAAAGTTTGGAATGGAAGACTGTAAACCAATTTCAACTCCAATGGAACCTGGGATAAAAATGATGATAAATGAAGAAGACACTAATTATAATAAAGTTACATCTTACTTGGAAGCTGTAGGGAGTCTTTTATATCTAGCTCAGACATCAAGACCAGATATTGTTTTTGCAACAAATGTAGTAAGCAGATTCTGTAGTAATCCTAAAGAAAAACATTGGAAAGCAGTGAAGAGGACCTTCAGATATCTAAAGGGAACTGTAAATTATAAATTAATTTATTGTAAAGAAGGCAATGAAGAATTGGAATGTTACAGTGATGCAGACTGGGGAAATGAATTAGAAGATAGACATTCTATCTCTGGAAGCTGTTTAAAACTGATGGGAGGCTTAGTATCCTGGATATGTAAAAGGCAAAGAACTGTAGCATTAAGTACAGTAGAGGCAGAATATATGGCTTTATCTACTACTGTACAGGAAACTTTATGGCTCAAAAACTTAATGAATGAAATTGAGGCTGATAATAATTCAAGGACAACAACAGTTTTTTGTGATAATCAGGGAGCCATTAATTTAGCCAAAAACAATGTAACAAGTGCTAGAACAAAACACATAGATGTCAGACATCATTTCATCAGGGATCACATTGAGAAGAAGCATATTGAAGTGAAATACTTAAGCTCTGAAGAAATGTTGGCTGATTTATTAACAAAACCATTGACCAAGGAGAGATTCCAGAAAATTGTAAGACAGTATGGCTTAATTGATGGGACTTTATATACAACACCGAAAAAATCTTGCTCAAGGGGGAGTGTTGGAAATGTGATCAATAATTTTTCGGTGGTTAATTAATTATTCTTTGATGATGATGATGCTGTACTTATTCGTTGCTAATTTATTATTCTGTCCCTTTTGTCACGTCTTGTAAAAAAAGTGTTGTAAATGTATTGCAGTTGCAAATATATACGATAAAAATCAGAATTTACCGTGAAAGATTTTATTTTTCCGCTGCGCTAGTTTTTTCAACACTGGCGACTCCTCTCATCTTTGAAAGGTGAACGCTCGGTTAAAACGCAGACTGAAATAATCTGAAGTCTGACCAGGTTTCAAACCTGCGACCCATCAGTTTCCAGTCAAGTGCTTTACCTAGAGACCACCTTCTCATCAAAGAAAGAAAGCCAAATATTCACAAAGGCAAGTATAGTGATAAACAATGTTAATTTCAATATGTTCCTCCTATGTGAATGATAGTGAAATATCCATTGGTGATCACAACTTAGTTCAAGTGTATACAATACAATCTCTAAAATAGAATATAAAGAGAAACTCAGTGTGATGGATTGAACAAGTTGAATGTGAGGTCCACTTAACACCAAAGCAGTAAACCTTCCGAAACATTTACTGAATTTCCTAATGTTCAGAAAACTGCTGGTGTTCCTTCGCCTAATTGGCAAAAATCTCAAGATAATATATATGTATGGAATCACTAAAGGTAATCACACACACATCCCCTGCAATATTTCACGGCCCAGAAGTTATGAGGTTATCTATGGATAACACAAAAACGTTTCATTAATTGCTCTAACATTAAATGATGATTGGGTCAAATAACGTCCCCCATCCTCGTTGCAATTAGTTTGTTCAAATTAAGCAAAAAGTTTCTGAAACAGATGGCATGCGGCAATAATGCACATTCACACATTGCAATACGTCATAAATGCAGGTACCACCTCTCACTGTGGTTCTATTATCCTGTATAACTGTAAATCTAAGTAGCTACAAACATATGTACCGCTATCATAATAATGTTAGATTTACCTGCAAAAGCCTGCGGATACTGGGCACTTAATTTAGTTTTTAAAATTCTTATGCGTTTAAAAATGTTATCTAAATCTTTTTTCATCTCCAGAAGCAACTGCGTGTGTTTCTTGAATTCTGACCCCGCAGTCTTCAGTCTAGTTACTGAGAGAGCATTGCAATTTGTCAGCATCTCATTTGTCTTTTCAAACCTTTGTAGCCTGCAACAAGACAATATTGTTGGTTAACATATAATAGACTTAATTCGAAATATTATTCGAATGAAAAAAACATAACCTATATATATATATATAAATAAGCGAGTGTATACCAACATTTGTTTCTGAGCCCTAATCATAGCTTCGACATCCTGTTGATCAACTATGCCTGCCAAACCCTGAATAAAAACTTCAGGGGCAGTATAATTCTGGAAACATTCTATACTACCCAAGTCACTCTCGGGCGTATTTTCCGCCATATCGCCTGTCACAGGCTCACAGCTGTGTAAACATCAGGTTTGTTCAAGCAGCCATCAGTGGGCTACTTGCAAGCGCTGGGAAATACGCATTACTGCGCATGCGCAGTCAAGATGCCGTAGAAGCGCGAAGACAAGTGCAGGCAGATTTTTTTCCCTTTATTGGTAATATAATGCCCTTGTTTGGCAGGTTGGCAGCAGCGTAATATGCTGCTCTTCAGTCACGTGCATATACAAGTTAATTTTTACAAAAATAAATGAGGTGACAAAATATATGAATTTGTTTGCAGTGAAGGAGCATTTATGGGTGAAAGTTAAAATTCACAAAAGAGTTATTTAAAATAACAGACATAAGTTCAAAACGAGCCACGGTGTAAAATTACACAGTTACTGGAACGGACAAAGTAAAACACACGATGACACTCTGGACAAATAAGACTATAAAAGAAGACAGGCGACTCGATTGTTCTGCTGTAATCGGCGGGTGCTCGAAGTTAGCCGTATAAAAGGCACTTCCATAGCACTACATCACCCCCTCTCCTCCCTCCCCTTCCGCTCCACCGCTTGGCTACCCCCCTCCCTGCCCTGGAGTCCCTACGGCTCTTCCCTGCCGCCCCCTTTTTCTTCACCGCCGTTTTTTTTTCCCCTCTCCCCCACGCTTTGCTCCGCCCCCTTTTTATCGGGGTCCTGGACCGACAGTTTTACAAGTGCTACGTCAAGTGTTGTGTATTGTGCTACAGTGAAGTGTGTGTTTTTTAACTGCGTCCACCGCAACCAGATAAGCGTCGCACCGTGTATTTTACTTAGTGTCTCCGTGTACTCGCCGTCCTGTGTTCTTGTCGTCCAACATGTGCTTTTTAAGTCACCGTGGCTCCTCGTTTTTAACTGACTACATCCGGTTTTTGTTCACCTGTCAACTGTTTGTACCTCCAATTGTCGCCATGTATGTGTCATTGTTCCTCCGTTGATTTTTCGCCTGTCATGTATTTTAAATTTCATCTCATCAATGTATTTTATTCTCTCGGCTGAAGAGCAGCCTCTGGAGCTGCTGCCAGCCTACTGGTGTAATCGCTGGTGTAGAAATACAATAAAGAAAAAAAAAAACTACATCACTGAAACATCGCACTATGACACTGTTAAAAGGCACCAACCACTGTTGCGACACGGGTCTGCTGACAGGAAAGGTAAAAGGGGGGGGGGGGGGGGGAGGGCGATGCAAATATTGGGTTGGTGGTGGAGGAGGAACGCAAGGACTGCAGGGTGGAAGAGAGGGGAAAGAGGAGGCTGATTTACGAAATGGAAGGAAAAGGAGCGGGACGGGAACAGATTTGGTAGAAAGGATAGATTACAGGGTGGAGGGCATCATCCAGAGCGGAGGGCACGGAAGTTGCCTTGGGATAGGAATGGAAGGTGTCAATATGTAGGGCAGGAGGGATACAGTGATGGAGACGAGGCAGGGATCCATGATTGGTTAAGATAGGGTACACCAAGGGGTTGTGGGAGTCTAGTTTCCGGTTGATGTAGCGGATGTGGATGTTTTCAAGGAAATGGAGAAGGTGAGAGAACGGAATGAGGTCATACAGGATCCACACGGGGGACGGGAGGTGGATATGGCATCTGATGCAGAGTGCGTGGCGCTCAAGAATCTGGAGGGCTTTATAGAAGGCAGGTGGAGATCCAGGTAGGATTGGAGCTGCAAATGATAGGATGCATCAGGGAATGGTAGGTGTAGAGGATGGTGGAAGGTTCGAGGCCTAATGTACAGCTGGCAGATGTTTAAGGAGACGGAGTCGGGTATGGGCTTTTTGTTCAAATGTTTGTTAAGCTTAAGGGACTTAACTATGGGGTCATCAGTCCCTAAACTTACAAACTACTTATGAACTACCTACAACTAAGGACGGCACAAATATCCATGCCCGAGGGGGGCTTCGAACCCCCGACCATAGTGGCCGTGGAGACCGTGACTGAAGCGCCTCAGTCACCGCGGCCGGCTGGGCTTTTTGTTTGATAGTCTTGAGATGGGGAGTCTAGGAGAAGGAACGAGTCAGGGTGAGGCCGAGGTATTTAAAGGTGGGGATGAGGCGAATGGGGTGGCCACATAAGGTAAGATGGACGTCGAGGGGGCAGAAATAAGGGGTGGTGCGACCTATGAGAATAACCTGGGATTTCTCAGGGTTGCCGGTGAGAATCCACTGATTACTCCAAGAGGAAAATTGGGAAATGTGCTGTTGGAAGAGGTTCTGTGAGCGTTGCAGGGAGAGGGCGATGGCAAGGAAGGCATTGTGATCAGTGTAGTGAAGGAGATGGGTTGGAGGCGCAGGTTGGGGCATGTCTGCAGTGTACAGAAGGTAGAGGAAAGGGGACAGGATGGAGCCTTGGGGCACCCCGATAGAGGGGTCAAACAAACAGGAGTTGGAGTTGTAGACAGTGACATAGGATGGGCGGTCTGGGAGACCGAGATGCCATACACGATCGTAAGCTTTCTCGATATCAAGTTACTCAAATAGGGCAGAGCGATGGGAATTTAACTGGAGGGGAATCAAGTGGGTAGGCTGAAGTAGGTCGTTGGCAGAGAACGGCCAGAAGCCACATTGGGAAAGAGGTAGAAGCTGGTGTTGATGGAGATACTGGTAAGTGCAGCGAGACAGGATGGTTTCCAAGACTTTGCTAAATACCAAGATGAGGCTGATGGGTTGGTAGTAAGAAGTGACAGAACAGGATTTGTTTGGTTTCTGGAACATGAGGATACAGAAGGTTTCCCACAGGTGGGAGTAAAAGCCAGCATGTAGGTATGACTGACAGTAAGACGATGGATAGCATGCCAGTACTTGGAAGTGTTGACAGGAGCATGGCATTAAGGCGAGAGCATGTCTGTCGCCAGTCCCTGCACTTTTTTGTGGTGAGGCAGTTTCAGATGTGTCGTTGAAGCTGCTAGTAACGTCTTAGGACATCCTGGTCACGAGTGCGTGGGAAGGAGCGATAGAGGTGATGGGATTCACACAGGAGCAAGACTGTCTGTGGAGGAAGTGTTGGGTGGTGGGAATGATTGGCCTTGGTGGTAATATGGGATTGGACGGTGACAGTCAGAGTCTGATAAGGTCAATGCCTTCAGGAGTGCAGTAAGACAAGGGTGGCTAGCAACACAGTAGGCATCCCAGTCAGCATTGGAATAATGATGGACCAGTTTTGGGGGAGGAGCAGGATGAGGGGAGAGGCCATGGCGATGGTCAATGGTGAGGAGGAGTATTATCACTGCTTATAAGGTAAAGAACTTCTGCTATGATGCGGCTCTGGAGGTTAGGAGAAGCAAGGATGGCATCAAGAATAGAGTTACTTTCAGGGTGTGTGGCTTTTGGGAGGGGAACAAAGTCGTCCTGAAGGGTAGTAAGGAACTGATGCCACTGCTGGAGCTCAGCAGGAGACTGAGAGGAGAGATTGAGGTCTGTAGCTACCACATTGGTCGAGAGGAAGCGATCAACTTGTGAGAGGAAGTCATATGGGATGGGAGTGCTGGAGCAAATGTAGATTGGTGCACAGCAGGGGCGTATATTCAAAGTGTGCTAGGCATGTGCCACATGCCCTGTCAAATGCTAGCAGCTTAGCTGAGCCTTGTGGAGGGGTAAGCGTTCTGTGTCGCGTCTGCACACCACTGAGGAAATGTGGCGATGGGGGCTGAGGGGGGGGGGGGGGCGTGTGCGCGCACGCAGTTCTTGGGAGAGGGCTGTGGTCTGATGTCACTCAAGGCATGTGGCTAAGCCAGCACACACCTCAGTAGTGAGCCTTGTGGAGGGGGGAGCGTTCTGTAGCGCAGCTGCACACAATGCTGAGGAAATATGGTCACGAGGGCTGAGGCATGAGGGTGCGTGCTGTGACGATACTGCTGGCCCTCTCATCTCAATGTTATTGTTCGATACCGTCTGCATCGGATCCGGAATCGTGCGGTTCAATAGTGATACACGTTGCGTGTGAAGTTAGTTAAAAACGAAATAGCCAGTCTAGGAATCAGTGTAGGACAGTGTCTCGGTTATACTGTGATTAAAACAAGTGATAGATTTCATTAATTAAGAGATTCATATATTTTCTTTCCAGACAGTTCTATAAACAATAGTTGCGTCATTGTATGTTATTTCAAGACTTAAACAGACGAATTGTAAAATATTTTGTAAAAAACAAAAAGAAATGAAAATTAATAGCATTGTATGTATGTTAGGCTCATAAACAAGTTGTGTAGACCAGCTAATTGTATTAATTAATTTTATAGTCTAGATTTAAATATTATAATTCCTTGTATATATTGACTGATGTGAGATTTAGAATCTAGTTTGAGATTTGCGACGATATTTGATAGTCCAATTTATGTTAGGAACATGTATGATGTACTCATTAACAAATTAATTGACATTTAACATCGCACTTTGTTGTCAACAGAAAGATCGGAAATTTCGTCTTAAAATACATGCGCCATCTAAAATTATTGTATGCATAGTTTTCATTTTATATTGTGATTATTCTTGTGTACATGAAATGTTTTATTTGTATGTTCGGTAATTGTAAATCAGTATATTCAATTGTTATGAACAATGGATAATGTAATGTCATCATTGTGGAGGTTATATATTTGCCTCACCACCTTGCTTGGGGGGAGTTGGAGTTTTGTCTTTTGTCGAGTACTTTGGACTCTATGTCAGTCTGTGTTGTTGTGGTAATTTGTGTACGTTATTGTAATGTGGAGAAGAAGTTTGATTTAAATTAAAGAAGAAGTGAAAAACTGTACATATAGAGTATTTATTTCTACCACGAGGCCCCAGGAGAATAATGTTGCAGCGAGCAGAACCCCCATACATCGTCTTGTTGAAAAGCTGAGTATCAGTTGGAAGTGATAGAATGAGATGTAATTACTTAAAATCTCTTAAAACATTTTAGCGCACACTCAGTTCTAGGGAGAGGGCTGCAGTCTGACGTCGCTGTAGGTGTGTGGTCAAGCCAGCACACACCTCACTAGTGGGCCTTGTGGAGAGGGAAGCGTCTGTGGCAAAGCTGAGAAACTGTGGGCACGGGGGTAGGGTGGATAGGTGCGCGCAGACACAGTTCTCGGAAGACATCACTGTACGCATGCATTGAATGCATCGCACGACTGGTTAGTAGCCAACTTGTTGGACGGGCTTTCCACGTGGGTGTTGCGCATTCTAGTTACGTTTACCGAGATATTTTCCGTTTTTGTCCTAAATTGTAGATGTTAGTTACCATTTAAAATACAGAGTACGTTTGGTTCAAAAAGTGTTTTAGTTTTTAATAGCGTTTCTTTCAGTTCAAAACTTACAATGGAAGTAAATGCATCAGTAAATAACTTTTTTGAAAAACTGTTTTCGATGAGAACTCTGCAAGAAAAATTGGAAGTAGTGAGGAAAGGTAGACCGAAGCCAACATTACCTTGCCCACTATCAGAGCAAATAAAGAAATGACGCAATTGGAGTAATAAATTACAGAAGACAGTCGCCCTAGATATCTTAAAAAATAAAATAAAATAAAATAGTTTGTCATCTTCATTACTAATGTGCAAAATACATCTAGAATTAATAAACAATTATTGGAAGTCAACAAATTAACAGTTACTGCTGAAGAGATGAAATGTTGCAAAATTACATAGTTGCAGATGCCGCAGCGGTGGTGCCAGAGACAACGATAAATTGAGGCGCGAGGTCCCTAACGAGTGCGTCTGAATACGGAGAGTCACGGGCTTGGATCGGTTGAACAGAGTGACATTTGCATGGAGTGACACTTGCATGGAGACCAGGGCTCTTGGCCTTTGGCAGGTACAGGCGCACTGAGAAGTCAGCAGTTCAGCACAGCCACTCCTGCGTGCTGGCTGGCGCTCATACTATGGCAGTTATGAACCGTGTATGGCTCATTAACGTGTTTCATTGCAAGTTTATTTTTAAGACTTGTAGTAACGAGAACTGACCGTAAAATTCAGCATAATGAGAACGGACGATGAAATTCATAATCTTTCCTAATATTGTGATGCTGCAGAGATTGGGTGGCAACCAAGTACAAAACATGGTAATTCTTACAAGTACAAAACATGGTAATTCTTACAAGTACAAAACATGGTAATTCTTACGACTGGTACAGCCTAACTGGCGTTTTAGGACAACATTTAATTTGGCAAATTTATATATAATTTGTATTTGTTTAAACATTAAACATAAAAACACAGAATGTCAATGAATATTATTTGTTTTCCTTTTCACTGAAGGAACAATGATCCTACTGTTCCAGTAAAGCTAATTCGAAGACAGGATCTTAAGTTGAAATCTGCCAGTGAACTTCTGTGATTGGATTTCGTCTTTGTTTAAAGAAGTAGCATGTACAAGCAAGTCTAAACATTGATATAATAGTAGCTGCAAATTTACATTTCGAAAAGAGAAGTGTACTAGACTAGTGCTGCTATGAAACTAAAAATGCATAAGTTCTAGCTGTAGACACGTTTCCACACTGTCAACATAACACGAAAATCAGTAAATCTGCACAAGTCTTTGCTAGCCGAAGAGCAGTATAGTAATTTGATCGAACTGCTGATTAATTCGTTCTGATGAACACTTGCCTGTCAACATTTAGACAGCGAATTCAGAACAATAATTCGACTATAAAAATATTAGCCGTAAACTGTCAAAGAATTAACAGCAAAGTTACCGAATTTATCGCACAAAGGGAAATTATTGTGCACAGATAGTCTTAGGCACCAAAACCTGGCTAAATCATAATGTGGTAAGCTCGGAACCGTGGAATGTATATCGGAAAAACAGATCGGACACAACCGGAAGGGCGAGTGTTCACAGCAGTGAACAAACGTATTATAGTTTCTACCGAGGTCGAGAGCAACTGTGAAGTTATCTGGGCACGTATAACAATTCTATGAGAAGTGAAGTTAGTAGTTGGGTGTTTTTACCCCTCCCCCCCCCCCACCCCAAATGCTGCTGCTGTAGCAGTTTTAGATCAAAGACCATCTACGACAGGTAGTGCGTAGGTATGCGGTCCATGCAATATTAGTTGGAGGAGACTTCAGCCTAAAGAGTACAGATTGGCACCTCTCTAGTTTCATTTCAGGCGGTAAAAACAAGGAGTCTTGCAAACTACTATTGGACACGTTTTCCGAAAACTGTCTTGAGCAGTTAAACTGACATCCCACACGCATTGGAAATATTGTAGACCTTATAGCTACAAACAGGCCCGACCTTATTAACAATGTCATTGTAGAGACAGAAGTTAGTGATCATGATATCGTCGTAGCGTCAATGGTGACCAACGTTATTAAACCAATGAAGACTAGGAGCGTGTTTTTGTTAGAAAGAGCCGATAAGCAATTGCTAGCATCACAGAAAATGAGAGGGCATCGTTTAGTTCCGGTACAATGGATGTAGAGGAATTGTAGACTAAATTCAAATGAATTGTAAGTAAAGGGTTTGAGAAATACGTGCCTATAAAGTCAATTAAGGATGGAAAAGATCCACCGTGTTATAGTAATAATAATGTTAGAAAGCTACTGAGAAAACAAAGGCTGTTGCACTCACGATTCAAAAAAAGAACACGCAAACGAAGACAGGCAAAAGTTAGTAGAGATTCGTGAGTCTATAAAAAGATCGATGCACAAAGCATACAATAATTATAACAGCCTTACCTTAGCAAAATATCTTTCCGAGAACCGAATAAATTCTGGTACTATGTAGAAGCGATAAGTGGAACAAAGGCCACTATCCAGTCACTTGTTGATCACTCCAGGACAGT
Source organism: Locusta migratoria (assembly GCA_026315105.1). Lineage (NCBI taxonomy): Eukaryota > Metazoa > Arthropoda > Insecta > Orthoptera > Acrididae > Locusta > Locusta migratoria. The sequence goes on from CM048750.1 coordinate 152,620,348, forward strand.
AATAGAAGAAAGCAAACGGAAAGCTGAAGTTCTAAATTTAACCTTTAAGAAATCATTCATGCAGGAGGACCGTACAAACGTACCATCATTTGACCAACGCACTACTCCCAAATGGAGGACACAGTTATAGGTATTTCCGATGTAGAGAAGCAGATGAGGAGCTAGAATGAAACTTTCACTCTGCAGCGGAGTGTGCGCTGATATGAAACTTCCTGGCAGATTAAAATTGTGTGCCGGAACCGGGACTCGAACCTGGGACCTTTGCCTTTCGCGGGCAAGCGCTCTACCGACTGAGCTACCCCCACACGACTCACGATGCCGCCTCACAACTCTACTTCCGCCAGTACCTCGCCTCCTACTTTCCAAACTTCACAGAAGCTCTCTTGCAAACACGCAAGACTAGCACTCCTGGAAGAAGGATATGGTGGAGACATGGCTTAGCCACAGCCTAAGGGATGTTTCCAGAATGAAACTATCACTCTGCAGCGGAGTGTGCGCTGATATGAAACTTCCTGGCAGATTAAAATTGTGTGCCGGAACCGGGACTCGAACCTGGGACCTTTGCCTTTCGCGGGCAAGCGCTCTACCGACTGAGCTACCCCGACACGACTCACGATGCCGCCTCACAACTCTACTTCCGCCAGTACCTCGCCTCCTACTTTCCAAACTTCACAGAAGCTCTCTTGCAAACACGCAAGACTAGCACTCCTGGAAGAAAGGATATGGTGGAGACATGGCTTAGCCACAGCCTAAGGGATGTTTCCAGAATGAAACTTTCACTCTGCAGCGGAGTGTGCGCTGATATGAAACTTCCTGGCAGATTAAAATTGTGTGCCGGAACCGGGACTCGAACCTGGGACCTTTGCCTTTCGCGGGCAAGCGCTCTACCAACTGAGCTACCCCGACACGACTCACGATGCCGCCTCACAACTCTACTTCCGCCAGTACCTCGCCTTCTACTTTCCAAACTGGTACTGGCGGGCAAGCGCTCTACCAACTGAGCTACCCCGACACGACTCACGATGCCGCCTCACAACTCTACTTCCGCCAGTACCTCGCCTTCTACTTTCCAAACTGGTACTGGCGGAAGTAGAGTTGTGAGGCGGCATCGTGAGTCGTGTCGGGGTAGCTCAGTCGGTAGAGCGCTTGCCCGCGAAAGGCAAAGGTCCCAGGTTCGAGTCCCGGTTCCGGCACACAATTTTAATCTGCCAGGAAGTTTCATATCAGCGCACACTCCGCTGCAGAGTGAAAGTTTCATTCTGGAAACATCCCTTAGGCTGTGGCTAAGCCATGTCTCCACCATATCCTTTCTTCCAGGAGTGCTAGTCTTGCGTGTTTGCAAGAGAGCTTCTGTGAAGTTTGGAAAGTAGGAGGCGAGGTGCTGGCAGAAGTAGAGTTGTGAGGCGGCATCGTGAGTCATGTCGGGGTAGCTCAGTCGGTAGAGCGCTTGCCCGCGAAAGGCAAAGGGCCCAGGTTCGAGTTCCGGTTCCGGCACACAATTTTAATCTGCCAGGAAGTTTCATATCAGCGCACACTCCACTGCAGAGTGAAAGTTTCATTCTGGAAACATCCCTTAGGCTTTGGCTAAGCCATGTCTCCACCATATCCTTTCTTCCAGGAGTGCTAGTCTTGCATGTTTGCAAGAGAGCTTCTGTGAAGTTTGGAAAGTAGGAGGCGAGGTACTGGCGGAAGTAGAGTTGTGAGGCGGCATCGTGAGTCGTGTCGGGGTAGCTCAGTCGGTAGAGCGCTTGCCCGCGAAAGGCAAAGGTCCCAGGTTCGAGTCCCGGTTCCGGCACACAATTTTAATCTGCCAGGAAGTTTCATATCAGCGCACACTCCGCTGCAGAGTGAAAGTTTCATTCTGAAAACATCCCTTAGGCTGTGGCTAAGCCATGTCTCCACCATATCCTTTCTTCCAGGAGTGCTAGTCTTGCGTGTTTGCAAGAGAGCTTCTGTGAAGTTTGGAAAGTAGGAGGCGAGGTACTGGCGGAAGTAGAGTTGTGAGGCGGCATCGTGAGTCGTGTCGGGGTAGCTCAGTCGGTAGAGCGCTTGCCCGCGAAAGGCAAAGGTCCCAGGTTCGAGTCCCGGTTCCGGCACACAATTTTAATCTGCCAGGAAGTTTCAGATGAGGAGCTGAATACGTAAAAGTCTCCTGATCCAGATAGAATATCACGTCAATTTTGCAAAGAACATTTTGCGGCATTGGCCTCTGCATTTACCGTGTATCCTTAGTTCAGCGCAAAGTTCTTAATGAATGGAAAAAAGCACAGGTAGCTCCTATTTATAAGAAAGGTAAAAGAACTGGCCCACATAATTTCAGGCCAATGTCATTGACATCAGTTTCCTGTAGAATTTTTGAGAATTTCTCAGCTCGAGTATAACAAATTTCCTTGAGGCAGAAAAACTTCTTTCTATTAATCATCATGGGTTTAGGAAACATCACTCGTGTGAAACTCAGCTTGCCCTTTCCTCACATGACATCTTGCGAGCCATGGATGAAGGGCAACAGGCAGATTGTGTTTTTCTCGATTTCAAAAAGGCATTAGACACGGTGCCACACTGCAGACTGCTAACGAAGATACTAGCATATGTAATAGGTTCATAGATTTGTGACTGGCTGGAAGACTTCCTAAGTAATAGAACGCAGATAGTTGTTGTCGACGGCAAGTTTTCATCAGAGACGAGTGTATCGTCAGGCATGCCTCAGGGAAGTGTGATAGGGCCGCTATTATTTTCTATCTATATAAATGATCTGATAGACAGACTAACTTATAATCTGTGAATGTTTGCTGATGATGTTGTGGTGTATGGGAGGGTGTTGCCTTTAATTGATTGTAATAGCATACAGAATGACTTAGAGAAAATTTCTTGTTAGTGTGAAGAATGGCAACTAGCTCTAAATGTAGAAAGATGTAAGGTGATGCACATGAGTAGGATAAACAATCCCCTAATGTTCGAATATAGCATTAGTAGTAAGCTTCGAGATACAGTCGTGTCGTTCAAATATCTAGGCTAACATTGCAGACCGATATGAAAAGGAACAAACATGTAAGGACAGTTGTGAGTAAGACGGACAGCCGTCTTCGGTTTATTGGGAGAATTTTGGGAAGATGTACTTCACCTGTAAAGAAGACTGTGTATAACACGCTTCTACGACTACGTCTTAAGTATTTCTCACAGCAGATCAGTTTAAAAGAAGACATGGAAGCAGTTCAGAAGCGAGCAGCTTGGTTCGTTACTGGTATGTTCGACCAATGCGCGAGTGTCACAGAAATGGGTGGGTGGGGTGGGTTGTAGCTGGACAGGTTGGTCTCAGAGGTGGCCAATCACGACTCCAACTCTACCAATGGGGTGGGGCTCTGTCTGGACAGTGGAGGGTGTAGGAATTGGTAGTGACAGAGTGGTAGGGTTGAAAGACAGTTATGTTGAGATAGAAGGCATCCATGTGGTGGGAGGAGAGGTGTGCATGAATAGGGGTTTGTTAGTGGGGAGGGAGCAAACGTTGTGGTAGAGGAGGGATAGGATGGGCGTGCCATGCTAAAACGAGGGAGGGGGACTACGGTACTGAAAAGGAAGGTTACTTACACGTTACACGAGGGTCTCTAGGCAGAAGAAGGCGAAGTGGGGTTGATTCTGGGAGAAGGTTTCAAGTTTGGAGCAGGCAGCTAGGGCAATCTGATGTAAAGTGTGGAGACACTGGAATGGATGCATGTTTTGGAGGAAGGATGCGACAAACCGGATGATGTCCTCGGAAGTAGGGGGGGACACAGGGAGTTGTTGGGGTGCATAGAAGGGTCTATAGGACGGACAGTGATCTTGGGGGTGACAGGTAAAGGGACGGGCTTTACACTTACAGGAATAGGTAGGGTGGGATTCGCAACAGGTTTTAAAGGTGGTGGAAGAGGCGAGGTTGGGGCAGTTTTATCTTTTTTGTGGGGGGGGGGGGGGTGGCAAAATGGTGATTGTACTGGAGACAGTGCTGGAAGAAGTACGACAAGGGAGGGGACTTGGAGGGATCCACCGTGTAATGGTCGTTGTAAATCATGTCCCCATCTTTAAGGAGGCCATCAATTGAGACTGCAGACTCAGTGAAAATTCTCATCAGGAAAGTGGCACCTGTGGCATTGTGTATGCGTTTAGCGGAGCGGATTTCAAGGAAGGGGTGGTGGTTAACTTGTTGCAACACTTCACCTTCCGTGATCCCCAGACTCAGTTTGGTGATCACGGCAGTGAGAATGACGAGGTCTAAATCCCAAGAGTGCCAGAAGTTACCAGAGAGTGAAATTGGGTCGACTGCTATCGAGTTTTGTGATTGAAATGTGTCACTTGACGCTACGAACACAAAAAATTCGTAAATAGACAGACGACGATTTGACACATGCAAAAATACTATTTAGCGGAGATTATGGTCTTCACATTTGATTGATTTATCTTGTAAACAAAGTTTAACAGATTTCTTTTCCTACTCATGCAGACGACTTCACACGTCTCATTATTTAGAGTCAATTGCCAATTTTTACACCATACCAATATCTTATTTAGATCGTTCTGCAGTTGGTTTTGATCTTCAGATGACTTTACTAGACGATAAATGACGGCGTCATCTACAAAAAACCTAAGAGAGCTGCTTCTATTTTCTCCCAAACCGTTCATGTAGATAAGTAACAGCAGAGGATCAAATAACACTATTCTGTGGACCGCTGTATATCACCTCTGTTTTAGTCGACGCCTTACCATCAATTACTAGGAACTATGTGTCCTCTCTGACAGGAAATCCCCTGTCCAGTCACAAATCTGGGGCAATATTCCATAAGCCTTGATTAAAAGCCTTTTTTGAGGTACGGTATCAAAAGCCGTCTGGTAATCTAGCGCTATAGAATCAATTTGAGATCTCTTGTTGATAGCACTCATCACTTCGTGTGAGTAAAGAGCTAGTTGTGTTTCACAAGGACATATTTTCTACATCCGTGTTCATCTTGGGTCAATAGATCATTCTGTTCTAGCGAATTCATAACATTTGAATATAGGATACGTTCCAAAACCCTGCTGCAAATTTACGTCAGTGAAATAGGCTTGTAGTTTAGTAGGTTACTCCTACTGCCTTTTTTGAATATAGGTGTGACCTGTGCAACTTTCCAGTCTTTTGGTACAGATCCTTCGTTGAGGGAGGAAGGAAGGAAGCTTAGTGTTTAACATCCCATCGATAGCTTGGTCATTAGAGATAGAACTAACACTTGAAGTTTTAGGTAAGGATAGGGAAGGAAATCAGCTGCACCCTTTGTAAGAACCATCCCGGCATTTGCCTGGAGTGATTTAGGGAAATCATGGAAAACCTAAATCTGTATGGCCTCTGCTGGATTTCAACCACCATCCTCCAAAATGCGAGTGCAGTGTGTTACCACTGCGCCACCTCCCTCAGTGATCCTTCATTGAGTGAATGGTTGTATATGACTGTTAAGTAAGGAGCTATCGCATCAGCATAATGAAATAAAAATTTAATGTTTATACAACCCAGACCAGAAGACTTGTTAGATTAGATTAGTTTTTCGATCTGTAGATCCATGTTGAGGAGATCCTTGTGGATATGGAATATGTCAAGAAACAAAATTTACAAGCTGAATAATAGATAATACTAATAATATAAATACAGATACATACATTTTTTTAGTTTTTTTTGTTGATAATATAATAATACAAATATAGTATGAATACCGATACATGCATCATTTGGTACAATTTAGAAATTCACTAATGGAGTAGAAGGAGTTGGCCACTAGAAAGTATTTTAGGCTCCTCTTAAAGTAATCTTTATTTCTAGCTAAATTTTTTATACTTGATGGTAAATTATTGAAAATGTGCGTTCCTGAGTAGTGGACCCCTTTTTGAACTAAAGTAAGCGCTTTTAAGTCCTTGTGTAGACCATTTTTGTTCCTAGTATTGTATGTATCAACTCAGCTGTTTGTTGGGAAAAGGGATATATTCTTTATGACAAATTTCATTAAGGAATAAATATACTGAGAGGCAGTAGTTAATATACCCAGTTCTTTGAAGAGGCTTCTACAAGACGTCCGTGAATTTACTCCACCAATAATATGTATTACACGCTTTTGGACTCTGAAGACTATTGACTGTCTTGAAGAGTTATCCCAAATATTATACCGTATGACATTATGGAATGAAAGTAAGCAAAGTATGGAAGATTTTTTATTTTTATGTTTCCTATGTCTGATAACACTCGTGTTGAAAATACAGATTTGTTGAGTCGTTTCTACAGTTCTGTGGTGTGCTCCTCCCAACTGAATTTATTATCAAGCTGTAATCCCAGGAATTTAATACTGTCAATCTCTTCTATCTGCTCTTCTTCATACTTAATGCATATGCTGGTGGGAAATCTCTGACATGTTCTGAACTGCAAGTAGTGAGTCTTTTCAAAGTTTAATGACAATGAGTTGGCTTTAAACCATTTATTAATGTTCATGAAAATATCATTAGCGTGCCTTTCTAGAACTATGCTTGACGTACTTTTTATTGCAGTACTTGTATAATCTGCAAACAAAACGAACTCTGCTCCTGGTAGTGTAACTGATGAGAAGTCATTAAGTGATTTCAGTTGCTTCACTACTCGAATGATATCTACTTCTATGTTACTCATTCTGGCCTCTGTTCGTAATTCAAAATCTAGAATATTGCTTTCGTCTTCTTTGGTTAATGAGCTTCGAAATGCTATGTTTAGTAACTCTGCTTTAGTAGCGATATCATTGTCGTGATCGCCGTTTATATCATGTGGCGCATTTTGTTTTTTTACTTGACATAAATTAACGCCACATTTTTCTATACATCACCTGTTAAATATGTTCTGTGGTAGAATGCTCGTAGATCTCGTTGCTCGTCTGCCATTAACACATTACATAATAGGACGTCGGGTTCTTCCAAGTCGCTGAAATAACCATCAATGTGACACGCTTCATATTTATACAAATTTATTTATCCATTCTTGATGAAGCACAAAAGTAAGACTGCATGGCTACACTTAGACTGACTGACAACAATGCTAGCTACTCCATTAGTAACTTCATACTTCCTACTACTCCATACTACTACTTCTTCATTCTCCAGACTTGCAACTCCATACTGACTTAATACTACTCCATTCTGAATGCGTTCGCGCCAATTCGCGCGTATTAATATCTGTTATAGTTTTTCTAGAACACGGAAGTTACAAAGTTTTACGTTTAATAATTCGTTTATAAAACATAAGTAAATCTTGCTTTACGTGGAGATACACAATATTATGACAAATGTAATAATAATATTTCCTATCAAGACAAAAGAATAGAAAAGATCATAAGTAAACAACAATCACTGCAGTGTTAATATATGTTTACATTGTTGTTACGACTTTCAATCATTGATTAATTTAGCTTGTTAGAAAACGCTAGTAATGCAAATAATAATGATTAAAATAACTTGACAGAAGCGCTATAAAATGCTTATGTAATATAAACTTGGAATATTAGGTTACAATACTATGACCAACTATGATATCGAATACTTCAGTTATTTAAACAAATGGGACCCTCCTGGCTAAATATATTACAATCATGTAGTGAGGGAAAAGCGTGTATTTGTATAAAAATAGAATTTTATTGCACTGTTACAACTTGCATTTGATTTACACCATTACACGTGGCGTCTTCAGTCACTGGTCCCGGAGGGTACATACTCCCCAGTGAACGAATTAATTGTGTCATCGAGTAAGCGCATGAAGAAGGTGCGGACGCGTGTCCGCTAAAAACTCGGTGGCGACACGATGAGCATGGTAGTAGGGGGTGGTGTATTATTAATTTCGCGCGTGGAGAGCTCGCGAATAGCTCGACCCACGTGGTGGCGCGGCAGAATATCACACGACAGTCCGCAAATGCCCTGACAATCTGACCAATTGACTCGACTGACTTTCCACCTTGTTTCCTGCGAGCACGCGCGTTGCACCGTTGCCACTATGCCCAGGTAACGGTAAATTATGAGAATGTGAGCTAGCTCTGCAGCTGCTCTGCAGCATGCCGCTCACACATTTCTCAGCGTGGCTGCTATAAAGATCCACTCTTGGAAATCGGAGGTCTGGAGCTGCGAGGAAGTGCTGGCGCTGGACTTGGCAGCTCGTGTGTATTTTGCATCGCGCTCGCTGCGCTGGTGACGTCTGCGAAGGCGTGATGGCTGCTGTCCGCAGTCTGGCGGTTGAGCAGCGAGAGTGATATGACTGCGGCCAAATGGTGCTGTTAATCGGCGCGTGCCCATCTACTGACAGCGGTGACAGATGTCGTAACTGCACACAACTGGTGGTGCGCGGCTTGCGGGGCGCTGGTGGGCTTGGCGGCGCATGGCCGACTACTGACAGCGATAGCGGAGACTATACTTAATGCCAGAATGCAAGCTGGTATCATGTCGTTTGGCACTCAGGCTCGGAACTGCGTCTACAAGGCTGGCGGCTCGATGGCCGATGTCCGGGGTTGGGCGGGGCAAACACACGGTAATTGGCGCGGTAGTTGTTGTGGTCACAACGACTGACGCGGCGGAGGCACAGGTCGGATACACAGGTGCCGGCGTGGGGAACACTTTCACATGAGAAAACAATGTTAATTAGCACAACAAGTCTGCGTACTTCTGTGAATGCAGCACAAATGAAAATGTTCATGTAAATGCATCATAACTAATGTCCAGTAAATGGACAAAAAAAAAGTCACTAGAAAATATAAGTCAGTGGCTACACATTGTCGATTGTTCACTTCTCACTGATGTCTAACGCGGACCCCAGTACTTGATCTGGGCTCAGCACCCGTGGTAGCGGAGCTTCGGAGAGTGTATGGTACAATCAGGCACGATGCCGTCACAGCTTGGCAATGTGGGTGATACAAAACCAGCTGCCGGAGCTGTGACGGATGAGTGGTGGCCATAGCTCAATGGTAAATCGAGTGTCATCCAGTGAGGATGGCCTCTGGAAGTCAGTGTACGACATGGCGTCACCGTGGTGCAGCACGGGCATTTAAACCTGATGCGGCGGCCAGTGCATGTGACGTAGTCGGCTGGCAGCTGGTGAGTTGGTGGCTGTCCATGCGCCTGGGGCTGGTGCAGTGCGGGCATCTGAGGTTGTGGGGTGGGGGCAGGCGGTGAACAGCTGGTGGCTCGGAGTGGGGGCATACCGTGGTGCATGTGGTGAGTTGCTGACAACTGGTGGCGGTGGTGCATCGTCGGCAGCTGCGGGTGCAGGATCTGCCTGACTGGTGGTGAACGGAGCATTGTCCACGGATTTGTTCCCTGCCGGGTCAAAAAGATGAATGGCGCCTGGGGGCAGGCAAGATGTACACTGGCTTTTAATGGTTTGCTGTTGAGTTCAATTTCGAACATCTTGCCGCCATGGTTGAGCACGTGATGTGGCCCAGAGTACAGTGGGCAGAGTGGAGGCTGTACCTCGTCAGTGGTATACAGCCCTGCAGGTTGGCGTGTGTGAATGATTTGCTAGCACTATGCCACTTCGGTGCCTGTGGACAGAATTCGGCCATTTGCGACTGCAGACGTTCCGTGAATGCTGGTGCTGAAGTGTCTAATGGCGCCGGTACTTCCTCCATGAAATTCCCTGGAATGGCGAGCTGCTGCCCATAGGCGAGGTCGGCAGGTGAAGTGCTGATTTCCTTAGGTGTTAATCGCAGCCCCAGGAGGACGAGGGGGTAGAGCTTCCGTCCAAGACGTGTTGCGACATGTTAGGGCGGTTTTCATTGTCCTGTAGAGCTGCTCGACCATGCCATTAGAAGTCGGGTGGTAGCTCATAGTCCTGTGCAGCTAGCCCCACACAGTCAGGTGATGTGCCTAACCAGCGCACAGTCAAACTGGTGGCCTCGGTGCATGGTGACGTGGCTGGGGCACCCAAAGTGTGCCACTCAGGCGTCTATGAATGCAGTGGTGACAGTTTTGGCAGTGATGTCGGCTATGGGCGTCGCTTCCAACCAACAGGTGAAATGGTCCACCATAGGCAAAATGTACCGCTTGCCTTGTGACAGAAGCAGGGGTACTACAATGTCCACTTGGATGTGAGCAAAACGTGTGGCAGTGGGAAATGCGCCAACGGGTGCGTGAGTGTGCCTGCCAACATTAGCGCGCTGACAAGCAGTCCAGGTACGTGTCCACTGATGGCAGTCCTTCCATAGTCCTGGCCAGATGAAGAGTGCGGCAACGAGTGACGCACTAGTGTTGATACCGGGATATGACAGCTAGTGTATTCAATCAAACGCACTGTGGCAGAACTTCTCTTGGAGAAAAGGACATTGGGTTCCCATGTAAACGTCGCACCAAACTTTGGGTTTAGAGCTGAGAACGGTCAAAAGCTTTAGTTGGAGGCCAGTAGCAACATCTTCACTGAGATTTTGTAGTTTTTGTCATTCTCCTGTTCTTTGGCGTACCTCACAAACGACTTTTTATAAAATTGCGTGGTCATGCAATATTGCTTCAGATTTGTGCTGAATAGGGGATCTCCTGTCACACAGGACACAGTTTGTAGTAATTGATGGTAAGGTATCGACTAAAACAGAGGTGATATCCGGCGGTCCACAGGGTAGTGTTATTTGTTCCTATGCTGTTCCTTATCTACATAAACGATTTGGGAGAAAATCTGAGCAGCTCTCTTAGGTTATTCGCAGATGCTGCCGTCATTTATCGTCTAATAAAGTCATCTAAAGATCAAAACCAAATGCAGAACGATCTGAAAAAAGTATCACTATGGGGTAAAAATTGGCAATTGACTCTAAATAATGAGAAGTGTGAAGTCGTCCACTTGAGTAAAAAAAGAAATCCGTTAAACTTTGTTTACAAGATAAATCAATCAAGTGTCAAGGCCATAAACTCCACTAAATACCTAGATATTACTATTACATCAGACTTAAACTGGAAAGAACACGTAGATAATGTCGTAGGAAAGGGGAACAGAGGCAGAACACTTAACAGATGCAACAGAAGTAGTAAAGAGACTATATACACACACTTGGTCATCCTCATTTGCAGTATTGCTGCCCGGTGTGGGATTCTTATCAAGTGGGTTTGACAGAAACCATCGAAAGTGTTCAAAGAAGGGCAGCCTGTTTTGTATTGTCACGATGCAGGGTGACAGAGCCACAGAAATGATATAGGATCTGGGAGGGGAATCATTACAACAACGTCGTTTATCACTGCGGTGTGGTCTACTTACGAAACTCCAATTGCCAACATTCTCCTCCGAATGCGAGAATATATTGTTGACTACCACCTACACAGGTAGAAATGATCATCAGAATAAAATACGAGAAATCAGAGCTCGAACCGAGAGCTTCAGATGTTCTTTCTTCCAGCACGCTATTCGAGAATGGAATGGTAGATGAATAGTATAAAGATGGTTCAGGTATTTAAATGTGATTTGCAGAGTATTCCATGTAGATGTAGATCTTGCAGAAACGACGAAAAAGTAGTGGGGGAAGCAAACTTGCGCAAGTAAGTAGACCCGACTTCAACTATCGTTTCTATGTGCACCAGTTGAGGTTTTGGGGGTTCACATGAACATCTTGACGTGCACATGTCAATTTGCGCCATTGATTCGTGTCCATGTTAACCCCACTTTACATTCGTAGCATTCAAAGTTATTCTCTTATAGGTTCCTACTCAACAAAGAACTCGGAAATACTAACGGAGGCGGAAGTAAACAATGAACTCTTCATCACAAGAAACAAAATAACATGTCGCTTGGGGGCTTCTCGTTTTAGTCGTAGCCTGTTGTACTTTTTCAAAGACTTTTTCTTACACACTCAAAAATCGGCCTCTATTCGGGAACACAGCAAACTACGGATTTTTGAAAAGAATAATGTAGTGCTAATTTTAGGTCGTTTCAGTCACAACAATTTAAACTGTCCTGTTAGGTTCCTGCAGAATGACACCCGCGAGTACTGCAACATATTTGGAAGGAGCTGCTGGAACTGCAGAGCAGATTTCTAATAAATGAATAACATCGTTTCTGAATCAGTTACGACTATATAAATATCTTGACGCAAAAACTGTCGCAGAAATTTTTAATAATTATAAAAGATGCCAGTGAACTTAAAAGAGTGTGGGTTAACTGTGGGGTTTGAGCCCCAATGAGACCTCATATATTTGATCTTGCACAACTTTATTCTTAATACAACTGATGTTACTACCAGACTGTATTCTTCAAAAATGAAATGCCAGGAATGCGAATTAATACTTTATTTAATTACAACGTGTTTCGGAGACTGTGCCACCATAATCTGGTTATAAACATTTTATAAGCTGATCATCTTATTTTTAAAAAACGGATAAAAAACGGTAAGTGCGACATAGATCTTAGTCATCATATAAAATACATGAGTTAAAATGTGACAGCTTACAAGATACAAGAGACTGCAAGACTTATTCAAATGTGGCAGGCAGAGCTCAGTGAGACTGGCTCCCAACAAAGCCAGTTAGAAAGACGTTCATAAACTTCATAGTCTTGACGTTGAAGTCGAGAGGCGCCACACAGCCCCCCCCCCCCCCCCCCCTGCAGTATGGAGTACATCTTGAGAAGGTGGGGGAGCGGGGTGGGGAGACTAAGTCGTTGGTCAGCGATGGCCTCAGCATGCGAGTCACAGTCAACTCGACGGTGTCAGGACGCAGCAGTGTGGAACCATGAATTCGAGGGAGGGGGAGGAGTAGAAAACCATGGAAAGGCAACGGGGGAGAGGGAGTAGAAAGAGCAGAGGATGGCAGAGAGGACAAAGTAACAGGAGAGGGGTGGAGGAAGATACAGGGGATGGAGGGGGGAAGTATCTGATTCTGACTGAGGCTGAGAAGAGACGGGGTCAATGTAAGCACGTTTAATGCAATAGATTGAGACAGTGAATTGTTGACAGATATGAAGAATATATTGTCATCCCTCTTCAGGACCTTGGGAGAGCCGGAATAAGGGAGCTGAAGGCGCAGACAGGCAGTGTCATCTCAGAAAAAAACATGTGAGCATGTCGCCACGGCATTAGCGACATGAGGAGGAGGGGAGTGACTGGAATGGAGAAGGGGGGATGATTTGGAGCAGTAGAGCCGGATTTGATCAATGAAGGATGGAAGGTCAGAGGGAAGAGGGGGAGGAGACGGGTGGACAAGCTTGCCAGGGAGAGACAGGTTTTGGCCACAGATGAACTCTGCCACGGTGACCTTCAGGTCTGGTTTGTAAGTGGAACGAAGACCGAGGAGGACTAATGGAAGAGCCTCTAGCCATAGTGAGTCATGGCACTTGGGAGCCGCTTTGAGGGTGCGGTGCCAACGTTCGACTAAACCATTTTCCTGAGGATGACAGGCTGTGGTGTGAATGTGTTTAATTCCAAACAGATTAAATAAATTTTGGAATAGAGCACATTCAAACTGTTGGCCCTGGTCACTGGTGATAACAGCTGGACAGCCAAAGTGGGAAATCCACAAGTGCACAAACGCATGGGCTACAGTTTTTGCAGTGTTATTCGGGAGGGGCGCAGCTCCAGCCCAGCAAATGATGCTTTCAATCAAAGTGAGGAGCTAATAAACACCGTCGACTGGAGGGGAAGGGGCCAAATAGATCAATATGAACATGCTAGAAGCGGCCAGCAGGGACAGGAAAAGAGCCCAAGGGAGGTGAGGTGTGAGTCTGAATTTTGCTTCTTTGACAGAGCAGGATTGAGCCCAGGCTTGGCAATCGCACCTCATGTTCCACCAGACGAATGGTCGGTGACTAATTTGGTGGAGGCCTTTATGCCAGGGTGAGCAAGATTATGCAGTTTATTGAAGATCTCGCGCCTGAGGCAGCGAGGATTGTAGGGGCGGAGAGTCCCCGTTGATTCATCGGACCAAACAACACCCGATACACCAGAGAAGGTGGTGCGAATAGGTTGCAGAGAAGAGGAAGAGTCATGAATGAGTTGCATTGTGTCATCATCAGTGGTCAGAAGAGTGGCAAGATGAGAGAGATGAAATGACATCAGTGTGTGAGAGGAAATTGGGCATAACATTGTCCGCACCCTTGATGTAGCAGACGTCGATGGTGAATCGGAAGATGTAGTCGAAATAGTGGAACCTGCGGGGAGGGGAATCCATCGGGTTGATAGTAGCTGCAAGGGGCTTATGGTTGGTGAGAACGTAAAAAGAGCAACTGTCTATGGCACAGCGGAATTGTTTAATAGCCTCATAGACGGCCAAGAGTTCTTGATTGAATGTGGAGTACTTCATTGTAAGCATTGTTGAGTTTCTTTGAAAGGAACTGCAGAGGGGAAATGACACCATTGAAGGACTGGTTCAGAACTATGCCACAGGCGGTGTCACTCACATCTGTGGTAATAAAAGGTTCGGCAGAGGTGTGTTTGCTGTCCAAGGTGTCAGTGAGCAAGTCTTGAAGCTCAGCTGCGCTGGATAAATGTCGTAATCGTTCCAAGGAAGCGATGTAATACTTTGAAGGTTGAAGGAAGTGGTAGGTTTCTGATGTAATCAGTTTTTTCTGGGGTAAGTGTTATGCTATCGGCAGAAACCGTGAAACCATAGAAAAGCACTGAGTGTTGATGTAATTGACGTTTACTGCAGCCAAAGACTCAACAAGGAATTGAAAATGTTCCTTGTTCTCCTCGACAGAATCACTGAATACTAATGTGTCGTAGAGGTATGCAAAGCAAAACTTCAGAGGAAAAAGAGTCTCATTGATAAAATGTTGCCAAGTTTCAGTAGCATTCTTAAGACGGAATGGGATGTACCGGATGTGAAATAAACCTGTGGGAGTAGTAATAGCAGTCCTTTCCATGTCCTAAGGAGCCGTAGGTATCTGGTGGTAAGCATGCTTGCAGTCCAAAACAGAGTACACCTGCGCACCTGCCAGAGTTTGTGTGAAATCTGCAATGTTCAGAATAGGAAAGTGGTCCATGAGGGAACAGGCATTGAGCCTGCAGTAATCCCCACACAGTTGCCAAGAGCCATCTTGCTTGGGCAATAAATAAATTGGCAACAACCAGCTGCTGGGCAAGGACTCAATGATACCTGATTTCAAAAGTTCTGCAATTTTTTCCTTGACGGCAGCCAGTTTCTCTGGGCACATACGGCGTGGTTTGCTAGAGATGGAAGGCTCATCAACAAAATGGAATTTATGTACCGTGACAGCCTAAGTGTGCTGAGGCGCTGGGATTGTTACAGTTCTGGCCACAGTTTCAAATAGGGGAGCCACAGGCACACTGGACCAAGATTGCATTACGTGAAACTTCCTTGGGTGGCTGTGGAAAGGTGATGGTGTCAGTGCTTTAGTTGGGCCGGTACAGGGCGGTATGGCATACCGCCTAAAATTCAAACTCGTTATTAGCGTACCAGCTAAAATTCTTTCTTAAATCTGTAAAAAATAGCACAACTATAAATTTTCGAATTGATTTCGGAAAGAAAAATTGGAAAATTTTATGTTCATTTGAGTTGCGATCATAACTGTCAAAGCATTCGAATTGCACTTGGCACAATTCCAATGGACTCTGACTGGCTGTCAAATGTTCGAATTAGCCAATGGAGAGTTCCAACTAGTCTGAACCGAGACAAAGAAAATAGTTCTCACCAACTCCAAAGTGTTTACGAACCTTCCTCCAAAGAGGTAAGCCACTACATACTGTACACAAAGTCTTTTGTATGAAATATTGTTATCCATTCATTGAATAAAGGAAGTGCGAAATTCTGGCAATTCTTTTGAAAATTTAAGGGACATTACATCGCAACATTTTGACTTAATTTTCATTGATTGAATCATGAAACAATGCACAAGTTATGTACGTTTTCATGCTTAGCACAACACGTTTTGAGAATGAATCACTGTCAAGATAAAATGTTTACTGTAAAGATTATGTTTACTTAACCATCTTTTTCGCACTGTAGTCAGTTTAAGATTATAAAATAGTGTGTTGTTGCACTAGTAGGAATTGAAATAGAAGTGAATTTTAATCTCCTTGAGCAATGCTTCTTCAACCGGCTGGATGTGAGCATGTTCAACTGTTGGTAAGCTTACCATCAGTAACAATTAACTATGTGACCACAAAGGTTTTCCCGGCGTAATAACTGTTTGTAATCTTCTCGGGTTTGCAGCCGGATACTAAAGTCAATTTGACACAATATTTCAGCGGCGCAACTGCCCGCCATCCTCAGGTGAGCTTGCTGATAGACAACAATTAACTAGTTTTAATTCCCAGCATGAACATGCACTCATATTTTTTCTGGTACACCACTCCTGATTAGTTACGATAAGATGTCGTCCAAAGCTGATGGGTGGTATCCTCATATACAATAAATCCTTGAATACAATAAAAATGAGTTTCAAATCTGTGAATTATAGCTATATTCTGTTAATATATTCATATGCCTAATTCTTTACTTTCTTGATTTTCTAAAAATGTCCATTTGAGTCATTTCATGTGGAATGAGCAGAGTACCGCCAAAATGTTTTTTTCCACGTAGCAGAGTATCGCGTAATTTTTTCCCCAACTAAAGCACTGGGTGGTGAGTATGATGCCGTAGCAGACAGTGCAGGAGCAGGTGAAACAAAAGACTATCCCAAAGTACAGTGAGCCTTCCAGCAAGAAAATTGATATATCAGTTGCAAGGGGGGGGGGGGGGGAGGAACGGGGAACTCGAATTCAACTACTGGGGCAGAGGGGAGGGGAAGGTGCCGGTTGCCGCAAAAGGAAGAGGAGGGGGACGTCAGAGAGCCCTTGAACAGAGGGGAAGAGGGAGAATTGCTAGAGATGTGAGTGAGAGAAGCAGCAGGAGAAGGGGGGAAGAGGACACCTCATGCGAAGTGAGCAGATTGGGGGGGGGGGGGGACCTCATCCTGAGGTGAGGAAGGCTAGATGTGAGCCTGTTTGATGCGATTAATTGGAACTGTGGAAGGTTTGGCAATTATGAAGGTATTTTGCAATGTTGGTGGGTGGGGGGGGGGCTGAGAGGAGGCCACACTATGTCATCATAGAACGATAAAGTCACAGTCATCCAGCTCCCACAGGATGCAGATGGAAGGGGAAGAGTGACTGGCTGTGGTAGAGGATTTATTTTAGCACAACGGAGATGGACCCTGTCAACGAGGGTGGGCAGATCACTAGGATTCGGAGGGGGGTGAGGTAATGAGCTCCTCTGGTAAGATAAAAGGTTGTCCATAGACGAACTTCGCGACCCAGCCACAGAGATCCTCCTTGTACATGACACAATGGCCGAGTAGGAACAGGGGGAGAGCCTCCATCCAGAGAGAGTCATGCATTGGAGCTCTACCAATCCGTTAGATAGGTGGTTGCATGGATGCATTTGTTGCCAAAGAGGTGGCAGAGGTCTGAGAAGGGGGCCGATTCAAACTCCCTGCCTTGGTCGGTGGTTAAGACCAAGGGGCAGCCAAAGCAGGCAATCCATTACTGTAAGAAAGCCCTTGGGTCTGTTTCCACATTTGAAGAAATTGATTTGGCAACAAAGGCAAGGGAAAAGCGTGGTATTTTTTCCACGGAGATAAGGTGTTTTAGGCGCGGGCACATAGCAAAAGACTGTAAGCAGCCCGAATGTCACATTTGTGGGAAAATAGGTTATGTTAGTAAAGAGTGCAGAGCAAAAAAACAACCTGAGTGTTACAACTGTGGCAAAATAGGGCATACTAGCAAGGAGTGCAGGGCGAAGGAAGCGGGCGCAAAAGGTAAACAGTTAAACGGGAAAGGGGGCCTGGTAGTCGCCGGCCCGGGCTCCTAGTAAGATTTCATGCCACAATGGCGCAGACAAAGGTGGATTGCTGGCTGCTAGGAGCAATTGGCAAACACAGTGTAAAATTCTTAGTAGATACGGGAGCGAATGTATCGGTAATAACCAATAAGTGCATACAGGGGAAAGCGTTAGAACCTCCAAGATACAGATTGAGCGGGGTAGGAGGTAAAACAATATATTCGTTGGGGCATACACTAATGGATTTTATGGTTAATGGTAAACAATTTACTGTACTTAAGATATGGAAGTAGTATCTGATGTAAGTGAGGGATACGATGCAATTCTAGGAATAGACTTCCTGAATACACATTGCACCAAAATCGACCTCGGTTGGCAATTAGTGGAACTTAGTGAGGACTTATTCCAACTAGGGGATACTGCTGCGAAGGGCCCGCTGCCGCAAGATTCATCTAACCAGTTGGTAGAATCAAGTAAACTGCTTGCAAAGCCTTTGAGAGTGAATTCGCGCGGTAGAGTACCGTCAGGTGCAGGGAAGGTCCTATGGATTGACATCGAGACTGACTTACCAGCAGATACTGTGTGTTTGGTAGATCCTTTGGAGGCCAACAGTGAACGAGACGATGTGCATTGTTGTGTACAAAGAAGTATAGTTTGTATAGAGAAAATAGAAGGGTCAAAGAGAATACCAGTATTACTTGATAACTTTGGAGCAGAGGATAAGGAGTTGAGAAACGGGATGTTGTTAGCAAAGATAAGTAGTTTCGAAGAAGAAGATTTTATATGGACAGACGAAAGTAACAAAGCAAGGCTGGCAGACTATAAAACTGTACTGCCTCAGAAAGTGTCACACCTGAAGGGAAGTGATCGAATGGCAACAGAGGAAGTATTAGATGAGTTTCAGGAACTGTCTAATGCGCAAGGTCCCTTACCAGCTACCTCAAATCTGGCTAACATCAGATTGAAGTTGCACCAGAGGACAAACATAGGACTGTATTTTCTATGCCAGGAGGACATTGGCAGTGTGTTAGAATGCCATTCGGATTAAAAAAAAATGCGCCAAGTAGCTTTCAAAAGCAATTAGATGGAGTTCTAAGAGGTCTAAAGACACGAGAATGTTGCGTATACTTAGATGATATTATTGTTTTTTCAAAAAGTATTGAAGAACATGCAACTCAGTTATGTAAAGTGTTTCAGAGGCTAAAAGACGCTAACCTTACAGTGAACTTGGAAAAATGTAATTTCGCTTTGTCGGAGGTCACATATTTGGGACACGTAATTAGTGCAGATGGTGTGAAAACAGATCCTCGATTCATGTCAGCAGTAAAAGAATTTCCGGTTCCCCAACACGTGTTTGATTTGCAGACATTTTTGGGGCTCGCGTCATATTACAGAAAGTACATAAAAGATTTTGCAGAGATCGCCAGGCCTTTAACACAGCTATTGAATAAGGGAGCAAAATTCCAATGGATCGAAGAATGCCAGGCAGCATTTGACAAGTTAAAACAAAAATCAATATCTAGTCCAGTTCTGGCATATCCTGATTATACCAAATAATTCATTGTATCTTGCGATGCAAGTGGGTATTCAGTGGGGCTAGTGTTATCACAAGTGACTGATGGAGCAGAACGACCTATAGCCTAAGCATCCAGACAATTATCACCAGCAGAAAAAAAACTACTCAACAACTGAGAAAGAACTACTGAGTGTAATCTATGAAATCAAATATTTCAATTTCTATTTGTACGGCAGAAAATTTAAAGTGGTCACAGACCACGCAGCGCTAAAATGGTTATTACATTAATGAGACCCATCTAGTAGATTGATCCGGTGGTCCCTTTGTTTGTCGGAAATGGATTTTTAGGTAGTGCATAAGCCTGGGAAAAAACATACCAACGCCGATGGATTGAGCAGAAAAGTCGCGGTAATTGAAGCAATAGGTTGGACAGCAGAAGAATGGCGGAAGGCACAAACCAATGATTTGGAATGTAAAAAATATGCTGCTCAGAGACAGTTTTGTTTCGAGGAAGAAGTGTTATGCCGTAAAGCACGGCTAGGACCAAGAATAGTGGTTCCTAAACACTTGAGACGGGAAGTACAGTCAGATGGATTGAACCTGAGGGTGCGAATAACAGTACCAGTAACTGATAGGCTAGGATTATATAATGCATACACTGTACACACATTCCCAGTAAAATGGAATACACTGAATAAATTCGTATGATATAAAGCAAATGACATACTCAAAGTTTCAGAGAAATCAGACACAAGCACAGTAATGAGCATCGTAGACCTAGGCAACTGCATTCATGAGGAGATCATGATTTGTCCAGCCAGGGATATAAGAATGGGTGATAAGACCTGTGAAGCACAATAGTTTTTTGGTTCAGATGCTTCATTATGTAAAAGAGAAATTTTACCGACTACATCACATTTTTTCGAAGAGGTAAAATCTCATTGGATCTATGCAGTACATCAACCGACTGATATTTTTGCTCAGTGTTTTAGGGAAGGACTAGGTGAACCGACCCAGCAAATGAAACTCACGGGTAGTGTGTTATTACTAAACAGAACTCTTTGCTCTAGAACAGGACCAGTTTTCAATTTACCAGCTCCCTTAACAGATCAAATTACAGTTAATGAAAGTTATTCAATTATATATATTTTGGCCAAGCAACCCTAACCTTACCTTACCTTAACAATTCACTAGACTCATCTAAAATAAATTCATTAAATCTCTTTATACAATCTCAGCAGGATGGAATAGACACTAACACGTTAATGCAGCAAGTGATTAACTTGAAACAACAGCAAAAAATGAAATTTGTAGTAATAAGTTCAACTGTTTCAGGAATTTGTCTTGTTGCAGTCCTACTCTGTGTAATTGTTTACAGTTATAGGTGTATGAAAGTGATAATATCAAATGATTTACCAGTATATCAAATACCAGTAACATGGATTACTTGAGCCTGTACGTAATCTTTGTAACTCCTATACATTAATGTATTGTAACCTGTATTCAATGGAATATACGTTAGTTTGAGTTGTACTTTTGCCTGTTGTTGAATTTACATGTTTTCTTGTTTCCTTCAAAATTGGGGATGAATTTTGCCCCAGGGGAAAGAGTATAGAGTGTACTAATGAAAAGTGTAAAATGAATTAATAGAGAGTGTGAGGACCGCGAGAGACCACGTGTACCAACTGCCGGCGTGGCGCAGGAGATAGCGTCACGGACTGCGGTCTTGAAGGTCGCCGGTTCAATCCCGCCCTCTGGCAAAAATTTATTTGTTTGTAATTAACAATTCCAGAATGTTCTAAATCTTTCTTATATTCACTTGTAAATTCTACTCGTTTCTTATGCTAACTGTTCTTCTAATTTCTGGTAAATTCTGTCTGTGTGTAAATAGCAGAGCACTCTGCCCGAGAGGCAGTCAGTGCTGCGTGTATGTTAAGTTTGGAATAAACGTGCTTTCAGTATAAGTGCTGTGTTCAGTTGCCTTCGAAGTCAAGCCTGTTTCCATTGCAACGCGACATTGTTTGCTGGAGGTGCCGGGTACACTGTGCAACAGCTGCATCACCGTGGATCCAATTAGGCAACGTAAAAGCCGTTGCTTACATGGACTGGAACCCGAATAAAAGGGATACACCGAGTACATCCTTCCAAAAGTCCGTATCATTAGAAGAACCATGGAGACGAAACTAGCAGTAAGCCAGCTCCACATCAGAAACCCGTCGGTGTTCTCTGGAGACACTGGACAGGAGCCCAACAAATGGCTCAAAGTGTTCAACCGAGTCGCCAAGTACAACAGGTGGGATCATATGATGTGCTTGGCCAACGTTTACTTCTACCTGGACTGAACAACCCAGCCATGGTTTGAAAACAACGAAGACAAGTTGAATGACTGGGAGACGTTCCAGGAGGAACTTAAGAAGACGTTTGGAGACCACCAGCGTCAAATCCGCTCGGCGGAAGAACAACTGAAGAACCGGGCCCAACGACATGGTGAGCCGACACAGTCTTACATACAGAATTTTTTGGCCCTGTGTAACATAGTGAATCCGAATATGACTGAGGCTGACAAAATCACACACCTGATGTAGGGTATTGCAGAAAACATGTACCAAGCTCTTCTAATAAAAGACGTTGCTACGACAGAAGAGTTCATCAAGTGGTGCCAGCGGATTGAAGAGATGCAACAAAGGAGGGTTGGCCGCAAGAAGTATGACAGACTTCCCAATGTAGTCCCTATGTGGAAGACCAGCATGACTTCGCTTCTCTCATACGACAAATCGTGAGAGAAGAATTACAACAGTGCATGGCAGCAAGGACTATTAGACCAAGCGAGCATCAGATTATGGCCATGAATGTGAGCCCTGTAAGTCACGAGGGAGCAGACGCCACTGAGAACGAGGTATTTCAGACATTAGCTCCTGTCTGCCTCGCCAATTGCACTCGACGTGAAGAATGGCGTTGCCCTGCTATGACTTACACTGCAGCCGCCAAACGGCAGCCTATGAACCGGCCGACACGACCACAACCAGCTCCCCCAGCAACTATGACGCCCCGCAGAAGAAAAGACGTCGGGAGGACAGAAGACAACACCGCACTGTGTTTCCACTGTGGGCGCCCTGGACATGTCGTACGTTACTGCAGAGAGCGAAGGCGGATATTCGACAATTATTTTGCTGCAAGACATCAGCCATCAGAACAGTTCTATCCCAGGCAGTCACCTGCTGATGAATTTAGTTCATCTATTAGAAGAAGCCCATCGCCTTACCCTTGACGAGGTCGCTCTCCAACGCGCCGCAGTCGTTCACTGTCGCTATACAGAGGTACCAGCTGCTCCCCTAGCCGCCGTGCCCAGGAAAACTAAACGAGGCGACCATCTACGGAGGTGAGGCCGCCGCCGATGAAAATCCTCCATGGACAACAGTCGCCAAGATGTCGGGGAATCTCATCGACGTCATAAACGACGGTCAACCTGTCCAGGCACTTGTTGATTCAGGAGCGTCTTTCTCTGTATTGTCAGATAATTACCGCCGCACACTAAAGAAGACAACGTACTGTGATACAGGTGCCACTGTGCTGAAGATGGCAAATGGAAAGTACGTCCATCCAGCAGGAACTTGTGTCGCAAGAATAACCATCAACAGCAGGACCCAGCCGTTTGAATTTGCCATTTTAACAGAGTGTAGTCATAATGTCATCCTCGAATGGGACTTCCTTCAAGCATCCCAAGCTATCATTGACTGTGGAAGATCTGAGCTGCAAATTGGGGAAGTCGTTCCGACGAATACACGTAATACCGAATTTTCTGGGAAGTTATTTGTCATTGACAATGTGACGATACCGCCGTTGACAATGAGAAGAGTTGCAGTCACAAACAAAGATGACTGGTTAAACTATGAAGTTCTTGTTGATAGGAATGTGTGTTGGTACAGCTGAACCACTCCAGGACGGTGAGCTCAGCGTCATCAATGAAGACCCATGCCCTGCTGTTAGTACACACAATACGCTAGAGGAAACATATATGGAACTGCCAATAGGGCCTGGATTGACCAAGGAACAACGCCAGCGGGTGTTAGCTATACTACGCCAATTATGGGGTGCATTCACACCTCAGCAGGGGAAAAGTCAGACGAGATGGCCCACGATAAAGCATCGTATCAATACTGGGGATCATCTGCCAATTTTCTTCAAATTCGGGGACGAATTTTGCCCCAGGGGAAAGAGTATAGAGTGTACTAATGAAAAGTGTAAAATGAATTAATAGAGAGTGTGAGGATATAATATTGCCGCGAGAGACCACGTGTACCGACTGCCGGTGTGGCGCAGGGGATAGCGTCATGGACTGCAGTCTTGAAGGTCGCCGGTTCAATCCCGCCCACTGGCAAAAATTTATTTGTTTGTAATTAACAATTCCAGAATGTTCTACATCTTTCTTATGTTCACTTGTAAATTCTACTTGTTTCTTATGCTAACTGTTCTTCTAATTTCTGATAAATTCTGTCTGTGTATAAATAGCAGAGCACTCTGCCCACAGGCAGTCAGTGCTACGTGTATGTTAAGTTCGGAATAAACGTGCTTTCAGTATAAGTGCTGTGTTCAGTTGCCTTCGAAGTCAAGCCTGTTTACATTGCAATGCGACAATATTTAATAATAAAATAACTATGGGAATTGTACTTGAATGGACAAGTGAAGTTTAATAGCAGACAGACAGTGGGTTAGCAGCAGAAGCGGTTACGAAAATCAGTTGTAAACAGTGGTGGCTGGAGTGGTATTCGTCTGAGGCACATGCATGCCCGAAAGTGGAATTCTTGCAACAACAAAGGCTATGTGTAGAGCGTGACTTTGTCATCTTACTAAAGTGTCTTATGCTAACGCAAGCAGGTCAATGGAGTGACCAGAACATTTTAGTAGCAACCTTTCGACTATAAATGGATCTCCCTAAGCACAGGTCGGCAAAGTCATCATAAGACGGACCGAAACATCAGTTGCCGGAAGCGCCGCAGCCGTCATTGGAAGGTCGTGTCTTCGACACCAGAAGACCAGGGGCCAACGGGAGCTAGTCAGCTCCCATGCAAAACCGGACTTAGCGCCACGGAGGATGGAAGCGTAGCAACGGCGACAATGGCAGCTTACCTGGGACCCAGTCAGTGAGCGCTACCTTCATCTTCTGGGTGGGGCATAGCCTCCTGTCATCACCCGGCGGAGGAAGCGAGTTTGCCGCCTGTAACCGTCACCTGCCATCCTGGGCAGAGCGGCACAGTCCTGCCTCCACGGGGCCTACTGTCTGCACAGCACACAGCGAGCAGCACTGAGCCTTTTCTGCGCAGTCAGCCAACGTCGGCTTCCGCTGCACCAGCATCTTCATTCAATGCTTCCTGCAGTACGAGTCTCGCACCATGACGGTGTCCAACAGTAGGACATTCAACATAAGTTTTCTTTCAAGACTGCCATAACATTTCATTCAAGTACAGAATTCAGTTTTAGCATGTCACTTGTGTAACTGCAAGAATAAGGGGTTTCAAGTCTTCGGAATTGCTGTAAAACTTATGTTAAATAAACGTCTAAACTTGGAGTCTTGTGTTATTCTGCATCCCTCTCCCTATGAGTTGAGTGAGCCCATGTTCAACAAGAGAATGCCACTTTTGACAATTGAGGTGGGTGGTATGTCACCTGCGGTGTCAGTCACATTTTAATAAATCACGCTATAACAGTACACAAGGTCGTCAGGGCAACTGAGTTTTGTTTACATACCTCCACATTGGAGTGGGGAGGGGGTACTGAACTGTCAGGACCACTGTTAACTTTGCACATGGACGTATCGTCACTGTATGCACTGAGAGAACAGACACTAACCCTGAAATTAGTGGCTTTTTGAAGCTGCTCAGAGAGATGCAAGGTGCTGCTTGGCGGATGACAGCTGGATTCAGCATCAGCGAGGTGGCGAACTATGACTTCTCGCTTGTGCCGAAGGCACAACACTTCTACTGTTCAGTAGACCACTTTGACATAAGCAAATCAGACAGGTTGATAGTGTCAGAGCACTCATGGCATATGGTTTTTTTTATTTATTTATTATTATTATTATTATTATTATTATTATTTTTTTTTTTTTTTTTTTTTTTTTTTTATGGCACCGTTTAAACACATTGTCATGTTCACTAGACCACTTTGACACAGGTTTGTCGAACTCGGTAATGTTTGTCAAGCAATCGCGGACTGTTGTCTCACATGTAATCGGAAGTGTAAAGCTCGACGAATACACGAGATGTGTCTGAGGTATGGTGGAAGACGGCTCGATGCACATTGGGAAAAATATATGGTGAGCAAAAAATCCATACCTAGTGTAGGTTCCAGAATGTAAGTCACAAAAAACAGAGATAATGAGCCACATTGTCCAGAGAATAGTGGTTGAAGATTGTTCGGCTAAGGTGAACCACATTGTCATAGTGTCGAATTAAGAAGAGAGGCAGCTTTGGTAGATGACTGAGTTGTGTGGAAGGAGGTGAATGAAGTGTCTGAGCAACGGTCCCTGTGGTGGCTGCGTCTGACTGCTTTTGTTGTAGTGGCAGCCACGGCAGCACACAGCATGGCAGAGGTCTCCAGAGGATCTGGAAAAGTGACTGGATGCATGGCGACTTAGTGTTGATAGGGCAGCGGCATCAAAATGTGCTGGAGAAACGGGCGGTTGGTTGTGAACAAACATGACAGGGTTCTGAGAAGTGTCAGTCATACGAATGGAAGATGGTGGCACTGGTGGTTGCGGTGCAGCATGTGCATCCCGGGACGCCAAGTATGACTGCACATTCTGAAAATTGTCACTGTTCAAAAGTTTATGCATGGAAAAGCACTTGAAAAATTTTGATTTGATCAGAGCACTGTCACAATTGAGAAACTGCACCGGCGGTTGCACAAAAGATGAGGTACAGCACTGCTCGTCACAGATACTGCATGCAAAGAAAAAGGTGCAGAGGAAACTTGTCAACAGGAGCTTGATCGATAAACTGAACTTGACAAGAAGTCTAAAAAGTGTTCACTAGAAGTAGAATAACGTGGGGCAGATTGAACAAGATCTTTCTGGAATGAAGTGTTGTGCAACTATTGACCAGGCATGTTGGTCGCAGAATGATACACAGAAGCACATGGCGGTGCAGTGGTGGGCCGAGAATTCACATTTGAAGCACTGAAATTTGCACTATTAGAGTTCAATACAGGCAGACGTTGAGCACATGTGAAATAGTTGTGTGGAGGATGTAAATTGTTCAAATCCTGGCCACTGTGTGCAACATTCAGAGTAACGAAGCCTGAGTTCATTGTGATGGCATGTTCACTGTTGTGAAGATCAGAAGCAAAAAGGCTTTGAGAAAAATGCTGGCCGGTTGAAGAGCATAGAAAAGAGAAAGAATTTGATGCATCCTGTAGTTGAGGTGAGGTTTGTGGACGTTTGCTTGGCCAGGATGTAGATCAGTGTTTGTCCCACTGCTCACAACGGGTAAAAAAAGAAAAACAGCACACACTAAAATGTACGTTCAGGAGTGGTTGGGGTCACCACTATGTGATTTAGAGGGGTTGTAGCCCCAGTGAAATCACCAAATACATGACAGACACACAGAGAGCCACCTCAGGAAAGAAATCACACCGAGCCATATTGCACCAAGATGTTCAGATAAAGAACGAGAACTCAGACCGTGTCAAAATATGTTGTCTATCATATGAATGTGCTTTAACAAACCCGTTGATTGATTAAAAAAATCTTTTCATATACAAAAACAATATATTTATATAATAATATTCTCAAATTCATGAGTCCAAAGATGTCATCAATGAATAAACACCAAGAAAGTGGCTGCAACTACTGCGTCTTAATGAACGCCTCTTCCATGTGATCCATGACAAGGTTGGCATAGGAAGAGGACGTCCTGGTTCCCACAGCTGTCCCCTTGACTTGTTTGTAGGTCTGGTCCTCAGAGGTGAAGTAATTGTGGATGAGGATTATATTGTCCAGTGTTATTTGGAGGCTTTCGGTTGGGCATTCTGAGAGTTCAATGCAAACTGCTCCATTATCTTACTCCCAGGGAACAAGATCTCCACAACTGCTGTAGTACTTGATCGAGAAGAGCATGTGGCAGAGGGACTGTGTCAACTCTTGGACACCTCTACCTACAAATCTCTTCCTCATGACTCCATTCCCTCAGTACAAGCTAAACTACAGAAAATCCTAAAAACCCTAGGTCCCTCTCAAGGTCTCAGCCATGACTCAATTGAACTTCTCTCTATGCTCAAAACATGCACCCCAACCTTCTACCTACTCCCTGAAATTCATAAAGAAAATCATCCTAGCTGTCCCAATGCAGCAGGCTTCAAAGCACCAACAACATGCATCTCAGCTCCATGCTATAACCTGTAGCCTCTCATCCTACATGAAGGACACAAACCACTTTCTGGAATGCCTCAAATCTATACCCATGCCCCTCCCACCTGATAGCTTCTTCATAACCATAGATGATACTTCCCTGTACACTACCATTCCTCACCCAAAGGTCTTTCTACTCTGTAGCCCTACCTTTTCCAATGTCCACTTGAAAACCTCCCAAAAACCTCAATCCTTGTCACACTTGTCAATTTCATCCTCACCCACAATTACTTCTCCTTTGAGGACCAGACCTACTAACAAATCAGGGTGACAGCTATGGGAACCAGGATTGCCCCTTCTTATGCCAACCCTTTTATGGGCCGTATGGAAGAAGTGTTCCTTAAGCTGCAGCAGTTCACCCCTTGGCTCAGTATAGATTCATAAATGACATCTTTGTATTTTGGACTCAATGATGAAGAAATACTTCTGAACTTACTTCAAGAACTCAACTCCTCTAAACTGCAATTCACCTGGTTCTCTCCAGAACCCAAGCCACCTTCCAAGATGTTGACCTTCGCCTTGTTGAGTCCCACTGCAACTTGCTGAGTAGTAGCTTCTGCTTGTTTCGCTGCTGTCTACTAACCCAACTTAGGGCATGTGAACAACAGAAATAAGAATACCCCACTAATGGCTTGCCTATTCAAGGGGGCAATTGTTCACGTTGCTTCTATACCCATTGTTTTATTAGCCTATGAGTTTCAGTGAAATGAAACACACAACATCACAAATACTTTTCACAATGTTCACATTTATTACATTTCTGAGATTTTCGCTACACAGTTTTGGATAATAAAATTGTCTATAAGTTTGGTCTTGTGATTTGTTGAACCGTTAACACCACAAAAACACTTAATTCTTACATGAAATAATTTAAACAATTCTGCACACAAGAAAAGTTCTGAGCGGCACCCTGCCACCAAAAAAAAAAAAAAAAAAAAAAAAAAAAAAAAAAAAAAAAAAAAAAAATAAATACGACCTTACCTCGGCGACCTCCGCCAGCCAAAAGACATCGAGTTCCAGCAAAAAACCCACAGCTCCACAAATCACATGACCAATGGAAAAACCAATCAAAATATTGATCCCCCAGATCTTAAACTGCAGACAATTACTGCAAAATTTTTACATTAATGTTTTTAAACAAATCAAATTATCGATCCATTTCTTAAATATTTATCTTAAATGCAAACATAATTACTAAGCTTCTTCATTACTTACTAAAGACAAAATATTAGTGCATTTAACATATTTAAGACTAACATTTTTTACAAATTCTTCATTATTTTGTAACTTGCTTATATTCTTGGCCTACTTGTTACCTTATATTACCCCCACTTCATGAAGGCATTACTTTGGTAATGGCTGTATGAAGTAGCACCAAACTACCCCCATTTTGTCACATAGATGTGGGTATATCCCTTTTACAATTTTCATGTGTAAACACTCCATGATACAAGTGAAATGTGCAAATTATTTAGATATATATAAAACCAATCAATATTTACATTTAAACATACACTTCTACAACAATAAGTTTCAGTACTTTCCAAATGGCAATAACTATAGATCTCCAGTTTTCCAGCATGTGGCTAGACATCAGTTCACTAGCGTCGCACTCACTTCAAACCACCTGAAATTTGCCTGGATTTGACCATCTGGAGTCATCCAACATTATCTGACCAGCAGCAACCCGTCTCTTCAATTCCAAGTACAGGCATCCGCACTAAGTACTCCTTGTCACCCAAACCACATCCTGACAAACATCAAACAAGTGGCTCAAATCAGTAATTGTCTGTGACTGACACCATGCTTTTCAGAGTTCACGCTACTTCAACCCACTCTGGTTTACCATGTGTCCACTGTATCATCTCAAATGAGACTTCATAAAAGCCGAAGTGAACACTCCAGAATTCAATCCAAGAACAGCATGCGAAACTTAGAAGTAGATGTTCTTGGAGTAGTAAAGCAAATCCTCCGGGCCAGATTGTATACCAACTAGATTCCTCGCAGAGTATGCTGATGCAATAGCTCCATACTTAGCTATCATTTACACTTAGTGAAAGATTCATACCCAAAGACTGGAAAGTTGCCCAAGTTACTCCAATATTCAAGAAAGGCAATAGGAGTGATCCCCAAAATTACAGGCCAATCTCATTGACATTGATTTGCAGTAGGATTTTGGAACATATACTTTGTTCGAACATTATGAACTACCTCAAAGAGAACGTGCTATTAACCAATATTCAAGACAGATTCAGAAAGTATTGCTCTTGCAAAACACAGCTTTCTCTTTATTCACATGAAGTGATAAGTGCCATCGACAATGGATCTCAAATCGTTTCCATATTTCTGGATTTCCAGAAGGCTTTTGACACTGTGCCCCACAAGCGGCTTCTAATGAAATTGTGTTCTTATGGAATATCTCCCCAATTCTGCAATTGGATTCATGATTTCCTATCAGAAAGGACACAGTTCATTTTAATTGACGGTAAATCATCGAGTAAAACAGAAGTGATATCTGGCGTTCCCCAGGAAAGCGTTATAGGTCCCCTACTCTTCCTTGTGTTTATAAACGATTTAGGAGACAAAATGAATAGCTCCCTTAGACTGTTCACAGATTATGCTGTCATTTATTGGTTAGTGAAGTCAACAGAGGATCAATAGCAACTGCAAAGCGATTTAGACAAAATTTCTACATGGTGCAAAAATTGGCAATTGACACTAAATAAAGAAAAGTGTGAAGTAATACACATGACCACTAAAATAAATCCACTGAACTTCAATTACGTGATAAATCAGTCAAACCTTAAGGTCATAATTCTACCAAATACCTAGGAGTTACAATTACGAACAACTTAGTCGGGAGAGAACACATAGAAAATATTGTGGGGAAGGCGAAACAAAGGTTATGTTTCATTGGCAGAACGCTTCAAAGATGCACCAGCTCCACCAAAGAGACTGCCTACATCACACTTGTGCGTCCTCTCCTGAAGTACTGATGCCCATTGTGTGACCCTCACCAGTTGGGACTGATGTAAGATATTGAGAAGATTCAGGGAAGGGCAACTCGTTTTATTGCGTTACTGGGGGGATGGGGGGGGGGGGGCGTCACGGAAATGTTGCACAAATTGTGGAAATCATTAAAAGAAAGATGTTAATCATTGCTGCGTGATCTGTTGCGAAGTTTCAATCGCCGACTTTTACTTCTGAAAGTGATAATATTCTGCTAGCACCCACCTACTTAGGGAGTCATGACCATCCCAATAAAATAAGAGAAATCAGATCGAAAACAGAATGATTTAGGTGTTATTTCTTCTCGTGTGCTATTAGAGAATGGAATGGTAGAGAAAAGTTATGAAACTGGTTAATGAACCCTCTGCCGGGCACTTAAATGTGATTTGGAAAGTATCGATGTAGATGTAGAAAACACAGAAGAGCAAAATTTTCAAACAAATGTACATTCTAACTTCTTAATATAAGTACTACTAGGACAAATAACTTCCACAGACTTTAAATTCAAAGAAGTTTATCTTAAATAGCTGCTATTTTTACCCGAACGCTACACAAAACCCAAAACATTAACTGACCACAATAGTTAAATCACTACTTGTACTATTATTTTAATTACTCATTTCTTCTTATGAAATCAAACATTTTTGCCAAGCTCAAATGGCACCATGCCCATGCATCGGCCTAAAATTGCAGTGCAAATATACTTAGCATACTGATCTGATTATCCCACACAACAAGCTTCTGCATTACATCCCATAACAATTACATGTACAATAGAATGAGCATATCACCAATCTGTTACTAAACCCGTCTCTGTAACTCTGATAACTGCTTTTACTCCACTTGTACAATAATCCCCTCCAAAATTGCTTATAATTCCCTAGATATACTAATAATAATGAATTAACTATACACAACATATTTTAACACGTGATGACACACAAACTCAAAACATAGTTTCTTTGTATTGAAGTTTGCCTGTCTGCTCAACTGTAGCAGATTCCTCATTCTTTTCAACTTTCTTCTGCAACTGTGCCACCACATTTTCTCCATTTAAGTCTGTCTTAAACTTTATCTTTTTCCTGTATCCTCCAGCATCCAGATCCACAACCCTTCCCTTAATGTCAATTTTACAATCATACAGAGAATCAACGTCCAAAACCATGTCCTCCTTAAATGAATCACATATTTCACCCTTACCAATCACATCCTCCATCTTTCTAGCCACTTTGCATTTTATCAGCTTCCCTTTTTCTGGCACTAACATTGGATACAATTTTGCCTATGACATCAAATCACTAACGTTATATTTATGTTCCTACTTCTCCATCCATGCACTGTTAATTTCCTCATTCAAAAGCATGCAACTACCATCTTTCCTGACTAGAAATGATTTTACATCATTAGATGAGCACTTTTTTCCACTGTTAAAATTTTCCTCACAACACACCTCTTTCAATTCATTATTACAACTGTTATATCCCACTGCCCCCAATGTAGGTACAATATTCACAGACTCCACATCTACTACTTTGAAGTCACCTAGAATAGCATCTACCCCTTCTATGACAAGCTCAGTTTCATTTATAAGCAACTATTATCTCTTACTGTATCATCACTGATATCTTTACTTGCTGCATACCTAACAAACTTCTCTCCAACTTCCTGTCCTTGTCTCATAGCAACTTCCAGTATATCCAAACCAACACAATTCTCATCCCTGTAATTCTCCTAATTTCTATCAAAGAACTGATTTATACAATAAAATTCCTTGTTGTATACACCATTCTCACCTCCCTGTTCAGTTGCTACCTTAGTTATACTTGCTTGCAAATTACTTATCTTCCCCTCCTTTTTTTAATTTTTCATAATTAGTGTTAACAAGATACTCAAATTCAGCATTTGTTTGGCATTCTAGTTTCTTTCATTTTCTCTCCTGTGCTTCAATCAGCCCAACAATTTGAGATTCTACAGCCTCCACCCTGGTACCCAACTACTTCTCCACCTCATTCATGTGATTACTAACCCCTTTCACAGTATTTTCATAGGTTTCCATTTTCTTTTCAATCTCACCAAATCGGTCTTCTAACACATCTAATCTCGCATTTACATTGCCTATTCCCCTGCACCTCCCCCCCACCCCACTGCCCCCAAGTCCAGTTTTTAATTCTGTGATCTCAGACTTTATGTTTGCACTTATTTCAGTCTTGACATAATTAAATTTCGAATCAAACATTTCTACCAACTTGTCACTCAGTACTTTAAATAACTGTGTTAATTCCCTACTGAGAACCCAACCTATTTCTTTTCCCATAGTAGGACGACTCATATTGCTTGCAACTTTTGTTTCATCACTCAGAACTTTCTCTACCTCATCTGCCATGGCGAATAACTAGCAATCTAGCTAAAATTTAGTACTTAACTTATGCTGCTGCTGCTGCAACGAAGCCTGCAGCAACGGCGTAGGTGCAGCGAAGAAAATATTGTCGGCACGGCGATGAAACGGCGTCAGCGCGGTGAGAAGATGGTGACGGCACTTAGAGAAGATGCCCGGTGACTAGACGGCGGCGGTGGTGTGGCGGAAGATGCCTGGTGGCAATGTTTTTCAGGCGTTCCCTGATGTGCTGCGCGGCGGCATATAGCTGCAGTTTGTAGTGTTCGCAGCATTAACAATGGAGCCCTGCTTGAGTCACGGACACACGGCATTAAGAATTGCTGTTTTCATATAACACGTGGCACCAAGAATTTCTGCTGGCTCTTGTGGCCTACACCAACTGAGCCCCCGCACTGATTTCATAGGACTAAAAAAGTTTTGCGATATCTAATGCTGCAAAACATTTAACAGAATGATAGCCTAGTTCAATCTAGGACAAGCCTACCCAATTGCAACGTGCTGAGTAGTAGCTTCTGCTTGTTTAGCTGCTGGCTACTAACTCAAATTAGGTCATGTGAACAACCAAAATAAGAATACTCTACTAATGGCTCGCCTATTCAAGGGGGCGGTTGTTCACATTGCTTCTATACCCATTGTTTTATTAGCCTATGAGTTTCCGTGAAATGAAACACGCAACACCACAAATACTTTTCACAATGTTCACATTTATTACAGTTCTGAGATTTTCGTTACACAGTTTTGGATAATAAAATTGTATATACAGGTATGTTTCGTCACACAATTTTTTGACTCCACAAATCATGTGACCAATGCAAAACCATTCAAAATATTGATCCCACAGATCTTAAACTGCAGACAATTACCGTACTGCAAAATTTTTATGTTAATATTTTTAAACAAATCAAATTATCAATCCATTTCTTAAATATTTCTCTTAAATGCAAACATAATTACTGAAGCTTCTTCATTAATTATTAAAGACAAAATATTAGTGCATTTAACATATTTAAGACTAACATTTTTACAAATTCTTCATTATTTTGGAACTTGCTTATATCCTACTTGTTATCTTATACCACATCCACACTTTGGTCCACATTGAACCCACAAACAAACAACAGTACCTCCAATTTGATAGCTGTCATCCCTTCCGTATGAAATGATCCTCTCCCTATAGCCTAGGCATCTGAGGTAAACATATCTTCTCCCACAACACCTGTCCAATGCTTTCCTATCCTGCAACTATCCTACAGACCTTGCCCACAAGTAGATCTCCCGAGCAGTCCATTCATTCCCTTCCAGTAACCCTAGACCAATCAAAAACATCTCATTAGTCACCCAATACCATCCCGGCCTAAAATACTGTAACAAATTGCTCCGTGAGGGCTATGAGTTTCTCAAGTCATGCCCTGAAATGAGACCATTCAAAGTATCCTCCCCAAACCACCTAGAGTAGGCTTTCACTGTCCTCCCAATGTCCACAAAATCTTTGTTATACCTTGCAACATACCAAAACCACCCTTCCTACCTAATGGTTCCTACCCCTGTAATTGACCCCACTGCAAAACCTGTCCCATGTGGCATTATTCATTTGATTAGTTTTCTATGTTTCTTCTAACCAGAGTACTTCCCCTATGGAACAGAAGTTGAAGCCAATGCCGCATTAATCTGAGGAGACTGATTTGCGGGGTCCTCATTCTTTGTCTAAAGACTAAAGGCAGCATGGAAAGAAGAACCAGCATATTAAGGTAAAGTGATGACTTAGCTGGAATGAACAACAAATCTAATCTAATCTGTGTCAATAAAAAAATTCCTGATTCTCTGCTACTAGGCATTCTTTCAGTCACAGCTGAAATATTGGGTACTGTTATCGGGAAACACACCAAGTACAAATCTTGTCTTCAAATTGCAGAAAGAAGCAAATTATTTTGAACATTGATCATTACTAGGAAAGTGTCCTATTGGTGTTTGAATGTGTCCTGATATTTTGTTTTTATGGCATGCAGTACCTATTTCCCCCAGTTTTCAACATCCTTTTTTAAACTGATCCAGACAAACCTTGATGAGATGATTTTTACAGTTGTCTTAATGCTTGGATGAGGCAAATTGATATAGTGTTGGAAAATAAATGGTTCAGGAATATAAGAGTGTACTCCGTACTGCGGGAGGGGGCTGTGTGGCGGCGTGTCCACATCGATATATATACTAATGTATCTTTGTGCCAATATCTTTGGAGCCAGCTTTCCTGAGCTCCATCGGCCATGTAGTTAGTCTGGATCTGTACTTGAAGCGATCAACAATAAAGTGCATTTCTAGCTCATAAATATATGGTATCTCTGGGGCTCAAACCCTTCACGATCCCCACAAAAAAATTCAGGTTAGATATAGAATACAGAGAGAACAAATAGCATTGGAAATATAAAGTGTACTTTTAAAAATATAACTACAAAAGGAGAAACACACTCCTGTTTGCGTTACATATATAAAAAAAAAAAAAAAAAAAAAAAAAAAAAAGAAATACAATAATCACCTTACAAAGGGGGACACATAAAAATCTGTCTTAGGTCTACATGGTTAACATTTGCATACAAATTGATATGAAATGTACAGAAAAAAATAATGATAACAAAGTTGACATACAGCGTAACTTATGAAGATGCATTTTTAAGAAGTAATAATTTTATCCATATTTATACTTCACAAATTGCGAAATTTTCTGATGTCTGCTGCTCCTGTAAAGATGGACAAATGATCTGGAACAAATGAAAATTTGTGCGAGACCAGGGCCCAAACCCGGGTCTCCCACTTTTCGCGAGCGGTCACCTTAACCACTCTGCAACCCATGCACGTTCCCTGGCCAGACCCAAAGTTAAGATAATTATATCCATGTATATACTTCACAAATCATGAAATTTTCTAACATTTTAATGATAAACTTATAGTTTTGTTTCAAGAAACAGTGACAGAATAAAAACAGTGATTTAATAAAATTTGTTTCAGTTGTTCTCAATGTCTTTGGATTATTAACTGCCTTGATGTCTGCTGGGAGATGGTTATCGATTTTTATGACCATATACGTAACACAGTCAGAACATAATTTGGCGCAGTGTGCTATTATTCTTAGCTGAGTTTTGCTCCTAGGGTTCCTAAATTCTGACTACAAAACAAATATATAGAGGCTTGGAAGTGGCAAGATTTTTAATGCTTTAAACAGTGGTTTATAGTGTTCAGTTCTACTTTTTGATGCCATAACTGTGACTACTTGCTTTTGTAATTTGAAAATTGTGTTGGATTCTGAACTATTTCCCCAGAAAATTAGGCGATACCTCATGAAGAATTCAAACAAAGCATGATATACGAGCTCCAAAGTCCAGAATGAAACTTTTCACTCTGCAGCGGAGTGTGCGCTGATATGAAACTTCCTGGCACATGAAAATTGTGTGCCAGAACCAGAACTCTGAACCTGAGAACTTTTCCTTTCGCGGGCAAGCGCTCTACCAACTTAGCTATCCCGACTTGACTAACGATGCTGCCTCATAACTTTACTTCTGCCATTACCTCGCCTCCTACTTTCCAAACTTCACAGAAGCTCTTCTGTGAAACATGCAAGACTAGCACTCCTGGAAGAAAGAATATGGTGGAGACATGGCTTAGCCACAGCCTAAGGGATGTTTCCAGAATAAAACTTTTCACTCTGCAGTGGAGTGTGTGCTAATATGAAACTTCCTGGCAGATTAAAATTGTGTGTCAGAACCGGGACTTGAACCTGAGATCTTTCCTTTTGTGGGCAAGCGCTCTACCAACTTAGCTACCCCGACACGACTAATGATGCTGCCTCACAACTTTACTTCCGCCATTACCTTGCCTCCTACATCCCAAATTTCACAGAAGCTCTTCTGCAAAACATGCAAGACTAGCACTCCTGGAAGAAAGGATATGGTGCAGACATGGCTTAGCCACAGCCTAAGGGATGTTTCCAGAATGAAACTTTTCACTCTGCAGCGCAGAGTGTGCTGATATGAAACTTCCTAGCAGATTAAAATTGTGTGCCAGAACCGGGACTCGAAACTGGGACCTTTGCCTTTCGCGGGCAAGTGCTCTACCGATTGAGCTGTCCCGACACGGCTCACCATGCCGCCTCATAACTTTACTTCCGCCACTACCTCGGCGTTCAAAAAATGTCCAACAGATGGCACTGGACAGCAAAACGTCAGTGACTGGGCATGAAAATCATGTATAAAAAGAGCTGTAAAGACAGAGAGAATCAGATGCACCACCAGTCGCAGCATGTTGACGTTACCTGAAAAGGCGCTTTTAGTGAAGCTGTATTATCAGAATGGGGAATGTGCTAGTTCAGCATTATGATCCTAACGCCATAGGAAGGGGATTCAAATGGGTAAAGGTCCGTTGGCAAATGCAGCTGTGGCGAGAATGATTTCGAAGTTCAAAGCCACGGGTTGTTTAGACGATAGACCCTGTAGTGGCCGACCAAGCACCAGGTGTAATGCTGCTGGGACAGTTCAGGAAGAAATGTAGCAGGTTCTTCTATGCACTGGGAAGTCAGCGCTCATACAGTCGCATGTCACAACGGCATTCCATGTATTACTGTTTGGTTGGCACTTAGGCATACCCTCTGATGCTATCCTTACAAAATCCATCGGCATCATGAACTGTTACCTGGTGATTTAGTGAAGCAGATCGCATTTGCGGTGTGGGCGTTTCAAAAGGTGGCAGAAGATGATGATTGGTTGAGTAACGTGTTGTGGAGCGACAAAGTTCATTCCACACTCCAAGGGTCTGTCAATGCCCACAACTGCAGAATTTGGGGTACTGAAAATCCTAGAACTGTCTTGGAAACTTCATTGCACAACAAGAAAGTCATGGTATGGGTTGGATTTACCACATCTACCATTATCAAGCCTTTTTTCTTCAAGGAACTGCGTGATTCTGGTTTTGTAACTGCTACCGTGATGGGTGAGAGGTGAACTGATATGTTACAGAATCGCATAATCCCCATCTTGGCTGATAAACACCTGCTGGAATGTACTATTTTTATGCAGGTTGGCGATCCACCCCATACTGCTAGATGCATGAAAGATCTCTTGTGCACGTCGTTTGGTGATGGTCGTGTGCTCAGCTGCCTCTTTCGTCAGGCTTGGCCTCTCATGTCCGCTGACCTCAGTCTGTGCGATTATTGGCTTTGGGGTTACCTGAAGTTGCAAGTGTATCATGATCGACCAACATCTCTAGGGATGCTGAAAGACAACACCTGATGCGAATGCCTCACCATAACTCCGGACATGCTTTACAGTGCTGTTCACAACATTATTCCTCGACTACAACTTTTGTTGAAGAGTGATGGTTAACATATTGAGCATTTCCTGTAAAGAAAATCATCTTTGCTTTGTCTTAATTTGTTATGCCAATTATTGCTTTATTATTATTATTATTATTTATTTACTTATTTATTTATTTATTGTTCTAATAAAACCCTGTGTCATTCCAAACGTATGTGTCAATTTGTACCTCTCTACATTATTCCATGATTTATTAAGTTTTCAAATTTATACTGACTTTTTGATCACCTGGTACTAGTATCATCAGCATACAAAAAGAATTAGCACTAGGGATGGTTTCTGGAAGGTCGAATCCATTCAAAGTGAGGCAGCCAGAAGTGATGGTTGTATGAATGTGTTGTGTGCCTGTGTGATTGTGTGAGTGTTCTATTTTCTGAAGAAGGCCATCGGCCAATAGCTGAAAATGTTGTATGTGTGTGTCTTTTGTATGTGCCTGTCGCAGCTCGTCGCCACGTCTTTGCGCCAAGTTGTAAACTGTCCTTACTATATTATTACAAAGATATGTGTCAGTCATAGACTATGTAACCTTTATTATTTTATAACAGAGATGCTCGACCAAATAAAGCAAAACTGTAACTAATAAATAACTGCAAATTAATTTTCAATAAATAAGCTGAAACAAACAAATGGCCCAGAGAGTGTACTAGTAAGAACAATTGTATATTTAATTAACTTATATATACGATCAAAATTAGGAGCAGAACAGTTGAGTGAGGAAGACATAAGAAATGAAATGTGGGTGGGGGACAATTACATATATTTGGAATATATGAATATGGAACAAAGGAACATATTAAAGTATATAACTGTTGTGACATGCATCGTAAAATCAAAACTACTGCCGCGTGTAATGCGTGCAAAGTAATATAGGGGCACTACAGCAATTAGACAGCACCGCCTAAGTAAATCGGAGCTTGCCTGGACTCAGCGGAGTACGGCAGTTGGCAGTGAATCATGATTTAAAACACTTACTGTATATAGTTGGTTTTTCTTGTGTTAATACAATTATTACACTTTATGTGGTGACGAGTTGTGAAGTACTCCACCGTTGTCATCGGCAGTGTTTTGATAAAATATGGAAACATTAGACCAGATATTGTGAATGCTTATCGAGTAACAGACTGCCCTCGTAGCATCATTACATGACTTACCACAGACACTTACATCAGTTGTGTCAACGTCGTTGTCCAGTTGGGTCACGTCATGTTTCCTGCCTCCATTCCCTCCATACGATGAAGCTCCGGAAGAATGGGAGGACTATGAAAAGCGGCTGTGGCAACATTTTGTGGCTTTCGGTGTTGTTGTGCAAATCTCTATTTCTTTGGTGGATTTCTTCAAAAGTGTATCAACTATTGTCTCAGCTCGCCCCCCTAAGGGATCCGGCGTTGATATCTTTTACTGAAATGTGTGACATGCTCTCCAAATATTATCACAAAAACACCCATATTGTTGCTTCCTGGGTGAATTTTAAGAAATGCCGCAGGCAGCCGCATCAATCATACCGTGCAAGGGCCGCGGAATTACAGGGCCTTAGTAGATAAATGTCACTACGTTATGGATGTGCATCATGAGTCTTATGCCGATTACATGGTTAGAGATGCTATTCTTAGGTTGGCTCTGGATAAGGAAGTTAGACAACAGGCCCTCTTTATCTGAAGTATTGAGTATTGCCCAGTCGTATGAAATTTCTCGTGCCGCCGGCATCAAAATTGATGAATACGTGGACATCAGTGTTGAGCAGTCTGATGCCGTGCCAGACAACGTGTCTGTTTCATATGATGATGGGGAAGTTGCTGCAGTACATTCGCATCAACAACGACAAGCAGGGCAACCACACGCTAAATAGAAGCAACAGCGGCAGATGCAGCAGCCGCGGCAGCAAAATCAGGTATGTTCAGTGCTTCCATCCTGTCCATGTTGCTTTATCAAACACGAGAGGGTAGATTGTCCTCAACGCTGGGCCATATGTCACACCTGTCACAAGAAAGGTCACATTGCCCCAGTCTGCCGGTCTAACAAGACTCCTGCTGTTGTAAAAGATGACGACTCTGTTATGACTGTCAACTGTGTACTTTCTGATCCTAATAAGTTATATATAGATGTTGAGGTCCTTGACAAAAATATTCACATGCAGGTAGACAGGGGTTCTGCTGTCACTCTCATAAATTCCCACACATACTTGGAATTGGGTTTTCCGCCATTGTCTCCTGTCACACGCAATTTGCGAACTTACAACAAACAGAAAATTTCGATTATTGGCCAATTTGAGGCGTCCACTTTACAAGTCAGTTGTTCATTCTCTCATCTTTATTGTTGATGATTATGTAGGAACCGAAAACTTGTTTGGGTATGATACTTTCCAACTTATTGGATTCTCCATTAAGGGCGATGTACATCTGGTATCTGATGATGTTTCGTATACTCAGTTAGATGCATTGTGTACTGAATTTTCCTCAATTTTCTCTCCTGGCCTGAGCCATGCTGTCGAATTTGAGGCACATATAACGCTCAAACCGGCGGCCCGTCCGAAATTTTTCCATGCCCACCCCCTTCCGGTTGCATTACGTGACCCAGTCAAGGCTGAATTAGGTTGGTGCCTTTGGGGGTCTCCTACCAGTTACTTCTAGTGAATGGACATCCCCTCTCATAGTTTGCAAACCTAATGGCAAATTGCGGTTGTGTGGTGATTTCAAAAAGACCGTCAACACCCAATGTCTCATTGATAGTTACCCGCTTCCTCCTCCTGACGAGTTATTTGCTAAACTTGTGGGCAGTCAATTCTTCTCCAAAATTGATTTATCAGAGGCATATCACCAACTGACTTTGGATGCAGATTCCAGAAAATTTCTCATCTTAAACACTCTGTTTGGCCTGTATCAATACCAACGGTTGCTGTTCAGCGTTGCCAGCGCCGGCTATCTTCCAGCATTTTTTTAGAACAACTGAAGGCTTTCATGCCTGGTTGCATAAACTATCAAGATGATATTGTAGTTACAAGGGCTTCCATGGATGAGCACCTTGCCAATCTTCGCACGCTTTTTCAAGTTCTTCTGTCGGCGACGTTGAAGTGTAATCTCGCTAAATCTCAATATTTTCAGTCTTCTATGTGTATCTGGGGTTTCAACTGTCCCATGATGGGATCCGCCCCTTAAGTCAGCATGTTTAGACTGTCGCGACCCTCCCACAGCCGTCCAATGTTAAAGACCTTAAGGTATTTCTTGGAAAAATTGCCTACTCTCATTAATTCCTTCCTTCTGTGGCTGATGTGGCCCATCCATTGAATCAGTTGCTCCGTAAGAACATTCCTTTCCACTGGACTGATGACTGCGAACATGCCTTTGTCCGCCACAAAGATCAACTTCAGTCGGCGCTGTGTGTAGTCACATTTCGCGCGGGGCGGCAACTAGTGTTGGCCACGGACGTGTTCCAATATGGTCTTGGGGCTGTCCTTGCACACCAATATGATGATGGATCAAAGTGACCTATTGCTTACGCTTCGAAGACGCTCAACAATGCTCAAAGGCGTTATTCTCAGAATGAGAAAGAGGCACTTTCCATAGTGTATGCCTTTAAAAAATTTCATGTTTTCTTGTATGGTTCAAAGTTTCATCTCATTACCAACCATAAGCCTCTTGTCTCCCTATTTCATCCTTCAGCATCGCTTCTGGATAATGTTGCACACAAGTTGCAACGTTGGGCCTTATACTTGTCTCGATTTCACTATGAGATCTATTTCCACCCCATGGCCCTGTACGGAAATGCTGATATCTTATCACGGCTGCCTATGGGTCCTGACCCCGTTTTCGACCGCGATGAGTTACTCTGTTTCCACATGGATGAGGACGAACATCAAGCGGTTGATGGTTTTCCAATTACAGGTGACCATGTTGCTTCTGCCGCAGCCAAAGACCCAGCTCTCTGTAAGGTGATTAGGTTCATTCAATGGGGGTGGTCTGACAGACCCTCTGGAAAGGCCTCTGACCCACTCTGTAACTATTACACCTTGCAGCTGCAACTGTCTGTTCATGACAGTGTGGTTCTCCTCTCTACAGACAGAGCGTTTCCAAGAGTGGTGGTTCCTGCTTCTCTGCATCAACGTGTTCTTTAGTTGTTACACCAGGGACTTTTAGGCATTTCCCAGACTAAAAATCTGGCTCGCAAACATGTGTACTGGCCAGGAATTGATGCAGACATGGTCACCCTGTGTACCAAATGTGCTCAACAGTTGGCAGCCCCCTGAGCTGACCCTTCCCCGTTGCCTGCCCCAGTGCGCTCATGGGAACAGGTCCACACCGATTTTTCCGGCCCTTTTCTTGGTGCCTAGTGGTTTCTTGTCATTGATGCTTATGCCAATTTTCCTTTTGTGGTTCGCTGTGCATCCCCTTCCACTGCAGCAACCACAAATACATTGGCAAAGATTTTCGCGCTTGAAGGTCTACCCTCTAGATTTGTCACAGGCAATGGTCCTCAGT
The DNA here is from genome assembly GCA_026315105.1 of Locusta migratoria. NCBI lineage: Eukaryota > Metazoa > Arthropoda > Insecta > Orthoptera > Acrididae > Locusta > Locusta migratoria. Next base: position 152,663,246 of record CM048750.1, read on the forward strand.
TTTCCTCACAGACTTTTGCAGATTTCTGTTCTGGTCTCGGTGTCTATCATCTCACAGTGCTGCCCTTCCATCCACAGTCGAATGGGGAGGTCGAGCATCTTGTACGTACATTCAAATGTCAGATGAAGAAGTTCCTCACTGAGTTTTCTACAGAAGATGCTTTACTTCACTTTCTAAGTTCTTATCGATTTACGCACACGAGTGATCACAGCCTGGCCGAGCTCTTACATGGTCAGTTGCGCACATTGTTACATCTTCTTTGCTCTCGACAGTCTCGGACTGTTTCTCAACCTCCTGACAAGTTCCAGGTAGGTGCTCCTGTCTGCGTACAGGGGTATGGCTTTCGTGCCAAGTGGATCAAAGGAACCATCAAAAAGTTTAGAGGCCATCGGATGTGAGACATCCGTACTGATGAAGGAATGGTGTTTGCCATTTTGACCAGATACGTCCATGGGCAGTGAACCTGCCATTGTCAACGTTGTCTCCACACAGGACTATTCATACTCCTTCAGAAGCCAATAGACACCATCTATGGGTCCCACCTTTACTGCTCACAACTCCGAGTACCCAACATAATCCCGCAGAAGGTGTGCTTCCATCACATGAGCTAACTGTGCAGGGAGGTGTGCCAGCATCACAGTCACATGCACCAGAGGCATCACAGCTGTCTCCCGTCATCGAGTCCAGGGGACGTATGCCTCCAGCAGAGAGCATACCGACTTCTCTGCCACCTCAGCCAATACTTCAGAGATGTCACCCATCATTCAGTCATGGGTCCATGTTCCGTGCAAAGGGCCCCATCTGAAGCACTTTCATCCATATGTTCACATGGCACCACTTGACCTGGTCGCAACACAGCAAGAGCTGATGGATGTCTCCACGCTGTACAACACCTCTGCAATGTGAAGTGAATTTCCCAAAGGGGGAAAAGTGTTGTGACAGGGCATCCTAAAATCAAAACTACCACCTTGCGTAATGTGCGCAAAGTAATATAGGGGTGCTACAGCAATTAGACAGCGCCACCTAAGTAACCCGGGGCTCACCTGTACTAAGTGGAGCACGGCAGTTGGCGATGAACCATGATTTACAACACTTGCTGTATATAGTTGGTTTTTCTTGTGTTAATAAAGTTATTACAATAACCTATATTAAAATTCTTTGGTTTTCACAAGAATGGTGAGTAGCACAAGGAAGTAAAAACATTGGAATGTGGGTAAAGACATTATACAATTTCAAGAAGCATGGTGACAGGATTACACCTAATAGCTGTTACTTTTATGTAAGGGTGATTATTGAGAATTAGGTTTGGTTTCAGAGGTTGGTGCTTGTTGATAGAATTTGAAGTTATGTTAGCTTCCTGCCTTTATTTTATATAAGGGAATTAAGTATGCTCCAAACTGTAATATTTTACAGAAACAGTTGCACATACTAAAAGTATATTTCGAATATTCTCTCTCAGGTGACATGTCTACAGAACATTAGGTAGTACACAAACTAAAAATGATAAATACAGATATATCCAGCACTATGTATAGTGAACAAAGAGTGTTGACTACATTCAAGAAAAAACTGTCATCACAGGATATCATTGCAACCAAAGCAGACAAAGTTAACAGTTTAGTACTACTCAACAAGTGTTTACATTTTTAATCCCTGTAGAATTCTCCCAGTTACCAAAAGATCCCACTACGAAATACACTGTGGAAGTAAAAAATGTGGTTAAAACTTGTCAATCCCTATTCAGAAAAACTCATGTAAAATACTTAACAAATATGAATCCAATAGCACCTAGACTGTATGGATTGCCAAAACTTCACAAAGAAAGAATTCCAATAAAAGATGTAGTATCTGCTAGCCCCTAGTCATAAGTTAGCTACAGAGTTAGATTCAATCAACAAAGACAAAAAAACCAAATTTAAACAAAAAATTGGCATGCATAATGCTCCTGTATTAGTAGGAAAATTAAAAGATGTAGACATCTCACCTAGTGCCAAGCTGGTTTCTTTCAATGTGAGCAGCTTGTTTTCCAACATGCCTGTTGGAGAAGCTAGGAAAGCATTAACAGAATGGTTGTTCAAAAATAGAATTAATTTGCAACAGAAAGTTGCTTGAAACAAAATTATTTCCAGCTCCAACAAAATCTGTACAAACAGTCAGATGGGTTAGCTATGGGGTTCCTCTGAGTCCTTTACTATCAGAAACCTTTATGTATAATTTCAAACAAACATTTTTAGATAGAGAGCTCCTACACTCTAAAATACACTATTGAACTAAGTATGTGGATGATGTACTGTGTCTGTGGACAGGTACAAATAGACAAGTTCTTCCAAAACTTAAATTCACAACACACTAAAATTAACTTCACAAAGGAGGTTGGAGGAGACTCAATCAACTACTTTGACCTGGCCATAGACATCAGTCAAAAAAAGAATTTATTTAAAATATACAGAGCATCCAGCAACACTTAAACATGCAGCCTTCAACAAGATGGTGTATCATCTATTATCTCAGACCAAGACAGATTCCAAGAATGAACTGGAAATAATTAAAGGAATTGCATTAAAATGGTTATAGCCCTACCCTGATTGACAACATACTTTGTAAGAAAAAGAGACAGAGGATAATACCACTTTTGTACCCTCCTCAGAAGGTACCTAATTACACAGATAAAAAAAAATTGGGCCCCAATGGTAAAACACCACAAAGGCTTGTCACCAACCTTAAGTCCTGAAAATACACCCCAGTCTTTTATAATAGAACACTATTGCTTACTTGCTCTTTAATAGCAAAGACAAGATTCTACCTTTGGAAAGGAGTGGCATATATAGGATCTCTTGTAATATTTGTGGCAAAGCAAATGTATTGAATACAGAAGACGACCTTCAGATAAGATGAGGTACACATTTTCATCAAAATTTTATAGTTTAAACATATAACTGGCCTTTAAGATGACCCCCAAATTATCGTATCCATCCCAATGCAAGCCACACTTTTTTTACAGTTTTCAGTATAGAAAAATACGCATGCAGCTTAGATTCAGAGGCAAAGCTTCAGGAAGTTCCGAAAAATGCCACTAGATGCTGCCATAAGTTACCTCCATGGTTTTCGGTCTGCTTTTGAACTTTCATGCGTGAAGTGCTACGTTGTATCCAATCATGAAGAATATTTTTTTTAAACATCGCAAAGCTTAAGAGAAAAGTAATTTCTTTTGCTGAGATGCCACCGATACACATATTATGCGGGTAAAAACACATGAAACTGCCCGAGAACAGAAGAAGGATTTCAAAGGAAATTGCAATTGTTGAGTGTAGAAACCTTTCACTGCTCCATATGTAAATATGCTCTAATGGGTTCGGTGCGACTCTGGATATATTAAGGAATTATTTTTGAAAAGTGATATTGTAAAATCAAACTGCAATGAAAATAATTAATTTTATTCCTGCTTTATGGCGTATAGGTTATTGTATGTACCCTTGTCCGCTCAGTGAAGAACATGAGAGGAGTTGCAGATTAAAAAAGATATTTCACTTTTGCAGAACATGCTTTCAATGAATGTCATGCTTTTGACATTAAATGTGACATTCTCCACAGAGTGAATAAAGGAAGCAGAAAGCTAATATTGTTTGAAATTCTCTCTATCAAAAAACACCAAACCTAATTCTCAATTATCAAACCCAATTTCAGTAATCACCTTTATTAAAGTAACAGCTATAAGGTACAATCCTGCCATCAAGCTTGATGATATTGTGTAATGTGTCTCATGCACATTCCAATGTTTTTCATTCCTTGTGATACTGTCACCATTCTTGCGAAAAACAGCAAAATTTAATATATGTTATATACTTTAATATGCTCATTTGTTCAATATTCACATATTCCAAACATAAGTAATTGTCCCCCCACCCACATTTCATTTCTTATGCCTTCCTCATTCACCTGTTCTCATCCTATTTTTGATAGTATATATAAGTTAATTTAATATTCAGTTGTACTTACTGATACACTCACTGGGCCACATGTTTGTTTCAGTTTAGTTATTTAAAATTAATTTATAGTTATTTGTTAGCTACAGTTTTGCTTTATTTGGTTGAGCATCTCTGTTATAAAATTGTAAAGGTTTCATAGGCTATGACTGACACATATCTTTGTAAAATATCTGTACTCCGAACACAGCAGCTGGTGTGATGTGGATAACCTGCAGTATTAAGTTGTCTGAAGATGGCCTAAGAAGCCAAAAGCTAGTTTACAACAAAATAAATATTATAGTGGAACAACTACTGAGTGATCAAAAAGTCAGTATAAATTTGAAAACTTAATAAATCATGGAATAATGTAGATAGAGAGGTAAAAATTAACACACTTGCTTGGAATGACATGGGGTTTTATTACAGAGAGAGAGAGAGAGAGAGAGAGAGAGAGAGAGAGAAGGAGTTGTAATGAGAGAGAGAATCAGATGCACAAGCAGTCGCAGCATGTTCACATTACCTGAAAAGGTGCTTTTAGTGAAGCTGTATTATCAGAATGGGGCATGTGCTAGTTCAGCATTACAATCCTATCGCCATAGGAAGGGGATTCAAATGGGTAAAGGTCCGTTGACAAATGCAGCTGTGCCGAGAATGATTTTGAAGTTCAAAGCCAGAGGTTCTTTAAACGATAGTCCCCACAGAGGCTGACAAAGCAATGCTTCACAGTGCTGTTCATAAAATTATTCCTCTACATTATTCTGTGATTTATTAAGTTTTCAAATTTATACTGACTTTTTGATCACCCAGTACATAGTGTATCGCAGTTATTTACTATGTCTATGTTCCATCAAGAACTGACAGAAGAGTCCATAAATAAACTAGAACAAATTTTGACATATTTTCTTTATTGAAAATACTGTTTAGTTTTATACATAGCTGGAAGAGTAGTAAAATTTTTATTTACATAGAAATGATCCTCTGTTGCAGATAAAAATGGCTAGAATCCTCAATTTGCAGACTTCCTTGGATGAGTTGTTTATCCCTGGGCATATGGAGGTGAGCCATTAGTTTTTAGATAGAATGTTCCACTTGTCCTACAACAAAATACCAGCAGTATTTCATTATTACATCAAAGTAGTATCCAAAATTGTATATTGTAAAATGCATAGTTGAAGGCAAATCGTGTGTCTTATTAAGCAAATTAATGGATACAATTTTTGTCATAGTCAGCATTTATGATTCCATTACATAGTCTAATGGCTCCGATTAGTACACAATTTGTGCCTAAGCATTTAGTGTAATTGATTAATGATGGAAATTCTCCTCAGGGACAATAAATTAGTTTCCAAAAGAGATAGATTGGCTGGCCAGTACTTACCTTTGTGCTGTACCACAGATAGTGACAAAAATGAAGGAAAAAAAAATAAATAAAAGAGAAAGGATGAAAAAGGACAAGCTTTTGGAACACAGTTCATTCTTCAGGTGGAAGAGAAGGGAACAAAACAGGATGGGAACGGAAGGGAAAGGTAATTCACGACCTAGGACATGAGGATGGTTTTTGAGGAGTGTGGAAGTCAGAGATCTCTGACTTCTTCCACACTCCTCAAAAACCATCCTCATGTCCTAGGTCGTGAATTACCTTTCCCTTCCACTCCCATCCTTTTTTGTTCCCTTCTCTTCCACCTGAAGAAGGAACTGTGTTCCAAAAGCTTGTCCTGTTTCATCCCTTCTCTTCTTTTCTCTTTTTTCTTCATTTGTGTCACTATTGGCGTTACAGCACAAAGGTAAGGACTGGCCAGCCTATGTATCTCTTTTGAAAAATTATTTATCATTTAGTGTATTTGAAATACCCTGCTCTTCAGTTATCTCAAAGCTAGCACATCAGTATTTCTTTTTATTTATTTGGTTGTTTGTCACTCATTTAACTATCAGTTTATCTTTTACTTTTTCCGGTGAACTCTATTATAAATGCATGGGAAATCAAAATGTAATGTTCCATCATCACACCCAAGGTCAACCTGAGGATCACGATTCTACCATTATGTACACTTTTACATTCATGTGTTTACATCAGCACTGTAAGTTATTAGCTGCCACTGATAGCTTCTACCTGATTGATAAGATCCACAATTTCACCTAACTGAGTTAGTCCTTTTATGTTGAATAGCTAAAACTAGGCACAAGTTGATATTGCTTTCTAGTACAGAGATAACGAGGCACCTGACAAAGCTGAATACACGTTGTGATTTTGAACATGGCCCATCTGCAGCAGCAACTGTTTTAACATAATGTACTGGTTATGGTGTGACTTTTACTGCTGTCAAAACCATTGTCATATGGCCATGATTTTTATGCTTTCATTGTCCGTTTCTCTGTATGGATTAAGCATTTAGGTGAGTTTATTTTATTTATTTATTGAATCCTTTGATGATATGTTTTACAGAGTACAATATGATATTTGAACTTAATTCTAGTAATTACACAGAACCATGTTAAAGTCTGCAGTTCATATGACATGTTATAGCTCGCAAATGTTACTGTTCTACAACTCTCTATGGCATATACATCCCTGAACCACCTCTGCTCCCTCCACAAGATACTTCTAATGTGTTATCCAAGCTACATTCAAATTGAATCCCTTGCTCTCTGGCACCTGGAAGAGCACTTCAAACATCACCTCAACAAGTTGTCCAGCCTGCTGACATCTTACTGCCACCATGGAGCACCACTATTTAAACCCAATCTTAGGCACAATTTTCCTCCTCATGAACCTGTCAAAGCACTCAGACCTTACCTATATGACCTTTTGAAGTTAGCATATCTGTTCAAACTCCCTACTAACACTCCACGTTACAACAATCAGATCCAAAGCAATACCATAACACTGTGGTTACTCTATCCTCCAAGAACTTCAACCCCAAAAAAATTTCAGTTCTATCCAAAGGTCTCACCTACATCCCTACACACCAATTCAACCATGTTGGACTTGTCAAAGATCTACTCTACTTTTATCAATCCCTACAATGGGAACACTACTTTGCCACCAATTCCTCTGACCAAAGTCTAACATTGTTACCTGCCTCTCCCGGTTCATACCACCAATCAAACTGAGATCCCCCAGCACTCTCACCTAACCATAACTTAGTCACCCTCAAGCAATTCAAATGTTTGTAAATTTATCAGACTTAACTAGGTGGTCATTAGTCCATATGTTACAAACTACTTGAACTAACCTAAGGACAACATAAACGCCGAAGCCAGAGGGTGGACTCAAACCCCTGAGGGTGAACGGCCGTGCGCACCACAGCACGGCACTCCAGTACACACGGCTAATCTGCCGTGGCCTCAAGCAATTCATCACCTCTATCTTGGCTTCATCATCTTTTCCCATATCTCTTCCTAAGAAGACAAACCCTTTGGCAGAAGAAAGGAGAGCCATCCACAACCTCACGTCAAAAGAAATCCTGACATAATCATCCCTCCTGCAGACAAAGGTTCTGCCACTGTCATGAATTGCAGTGCCTTCCTAGCAGAAGGCCTCCATAAACTTCCTGACCCTTCTACCTACAAGTTGTGCCTGAGTGACCCCATCCCAAAAGTCCAACAAGATCTTAAATCCCTGTTGAAATCATATGGCACCTCCCATAAGTTCTCTTCAGAATTCATCTCCCTCCTCACCCCAAAAGCACCCCACACCTTCTACATGCTACCCAAAATCCACAAACCCAATAATCATGAACATCCAATTGTAGCTTGTTACTGTGTCCCTAATGAAAGAATTTTAATATTCATTGACCCACACCATCAACTAACAGTCCAAAAATTATCCTTTCGCATAAAGGATACCAACCACTTCTTAACTAACTATCCACCACAATGGAATCCACTCCCTGTACACCAAGTGGCATTGCAGCTATTGAACACTACCTCCCGCAACGTCTTTCAGATTTCAACACAATCATGGGCACCCACATGACACCATCCTAGCTTCACAGAACCCCAAACATCTGATATGATATAGGTTCATTGACAATATTTTCAAAATTTGCACACATCCTATCCTCCTTCCTTCACAGCCTCAACTCCTTCTCTACCATCCGCTTCACTTGGTCTTCCTCAACACAGCATGCTACATTCTTGGACATTAATCTTCACCTCACTGATCACTTTGCTACATTACATCTACTAACCACTAACACTGTGGCTGTTGCTGTCCCTTCCACAGAAAAAAAAATCACTCCCTTAGAGCCTAGCAACCCGTGTGTGGCATACCTCCATTGCCGAAAACTTCCTTGCTCAATGTGCTGAAGGTCTCAAAATGGCCTTTACAGACAGACACTATCCCAAGAATTAGTGGACAAATTTGCTGTGGTATTTCTCCACACACTCTACATCCACTATCCATCCCCAATAACTAGCTACAAAAGATCACCCCTCTCATCTCCCAGTACCATCCAGGTTTGAAACAATTGAAGCACATCCACTGTCCGGCCTTGATTTTCTGTCATCATGCACAGAAATGAGAGGCATCCTGCCTGAGATCCTCCTCATTCCCTCTAGTGTGATGTCACCCACACAATCTCAGTAACATCCTAGTCCATCCATATGCCACCCCAACTCCAGCCCTCTGCCAGAACCATCATATCTCTTTGGAAGCTCCTGCCCAATCCACCCACCCAACACTTTCTGTTCCAGTACTGTCACAGGCTTATCCTGCCCCATCAAAGGCCAGAGCATTTGTGAAAGCAGCCATATGATTTGCCAACTGTGCTACAATCACTCTACAGTTATTTATACTGGTATGACTACCAACCAGCAGTCAATCAGGATGAATGGTCACCACCTGCTGCTGAGCATATGCTTGATTTCAACAGTCGTTTCACAAAACGGGCCATCTTGATCTTCCCTCCCAGAACTGCTTTTCTGAACTCGACAGATGGAGTTATTCTTACAGTACATTGTCCAGTCCCAAAATTATCCATATCTCAATCTATGGTAACCTTTTCCCTCACACAACAGTTCCTGCTTCCCTATATCTTACCCTTCACCATTTCTTGTATATTCCTAGGGTGTATATGTCTATAAGTTCCTTATAATCATTGACATAGAATGCTTGTAAAGCACACAAGATAAGCCTGTTTGCTGATGACACAGCAATCTAATTAAAAACAGCAGAAATGAAGCTATTCAACAAAAGTAACCTCCATTTCAAATCAACTATGTGAATTATTGATGTGGTTTCCCAAAGAACATGCACAATTGGTGGCATTAACGGCTGTAAAAGAAGTAATGGGCACGGAACACTACTGTACTTTGTGATTTTTCAAGAATTTGGGCAGAGCGAGAAGTGTGCATGGATAGCATAACTGCTTAAGGCAACAGCTTCCTGAAGCAGGAAATCTGGGTTCAAATCTGGCTCCAGCACAAATTTTAAACTTTGCCATTGAATTTATTTTAATGCCTGCAACAGTTGAGATGATTCACTATTTCAAATTGAACTAAACTCGTAATAAACATAAGGAAAACAGTAGTACTAACCATTTAGGTACCCCATTGATAACTGGGCATTCATCTGACAGATGTCTTCATCATCTACAAATCTAATGCATACCTTTTTGCTTTCAGTCGCTGAGAAAGGAGCGAAACCATTGACTTGACAATCATTTAATGCCACACCATTCAAGCTTCTTTAGAAGTGTTTTGTAATTTTCCATATCAATAGCTTTAATTAAGTCTAAAAGAATGAGATGTGTTCAAAAAGTAAGGTGACTTTTTATGAAAAAATATTTAGTTTTTCATCAATATTCATGTTGTCCCCTCAAATACAATATGCTTGTGCCAATACATCTTCCAAACCTCAAAGCACTTTTCATAAGCACTCTTTTACATAGCTACTTCCAGAGTCATTAAAAATCTTTGTCCTTTCATATATCTCTTTAGTTTTGGGAACAGGAAAAGTCACAGGGAGCCAAATCCGGTGAATATGGTGTCTGAGGCATGATTGTTGTGTTGTTATTGGCCAAAAGTTATCTCATAAGTAATGATGAATGATTATGTGCATTGTCATGATGCAAAAGCCTCACAAATGGCGCATAACATCAAGTTAATACTCCTTATTGATGGTACAACCTTGAAGTAAAAATTCATGATACACTATGCCATGGTTATTGAAAAAACAGTGAACAAAACTTTGAAATTTGTTTGAATTTGGCATGATTTTTTTTGTCTTGGCTGTACGGGACAATTCCATTGGGACAATTGGGCTTTGATTTCAACAACATAACCATAAACCCATGTTTCATCACCAGTTATGACCCTTTTGAGCAAATCAGGATCATCACTGAAGTCATTCAAGAACTTAGTGATGCTCACACAACAGTTCTTCTGATCAAAATTGAGAAGTTTTGGAACAAACTGCAATGACACATGTATCATGCCCAAAACATCCAGAACAATTGTGTGACCTGGGGCAACCAATATGCCAACATCCTCAGCAACTTCTCTTATGGTTACTCGCCAATTTCTTAAAACAATTTACTTCAATGCTTCAACATTATCTGTTGTTGAAGTGTTAGGTCATCCAGAGAGAGGTTCGTCACTGGCAACTTTTCGGCCATCTTGGAAAAGCTTGAACCACTTATAAACATTTTTGTAATTAGAGAAAAATCACCATATACCACTATCAGCATTTCAAGTGTTTTAGTGCACTTGATTCCATTTTTCACAGAAAATTTGCATCTAACTGTTCTATCCATCGAAAACAGAAGAAGAAGAAGAAGAAGATTGAATAATTGAATGTACACTGCCTGCACAATTTGAAGAGTCACATTACTTTTTAACAGCCTTCGTATACCTGCTGTTTGCTATTTTTCATTAATGGACTTTAAAACAGTGGTTATGCATTCATAGATAGGAGTATCTGTTGGTCTGATTTTTTCTAATTTTTCATAGCATGGTTAGAAATTTTTTCCAACTATTTCAAGCAGTTGCATTAATACTAACCCAGATGGAGTGGGAGCACCCATTGCCACTTGAGCATTTCCATTGCAATTTCCATTCTTAAAATTATTCCAGCTATCACACTGGTGGCTGACAAAGGCGGAAGATGTGATTGATTCAGCAAACATCTCGTAGGATCGATTATGACTGCACTCTGTTTGGAAAGTAACAAAAGATGCATCAGATTCTAAAACATAATATACTTAAAATAACATGTTAATCTTCCTTCTCTTCTGAAGACTAGAAACAAGTTGTTCTGATGAGAATACATCAGTCATATTTTCAAAGCAAATACATAATTTATCTTAACATGCTTATAGGCACTGAATGCTTCGTGTGAGATAGGACCACACTTGAGAAGCCCACTGCCAAACATAGAATGTGGGGAAACAAGGTTGCCATAGGTAAAGTGCAAATGATTTACTGTAAGAATGGCAGGTGTTGACGGATGCAGTCTATAAGCTGAAACATAAGATTAGGCTGTGTCAGATGAATTATCTCTAAAATTTGAATCAAAATTACACTGGAAGTAAATGCTAATTAGACATGATCAATTAACTAAAGAATCAAGGAATGGATGTGTGGAGGTTTATAGGATCGGGTCGGATAAGACACGAGACACTCCAACTTTTTACACTGACTTTATTATTACACATTTGCACTGTACAAATGTCAGGCGGGAACTGGTGTTTCCGCTTCCTTACAGCAAAGACCTTTCGAATCACACAAAGATACCACACTTGTCCAAAGTTGTTTAGTATCGATCCCCACATAGCCCCCCCCCCCGGCAGTATGGAGTACAGAAAAAAAAACCTTAAAAGATTAAAATTACACAGCTGGTAAGGGATGCAGAAATGTGACTGGCAGCTCTTGTGCATCCTCAGGTAGGGGGCGGTTGGTGGGTGACCGTGGGGCAAAACCCGGCACGGTAGTCTCGAAGTCCTTGAGGGTGGATGGCGGGCGAAGCCGACGTCCGAATCTTGTCGATTGTTGTGGGGGGCCTCGATGGTCAGCTGGGAACCGCACGATGACGGTTCCGTTCGGGCGGACGAACGCACGTAGATTGCCTGCAGAGGCGAGGTGGGAAGCTGTGATGCGTCGAACCACACGTTGCACTACACCACCTGCCTGATCACTTTTTTCGTCACACGCGAGCATGATGAACACTGAAACACCCTGCACTAACACGCTGAGGTTACAGATATGATCTGGGTCAACCCTAGTTTTGAATTCTACCTCGGTAGCAGTGGAGGGAGGGGTACGGCTGCAAGTGGGGGTGGCAAAACCCCGACATAAGGAGGGTGATGCATCCGAGGCGGGTGTGGTAGGAGTAGTTGTGGCAGGCAAACGGCCAGGGGAAACAGGTGTGGAGGACTGATGTGGACACCATTTCTTGCCGCTTGATGGGCGCAACGAACTTGTGCAGGAAGAAGGGGTTGAAAGGGTGAAGTTTTGTGAGGAGTCAGTCATGCGAGGTGAAAATCCTCGGAAAGGATGGGGATCAGAGGGCTGACTCGAATGTTGTGGACCACCAGAAGGGTAGTTGTTCGAAGAATGGGTGAGGGGTTGTGAAGAAGAATGACTCCGATTGCCTGAGTCGTTCGAAGAGGGTGGGGGTGAGGGTGTGGGGGAGTCATCGGAAGCGGGCTCAACTAGAGCCGGTTTCACTCGGTTCAGTGAAACGGTAGTTTTGGAACCGTGCAGGAGAATGTCCATGGTGTTTGCTGCACGACGGAGCACCTTGTGAGGACCAGTATAAGGCGGCTGAAGGGGGGCCTTGATGGTGTCGTCACGCAGGAAAACATATGTGCACGAACTAAGTGCAACAGGTACATAAGTACGAGGTGGTGTGTGGTGTGCCGGAGGTTGTGGGTGAAGTTTTCTACAATGTAGTTTGACGCGTTCTACCAGGGATGGAAGCTCTGAAGGCGAAGCCACGGGCGTGGGGGCAACTAGTTCACCTGGTAAAACGAGGGGTTGACCATAGACAAATTCAGCTACTGAACCTTTTAAATCTTCTTTAAAAGTGGTGCGTAACCCCAAAAGTACGAAGGGTAGGGCCTCAGTCCAAAGAGGGCCATGGCAGCGTAAGGCAGTTTTAAGAGTCCTATGCCATCTCTCGACGAGTCCGTTGCTCTGAGGATGGTAGGCAGTTGTATGGATCTTGGAAATGCCGCACAACCTACAAATGTCAGAAAACAGAGCGGATTCGAATTGGCGCCCCTGATCGGTTGTCAACACTGCCGGGCACCCGAAGCGTGCTATCCAAGTGTCTATAAAGGCACGAGCAACGGTCTCAGAAGTGATGTTCGGGAGTGGGGTGGCTTCGAACCAACGTGTGGTCCTATCTATGATGGAGAGTACGTATCTGAAACCCTCAGAAGGAGTGAGTGGGCCTACCAAGTCTATGTGTAGGTGTTGGAAACGTTTGTGTGGTTGGGAGAAAGTACCCAGCGGGGGGGTGGTGTGCCTGGAAACTTTGTTTTGCTGACATGGAATGCACGATCGGGCCCAGGCTTGGCAATCGCGTCGCATGTCATGCCACACAAAACGCTCTGTAACTAGTCTGGTGGAGGCTCGCACTCCAGGATGGGCTAGGCTATGCAGTTTGTCAAAAACTTGTCTCTGTAGGTCCTTGGGAATGAAAGGTCGCAGAGAACCGGTAGATTCGTCACACCACACTTCTCCGGTCACACCTGGGAAAGTAGTTTTGACAGGTTTAAGGGAAGAGTCGTGGTCATTGATGAGCTGCATTATGTTTGGGTCAGCTGACTGCCGCTGTGGGAGGTCTGATAGGTCGAGAACCGAAGTGACAGCTCCGACACGGGACAGGAAATCTGCTACAATATTGTCTGCACCTTTAATGTATCTGACGTCGCTTGTAAATTGTAGGATGTAATCAAGATGACGGAAACGTCGCGGCGGAGGGTCAGACGGAGGTTTCTGGATGGCGGCCACAAGGGGTTTGTGATCCGTGAGGATATAAAAGCCACGTCCCTCAACTTCCGTACGAAAATGTTTCACTGCCTCATAGACAGCCAGCAATTCTCTGTCAAAGGCAGAATATTTCTTCTGCGCATTATTCAGCTTCTTTGAGAAGAACTGGAGGGGGGATGTAACGTCTCCGACAGATTGACTCAAAACAGCACCTATGGCACAGTCACTTGCATCTGTCGTAATAAAGAGGGTGGCATCTGGATGCGGGTGAGCCACAGTTACAGCATTTGCTAATAGATGCTTCAGTTTCTCGAAGGCTGTTTCCATTACTGGGGTCCACGGAACCTGCCGGATGCCGGTAGTGTTTTGGCCTGCCAAGGCATCTGTGAGTGGTGCCTGAACCTCAGCAGCAGCTGGCAAATGTTTCCTATAATAGTTAACTGTTCCTAGGAAACGACGTAATTCTTTATAAGTGTCAGGTCGTGGTAATTCTAAAACAGGTTTGACCTTGTCAACAGGGGGTGTGAGGCCCTCAGCTGAAACAACATATCCCAAAAACAGAACTGAAGGTTTGTGAAGTTGCAGCTTCTTATTATTAAGCTCTACACCAGCTGCAACGAGAGTGTCCTTAACTATCTGCAAATGTTCCTTATTCTTTTCCAAAGTAGGGCTGAATATCAAAATATCATCGAGGTAGGCGAAACAAAAGTCTAAGTTGAAGAGTACCTCGTTGATAAACCTTTGCCAGGTTTGAGCAGCATTCCGCAACCCGAAAGGCATGAATCTGTATTGGAACAGTCCGAAAGGTGTGGTGATTGCCGTTTTTTCTATGTCCTCTGGGGCCATAGGAATCTGGTGATAGGCACGTTTACAGTCTATCACCGAGAAACACCGGGCGCCGGCCAAAGCGTGGTTAAAGTCTGACACGTTGGGGACGGGATATTTATCGATGATGGTACGAGAATTAAGCTTCGTATAGTCTCCTACCATGCGCCAAGTGCCGTCTTTCTTTGCGACGAAATGAATCGGACTCGACCAACATCCCGAAGAGGGTTCAATAATTCCACCTTTTACTAGTTCGTCGATCTGTTCGCGAGCAACGGGCATAAGTTCGGGTTTGAGACGACGAGGGCGGCACGAAATAGGCGGTCCGTCAATCAAACGTAGTCTATGAACAGTTCCGTTAGTCACTAATGCAACGCGTGGCGCCGTGTGCGAGGAAACAGTTTGTATAGGCGCGAGCGTATCGGCCTCCGAGCGAAGCTGCGGCGCTGGCGTCGCGAGTTTACACGATTGCCAACTGCCCGTAGGTAGAGGGTTGCAAACAGGCGAGCCGCGTTGGGTTGAGTTGGTACACTGAGTAATAGTTGCGGAAGTCGCCGCTGGCGAGGCTGAGGGCAGCAGCGGGCGCATAGAAACAGCTGATGGCTGTGGGTTATTGACCACAGTCTAACATACACAGTCACGACACTCCCGCAGATTTTTGTTATACACTGCGACAGCAGCGCTCCAAGCGGCCGGCAAGCTACGTTTCTGAATACAACTTTGCACGAGTGCGAATAGTATCGTTTATATTGATTTTAACACGCTTTTTACATCTGGAAACGTATGTAGTGTCATAAAAATAGGCAATAATTTAAAAATAGCTCCACCTTTGTCTTTCTTAGGTTTCCTAAGATCCCTGACACGGTACGAAACAGTACATTACAGCACAGTTTATTTACTATTATCTTGTAACCTACAAGCTTTTACTGAATAATCTCATTTAGTATTAAAATTAGAAAAATGGCTAGGAAACACCAGAAACCTGCACTTTGGCAGAAAGACGTCGCTTTTCTACTCAAGAACGTCAACACTTCTTCACTACAATTTCAGTCAAATCAATGAGGATGGAACGTAGGAAACGAATACAGAATGTAATAACTACAGTATTTAACATAATAAATCAGTCGCCACAACTGTAGTTGAAAGATAAAGTCACAGACCTGACAAGAAAACGAAAAAAGCAATCAAACTGTTGTCAACAAAGAAGAACCTAATTCTACAATTGTTGCTACAGTTTAACCACAAACGGCAAGAATCTTCAAGACACTGTCTTCTTAAGTTATAGTAATCACACTCAAAAGAATATCAGCGTATAAGAAAGACGAGTGAAGCCTACAAATGTGCGATTCATTAGACGTCATACCGAAATGACATGTCAAAAAGCACTTTGTGATAGGAAGAACACACCGTAATAGACATTTATGTTTGTCTTATGATTGTATTCTACTTACTTTCAGCGGAAAAAGCTGCAAATATATACGTATTCGTAAGTAATGGTTCATGACGAAGTTCTTCGTTATACCACTCAATTAGTAAAATTCGGCTGTTTTTACATTAGTTTCCGCATTATGAATGTCTGTTGATATTTTATTGAAGTTTGTAACTCAAAAATTATCCTATCTATTTTGTTAATTACGCACACGAATAATGATAAACAAACAATGCTTCTTCGGCAGCTTGCCCACCGTTAGGAGCGCTAGTGTCGCTGCAACTGTCAGTTGGTAACAACTTTCACAGCAGTGAGTGTCGCGACTGTATATGTTAGACTGTGTTATTGACACTAGCCTGCGCGCGGAAATTTGCCTGTCCGGGTAGGCGGGAGGGCGGGGTAGCACCCGTAATAACACTGTCAGGATGAGGACGAACGCAGTTACAAAGAGAGGAATCCCTGTCACAGTTGCGCGCGGGCGCAGAATCACAAGAACACTGACTAACCTGTATTACTGAAGGCGGGCAGGATGCTTGAAGACTGTTGAGCTGTTTGCGGACAGATGACAGCTCTGAGTTTAAATCCTGCAGCCGACGATGAAGTTCGTGATTCATAGATTCGATGCGCTCTGCGAGCCACTTATTTGACCACTCGAGGGACTCGCTGGGGAGGTTAGCGCTTTTGGTAGCTAGGCGAACGTTATCATCGTCCTTAGCTAGAACGCTGGCGGGCACACAAGAAATATACAAGTTACACGCCGGATAGAACACACGATCGCTTGCTAAATCGATTGTTATTTTGTAATGCCTAAGAAAATCTATACCTATTATAGGTTCTTCGACTTGGGCAACTAAAAATCTCCACTCTAACTCGCACTTGGGGGCGAGGGTGACATTAAAAGAGGTTAAGCCGGTGCACTGGAGATGCGATGCGTTGACTGCTCGGAGTGTAGTCTTCTGCCGGTGAATCTTCCTGTTAGCGAGGCGAGCGGGGAGCAGTGACACGTCGGCTCCGGTGTCTACTAGAAAATTTGTGCCAGAGGAGAGGTCTTTCACGTACACCCGGCCATGGTTTCTAGGGGCGTCTGACACAGAATGCAAAGTTGGGTGGCGCTCGTTTACTTTGCAGGAGGTGGCGCCGCTGCCTACCTGCGATTGTAGTTTGGGTAGGAGCACGGTGGTTTACAATTGCGTGCTTGCTCTCCAAATCTATGATGGAAGAAACAGTATGTCATTGCTGGGGGCGGAGGAAGCTGCAGCCCATGATCTTCCGCAGAGTCAGAGGCGCCGTCGCTGCGTCGAGATGAAGGTGCCGGTAGAGCAGTTGACTTGACAGGCCTTGTATTAGACGGTCTGGAAGTGCTGGCGCGGAGTTCGCGTAGCCGGGCAGAATGAACTCTATCGGCGGCGCGTAAGAGTTCGTTAACTGACCTGTCCTCGTACGCGGAGATTGCAGTCTGTACAGGCAGAGGCAGCTTTTCTGTCCAAATTTCGGTGAGTGTGTCGTTTGGCAAGTCGTGTTCGCTGACAAGTAAACGGAGGCATCGCCACAACTGTGATGGAGACCTGTCGCCGAGACGCTCTTCATATATTAGTTGTCTGACATTCTCTCTCCTTGTTTTGGACACACGTTGCAGAATCGTCTGCTTGGCTGCCGTGTACTTCCCTGTCGAGGGAGGGTTCTTGACAAGGTCGTAGATTAATTCGACGCGCTCGTGGAGATGGTTCATAAGGCAGTAAAAACGCGCGTCGTCATCAAGCCCGTAAACGTTGAAAGTTTGCTCTATCAAGTTAAACCAAAACTCTGGGTGAGCAGGTTTGAAAGGAGGTAGCGTGGGCATGTTCTCCAACCGTTGAACAGTAGTGTGTGCGAGCGAATTGTCCCTGTTAGCAGGCGATGAATTGTGGAGAAACTGCGGCGACACATTATAAAATTGGTGAAAAGAGTTCGCTTGCAGAGCCTCAGAGGCAACATCGTGTGTCGGAAGTCGGGTAGATGGGTCCCACTGGCGTGGCGGATGAATACTGCACTGCTGACGGTGAGGAGTTTGAACGCCGGCTGCCGCATTGTTCGTGTTCAAAACATTTCCGACCGACGCAGGAACACTGAAGCTATGGTTGTGAACGTTCGAGGCACCCTCATGAACTCTATTACACACGTTGTTTACACCCGGTGTGGCGAAAAAGGTGTCCTGCACACGAGGTACAACAGGCGCGGAATGATACGTACCGGGCGGCCTTTCAAATGCCGTAGCGTTCTGTTGAGTAGAGTTCAACCTTAAAAATTCCACTGCATTAGCGGGAGCGGAAGGAAACCTCGGCGTAGAGGAGAGAACCTCTCCAGCACTGCTGTCCCTTGTAAGATTGCATTTTGGCGGGCTAACAAAGCCGGAGTCCATAGTAGGCACGGGTATACTGACGAAGCTTGCGCACGGAGTAGCAATCCCGGAGCTGTAAGAAATTTGCTGTCCTCGACGGGATTCGGCAGGTGGAGGCACACTCACGGGACGGCAGAATCCGGGCGGCGGAGGTCCGTTAGATGAAGCCATTGTGCACAGTACGGACAATAGGCGGCAAGCGAACGCGGGAGCGCGAATATCGCGGTAGACGCGGATGGAAAGCACTTCGGGCGGTAACTCGAAAGCGACACTTGATCGGGGTCACCAATGTGGAGGTTTATAGGATCGGGTCGGATAAGACACGAGACACTCCAACTTTTTACACTGACTTTATTATTACACATTTGCACTGTACAAATGTCAGGCGGGAACTGGTGTTTCCGCTTCCTTACAGCAAAGACCTTTCGAATCACACAAAGATACCACACTTGTCCAAAGTTGTTTAGTATCGATCCCCACAGATGGTTCTAAAAAACTTATGAAATGAGCATCAGCTGGTGTTACAACAAATTTTTAATGAAAGGCCAGGTGTATGTGCCATTTTATAAAATGCCAAGTCTAGATACCATTAAAAAGGGATATCATAATGTTAAAATACTGTTGATTTTTACTGATCAGCTGATCATTCAGTAGACCCTCAACTCCAAAAAACATTCATTTGTCAATTTCAAATTCCTCATCAAATTAAATTTCGGACACTTTTGAGCAAGATGCAGAATTTGCATTTTATTAATAGTGGGTAGGGATACCAGAAACCTTCACATGCTCAGAAAAAGGAGGATGGAGGAGTTACCACATCCATTACAAATTGTTATAAATTTAATAACATAGACATTCACAAATTTTGTCTAAAGCAGCATTTGGAAGCATGTGCAACAGAAGTAGAATTTCATAATAAATCATTTACAATAGTAAGTGTGTACAGAGTGCCAAATGATAACTATAATCTGTTCATAAATCACTTTGAAGCTCTATTGGCTTATTTGATAACAAAAAAGAAAGAATTAGATTTGGCTGGTGATTTCAATGTAGACTTTCACAAAAACTCTTTCAGTAAGAAACAATTGCAGTCAGTAGCACTGGTTTTGTAAGCCATATTGAGCAGAATTATCAGGAATGACTCAATCATATCTAAGGGAGAAAAAATTGTTTTACCAATGTTATGTCGATGACATATTCATTGACTTCAGTGGCAATTCTTCTGAGATTCAGCAGCTTGCCAATGAATTCAATGACCTGCACCTGAAAATGTCATTCACACTTTAAATTATGGATGGCTTGGGCAAACTAAATTATTTAGACCTTCAGCTGCAACTAATTAATAATGAAATCACTTTTGGCAGATGGTATATAGGAAACCAACATCCAATGCTACACTCATACATGCCTCCTCTTCTCATCCATGGTACTACAAACTGGGTTTTTTCCATTCCATGATTGATCATATTATCGACCTCCCCTGAGTGACGGTGCCATTCACAATAAGCTTAATAACTTAGAACTCTTTGCCAGCAATAATGGCTATATCACTTTCCTGGTTTGGAAGTCATATAATGAAAAGAGTCTGAAGTCTGGCACCCTGTCCACATCTGTAGAACAAAAAAACTGAAGATAAATGGATGCCTCGCCCCTTCCTATGTAACTTTTCTTATGATTCAGCTAAGTTTTTCCAAGGAACTTCCATACACATACCTTCTATAGTGAAACTAATGTCCAGTACCAATTCCCTCATAATGAGCAGACTCCGACAAGTAATCACAATGAGTCAGGTGTTTATCGGTTAGAATGCAAGCAATGTAATGCCGAATACATTGAACAAACGGGAAGAATGTTTAAGACCAGATTTCAATAACACCTGCTTATGAAGAAAGGTCAGATAAAACAGCATTCACCTTTTGCTGAGAACCTGAAGGCTTCTGCTCATTCTCCACCTACTATTAACAATATGTAAAATGCCCTGAAGCATAATTTGCTTAAGGATCTTGAAAATGCCAAATGAATGTTGTTGTTTTTTTTTTTTTTTTTTTAAAGTTGAGGGGCTCCTGAATGATCAGCTGATCAGTAAAAATCAACAGTATTTTGACATTATGAAGTCCCTTTTTAATGGTATATAGTCTTAACATTTTAATAAAATTTTATTAATTAAATATTTTTTTCTATGGTACACTCTCCTGTCCTTTCATTAAAATTTTTGTAATGACTTTGAACTATGTACAAGTATTGAACCATTCCCAGTTCTATATACAGTATTTGATTGTTATTTTTAATTATAACTGTTTATCAGGGTATTGTAACACCAGCTGATGCTCAGCTCATAATTGGTTTTAGAATGTTCTGTTTTATTAATTGATTTAAATCAAATCTAATCTGGCATTTAGTTTTAGTGCAACTTCGATTTAAATTTTAGAAGTAATTTGTTGACCATAGCCTAACCTTTCATTTCAACTTATAGACTGCATCCAACACCACCTGCCTTTCTTACATTGAATCATTTGTACTTTGGCTATGACAACCATGTTTCACTGCATTCTAAGTTTGGCAATGGTCTCGTGTGGATATGTCAAGTGTGATCCTATCTCGCATGATGTATGCAGTGCCTGGCAGCATGGTAAATTATATTATGTCATTGATTTTGTTGATTTAGATTATCTTAGGATGCCTACTGTAGGCAAAATGTGTCATTAAAGAATTTTCTGAGTAATAAATAAATAAATAAATAAACCTATAACACTGAGTAAAAAGATAGGTCATCAAGAATTTTGCACATTAATTTGAAAGTGCCTTACCCAGATTAACAGATGAACAGCCTTCCTGAAATAAGCCACCATTTGGAAAAAAGTCAGCATGGCCTAGTGGATCAGCCCAACCAAGGACGGAGGTATGAATAACCTCAACAAATGTTGCATCTGATGAGTCAACACGGTCTGCTGCTGCTGTGCTTCCAAACAGTGGTGCTGCAGGATCCATAGCTGATAAAAGCAAAATGACAAAAATGTCATGTTTATGTTCTTACATTAATTTTACAGTCTATGTAAATAGTGAAAAAGGAAAAAGAAATGTACATATTTTCTGTATCAAGAATGTTTGCTGTGTTTCATAAAAACCAACATAAGAATGAATTATTTATTTTATATAATTTATAAGTTCACATTACACAGTTCTATGAATTATTTTTGGTATCAAATATGTACTGTATAATTTTCACACTATGGGAATATGGTAAACAAATGTTATTTATTGTGATGCTGGAAATTTCTATACTTTTGATCACCTAGATGTGGTAACATGCCCATTCTTAAGGGATAAAACATATGAAACACACATACCAAATTCTACAGTCAGTATCCCCTTCCTATGCTGGCCCACATTTTGCACTGTTTTGATTAATCTGACAAAGTCTCCATTAATATGTGAAACTATTATTTAAAAGAGAGAGAGAAAGTGGCTGGCCAGTACTTACCTCAGCTTGGAGCCACCAATATCGACACAAAACAGATGAGAATAAACACAAAATTATATGGTGTATATGCGAACAAGAAGAAAAAATTCATGGATTTTCCCCATATTTTCCAGGTAAAAAGTGAAATTTTTCCTGGATTGAAACACATTTTTTCAGAGTGAAATACACTTTTCCATGGGTGAATTGAGGTTTTCCCATTACAATTTACTTTGTTTGGAGCAGTAAAACTTATCAATTATTTTAAAAGTTAATCCCCACACATCTCAAATCCTCCCTCTACCACCAGTAACCATCCACACAAGAGCACTCCTCTTGTCACCCAGTACAACCCTGGACTTGAACAACTAAACTGCACTTTGTATATCCATCTTAGATGGATGACGGGACGACGGCAATGTATTAATTTGGCAAATGAAAAACCTTCAGCTGTTACTTTTAAAATTTTAATCAATTACATGTTTCGAGAATCCATTATTCTCATCTTCAGACCCTGCATCAGACAATAACAATAGTCAATAACAACATAAATGTATGGAAAAAAAATTAAGTTACAAACGTGATACCAGTTGATTGTAATGAAATAACTTTGAAATATTAATATGGGTCAAAGTGTGGGTAACTTTTTTTTATTTTTTTGTATAGGCATTAAGTAATTAACTGTATGGTTTATATGAAAGTAACTATCTCGTCCGTATAGGGACGGTTGTAAAATATCTGACAGTTGTAGAATAATGTAATATACACTTAACAATTTTCATGGGTAAGGTTAATACGGAATGCTTATAGCATAGGGTACCTTGCTTGTATTATTATCAAAGTATAGTTAAGCATTACACCACACCAAATTTCCACTGAATTGTAGTCACCTGTAATAATCATACAGGTACTAGGAATTTTGTTGATCATCGATTGGGAAGGCAAGTGTATAAAAACTGTGATAATAAAACTGTCTAACGTTCAAACATAAAAAATAAATAAAAGTATTTGTATTTGTAAAAATAAAATGGGGGATATTGGTTGTGGGGATGGGAAAGAGGGAGGGGGGAGGAAGAAGATGGATTCCATAATATTATTATAGGGAGTGTACTATTGTGGCGGGTGAGTATGGGTGATAGGTTCTGTAAAGTGTAATAATGTATGGTCAATAAAACATATTTTAAGTAAATCATAAAACTCTATAATGGAATAATATCCATGCTGTCATAAAACAATGTTGACAAACATGAATATTATTCTATTACGATATTTTGTGACGGCATGAGTTTTATAATTGACTTAAAATATGTTTTACTGACCATACATTATTACGCTTTACAGAACCTATCACCATACTCACCCGCCACAATAGTACACTCCCTATAATATTATTTTGGAATCCATCTTCTTCCTCCCCCCATCCTCTTTCCCACCCCCACAACCCCTATCCCCAACTTTATTTTCACGAATACAAATATTTTTATTTATTTTTTATGTTTGTGGCGACATCGAGATCGACTCCACCTGGAGTGGAATATCTTTGAGCTGATATAGAGAGAGCCCACGCAGGCCTTTGAGTATTGTTTGGACTCAACTATTGTGTACTCGAATGTATCAAGCGATCCGTAATAAATTCGATTAATGATGAAAATTGTCCTCAGAGATGATAAATATTATTAAAAACAAGATTGAATGGCTGTCCAGTACTTACCATTGTGCTGTACCACCGATAGTCACACAAATGAAGAATCAGAAAAAAGGGGGGAAAAAAGACAAGCTTTCGGAACACAGTTCCTTCGTCAGGTGGGAGAGAAGGGAAGAAGAAAGGATGGGAACAAAAGGGAAAGCTTCATGACCTAGGTCGTGAACTACCTTTCCCTTCTGTTCCCATCCTTTCTTCTTCCCTTCTCTCCCACTTGACGAAGGAACTGTGTTCCGAAAGCTTGTCCTTTTTCCCCCCTTTTATCTGATTCTTCATTAGTGTGACTATCGGCGGTACAGCACAATGGTAAGTACTGGCCAGCCATTCTATCTCGTTTTTAATAAGATCCGTAATAAATGTGTGTTATTCAGTTAATGTGGCGTGTACCGGTTATTTATTTATCATACCATATCCCGTACACCACAGTGGTGTCCCCACATTTCAATTCACGCACAATTACACTTCCGTGCCTCTTTTTCGAAACTGTTATTACGTGAGTGCAGTGAACAATCGTGCCATGTGGAATCAATCTCCGTGTTCTTCAGTGCTACGATCGCAAGGACAAGGATTATCTGCTTCTCCGCTTTCAACCGCTGAGAAAGGACAGTGCATCAATTCACAGGTGGGACTAGACATTATACAGCCTAACAAATTGAGCCCTGTTGTACATGTCAACAATCCGCGCGGCCACGCCGACATGCTGGCTCCCGAACTTTCTAGGGTTCAAACCGCCAACTTAGTTAAAGTAGAACCAACTTTCACGTCACCAGGGCTTCACGAACAGTGCTGTGTTACAACTGAACATTCAAATTTTGACTCTTCGTACACTCAACAGCGAGTTTCGGTACCGCCTTGGATATCGAACTTTTCGCACGATTTTCCACAAGTGCAGTGTGCTATACCTTCAGTTACTGTGCCTTCTGACCATCTACCATGTGTTACAAATGTGTTTAATAGTACTGCCGGACTGCCGGTTAGTTCTGGACAAAATGCTTCACAGAACTATGCCCTCACGAACGTACCAGGGGCCAACATTCCTGACAGACAATGCGCCTCCCCCGCTTGTTCGTCAAGTTAATTTCGAACAACAACCCACTAAATTGCCAAAGCTGCCGCCTTTTTCAAAGCAACATCCGAACACTTGGTTCGCATTAATTGATTCTATTTTCAGGGTTTCGGGCATTCTTTCAGAAGAATCCAAGTTCGTGTGCCTTGTCGGTCATCTACACGACCATCTTGACTTGATTAGCGATTTGGTGCTTAACCCACCTCCGCCACCTCAGTACACAAATGCGAAACGTATCATCTGTGAGAGACTTTCCCGCTCACCTGATGAAGTGTTGCATCACATAATTCACGAAGTGCACTTAGGAGACCTTACACCATCTGAACTGTGGCGTAGGCTGCGCACCCTTGTTTCAACTGATTTTCTCCCGGACATTACTTTGTGGTCAATCTGGCTAGTGAAATTGCCTGAACCCTTGCAGCTGCAGTTGCTGCCACTTACGTCTTGTTCTCTTGATGAAAAACTATCAATAGCAGATCGTGCATTTAAGATCATTAACCCTCACGCTCCCAGTGTTAACAGTGGCGCAAGTGTTGTTCAAAATATTTCCCCCCCTACCATGCACGTAGGTGACGATAGCGCCCATGTGTTTTCGTCGCGCAACCATACGGTGTCGTCATCTGGTAGCCGTCCCGCGCAACACTCTCCGGACTCACCAGTTGCCATGATAGAAACGCCAGCCCAGCAGCGCGCTAAACATTGTCGTGCACCTTGTGCGGCGGGAAACGCAGGCGGCGGGGACGCAGTAGCAGGCGCGGCACCCCGCTCGAAACGAAGACGCCTCCACTCCACAACTCGCACCTCTGGTACGGTAAGCTGCAACGGCTGTTTGTTTGTGACTGACTCTGTTTCGAACATTGACTTTCTGATTGACAGTGGGGCAGATACAAGTGTTTTACCCCCGTCTCTTGCACCGGACACTCTCGTACCTTCTCCCACACTGCTTCGCGCCGCAAACGATTCCACTATCAAAGTGCTTGGAACGGTTCACATGCCGGTTCATTTATCTAAAGACTTGACTATTAAGTGGGACTTTCTGGTCACACATATTAATGTTGCTATTTCTCTTTTGCAAACAGAGTGTGCGCTGTTAGCTGCAAAACTTACTAGTGTAACGTGTGATGTAACTGTACAGAGACTTGAAATTGTTGAACTTAAAGAAACTCAGAGTAGGCTTAAAGAACAGATTGACATTACGTCACGTGAGCTGGCTCGTGCGAGAGAAGTAATCACTTCCTTACAAAGTTTACGATCCGCGCAACAAGTGTCGCTCCCTCCCAGTTGCGCAGCCCAAACTCTGACGTGCATAACAATAACACAACAGTTTCACATAGTTCCGCGCGCCCGCGTGGCGTTCTTGCTATCAGTAGTGATGCTTGCCATAGACTCAACACAACAGAGGGACCTCCAGTGTGTTTCAGACCACGTCGCCTCAATCCGCATAAACTCAAAATCACAAAAACATTATTGGCGAACTGCTTGAAGCCGGCATTGTGCGACCTTCCTCTAGCGAATGGGCTTCTCCTATTCACCTTATGCCAAAAAAGGATGGTACCTATCGTTTATGTGGAGATTATAGGAAGTTGAACGATAGGACAATCACTGATAGCTATCCTGTGCCAAATATCCAAGACTTTGGTATCCAACTTGCAGGTGCAACCACTTTCAGTGTCGTTGACTGCAAGAAGGCTTATCACCAAATTCCAATGCACGAACAAAACATTCCAAAAACGGCCATCATCACTCCCTTTGGCTTATTTGAATATGTATATATGCCTTATGGTTTAAAAAACGCCGCACAGACATGGCAGAGGTTCCTAGACTCCCTTCTTCGCCCTCTGTCACAGTGTTACGCATACCTGGACGATATTTTGATTTTTTCAAAATCTCCAGAGGAGCATGAAAAACACTTATCCGAACTGTTCAGTATCCTTGATTCGCACGGTGTTGTGACCAACAAAGACAAATGTGTTTTCAGACAGTCGTCTGTTATTTTCCTGGGACATGTCGTGTCAGCAGATGGCATTCGCCCCACTGATGAAAAGGTTGAAACTGTGCAGAAACTTCCCCCGCCTGCGACTTATCATGAACTACGACGCTTCTTGGGTATGATAAATTTTTTTTGTCATCATATCCCAAGGGCTGCTGAACTACAAACACCCCTCACAGATGCCTTGCGTGGTCCTAACACTACAAGGGATCGTGCCATCCTTTGGACGGCGGAGATGCAAACTGCGTTTGACTCTTTGAAAACGGCGTTAGCAAAAGCAATCACTTTGGCTCATCCCTTCCCCGATTCCACCCTTTCCATTACCACTGACGCCAGTGAGGTGTCGATTGGGGCGGTGCTACAGCAGCATTGCGGTGAGGAGTCACAGCCATTGAAGTTTCTTTCTAAAAAGTTGTCACCCAGCCAATCCAAGTGGTCTGCTTTCGACCGCGAACTTCTTGCTGTATACGAGGCGGTCAAGTATTTCCGAGAAGATATTGAGGGTTGGCCATTAACTATATACACAGACCATAAACCTCTGGCACACGCCCTCTTCCACGTAGCTACAGGCATTTTGATCTGATCTCTCAGTACACGAGCGACGTACAGTACATCTGTGGCTCTGACAATTTTGTCGCTGATTATTTTTTGTGGCTCGCTGGTATCTCTTCTGTCATCGACTTCCATGAGCTCGCCAAGGCTCAGTCGAGCGATGATTCAATTTTGACCTTGCTCAAATCCGGCGAGCATTCTTTAGTTTTGGAGCGCAAAAACATACCCGGCGCGCCTACTGCATTGTGATGTGACACATCTTTGGGCGTGCCACGCCCACTACTCCCCACAAATTTTCGCCGCATGATCTTCGACGCGCTTCATGGTCTTGCCCATCCAGGTGCACAAGCCACCACTCATTTAATCACAGAACGCTTTGTTTGGCCTTCGGTAAAAAAAGATTGTCGTGAGTGGTGCCGCTCTTTCATTCCATGCCAACGCGCCAAGGTTGGCCGACATTGCCGCCCACCCCTTGGCTCCTTCAGTATCCACTCTCATCGTTTCACTCACGTACACCTTGACCTGGTGGGCCCTCTTCCCAGTGTTGAAGGCTTCTGATACTTGCTCACATGCATTGACCGGGCTTCACGCTGGGTGGAGGCCACACCCTTGTCAGATATTTCTGCCGCTATGGTTGCTACTGCATTTGTATCTTGTTGGATTGCCCGCTTTGGCTGCCCTACTACAATCACTACCGATCAGGGTCGCAGTTCGAGGCTGTGCTTTTCGATAAGTTGTGTGATCTCTGTGGCACATCACGGATACATACCACCGCCTACCACCCCCAATCCAACAGGTTGGTAGTGCGGTGGCATCGTACCCTGAAAGCTGCACACATGAGCCATTCAGAATCGTGGACCCTTCCTTGGGTACTCCTGGGTCTCCGAACTTCATTCAAAGTGGACTTAGGATGCTCCACCGCTGAGCTCTTGTACGGTGAATGCCTTAAGTTGCCAGCAGAATTCGTCTCTGAGGACATGGACCCCACCATTAGTTCATACCCTGAATTCATTGAGCAAATCAGGACTACAGTGCGAGCTCTCTGCACCTCTCGAACCTTCATTCATGACCGCCCAGATGTCTTTGTGCATAGGGATTTAGAAACGTGTGCTGCAGTGATGCTACGGCAGGATTCAGTTCGCCCTCCACTACAACCACCGTACCGTGGTCCCTTCATGGTCGTACACCGAGGTCCATTGCACTTTGACATCATCATTGACGGGAAGACGACGACAGTGTCTAAGAGCCGCCTGAAGCCTGCTTGGACCGTCTCCTCTCGGCTCCCAGACGCCGCAGTCAACACTGCACCAATGCCTGATGTTACCTTCGACCCCTGTTCCCCCCCTTGCACTCCACGGGACGACACGCCTCTGCAGGAGGGCGA
Source organism: Locusta migratoria (assembly GCA_026315105.1). Taxonomy (NCBI): domain Eukaryota; kingdom Metazoa; phylum Arthropoda; class Insecta; order Orthoptera; family Acrididae; genus Locusta; species Locusta migratoria. Next base: position 152,691,929 of record CM048750.1, read on the forward strand.
CCCCTGCCAAGTCCGAGGGCTGAGTCACCTTCCTCCCCCTTAACTCATTTTTCCCCAGCACACCTTCCCCCTCACTTCTTCTCAGTAGACGTTTCTGCCTACCCCCCTTCCAACATCTCTGTCGTTTTGAATGATAATCAAATCTTCGTTATGTACATCTCTCCTGACTCTTCCAACGAACCTCATGAGCAAAACATTTCCCTCCTCTATTCTAAAAGCCTTTCCTCGACCGCTGATCCATCGAACGTCGAGTGTTTCATTGATGCTACCGGCACCCTTTTCATCCTCTTCTCTCCTACTCCACCTGCCACATACTCACCTGCCACTTACACTCGCGCCGGCCGCAGAGTCATTGCGCCTGCTTGGCATAGAGACTATGTTTCCCCTCACCCCCGTGATCGGCCTTCGGCCCGGCACTCATGATCCAGTCTCAGATGTGCTCCGCACTGCAAGGGGGGGGGGCGGGGGGGGGGGGCTCTGTGGCGACGTCGAGATCGACTCCAGCTGGAGTGGAATATCTTTGAGCTGATATAGAGTGAGCCCACGCGGGCCTTTTATTATTGTTTGGACTCAACTATTGTGTACTCAAATGTATCAAGCGATCCGTAATAAATGTGTGTTATTCAGTTAATGTGGCGTGTACCGGTTATTTATTTATCATACCGTATCCCGTACACCACATGTTTGAACGTTAGACGGTTTTATTATCACAGTTTTTATACACTTGGCTTCCCAATCGATGCTTAACAGAATTCCTAGTACCTGTATGATTATTAAAGGTGACTACATTTCAGTGGAAATTCAGTATGGTGTAATGCTTAACTATACTTTCATAATAATACAAGCAAGGTACCCTATGCTATAACCATTCTGTATTAAACTTATCCATGAAATTGTTACATATATATTACATTATTCTACAACTGTCAGATATTTTACAACCGTCCCTATGCGCACGAGATAGTTACTTTCATATTCACCATACAGTTAATTAGTTAATGCTTATAAAAAAATTTACCCACAATTTGACCAATATTAATATTTCAAAGTTATTTCATTACAATCAACTGGTATCATGTTTGTAACTTAAATTTTTTTCCATATATTTATGTTGTTGTTGACTATTGTTATTGTCTGATGCAGGGTCTTAAGATTAGAATAATAGATTATCAAAACATGTAATTAATTAAAATTTTAAAAGTAATGGCTGAAGATTTTTCATTTGCCAAACTAAATTGCATTCTTCACTAAGGTTTTGATTTCCTGTCCTCGTGCCCAGAAATGAGGTTCTGCCCAAGATCCTTCTCATCACACCTAAAGTGGTGTTCCATCGCACTCCCAACCTCCTAACACCCTAGTCCATCCCTATGCCACCCCGAAACCAAGCCAACTGCCACACAGATCATATTCCTGTGGAAGATACTGCTCCTGTTCCAGTCCTGTTACAGACGTATCCTACCCTATAAGAGGCCACCTGTGAAAGCAACCGTGTAATTTACCAGCTGTGCTGCAGTCACTGTGCAGCTTTCTATATTGGTATGACGACTACCCAGCTATCCATTAGAATGAATGGACACCATTAAACTGTGGTCAAAAACAAGATTGACTATGCTGTGGCACAGCATGCAGCAGAACATATACTTGATTTCATTGGCGGCTTCACAACCCAGGCCACCTGGATCCTCCCAACCACCACCAGCTTTTCTGAACTGCACAGATGGGAGTTATCCCTACAGTACATTCTTCAATCCCGAAATTATCCAGGCCTCAACCTCCATCCCTGAGCTGCATCGCATTCCTCCCATCTTGTGAAAGTGAAAGTTAATGTTTCATACACAAGCACAGAACTTCCCAGTGTTGAAATGCACTTACTATGTTAGCACATTTTGCATGGTGTGTAGATGTTGGTAACAACATGACAATTGATGAGAAGTATGAGTCATGAGTCAGTTGCAACAGCCTGTGACAATGATGTTTTTTACTTCTGTTCCATAAATGAAGCTTGCTTATAGTTCAGTTTTTTCATGATGATGAAGATGATGTAAATTATGAGAAGGTTGTTTATCATTTGTCTCATTTTGTAAAATACTTTGCAGTGTGTGTGTGGGGGGGGGGGGGAGGGGGGGTTGGTTTGGTTGGAATCTGATAGAACAGCTTTAATTGCTTGTGAAAATATTTCACACTTTCCTTCTAATATGTCACGATTTTCAATGAAGTTGTTGTGCATAAACCTAATAAAACAATGGAAGTATGACCAAAACACATAATGATTTAGAAACTACTGATTCACTGTCTTCAACTCCATAAATTTTAAAAATTATTACATTTCTTGCCATTCCCATGGCATAATTTGTAATCTGTTTATTAAAAAACTAAAATAAATATAATAAACTGACCCTGAATCTTTGTCTTTTATAGTGTGTGTTACCCTTCGAGATATATCAAACATAAATGTGCCAATAATCTTTCTAATAATGGCATAAATGGCTCATTTTCAGAGCCATAAATTTGCCTAAACACTGGTCTCCAAAGTGTTAAGTTTTGAAGGGGTAAAGTGGTTTTTGATTTAAGATATTCATAGTACATTCTCATTATTAATGTAGTACATATTTTGTAAAAGACCATTTACTTTGAAAGTAATGGTTTTTGAACCACTATTCACAATTTTTACCCGATACTTGCTAGAAATGTAAACAGATCAGACATCCACTCTTCGAAAGCAATTTGTTGTGAAGTAATACATATTCTTCATTATAACACCTTTGACACAGTCTGATATAGGCACACCCTTGTAGGGTAGGTGCATGGTGTTTTGTTGTTGTAGGTAGGAGAGAGGAGGAAAGAGAAAGGGTACTGGAAGGAAAAGTTGCTCACAACCTAGGCAGTGGGTAAGATGTGTGATACATGGACTTCCACTACTACATACTTCAGCACAGCCTGTCTTAGACTACATTCCATTAACTTTGTTTGCTCTGCTCTTGTTACTGTTCAGCTTATACCCTCCTCTCAAGACCCTGTCCATTCTGTTCAGTTGTTCTTCCAGGTTCTTTGCTGTTTCTGGCAGAATTATAATGTCATTGGCAAACCTGAAAGATTTTATTTTTCTCCCTGAACTGTTCCCAAATTTCTCCTTGACATCCTTCACAGCTTTATCAATGTACAGTAAGAATAACATTGGATCTTACTCCCTTACCAAACATTACATCCTGTTCATGCTCTTTGACTCTTATAACTACTGTCTGCTTTTTGTATAAGTTCAATATTACTCTTTGTTCCCTATATTTTACCTCTGCTATCTTTAGAATTTTAAAGAACATATTCCAATCAATATTGACAAAAGTTATAAATGTAGATTTAACTTTCGTTAACCTAAATTCCAAAATATGTCATAATGTATTGCCTCATGGGTTCCTACATTTCTCCAAAATGCAATTTGATCTTCCTCAAGGTTGGAGTCTACCAGTTTATCCATTTGTTCATCCATAGTTCATATTAGTATTTTGCAACCATTAAACTAACAGTTCTTTAATTTTCACACCAATCTGCACTTGCTTTCTTTGGAAGTGGAATAATTACATTTTTCTTGAAGTCTGAGGATATTTCATCTGTCTCATAAATTCTTCACACCAGATGAAGTAGTTTCATCCTGACTGGCTCTTACAAGCATGTCAGGAATTTGGAAGGAATATCATATATTCCAGGGTTCTTGTTTTGGCCCGAATCTTTCAGTTATCTGTCAAATTCTATTTGCAGTATCATATCTCCTATATCATCTTCATCAAATTCCTCTTCTCTTTCTACAAAACTGCCTTAAGTTCATTTTCCTTGTATAGCCTTTCTATATATTCCTTCCACTTTTCCCTTCTTTGGCTACAACTGGTATCTCATCTGACCTCTTGATATTAATACAGCTGCTTTTCTTGTCTCCAGACATATCTTTTATTTTTCTGCTGGCAGTATCTTTCTTTCCCCTAGCTATACATTATTCTATGGACTTACAAGTGTTCACTAGCCACTCCAGCTTAGTCAAATTGCACTTCTTCTCAAACTCATGTTTATCAATTTGTACTCCCCTTTCCCTGCTTCATTTGCTGTATTTTACGGTTTTTCCCTTTCATGAATGAAGTTCAGTATCTCCTGTGTTACCCAAGGATTACTACTAATCCTTGTCCTTCTACTTATTTGATTCTCTGCAGCCTTCAGTGTTTCACTTCTCAATGCAACCCATTATTGTTCTACTGTATTACTTTCCACTGTTTCACTCAATTGTTGCCTAATGCTCCCTCTGAAAATCTCAACAGTCTCAAGTTTATTGAATTAATCCAGGTTCCATCTCCTTACTTTTTGCAGTTATTTTGGTTCTGACATCTATGTCTTACCACAATACAATAAATCTAAAAGCTTTTGATGTCTTCTGGTCTCTTTCAGATATAGAACCTTCTTTCATTATATTTAAGCCAAGTGTTTGTGAGGAGTGAATTGTTTTCTGAGTAGAATTCTACCAGGTGACTTCCTATTTCATTGTTTTTCACCAGTCTAAATTCACTTACTATTTTTACTTCTCTTCCTTTTCCTACAACCAAATTCCAGTCACCCATACAATCAAGTCTTCCTCTCCCTTAACTGTTTAAATAACTTCCTTTATCTCATCATAAATTTTGTTCAGTCTCCTAACTGATTTTGTATTTATTACTCTGTGCTCACCTGACCAGAAATTCTATTCATCCTGCCACTGAACTTCATTAATCTCCACCAAATCTAACTTCAACCTATCCATTTCCCTTTTTAAATTTTTTAACTTAGCTAGCTGATAAAAGGATATAACAATTCATGCCTTTGTCAGTAGAATGCCTCTATTGTTTTTCCTGATGACGACATCCTCTTAAGTAGTCCTCGTTTCGAGATCCAAATGGGAGACTATTTTATCTCAGAATATTTTACCCAATAGGATTCCACCATCAAATATTTATACAGTAGAAAAAAGCAATGACTATAGTTTCCCTTTTCTTTCATACATTCACAGTAACTGTTTGGCAAAGCTACATTCTATTGATTGCATATTCACATAATTGCTGTGGGTTAATAATTAACAAGAGCAGCAATATTGCAAAATGATGGCTCATGATATCACTGCTGTAAAATTCTATCAAGTGCTGGTAGATGTTTCTCTTTTTCATATGAGATGTAACACAATCTTTCCACAACAAACAACTCATAAATGAAATTTTTTGAGGAGACACATGCTTCATAGTGTTTCCATGTATACAGAGTGTAGATGGTATTACGCCTACCTACTTTGTGCAGCTGTGCTCAAATACCAATCATCTGCATATTCAAGACACATAAAGTTTACATTTCTTTCATGCTGTCTGCATGGTGTTTCTAGGTTAAAGGCCAACAGTGTATCACTAACAAATTGATGGAAACTACGTAAAGGGCTTTCACCGTCATGTTTCATATTGTATTCTCTTTCCATCAGCATTGAACTTGAAGCAAGGATTATTTCTTATTTTATTTATTGTACTTTTTAATAAAGATGTATTAAGTAAATGAATTTCAAATAAACTATGGTTTTTAAGTAGAACAGTAGTATGCAGCATTGATTTGCCACTGTAGAGAAATGTAAATCCACTTGGGTTGTTATTCCAATGTAAAATTTCAAGCTATTTTTGTAGTACTTCCCTAAAAGGGTTGAGTATCTTGCATTTGTCAGAACTGTATACAATATGAAGTCAGTTAAGACATTTTTACCTTTAAATATTAAGTGCTCAGTTCATACGTATGTAACAGTCATCAAGTGGTAATTATAAAATTCTGAGGAACTCCCAAAATGTAAGACAATATTATGAGATGCATAAATAAAAACATAAATAGCACTAATGAAACCTACAGTACCCGCATAATCATCCTCCACAGTTGTGTCATCAAAGGTAGTCAATAGTGTAACAAAGAAACAAAAATATTCTCTGTAATGGTGAAATATAATAATGGAAAGTCCAGGTTGGAATAAATAATATAGTGAGGACAGTTTACTACTCACCGCAAAGACGTGGCGACGAGCTGCGACAGGCACATACAAAAGACACACACATACAACACATTCAGCTATCGGCCATGGCCTTCTTCAGAAATAGAGCACTCACGCAATCACACAGGCACACAACACAGTCATACAACCATCACCTCCGACTGCCACACTTCGAATGGTGATTAATACAGACATAAAACTCTATTTGTTAATAGTGAAAATGTCCACATACAAATTTATAGACACCAGGGGCTTTACCAATTATTCTTCCAACTGTTGCTGCAGCTCTATTTCCAGCTATTCCTGCAACATGTGCTCCCAGACTGTGGCCAGCAATTTCCATGTTAGCAGCATTAGCACCCTGTTGCACCAGAAAATCAATGAAACGTGCAACTATCTGACCAACAGCTGGCACTGCATTACGAGCTGGCGCGTACAAAACATTGCTTGCTGGTCCTTTCCAGTCCACCATTATTACATTGTAATCACCAGCCTGTATCCAACCTGCAAAGTACATATATTTTTTAAACTTCGAAATCAGAGCAACACAGTAATTTTTGACACCTTAAAAAGTTTATAACTTATTGTGAACCAGTAAAGTCCTGACTCTTTAAAGACACCAACTCCCATACATAAAATAGATTCAAACTTCTGTTTACAAATGAGATGATATAACAATTAGACTTTATGTTTGTAAGCAAGAAAAACTTTAGAATATGTTAGAATTTGTACTTAAAGTGCTCTCATGATCAAACACTGTATTAAGACAAAATGTAGTTTGTGCTCCATTTTAAACAAAAGCGAGTGTTTCATGCCTCTCAATGTTTATGTGTATTGTGAATAGATTTAGTAGTACAGAAGGTATAAATTAAAATTTCTAGTGTGTGAATAGGAAATATGTAGTGAATGATAAGTTTTTCCCTCTCTTTCTTTGCATAAAAAAAGTGAGTGATATCAGTGATAAAAAGGTTCACAAAGGCTTGAAATTATATATACACTTTGTTGGAAGTTCCTAAATGATCTCATTCTCAAATCCATACATGTTATAAAAATGTTATATAGTTAATAAAAATATCCACGAGTGTCCAACGGGCACAATATTTCGGCGATCATACATGTCGCCATCATCAGGTGAACTGACGGACTGAGCTCTTGGAAATGCGCCCACACGGAGATCCGCATGCTATGGTGGCTCAAAGAGAACTGGGTTCTAGCCCAGTAGCGGGCGATTTAAATACCCTCGGCCCGCGGAGCGCCCCCTCTGTGGTCCGCACTGCGGTCGCACAGTGGAACCGATTGTGACGGTGTCTGAGATGTGAGACCTCTGTCCGCCATGGTCGTCACTACGTTACGTTTGCTAGATTTACTCTTAATTAATCCAATCGCTGGTTCCCAAGCTTTGCTAAGATTATAACCACAGTCACGGTTTATGAGGTCATCACTTGATTGAATTTCAATAGCCTCTCTAATGACGCAGTCCCAGTATCTCAATGTCTGTACCAGAATCCTAGTGCGTTCATACTTGCAAGTCATATATTGGACAGACGATGCGTACCGTCGAGGATCGATGCATTGAACACCAGAGGCACACACAATTGATGTATCCGAGCAAGTCGGCGGTTGCTGAACATTGTTTGTCGGAGAATCACGAGATGGAGTATGAACGCACTAGGATTCTGGTACAGGCGTCGAGATACTGGGCCTGCTTCGTTAGAGAGACTATTGAAATTCGATCAAGTGATGACCTCATAAATCGTGACTGTGGTTATAATCTTAGCAAAGCTTGGGAACCAGTGATTGGGTTAATTAAGAGTAAATCTAGCAAACATAACGTAGTGACGACCATGGCGGACAGAGCCCTCACACTGACGTCATCTCAGATGCTGTCGCAATCGGTTTCACTGCACAACCGCGGGGCACGGAGGGGGAGCTCCGCGGGCCGAGGGTATTTAAATCGCCCGCTGCCAGGCTAGAACCCAGTTCCCTTCAACCGCCGTAGCATGCGGATCACCGTGCCGGCGCGTTTCAAGGAGCTCAGTCCATCAGTTCACCTGATGATGGCGACATGTATGATCGCCGAAATATTTTGCGCGTTGAACACTATGGACCGGCAGTACACCCGTGGATATTTTGATTATCAAATACACAGGGAGAAATTCAAGAATCACATGTTATATAATTGTCAGGGGTAATAACCAACTATTTCCCAAGAGGATGACAGTGGGGCTGTAACAAAGGTAGCTCATAGTAGATATGTAACTACACTATATTCATAAACTATTTTATAAGAAGTGCATTTACTGACTTGTAACAAACTTTACTCATAATTTCAAACACTGACTAAATTTTCTCTCATCAAAAATCCTATGAAATTAGGAAAGAAATTTTTACTACTATTCCACTGTTCATACTGTTAAATTATGACATTTGGCATGAGATTACAATTTTAAACTTCTTCACTATGACCAGCATTTGTGAGACATTTCACATATAAAACAGGAAGGAATCTTAAGTTTAGTGTCCTGTTGACAGCGTCGTGATCATCAAAAATGGACTTCACATATAGTATGCACATATGCCACTGAAAGTCCCTTTTAGATTAGATTAGATTAATACTTGTTCCATAGATCATGAATACGACACTTCATAATGATGTGGAATGTGTCAGTTAAATGAAATGTGTGTATACATAATATTACATGACACTCAATATTTGAATTTTCTTATTTTCTTTTATTCTAATTTTTTTTTTTTTTTTTTTTTTTAATTTTTTTCCCTAAAGTATTATCTTTTATCTAGAAATTTATCTAATGTGTAGAAGTAATTGCCATTCAGAAATTCTCTTAATTTATTCTTAAATGCTAGTTGGCTCTCTGTCAGAATTCTGATACTACTTGGTAAGTGACCAAAGACTTTTGTGGCAGAATAATTAATCCCTTTCTGTGACAGAGCTAAATTTAACCTTGAATACTGTAGGTCACCCTTTCTCCTAGTGTTTAGCTATGCACACTGCTATTACATTTGAATTCAGTTGGATTGTTAATAACAAATTTCATAAGTGAATATATATATTGTGAAGCTACTGTGAAGATTCCTAGATCCTTAAATAAATGTCTGCAGGATGATCTTGGGTGGGCTCCAGCAATTATTCTGATGACCCCCTTTTGGGCAATGAATACTTTCTTGCTAAATGATAAATTACCCCAGAATATGATGCCATAAGAAAGCAGAGAATGAAAATAGGCATAGTATGCTAGTTTACTGAGTTGTACATCACCAAAGTTTGCAATCACCCTAATAGCATAAGTAGCTGAGCTCAAACGTTTCAGCAGATCTTCAATGTGTTTCTTCCAATTCAATCCCTCATCAATGCATAAACCTAAAAATTTTGAATATTCTACCTTAGCTATAGATTTCAGGTTAAAGTCAATATTAATTAATGGTGTGATGCCATTTATTGTGTGAAACGGAATATACTGTGGTTTTTTTTTTTTTTTTTTTTTTCAAAATTCAAAGAGAGTCCATTTACAGAGAACCACCTAATAATTCTCTGAAATACTTCATTGACCATTTCATCAGTTAATTCCTGTGATTCGGGTGTGATAGTAATACTTGTATCATAAGCAAGGCAAATCATTAATACATATTAAGAACAGCAAAGGCCCCAGTACCGAACCCTGTGGCACCGCATGCTTGACAGTTCCCCAGTTTGAGGACTTGGCTGTTTTTCGTATATTATGTGAATTACTTATATCAACTTTCTGAACTCTTCCAGTTAAGTATGATTTAAACCATTTGTGCACTTTCCCATTCATACCACAATATTTAAGCTTATCTAGAAGAATTCCATGGTTAACACAATCAAAGGTCTTTGATAGATCACAAAAAATCCCAATGGGTGATTTACGGTTATCCAGAGCATTTAATATTTCATTAGTGAAAATATATATTGCATTTTCTGTTGAAAAGTCTTTCTGGAAACCAAACTAACATTTTGTTAGAACTTTATTTTTATTAATATGTGAAGCTACTCTGGAATACATTACTTTTTCAAGAATTTTTGATATAGTGGTCAGAAGTGAGATTGGGCGATAGTTGTTGACATCCGACGTATCACCTTTTTTATGCAGTGGTTTGACAATAGCATATTTCAGCCTGTCAGGAAAAATACCCTGCTCCAGTGAGCTATTACAAATGTGGCTAAGAGTCCTACATATTTCTTGGGAACAAGCTTTTAATACCTTGCTGGATATGCCATCAATGCCATGAGAGCTTTTACTCATGAGAGAGTTTATTAATTTCGGATTGAGAGGTGGATGGGATTTCCATTGTATCAAACTGTCTAGGTACACCCTGTTCCATTAACTGCCTAGCTTCTTTTAATGAACATTTGGATCCTATACTCTCCACAACATTTAAAAAATAATTATTAAAAGTGTTTTCAACTTCTGACTTTTTGTTTGTAATTTTTTCATTTACTTTGATGGTAATGCTGTCTTCCTGTGTTCTTGGTTGCCCTGTCTCCCTTGTTATAATATTCCAGATTGTTATAATTTCATTATTGGATGTACTAATCTCAGACATGATGCACATGCTTTTGGATTTTTAAATAACAGTAGTTTTTATAACAGTTGAATATTTCTGGGTCACTACCCTTTCTTGCTGTCAGATACAGTTCCCTTTTCCGGTTACAAGATATTTTTATACCTTTGGTGAGCCATGGTTTTTTGCTTGGTTCCTTACAATTAAATTTAACTAACTTCTTGGGGAAACAGTTATCAAATTTCTAATTGCCGAATCCAGGGGCGTAGTCTCCATGCATGCGATGCATGCGGCGCATGCCTATCTGTTACAACTGAAGAAGAAAAATTACTTTGTAACAGTAAGCGCAGCAAGTGCTCTCCGCACCAACTACTCTGCATGCGGAGGAAGAGCCGCATCAACTCGCCACTCTCGACCCACACCTTCCGTCCCTCGCCCAGCGCGTCCACATGCTGCCGACAGGCCGCTACATCCAAGGCCAAACAACACCCTCACCCACGTCCACTCCCACCCTGGCACTGTGTGCTGGCATGCTGCCGCTCCACCGCATCGCCTTTGTGGCTTTTACATTGTCAAGAGGATGCACGCTCACATGCCCCGCACCCTCCTTTGCCCAGAACTGCCCACCGCCTAAGCCACGGGTGCATGCGGCGAAGTCACAGCAAGCATCAGGCAGGTAGTTGGAACGGGTCGCCGCGCAACTGAGCTTTATTCTGCGTTACGTCAGTGGTTATGATTCTGCTTCCAGACTTGGCGTTGCTTCTGAGTTGTATGATTCTCTTATATTTTGTTTATTTTGATTTCTTTTTTAACGGTCTTAGTACTGAATGAAGCATGTCAATAGGACTCGGTAAACTTCCTTTCATCTTCAGATTTCGAAATGACTGAAAATTCTGTAATACAGGAATTAGAGAACCATTTAGTTCAAGATCATTTTTAGTAGCATTGATGTAGCAACACTTAATGAACAGTTTTACAGCTTTTAATGTTGCATTAACATGTCTTTGTCGCAGTTTCCTCTTCATCAACAATTGTGGGTTTTTTTTTTTTGTTTTTTTTTGTTTTTTTTTTTTTTTTTGTTTTTTTTTTGTATATCAAAAAATGTAGGTACTGCAATCCATACCAGCTTCTTATTATTTATGAAATGGTTTCTTTTGAAGTGTGGTGAACAGAACTTTATGTTATTATATAGGTAAACAGACTCTTTGGGTCCTTAGCTAACCCAAAGAATGTCAGAAGTTGTGTTTTACTCTTGTTTTCTTGCTGTTGTCATTTACAGCACTGCAAAAGCTTCTGTTTGTAAAAACTATGATTAAAATCAATTTAAACAATACGATCAACCATAAAAAGATGACAAAACAGCTGAATTTTATGGTTTTAATTTGCTGGTCGCTTTGCGCCCGGCAATTTCAGTAGGTAACAAACACGACCAGGAGTGCCATGACTATATTTTAGACTGTGGTGAAGCTGTATCCTTCCAGGGATTTCGCTTCACACAGGGTGTTGGTTGCCATGACAATGTCCTGTCAGGCAGGCAGCACACTACATGCTCTTGTCATGTGGTGGAAGCTGCGAGGGAAATCTACACAGACAGCATTACCCCGAACTTAGCATGACAGTTACCACCCAATTCTGGCCAAAAACTGCCGCATTGTCAAGTGCCAAATGGAGTGAATACACTTGATGGGAAGCATAGTAACACAAAACTGACTAAGCTTGCTTGCAAACAAACCTTCGCAGTTGATAATTTAATAAAATTCTCTGTGTATTACAGTGGCGTAACTAGGACTTGACTTTGGGGGAGGGGGAGATAGATCTGCGTGATGAGCAAAATTTTAGTCAGTTTAAAAAAACAGACTACCATCTACCACTCCTGTTGAAGAAACTAATTCACTCCCATCCAATGAAAGATTATGGTAAAACACCCAAAGTTTTCAATTTTTACCTTTACCAGATTGCTGTTATACGATTTCTTTCCTATTTCTTTTTCTTTTTTTGGGGGTGGGGAGTTTCTGGGGGGGGGGGGGAGTACTATCCCCCTCATCCCCCCCCCCATAGTTACACCACTGGTGTATTACATATACAGCATTTCTTTACTCCAGTAAGCACCAATTATCATCTCTGAGTACATCATCGACTGTATTCCATGGTGATGGCTGTGCAATATACTCTAGTACAGTTTAATTATTACTTATGTTTGAATAACTGAAAATAGCTAATATGATAACAATAATAATAATAAGATAACAATTAAGCTTCGTTGATGTTAAAATCAGTGAGTTACCACTGCTAAGCAGCATGCCCTTTACCCAAATCCAGTATACACCCCTGGCCGAATCATTAATTGAACGAACAACTTCGGAGGACTGATTCAAATTACTGAAATGAACTATATCATATAATGTAACTAGCTGTGCACCATGATCAGAAAGACCATTCTCAACAGGACATGCACTAATGTTTTAAACCTATCTTGGTCTATAAAAAAATTGTCTATCAATGTGCTGCTGTTCTTTACAACCCGAGTAGGTAAATCAATAACAGATGTCAAATTGAAAGAACCAAGTTAGACTTCCAGGTCATTCTTCTTATTACACTCTTGCAGTGAATCAACATTGAAATCCCCACAGTTAATAATTTTCTTCCCCCTATCTGACAGATAGCACAACAAGGCATCCAAGTATTCCAGGAATAAATGAAAGATTCCTGAGGGGGGCCTATACACTGTGACAATTATAAAAGAACCACCCTTCAGTTTAAGCTCACAGGCACATGCTTCTATATGTTGCTCTATACAAAATTTTTTTGTTTCTAAATTTTTTACACTGTGACAACATTTGACATAAATAGCAACTCCTCCCCACACCTTCTTCTCTCTACTTACATGTGCTGTTAGTTTATACCCACTAATATTTACTTTATTCATATCAGTGACAATGTGACGCTCAGACAGGCATAGTATATCTATTACATTGTCAGCTTCTGTAGTTTCTAAACAAATCAGGAGCTCATCTACTTTATTCTTTAACCCCCCAATATTTTGATGAAAAATACAAACAATATTTTTTATTTTACTATTGTTGGAATCTTGTGATATTTTAACAGCTTTATTACCTGCCTGTCTGGGCTTCTCATTGGACACTGAAATTATCCTAAAAAAGAGGTACTCCCAAGAGTTGCAGTGTCCCCCATTATAGATTTTCCTGTCAACTCAGCAAGTTTTCCCTCCCCTTTCCTATTGAGGTGCAGGCCATGCCTAGTAAAGTCCCACCTATCAATAGCATCAACAGGGAGCAAACCAATGTCCAACAGAGTGGCTGCCCTACGCAGCTGATCTAACTCCATGTTGACCCTCCTTACAGAGCTGTTCAACCGAGGCTGATCGTACCGCATGAAGGCAGGCACCATCTGAACATTCGTATGGTTTGCTGCAGATGCTTGGAAATTACATTCTGGTACAACACATCATTTGGGAAATATGAAATCATAAACAATAATTTGCATAAAAACTGCCCCATCACGCATAAGGTTTGAATGTTTTACATCTTTTCTACTAATTATACTTGCAATGCATTTCACAAAAAGTTTCCTAATAATCCTATAACCATAACTATTGTAAGACACATTTTCTAGAAAATATGGCATTATAAGTACTGAGGCGTGGGAAAACAAAACTACAGGCTGAGATTGACTGTGGGAACAAGTGAAAAGGACAGAGAGTGGGGCAGAAGGTGACGGACAGAAAGGAAAGAAAGAGAGTGACTAACATAAGAATGGAATAAATACCTACCCAGGTAATGCTGGGTACTGAGGCTAGTACTGGATGAATGAAGTATGCCATTAGCTTTGCTGGCCCAAGATAAGCATACATCTTCTGATTGTAATATTTGACTTACTGTGGCATACTTTTAACAAACAGTACCTCTTAATGAGCAACAGTTTAAATTTTAATATTTGATAAATAATTAAAAAAAATTAAAAACTGAATTTTTGTTGCTCATCTTCTGCACCTGATAATGGGTTCAAGGTTCTGGGCTTTTGATTCTGGGTTAGCTTTTTAATAATAGATATTAGGTACACATTCTTGATGACTATTTTGACAGTTACAGGTGATCATTGCATTACATATTCATAAGTATCACATTTCAAAATTCATGAGTTAAAGTTTAAAGACCTGTTTTAACACTTATACTGTACATCATGTGAATCGTTTTCTATTAATCCTGCCATGAAAGGATCTGGAATGTGAAATGAGCTCAATCATTCAAATTTTATTTAAGTTCAATACAACATAATGATTCAATTTTATGAAGTATTAGCAGCATCCATTCATTGCAGTGGTTTGTTACAGTTAATAAAAAAGGAAAGAAAAGTGAAAGGACACTGAGCTGGTGTGTCTCGATTATTGTGGTCAATTCTTCTTTCACTGTCACTAGTATTTTCCTATCTTTGCTGCCTCACCTCCTTGGAGTCCAGCAGGGCAGAGAAGGAGCGGTTGGGGCCAGCAAGTCAGCAAGGTGTATGCTGTGTTTACGAGGGATTCAAAGTCTGCTGGTTTACCAGACTGAGTCGTGGTGTGTAACACTGCTTGGTCACATATATAGAAGAGCAAGTGGATTCCATATGGCTTGGAGGATGTTGCTAATTCCGGCCAAAGTGGCCTTTGATGTTTTCAGTCATGGAGCTAATGCTGTAACTGGGTGTCTTCGGCCACTTCAGCACACTGGTAAGATATTGCTGCTTGCTTTGTACTTGGATTGTTCCTGATGACTGTTTAAAATATATTGGTGACCAAGCTTGCTTTACACTGTTTAGTGTCTAGCTCACCCTTTTATTTTTTGGCACTGACTCAAACTCTCAGCAGAATCTTAAGTTGCTTTGCAAAGCAAGTTGTCACTTTCAGAATGATACTTTCACTCTGCAGCACAGTGTGTGCTAATATGAAACTTCCTGGCAGATTAAAACCATGTGCCAAACCAGAACCTGAGACCTTTGCCTTTTACAGGTAGGCGCTCTACCGACTGAGCTATCCTGGCATGAATCACAACCAATCTGCACAGCTTTAGATCTGCCATGACCTCACCTCTTAGCTTCTAAATTTTACAGACGTTCTGCGAAGAAAGGATATTGTGGAGACATGGCTTACCCACAGTCTATGAGATGTTTCCAGAACAAATATTTCCACTCTGCAGCAGAGTGTATGCTGATATAAAACTTCCTGACAGATTACAACTGTCTGTCCCACTGGGATTCAAATCTGGGACATTTGCCTTTCAATCACAAGCACTCTACTGACTTACTATCCTGGCACACTTCACAGCCTGTTTGCACAGCTTTAGTGTCCACCAATATCTTCCCTCCTAAGCTTCACAGAAATTCTCCTGCGAACCTTGCAGGACTGGCACTCCTGATTAGTTGACTTATTTTAAATTAAGATATGGGCAGTGATTTGTTTCATAATTAACGTGAATACCCTTTTTAAGGTTGTTTCCTTTCATTGGAAAAATTACATTATTCTAAGACAATATTACTTATCCAAACTGTGCAAGAGGGAATTGTACATATTTACTTATTATTCACACTGCTAACAATTAGTTTTCTAAGGATCTGAGTTGTGCTATTGAAATTGGAAGTATTAATGAATGTGTATTTTTTTCTACTTGACCTCTAATATGGTTAGTATGTACATACAAGTTATGGGGTGCCACCTGTTTATGTGTTTTCCCTCTTTGAGGTAAATTTCTATTATTAATGCCCACTTGGAATATAAATTACTATATGTGAATATGTTTTGCCGTAATTCTGTTTGTGCCTGTTGTGGTTCAATATTTGAATGTGGACCCTAGCTGGATTGTCCATAGCCCCATGCCATTACAATGGACTTGATTCCATGGTGGTAACGGGTAGTGCAACCCTTGCTTCTGTGGATCAACAGTTAAATGGGCACCTGTAGACACAGTGTTAAATGTTCACCTTGAATTTCTTTAAAGTTATTGTAACTGTTTCTTAATGCAGTTTTAAGCTTTAACTTTCACTATACTTGCTATTACATAATTATAAACTGGAATATTCTGAAAGAATGTGGAACCTAGAAAAGCCTAAAACTGCACAATTTGTAACAAATTAAGGTTTAAAATATTAGTTGTACAAGTAAAATTAAAAACAGAAAAAGATGTCTGTCTCCAATTAAATTCAAATGCCCATCCTTTATGTCCATAAACTGTCATTCTACCCACTCAGTCATTGAAATAAATGTGAAATGCTCAATGTTGTTGTGATTCTATCAACATATCTACAATGTTTCTATGAACACAAATAATGACTTTAAAAAGAAATGATACCATGAGTTGAATTGCAATTAATATTGACACAGACTGTATCCTAACTATTATGTTGCTTCTGTTTGATGACGTAAACGCCAAGCTCAAGGTCCACAGGTCACTACAGTTGTGAACACTAGCACTTCTGAACTTTGGCATGTGCAATGCTCTGTTCTTGGATTCTAAATTATTTGGGCCAGGCAATCTTTTTCCCTCTAATTGTAAAAGGCTTCTACATTTTCACTTCAGTGGTTCCACTTTAAAAGTTGCAGAAAACTGTCAAATACAATAAAAATGTACATTTATTAACTGATAAAATTTATCATGTATGACCATGTGAATAGTGAGTATTTACACTAGCATTACAGTTAACTGTTATATCTGTGTGCATCTGATACAAATTGATAACTATCAGTATTTGATACTGTTTAAATAAATTAATACATACCATCTCGAAGTGCCACCAAGTTAGATTCACTTGCTAGCCACCCATGAATTGCAAATCTTGTGGGACGTGATGCACTGAAGGAGCCAAGAGAAGATGGATTTCCAATTTCCACATACTGGGGACTAGTTGGGTTAGACCTGCATGAAAAGAATATCAATAATGCATTATGTTATCTGATGCTCAAAAAGTATTTTAAATAATGTTTGGGTATAAAGCTGAAGAACATAAACTAAATTTACTTGTTAACGTTCCAGGAGTGACTGCAGAATTGTGTCATTGTACAGTTCAAATAATCCATTAAAACAGGAAAGTGTTAAATTAACCCTGATAGGGCTGGTGTCCTTCCAGAAGGATGAGAACAGCAGCTTACTTTTTTATTCCTGTCTGTAAGAATTCGTGCACAGTGTCATATTTTATTTCTTTGAATAGCCGGATCTCATTGCAGATCAATTTTAGCTTGTATTGTTGATTACAAAGTGGTTGGGTACAGCTGCAAAGTTGTGGTCCATACAGAAGATATTGAAGACCTACTCCTAGTTGGGTTTATATTTCTTGAACTTTCCTCAGTTTTTGAGACATTTATATGTATAAATTTAATCTTAAATGTTGTTTTAATAATACGGTAATGCTTCCAGCATGACTCCAGGGACCTCCTGTGGGCTTGTCTGCTGTTTCGAGGTTGATGTCGCTATTGGTTGGTCGGTATTGGTACAGGTGAGTCAGAAGACATAGCTGAGTACTTACATTCTCTGGCTGGGATGCTCAGGCTGAGCACATATGCCAGTTTCATCTGCTTGCATGACACTGTCATTGGCCAGTCACTGCACAGTATTTGCACTGTATGTTCAATGCATTTTAACTCTTTGAAAGGTCTCAAGTATGGTGAATACAACTGTGTGTGTACAGCATGTGTCCACGACATCACATGTGAATGTGTTTCTGTATGAACATTCCTAAAACTCACTGATGTGATGTTGGTGATGGATGCAGATTAGTTTTATGGAGCTCCATCTACTGCAGCACATATAGCAGTTCCTGCTTCTTAAAGTTGGCTTTGTCGAAAATAACTCCAACAGCAGACAACAATGTCTCTCCATAAACCTTTTCAGTGGTTGGTGCTCCAATGTCAGATTTTAATATCTGTATGAAGTCCCAATGAAAGTAGTGGTACAGAAGTTGATTAGCAACTATTGTGACACATACATGCAGCTTGTAGTCTCCTATGGCATTGTTCCACCAATCTATTGCTTGAGGGATAGTAGCCGGTAGAACAGTGGTTCTGAAACCTACACAATTTAGTTAGCTCTAGAAAAAAAATGTCACCTCAAATTGTTCTTGGTCTACGGTGAAAGGAGTTGAAATCTTAAGCAGAAAATTCATTTGTACAAGAATGTCGTAACTGTCATCTCTACTGGTGTATGCCTAATAGGAAAAGATTAGTAAACAATTAAAGGAAACATAAGCCTGCCACTTATTGCTTTGCAGCTCATCCACCCCCCTCCCCTGTCGCCTTGAGTGACATTTTCTTCCAATACAGGAGTGAACGTATAACACAGAAAGGGGGAGTTATCAACACAACCAACTTCTTGGCAATTGAAGACATATTTGTGAAAAGCACATGACAGTGTAGCATCTTGTACCATGTCCAGTGGGCCATGACCATATACTGGCAGAAGGTACTACATAGTGTACACCCTTCACAAAAAAACATGGCTGGCAGCCGGCCCCCGCTGAGGCTAAGTCTGCGCCGATTGCAAAATGGGACAATAAACATAGCTGGACCAATATGCTCTAAGTCCGGCTATCTGCACAATCTGGCAACAGTGCAGACTGAGGCAGTTCATGCAGGAAGACTTGTGTTCAGTTACAAGAAGACTACGTCAGCTATGTCTGTGGTCTTGTGGAAAAGTGCGCGACTTACAATTTCAAGTGTTGGTGAAAAAGTTTTACTTGAAGTTAAAGCTGATTTCATGATGTAATGGGAGCATATCCATAACACATTTCATGTTTTAATACACTGGTAATAACATTTCAACCTAACAACATTGCTGCCTCTGGTCGCAACAAGTGGCAGAGCTATCCACGGCTCATTCACCAGCAGCCGGGAGTAGCAGCAGTGGCGGCACTGCACTACCTCGCCCTCTGCCCAGAGTGCCTGCTGCCACTCGTCACCCTGCATGGTAGAAAATGCTTTACTCTTCTTGAGTGGTGATTCACAAAAAGGCTGCAGTTTTTATTTCACATTCGATATCAACGAAGCAGAACACGCATTTTTGAATGATGAGTATTTTATTATACGAATACACAATACACTAGAGAGGCAAAAAAATTGTCATAGTTGTTGATCCAATGAAAGAGCACTCTACGATGGTTAACACTGTCAGTTGTGGTTTAAATCACGTTTCTTTTCCTTTCAGAAAAGCTATTCATGTAATTCATCAGCTCGTGTGTTTTCATCAAGCCACCGTGCGTAAGTGGACTAGAATGTTTTAGTGTCGTTGTTTGATTTCTTATGGTAAATGCAAATAAATTATGTGAGTACTTTCAGTGTGCATGCTCTAAAGCAACACAGGCACACTTCAAGGTTACTCTCTTTGTGTATCCTTTCTACAGCAGATTTTTTTTGTGGAGGAACTATATTAATCATTATGTTTACCTCCTCCATAAGTATCCCCCTAGCATGTGGGTCCTAAGGGAGTAATAAAAATTACACTCCTATAGATGAAAATCAAATTGAAATTCTTCTTTTACTGATAAGTTAGATATATCTGCGTATTCAACAATCACTTTCTGAATATAGCAGGTGAACTAAACAGAACCCTAGTTTCTACAGGTAATCATATAACACTGATAGAAAATAGCTTTCCGAGGCTGTTGATACTTCCAAAGGGGAGATTGAGTCAATACCTAAATCACTAAAGACTAAGAACTCTGTTCTCCATATGTTAGCCCAGTACAAAGCCACGTTTGTAATTTTTCCTTTCAGAATGGTCAGTTTCCTGACAGATTAAAGTTCTCAATAGTGAAAGCACTTTATAAAAAATGAGAAAGAGATAATGTAGACAACTATAGACCTATTTCTATGCCATCAATTTTTTCTAAAAGGCTGTCTATTCAAGATTAATTGATCATTTCATCTACATCTACGTACATACTCCGCAATCCACCATAAGGCGTGTGGTGGAGGGTACACTGTAACACTACTAGGCATCCACTCCCAAATAGAACAAGGATAAAAGAATTCCTATATGCCTCAGTGTGAGCCCTAATTCTTTTATCTTGCTGTTGTGATCAGTATATGAAATGTAAGTAGGCGGCAGCAAGATCGTACTATACTCAGTTTCAAATTCCGACCCTCTAAATTTCCTCAATAGAAATTTATGAAAAGAACGTTGTCTTTCCTCCAGTGATCCCCAATTGAGTTGCCAGAGCATTTCCGTAACTCTCGCACATTGGTCGATCCTACCAGTAACAAACTTAGCTGCTCGCCTCTGAACTTCTTCTATGTCTTCCTTTAAACTGATCTGCTTTGGGTGCCAAACACTTGAGCAATACTCAAGACGTGGTTGTACAAGTGTTTTATACATGGTATCCTTTACAGATGAAATATATCTTCCCAAAATTCTCCCAAAACACAGAAGTCAGCAGTCCGCCTTACTCACAACTGTCCTTACATGTTCATTCCATTTTATATCGCTCTGCAATGTTACGCCTAGATATTTGAATGACGCGACAGCATCAAGAAGCTCACTACTAATGCTGTATTCGAACATTATGGGATTGTTTTTCCTACTCATGCGCATCACCTAACATTTTTCTACATTGAGAGCTAGCTGCCATTCTTTGCACCAACTATAAATTTTGTCTACGTCATCCTCTATGCTATTACACAGTCAGTTAAAGACGACACCCTCCCATACACCACAGCATCATCATCAAATAGCCGCAAATTACAAGTAACTCTCTCCATCAGATCATTTATATGGCGGTCCTATCACATTGCCCTGGGAGACACCTGATGATACACTCGTCTCTGATAAACACTCGCCGTCGAGAACATCGTACTGTGTTCTATTACTTAGGAAGTCTTCCAGCCAGTCACAAATCTGTGAACCTATTCCATAAGCTCGTATCTTTGTTAGCAGTCTGTAGTGTGGCACCATGTCGAACGCCTTTTTGATGTCGAGAAAAACACAAACCACCTGTTGCCCTTCATCCGTGGCTCGCAAGGTGTCATGTGAGAAAAGGGCAAGCTGAGTTTCACATGAATGTTGTTTCCTAAACCCGTGCTGATTCATAGAAAGAAGCTTTTCCGTTTCAAGGAAATTTGCTATATTCAAACAGAGAATATGCTCCAAAATTCTACATGAAACTGATTTCAACGATATTGGCCTGTAATTGTGTGGGTCAGTTCTCTTTCCTTTCTTATAAACTTTTTTCCAATCACTAGGAACTTTGCGCTGAATTAAAGATTCACAATAAATGCAAGCTAAGTAGGGCGCCAATGCCACAGAATACTCTTTGTAAAACCGTACTTGTATTCCATATGGACCAGCAGACTTTTTCGTATTTAGCTCTCTCAGCTGCTTCTCTACACCAGAAATACATATTACTATGTCCTCCATTTCGGAATTAGTACATTGATAAAATGAAGGTACATTTGTGCGTTCCTCCTGCGTGAAACATTTCTTAAAGGTTAAATTTAGAACTTCAGCTTTCTGTTTGCCCCGGAATGATCAACGAGTGACTGGACAGTGGACTTTGACCCGCTTAATGATTTTACATAGGACCAGAATTTTTTTGCGTTCTCGGAAAAATCTTTTGGTAAAGTATGGCTGTGATAATCATTGTATGCTTCACACATCGATCTTTCTAACATTATTATTATACCATGGTCGATCTTTTCCATCCTTAATCATCTTTACTGGCACATATTTCTCTAACTTTTTATTAACAATGCACTTAAATTTAGTCCACAATTCCTCTACATTCATAGTCTCAGAATTAAACCATGCCCATTCATTTTCTAAGTGTGATCCTAACATTTGCTTATCGGCTCTTCCCAACAAAAACACGCTCCTAGCCTTCTTGATTGGCTTAGGAACTTTGGTCACCATTGACGCTATGATGATATCATGATCACTAATTTCTGTCTCTACACAGACATCGTTAATAAGGTCAGGCCTATTCATGGCTATAAGGTCTAAAATGTTTCCATTGCATTGGGGTTGCTGGTTTAACTGCTCAAGACAGTTTTCTTGTAGGAAAAAACACCCAACAGCCAGTTTTTAAAGATTTATAATGCAACAAGTTTCAGCATTCCAATCATGCCATTTTCAGACACCTAGACGGTTAAAAATCACAAAGTAAAAAGATAGACAAAGCAATGTCATTCTGACAAAATGTCATAATCATTGCACATGTGTAAAAGAAGGAAGGCGGCTTAGGGTTTAACGTCCCGTCGACAGTGTGGTCATTAGAGACCGAGCCTAAGCTTGGACTTTTGGGGAAGGATGTGGAAGGGAATCAGCCATGCCCTTTGAAAGGAAAACCTATATCTGCATGGTGGAATGTGGATTTGAACCACCGTCCTCCCAAATGCGAGTCCAGTGTGTTACCACTGTGATACCACACTCGGTGCACATGTATAAAATAGCATCATTAACAAGTGTAGGTAAACCATACATATAAACCAACTGTGGAGCACAATGGTGTCACTGTAACTGGATGTGCTTAATCATGATGATAACAATAATACATACACTATACCATATTAAAAGATTCCACAGTTTAGTCATATTTCAAACCAAGTGGGAAACAGATGGGGGAGGCTAAAGGAAGTGGGTTGGTACCATGGAATGTTATTTAGCCTTCGGTATTCTGTGCAGTCACTTCATCCATAATGCCAACGTGGCTGCCTGTATAAACTGACAACATAGTAAGCTGTAGACTTGGGTTCAAACCCCAGCCGTGGCACAAATTTTATTCCAATATCTCACCAGATACTCAGCCACCCAATTTTACACAACAGTGTGTGAGGCAGTGAACATTGATCTGACTATCCCAGCATATGATCTTCCACATTTTGTTGGGCCTCAATCAGTTATTTGTTATGCAGATGAACACAACATTAATAACCGCAGATCTAGAAATGGCAAGCTTACACCAGAATTCACAGGAGAAGCTTGACCTAACACTCATTGGTTTGCATCTAACAAATTAGTATGCAATCCGGAGAAAACCCAACACCTACAGCTAGGACTAACTAAAGAAATAGAAAGAAAATCTATCAAATTGTTAGGCATATAAATTGATTCAAAAATGAACTGGGAACCCCACATCAACCATGTCTGTAAAAAGCTATCGCGTGTGACATTTCTCATATGGAAGTTAACCAATTTAATAAGTAAGAATTATTTGAAAACAGCATACTTTGGTCTTTTCCAGTTTCATATATCTTATGGTCTGTTACTATGGAGACATCCTTCTCATGTAAGTGATATTCTACTAATACCAAACAGGTAGTACAAATAATGTGTAAGGTTGGACCTAAGGAGCACTGCCGTCCTTGGTTCAAAAAATTAAAAATATTGACAGTGATAGATCTTAATGTTCCATTAATACATGTTAAGAAAAACATAACAGGTTTTTATGCACCATCATGACACCAGAAGCAAAACTACCATTGAAATTCCTAGACACAGACTGACATAAACATGAAACTCATATAAAATTAACTGTCTTAAATTCTTTAATGAGTTGCCACATTCTGCTTTTACTACATCCTTTAAAAATAAGCTGTATAACTGGTTAGCTGATAACCCATTCTATAGTATGAGAGAATTTTTTGATGTATGTAATATTGAAATTGATTTTTAATGTCTTGTTTTTAAAATTATATAAATGTGTAATATGTTGTAAACATAATGTGAACATTAATTGAATGCAATTGTAACTTGCTGACTGCCTATTCCACTTTATATAGTCAACGGCGAATAAAGAATCGGAATCTGAACAGCATTTAGTTCTGAAAGTTGATCTAGAACATTATGAAATGGAATCAGTCTACAATTGCAAAAATGGGCCTCAGTGACTTGTGCATGCTCACAATCCATAGAAAAAGTGCGAAGGAGGACAGGGAATTTACTCAAAGGTATTAGTTTTGCACAGCAGCCTAAATGCCTGGTGTTGTTATAAGAACAGCGGATGTCCCCAAAACTTACGGTACACTGAAATCATAATTCCTTTAAGTAATACAATAGTAATACAAGTATTTCTTTATCTGTTTTGGTGTGAATTTCTTTCAAGACAGGGGATGCACATGAGATACCTTGCATCCCATGCTTTTTCTGAGCTATATCTTGCATGAGACAAGGGATATATGACATAATGTTTGAGTTTCTTGTCAAAGTATCATAGAAAACAATAAAAATCTAATAAAAATGGAAAAAAAATCAAAACAGGCAAATTTGTAATTTACTTGCCTTCCTCAGAAATTCAACATATACTGTTCATAATATTGTCAATCTTCAAACTGCATATATCCATTGTTTAGAACTGAATTTCATATTTTGAATATATTATAACAACGGAAACTTACGGCCATGTCTGTGTCTGTGCAGATGTGTGTGTGATGTTGCCAACTTAAAATGGAATGTCAAAATGACCAGTATACACTTTTTTGTGATGAAAGATAAATAAATATAATGGGCAAAAGTAAAATATTTATAGCCATATATCCATAGATGTAAACCTACATACTTTGTATAAAGCCGGAAAGACACGTCGCTGTCAGTTACATCCAGAACGTCAATATCACTGTTCAAATCAATCCAATGCAGGTTCCAGTCACTGCCAGGAATTAATTCCCACCTCTCTTCATGTGCTGAAATAAATCACATGCTAATGTAACACTGTCAGCAAATTGCACTTGCAGCAGTGTAGTCAAAAATGAGTTTCCCACCTGCTTTTCATTTTCATTAAGTGAAGACAGAAACATTTACATGATATTTACATAATTTTGAAGTTGTATCTTGATAACATTTCAATACAATTCATACTTACTGCAAACATTCAGAAATGTGACATAATTTGAAACATAGCAATGAGTTAAAATTGTAAGAAGTTAATTTATACAAGCTGCTAGAGGTAGAATTTTGTAGGAATTATCACAGAGGTTTATAAATAGGGAAAGCATCTGGTAAACTTTTGTTTAGTGTTATGATATTGGGAAAATACAATGCATTTACAAAAGAGATTATACTGACCAACCATAACATAAGGACTAATTACCAACTATCAATATAAACCCATCCAGGAAATAGTAGCGTCGCCTGAAGAGAAATGATTTCTAGTCAGACACACACAGTCCAGACGGTATCAGTGAGCAGGCTGTCTGTGTGTAGAATGGGGAAGGTGTGTGACCTACTTCAGATGGATATCCCGGAGGGATGGCATAAACGTTTCAGAAATTGTATGACTAGTCAAGTGTTCAAAGAGTGTAGAGATGTGTGCCTGCAACAAGTGGTGAGGTCAAGGTGACACCTCATCCAGACATCGAGGGGTTGGATGAACACCACTCATTACATATGTTTGACAGTGTAGCTTGAGAAGACTGTTAAACCAGAACAGGTAGTGCACTGTGATAGAATTAAAATCAGATTTTAATGGTGAGCAGATGTAACATTCCCATACATGCACATGGTAACCCTTTCTTAATAGTTCAGTTCAATTTCATTATGATTCAGTCCCAGAAAGCTATACCATCAATATAAAATGACATTGCACCCATGAAAACATTCTACTCAGCGGTGTTGGTTGAGATACCTATACTAAAACTCTCATATAGACAATTCCTAGTTTACCTTAACTTTGATTTTTACAGAATTATAGCAACCAAATAGCAAAATTATAACTTGACAAAGAGAGGCGAAAAAAAAAAAAAAAAAAAAAAAAAAAAAAAAAAAAAAAACCAAAAACCACTTAAGTGATTGGCCTGCTTCAGAAAATAGAACATTTATGCAATCATACAGCCATACAGCACATCACACAACCATCAGCTCCAGTTGCCACACTTTGCCGCATTTACTGAAGAAGACTATGGTCGATAGCTGAAGTGTTGTGTGTGTGTGTGTGTGTGTGTTTTATTTGCCTGTTGTAGCTCATTGTCATGTATTTTCAGTGAGTTGTAAACTGTCATTATTATATTGTTTATTCCAACCAGGACTTTCCATTATTAGAAATTGACATTTCATGTACAGGCTATATAGATATACATAGCTATTTGACTGAAATCTAGAAACTACATCTTTCAGTCCATGAACACATATGACAAAATTTTGAAACTCATATATAAAAATAAGCCAATGGAACCTAATGCCTCGTTATGAAGCACTGATAATGAATAACATAGTGACATACACAATGCCTAACACACGATAAAAATGAATAATTAGATATATAACTGTATACTTCAATTCGACTTAATAATCCAATTAACTCAGACAAAATAGTTAACACCATAATATGCTCATTGAAATAACACACCATCTAATAAAACACATGAACTTTACCTTTAACTGTCACGTAAATTAACAAAATATTACACTTTTACTGAGTATATAAACAACGGCATTGACCAATGACAAAATGAACACCTCACTGACCGCACATATATGCTAGAATAAGCAACTGCCATATTTAATCGATGTAGCTCTATGTTGTAATGGAAGTATTTAATGTTTGAACATTAAATTTTGAGGGCCTAATAAATATACATGCAAGCACACAATAAATTTAATAAACTGAAGCAGGAATAAGTCGCTTCTAGTAAGAAGCCAGTTACACTTACAAATAATGGTGTGTTCTGTACTGCATTCAAAGGAAGACTACATTGTTGCTTAAATGCAAATTTGAATCCAATATGCATGCAAGCACCTAATAAATTTACAAACTGAAAGAAAAAGGTGCAGAGAAAAACCAAATTACTAAATCTCGCTTCGAATCAGAAGCTGGTTACAATTAAGAAATATCAAGTGGCAGTCTGCTATGGTTCAGTTGGCAACCAAACAGATGCATTCTCTGAAAACTATCTTGAGCCCACTAGAATGGTAAAGGGTTGTGAAAAAATACTTTACTTCCTAGCAACAAATAATATGGAGCAAATGAAGAGTGTCAAAACAAACACAGTAGTTGTGAATACAGAGTTGTCATAATAAGACTGAACATCGAAATTCCCAAATCCACCAAAATTAAACAAAAAGTATATCTGTACAAAAAAGCAGATAAAAATTTGTTTATCCTTTCCTGAGTGAGAATCTCCAGTCTTTCAAAACTAAGAATGTGAGTGTCAATCAGATGTGGTTTACATTCAAATAAATGATATCAACAGCTATTGAGAGATTTATATCAAATAAATTAACAAACGAGAGGGCTGACCCTACTGTGGTACAAAAAACAAGTTAGATCACTTTTATAAAAACAAAGAAAAAATATTGCCAAATTTAAACAGACACAAAATCCCATGGACTGGTAATCTTTTACCGAAACTTGAAATTTAGAACAAACTTGAAGTGCAAAACTTATAATAGTTTCTACAACAAACCACTGTCATGTAATTTAGCAGAAAATTCAAATTTCTACATTTCCAGAAGGCTTTTGACACTGTACCTCAAAAGTGCTTTCTAATCGAATTGCATGCTTGTAGAATATTCCTACAGTAGTGCGACTGGATTTGTGATTTCCTGTTAGAAAAAATACAGTACATAGTAATTGATGGAAAGTCAATGAGTAAAACAGAAGTGATATCTGGCATTTACCAGGGAAGTGTTGAAGGGCCCTTACTGTTCCTTATCTTTATTATCAATTTAGGAGACAATCCGAGCAGCTCTTTTAGAATGTTGTCGTTTACCAATCAGTAAAGTCACCCAAAGATCAAAAGTAGTTGCAAAATTATTTAGATATCTGCAGTTGACCCTAAATAATGAAAAATGTGAAATAATGAAATGAGCACTAAAAGAAATCTGTTAAACTTCATTACACCAATAAATCAGTCAGATCTACAGATGGTAAATTTAATTACATATCTAGGCATTACAATTATGAACTACTTTAACTGGAAGGAACACACAGAAAATATCGTAGGAAAGCAAAGCAAAGGCTCTGTTTCATTGGTAGAACACTTAGAAGATGCAACAGTTCTACTAAAGAAACTACTTACACTACACTTGAGCATTCTATTTGGGGTATTGCTGCACATTGTGGAATCATCACAAAGTGGAACAATGACATATGTAGGGAAAGCTCAGAGAAGGGCAGCTCATTTTGTGTTATAGTGGTGTAGGGCGAGAGAGTCACAGAAATGATTCACGAGTTCAGATGGAAATAATTAAAAGAAAGGCTTTATTCATTGCAGCAGATCTATTTGCAAAATCACTTTCACCAACTTCCTCCTCTGAATGTAACACATTTTGTTAGCACCTGCCTACATAGGAAGGCATGATCATCACAATAAAATAAGATAAATCAGATTGAAAATGGAAAGATTCAGGTGTTCTTTTCCCTCCCACATTATTAGAGAATGGAACAGTAGAGAAACATCATAAAAGTGGTTCAATTAACCCTCTGCCATGTACCTAAATGTGATTTGCAGAGTAATTATGTGGATTTAGATGAAAATACAGTTTTTTAAACTGCAATATATTGTAAATCCGCTGGCACAATTTTATCATTTTCAAATGAATTGTAAATTTCAACTGGAATTTGATTTCTGGAAAATAATATGGGCAAGGAATTTTGAAACATACATGAAACTTATGCCGTAAATATCACTTATATGAATTCACTAAACACCTAACTAAACCTCATCCTAGAGGCCTTTAAAGGCCCATTGGTACTGACTGAACACCTTGTCCTTAGCCCACAGGTGTCAATGGAAGTGATGCAGAGGGATGTGAGGTCAGCACACTGTTCTCCCAGCCATTTTGTCAGTTTCTGTGCCGAGAATCACTACTTCTCTGTCAGAAAACGACTTCATTGTCCTAACAAGGACTGAGAGCACCCTACCTGACAACAGTACTTTATAGACCCACATGGTGCCCCATCCAAGTACTAGCCAAGGCTGAGCATGCTTAACTTTGATGATTTATCAGGATCAGATGTATGCACTGCAGCGAGCAATTAATAAGATGAATTTACACCATATTGAAAACACATACACCTAAAATAAGAAAAGTAATATGTTGCTTAGCCTGACATTGAGAAATTTTCATGTTAGTATTGGAGGAAAATATGTGGGGTGAAAAGTGCAGAGGGTGATCATGAAATGAGTACAAACAGATGTTGGCTGCAGTAAAATGCTTGCACGGGATAAATAGCATGGAGTGTTGCACCAAATGTAACAGCCTTTGTATTTGCAGATAACAGCAACAGCAATAGATGGTAACATCAGTGAATGCAAGTCACAATAATCAAGAAGACAGGTTTTAATCTAGTGTTTTGTAATGTTATGTCTTTTATTATCAGATGTTCTGTATATTCATATAACGTCTAACTTCACAAGGAATAAATCCACAAAGAGTCATTCCCTCCTCTATGGTTTTGTTGTCCTGCAGATACAGTGACATCTTCCCCTATAACAGTTTAGAGAATATCAAACTACAGCTTTTAATGTCATTGCATTTCATATCCATGCCTATGGCATGACAGAATTCAGAAAAATGTATCTTGTAAACTAGAATGTGAAACAGGGAAACCATATGTGCACTGTCCATTAGTATGAATACAATCACTTCTACAGTGTTGTATGAAGTATGAAGGCATCAGCGTTTTTGTTCTTTGTTGGTACCTTGAATCTTGTGTCATGATCAAAAAGACTTGCATGTGGAGCTGTGCCTGTAACATGTATAATGAGGGTTGGGTGGGAATTATTGAGGTGTGTTTTGCCTATGAAAATACATACCTGTTCATAGTGAATAGTGCTTAAGGGAAAAATTGAAGTGTAACACTGCAGTAAGAAGACAAATATGTACAGAAACCCTCAAGTGAAGATATTGTCAGAAACGTGTTTCTGTCGAAAAACTGATCATTGATATTAAATTCACTCACCACAGGAGAGACCAATTAACAGAAGCAGCAACAGCAGCTTGCGACACATGGTGACTGGTTGGAATTTCCTCTGCTCTCCCTGCCTTAAATACAGATAGCTTATCTCTGATAATGTGTTTTGTCCAACTGACAAGACACTTATGGATAATGTTGTGTCTTATCACTATGCATAAACAAGAAATCAGTCCATATCACTTGAAAACACATTTATGAACACATATTAGATAAATATAGCTTCTTTCATAAAGACAGAATTGCCTATTGAACATATTCTCAGACAAACTAAAATTAAAATGGGATTACTGTAACAAATTCTCCACAGAGATGATAAATTCTTCTTCAAAAGAGATAGATTGGCTGGCCAGTACTTACCTTTGAACTGTATCGCCGATAGTCACACAAAGAAAGAAAGAGGACAAAAAATAGGACAAGCTTTTGGAACAAGGTTCCTTCAACAGGTAGGAGAGAAGGGAAGAGAAAAGGAATGGGAACAGAAGGGAAAGGTAATGGTGAAACAAACATCATCCTCATGACCCAGGTCATGAATTACCTTCCCCTTCTCTTCCCATTCCTTTTTTCTTCCTTTCTCTCCTACCTGAAGAAGGAGCCCTTTCCCAAAAGCTTCTTCTATTTTTTGTCCCTTTTCTTTCTTTGTGTGACTATTGGCAGTACAGCACAAAGGTAAGTACTGGTCAACCAATCTATCTGTTTTGAAGAATAATTTAAAATTAAAATGGAATTTTTAATTGTATATCTGGATGTATGAACATCACTTCTTAAGTAACTGAGCCCAGTATGTTACAGTGAGAGTTCATCAGGAACAAGTGTTGTAACAGTATAATTTATTGCAGACAAAGGACAGTACAACACATACATTAACTGAATGGTATTATGGTGGCAAGTCACAGAAGACAACTAATGTTTACATATTTAGGCTCAGGCGAGAGCTACAATGTGACTGAGGCACGCCTCACACACCACATGCTTGCCCGGTCATGATGGCGCTGCGAGCCCTCGGAGACGGCGCCATCGTTCGGCGGACTAGGCTGTGGCACGTCTTTCAGGTGCCACGGACAGACGAGACGCAGCTTGTGGTGACACGCTCCGACATCCCTCCCCTCTTCCAGGACGCCGACACTGCAGGTGGAGGCGGAAGATGGCCGGCGACGCAGGATCATGGTAGCCACAGAAGTCGCCCACATGACCCTGCGGCGAGGGCGACTGCAGCGGCGCGGGAATTGGCCGCAGACAGCGAGCACTTTCATTTCCTCATCTGCGTCTGAGGGGATGTCATCAGCACTTCGCTGTGTGACCAACCAGTCCGGGGGCATGTAGGGGCAGAAGTGCCCACACCTGCGACGACCAGGTCGGGGCAGGGTCCCCGCCAGCACAGGTGACAGTGGCAGAGAGGCTGGTCGCATTTCGACATCGCCACTGGAGGAAGACGCCTCCCTGCCAGTGCTTCCCCCACCACCGGTGCTTGAGACGATGCAGCTGCATCCATAGCAGGACCCGAGCAGGCAGGAGACAGTGGCAACAGAGGGGTAACGGCCGTTGTGTCGACCCACAGGGAAAGAAGCCGCATCTCAATGTCGTCATTGGTGGCCAACTGTTGGTGTTATGGACATCCATCCGTAGCGCCCCCTCCCCAAGCCTCGTCGAGCATCAGCTCCGACGGTAAGGCGTCATGGTGGTGGTGGGAAGGGGGCGAGAACACAGCAAAGGCCACTGTGCGTGAGCCTTCAGCAGGAGGAGACCGGTGCCACTGTGATGTGGGATGGATGCATCTCTCGACCTCTGAAGCTACGGAGGAGTATCCAAGAGGCATAGATCTGAAGGCGGTGGGGTGGGGCCCCACCTAGGACGTAGTTAGTTGAGATGGGGGGCGATTGTCACCCCGTCTGCGTCTACCATGCACATCTGTCGACTGCAGGAATGCTGTACTACCCCTGGCATCCACCCTGGGTGGTGGCCAAAGGTGCATGTCCAGACAGGGGTGCCTGGTGCGTAACGCCGAGGGTGTGTGGGCACCTCAGGTTGGGTCTCTGGGCATAGCAGGTGCAACAGCGTCTGGGACTGGCAGCTGTGGAGGACCTCTGCCGGGCTTCGACTATTAATTGGTGTTGTCTAATAAGTACTAAGAAATAAGGGGAGCGCCGCCTTGACGGATGACTTTTCCAGGCACTGACTAAGTTGTGACTTAAAAGCACGCACCATATGCTCTGCCTCCCCATTGGATTGGGGATGGAAAGGAGCCAACGTGAGGTGGGAAATACCATTATCAGTGCAGAATTGTTGAAAATAAGATGACGTGAATTGTGGGCCATTATTAGAGCTGGAGACGTTGCGAAGTCTGGTCTGGAAGATGAGAACGTGGACCAAACAGTGCCACCAGGGGTTT
The DNA here is from genome assembly GCA_026315105.1 of Locusta migratoria. Classification (NCBI taxonomy): domain Eukaryota; kingdom Metazoa; phylum Arthropoda; class Insecta; order Orthoptera; family Acrididae; genus Locusta; species Locusta migratoria. Next base: position 152,724,772 of record CM048750.1, read on the forward strand.
GTGATCCATGATAAGGTGGAATATAATGCCGTAGAGGAAAACATAAAACTTTCAAACAGCATAAACTATCACCAAAGCCTATTTCTCAATCTGAGAATAATTATGTTGGGCATCTGACAATGGGATGCTCGGAATCCATCCAGTCTGTGGGCCAACACTGCTCCAATCCCGTACTGAGAAGTATCCGTAGCTAGGATGAGCTGTCGGCCTCGTGTAAATGTGCCAAGGCAAGGTGAAGACTTTAACATCAAGTTGATGCGGGCGAATGCTGCCTCACAAGCAGCAGACCACACAAATGGAACACCCTTCTTGCAAAGTGTGTTCAAAGGTTGAGTGACCTCTGCCACGTTAGGAAGAAATTTGGAGTAGTAGCTGACCTTGCCCAAAAAGAACTGGAGTTCCTGCAAATTGGTAGGGTGAGGAAGATGATCAATTGCCGGAACTAATTTTGACCTAGGGCAGATGGCATCTTGTGACACCAGGTGTCCCAAATACTCTATTTCCGGTTGAAAGAACAGTGATATTTTATGATTGCACCTGAGACCTGTCACGTGCAATTTCATAAACAAGAGCCGAAGGTTGTTTAAGTGATCTGTGCGGGAGGAACTGATGATGATGATATCATCCAGATAGTTTGCACAGCACGTTTGCATACCATCCAACAACAGTTGCAAGAACTGCTGAAATATCGCAGGTGCACTCGCGACACCAAATGGCAGATGTTTGTAGTGGTACAGTCTGAAAGGGCTGTTGAGAACCATCAAGTGTTGAAAAACACTCACCGCCCACCAATTTCACATAAATGTCATCCAGGCGGGGAATGGGAAAACAATCTATCACTGACTGCGAGTTAACCATGGACTTGAAATCACCGCACAACCAAAGGGCTCCCACAGGTTTCTTTATTATCACCAGAGGCGACACCCACAGGCTAGAGGAAACTTGTTCAATGATACCCAAGCCGTGCAACCGATCCAACTCGTCCTTAACCACTGGGCGCAAAGCAAAAGGAATAGGCTGGAACCACTGTGGGTTTAAGAGTGATATGCGCCTCATAACCAATGGCCGTTCCCAAACCCGCCAAGAAAAGTGCTCCAAACTCACGGCAAAGCGAATAAAATTCATTAAACGGTATGGAGTCAGACACAAGATGAACAGCGTCATGAACACTGCAACAAAACATGGTGAACGCATCCAGACCAAAAATGTTCTCTGAAGCCGCACTTGTGATGGCCAAAAATGTGACGGCACGCATTACGTGCTGGTACTCCACCTCAATCGTAAACTGACCGAGCACTGGAATCGGCTGTTCACCATAGCCGACTAAACAACGAGAAGTTTTAACAAGAGGCGGCTTCCCAAGTAGCCAAATTTACGAGAGAGACAGAGGCACCGATGTCAACTTGAAAACGGAGCGGCTGATTGTGAATAAGAAGTGTAACATAAATCTTTGAAGAAGTGATCTGCTCCCATCCAGGGGAGATAGAAAGACAGTTTACGTCCATTTGGGACTTGTCAGAATACGGCGGCTGACCGCATGCTGGAGTCCGACAAACAGCCACCACGTGGCCTTGTTTATGGCAGGACGCGCACCACATGCAGCGGAAAGGGCAGTGTGGGCAATAGTGCACCCAAAAACAAACCGGACAAGAGGGAAAGTTACGTCGTTGGAATGGAACGGCTGAAGGTAATCATGAAGAACACGAAGACGATGAAGAGGAGGGCAAAGAACGACGCCTGTGGGGGCGCGAGGACTGTACCGCCGCCACCTCTACCATTTCCTCAAACTGATCCGCTGCCGCCTTAGACATCTCAAAAGCCTGTGCAATAGACAGAACCTCAGCAAGTGTGGGATCCTGTAACCGCCTCGCGACGCACAGCCCTATCAGAAGCCGAACGGACAACAATGTCGCGGATTAAGGAATCTGCATACAACTGCTGACAATTTGCACACACAAAACCACACTTACAACTCAAACCGTGGAGGTCTGCCACCCAGGACTGATACGACTGACCAGATTTCTTTTTGCTTTGAGGAAAATCCAGGCGGGAAAGAACCATGTGCATTTGTTGCCGATAATAAGAACTAAGCAATTCCAACATACGGGAAAAGGACAACTCGATGGGCTCTGACAGCGGAGCTTGTTTTCATAGTAAACGAAAAGTATCAGGCTCGATCCATGACAGAAGAAGGACTTTTGTAAGTCAGGATCCGTTACCTTAAAAAGCCAGAGGAGCAGGGGGGGGGGGGGTAGACCCGGGGCGGTGGCCCCTGGGGCCACAGCGGAGTGAGAAGACGTAATCAACTCCGTAAGCACAAGTTCTTGCTGCTGTTGATTTAACTGCTGCTGCTGCTTTTGCAGTGACTGAAGCAACACCAGATCTATGACAACCGCAAATAGAAAATAAGCACTAAACCTGTAGCCAATTATACTGTTGAAACAGTATAATTTATTGCAGACAAAGAATGGTAGAACACATACATTAAGTGAATGGCAAGTCACGGAACACAACTAATGTTTACATATGAGGCTCAGGCAAGAGCTACAACATGACTGAGGCATGCCTCGCACACCGCATGCTCGCCCGGTCGTTATGGCGCTGCAAGCCCTCGGAGGCGGCGTCATCATGCAGCGGACTTGGCCATGGCGCGTCTTTCAGATGCAGGACGCGGTTCGCAGTGACGCGCTCCAACAACAAGAGTATCACCAGGAGAGTTCCAACAAACGGTAATAGGTCCGCTGCTGTTCTCAACATCTATCAACAGTTTGACAGATAGAGTGAGTAGTAGTTTACAAGCATTAGCTGATTATACTGTAGTGCATGGACAAGCATCACTGTTGACTGATAGAAGGAGCAGTTACTGTATGTGTTTTACTGAAAAGTGATGCAGAAAGAAAAACTAGATACATTCAATGTTTCACTAACTTGTATTAACTGGCAAAAGGTAATTCCAAAAGGAGAACCCAATGATGCATTAAATGCCCTTTTCCACACACAAAAATCCAGATTGGATGAGCTGTACCCACTGATACAAACAAAAAACAAAAAATAGTAAATAACAAAATATGGTTCACACCCGAGTTAGCCAATCTAAAAAGTATTGTCCTAATCTGAAAGACCATTTCAAAGCAGACACATATCTAGAAAGCAAATAATTGTTACATAATAAAGAAACTGTATAATCCATGCAAACCAGCCTGGACTGTGATGATTTGATTTGATTTGATTTGATTTTTTCAGGAAAGCCAAAACAGTCTTGGTCCAACCCGCCACTGCCCACACCGAAACTAAGTTTACTGTGCAGTATCTCTCCCTGTATGTCTAGTAAAGCCAACCAATGCCCTTGAGCAGAGCAAGGAGTCCCTTTACCAGTTCTTTATTAGACACAATTTCTTCGGGTCTAGTTGTCCCAAATGTTCTGTGCCTTTTACTCTCCAATGCAATGCATTCAAAGATTAGATGTGATGCAGTTTCATCACCGTCATCACAGATCCTACATTTAGGGTCCTCTTCTGTTATTCCCATGTTTTTGTTGATGGACTTTGGTCCAATATTCTACATGCTGTCTTCTGAGCCAGTTACGTAGCACCAATTTGATAATTGCCTTGGTGATTGTCACGACAGGTTCCGGTCCAATAAATGGAGTCTCTGCCCCCATCCTGGCTAATCTGTCAGCATGTTTGTTGCCACTGATCCCCGAGTAGCCAGGGACCCACAATAGGTTTACTCTATTGTTTTCCCCTAGCTCCACCAGAACCCTGTGACATTCTGCAACAATTTTAGACCTTGTTGCAGGAGCTGCCAGTGATCTCAGGGCTGCCTGGCTGTCTGAATAGATATAGATGGTACGATCTTTGTAGCACCTACGCAAATTCTCCTCCACACACGCCCTGATGGCAGTGATTTCAGCCTGGAATACTGAGGCCAGTTTCCCTAGAGAGATGACGCCCTCCAGTCTTGGCTGCACCCCATATACCCCGGCCCCAATGCCTTGGTCTGATTTTGACCCGTCAGTGAACCAGACAATATCCCCAATATGGTGTCAAACTATTTTCTCCCACTGCTTCCTACTTCCAATTGTTATATTGAAAGGCTTGTTGAAGCAGTATGGGGTTATAATATAGTCGGCTGGCATTTCCCCAACCTTTCCTATATTTACCTCACTCACTATTTTAGTGTGTGATTCTGGATATCCCAAAGAGTTCCAGTTGTTGCCAGTTTTGAGTCTGTATGCACCAGCCGCTGCCTCCATCTTGACCCAATGCGGGTGTAATGCGGGCATATCCAGCATGGTTTCCATCCCAGCGGTTGGTGTGCTGCTAATTCCGCCTGTTATGGCTAAGCAGGCTAATTTCTGCACCTTACCAAGCTCCTTAGCAGCAACCTGCTGTTCTACCTTCTTCCACCATTCGACCGCCCCATAGGTGAACCTGGGTCTAATCACCGTGGTGTATATCCAGTGCATACCCTTGGGGCTCAGGCCCCAATTTTTGCCACAAGCTCTCCTGGTACTTACAAGAGTACCTTTTGCCTTGGAGCAAATATTCCTGATGTGGGGGGTCCATATCAGTTTCTCATCTAGGGGAACCCCTAGATGTTTCACTGTCCCCATCACAGGTAGCGCTTCATTGAAAAGCTTTAGATTCCAACTTGAATGTTGGATTTGCTTCTTTGTGAATGGTACAACAACAGTCTTCTTAGGACTAACCCCCAGATCCTGTTTTCTGCACCAGTCTTGCATAATGTCCAATGCACCTTGTGCCATATTCTTCACTGTGTCAGCAAATTTGCCAAGTATTACTATGACAAGATCATCTCAATATCCTAGGCAAAAATACTGCCTAGAGTTTAATTCTTCAATGAGATCATTCACCACTAGATTCCACAATAAAGGGAAAAGAACTCCTCCTTGCGGGCAACCCCTAGTGGTGTTGATTACCATTTTTTCATCCATCATGGTAGCCTCTACCTTTCTTCCACTGAGCATGGCCCTAGTCCACCTACATATAGTGGTCCCTAGGTCATGCACCTCTGCTGCCCTAACCATGGAATTGAAGGTCGTGTTGCCAAAAGTCCCCTCAATGTCCAGGAAGATACAGAGGGCTATTTCCTGAAAGTGTAGTGCTTTCTCCACCTTCCCAATGAGTTGGTTGAGAGCTGTCTCACATGATTTACCTGGCTGATATGCATGTTGGTTTGAATGAAGAGGAGCCCTACTTAAACTCTTTTCTCCAACATGCACATTAACCAGCTTTTCCAATGTCTTAAGAATGAAGGAGGACAGGCTGAATGGTCTCATATCCTTGGCCTTGGTATGATTAATTCTCCCTGGTTTTGGAATGAAGACAACCTTCACCACCCTCCAAGCATTGGGAATGATTCCTACTGCTAGGCTAATCCTGAATAACCTGCATAGGAATCTAATAAGATTTTCTCCCGCTTGTTGCAGGAGAGCTGGAAAGATTCCATCGGGGCCAGGTGACTTGAACAGTTGAACCTTACTGAAATAGACACACTCTTTGGCCAGATCTCAGTCCTCTTTGCAAATACCTGAGAACCGTTGTCTCTCAGGAATCGCATTCTGGTCTGAGTTATCCCCCAGAGTATATTGAGGAAACTGAGCCTTGAGGAGCAGTTCCATCAATTCATGTGCTGTCTTTGTAAACTCCCCATCCTCCTTCCTCAATGTTCCTCCTGGATTAGTTGGTACCCTAGTGAGGATTTTATGAGGTATCGCTTGAGCAGCCGTGCCCTCCACTTCCTCACAGAATACCTTCCAGGATGCCTCCTTTGCTCGTCTGATGGCAAGGTTGTAATTGACAAGGGCCTCACCATACTTTGCCCATTGTACTTTGCGCCTCGCAAGGTTAAACAGTCTTCGTACCTGTTTCCTTTGCATTTCCAGGTTATTATTCCACCAAAGCACACTCCTATTTGTGCACTTCTTGGTGATTGAGCGGTTGTCCTGATATGAGGTCACTATAGCAGAGATTATGGCCTCTCCTACTTCCTCAAACTCTGCTGGATTCCTTATCGAAGTTTTAATTTCCGATAGGCTGAAGTGAAGGTCTCTCCTATATGTCTCCCAGTCCGTTTTCCTGGGATTCCTATAGGCCATGATCTGTCTGGTTCCCATTTCAACCTTGACTTTAATATACATGTGATCTGATGAGGATAGCTCCAGGACCACATGCCACTGTTTGACGTAACGTCCCATCATCATGAAACCAAAAGTTATGTCAATTACTTCTTCCCTTCTACTATTCCTGAATGTAGGTTCATCACCCCTATTCAGGATCTCCAAGTTGTTAGATAGGAGAAATTCAAGAAGGTACTCACTTCTACTGTTGGTTTCCTTGCTGCCCCACGATAGATTGTGGGCATTGGCATCACATCCTACCAACAGTTCGTCACCTTGCTGATGGCAGGCTTCCATCAGTCTCCTCACTTCCAAAGAAGGAGGAGAGCTGTCTTCGTAAGGAAGGTATGCTGAGGCAAAAACAATTTCCCTCATGATACCTTCCTCACGTTGCTGCATCCTGATGGTCACAAGGTCCCTGGAACAAAAATCCATCATTGGTATGAAAGGGATTCCATTTCTAACATAAATGCATGTTCTGGAGTTTTTTAGATTTCTAGCATAAATCAGCTTACCTCCAGTACCACCGAGGCTCGATACACCCTTTGTATAACTAGGGTTCTTGTATCAGGGCCACGTCCACCTCCTGTCTCCCCAGGCGACGGCTCAGGGCAGCAGTGGCCCTTTTACTGTGCTGCAGGTTTATCTTCAGCACTTCCAGTCCCCAGCTTGCTGCCATTATTGCCTTTAATGTCTTTGATTACCCTGACGCCGATCTGCGAGAACCCTAAAAACAGTTTCAGGCCTTGCTCTCGCATTGCTTTCAGGGACTTCTCTCCAACCTCCACCACCAGGGTTCGTCCTTCCGGAAAGACCTTTTGGTTAATTACCCTCCAATCCTCTGTCGAGACTTTTGGGTTCTGGACCCTTATTTTCTCGAAAAGAGTCTTTGGAAGGACATCCTTAAGGATCTTTGGTACCCATATTGATACCTTTGCGGTCTTCAGGAGTTCGGTTGCTGTCTTGACCAGCAGCTTTGCATCCTCTCACGGAGATATCATGGGCACCTTGTCCTTAAGCCATTCTGCTGAGTGCTCCCCCTCGCAGACAAAAATGAGGGCACCACGATCTAGATAGGCCCTCCTGAATTTGGGTCCTGGACAAGCGTCCCCCCCCCCCCAAATCTCTTCAAAGAGGGCCATTTGCATGAGCTCCTCCTGCTGCGAGGTGATGCTCACCAGTGGGTATCCTTCTTGGACAACCGCCATTCTAAAGACTGAGACTGCAGTACTATAGGTCTGTTTGCCTATTTCCTGCCTCAGCCTTTTAGGATCACGCTTGTCCAGAGAGGAGGGAGTCTTAGATTCCTCCCTAACCCTCTTGCCACCTGTCTTTAATGTCGAGGGGGTCTGTGTATCCCCTTCGACCTGAGGCAGTTTCTTTTTGGGGGTCTTGTGCTCAAGCCCTTTTGATTCCCTCCACTTATGCTTAGGAAGCCATTCTTTTCCTTCCTTTTGCTTCTGTTCCTTGAGAAGTTTCCTCCTCTGAGCCCCAGACAAGGCCTTAATCCTAATCTGGTCCAACTTCTCTGTTACAGTTCCCACTTCTTGCTCAGGTCTAGACCCTGATTCAGAAGTAAGAGTGCACTCCATCGGTCTTGATTGCGATGTCTGAGTATCTGAGGTCTCAGATTGCCCCTCAGATTCTTTTAAAATACTTTCTTTCTCTGTGTTCATCTTAGTCCCACGAGATTTGGGGATTTATATGGTCCACACCATGCCAACCCCGCGCGGTGCAAGGCTACTTACTCAGGGAGGTCGCCCGGTATCCCTGAGGCTCCGTTCGAGACACATCCACCCATGTGCCACGCACCCCTCGGCATGGATCGCATCACACCTTGGGTTGGGAAAGGAATTGGGAAAGGACTGGGAGAGGATAAAGAAGACGGGACATTGTGGGACACGCTTAGTCAGATCCATCAGCTGAGGCCTCTCCGGCAGTAGGTTCTCTATCTTCGGTATAGCCCTCAGCTTCACACGGATACGCAAGCCTCTCCACCCGCACGGACAGTGCTTCGTCAAGGTGGTGTCCCCTGGAGAGGAGCCTGAACTCTAGTAAACAAACAGTGATAAGACCTACTTCTTCTTCAAGTATCTGTAGTCCCAATAACTTCAATGACTACTTTATTACAGTTAGAAAAGGCACTGTTACTGAAATCCCAGACTCAGTTCTGGATCTTTCTGTTTACTTACCAAATACAACCCACAGAAAAAATTGAAACCTGGTAGGATCAGGAGGCTTGGAGTTTAACGTCCCATCGAGAGCGTAGTCATTATAGTTGGAAACCTGGAAGAAAGTACAACGAAATGATAAAGTGAAAAACAATGAAAGTTTATAAAACTTCAGTGTCCAGATAACTATGGAATGTCATGTACTGTCCTAAAGAAAATTATTGGTGGGATCGCACAGCCATTAGCAACAGACATAAGCAACTGCCTATCTACAGTAGTTTTCTCAGATTTCTTGAAACCTGCATGAACAGTGCCAATTTACAAATAAGGAAACCCAGATAATATGACGCTTTAGGCCAATCTACTGCACTAACTAAAGTGAACTATAATGGAAAACCAGATATTAACCATTTTGAAGAAAATAATCTCTTTCATGATGCACAACATGGTTTCTGGAAGGGAAAGCCCTTTACTACTGCTTACTTTAAATGTCTTAATACAATTATGGTAATTTTTTACGTCTGTGTTTAGTCAACTGGTTTAGCATAACTTCCATGCATTTCAAATTCTTGTTCAAAGATTTGATAAGATCTTGTCATACAGAATTTGTATGATAAAAAATAGAAGTATATATCCATCATCATCTGTATGCATCAGTGTCATTGTTGCTCTGGTCTTCAGCTCTCCACGCTACCCTGTCCTGTGCAAGTCTCTTCACCAGAGAATACGTTTGGCAACCTACATCCTTTTGAATCTGCTTACTGGATTCGTCCCTTGGTATCCCTGTACTATTTTTACCCCACACACTTCCTTCTAATGCTAAGTTGACAATTCCTTGACGTCTCAGAATGTGTCCAACCAATCTATCCCTTCTCTTAGTCAGGATATGCCAGCAACTCCTTTCTCCCCAATTCAGTGAAGCACCTCCTCATTAGTTATGTGCTCTACCCATCTAATCTTCATCATTCGTCTGTAGCACCACATTTCAAAAGCTTCTATCATCTTTTTGTCTGAACTCCTTATTGTCCACGATTCACTCCCATACAATGCTTCACTCCAGACAAATGCTTTCAGAAAGGACTTCCTAACATTTAAATTAATATTGGATGTCAACAAGTCTCACTTCTTTAGAAATGCTTTTCTTCCCATAGCCAATCTGTATTTTATAACTTATTTACTTCGCCCATCAGAAGTTATCTTGCTACCCAAACAACAAAATTCATCTACTACTTTTATTGTCTCATTACCTAATCTAATTACTTCAGCATCACCTGATTTTCTGACATTACATACCATTACCTTCGTTTTACTCTTGTTAATGTTCATCTTATACCTTCCTTTCAAGACACTGTCCATTCCATTCAATTGTTCTTCCAGATTCTTTACAGACTCTGACATAATTACTATGTCGTCGGCAAACCGCAAACCTTTTTATTTCTTCTCCCTGAACTTTAATTCCCTCTCCAAATTTCTCCTTGCATTCCTTCACTGCTTGCTCAATGTACAGATTGAACAACATTGGGGAAAGGCTACAATGCTGTCTTACTCCGTTCCCAACCTCTGCATCCCTTTCTTGCCCTTCAACTCTAATAACCGCTGTCTGGTTTTTTTATAGGTTGAATATAACTCTTCGCTCCCTATATTTTACCCCTGCTACCTTCAGAATTTGGAAGAGTGTATTCCAGTCAACATTGTCAAAAGCTTGCTTCAAAGCTACGAATGCCAAAAACTTAGTTTTGCCCTTCCTTAGTCTATCTTCTAAGATAAGCACTAATGTGAATATTGCCTCCCATGTTCCTACATTTCTCCTAAATAAAAAAAGTGATCTACCCCGAGGTCAGATTCCACAAGTTTTTCCATTCGTCTGTAAATAATTCCTCTTAGTATCTTACAACCATGACATATTAAACTGATAGTTCTGTCATTTTCACACTTGTCTGCACTTGCTTTCTTTGGAATTGGAATTATGATATTCTTTTTGAAGTCATAGGGTATTTCCCCTATCTCATACTCCTTGCATACCAGGTGGAACAATTTTTTCACAACTGGCTCTCCTAACGATATCAGCAGTTCAGACAGAATATCATCTACGCCAGGGGCCTTGATTCGACTCAAGTCCTTCAGCGCGCTGTCAAATTCTTCTCGCAGTATCATATCTCCTATCTCATCTTCCTCCACTTCGTCTTCCATTTCTAGAATACTGCCTTCAAGTTTATTTCCTTTGCATAGGCCCTCTATATATTCCTTCCATAGTTCAGCTTTCCCCTCTTCGCTTACTACTGGTTTTCTGTCTGAGTTCTCAATAATCATACAACTGCTTTTCTTGTCTCCAAATATCTCTTTTATTTTCCTGTAGGCGGTATCTATCTTTCCCCTATTTATACATTCTTCTATGGTTCTGCATCTGTCCTCTAGCCACTCCTGCCTAGCCAGTCTGCACTTCATGTCAATCTCATTTTTCAAACGTTTGTACTCCCTTTTTCCTGTTTCACTTGCTGAATTTTTATATTTTCTCCTCTCATCAATTAAGTTCAGTATATCCTGTGTTATCCAGGGATTTCTATTAGGCCTTGACCTTCTGCCTATATGATCCTCTGCTGCCTTCACTACCCTATCTCTCAGAGCTACCCATTTCTCTTCTACTGTATTACTTTCCCCCGTTTCAGCCAATCCTTGGCTAATGCTCCCTCTGAAACTCTCAACCACCTCTGGTTCCTCCAATTTATCCAAGTTCCATCCCCTAACGTTTTGTATCTTTCTGCAGTCTCTTAAGTTTTACTCGGCAGTTCATAACCATTAAGTTATGGTCAAAGTCTATATTTGTCCCTGGATTTGTCTTACAAGTATTAATCTAATATAATCTAGTTTAGAACCTGGTTTCTAAATCTATTCCTTACCATTATAAAGTCAATCTGGTACCTTCCAGTGTCTCCTGGTCTCTTCCACATATACAGCCTTATTTCATGATGATTAAACCAAGTGTGCTCTGTGCGAAATTCTACCAAGTGATCTCCTCTTTCATTCCTATTCACCTACTACATTTCCTTCTCTTCCCTTTCCTACTACGGAGTTCCAGTCCCCCATCACAATCAAGTTTTCATCTCCCTTAACTTTCTGATGATTTCTTTTATCTTCTCATACATTTCTTCGATATCCCCATCATTGGCCTTGGTAGTTGGCATATAAACTTGAACTACTGTTGTTGGTGTTGGCTTTGTGTCTATCTTTGCTACAATAGTGTGTTCACTATACTGTTCATAGTAATTTACCCACATTCCTATTTTCTTATTCATTATCAGACCTACTCCTGCATTACCACCAACTGATTTTGTATTGATAACCCTGTACTCACCTGACCAGAAATTCTGTTCATCCTGCCACCGAACTTCACTAATCCCTACCATATCTAACTTTAACCTAACATTTCTCTTTTCATATTTTCTATGCATCATTAAGATTTTGAAAATTAGAGACCGAGAGAGAGAGAGAGAGAGAGAGAGAGAGAGAGAGAGAGAGAGTGAGAGAGATCATTTAACTTACCCAACGCACAAGCTAGTTGACAAATACTAAAACACAAACACAGATTCAAGCTTTCGCAACCATTGGCTGCTTCATCAGGAAAATAGGAAGAGAGGAGGGGAAGAAGGGAAGGATGCGGGTTTTAAGAGAGTGGATGAGGAGTCATTCCAATCCCAGGAGTGGAAGGACTTACCTTAGGGGGAAAAGGAAAGATAAACAAACACCCACACACATACACATGCAAACACCCCAAGGCAGACATTTGCAGAAAGCAAAGAGGTTGGACAGAGATACCAGTTGTGACAGAGGCTCTGTCCAGAGAACAGAGGCAAAGATGTTATAGAATGGTGGGCGGGAATTTGAATTTAGTGGAGGCTGAGGCCAGGTGGGCAACGGGAAGAGAGAATATGCTGAAGGGCAAGTTCCCAACTCTGGAGTTCTGAAAGATTGGTGTCGGTTGGAAGTATACAGATTACCTGGATGGTGTAACTCTGTGCCAAGATGTGCTGGCTGTGCACCAAGTCATGCGTAGCCATAGGGTGATCCTCATTACCAACAAACACTGTATGCCTGTGACCATCCATGTGAATGGACAGTTTGTTGCTGGTCATTCCCACATAGAACACTTCACAGCGCAAGTGGTTCTGCCCTTAATCGTGTACACCTTCTGGGTTACAGGACTGAAGTAAGTAATGGGTGTCATTTCTCTGTAACAACCATGTTGCCTGTCCTTTAAGAAAACAATTCATATGTGTTCTATATTAAACTAAGTTAATAATTTTGTAGAATTTCTTGCTAATTTTAGACACTTTAACTTGCTTTACTTTGGGAGTAAATGAGGTCACAAACTGAAAAGCAGAAATAGTGAGTGATTGACCCGTACGAAAAATGAAAGAAAACTTATTATCTCTTCGAGTAAATCCTTTTTTGAGCCAGGGAAAAAGGAGAGAGATAGGTGGCAAGTGCAACAGGGACATGTGTTAACATGTCGAACCAGCACTATGTAAGGATAACATGTAAATGTGCTCAGTGTTTTCCTTTTCATTGGGGGTTTTCCTTTATTCCTAAAAGGTTCTAAAACAACTTCCCTACTGTAAGTACATTCTCTAAAAAGTAGCTGAAAGAAACTAAATAAATGAAAAAATATAAATACTTTCAGAAGAAAACTGATGGAGGAGGGATATGTCATAACCATGTCTCTCTATTAGTATCCAATATGAAGACCAAAAGAATAAATATCTGAAAAATAAACAAATAAATTTATAAAATAATATATCAAGGAAAAAAGTGCAGTTAGGTGCTTAAATTGCAATCCACACAATATATCATTTAAACATAAATAGATAAAAGCTTTCTGCATGATAAATGTTTAGCATTTAAACTGCATTGCAGTTTATAGCAATTCATTGTGTAAGAGAATTAATGTTCAGTTTTTTGTGTGAAAGTGGCAGGTAAATGAAATCCAGAAACTGAATTAATGTGATGAAATGTACAAACAAAGATCATTTTTGCATACATCACGACAAACTGCAGGGACATAAACAATACAAGCTAGTTGAACAGAGCTAACAATTTAATATGATAGCTAAACATGGGGCTTGTAGACATCAGGAAAGGCAAAGGACAACTAAAAATATTGGTACTGTTTTATGCTAAGATCTTTTTAATGACTTTGTTCTTGGATAGAAAAAGAGAGCCCTGTGGAATAACAGCAAAAAATTTACCAAATAATTCTAGTGACTAGATGAAAAATACAAACTGTTCAGTGAGATTTATGGAGAGGTCTAACTAGGTAAGACTATGCAGAAAAAGAGGGATAGATCTTCTTACTGTTTAGGACACTTCACTGCAATGCTTCATGGGTGACCCTCCACTGCAGGTCCTAAAGTAAGGCATTTGAGTATTTGACAAGAGAATGATGAGGATCAAAAAGAATTTGTGATAATTGCGTGTAATGTTTTGGAGTGGAGATTGCCTTTGATACTTTCATGAAATCACAATGGCTGCTGAGTTTCAATCATCAAAGCAAATGTTGCTGGGTAGCATAAGAGCAGATAGCATCTCCTTGTTGAAAAGTGTCACTAATTGCTGCATCACACAACAAATGGGTGGAAATGTTTCACAGTTACCATCAGATAATTTGTATAGACTTCCTAGCTTGGTGAATTATAAGTAATAAAAGAAAGGACAGAGTTAATTTTTAGGAAATTGTAACTGAAGTAGCTTCTCTATTAAGTTGAAGCTAGCACTTGAGTTCACACTTCTAGTGAGTCTATGCACTGAATAGGGAACACTATAACACTGGCGCATGTCATAGTTCGTCGGCTTCAGGTGCCAGTGGCTGTTAGGTGGCAGGCCGGCAAACACAAGTGTCACTGTCTCCCAGCCGGCAGTGTACTCACAGGTGGCGGCTCATAGTTTGGTTTACCAACCGACACTGAGCGGATCCAGGCAATGTCCATCAGCAAGGCCTCATTGGCAGAAGATGCATAGTCATCGAGGAGACTGCAAGTCGGTACCTGGCCACAGAGGCGATAGTGGTGTTGTGACTGGTGATGGTGTCTCATCCATTGCGGGATGCCGCCTGCTATGATGGGAGAGCCCAGTACCGATGACAAACCCAATACTGGAGATAATTGGAGTGGCGGCTTGGTTGAGATGGCTGGCAGTGGTCCAGCAGGGCCAGACTGTGGGACCTGTGTTTGCACAGGGGCGGCCCCTTCCACAGCAGGAACAACTGCCAGCGAGCACTGTGCACAGAACCACCAGTGCCCCAGAGGTGCCAGATGCTGCACCTGCAAAGGAGGTATAGAGACCGGCAGCATCGGAGGCAGCACCTGTGGTGTGGGCCCGGAGCAGCCTGGTGGTGTAAATGGTCCCAGTGATGAAATCCCATACCCAGACGGCGGATCAAAGAGAGTAGCAGCATGGGGACGGTCGCGGCATGAGCAGATGAAGCAACATTCTCAGTTGGTGACCGGTGAATAATTCAGCAGGACTACAATCCCCCATCGGCGTAAAGAGGTAAGAAGATAAGAATCAAAGCACAGCATCATCCACAGAAGAAGACACCACATACTTGCACACCTGGACCTTGAAAGTGTGCACTAGCTGCTCCGCCTCAACGTTAGACTGGGGGTGAAAAAGCGGAGTAGGGGCATGGCGGACCCCCAGCTGGGCACAAAAATCACAAAAAGCAGAGGAGGTAAACTGAGGGCCATTGTTTGAAACCTAGGTACAAAGAAGGCCTTCAATGGCAAAAACCTTAGAAAGAGACCGAAGACTCATGGCCATAGTCATGGTAGAGCAGCACATGACATAAGGAAAGTTAGACCAGGCATCCATGACAAAACAACAATATAAGAATTATGAAAGGGGCCATCATAGTCCACATGTATGCACTCCCATGGTTGTCGAGGCTGTGTCCAAGGCAAAAGCGGCACGCATAGCGCTGCTTGCTGCGAAGCACATTGTGAGCAGGAGGTCCGAGGTACACAATATCGCTGTAAACACATGCTGTCAAGGCAGCATTTTAGTGCAGGAGGGCCCCCAGTGACCTTCATGTAGCAATGTCAACACACGTGAACGTAGGGACACTGGCACAACCACCCGAGACTGAAGGCTGTCAGTAGTCTGGTATCCCGGAACGACATGTTTGAGAGCCCGCCAGGACCACATGGACTATGACAGCAGTCGTTAGGCGGCGCGCACAACCTACTAGCGCTGCCATCGCCACTAGAGCGCTGCACGCCGTAGCTCACCTACCGCGCCGCACTATATAGGGCCGGAGCCACAGCTCGCTCCTCAGTCTTGTGTTGACTGTGCTCCGTTTACTTTCGCTATTCATTGGTTATCCGGCTTCGTACTCTGCTCTGTCACGGTTCCGATTTGGCTTTCATTTGGATCTTTGTTTTTTCGATTAGTTGTTGTTATTGTCATCTCTGTGGTTTCGTGGAGTGTTTCACGTTAGCGGCGACGTTTGATCGGTCGGTCGTCGCTAGTCGCTCCCGACTCAGTCAGGTCTTCGGTCCCACTAATTGGTGACGAGGTAAAAGGATCCATCACGTTTCATGGACGAACGACTTGTGCAACTCGTGGAGCAGCAACAACAACAGCTGCTCCTACAGCAACAGCAAACTGACTTGTTACGACAGAAATTCAACTGTTGGCAGAACTCTTACAGGTTCAGGGTTCCCAACCCGTCCAAGCAGTTGTCACGTCGTCGACGGATTTCCGCCCCCCTGCATTTCCGCCCTTTAATGACGCCAAAGAGGATTGGGATACTTACTTACAGCGGCTGAAACGGCACTTTGCCGCCTTTCAGGTCTCTGATGATGCTCTCCAATGGTCGCTTTTTCTTTCTTGGGCTTCCCCCGAGACCTTTTTCTTACTAAAGAAGTTGGCCCCCCTCTCCAATCTGGTGGCACTGACGTTCGAGGAGATTTGCGCATTGCTTTCGAATTATTATTCCCAACGATTTCACTTTGTCACATCGCACCTCGAATTCCATCAGTATCACAAACAGCCATGTCAATCATATCAGTCATGGGTGACAGATTTTCAAGGACTGAGTCGGCGTTGTGAATTCACGTGCTCCAACCCGTCTTGTAAAACCTCCTATGCTGACTCTCTCATCCGTGATGTTGTCGTTCAGTTGGCTCCAGATCCAGAAGTGCGGACGGCGGCCCTGAAGCTGGACGACCCCTCTCTGGAGGACATCCTGAAGATTGCACATTCTTTCGAGATTGCACAGGCGGCAAATGAGCGCCTCATGGCTCATCCTCAGGTAGCAACTGTACAACTGCCGCAAAGGGGACGTAACGCTCGGAAGGTCTTGCCCCGCCGGCAGCGTCGTGAGCCTTTCCTCTCTGACGTGTCCATGGCCTCAGAACGACCGGTCACTTCTCGTCGGCGGTAGGCAACGTGGTTTACCGTCCTGTCCCGACTGTTTTACGGCGCACCAACGGGCGGACTGTCCAGACCGCTGGGCCCACTGTAGTCGTTGTGGAAAAGATGGGCATCTCCATTCGGTTTGTCAGCAAACGGCAGGACAGACTTCCCAGAATTCTTATTCGCGTCAGGGGACAGTTCATGAACTGCAGGCTACTGTTCCCCAGGGTGATTCTCCCACTACCAAATTGTTTATTGATCTCAGAATAGCTAACCATGACGTCCGCTTCC
Organism: Locusta migratoria; assembly: GCA_026315105.1. NCBI lineage: Eukaryota > Metazoa > Arthropoda > Insecta > Orthoptera > Acrididae > Locusta > Locusta migratoria. The sequence continues at coordinate 152,741,785 of CM048750.1, forward strand.
AGGTGGACACAGGGGCGATAGTCTCCCTGGTGAACCTCCCGACATATGCCCGTCTCGGCTACCCAGAATTGGACCCGCCCTCCCGCAGGTTGGTAGCATACGGTGACAGTGCAATTCCTCTGAAAGGTCAGTTTACCACTTTGGCAACTTACAAAATGGTTACACGTCCTGTAACCCTCTTTGTGGTCAATAGCCACTCAGCTGGCAACATTTTCGGCCTCGATGCGTTCTCACTATTTGGGTTCTCCATCTTCAATGAGGTGCAGGTCATTTCTGACACTGTTCCTTTCCAGGAACTCGAGGACCCTTGTGCCTCTTTTGCGTCTCTGTTCGAACCGGGTCCAGGGTGTGCAACCAATTTTGAGGCACATATTACTTTACGCCCCGATGCGGTGCCCCGTTTCTGCCGTGCACGCCCTCTCTTGGGCTCTCTTTGTCACGCTACAATTACGAAATTCACTTGTGGCCTACAGAGGTGCCGAATTTGATCATGAAGAACTTCTCTGATTTTATTTGGACAAGGAAGCAAAGGCTACTGTGGATAATTTTCTTATTACGTCTTTGGTACCGTCTGCTGCCGTGGCTTCTGACCTGGTGCTATGTCAGGTCTTGCATGATATTCGAACCAGTTGGCCAGATAGTCCTCTGTACCGAGTATCTGACCCCTTGCAGAATTATTCTTCTTTCCGGCTATGTTTGGCTGAATGTGATGGGGTTATCCTACTGGCTACTTATTGTGACCGAAGACCTGACTGGGTCGGGAGCGACTAGCGACGACCGACCGATCAAGCGTCGCCGCTAACAAGAAACACTCCACGAAACCACAGAGACGACAATAACAACAACTAATCGAAAAAACAAAGATCCAAACGAAAGCCAAATCGGAACCATGACAGAGCAGAGTACGAAGCCGGATAACCAATGAATAGCGAAAGTAAACGGAGCGCAGTCAACACAAGACTGAGGAGCGAGCTGTGGCTCCGGCCCTATATAGAGCGGCGCGGTAGGCGCGCCACAGCGTGCAGCGCTCTAGTGGCGATGGCAGCGCTAGTAGGTTGTGCGCGCCGCCTAACGGCTGCTGTCATAGTCCATGTGGTCTGGCGGGCTCTCAAACATGTCGTTCCGGGATACCAGATCCCTCCCCCCTGAAACGGGCGCGTAGGGACGGAAGCGCCCAGGACAGTGCTTTGGAAGGTGGACCGATGGCACGAGGGGTGTCACGGATGGAGAGCCCGCTAAGTCAAGGTACGGATGTGGGGCCTCCATAGAGGTACAATGATGCGATGGTGTGGAAGGCGATTGCCGAGAGGGTGAATGTGGAGGCGAGGACTCTACTTCCATGCCCGTGTCCCCTGGGGTTGCCAATGTCGCCCCAAGGTGCACATGGGGCCCCGGTGGTGGGGGTGTGTCAGAGGATGATCTGCCCTGTGAGCACCGTTGCGGCTGAGAGTGTGCCATCTCTGGGTCTGCATCGACTGGAGCCGTGGACAACGCCCGAGAGCGCAGATTGTAGCCGTGTGATCAAGGAATTGGCGATAGCAGGGGCTCCGGGTCCGGCTGTGCTACTGGTTGGGATGAGGCAGGGAAATGAGAGCGAAGTTGGTTAGTATGTCGGCGCTCCAAACCCCTCTGAGTGTTGACAGAGAGGAGGCGTCGCCCGTGAGTGACCACTACGGTAGCCGGCACCCATGAGGGCTTCATACCATAGGAACGGGCCCACACAGCGGATCCTGGTGCATATTGCCCAGTGTACCAAGTCCTTGGTTCCGAGGGCTGTGGGGCCAAGAGATGGAGAAGGGTGCGTGGCTGACGGCCATGGAGGAGTTCTGCCGGGCTACAATCCTGGATAGGGGTAGTCCTGTAGGTACTCAGGAATAATGTGAGGGCTGCTGCGGTGGTGGAGGTGCCCACGGATTTCAGCATTTGTTGTTTAAATGTTTGCACCATCCGCTCAGCAGCACCATTAGAGGCTGGGTGGAATGGCGGACTAAACAGGTGTTTGATGCCATTTGCATCACAAAACTGCTCAAAGGCTGCCGCTGTAAACTGGGGCCCATTGTCAGAGACGATGGTACGGGGAAGACCCTCGATAGCAAGAATTTGTGTGAGGGCATTGAGTGTGGCAGTCTTGGTGGTGGACGCCATGCTGACTACATAGGGGTAGTGGGAATAGGCATCAATGATAATAAGCCACATAGATTCCAGAAAGGGGCCCGCAAAGTCAAGATGGGTGCGGTCTCAAGGGCGACGTGGAGCAGGCCAGGGAGAGAAAGATTGGGCCGGAGCAGCCTTGTGCTGAGCACAAGTGGAGCAATTGCGGACGATGGCCTCCACGTCTTTGTTCAGACCTGGCCAATAAACGTGTCTCCTGGCCAGGGATTTCATACGTGACATACCCCAATGTCCCCGATGGAGAAGATCCAGAACCTGAGGGCGTAAAGCAGGTGGGATAACCACCCGGTGGGTATCGCCCTCAGCAACGAGGAGGAGAACACCATCAATGACAGACAATCGACAAGAGAGATGGGACCAGGCACGTAGCTGGGATGCTGTCGACTTCGGGAAGTAAGTGGGCCACCCATGAAGTACATGATGGATGACCCGTCGTAAGAGGGGGTCCTGGTGTGTGTCTGCAGCAATGCGCGTGGCTGTGATAGGGAACCCATCTAAGGTATTTTGCCGTTCCAGATCAATGTGGAAACAGGAGACTTCATGTCGGTCAAATGCTGGATCAGGTCCTGAAGGCAGACGAGAAAGAGCGTCTGCATTGGTGTGTTGTGTAGCTTGCACTTAATGGTGTAATTGTAGGAACTAAGAAATAGAGCCCAACGCTGGAGTCTTTGGGCCGTACATTCTGGGAGGTGAGAGTGTGGCCCAAATAGAGTGACCAATGGTTTGTGGTTAGTAATGAGGGTAAACTTGGCCCCAAAAAGATACACATGGAATTTCGTAACCGCATAGACGATCGCCAACGCCTCCTTTTCTATCTGAGAGTAGTTCTTTTGAGCAAGTGTCAGGGTCTGGGACGCATAGGCTATCGGTTGTTCAGTACCATCATCATTGCGGTGTGCCAACAACGCTCCAATGCCATATGGAGATGCGTCCGCTGCCAGAACAAGGGGACGTGATGGAGAAAAGAGCGTAAGGCAGGGTGCCGAACGCAACAGGCGCTTTAGCCGCTGAAAGGAATGCTCACAAGCATCTGACCACCGGAATTGTACACCTTTCTTCCGGAGACAGTTGAGGGGGTGCATAATGTGGGCCGCTGGTGGGAGGAACTTTGCATAATAGTTCACCTTTCCCAAAAACGCCTGTAACTCCTGCAGGTTTTGAGGGCGTGGTAGAGCATCAATCGCCGATACTTTGCAATCTGTGGGCTGGATTCCGTCTTTGGAGAGCAAGTAGCCAAGGTATTCAACCCATTCCTGGAAAAAACTGGCATTTATGGAGGCGGCACCTGAGCCCTGCGTCCCGCAATGTGGTGAAGAGAGTGCGGAGGTTATGCAAATTGCTCCTGGCGTGTAGCCCCAGTAACGATGACATCATCACGATAGTTGGCACAACCGGGTATAGGCATGGTTAATTGTTCGAGATACCTCTGGAAGATGGCTGGAGCCGAAGAAATCCCAAAAGGTAAACGTTTGTATTTGTAAAGACCAAAAGGGGTATTGATGACCACAATTCGTTGAGATTCCTCATCGAGCGGGATTTGCAAATAGGCGTCAGCCAGGTCTATCTTAGAAAAGTATTCACCGCCAACAAGCTTCGTGAGGAGGTCCTCTTGCCGTGGAATTGGGTAGGTTTCGACCTGTGCCTGGGCATTGATGGTGGATTTAAAATCACCACAAAGGCGGAGGGCGCCATTAGGCTTGAGGACCACTACCAGTGGTGTGGCCCAGACACTCGTTGTGACAGGTTCGATGACTCCTGCGGCATGCAGACGGTCGAGTTCCATCTTTACAACCAGAGTAAAATGGACAAAGGAACTAATATCAATTTTTATAGCTGCTATCTAGTCTACTTGACATTTTATATTAGAAGAATCACATGCATTTTTTAATAATATTTCTACTTAATTAAAGAAATACTCATTATACTTTAGCTTGCAAGCCTCAATACATTGTCAGGAGATATGATCATTAAATAAATGTAAAAAGTAAACTACAAGATAATCATGAAGATACAACTACTCGTAACAGGTTTTTTGAAATGTATTATAAAATAAAAAAAGAAATGATCTAAAACGATGGGCATATTTCAGTGCAACATTGTGTGCAAATTTCAATTCAATTCAATTGGTCAGGAACTTCCCGAGATTTGCCATAATGCACATTTAAATTTTCCATTGTATTTTTGCAGCAGTCCAGCTGCGTAATCAATGCTCTCAGGTCATATTTGAGCAGAACTCAGCCAAATACTTATGGGGAACAGTATGTGGCATACTCACACATCGGGAAACCGTCTGATTTATTGTATATGCACCACTCAAAAACACCTCAATAAAAACATTGTCAAGTCACACTTTTTAAACAGCTTTTTGTTTCCCATGCCATTGCAACGCATACCAGGTACCGAACCTTTTTTCTTTCCATTGAATTGCAATGCATGTCAAATACAGATAATTTTTATTTATTTATTTAACAATTGAAATGTTTTTTAGCAAACTGACAAAAATACCTTAATGATTAATGTTTGATCTGCTATTAACGTGGAAGTAAAATCTGAAAATTGAAACTATTACAGATAATATTATTTTAACAAATTATGTATTGTGGGCATCCGCAGCTGTAGACTTGAGTCATACTGATGGAAACCACTTCAGCTGAATGATATTCTTTTATTGACCAACTAGTTTCGTGGCATTAGAGCCACATCATGAGCGTTATCTGTATACAAAGAAGAGCAAATGCCAGTAACAATCATGTAAAATAGCATAACGTTATTGTTACTGGCATTTGCTCTTCTTTGTATACAGATAACGCTGATGATGTGGCTCTAATGCCACGAAACTAGTTGGTCAATAAATGAATACCATTCAGCTGAAGTGGTATCCATCAGTATGACTCAATATTATTTTAGTCTTCTGCGATCATGTGAATACTAATATCTCCCAGTCAAAGAAATCAGTTTTGCTTTCATTTGATGTGACAGTTGCACAGGAAAGAAAACAGCAGAAATCATGAAACAGATACACAATTTACCTGCAGACTAATGTCATGTCGTTAGTCAATAAATGAACAATGTGTAGTCTGTCTCAATGGCATGATTCTAACAACGTCATTACCATGAAGGAATGCATTCACGAGATTAGCGCGAAAATTGTACCAATACAAAAGGTTTAGTTAAATAATAACCCCCATCTAAGAGAAATGTTCTCTCTATTCTGTAATCTGATACACCACCTTTCATTTCAGCATTTATGGTGGTTTCTTTAGCACATATATTGTTGGCTTACAACTTTAGCTGAAGGTAGGTAGATATGGTAAGACAGATTTCGGATCCAGGTTTTAAGCTGTAAGACATAGCCAGGGGCAGATATAGACTCTGAACATAACTTATTGGTCATGAACTGTAGGCTGAAACTGAAAAACTGCAAAAAGGTAGGGAAATAAGGAGATGGGACCTTGATAAATTAAAGGAACCTGAAGGTCTTGAGCACTTCAGAGGGAGCTTTAGGCAACAACTGACAGAAACGGGGGGAAATAAAACAGTATAAGAAGAATGGGTAGCATTGAGAAATGAAATAGTGAAGGCAGCAGAGGACAAAATAGGTAGAAAGGCAAGACCTACAAAAAAATCCTTGGATATCACAGGAAATACGAAATTTAATTGATGAGAGGAGAAAATATAAAGAAAGGTGTAAATGAAATGGGCAAAATGGAGAACAGACGACTAAGAAATGAGATTGACAGGCAGTGTAAAATAGCTAAGCAGTAGTGGCTAGAAGGCAAGTCTGTAGAAGTATGTATAAATTGGGGGAAGAATACATACCACCTACAGGAAAATAAAAGAAACATTTGGAGACAAGAAAAGCAGCTGTATGAATATAAAGAACTCAGATGGAAAACCAGTTCACAACAAAGAAGGGAAAGCTGGAAGGTGGAAAGAGTATATAGAGAGGCACTACAAAGGAAATGAACTTAGAGACAATATTGTAGGAAGGGAAGGGGATGCAGGTGAAGATTAAATAGGAGATACTCTACTGAGAGATTAATTTGGCAGAGCATTGAAGACTTAAGTCGAAACAATGCCCCTGGAGTGGACGACACTCCCTCAGAACAATTAAAGTCTCTGGGAGAGCCAGCCATGACAAAACTATTTCACCTGGTGTGTAAGATGTATGAAGCAGGGGAAATACCCTCAGACTTTAAGAAAGTCTGAAAAAAAGCAACGAATTCCAAAGAAAGCAGGTGCAGCACAGGCGTGAAAATTACAGAACCATCAGCTTAATAAGTCATGGTTGCAAAATTTTAACACTAATTATTTACAGAAAGATGAAAAGCTGGTAGAAGCCGACCTTGGGAAAGACCAGTTTGGATTCAGGAGAAATGTAGGAACACGGGAGGCAATCCTCACTTTACGGCCTATCCTAGAAGATAGATTACGGAAAGGCAAACCTGCATTTCTAGCTTTTTTAGATTTGGAGAAAGCTTTCGACAATGTTGATTGGAATACACTCTTTCAAATTCTGAAATCAGCAAGAGTAAAATATAGAAAATGGAAGGTTATTTACAACTTGTACAAAAACCAGACATTAGTTATCAGAGTTGAAGGGGAAGCAGAGGTTGGGAAGGGTGTAAGTCAGAGTTGTAGTCTTTCCCCAATGTTATTCAGTTGTACATTCAGCAAGCTATAAAGGAAACCGACGAGAAATTTGGAGAAGGAATTAAAGTTCAGGGTGAAGAAATAAAAACCTTGTGTTTTGCTGATGACATTGCAATTCAGTCAGAGACAGCAAAGGATCTGGAGGAGGAACTGAACAGAATGAACAGTGTGTTGAAAGGAGAACATAACATGCACATCAACAAGAGCATAACAAGGGTAATGGAATGCAGTCTTAGAAAATCAGGAGATGCTGAAGGAATTAAATTAGGTAATGAATCAATAAATGTGGTAAATGAGTTTTGTTACTTGGGCAGTAAAATAACATATGATGGCCACAGCACAGAGGATATAAAATGCAGAATGGCAATGGGAAGAAAAGCGTTTTTGAAAAAAAAAAAAAAAAAAAATTGTTAACATCGAATATTAATTTAAGCATAAGGAAGTCCTTTCTGAAGGTATTTGTGTGGAGTGTTGCCTTGTATTGGAGTGAAACATAGGCGCTTAACAGTGCAGGCAGGAAGAGGATAAGGCTTTTGAAATGTGGTGTTGCAGAAGAATGCTGAAGAAAAGCCACAGTCACTTCTTAGAAAAAAAAACTTAATATAGCCCCTACTTCCATCTAACTACCAATGGTGTCATTTTCAAGTGCCTATTATCACAACTTAGCTATTACAATGATTCAATCACATTAAACAGCGTAAATTTTCTAAATTTACCACAAAATAATAATAAAAATAAAGAGAGAGAGAGAATTTAGAGCGTAAATGCACTGTGTTCAGCTGTGGGCACATGTGTTTCATCCATCGTCATCATAAAGAATGAAACACTTGCCAACGGCTGAATATAGGGCATTCAGGCTCTGAATTTAATGTAAGTTTCTGAGCTTTGCCAGATGGGTATATCCGAATCCCTTTAGAGAGAAAGCCATGCAAAATTGACATAGGTTTCTCTAAATAAATACAACTTTGGAATAATTGGAAAATAAGACTGACCACTTGAAAATTCAAACAATTGTACAATATGGTGGAAAAATGTTTTGTGTATATTAAATGAGCCAAATGACTGTAATGATGATATTGTAGAAAAATGTAGGATATATTATTAAAAGAATTAATTTTAAAAAAGTTTAATATTTGTAATCCGAAGGGACCAAACTGCTAAGGTCATCGATTCCTAGTCTTACAATATAATTTAACTGATTCTGAGGACAACACACACACTCATGCTTGAGTGAGGACTCGAACCTCTGTTGGAAGTGGCCATGTATTCCACGTTGTTGTGCCCCAGATCACGCGGCCATTCCCGTGCAGCGCACATGGTTTGATAAATTATTAAACTCTTCACTGTTTAATTGGTTGAATCAATGTAATTTTTTTTTATCATAGGAACTTGAGAATGAAGCCATAGTGCACCAAAACTAGTAGTGCATTGGTAATCAGATGGAAGTATATTTAATTTGACAAGTTTAAATTTATTTATTTTCAAAAATCTTCCCAGATTGTGGGATACAAACATACACGCACACACACATATATAACATAAAACAGACATATATGGCTTAAAGAATGTGCACTACTGGCAGTATTTACACTGACTTGGTTCAAGCCTTTTATATTTGAGGTGATCTAAAAACTCTGTTACTGAATAAAAGCAATGGTCTAATAAAAAATGCCCTTAGGGTTCTGCAGTAGAGTGGGCATGATGATATTATTTTTATCTTATGTGGTAGGCTATAGTAGATGTGAACAGCACTATTTATTGTGGAACATTTATATAAGTTGCTGTTCTTGTTTGCTGGACATGAAAATTTTCCTTTTGTCTTGTTTTGTGCTGATGAATATTGAAATTTTGGTTTGAGTCGTTTAAATTTTTCCTAACATATTTACAAATTTCAAGTATATACATATGGGGGAGTGGAAGGATTGACGACTTCTGAAAGAGGGGTTTGCAGAAATCTGTTTGCCGGGCATGGTGGATTGCTCTTACAGCTCGTTTCTGGATTAAGAAAAGCACTGAGCTAGGTGGTGTATTGCCCCAGAATATAATCCCATACAGTAGTACGCTGTGGAACTGTGAAAAATAGGCAATTCTGGCAGTTTCAAAACTAACTTTGGTAGACACTAAACGCAGACTATAGCATAGTTTACTTAGTGTTCCATTTACTTTGTTTACATGTACATTCCATTTGAAGTCATTTTGTAGCCAAATGCCTAGAAATTTTGTATCCAAGGAGGGTGAAATTTTGTTGGAGTTGATTGTTACAGTGGGATTGCATGGATCGCCTTTTAGTCAGAAATTTAGGTAAGTTGTTTTCTTTGTGTTTACCAGGAGTTTGCCGGACTTGGTGGCCGAGGAGACTGAGGCGCTTCAGTCACGGTCTGCGTGGCCACTACGGCCGGGGGTTCGAATCCCCCCTCGGGCATGGATATTTGTGCCGTCCTTAGTTGTAGCTAGTTCATAAGTAGTTTGTAAGTTTAGGGACTGATGACCCCGTAGTTAAGTCCCATAGACTCTACAAACATTTGAACATTTTACCAGGAGTTTATTATCCTCAAACCACTTATTTAGTTGTGCTGTAGTTTTATTTACATTTGTTTGGAGTTGGCTTATGGTATCTCCAGTAATAAGTACGGTTGTATCATCGGCAAAGAAAGTATTTGTATGTGACTGAATGTTTATGTCTATACCATTGATATATACAGGAGAAAGAGGATTGGCCCGAGGTTGGACCCTTGGGGTACTCCTTTTTTATTGTTGCTGCATCTGAAAAGCATATTGTAGTTTTTCCCTTTAGCTCATGTTTTATTTCTATTATCTGTTTTCTGTTAGTCAGGTACAATTTAAACCATTTTAGTGCGACACCTCTGATTCCATATGCTTCAAGCTTTTTCAGTAGTATGTTGTGGTCTTTACCTGGTGATACCAGCAGCACAAAACATCTGCACTACTTGAAGGATATCCCATTTATTTCGGATCATTGCGAACATTTCGCTGGACCTAGATCTGAAGTATTACTGCACACATTGTTACGGGTAGCCTCCTGCTTGCTGATGCTGCACCCCCCCCCCCCCCCCCCACTCCCTCGAGGCAGCATTTACACACCTCCTGCCGTTGCCAACATCCAGCGCATGACTCGTCAGAAACAAACAGCCAGTAAATGTCGTGCCAAATTTGATATTCCCTCAAAACCTATAATCATATTTCATGTGTTTGCGTTGTACTGAATGAATTTCTTCTTCTTTGCATTTTAAACCCACAGTTAAATGTTGACAGTAAGTAAAAGTTAATTATTTTAATGCTAACATTCTTTCCCTCCCTCCCTTCCTCACCATCTCTCTCCTCCGTTGTCTCTCTTTTTTTTTCTCTCTCTCTCCTCTGTTCTCTGTCTCTTCCCTTCTTTCTCTCTCTCTCTCTCTCTCCCCCCTCCCTTCTTACTCTCTCTCTCTCCTCCCTTCTCTCATTTTTCGTCGGGCCGTCGTGGGGGGGGGGGCATCAGCCCCTGTCCCCACCCCCTTGAATCCGCCCAAAATACCTTGAAACTTGATTTAGGGAGCGTTAGTCTATAATCGGTTAATGCCCATTTATTTCATTTAGGGAGCGTCAGTCTATAATCGGTTAATGCCCATTTATTTTATTTCTAAGATTATTGGTTCTTTTCCTCTTGTTGGCATTGCAACGCATCCATCATCTAGATAAAATATACTCTCAAACCTAACTTTAAAAAGTATTACACGTACTGAGTGAGATGCCTTATGATATACTGAAATATTGCCACTCCAAATAACGACTCCACCATCATTAAACTCCTGTAAAATAAATGTTCAAATGTTTGTGAAGCTTAAGGGACTTAACAATGGAGTCATCAGTCCCTAAACTTACAAACTACTTATGAAATACCTACAACTAAAGACGGCACAAATATCCATGCCCGAGGGGGGATTCGAACCCCCGACCGTAGTGGCCGTGAAGACCGTGACTGAAGCGCCTCAGTCCCCTCGGCCGGCTGTAAAATAAATAAATAAGCTATTATAGTACAGTAGAACCTCTCAAACTCGACACAATGTGGACTTAAAGGTTGTCGAGTTTTGAGGTTGTCGAGTTTTAGGGAACTTTAATAAAAATAACTAGGAGTTGAATAAAAACACTTATTTAGAGTATTAAAATTGTACATTTATTGATTTATTATATACAATTATATATTTATATCAACATTTATAACTTATAATAAAAAAATAAAATAAAAATTTGAGACAAAAGGCCTAGTAGAATCTGAAAATACAGTGTTCATTACAGTGTTTATGCTGCTTACAAAAAGTCCATCACAGTTAGTTATGGGAAGTTTTCTGAACACTAGAAGAAAAGTGTAAATAAAACTTACTGAAGTCGTTTGAAAAACCCTGTGATTGAAGACTGCTTTATTGTCTCCACGCGGCATCTTGCAGCTTGATCACGGAGTCGCCTGAGGAACAGAATCTCCACTCCAGTCGCATTTTGCTGCTCTAAGTACTGCAATGTCAATAAATTTAACAGCCTCACTGTGGCTAACTTTTCTTTCTTGTTGTTGGTCCTCTTCCACTTCTTCTTCCGAATCGTCCCCTTCTATGTCACGCTCTTTGACAGCTGCGATAATTTCATCTTCTCCTAATGGTTCTGATGCTCCGTTGAGATCCATCCATTCTTTGACATCATTGCTTGAAGACTCTTCACGCCCTGGGATTTTTTCATGAGTTCAATCAAGTCGCTATTTTCATAATTGATTTCATCGTCACGCGACAAATCATTGCCTGCGTGATCTAGAAGTTTCCTCCAATAACGAATGAGGGTTACGGTCTCAAACTCGATCCAAGATTGAGAGACCCATCCAATGACATCTAATAAATCGATTTCCTTTAGTTTAGCCGTTAGCTCCTCACCCGATTCCAAGGACAACAAAAAAGATGACAAAAGCTTAAGTCTGTACCTTCTCTTTAATGCTGCCAAAGCTCCTTGGTCCATCGGTTGATAGAGAGACGTGACGTTCGGCGGTAGAAATATTGCTTTAATGTCTTTGTCCAGTAAATATTGCACATCAGGGTGAGTCCTAGCATTATTGAGAATCATTAGACCTTTCCTGGGAAGATTGTTTTCCTTCAGAAACTTCTCAACCTCTGGGACGAACTGTTAAAAAAACACTCTTTAAAAATTGCTTCGCTCATCCACGCATTAGATTGATTTCTATACCAAACTGGGAGTTCAAAGTTGCCATCACTTGTGCATCTGACAGTTTTAAATTCTCTTGTTTTTTTTTTTTGCTTTTCCAATTAGCGCTAATTTGAGTATGCTCTGCTGTTCCATTACTTCTGGCAAGAATAGTCACATGCTCCTTACTTCTCTTAAAACCTTTCATCTCTCAGAGCTAAACTTTTCGTAGGAAGCATTCGAAAGTTTAGTCCTGTCTCATCTGCATTGTAGATTTGATAACCTGACAGTCCTTCTTCTTCTGTAAACTCGTGTAGTTTGTCTTGAAGTCACTCACGTTGTTTCCCCGCAGATACTGAGCAGCTTGATTCCATATCGTTGTTTCGACCTTGACAACTAACCATTGCAACGTGTACAAACAATAGCCCGCCCCAGCTAGGCAGGTAAAGGGTGCGTTGAACGACCTTGGAAAACCCAGTAACCTAGTCTGAGTCTCTAGCGCTCTCGGGTGGCCTATGTACTGATGGTAAGCTTTACGTTATGGGCGGTGTAAAAAAAAAAAAAAAAAAAAAAAAAAAAAAAAAAAAAAAAAAAAAAAAATATTTAATTCACCAGCCCTGTCGAGTTTTACGGAATGTCGAGTTTTGGGAGTCGAGTTTGAGAGGTTCTACTGTAGTACGTATTTTAATTTTAACTTACCATAACTTTTTTTCTTGTTATGAGCTTATCCATAATTAGAAACTATCTTAACAACAAAATAAACGGCAGCAGTTACATTACATTCCACTGCAAGTAAGACCTGTAGTGCTTAACATAGCAATAATGGAATAAGGCCAACAATGGGCAACGGCTAAGAACTGGGCAATAGCCGATGCTGTTATTCATGTACCGATAGTTAAAATCTATAGATGACTCTGTTGACTGTTGCTAGTGCATATCCCTTTTTCGTCGTATGACTGATAATAACAATATCATTCACTTTCACTACACGGTAGCTAGTTCGTGTCTTATTTCATTTAGTCTCTCCGGAAGTTGGAGTCCACCATCGGGCATGGCTGTGTGTTGTCCTTAGCATAAGTTTGAGTAGTATTTTATCGTTTAGGGACAGAGGGGTCCGGACACCCAAGACCCTCCATTTGGTTACGTCCTTGACTGTGCCTGTCGGCAACATCAAGCATTTCTGGTGTTTCGACACAAATCGGCGGCCGACTGGGCGACAAATCGAAATGTGTATTGTCGCTGCTTCACGTGAACTAAGACTACCGTGGTATTTAATCAACACTACTGTCCCGATAAAGGAAAAGTAGAGACAACAATACAGATGCTCTCGATGGCGGGATTAGTGTGAACGCATCTACATCTACATCGGATACTCTGGAAATCACATTTAAGTGCCTGGCAGAGGGTTCATCTTACCACCATTATACTATTTATCTTCCATTCCGTTCTCGAATAGCGCGCGGGAAGAAAGAACACCTGGATCTCTCCGTTCGAGCTCTGATATCTCGTATTTTATTCTGATGATCATTTCTACCTATGTTAGTGGGAGTCAACAATATATTTTCGAATTCGGAGGAGAATGTTGGTGATTGGAGTTTTGTACGTAGCCCACGTCACAGCGATAAGCGCCGTTGTTGTAATGATTCCCATCCCAGATCCTGTATCATTTTCGTAACGCTGTCTCCCCTGTGTCGTGACAATACGAAACAAGCTGCCCTTCTTTGGACTGTTTCGATGTCCTCCGTCAAACCCACCTGATAAGGATCCCACACTGGGCAGCAATACTCCAAAAATGGACGGACAAGCATAGTATATGCAGTTTCTTTGGTAGTTCGGTTGCATTGATTATTGTTTTTTCCCCTTACTAGGAAACAAGACTCTTCGTTAAATAGTGACAAATTTCGAAGGCGATCCCTCTAGTTCGGGGCCTCCGGCGGCCACGGTACTTGCGATTGCCTTAATCCGGCCCTGAATCATACAAAAATGTCTAGCCTAATTTTTCTATTCAGTATCAAAAAAATTGCTTGAATCTTTTCTCATAGACGTGCTAAGAACCTTCATTGGATCCTTTTATGGTTCACAGACTGCAGGCCTACTGAAGACGGTCTATATGGGTAGAATTTCAAAGAAGCTGACAGTATCTGCTAAATCTGAAGAATACTTTGATACGGGATCGGTGATTTTAACTTTCAGTTTATTACTTTCTATGTTCTCAAAAGCAAGAAATTGATGGAAATAGTTGAAAAATTTGTTCATTGCTCGCAAATATTGCTGTCAAATCTTGCATTACAAAATTAAAAACAGGAGAGACAGAAAAAGACCTGAATTTATTTTATGCTTACGGCTGAAGTTGTTCAGCTGTCCTTTCATTTGCATCAGGATACCTATTAATAATCGCTGATGAAATGCCAACTGCCTCAGCAACTACTTTTTCTTCATTCAAAGTGATGTCGTAATAAGAATAATAATAATAATAATAATTTATTTGTCCGTAGATCATATTTACAATGATATTAGACAAGTAATGTTGTTAATTTTATATAACATAAGAAAGAAAGAAAATTTTACAAATTTATCATTTATAAATATAAGATGTGGTATTTAAGTATTAGAAATTTAGTGAAAAGACACAGTCCACTTCTCTGTTTCCAGCACTACATCAGTTCACCTTTAAATTACAAATTTTCTATTAAATACTCCTTCACCTTATACCAGCATCCAGAGATGAGATGTTCCTTTAATTTTCTTTTGAAGGCACTACGTTCCTTTATGCATCTGATGCTAAGAGGCAGTTTGTTGAAGAATCTGCATCCTGCGTTTATAGGATCCCTATCTGTCATGTTTAGTCTTTTGCTGAAAAAATGGTATTGTTCTTTAGTTCTTGTATTGTGGTTATGAATATCACTGTTTAGTGGAGCTGTACAGTTTACCGTAAGGAAAACTATTGTCTCATATATATACAGACTTAGTACAGTTAGTATCTTAAATTCTTTAAATTTGTTTTTGCATGATTCCCTTGGTGATAGTTTGGCTAGGCATCTGATGGCTTTCTTTTGAAGTTTTAAAGTCTCTGTATGTGTACATCAGCTGCTCCTCCCCATACTGGTATACCATATGATAAGTGTGGGAAGATAAGTCCATAATACATTTTTAACAGGGTTTCTGTGTCCACTGTATAGCACATATTTCTCATTAAGAATATATTTGTGCTTATTTTCGAACAAACCTTATCAATGTGATTTTCCCATGACAGATGCTTGTCCACCTCTATTCCCAGAAATCTATTACAGTCCACTTCTGCTATGTCTGCACTGCCAATCTTCAGTGTAAAAACCTCTGAGCTTTTTGTTATCTTTGTTTCAAATTTAGTACATTTTGTTTTCTTTCTGTTGATCAGTAGATTATTTTCTGTAAAATACCTTTCTGCCATTTGAAAGTTTTCAGTGGCTCTCTTTTCCAAATCTTTCACTGTGTCACCACATACTAACAAAGTTGTGTCGTCAGCATACATTATTACTTTTTCATTTATTTCAGTGGGCATATCATTTATGTACAGTATGAAGAGCAGAGGTCCCAATATCGAACCCTGAGCTACCCCATACTTTACCTGCTGGAATTCAGAATAGACTTTTTCTTCTTTGTTCCTACATTTATGTTTTAATTCCACACACTGTTGTCTGTTTTCAGCAAATGTTTTTATAATGTCTGCAGCATTTCCTCTTATGCCATAACAGTTTAGTTTTTTTAGAAGAGTTTTGTGGCAGACACAATCAAAGGCTTTGGAAAGGTCTAAGTATATACCAGACACTTTCCTTCGTTGTTCCAGGGCCTCTGTTATGTATGTTATGAAATTTGCCACTGCTGTCTTAGTTGATCTCCCCTTTCTGAACCCATGTTGAGCTTCATTTAAGATGTTATGTTTGTCTATGAAATTTACAATTCTATCATTAATCACTCTTTCTACTATTTTAGACAGAACAGTTGTGATCGTGATTGGTCTATAGTTTCCAGGATCTTCTTTATCACCTCCTTTAAAAACTGGCACTACCTTGCTCCTTTTTAAACAGTTCGGAAAAACTCCTTCCTTCATTGTTAGATTTATCAGGAATGTCAAAGGTGTTGCAAGATATTTAGCACAATGTTTTACTATTTTTGCTGATATGCCATCTAGACCCTCTGTATTTTTATTTTTTAGTGCACCAATTATTTTTGAAACCTCCAATTCATTTGTAGGGAGTAGGTATAGACTCTCAGCCACCCATTTAGGACTTTTGATGCTCTTTGTTACTGGGGTTTTCTGATTTAGTAGTTTCTCCACTATAGCTACATAGTGCTGATTTAAGCTATTTGCCACTTGTAGTGGGTCTGTCACTTTAACCCCCTCCATTTCCAGTATTATATTTGTATCCTTTGAGGTCTGTGACTCTTTATCATTTATTAAGTTCCAGACGGTTTTAGAAATATTTGTAGAAGTTTTTATTTCATGTTTATATTGGCTAGCCTTTGCTTCTCTTATCATCCTCGTGTACAGTTTCTTCTTGCTCCTGTAAGCCTCTTGACTGGCCTGTTCTTTATCTTTCAGGTAATCTTCATAGAATTTAATCAATTCCTCTCTTGCTTTTTTAATTTCCTTGGTGATCCATTTTTTGTTTTGCTTGGCACTTACAGTTTTACATATTACAGGACAAGCCACATTTATGTGGTGTCTTAGTATATCACAGGAAAGATTCCCAGCTCTTTTCTACACTGTGCTCGTTATACACATCATCCCATTTTTCTGCTTTTACTAAAATTTCTAGGCTATTTAAATTTGCAATATCTATTTTTCTATATTTTATCACTTTCTTGTCTTCAGCTTTTGCATAATCTTTCAGTTCAATTGTTTGTCCGGAATGGTCTGCAATAACAGTATTTATAACCTGAACTTTTTGTCTTTC
Organism: Locusta migratoria; assembly: GCA_026315105.1. Taxonomy (NCBI): domain Eukaryota; kingdom Metazoa; phylum Arthropoda; class Insecta; order Orthoptera; family Acrididae; genus Locusta; species Locusta migratoria. The sequence continues at coordinate 152,758,725 of CM048750.1, forward strand.
AGTAGGTATATTTGTAAGGATATGATCTATTAATGTGCTTGATGTTTCTGTACATCTTGTTGGGCTTTTTACATGCAACTGGAGATTGTATGACCCTAGTATGTCTTGAAAACGTCTTGTGCAGTCATTGTCTCTTAGCATATCTATATTTAATTCACCTGCTAATATTACAAAACTATATTTCTTCATGACTTTCTGAAGTAGTACCTCTAATTCCAGTAAAATGTTTTCAATGCTAGAGCTAGGTGATCGGTATATTCCTATTATAAGGCATTTTTTCCCCATGAACTTTATTTGTACTGCTGCTGCTTCGAAGTAGAAATCTGTGCAATTTGGGATATGTCGAGGGGTGTAGTCCCCAACTTTGCTGTCAACAAAAATTGCTACTCCCCCACTTTTATGTTCATTTCTGCAATAGTATGCTACATTTTTGTATCCCTCTAGATTGAAAACCTTTAATTCACTATCTTTTAAACCATGTTCTGTCATTATGAAAATATTAGGTACTTCAACAGCTAGTAAAACGTCTAACTCTTCTGATTTTTTAGATGCATATTGAATGTTTTGATGCATTATTTTTAAATTGGAGTTTTTTGAAACTGCTGTACTATTTATGTTGCCACTTTCCCTACCTTGATTGGAATCAGCCTCTTGTACTAGTTGACCTTGTTGTAGATTCTTCTGATTGCAGTCATTTAGATGTTTCCCTATTATCTGTTGCTGTTCACTGCTTGGCCCCAGCAAAAATCCTGGCTTCTCAAAGGTGGCTGCCTTCTTCTAGTGTGACGACTGCTGCTACTGCTATGTGCTGTTGCTGTGTATGCCAGTAATTCAGGTTGGCTTGTTATTTGTTTTGGAGCTACTGCTACTGATGTTTGTTCTGCTACTGTTGTTGTTGTGAATGCTGATGATTCTGGTTGGTTGAACTTGGATGTTTTAACTGTCACTTCTGATATTGCTATTACTTTTGGTTCAGTAGTAGGTTGCTCTGTTGGTGTTGCTAGTGTTTCTTGGATGGTAGATCGGGGGGCTGTTGCCATTTGTGCTGGTGTTTCTGCTGTTGGGCATTTATACCATCCCAGTTCAGTGACTGTCAATTTGGAATTGCATTTAATTGCATCCTTTATTAAGTTTCCTAGCTTGGCTTTCCCATTGTAGTTTAGGTGAAGCCCATGTTTAGTAAAACATTCTCTATGAAGTGTGCTTGAGTCGATTAATTTCACATTACTGAATAGCCTGCAACAGCTTTTTAGTTTCTCATTAATTCTGTGAATTTCCTTATTCACACATGACCATTCAGGTAAATCATGCCTGAGAGGAAAGTTCACAAGTATAATGTATGTGTTTGATAGTACTAGAATAAGACTCAAGAGCTGTTTATACATTTTCATGGCATTATTTTCGTAAATGTCTTTTGCTCCTGCACAAATTACAACAGTGTCCTGCTTGCCATACTTATATTTTACGATGTTTTTCGTCACTTCTTTGAAACTAGCACCTGGTTTTACCATACCGGTAACTGTTGATGATTTACTGATCACTTGCAGTTCTTGAGAAATTCCTTTGGCGTGACTGTCTCCAAAAACGTCGATTTTTGATTCCATCTTTTCTGTCACTTGCATTACATTTTGTTTATTTGCACTTTGATTGTTTTTTACGGATTCGTTTTGTTTTTTATGTTGTTTTGGCCTATTTGCATTTGTCACAGCGGATTCGTTTTGTTTTTTATGTTGTTTTGGCGTATTTGCATTTGTCACATATCACAAACCATATCTGTAAGAACCTGGAAGTAATTTTCGTGCACTACACTTTTCTTTGCTTCACTGTTTTCTTGCTTTTTCACTTTTTGTTTGCATCCATTTAACTTTACTTCCGCCAACTTTTCCGACAGAGTCGAAATATCAGGGCGCGATCTTGATGGGTTTAGTTCACTGATTTCATCTTTAAGTTTCGTTATATCCATCTTCAGTGCACTGATAATAAGCTGTAAACTGGACACACGTTCGTTTAGCTTCGCAATTTCGGCTTTACAATTTACACACTGTTTATTTTTAACACTAAAATTCACGTTTTTTCGCGGAGTAACATTCCGTATTTTCACGCTAGCCGCCATTTTTACCTTTATATCTATTACTACTGAACATAAAAATGAAGACTGTACATTAAGTCGCACAATGAACTAGAAGAGAACCAGGCAGTCATTACCATAAGCTGTTACTTAGCTAGTCTTTAAGTCAATAAGTAATGTCTTTAAGTCAATAACTGACAAGCTACGTTGAGGGAAATTCCTTTTTGTTATCAATAGAGGTCAAGATATTGCGCAAAAATGATACCGTATCAAAAGGGCTTTGAAAGTTGTCAAGTACTTCTTGAGATTCAAATCAATATTTTTTACTGATGGAGTAAATACAGCAGGAACGCGTCTAAAACTTTAAAGATCGAAGGATGTTGCTTCAAAATTCGGCAGAGTATTTGTAGCCTTCGATTGCAACAAGACTTAGACAAAGGGACAAGTTGTTTCAACAGTTCCTAATGACCAGACCTAATAGAAAAGATAGAATAAAAACTCGACATTTCTAAAAAAGAATCACATGATAATTCATTTCAGTAGCATAAGCACTGTCTCTGTTCAGTGAGTGTACTCCACAAGGAGAAAACATTGCATAATGTGTTAATACTAAGGTGACCATATTTTGTAGATTCAAATTCGGGATATAGCCACATTTTCTAGATCCAAATCCTGGATACATTTCAAATTTTGTAATTTTTATATATTTTTTTCATTATATTAGACGAAGATTTTAGTGAAATTAATAATTACAAAATATCAGTTTAAGATGTTACAAAAAGTAAATTAATTTACAGTTTATTAGTACTTTATATGATGAAGGAATGCGATCAGAACAACTGTATTTAACCGCGTAGTGAATTTTCTTCATCAAGTATGTATTTTTCAACAACATGTGAAAAAATTCTACACAATTTTCATAATAATTTACTCTACTTACCAATATTGATTTCACAATTTCGACGGGAAGCTGTGTTTTGTCAACTGTCCATATATTATTCATGTGGGGAAAATACCCTTTCAGTAACAGCATTTTTTCGGAAAGGCATAAGAGAAACTGCACTAGCTTAAGCACAATTGAGCATGGTACATGATTCTGTCTGAAATGAGAAATAATATCAATCCATTTTTCACCTGAAAAATGTGGTGTTAGTAGTCCATTCACTGGTATAGTTCGTGAGCGTATGCTCAGTGGAAACAGTTTGAAACGGTTTCGGCAGTTTGTGATAAGTACCTTAAGCCTAACGAATCTTTTGTCAAACTGTTTCCCAGCATAATTTAAACTAATAATAAAATAGACTGATACAGGTGAGATAAATTTCTAAATCGGAACATAATACAGTAAAACTTCCATTAACGGACACTTCCCAATAGCGGACTCCTCTCAATAACGGACATTTTAAAATTCCCCTGTGTAACAACATTAGCCCTTATGCTAAAATTATTCCGAATAGCGGACATTCTCAAAAACGGACACGGACACCGTAATATGTCCCCCAACAACAATCAAAACTTTCAAATAACGGACAGCGTTTATTTGTTTATTTGTTTATTTATTAGCCTTTCAGCATGTTCACCACGCAATTGGCTTCGTGGCGTGAAAGAATCAGTGCACTCTTGCGTGTCAAAAGTCTGAGTGTCGTCAAGTCTAACGTGTTTTGATTGAAGATTTAGCGTGTTTCTTGTTCATATTGCGTGGTTTCATGGCATTGCCATTTATTGCAACTTCTTTGAAGTACAGTACGTACATTATTGGTTCATGCCGCGCAGAAACAGATGAAGAGAGTGCGGTGCCACATTCCGCCTGTTGTCGGTACATCAGACGAAGCCAAGCGTTCAATAGTTAACGGACTGTTGTGTTGCAGCGTGAGCGTGGGTAGCACAGGGGAGAGGCGATAGGTGTATCCAATCAGTGTTTTCATTCGATGGCTGCCACAGCCTAGTTTCAAAAGTCAAAAGCTTTGTCTAATACGTCTGGAGTGTTTTCGATTTGAAGTTTCGTGCTCGCGCTACATGCCTTAAAATGCCCAAAGATAAAAGTGGCCAAATACCAAAAAAGAAAAGAATATGATCTCGTTGTAACAAAAGCTCGCACTTTGCAGAAAATTGATGCTGGTGAGCCATCCGCAAAAATTGCTGCGGATTTGAACGTCGGTATGAGTGCGATTACTGACTGAAAAACAAACTGATCAGATATTTAAATATTTTGTTCCATTCACAGAAATCTTCGGAGTCAGCTGTTAAGAATACGACGATTTCTGCGCGAGGGGGAAAAATTTTTTTTCATCCACTCAAATCAAAAGACTTTTAATTGATTCAAAAAGGGGTCGATGGAGTAAAGAGGACATATGTAAATCCATTACTCTATGTGCTATATCGCAAACATGTTAAAATTTTCTGAGGAAAGAAATCGGGTATCCCCTACCGGCTGTGTCGACATTGAGAGCGTGGATAACCGCTCGTTTAGTTGCAGTCCTGGCATTTTGAAAGATGTATAACTATGAGAAAATGCAGGCTGAAACATTGACCGATAGGGAACGAGTCTGCGTTTTGTTCTTCGTGAAATGAACACTGATAGCAGTATTTCTTATGATCAACAAGTAGACAGGGTGTTAGATCCCCACAGTAATGAGTTGTGGTTCGTGGGCGGTTTGCAAGTTGGAAACAACCTGTTTATGTTGATACTCTATGACAGCTGTCTTCCTGAACGAAATTATTCTCGCCTTAACCAATAATGCATATGAAGTTGTAGCTTGTGTTGCAGACATGGGAACAAAAAACATTTGTTTGGAACGAGCTTAATGTGATGCACAAAAACAGTTGTTCCCAGCATCTTAGCGACACACAGAAACGTGTGTGGGTAATCGCAGATGTTCCACATTTGCTGAGGTTGTTACGGAATCATTTGCTAGAAAACGGAATTATTCTAGAAAATGAGGCAGTAACGAAAACAGTTTTCGAGAGACTTTTGGCTTTAGACAGTGGGGAGATGAAAATGTATCCCAAGGAAACTCTCCAAAATATCACTGTTAAGGGAAGAGACTGGCAAAGGGTGCGTTTAGCAGCCGAATTGCTGTCTCGCACATTTTCTCAGGCCGGTCGGTATTTAATGCCAGAAGAAGGACACGCTAGTGATTTCATACAACTGGTTCATGATACTTTTGACACCCTTAATTCAAGGAATTGCGAAAGTAAGAAACCGCATGCATGTGGATTCGGAATTCATTACGGAGCACAAGAGCAATGTCTGCGCTATTTGTACAAAGGCTATGAGAAAATGCATTTGTTACCTTTTCAGAAAGGATTCATGAATTCTATTCGCTCACTTTTAGGTCTATTTAGTGACTTACGAGAATACGATGTTAAATATATTCTTACCGCCCGACTGAATCAGGACTGCGTGAAAATTTCTTTTCTCTTGTAACGGATCTGGGGCATTTTTATGATCATCCTACTCCAGTAGATATGAAAAACAGGACAAGGCTATTATTGTTAAGCGCCAGTGCATTTGATATCCCTGTATCTAATGCTTATTTTGTTGAACCAGATAAAGAAGGGATATTTGTGACTTCAGCAATGTTCAGCAGCATTCTTCCCGAAAGGTCTAAAGCACTATCAATTGTTGAAGGGCAGAAAGTAATTGAGGGGATAGAAATGTCTGCAAACAATTATGAGAGTTCTTCAGCATCTGCGGGTTCGGACTGTAGTGTGGAGGCATTTCACTACCTTGCTGGATATATTGATCATCGGTGTCAAAAGTATGACAGAACATTAGCCACACCTACCGAAGAGCTCATGTCAATCCCTGAAGACCAATCTATCAGCTGGTTGTGCATGATTTCAAGAGGAAATTTACTTGTGCCTTCAGAATGGCTCGAGTCAATAAGCCAGTTCGAGCTGACTTGCTCGACTTCATGGCAATGACAATTTGTCCAGAAAAGAGCATAATTACTAACTTGTGTGCTACACTTGGTGAGCGGTTTCCCAATGTGCATAAGAGAATTCACACATTTATTCGTTTGTGCTGTCTTTCATGAAAAGAGAGACCAACATTATTTGAGGCAGCACATCGAAAAAATCCAGAAAATGGCATATGTCATCACAATAATGATCAGCTCTGCAGGTAGGTTTTTTTTTTTTTTTTTTTTTTTTTTTTTTTTTTTTTTTTTTTTTTTTTAAATAAAACCTGTGTGTAGTTACGTACATTTTTGACAGTGGCATTGCATATAGAGTGTAGCTGCATGTGATATTGTGTTTGTAAACATCTCTCGAATATTGTCATGGCCTTGCAAGACTGATATTGTGAACGATATTGCATACAGGTATTTACAACACTGCTTCCAGCTTCACTGAAGAGGAGGAATGGTGAATAAACTTTGTTTTATTAATATAATCGTAATTTCCAGCGATTATGCACTTTATAAATTTATTTCAATGCGATGAAATTAATGGTTTCTTATTTATTTGAATCTATTTCGAGTCCACGTTAATGTAGTTGTGAAATGATACTTTGCCGAAGCATAAGGCATAAGCTATGACAGAAAATACCTCATCAGTTTTAACCGCAACATTTTAGCAGATGAAAAGCGGTTTACACAACTACATTACGGAATAAACAATTTTTTTCACAAGAAAACTTAACGTAAAAGTCCATGCCATGTCGTCTTTTCGCGAGTGCCTGCTTCCACGCTGACGTCTTCTGCGACAGCCCATGACAGAGCAGAGAGCTTAATGCCCAACCTTATTATTTACTAACCTTGGCTAAACGTATCGTGAAGCAGAAGGGTATAACAAGAAGAAGAGGAGGAGTTAAACCACCTGGAGTTCTAGCAATCCCCAATACATCAGGGGGGATCATCCCATATTTAATTACTTCGCTGGCAAGCCTTTCAGCCATAGACAGTTTAGCAGGTGGTGCATCATAGCTCGAACAGTCAATGCAGCCAGGAATGCACAAACACAATTTGACGAGGCTTTTTTTTTTTTTTTTTTTTTTTTTTTTTTTTTTTTTTTTGTGGTTTTAGGGCACACAACTGCTGTGGTCATTAGCGCCCAACACTGCCCATAGTAAAAAAGAACCGGGGTTAGAAATTAAATGGCTTTCGCCATATTTGCACGATGTATAAAAAGTAAAACTCTGTTAACCGATTGCGGGTCATCAGCTAAAATGTCAGACAATTCAAATGGGAAACACAGATCATGACGGAGACGGTTAAAAAATGGACATTGCACTAAAAGATGGTTCACAGTAAAAGGTGCATCACAGTGCTCACATAAGGGAGCAGGACCACCACGTAATAAATGCTGGTGGCTAAAACGGCAGTGGCCAATACGAAGCCGGGCTAGAACAATCTCCTCTCGGCGGGAGGGTCGAGATGACGTTGACCAGAGATCAGGCACAGGTTTAATGGCTCGCAATTTGTTCCCTGACAGGGATGACCAATGTAGATACCAACGGGAGATAATACGCTGGGAGATACCAGCGCGAAGGTCATCAGAGCTGGTGGAAAAGGTAGATAGCTGAGGAAGGAGAACTGCTTCCTTGGCAGCCATATCCGCAGCCTCATTCCCCAACACTCCCACATGGCCAGGGACCCACAGAAACGTCACCGTAGTTCCGCTCGTTGAAAGAGAAGTAAGGCAATTGCGGATGCTTTGTACTAGAGGATGGGTCGGATATAGGATGCGAAGGCTCAACAAAGCACTCATAGAGTCCGAGCAAATGACAGTCTTACTGAGCGAGTGTCGCCGGACGTATTGTGTGGCTTGGTATAATGCATACAGCTCAGCTGTAAAAATGGAACTCCACTCAGGAAGACGATATTTAAAAGAGACGTTGCCAAGTACAAAAGCACACCCAACACCCTGGTCTGTCTTTGAGCCATCAGTGTAAATGAACAAATTGTCATCAAATTTAAACCGGAGTGCGTGAAATTCTCTCTGGTAGACGAAACGAGGTGTGGAGTCCTTTGGAAGAGAATGAAGATCAAAGTTAACATGGACTTCGGGGCTTCGCCACGGTGGAGAGGTGCTCTCTCCAGCCGAGAAGATAGCAGGCATTGTAACGCCAAGCTGGCCGATTAGCGAACGCAAGCGTACTCCCGGTGGTAGCAGAGCAGACGGGCGCAGAGCGAAGAGACTGTCAAGTGAGTCGTTAAAAAAAACTGCGTACGTCGGGTGTCCTCGCATGGACGACAAACGACTAGCGTAACGGCTAAGCAAGAGTTCCCGACGGTAAGAAAGGGGTAGTTCGGCGGCCTCGGCATAGAGGCTCTCAACGGGGCCAGTATAAAACACTCCTGTCGCCAGACGGAGACCGTGGTGGTGGATTGTATTAAGGCGGCGCAGTATGGACGGTCGAGCCGAAGAATAAACGATGCTACCATAGTCCAGTTTGGACCGAACTATGGTGCGATACAGATGGAGGAGAGTAGACCTGTCAGCTCCCCACGAGGTGCCACTTAACACCCGCAGCACATTGAGAGAGCGGGTACAGCGAGCTGCCAAACGGGATATGTGGGGAGACCAACTTAACTTCCTGTCGAGAACAAGTCCCAAGAACGTCGTGGTATCCACAAATGGAAGTACTATGGGGCCCAGACGAAGGGACGGGGGAACGAACTCCTTCCGCCGCCAGAAGTTCATGCAGACTGTCTTGTCGGCTGAGAATCGAAAGCCAGTGTCCATACTCCACGCGTGGAGATTGTCTAGGCACCGCTGGAGGCGCCGCTCCAGGAGACCCGTTTGCTCAGAGCTGCTGTAGATCGCGAAGTCGTCAACAAATAGGGACGCCGACACTCCCAGTGGAAGGTGATCGGCTATAGAATTGATTGCCACTGCAAATAAAACAACGCTCAGGACCGAGCCCTGGGGGACTCCGTTCTCCTGATTAAAAGTGCTCGATAAAAACGAACCAACACGCACTTTAAAAACACGGTCTGTTAAAAATTCGCGGATAAAAATTGGCAGGCGACCCCGAAAACCCCATGTATGCAGAGTGCGGAGGATGCCCATCCTCCAGCAGGTGTCGTATGCCTTTTCCAGATCAAAGAACACAGCTACTGTCTGGCGCTTCCGTAAAAAGTTATTCATTACTGAGGTAGATAGGGCAACAAGATGATCCACCGCAGAACGGTGCTTGCGAAACCCACATTGGACATTAGACAGGAGATGTCGCGTTTCAAGCCACCATACCAGGCGCCCGTGAATCATGCGTTTCATCACCTTGCATACGCTACTGGTGAGGGAAATGGGGCGGTAGCTGGAAGGGAGACATTTGTCCTTCCCAGGCTTTGGTATGGGAATGACTATGGCTTCACGCCAGCGTCGCGGAAAGGTGCCTTCTATCCATATGCGGTTGTAGGTGGCCAGTAGGAAGTGCAAGCTCGTTGGTGAAAGGTGTTGCAGCATCGCCACGTGAATGCCATCTGGTCCTGGAGCGGAGGACCGCGAAGACGAGAGTGCGTGGTGGAGCTCTCGTACAGTAAACTCGGTATTGTAGCATTCACGGTTCTGAGAGGTAAAGGGCAATGGAGTCGCCTCCACCGTCCGTTTCCTAGCTAGGAAAGCGTCAGTGTAATGTGAAGAGCTAGAGACCTCTGCAAAATGTCGACCCAGTGCGTTGGCTATTTGTGGAGGATCGACGACAGTGTCAGTTGCGACACACAGACCGGGAATTGGGGAATGAGCCATAGTGCCCGAAATTTTTCGAAGGTTACCCCAAATGATGGAGGAAGGGGTAGACCTATTAAAAGAGCTCGCGAATGAGCGCCAACTGGCGCGTTTACAGTCGCGAAAGAGGCGACGACAATAGGCCCGCAGCCGTTTGTATCGCACGCAGTTGTCGAGCGTGGGCCGTTGTTTGAAGATTCTAAGGGCACGTCGCCGTGCTCGCAGAGCGTCACGGCATTCCGCGGTCCACCACGGGACAAGGGGACGACGTGCGTGGGAAGTCTTGCAGGGGATGGAACATTCCGCGGCTGTCAGAATAACTGTGGTAATGTGTTCCACTTGGTCGTCTATACTAGGATAATGGTAAGTACCAAAATCCGCCAGTGACGTGTAGAGCTCCCAGTCCGCTTTCGTTAACTGCCAGCGGTGTGGATGCTCAAGGGTGTCAGGCATCATTAGGTGAATTACACACGGAAAATGATCGCTCGAATGTGTGTCTGAGAGAGCAGACCATTCAAGACGCCGTGCCAGCTGAGCAGTGCAGATAGCTAGATCTATATGGCTGAAAGTATTTGTGGTGTCTGAAAGATAAGTTGGTTCACCAGTGTTAAGGCAGATGAGCTGAAGGTGGTTCAGTATATCTGCCAGGAGGGAGCCCCGTGGACATGGTCGTGGGGAGCCCCAAAGGGGGTGGTGGGCATTGAAATCTCCCACCAACAAAAACGGACGCGGAAGCTGGTCAATAAGATCTAGGAGATCTGATCTAGTGACGGGAAAAGAGGAAGGAGCGTAAATATTGCACAGTGTGAAGACAAATCCAGGAAGGTATATCCGGACAGCAACAGCTTGTATTGGAGTACACAAAGGGACCGGTGTACTGTGTACGTCATCCCGAATAAGCAACATTACGCCCCCGTGGGCTGGAATTCCTGCCACTGGAGGAAGGTCAAAGCGAACGGTAGTGTAGCGTGGGAAAGTAATTCGAGTACCAGGGAGCAATTTTGTCTCCTGTAGAGAGAAGATGATTGGATGATATGTTCGCGTTAAAAGCTGCAGTTCTGTCCAATTCGACCGGATACCACGAATGTTCCATTGAAGAATATCCATAATGGGATAAAATGAGATGAAGGTGGACATCAGCCCGACGAAGGCGGCGGGCCACAGTGCGAATGTTCGCAACTGGTGGTGTCTGAGACAGGAGGGTCTTGCTCCATATTCTCAGAGGTTACCACAGCAGCTGCCTGAGTGTGGTCGGCAGCCCCATCTTTGGCTGATGCACCTGGAGAGACTATAGGCTTCCAGGGGATGCCATCGTCACATTGTGAGGTAGGAGGGGGGAGAGTTTTCCCCCTATTTGATTTCTTGGAGCCCTGGTGAAGCTCCTTGGTTGGCTCAGATGTTTTGGTAGGGGTGCGGAGGAAATCCTCGCGCGAATGCTCTTTCTTAGACTTTCGCGTCTCTATCTGTGGTTTCACAGCTGAAGATGAAGATGATGATTTGGAAGAGGTACCCACACTTTTCGTTGAACGTGACGCCGTTGTCGATGTAGACTGTTTGACAACTACTGTCGTAAACTGTAGGTCACAAGTCTGTGTGGCCATATCCCGTGTTGGTGGAGGCGTTGCAACTACAGTACTGTAGTTACCACGCGGCGGGGTCTTGGGCTTACGACTGGCGTACATCTTACGTGCAACTGGTATGGGAACCTTTTCCTTTACACGGATTTCCTGGATGGCTCGTTCATCGGCAAACACGGGACATTCCCGGGAGGAAGCAGCATGATTCCCATTACAATTGATGCAATGAGGGGATGGTGGTGGACAAATCCCCTCATGGGCCTCTTTACCACAGGTGACACATATGACTGGGTTCTTGCAAGACTGGCTTGTGTGATTAAATCGATGGCACTGATAACACCGAGTAGGGTTAGGGATATAAGGTCGTACTGTGATGACCTCATACCCTGCCTTGATCTTCGGCGGCAGAGCCACTCGGTCGAAGGTCAGAAACACTGTGCGAGTGGGCACTACAACATTGTTCTCTTTTTTTGTCACCCTGTGTACTGCGACGACGCCTTGAGCTGCCAGATATTCTTTCAGTTCATCCTCAGTCAGACCGTCCAAACTGGCCGAGAAGACTACCCCTCGGGAATAATTGACGGTTGGATGGAGCTCAACACGAACCGGGTAGCTGTGGAGCAGAGTAGCCTTAAGCAGCCGCTGTGCCTGGGAGCCACTTTCTGTTTCTAACAGTAGTGTTCCATTACGTAGGCGGTTGCAGGTCTTAACTGGGCCGGCAATGGCATCAACCCCTTTTTGAATAATAAATGGGTTCACCGACGAAAAGGATTGTCCTTCCTCAGTACGGGTCACCACAAGGAACTTTGATGTCTGTAAATTTTTCTGTTCAGACACACTATTGTCTAGTACATCCATTTCTAAAGGCTCTTTCCATTTTCTTTTTTTTAGAACCATCGCGGTTGTATCCCCCACGATTGCCAGTGTCTCCGATGGCACGCTCCTTCCTGCTGGGGGCCCCCAACGGAAGCACACCCGCCTTGGGTGATTGTTCACACCCCAGGTCACACCTCCCGATCTACAGACGGAGGGACCAATCGGCGAATCGGGAAGGTATCAGCGCAGGCAATCGCCCCTCCCCTGGCCTGGCCTTAACCAGGGGGTACGCATGCACCCTACATGCCAGCCCGGGGCTGGGACTTACGCATTACCCAGTCACCCATATGGGTGGCCTTCAAGTGCGTACAGGGAGGAGGAAGAGAGAAATAGTAGGAGGAGAAGCCTCAAACGCAGACGCGGAGGCAAAGAAAGAGGTGAAAGAAGACTGTAAAGCCAAAAGGGTCAGAACTTCGGTTCCCCGAAGGATGCACAGACTCGGTCCCCAAGAGAGGGGAAAAGGACAGTAGAAGAAGCGTCATGTAGCACGGAAAGGAAGGAGTGCTACAAAGGCTGGGGCCCCGTGCTCGCCACGCACGTACTCACCACAGAGCGGTGAGCTGAAAGACATAATAGGATGATGGAAGCTGTAAAAAAAAAAAAAAAAAAAAAAAAAAAAAAAAAAAAAAAAAACCAAGCTCCTAGCCATACTGCCTAACAGACCGCTTTCAAATACAGATTTGCTGAAATACGTAAAAAATTGCGTATACCAGGATCTCGTGGAGTGTTTATGTGACATGCGCTACCTAAGTCTATGTGGAAAGGTAATGAATGAGGCATTGTGAATTTCGATATTGTAGGAGGACCTGGGACTCACTGGGTTGCGTATGTAAAAAATAAATAAAAATAAAAAAACTCGTGATATATACTATTTCAACACTATGGGGGACCTGAAACCGCTGGAAGAGTTATGTCGATACTTACCAGCAACCGTGTTTTCTACAATTTCCGTTGCTACCAAAAATTCAATACGTTTCTCTGCGGTCACTTCTGCCTCATATTTCTTGTATCGTTTGTATTCTATTATATATAAGAGTTTACATTATAAGTCTAGCCCTCACTTGAGGATTAAATGTCATGTCGTATACTCTGACTTTAAAGGGCCGGTCGTCAATATTACAAGGAACATACTTTCTGCCGAAGACAGTTTCACTGATTGATTTTGAGACGTATAATTCTATTTCTAATATAACAGTGAAAAATAATAAATTGCATTTAAAAAGTGGTGGTGTTGTGGATATACATATGACATAGATGATTTAAATGAGGTGTTTAACAACAAACTAAGGTATCAAGCTACATGGAAACATCAATACATTTAAATCACAAATAAGGATAAAAGGCCATTATCTTTAATCGAAACGGTTCAATAGGACCTCTGCTAGGGTTTTCAAGAGGTCGCGTTTTGAAAGCAATCCTGGAAAATTCCACGAGTCCGATAAGGAAGTTGATATACTACCAGTCAAAACAATTCGATTAGAGTGCAACACCGTGACGAACTCATTTGCGTATTTTATGATGTTCTTACACAGTGTTTGCTAAAGATTTGTGTGTGACTAAACAGGTTTTATTGAGTGATTACTGAAGGGAGATTCGTAGCTACACAACAGCCTATTTAATTCTACAAATGCAGAAAATAAGTGTGGTGCTGGCAGTGTATTCAGATTCTGGAACTGGCATCTTCATTGCTCATAAACACTTGCCACATGGATTTTAGAAAGGAAGTGACAAGGTTTATGTTGTAGTTTCTGATTGAGTTGATTAATTAAGGGAATGAACTGTATTACAGTAACTGTCCGTGCAGTTGTATGAAGCATAAACTCAAATTTCGATTTAAATTAAAAAGTCGCCGTATTTAACTGTGGACAAGTGTAGGTAGCTGTATTAGGTTTCAAATAAGGGTCCAAGACATTGTAAATAGCATCCAGAACATTACAATGAACTTGTTTTGATGATAAGATATCAAGGTTTAAGAGATGACAGGTGATAGTCAGGTGTCAAATATCACAAGGACACTTGTAGTATTTCTTGATCAAGTACTCCATCTCTTATGCTGATATCAGACTTTCTTACAGATCTTGATAAGCAGATCCCAATCGAAATGTACTTTTTTTTTAATTCGTAATTGGTTCATTAATGAAGCTTTGTTTACATGTCCTACTTGGTTTATAACTGTCTTTAATATATGAGTGTTGTTTATAAGCAAAATGCATTTCCAAACAACAATATTTAGTCTTTATTTCCCCTCTGATTGCAGTCTTACATCAACTCTAATACGATAACCTAAATGACAACTACAATGTCTGTTCGAAAAATCTCATCCATGGTAGCCATGGAACTGAGATTCTGACAGTAGTGAGTGGAAACGGCTGTGACAGCATCACTTCCATGTAAGCTGTAATGCTACATGATATGGCGCCATTTTAGTCACCTCTGTAAACCCGCGTTTAGCCAGACATCGGATCAAGGCTGGAGACAAGGGACGAAAATATTTCTACTTCAACAAAATGAAATATTCTTTCTACAGAAGGTAACATTCATTCCCCACATTCCCAGACTGACAATGATCTTAGAAAATGGAATAGGGACATTCCCTTTGCCTCACACCCTGGTGATAAAAACGTTTTGCACAGAACTGTACTGCTCTTGATGATGGTGTCGAAATGCTAACATGAATTATTTACAAACGAATGGAAAAACTGGTGGAAACCGACTTCGGGGATGATCAGCTTGGATTTAGGATAAATGTAGAAAAACGCAAGGCAACACTCACATTACGACTGATCTTAGAAGAGAGGTTAAGTAGAAGCAAACCTACGTGTTTAGCTTTTGTAGATTTGGAGAAAGCTTCTGATAGCATTGAGTGGAATACACTGTTTATTAAGGTAGCAGTGGTAAAACATAGGGAACGAAAATTTATTCACAACTTGTACAAAATCCTGATAGCAGTTATAAGAGACGAAGGGTATGACAGGCATGCAGTGGTTGGGAGGGGTATAAGACATAGTTGCAGCCTTCCCCCAACGTTATTCAATCTGTACATTGAGCAAGTTATGAAGGAATACAAGGAGAAATTTGGAACGGAATTAAAGTTCATGGAGAAGAAATAAAACCTTTTCGGTTTGCCAATGATATTTTAATTCTACCAGAGACAGCAGAGGATCTGGAAGAACAATTGGTCAGTGTCTTGAAAGGAGGTTATAAGATTAACATTAACAAGAGCAAAACAAGGGTAATGGAATGTAGTCTAAGAAAATAAGACGATGCCAAAGGATGTACGTTAGGTAATGAGACAATAAAAGTAGTACTGGTAGATGAGTTTTGTTATCTAGGTATCAAAATAACTTCTGGTGGGCGAAGTAAAGAACATATAAAATGCAGAATAGCTATTGGGGAAAAAAGCGTTTCTGAAGATGTGTAATTTGTTGACATCGAAAATTAATTTAAATGTTAGGAAGTCCTTTCTGAAAGCTTTCGTCTGGAGTGTAGCATTGTATGGTAGTGAAATGTGGACGATAAGGAGTTCAGACAGAAATCTAATAGAAGCATTTGAATGCTAAGGTTTAGATGGTCAGATCGTGTAACTAATGTGGAGGTGCCGAACAGAATTGGGGAGAAAAGAAATTTCTGACTATGAGAAGGGTTCTATTGGTGGGACACATTCTGAGACATCAAAGAATCGTGAATTTAGCACTGGAAGAAAGTGTATGGGGTAAAAATGACAGAGGGAGACCGAGAGACGAATATAGTAGGCAGGTGCAGAAGGATATAGGCTGCCTTTCTTATTCAGAGATGAAGCGGCTTGGACAGGACAGGGTAGTTTCGAGAGCTGCATCTAACCAGTCTACAGACTGCAGACCTTAACAACAACGATGATGGTGAACTACAAGCATTAAACGAAGCAAAAGATGAAGATATCAACTTTGCATTACCTGTTGTACTCTCACTCCAGTCTCTTCTTCCAGAAAAAATCAGATGTCTAGATTTATATCCTAAGCATTTTCAAACAGATATTAACAGTCTCGGACCTACGACATTTCCCAAACTTGATGGTGATGCCCCCCGCCCACTGCTCCCCACCAGCTCGCAGAGGCATGACTGCTTGCTGGCGCACCTACTTTAGATTAGTAATGCCAGTGATGTAAAATATGTGTGTATGTTATGCTAAAATAAATGCTTATTTTCAACTGTGACTGTGTGGTGTGCTGTGCTACTTGTGTGTGCTCCCTGCTGTCCTCAGAAGAACATTGACAGGTTATGGGCCCAGGATCACCGATCATCACAGAAAAGGAGTCAAGGTATCAGCTAAGTGAAGACAGGCTGGAAAATCGTTCAAACACTGATAAACTGTGAGTAATGAAAATTTTCCATTTTGCTGATTGCGAAATGGATTTATGAACGATATTACGAAATTGGTGCGACAGTGACAGAACCGACGTAATTCCTAAAAATCAGCAGAAAAATATACGAACGGAAAGTGTTTTCTTACTGCAAGATATAGTTCAGTACAAACATGGCGGACGAGCGAAAAATCGAACTGTTAAATGAAAGTAATTACCGTCACTGGTACAAAGAATTAAGGGAAATCTTGTAAGTAAGCAATGTTGGTGCGCTATCGATCCTGGCATGGGAAACTCACCCACAGCAGACGAACGAAAAGCAAATGAAAGGACGATGGGAATTCTACTTACAACTGTAGATGATAATTCACTTGACGATATACAAGACTGCGAAACAGCGAAAGAGATATGGGACGCGTTAAAAGATTCCCATAGACATTTTGATTTGTGGTATGGAATGCTTGCTCTAAAGGAATAAGCGAACATCGAAAAGAAAGCGGACGAATCGATGTTAGATTACCTTGGGAGACGCAACGCATTACTATTCAAAGTTCTCGGTTCTGGCGTAGAATTTCCGACAAACAAGCGGTGTTGCATACATTGATGGGCTTGCCTTCAGAGTACGAAAATTCCGCGAGAAGTATGCGGTGTGACGAAGCGGATTTCTCGCTTAAGAAATTCAAAAGCCGCCTGTTAGACGAAGAAAGACGACTTACAAACATGAAGTGCGAAAGTGAAGAGAGCATTAAAAGTTTCGACGTTCAGAAGAGGCTCACAACAACAAACAAAGCGTGGCGGAAGGGGACGAGGACGTGGAAACAGCCAGAAGCGAGAAAACATATGAGCGTGGTCCACGATGTTTTCGTTGTCAGGAGTATGGACATATCGGAAATATTGTCCATAATTTGGAGTTAACACTTCAAACAGTGAGCAGAAGAGCCACAGAAAGGAAGCAAATAAAACATCCTCAAATTCTGTGACATCAACTGCCAGCAAAAGCGTGCTACTAACAGAAAAACACAGAATCACGAATTGTGATTCCACAAATGAATTAAGTATGAGCAGGTTGGACACTGCTATATACACACATGCTATATACACCACTTTTCGCGAAAAGGAAAGGAATGATGAGTGATTTCTGGACAGTGGAGTAACAGACCACATGACTTACCAACGAGATAAAGTTGTAACATTCACAGAACGTGAAGAGTCAGTAATGGTAGCTGGTGATGGATACTTGTTGAGTTCTGGTTTTGGCATTGTGCGCATTTACTAGTCAGAAGAATTTGGAGGAAAAAATGTTGACTTGCATAACACATTGTACATTCCAGACATTATGTGTGATTTGATATCAGTGCCTGATGTAGCTGATAAAGGAGTGTTGGTTTCTTTAACAAAAACTGAAGCTAAAATAATGAGACAACATGATGAAATAATTGCGAAAGGATCCAGGAAAGGAAATCTCTACTACTTTAGTGAATCCAATTTCAGAACTTTGATGTATGAACCGGGCCATATCGCCAATCTTAACATTAGGGAACTGGATTTGTGGCACCGAAGGCTAGGCCATATTCATATTGATAAAGCAAAGAAACAGGCCAAGTGTAGTGGAATAACGCTAGAAGCGTCTGAAGACAAAATAAATGAAATGTGCAGTGTGTGCATTGAAGGCGAGATGAAAGCTAAGACTTTCCCCAAAATGACAGAAAATAGAGCAAATGAATCACTATGTTTGATACACCGTGATGTAATGTACGTCTCTGGCTCACAATCACTTGGTGAAGCAAAATATGTTGTCACATTCATTGATGATTACACGAGGTATGCAACGATATACTTGCTAAAAGCCAAAATTGAAGCGTTTCAATCATTTAAAGACTATAAGGCATATGCAGAAAATTGCTAACAGAAAAGAGTAGGGACATTACGTTCAGACTGTGGAGGCGAATATATGAGTAAAGAATTTGAAACGTATCTACGAAAGGAAGGAATGCGGAGGCTGTTGACTGTCCCTGGCACACCTCAACAAAATGGTGTAGCAGAGCGGTTCAACCAAATCTTTCAAATACAGTGCAATGTATGCTATTAGAGAGTGGATTGCCACAACATTTCTGGGGTGAAGCAATAGCTACAGCAAATTACTTGCGAAATAGATGTCCGACAACAGCAAATGATGGAGAAAGTCTCTATAAACGATGGCATGGACGAGAACCAAAAATTGACCATCTACGTTTATTTGGATGTCGTGCATAGGGAAAAGCGAAAAACCGGCATGGCAAATTTGAACCTAAAGGACATCCTTATGTAATGGTTGGATACTCAGAAACTATGAAAGCCTACAGACTATGGAATCCAGCAACAAGAAATACTACTATTGCCAGAGATGTTGTATTCGATGAAAGTATCTTTCCTGAAAAGTTGAACAAAAGTTGCAAAAGTGACTGATTGGAAGACAACAACCATCATGGAAGTCGAACAAGTTGTGCAGAATGTGTATACCATGGAAACATGTATGCCTTCCAAAAACAGTGGCATAGAAAAGGAGACTGAAAGGGAGGATGAGAGTGCTGTAAGGGAAGAAGATGAGAGCAGTGACAGGGCAGAAGATGAGAGTGATGGCAATGGTTACTCTGCTACAGAGGATAATGACCATCAAATACAAGAACCTGAAATAAATGAAAACTACAGAACAGGTTTTGGATGACAAGTCAACCCACCAAAATGGCTCATAGACTACAAGACAAAAGAAAAGAAGGCATGTGTAGTTGAAAATGAGAATTCACCAAGAGGAAAGGATCCACAAAGTGTACATGAAGCCATTTCAGCAAAAGATATAATAAAATGGCAAGAAGCGATGTTAGACGAATTGGAGAATCTAATGCGAAATAAAACCTGGACATTTATGCCACGTAAAAACAACACAAAAACCATAAGAACCAAATGGGTCTTCAAGCGAAAATATAATGAGAATGGAAGAATTGCTAGACACAGAGCACGAGTGGTTGCTTTAGGAAACAAACAAAGACCAAACATAGATATTGATAAATGTTACAGGCCAGTTGTAAAAATGAAGAGTATGCGACTACTTATGGGACTAGCAGTTGAACGAGATTGGGAAGTTCATCATTTAGATGTCGTTGCAGCTTACTTGATGGCTGACATAAGAGATGAAGTTTATTTGGAACTACATTGGTTTCACAAATTTAGCAGACATACTAAGAAGAAAATTCAGTGGAATACCGGATAAATCGGAAATGCACAATGGTGTGTGGATCTGCAAAATTGAAAAATGCATTTACGGGTTGCATCAGTCTGGCAGGAGATGGAATGAAACACTTGACGAGTTCTTGGGCAAACAAGGGATGCTACGATCCATTGCTGATCCATGTGTTTACTATGATCTACAGCATGATCTCATAGTAACTGTGTATGTAGATGATATAATGTTGTATGGAGATAAAAATGTAATAAGTAAAATGAAGAACACTATAAGTGAAGAATTTGAAGTAAGGGATCTTGGAGTAGCACGACATGTACAGTCAATTCGAATTGCAAGAACAAATGGAACACTGGTTTTAGACCAAACAGCATACACAAAACAAATATTGAAGGAATTCCAAATGGAAAACTGTAAACCTGTGCAAACCCCACTCATTGTAAACGTAAAGTTACAAAATGCAAAAGATGATGACAAGCTCAGTGAACATGATGCAAGATACAGAATTGCAATTGGAGCTCTTCTTTACTTGGCAACAGATTTAAGGCCAGATTTAGCATACCCAGCAACGTACCTAAGCCAGTTCAGCAGTAGTCCGAGTGAGGAGCACTGGCGTGCTGTCAAACACGCGTTACGTTATTTACAAGGCACAGTAAATGATGCACTCACTTACCGGAAGGTGGGAAACTGGAATGTATACAGATGCAGACTGGGGGTCTGATCCAAATCACAGAAAATTCTTTAGTGGATACTTGACAGTCTTTGCAGGTGCAGCAGTAAGTTGGAGCAGCAGGAAACAGCGGACTGTAGCACTAAGCACTGTTGAGGCAGAGTTTGTTGCACTTAGTGAAACTGTAAGAGAAGCAAAGTGGTTGAACAGTTTCCTCAGTGAAATAGGTCAAGGTTGTTTTATGCACCATCCTATGCAGAGTTTCATTGACAATCAGGGTGCAAAGGAACTAGCTAAAAATCGTGAGGATTCGGAAAGGTCTAAACATATGGAGCTCAAGATATTCTTTGTGCAAGAGGCGGTGGAGACCAACAGCATAAGGTTGGACTACATCCCGAGTGAGAAGAACATCGCTGACTGACAAAGGCAGTCAACCACCTGAAGTTGAAAACCCATCTGAAGTTAATGGGGGTGTGCACCAGGTGGGGGGGTGTCAGTGATGTGAAATATCTTTCTTGTATGATCTTTGATGTTGTTGTTTTGCTTGTGGTAGAGAGTTGTAAAATTTGGCGGGAATCTGTCCCAGTGTGTGGGTTATGCTAAAATAAATGCTTATTTTCAACTGTGACTGTGTGACGTGAATGTGTGTGCTCCCTGCTGTCCTCAGAAGAACATTGACAAGTAACACTAAAAGTGGGCCTATTGACAGCTCGAAATTTCGTCTACAACTACATGGGATACTCTGCAATCACGTTTAACTGCCTGGCAGAGAGTTCATCGAACCACCTTTATTTATCTCCTACTCCATTCTCGAATAGCGTGCGGGAAGAAAGAACACCTGAATCTCTCCGTTCAAGCTCTGATTTCTCTTATTTTATTCTGATGAGCTTTTCTACTTATGTAAGTGGGAGTCAACAATATATTTTCGCATTCGGAGGAGAATGTTGGCGATTGGAGTTTCGAAAGTAGCCCACGCTGCAGCGATAAACGCCGTTGTTGTATTGATTCCCATCCCAGATCCTGTATCATTTCCTTGAAACTGTCTCCCCTGTATAGTGACAATACAAATCGAGCAGCCCTTCTTTGGACTCTTTCAATGTCCTCCGTCAATCCCACCTGACAAGGATCCCACACTGGGCTGCAATACTCCAAAAAAATCACAGACAAACGTAGTGTGTGCAGTTTCTTTAGTAGTTCTGTTGCATCTTTTGAGGGTTCTGCCAATAAACCACAGTTCTGATTTTCCTTTCGCACTACATTATCTATGTGTTCTTTCCAGTTTAAGTTTGAAGTAATAGTAATTTCTAGGTATTTAGTGGAGTTTATGGCCTTCACTTTTGATTGGTTTATCTTGTAAACAAAGTTTAACAGATTTCTTTTCGTACTCCTGCCTCTGCCAGGCACTTAAATGTGATTTGCAGAGTATCACATGTAGATGTAGATGTAGACGACTTCACACTTCTATTATTTAGAGTCATTTGCCAATTTTTACACTATGGTGATATCTTATTTAGATCGTTCTGCAGTTGGTTTTGATCTTCAGATGACTTTAGTAGACGATAAATTACGGCGTCGTCTGCAAACAACATAAGAGAGCTGCTTAGATTTTCTCCCAAACAGCAGAGAACCAATAACTCACCTCTGTTTTAGTCGTTGCCTTACCATCGGTTACTACAAACTGTCTCCTTTCTGACAGAAAATTCCATATCCAGTCGCAAATTTGTGGCGATGTACCATACCACGCAATTAAGCCTTCTGGAAATCAAGAAATACGGAATTAATTTCAGATACCTTGTCTATAGCACTCATCACTTCATGTTAGTAAAGAGCTAGTTGTGTTTTGCATGAGCAATATTTTCTAAATCCGTGTTGACCTTGGGTCAGTACATCATTCTGTTTGAGATAATTGATAATATTTGAATACAGGATATGTTCCAAAACCCTGCTGCTAATTGCGTCATTGAAATAGGCCTGTAGTTTAGTGGGTTCCTCCTACTGCCTTCCTTGAATATAGGTGTGACCTGTGCAACTTTCCAGTCTTTTAATTGCAAATAACGCCTTAACCTCTCATCTGAGACGAAAACAATAAACGGATTTTTCCATATTTCTCACGTTTCAGAGATATTTGCAAAAATAACGGCGATTTAGTAGAGTCTTTGTGTCTGTCTGTAACGCTTTTCCCACTTTTTATGTCGCGCCGTTCAAACGATCGGTATAAAGCTTTACAGGCCACCAGTGACCAGAACTTTGGCTGTGTTCATAGCCGCGGTTGCTCCGCGGCGGAAGAATCGCGGCGGTTTGGCAGTGGGCTGTTTCCCATAAGGCAGCGTCGGCCCTCTTTATAAGCGCGGCTGCGGTGGCGACCCCTCCGCTCTTACGCTGCGCCGTCAAAATAACGGCAACTGCATTTCCAAACCACTTACACAGAGGCTAATAGGGCTGTTCGGTGCGCCATATTTCTGGGCGCAAGGTGGGAACGGGGTGCTCAAGGTCACTGCGGCTGAAACACCTACTGTGTGAGTGACGAGCGGTGCCTCGTCAATATCATAGCGGTTGCTCCGCCGCGGAGCAACTGCGGGCTATAAACACGGCCTTACCTCTAGTGACATAAGCAGACGCCAGTAGAGGGCACCACTATGCTAACGTAACCTACCACGCTATTATGACCACCTCCGTAACTCAGATGATAGCGTCACTGACTACCAAGCAGAGAGCTCGGGTACTGGGTGTTGTGTGTTGTCCCTATCACCATTGATACGCAAGACACCCACGAAACGTCAACTACAAATAGACTTTCACTATGCAGACTTACAATCCCATGGCTAAAAATGCCATACTATCATTTCATTTCAATTATGATGCATCATATCGAAAACATTTCAATTAAAAGTTGGTCAAAATGTAATATCCGGTAACTTTTGCCAGAATCTTTTTAGATATTTTGACTCTGAAATTTGGTACACACATATAAATAGATAATTCTTCAAACGATATATCATCATATGATTTTGCTGTAAGTCATTTAATGGACGTTCAAAAAACGATTTGAGCTGATACTTCATCTATGGATGAATATATAGCAGGATATAGGCACTGGCCTGTTTTTCGGCCCATTTTTGCTAATATTTCGGACAATAAATAATAAAAATATAAGTGAAATAAATAATGTAAATTTAAATTTTTACTTAACTGTACTCTCGGGCCGATGAGACAGAGCGCAGCTACCATGATTGTCTCCCATCGAGATCTGTTTTCTGCTATGTGGCGTTAGTTGGTCATTGCCATCCCATCGTTCCATCTCTTTCTTGGTATCCCTCTTGGTCTTCTGCCTTGGGGTGTGAACTCCAGAATAGTTACTGGCCATCGTTTCTCGCTCATCTGCGAGACGTGTCCAGCCCACTCCAAACACTTACTGCGGACCATTCCTATTATGTTTGGTTGCCCATACAGTTGATTCAATCTTCCATTGTGGGGAATCCTCAATTCAATAGTTGTTGTTGTGGTGTCGCACAAGTACAAAGTGCGCGCCACCTACTTGCGCCGCGCGCCGTCATGCACGCACGGTGCGGCGATCTTACGACGACAGCCACGAGCGCCCTCTGCTGCAACCCCGCTCGTGGCCACGACTGAACGAGATCGGTCACTTCGGACTGAGATAGCAACGAGATAGGACCTTCGTAATCAGATAGGCACGAGTGAAGACTTTGCTATTGTACAGGCACTAGGCAGGCCTCTAACAACTATGTATCAACATTCTGCAGTACTATGTAAAAGTTAAGTATTGTTACATTCTGTGCAATATATATCTCTTCTAATTTACTCGAGTGTTTATAGTTTCTGGCTGCTCCCCTCCGTACCTGCACCGGCGTGCTGTCTTGTTACTGTGTCGGTCTCGTTCCACTCGGCCACCGACACCTACGACGAGGCTGGGACACAAAAGCGGCGACGAAGTTGGGACACAAAAGTGGCGACGAGGAGTGATAGAACCTTGGACCAGCCCGCTTACAGCAGCCAGACAGCAGCAGTCGGAGCACGCAAAAATTGCTCCCGCCCACCCACCCTTATTATAAGATTTTTGGGGGAACATATTCTGTTACGTATTTTGTGGACTTTTTTGTTGCAGAGCGTCCTCTTTCATATTGCATTTGTGTTTTGCTATAATTTACTTGTATGCGCGGCGCCTAATCGGTCAGCATGGCCACTACCCCGAACCCAAACTTAATGGAAATTATTCAGTTACAGACGGCGCAAATAACGCAACTCCTCCAGGTGGTGTCCCAGCTCACAGCGCAGGCAGCTAACCAACAACAACAACAGCCGCCGCTTCAGCAGCCCACACCTGCTGCCGCAACACTTCCTACGTTTCGCCAATACAACGAACGTGAGGAAGAATGGAGCGACTATTTCGCACAGTTTCAAGAACTCGTCGCGGCTCATCAAATTACAGGTCAGACTGTTAAGCATCTTTTATTGTCCGTGGTGGGCCCCAAAACCTTCGTATTACTGCAGAAACTATTCCCGCAAGCATCTCCTCGTGATGTAGACTTTGAACAAATAGTAGAGGCACTAAATGCTCATTATGAGAGAAAAGTTCTCGTAGCTGCTGCACGGTACCGATTTTTCAGACTGAAAAAATTACCGGAACAGTCACACCAAGAATGGATCACGGAATTGAAGGGCTTAACCCGCCAATGTAAATTTACTTGCTCTTGTGGACTTTCGTATAGTGACGTGATGTTGAGGGATGCGATTACGCAGAATATTCAGGACCCCAGAATTAGAGCAGCAATTCTGAAACAGTCTGACCCCTCCTTAGACAGTGTACTGCAGCTTATAGAAGCGCATGATACTTTTGACTTAGCTGATGTAGAAATGCAAAGCCATAGTGTAAATTCAGTGCGCCGCAACGGACGCTTTCCTAGCCGTAGTTCTCAGTATAGCACTCGTGATTCTTACAATAGTACAGGCCGTGCTGAACAGACAGTGAACAGTAGCCAGTGTAGAAGTGCGACACAAAGGTCGCCCCGTCGTGTTAGAAACAGTAATTTGAATAACGGGCGCCAACGCTCATTTCAGAAAAATGTACGTAAATCTTGCCCCCAGTGTGTGTCTCGCCACAAGCGTGCTCATTGCCCTAGTCGCAACGCAACCTGTTATCAATGTGGCAAATCGGGACATGTGCAGTCTGTGTGTATGCAAATTAAAAACTCAAAGAACAGTAACGTTAGAAACGGTGCTTCGCAAAGTGCGAGAACAGTTCATTCTGTAAATGTTATACACGCTGTGGACTTGAACAGTGCTTTCCTTGGATCTCAATTTCAAGAAAGTAGCTCTGCGCCTATGGCAAATCTATATAGTGCACCACGTAGCAAGCGCCGACGAGCGCGTAAAACAGTGCAACGGAAAAGGGTTCGGGACAAGCAAAATGACTATGAACAGTGCATTCCTGTAGTGAAAATAGTGCCTTCTGCAACTGCTCCTTGTAATAGTGCCCAGTACTGTGTAGATAGTGCCAGTAGACTTGTTGTAGATACTGAAAGTAATTTTAGTGCAGTAGCCTCGCATTGCGCGGACGCCGATCCGGCGGTAGTGTCATCTAGTGACAGTGTTGTTAATCCTCTGCGTGCCGAGCCTGAGCCGCTTCCTTCACTACGCGGCCCGCGCAAGTGCAGCAAACAAACCGTAGCAGACGTTGCCCACATTCGCGCACCTGTCGAGCGCCGCAAGCAAAAACTTTTTGTGAATCTTTCCATTGACAATAAGACTGTGCAATTTCAGCTTGATACTGGTTCCGCTGTTACATTAATTAATAAAGATACTTATGAACTTCTGGGTTCGCCAAAATTGTCGCCGTCACAGCAAGTGTTAACAGCTTATACAGGTGAAAATATTCCCGTGCTAGGAACATGTAGCCTGCCCGCGTCTTTTCAAGGTGTAACAAAAACAGTTGCTTTTGTAGTTCTTCAGGCCAAATCGACACAGAACATGTTTGGACTAGATGCTTTTGACTTGTTTGGTTTATCAGTTCAACGAGATGTGCTTCAAATTTCGTCAATAGTGCCTCAGGATAAAATCAATGCATTGTGTGACAAATATAGTGACTTGGTTTCGCCGGAACTAGGTTGTGCAAAAGACTTCGTGGCACATGTAACTTTAAAAGAATCTGCAGTTCCAAAATTTCGTAAAGCTAGACCAGTGCCTATCGCCTTGCGTGATACAGTTGCCGAGGAACTTAAACGTTGGCAAGATAGTGGGGTGATTTCTCCTGTTTCTGCGAGTCAGTGGGCCTCGCCTATGGTAATTATACCCAAGCCGTCAGGAAAACTTCGTCTCTGTGCGGACTTCAAATCAACAGTGAACAGTCAAACAATTGTAGACACTTATCCCCTGCCCAGACCTGACGAACTAATGGACAAATTAGGACAGTCTCGTTTCTTTTCTATGATTGATTTAGCAGAGGCATACTTACAAATTCCACTTGATGACGAGTCAAAAAAATTTTTCGTCATTAATACTCACATGGGCCTTTTTCAATTTCAACGCCTACCCTTTGGCAGTTCTTCCGCCCCTGCTATTTTTCAGCGTTTTTTGGAACAGCTGACAGTTTCTGTACCGTGTTGTTCGAACTATTTAGATGATATTGTGGTATCCGGACGTACAGTTGAAGAACATTTAGCAAACCTGGAGTGCCTTTTCATAGTTTTGACTGCAGCAGGTCTACGTTGCAATAAAGCAAAGTGTTCGTTTTTTCAAACTGAAATAGAGTACCTAGGCCATGTGATTAATGCCCAAGGAATCCATCCCTTACAGTCACATCTTCGAGCAATCAAAGACTTGCCTCCTCCTAAGAATGTGCACGAATTGCAAGCAGTAATGGGGAAGCTGAACTATTATTTCAGATTTATTCCCAATGCCTCTCAGATTGCAGCTCCACTGCATCACTTACGTAGGAAGAATGTTCCTTTTGTATGGTCTAAAGATTGTCAGGTTGCCTTTGACAAACTAAAGTCGGCACTACTCAGTGATGCATGTTTTATTCCCTTTGACCCCCAGAAGCCTGTAGTGTTAGCAGTTGACGCCTCATCGTACGGTCTGGGCGCGGTAATCTCACATCGCATTGGATCTCACGATCGTCCTATTGCCTTTGCATCCAAGCTACTGACGCCAACGCAACAGAATTACAGTCAGATAGAAAAGGAGGCCTTAGCAATCATTTACGGCGTCACAAAGTTTCATCATTATCTCTATGGCAGAAAATTCTATTTGTTGACAGACCACAAGCCTCTCACGTCGTTGTTCTCACCCACAAAGCCAATTCCGCCACGAACGGCACAAAAGCTTCAGAGATGGTCCTTGATATTGTCTAATTATCAGTATGAGATTTTGTACCGACCTACCACTAAACATGCTAACGCGGACACACTTTCCCGACTTCCGGTTGGCCAGGATGTATCATTTGATTCTTCAGAAATGGCATGTTGTCAGATAGACTCCAGAGATGCTTCCGCTGTCGCAGACTTTCCTTTGAACTCTCGTCGGGTTGCACAGGAAACAGCTGGGGATGCAGACCTAAGTGTGGTAGCACGTTTTGTTCGCTCAGGGTGGCCCGCCAGAGCCAAAGACATTGATCGGCCTCTGGTTCGACGTTATTTTGCACAACGTCATGCATTATCTTTAAGTCAGGGTGTACTGTAGTTGCATACCGACAACGACCAAGCAAGAGTGATTGTTCCTCGTTCCCTCCAACGAGAAGTGTTACGCCTCCTGCATCAAGGACATTGGGGCATTGTTAGGACAAAGCAATTGGCCAGACGTCATTGTACCTGGGTTGGTATGGACGCTCAGATAGAGAGCATGACATCACAGTGTACAGTTTGTGCGGAGCATCAGGCGGCTCCTCCACAGCGTTTCTCAGACTGGCCACGCCCCAAGGGACCATGGCAACGTTTACATATTGACTTTGCCGGACCTTTCTGGAATACGCGCTGGTTAATTGTTGTAGACGCTTTCAGCAAGTTTCCTTTTGTGATTGCCATGAACTCAACGACAGCTTCTAGTACAATAAGTGCCTTAACATCAGTGTTTTGCATCGAAGGCTTGCCTGAATCTATCGTCAGTGACAATGGACCTCAGTTTGTTAGTGCGGAATTTCAACAGTTTTGTCGTGTGAATGGCATTCAGCATATCACCACCGCACCTTTTCACCCTCAGTCCAATGGTGAAGCAGAACGTTTCGTTCGAACATTCAAGTCTCACATGGAGAAGATGAAAGGTCAGCACTCCAGGCAGCAAGCTCTTCAAATTTTCCTGTCTACGTATCGGTGCATGCCACGTGACGGCCCGTCTCCTGCCGAGCTGCTACACGGCCGCCGTCACCGCACTCTCCTTCACCTGCTGCAGCCTCCCACGCACCGAGTCGGTTCGTATGGCGCTACGCGTTTTCAGGTTTCCACGCCGGTGCTGTACAGGGTGTTTGCTGGAAACAAGAAGACATGGTTGCCGGGCACCATTCAACGCGTGCTTGGTCGCAATATGTTTGTTGTACATTCTTCCACAGGGTCAGAGCTGCGGCGCCACGCAAACCAATTGCGCCTGCACAGGCCGCGCGATCCTGTCTCCGGTTTCTTGATTCCAGACCCAGTTCACCGCCAGGGAGCACAGCCACATCGTTCGTCCCCGGACTACGAGATCCCTATGGACGTCGACGTACATCCGACGCAGTCGTCGCCGCCGCTGTCGCCGCCGCAGATGACAGCGTCACCGAGAGGGACTCCGGGACCGTGCGGGCCCCCCCAGCTTGGGCCACGCACCTCAGAAGAAGATGACCTGCTCCCTCTGGGCGGGGGCGGGCGCCCTTCCCCAGGTTTCGGCGGGTTCCCTGGAGGATCGCAAGGCGGATGCCGGGGCGCGGACGGCGTCTCGATCCCGGCCTCAGCTACGACGCCCGTCCCACCAGTACCGCCCCCGCCCAGGCCCTCCTCCCAGTGCCGTCGCCGTGGCCCTCAGCCCTACGCCACGACGGCGCGGCGGTTTGGGGGGGAGGGGTGTGGTGTCGAACAAGTACAAAGTGCGCGCCACCTACTTGCGCCGCGCGCCGTCATGCACGCACGGCGCGGCGATCTTACGACGACAGCCACGAGCGCCCTCTGCTGCAACCCCGCTCGTGGCCACGACTGAACGAGATCGGTCACTTCGGACTGAGATAGCAACGAGATAGGACCTTCGTAATCAGATAGGCACGAGTGAAGACTTTGCTATTGTACAGGCACTAGGCAGGCCTCTAACAACTATGTATCAACATTCTGCAGTACTATGTAAAAGTTAAGTATTGTTACATTCTGTGCAATATATATCTCTTCTAATTTACTCGAGTGTTTATAGTTTCTGGCTGCTCCCCTCCGTACCTGCACCGGCGTGCTGTCTTGTTACTGTGTCGGTCTCGTTCCACTCGGCCACCGACACCTACGACGAGGCTGGGACACAAAAGCGGCGACGAAGTTGGGACACAAAAGTTGTGTCTTGCACGGGACCTAATATTTTACAAAAAACTTCCCGTTCAAATACCAGTAGCTGTTTGTAGTCTTGTTTCCGAGTGCTCCATGTTCTACACCATATAGCATTAATGGTTGAATTAGCTTCTTGTACAGTCTAATTTTAACCGCTGTTGACAGGTTGCGAGCTTTGAGTAATTGGCCAAGGCTACGACAACAACAATCGCTTACCTGTACCCTGGCCTCATTCAATCCTGTTTATGTAAATACTGAACCAAGGTACTTGAACTCCCTCAATCTCTTGTATTTAGGGTTTCCAATCACCAATGGCTGTAGGCCTATAGGTGTCCTGTTTCCACTGCTTCCACCCAACTCATCAAGAGATATTCTGTTTTTTGTTGAGTGACAAGACGTCCAAACTTACTTACTATAAAACATCGCTCATCCTTTGCAATTCCTTCTTGGAGCTGGAAGTAAGACGTCATCTGCAAAGGCAATATGTGTTTTTTTTTTCCTCCCAACTCACTCCTATGCAAAATTTTACTGACTACTGCTTGTATGATCTTCTCGAGAATGAAATTGAAAAGAATTGGTGAGGTATCATCTCCTTGGCACAGTCTTGTGACGTCGTTGAAGCTCTTCGTGAGTTGACTGACAAGTTTTGTCTTTCCATATGTTTCGCTCAGGCATATTTTAACCAGGTTGGTGAGCTGTGGGGGGGGGGGGGGGCTGCAGCGGAGTGGCCGACTGCACTGAGGCTCTATGCTACGATGCATGAGGCCGTTCCCCGTCGGGGGTTCGAATCCCCCGTCGGACATGGATGTTTGTGCCGTCTTTAGTATAAGCTAGTTCATGAGTAGTTTGTAAGTTTAGGGACTGATGACCCCACAGTTAAGTCCCATAAGCTTGACAAACATTTGAACTGTGTGGGCATCTCGAACTCCCCGGGGCACTTGATTAGGCTGTGATGAGGGATGCAGTCATAAACTTTCTTAAAATCTACAAATAGCATGTGAAGCTTTTCATTATGGTCCCATATCTTGTCACTAACCTATCTTAATACAAAGATGTGATCCACTGTAGACCGGCCTGTAGGGAAATCTGCTTGGTACTCCCCTATCAGGTCTTCTACGATGGGTTTGAACGTTTCCAATAGACAAATGGAAAAATTTTACAGCAGACGTTGAGCAGAGCTGTTTCTTGGTACCTATCACAGTCCATTTTTCTCCTTTCTATTGGGCTGGAGTTAGCTAGGCATCAGCATCACATTACTGCAGAACTGAGACAAAGCACAAGCAGCTACAATAACTTTCTGTCAGTGTCGTCCCCTTTTCCAACTCATCATCCACAGAACAGCATTTTAGCACAATCGGTGACCAACCAAACAAACCATTTCCCATCTGTTGCTGGTTTCATCATCATACTTGCAGACTGTATATGGTATTTGGAACATTCAAAACATATAATCGCGAGAATGTTGTAATACATTATATTATTCCAATTTTTATGATGATTCTGAAATCACTAATTTGTAAGGAACATGTAGATTAATTAACCTCCTAGTCCTAGATGGATTAAAAGCATAAATGACTACCTGGGGCCATAGCGAATCCGTTTACTTGGATTCTGAGGGGGCGTTCATTAATTACGTGAGATGATTTCGGCGTTTCTTCGACCCCCCCCCCCTCCAACCTTGGTGAGATATCGTGAGATTTTGCTCGACCACTTGCCGCCCCCCCCCCCCAAATTTCATGTGAGGTTTTTCAAAATGCGTATTTCAGTGTAAATACGTTAATCTTGATTGATTACGTTGGATTTATTTAAAAAACCATTATTTGCTTTTTTTTTTAGTTTAGAGTAAAAACTTGTATTTAACCCATTAACTAAATGTTCAAATGTTTGTAGAGCTTACGGGATTTAACTATGGGGTCATCAGTCCCTAAACTTACAAACTACTTATGAATTACCCTATCCTAAGGACGGCACAAACATCCATGCCCGAGGGAGGATTCGAACCCCCGACCGCAGCAGCCGTGCAGACCATGACTGGCACGCCGTAGACTGCTCGGCCACTGCGGCCAGCTAACCCATTAACCCCCAGTATCCTATTTTGAGGACAGAGCACATTTTCCTTTATAAAGGCATAATAAATTATTAATTAACAACTGTTACTGTTCTAAGTCATTTATTGATGCTTTTTATAACAACTTTATGCTCACAGGAAATTGAAAGCAAGAAATCTTATGTACATTATAAATAAGGAATTTAAAAAAATCAATTTAAAGAAAAAATAATTTGAGATGTAATGGGTTAACACAGAAAAAATCAAACAATGAAATACTTGAATAAAAGGAACTACTACAACTCTAACAACAATATTCATTCAAGTTCAGTCCACAGGGATGCATGTGTGGTCTCAGAGTCACTATTGTAACCAAAGCGTCCATGTAACTTTCCATAAAAGTATCTGCTCCTTCAACCTCGCTCTCACTGAGCCATTCTGAACCGCACTCGCTTGCACACGGAAGCTCCGTACCCCAATGTGTGACAATCCGTTGCGGCCTCACTTAGCGCGTTGGTGCACTGTGAACTGCTCGCCAGTGCTCTGCAGCTCTGGTGATAGACGAAAAGTGGATTCCACATGTACTGCAGAATCTCTTTTCTAGCTCATAAATTGCAT
Organism: Locusta migratoria; assembly: GCA_026315105.1. Classification (NCBI taxonomy): domain Eukaryota; kingdom Metazoa; phylum Arthropoda; class Insecta; order Orthoptera; family Acrididae; genus Locusta; species Locusta migratoria. The sequence continues at coordinate 152,791,315 of CM048750.1, forward strand.
TTTACTAGTGCGGTGTAGGAAAATGGGACTAAAAATACTCTGATACGTTGTAAGTTATCATAATCAAGAATTTCACCACTTGCGTTTTTATTTTTTGCGTACGGCGACTGATGTTTAAATTTTGATAACAATGAAATTCATAAAACAAAGACTGCAGCTACCTTCCACACATGTCTTTCATGTTCAACAATGGAGTTCTTGCTGGTACTCCGCAACGGTATTGTAGCAGTTATGGAGTCACGTAGACCTAAGTAAATAATTGACAGTCGCTGTCACTTTGCAACTTTCGTCAGTCCGGTTACTAAACGTGACTTTCTGTGTGGGTATTGCAGTTTAAAATCGAGGAGCAAATATACGAACTGTGTTAGGCATGGTAAGGGAATAAATTTGACAGTGATGAAGAAATAGGTAAGAGAAAAAGCTTTGGAACTCTGGAAAAAAGAAGAGAAGTGAAAGCTTCACGAAACCAGAAACCAGAAGTACCGAATTGAATGGTGTAATGTTTTACTAGATTCTAAAGTAAATTACAGTTCCTTTCTACCATTCCAAACAAGATACTTAGCTTTTCAACATTACGATGTATGGGGGTTCTGCTCGCTGCTACATTATTCTCCTGGGGCGTCGTGGTAGAAATAAATACTCGTAGGTACAATTTTTCAATTCTTTAATTTGGAAGCAAACTGCTTCTCCACCAAAACATTACAACTTTATAACATGCGTAAACAATTTACCACAACAACACAGTGACATAGATGCCAAAGCGCATAACGATCGCCAAAACTCCCCCACGCAAGCAGAGTTGCCAGGTTTTCCTATTGCTCTGTCGCCAAATTTTAAACAAAATGTAGCCAAAATATCGCCATCTTTTCATCAATAAAATGCCAAAATATAAGCATCTTCTCATCAGCAAAAATAGCCAAATATTGCAACCTTTAATCTTTTAACATTACTATGCTATGGTAATTATGGCATGTTACTCGACAGTAATAATCCTGAAATTCAGGGAGTAAGCTGGTTACTGTGTAAAAAGTAATACAAACTGTGGCACTCTCACATTCACATACATCAGACTGAACTTTCCAAGGAAACTGATACTTCACATAAACATTTAACTGAGTCTATCCAAGAACCGAACCCAGACACAGAACTAACTGACAATGAGGGCAGTCAAAATATTGTCACATTGTAAATATAATAGAGAGACTCCGGAAATTCAGTTACATTTAATTGTTACATTTATTAATTTCATAACTTATAAAAATTACACCACAAAACTGTTCAAGAATCATTCTATCAAACTTACACAAGGGATGTTCTCATGCATAGGTTCGATTACCAATCAGTTTCATCTTCTTAAAAACAAATATTTGCAGATGTTAAATAGAGTTATTGAATCTTTCAAACATTTCTTTAATACACACAAAATCATTACAACATTATGAGTTGAGGTAATTTATAATAATGCATTAAGCATTTCATACTTTGAGGTGAGATGGACTTTAATTCGTAATAATGCGTCATGACACACTGAAAAATCAGCCATGAGAACGACTGGGAAATCACCATATGTTCTCCATCGACATCATTTTATACTCTGTAAACCATTGTTAACGACTGTGAAGTGCGTATTAAAGTGCTCGCTTACAGTAGCACTTGTTACGAATTTCTGTTGTGTTGTCGTATGGAACGCGGAAAAAAATACTGTTTAAATACATCCTTGCATGCTGTAATTTATATAATCTTATCCTCATGTTCTCGGCGGGAGTCATACATACGGTGTTGTAGTATACTTCGAGATATCAAAGCCTATTCTTGAACCATCGTAAGTAGGGTACACGAGGTAGTTTTCATCTATCTTCAAGTATCCATGATACTTGAAAACATTTGTGCTAACTTGTGTAGGTTTATTATATTTTCCCAGACGTCTACCGAAGTTTAGCCGGTATCATTGACTCAATTTCTAAAGAGTGACTGCTTTACATTCGTTGTATTTGAAGTAAAATAAAATAGCCATTAAGTTGCCAGCCAATTCCTTTAATAGCCAAATTTAATCGCCAGTCGCCAGACTGCTAGAATGGCTACTATTATAAGAAAAAGATAGCCAAGAATGCGAAAAATCGCCACACCTGGCAACCCTGCACGCAAGGCGGTGAGGCAAATATATAACATCGACAATAATGGCATTACATTATGCATTGTTCATAACAATTGAATATACTAATTTAGAATTACCGAACACAACAGTAAAACATTTCATGTATACAAAAATAATCACAATATATAATGAAAACTATACATACAATAATTTTACATGGCACGTATCTTATTAAGACAAAATAGCGGTACTTTTTGTTTTACAACAAACGGCAATGTTAAATGTCAATTAATTAGTTAATGAGTATATCATACATGTTCCTAACATATATCAAACTTTCAAATATCTTCGCAAATCTGAAAATAGGTTCAAAATCTCACATCAGTCAATATATACAAAGAATTTCAATATTCAAATTTTGACTATTACGTTAATTAACACAATTAGCTGGTCAACACAACTTGTTTATCAGCCTAACATATATACAATACTACTTATTTTCATGACTTTATGTTTTACAAAAGTTTTTACAATTTGTCTTTCTATTTATTGAAATTATGTACAATGACAAAACTATTGTTTATAGAACTGTCTGGAAAGCATCTAAACCAATCTCTTAATTAATGAAATCTATCACTTGTTTTAATCACAGTATCACAGGGACACTGTCCTATACTAATTCCTAGTCTGGCTATTTTGTTTTTAACTAACTTCACACGCAACATGTATCACTATTGAACCACACGATTCCGGGTCTGACGCAGACGGTATCGTACAATAATGAGAGGGCCGGCAATATCATCACAATGGGAGCAAAAAACCAGCATCCATGGTTGGATTGGACCCGTTAAAGATGATGATAATTGTGGACAATGTGAATTGTGCAAAACTGTTTTCGGTGATGAATACCCATTGAAATGGTGCTTGAGTATTCACCCTCTGTATCGGGATCTCGAGATGTCTTGTGCATAAAAGAGAAAGAGAGGTGTTTAGCTTACATTTTTTAGCAATGCCAGAGTATTCCAGGCCTTTCTCTCCACCGCTTCTCTGTGAGCTGTTGGATTTCATGTTGAACATGCAGCGCCAAGTCTTCCTTTTTCTGGACGTCTCCTTCGCTGCGTTCCACAACTTCGTCACCTCTTCCTGGCAGCACTTCGTCTTGTAGACGTGTCTTTTCACGTAGGCCACGTAATAATCGTGGTAACTCATTCTGAATACGTGACAACGTTGACTGAGCCGTCGAGTCACTAAACACTGACTGGCATAAATACAGCAGGTGGACACGTGTCTGCATGTCGCTGCCACCGGCTGGGTTCGTACTAGGGATGGGAAAAACCGACCGGTTAAAACCGATACCGGTATTTTAGTTTTGAATAACCATTTTTTTTCGGTATTTATTTGGTGTCCGTTGTAATCGGTTTCTCTTAGTTATTGCCAAGAACCGGGTAAAAAAACCGGTACGACTACTTCCTGCAGTAGTGGTTCAAAATGTGTTCTTTGTAAATAATTTAAAAAAATTAAAACTAGTAGAGCCTGATATGTAGGGCTATTCCTAAAATTTCCACTGCTGTGAAATATTAGGTCATCGCAGAAACTAAGAAAAGCGATCAGTGATAATTTAAGAACAATCCCGGCAATCAGAAACGCGCAACAGACGCGTGGCTTAGGCCGGTATTACACTATCAAATTATTTGTCAAAGAATTGGACAAAGTAAAATTGGACGTAGTGTAATGCGAACATCGTCCAATATTTCATCCAATCTCGGCCTCGGCCTAGATTTGATAAAAGAAATCGCTCGTCTTCTGTTTCCTGCAGTGAGAAATGTGACCGTTTGGAGCGCTAGTAGTATACAGCTTCCTTACCACTACAGCTGTTTTATTTGGAGGTTAAATATCTGACATTACTTGGACATAACGTTCGTATTCGTAAACATGGCTAGTAGTGGAATGTTTGTGTAGTGTTTTCTAGCAACAACAAAATTTTAAAAATCAGATGGGGCGTTGTATAACAAGGCCAATTCACACTCACCCCGTTTACTTGGGCTCCCAAAACCGGATTTCGTAAACCGATTTACCAATTCCGCTTTTGGTTGGTCATGTAAACACTCCAAAATCGATTCTGGAAATCCACTTCTCTAAAGCGATTTTCCAGTTCCACAATCGATTTTCGTGCCCATGTAAACGCAACGGTTTTTGAAGCGTTCTTAGCTTGTCAGATTGTGTTTTTTTGGTAAGAATTTTCGGCGCATATGGACAGAGAGATTTTTTCTAATGTGAAATAAAAGTATTAATATTAGAGTGATCATGAATCTGTGTATTTGAGTAAAGAAAAATAGCGATTATGTTGACTAAATCGGAGACTGAATCAGCTGTTTTTCAGCCGCCATCTTAAGTGGATTAGGAAATCCTATTCAGGCTGTGCCATGTAAACACGACAGCGAAAAACGGTTTACGAAAATCGGTTTTCGTCTTCCGGAAGACGTGTTACATGTAAACGTAGTGACTGTCCGTCACGTCAATTCGCATAGCCCAATACTCTGCGGCAAAAGTGAAGTTGAGTTACAATCCGTAATAAAAGTCATTATATACTATCGGAATTTAAGTAATACCCCTAAATCTTAATACAGCTGAAGCAGATTTTAGAATGTATGATTTTGGTAATGTGGTGTGCTAAGTTCTGGGAAATGAAACAACTTTCAAAACATCGACATCTGTTTGCAAGCGAATCTATGAACATATAAATACGTCAGCCAATTTTTGTAAGGAAATAAATAGAGCCTATTTACTTTATCAGCAATGTTTCCCCCCTTACATTTTAATAACGTCATAAACAATTTAGATTATCCTCTTTGTCAGTGCTCACATTTTCCATTTAAAACTTTATTTAATGAAACTTGCTTTATCAACTTAACAATCTTATTCGTATACACTGTTTGAGTCAGCCTTTTTGTTACTCTATTGCAAACTGCGAAGGATGAAGAGCGACAAAATAATTAGCAGTGAACGGCCTGGCTGTTCTGCCGACGGAATAAAAAAGAAAAATCCTCCCGGTCCCGTAACAAATTTTATTTATCTCGCTCTGACACCCACGGTTTCATCCAAGTGCGTTTCCTTTTCTTTTTTCCCTCCTTCTCTTTTAAATGCAGACACAACGCAACTGTATTATAAACAATAGCTGAGCATTACACCGCCATTTTGAAGCAAATTTGACAAAATATTGGATGATAGTGTAATACCCCCTTTTGCGTTTCATGCAATTTCTTTGCCAAAAAATATGACTAATATTTCATCCAAGTTTTTCGTCCTATTCTTTGTCCAATAATTTGATAGTGTAATACCGGCCTTCAGAACTTAAGAACTGGTGCAGCTGTTGAGGCATCGATGCAGCTGTTGCCATGTGGCGTGGCCTATTAGACGACGCGCGTGCACCGGCAGTGTACAAGACTTGCCTCCGTGTGGTCATGCGGCAGTTCCTTGCTGTCGTCGCCAGACATCGGTTGTGTCTTAAATGGCACCATCCCGAGTATGGAAGTACTTCACGAAGTATGGGAGCAGTGAGATACAATGCTCCATTTGCTTCAAAAAGCTGAAAACGGGTGGAGGTACTACAAACGTGCTATGTCATTTAAGGAGAAAGCATCCAAAATGTTCCTTGGAAGAGAATGTAAATTCGATTCATATACCTAATATGTAAGTGATGTACTCGAAGATTGGAATACTACGTTTTAATGTATTATCATATTGTTATGCTAACAAGTTTTATTAATGTGATTCCTTGAAAGCGAGGGGCTTTTTTAATAACCAATATGGATTTAGGTAACATTGAACATGTGGAGCCTCGCGAGGTAGCCGTGTGGTCTGAGGCTCCATGTCACGGACTGCGCGGCTGCTCCAGTCGGAGGTTCGAGTCCTCCCTCCTCCCTCTGTCGTGGGTGTGTATGTTGTTCTTAGTGTAAGTTAGTTTAAGTTAGATTAAGCAGTTTGTAAGACTAGGGACCGATGACCTAAGCATTTAGGTCTCATAAGAACTCACACCCATTTGAACATTCCTTGATCATGTGGTACAGAGCTTTCCTAGTTCAATTTGCGTAAATTTACACTGACAATAATCGTACTGTTAGTCGGAACTGTGACTTTATTTTTCGAAATACTTCTGCAGCACTGATTGAAGTTTATTTACTGACTGTAACTTATATATGTTGTGTGTATAACGAGATATTCGTATGCGCTGGCTCACAAGTCCTACTTACGGAGTGGTTGGCTCAATATTCGCAACTGCCGGATGGAAATACTAGGCCAGTAAATCTGTAAGCTTCGTATATCGTCTTCTACGGACTCCTGGGTAGACTTACACACACTCAAGAAGGCGTAGTATTGGGAGGGGATCTCGCAAAATATTGAAAGACTAGTGATTTGTCGTACAACGTAAATTTATGTAAATATTAACTAAATTTCGTAAGTTTCGGTTTCGGCCGAAACTAGAAGAACCGACGATTACTGTTTCTGTTTCGGCCGCAAAATATGTTTCGTTAGAACTCTACTGGAAATAATAGCAATAAAAAACCGAAAACCGGATATTTAAAAAACCGGTTATCTTGAGCAATTTCTACGGTGCGGTTAAACTGGAGATGAAAAGAACCGGTATAACCGAAAACCGGTTGTTTCAGCGATAACCGCCATCCCTAGTTGTTACCGCGCCTCGCGTTTCGCTGGCCGAGAATACGTGCCACTCATTGTTGAATGGGGCAAGCCACAAGACGCGCGCCCCTGCAGACTGCCAGCATTGTACCGGCGCGTTTTTCGCTCTTGGCGTTGGCTACACATGCGAGAAATAATTGAGAAGGCGTTGGAATCGACGGAATTTCCGTCTGACTGGACGAAAGCGGTAATCACGCCAATTTTCAAACATGGAAACAGAAAAGATTGTAATAACTATCGAGGTATCTGTTCAATTAGCGTTGTAGACAAAATATCCTCAGGAATTGTTGAAAGGAGAGTGCGAGTATTAATTGAGGACAAGTTAGATGAAAATCAGTGTGGGTTTAGGCCTCTTAGAGGCTGTCAGGACCAGATCTTTAGCTTACGGCATGTAATGGAAAAGTGCTATGAGCGGAACAGGAAACTGTATCTTTGTTTAATAGATCTAGAAAAGGCTTAGGACCGTGTTCCTAGGAGGAAGCTACTGTCAGTTCTACAAGATTAAGGCATAGGAGGCAAACGTCTACAGGCAATTAAAGGGTTTTACATAGACTGTCAGGTAGCAGTTAGAGTAGATGGCAAATTAAGCTCATGGTTCAGGGTAGTTTCAGGGGTAAGACAAGGCTGTAACCTGTCACCACTGTTGTTCATACTATTCATGGATCATATGCTAAAAATAGTAGACTGGCAGGGCGGGATTAAAATAGGTGAAAACAAAATAAGCAGTCTCGCATATGCGAATGACTTAGTTGTAATGGCCGCTTCGATTGGAAGGTTCCAAACTAATATTTCAGAGCTCGATCAGAGGTGCAAGGATTATGATATGAAGATCGGCATCTCCAAAACGAAAGTAATGTCTGTGGGAAAGAGATTTAAACAGATTGAGTGCCAAATAGGAGGAAGAAAGAACATGTAGGCAGTTTCACGTACCTGGAATGTATTTTCTCACAGGATGGCAACATAATGAAAGAACTAGAATCGAGGTGCAGCAAAGCTAATGCAGTGAGTGCTCAGCTAAGATCTACTCTTTTCTGCAAGAACGAAGTAAGTACCAAGACTAAGTTAGCAGCGCACCGCTCTATCTTTCGACCAACTTTGTTGTATAGGAGTGTAAGTTTGGTGGATACTGGTTACCTTATTCATGAGGTAGAGGTTACAGATATGAAAGTAGCAAGAATGATGGCAGGTACTAATAGATGGGAACAATGGCAGGAGGGTGACCATAATGAAGAAATCAAAGAAAAACTAGGAATGAACACCATAGGTGAAGCAGTTAGAGCGAACAGATTGAGATGGTGGGATCCTGTTACACGCATGGGAGAAGCAAGGTTACCTAAGAGACTCATGAGCTCGGCAGCGGAGGGTAAGAGGAGTCGAGGTAGGCCAAGAAGAAAGTACTTAGATTTGGTGCAGAATAATTTTGAAGTAAGAAGGCATAACTTCAGACGAGGCATCCATGTTACCATTGAATAGGGGATCATGAAGGAATTTTATTAGAGGTACTATGCTCCAGACTGAACGCTGAAAGGCATAATCAGTCTCTAATGATGATTGTGATGATGATTATAGTCCTCTAGAGGGCAGAGTTAATCCGCAAATACGTATCAATGCGTCATTAAAACTGTAACCGTCATTTGTGTGACAAAATTGTAATTTGCACTATGTACTTTAACACCGGCATTTGCTACTATGTTACTACGTGATGTTTGCATAACCGCGATAAATATTATTATATATTTTAGACGTGAAACATGTTTCTTCTTCTATTTTTCTTTTTTTTTTTTTTTTCTTACCCATTTATCTCGCGGATTTACACTGTTTCTCGCGGGAAAAAAACTACGTGAGATTTGCCGAGACCCCCTCTCCCCCACTTGAGATTTGGTGAGATTCTGGTCGACCCCCTCCCGCCCCCCCCTAAAAACCTCACGTAATTAATGAACGGCCCCTGACGGGTGAATCGGAAGTGGTGAACATGTTAGCAGCAGGGTAATGTTGTTCGTGTATTTCTCGAATATGCGTCAAGCCGTCCACAACTGGCACTAAGCCGATTGAAACATAAATATAGCTTTAAAAAGAAAATATATCTCACCTACACTTGCCTTAATGTCACACTCTGTCTACAAGTACAGCCTGTCGCAAAAACGTATCCTGTTTTCTTGTGGAAGATCGAATTAATTCAATGGCAATGGTCATTGATAAAAAGGGCAAAATTCTTTCGGATACTTTAATAGTTTAAATTCAACATATAAAATCTGACTTGTCATAATCTGTGACTGTATATTGGACATTCCCAGTATTTTCGTCTAAATTTCTCAAGTCTTTCCCCCTCCGTTTTATAATAAGAGCAATAGTAACAGCTCCTTTCGACAACATTCTGTTGGGAAAAAAAAGGCACTTAACTTCAAGTGCAGCGTTTAGAACCAAGAATTAGGCGTCTGGTTGTCGGACAACGGAAGAGTTTAATATTGCAATACTCTGTTGGAGATGCTGACCTGTAGTATGGTGAGGTGTGTGCGTCAGACCTAATGTTATCTGCCCCTCCCCCTCTTATCCTGGGTATGCCCCGTCACGTACCAACATGACTGGCGCTCATGCGTGCCAGCTCTAATCACGTCAAGGTTATCTCTTCAATCAAGGCCTTCATGATAATTTTGTTTTCATATCTACATCCTTGAAAACATCTGCTAGTAAACAGGATCGGCAGCCAAGGTCTCTCAAAGGCGTCCTCGAACGTTATGAATTGATAATTGATGAGGCTGCTGTAGGGTAATAGCTTATGGAAAATAACCCGTACTGATTATCGATATTCATTAAACAAATAAGGGAGACAAAATTAATACACACGATTAGTAGGATTACTCAATGAATTTGCTTAGAAGTTGTAACTGACACGTTGCAGGCAGGGTGGAGTGGCCGAGCGCTGTAAGGCGCCTTGCTGCGGTGAGCGTGGTTGCACGCCGTCGGAGGTTCGAGTCCTCGCTAGGGCAAGGCTTGTGTGTGCTGCCCTTAGGTCAGTTAAGTTAGTTTAGGGCAGTGGCGCAGCCAGGAGTGGTTCTGGGGGGGGGCTCATTTTTTTTAAAATAAAGCCTATTGGAATGTTAATCTATGCCTTATTTTACCCTTTTTTTATAATTTAACCAATTATACTACGAAAACAATTGCACAAGAAATAAAATGAGCAGGGTCGCATTGATTTGAAAGTGGAAGAGGAGCAAGTAGTGGAAATAGAGTTTATATAATCAGCTCGTAAAATAAATAAGCAGATTATATGTTAGTGCCCAAAGACTAAGTTCTTTTAATTAACTTGAGACTCTACGTGTAAAAATTTAACTAAAATAACACTGTTGTTGTTCATAAGATTCCATTCGGTGGCGCCGCTGACCTGCTAAAACAGCGGGTTGCTGCATTTGAACAATCGGCTCGTAACTTCAGCATAGCAGTAACAACAGCGGCAGCATCAAAGCTGGTCGCGGCGGCATTAAAACCGCTCACAGTAATAGCAGCACACGTTTTGGCGGTATCGCATTGGCTACCCATTGTCACCTTTACTTGTGCTTGGCAAATTATATTTCCGTTGTGATTTATTACATGAGTACTATTTCAAATTTCCTGTGCCGACCTGTTAAAAAAAGATAACAATAAAACATATGCTTAAAAATTTGGAGGTAGCGGGGGGGGGGGGGGGGGTTGGGTTCGGCCCCATTAGCCCCACCTCCCCCCCCCCCCGTGGCTGCGCAACAGGTTTAGGACCTAAGTAGATCGTAAATCTAAGGACGATGACTATGATAGTTTCGTTCAATATGTTTACAAACATCTGGACATCACACTTTCCCATCTTTTCCTCTGTATACAAAACTGCTCAATAATTTATCGCAGTACTTCGAGGAAGCCGCGCGGGAATAGCCGAGCGGTCTGGAGCACCACGTTACAGATCGCGCGGCCTCCAGCGTCGGAGGCTCGACTCCTCCCTCGGGCATGGATGTATGTGTTGTCCTTAGGTTGGCTTAAATTAGTTTAAGTAGTTTGCAAGGTTAGGGACTAATGACCAACTTAGTTTGGTCCATAAGATTACAAACATTTGACTTCGAGAAAGTGTCAGAGATATGTATCAGTGTCAGATCCAGGATTTTCGCTTGATAGGGGCTTAACCAATTTGAGCTAAATTTTAGGGGTGAGGGGGAGCTGCTTGAGCACTTTAGACCCCATCCCCTCAGTATCCGCTACTGATGTCACATTAAGAGGTTTTTTTTATTTTATTTTATTTATTTATTTATTTTTATTTTATTTTATTATTTATTTTGCCGTAGTGACGTGCCAGACGTTTCGCTTAACAATCAGTTTCCACACAGCAAGGGATTATTGGACACTGTAAATTACAGACAGAATGGCCTGGAATAGGAATGACGTTATGATTAACTATGAAAATTCCAAAAATTAATTAACACTCTGCTCCTCTGTCTAGGGTTCAGCTGGTGCAAATGACATTCATTTTCTGTCCCTGAATATCAAGCCTGAATTGGTAAACAAAATCTAAAAATCGACTGATAAGAAGTAAAGTGCAGTGTGTACCTTGTTAGCCACTCCTGATGCAAAATTTATCGGAACACTTTAACAACTGATAGGTACAAATTCCACAAGAAAGGGGAAGGGGAAGAGGACATTGACATTACCGTCGCTGTCTCTTCCCTTCCACCCCAGCGCCAAGATCAGGATAAAGATTTTATTTTTATCGTCTACCGAGAACGTGAATTTGTTCTTCCCAATGCAATACAACAATATTAATAGAGCTCAGATTCTGTTGTTCTTGTTCATAATCATGTAACTAATAAAATTCTTAGGAAATGATTAAAATTATGTTTATATTTTACTGGAAGTCACTCAGTGTTGCCATTATATAACACTGAATGATTATATGATGAGTAATCTGCGCTACATTATCACCCTCCATAGGCGCTCCCAGAAGAGTGACAAGGTTAGGCACATGGACTACAGGTGCAGTCCACACTGAAAACTTTTTGTTTTAACAACATTAATGTTTAATGGATAATGTTTCTTATTCAGGACATAAAGAAAGTGTTAACGAAAAATATAAATTATTTTTCAAGGTACATGTGTACAAAATATATTTCAATTTACAAAAGGATCTAGTTGTACAAAATATTTTCATACACTAAAAAAGTTTGAATTGCAAACATATACAATTAAAAACACTTAGGACATATTTGAATGTTTGACATTTTTTGCATTTTTTCGAGATGATTTATTTCTACCCCTGGGGCAAATTTCGCTCTTACAACATTTGAAGACCCTTGCAGAAGTATGACAGGTATCTCTGGTTCAAGAAAGCCCTTGCACGACGTCTAATTGAGGGAAGAGAGTGTCATAACACTCACCCTTCTCTTACATTAGATTAGAGGTATTTTTCGTTCCATTAGATCCGAATTGAGGAAATCCTCTTGGATGTAGAACATGTCAGAACAAAATACACAATGTATACTTACAAAAAGAGAGCATATGTGTTAATGTAACTTCCTCAGATCCCAAATGTTATTTCCCTTGTGAATGTGGAATTGATCAGGAAAAACAATTATCTTAAGAATATTTACATTTTAAAGGACATAAAACTTATTACTACATACTAATATACTGTGTGCATATTACAATTCTTAGCATATTTTTTTACAACACTGATTTACTGATTGCTGCAAAAAACTTGTACTGAAGTAAAACTGAACACAGTATTCATATTTGTGAATATTATATACAATAACTTACATCAGTCACTTCTGGTAAGAAATTCATCAATGGCGTAGAAGGAGTTCGCCACGAAAAAATCCTTTAGACTCTTTTCAAACTGTACTTTATTGTGAGTTAAATTTTTTATGACTGCTGGCATGTTATTCAAAATGTGTACTGCTGAATATTGGACACCTTTCTGAGCCAAAGTAAGTGACTTTAAATCTTTATGCAAGTTATTCTTGTTTCTAGTATTGATCCCATGGACTGAGCTATTGGTTTGAAAAAATGATGTATTCTAACGACAAATTTCATTAGAGAATACATGTATTGGGAAACAGTTGTAAGTATCCCCAGTTCCTTAGTTTGAGGTTTGACAAGCTCCCAGCTTATACTTTCCAAAAATACTCTCCTTTTCGTATTGTCTCCATTACAGTTATTTGCTTTGTTTAAACGCAATGCACTAATGCGGAAATATTTAATAAATCAAAGAAAATTCCTCCTTCAGAATTGAACACGCCTATCACCACCCATGACATAATTTAAACACTTTGCATCAAACGCAACACCACCTCCGGTCACGACCGGATGACCTACCAACACCTCTGGGCCTACCCCCGTCCTTCCATGCAGTCCTCGCAACCCTCTATAACGTCATCCATTTCACCGGCTTTTACCGCGACCTGTGGAAGACCTGTATTCTCATGTTCCTCAAACCTGACAAGCCCCCATTACAGACCTCATCTTATCGTCCCATCAGTCTCACCTCCATGTTCATCAAGGTCCTGGAAACCATCCTCTCCCAACGTATCCATCAGCTCCTCTGCCGCCACCAGTTCCTCCCCCTTTCCCAATGTGGCTTCTGTCCCTCCTTCTCTGCCGACAACCAGCTCCTTCGCCTCTCCCACCTTCTCTCCGTCAAGCTTAATTTCCAATTCCTGTCGCTCTGCCATCTTTGTCTCCCTTGACATAGAAAAAGCCTACGACCGTGTATGGCACTCTGGTCTCCTTTTCAAGCTCCATTCTACACCGTTCCTGTTAATTATATTCGCCTCATCGCTTCCTTCCTCACCCACCTTCCCTCCTATGTCACTGTCTGCATTGCCGACTCCTGTTTGTTCTACCCCTCCACTGGGGTACCTCAAGGATTCGTTCTTTCTCCTTTCCTTTATCTCATCTACTCTGCCGATATGCCCCCAGCCCCAACCTCCTGTCTATCTCCTACAATATGCTGACGACACCGCCTTCCTAGCCCTCGCCCCCTCCCTTTCCCGTTCCTAGGTTTTGCTCCAGTCCCACCTCACCGAGTTCGCCTCAAGGTGTAACTAGTGGCTCCTTTCCATAAACCCTGAAAAATCCCAGGCAATCATTTCATTATAGGTCGTATCACCCATTCCTTCTGCCTCCCTGACTTCTACCTTATCCTCCACAACTGTCCCATCCACCACATCCCCACTCTCAAACAGCTCGGCCTAACCCTTTATCGCTCCCTCTCCTGGACTGTCTGCCAGAAAGCCCTCTCCAGCCTCAATCTCCTAAAACTCCTTACCGGCTGGACGGGGGGTCTCAGCCCCTCCACCGTCCTATACACTTACCGCTCCCTCATGCGTCCTGTCCTCTGCAGTTTCCATCCTGCCTGGATTTCCGCTCCCCCTTCCTATTACAAAACCCTCCAAATTCTTGAACGCCACACCCTCCGCCTCGCCTGCCGTATCTGGCTCCCCTTCCCCATGTGGATCCTATATGACCTTATCTCGTTTCCCCATCTCCTCCAATATCTCAAACACATCCGGATCCTATACACCAACCGCAAGATAGTCTCCCACAACCCCCTGGTATACTACATCCTCACCGATCCCGGGCCTCTGTCACGCCTTTACCATTGCGTCCCTCCCTCCCTTCACCTTCACACTCTCCACATCCTTTCCCAGGGTAACTTCCGCCACCTCCCCCTCCCAGATGACGCCCTCCGTCCTTAAATATACCTGTAACACCAACCCTGATTCCCTCTCCTGTGGATGAAGCGCCCCCCTGCCCCCCCCCACCTCCTATCCCCTCCCACCACTTCGTTCTTCCTCTTCCTGCCCTGAGGTCCCTACTCATCCTTTCCGCCCTATCCCTCCCCCCTCCCCCACGCTTCCTATCCTTTGGGGTCCTGCGCTATCAGTTTTAACAATGCTTCGTCCAGTGTTGTGTTTAACAGTGCATCAGTGTGTGTGTGTTTTATCTGCGTCCGCCGCTTCCAGACAAGTGTCGCAATCGATACGTTTTTAACAGTGTCTCCAAGTGCTCTTCATCTTGTCTGTGTTCTGATGTCATACTACATGCTTTTTAGCGTCACCATGGCTCATTATTGTAACTGACTACGTCTGTTTTATTTATCTGTTATAACTGTCATTTTGAGATTTTTATTGTCTTGTCTATATTTTAAATCTCCATTGTTTCAACTCCGTTTCATGTTTTAACTCCTCATGTTCATATATTTTGCGTTCTCTCGCCTGAAGAGCAGCTTTAATGCTGCTGCCAACCTAATGTTCAGTGTAAAATTTAAAAAAATAAAAAGATAAAAAGAAAAAATACTCTTCAGTTCACACGTTGTGCAAGGTCTAATTTCTGTTTTCTCCATAATCGTGTTCTTTCTCCGAATTTTTCAAGTTTTAATTTGCCCATATGAGTATTTCGTTCAACATATCATCATTGAAGATATAGCTCCAAGCAGTGAGTGGGTGAGCTGTGATTGTCGCCTCACTTCATGCTGAAGTGCTGGTACCTTCAGTATATTATGAGCAGGTATTCTGACATTCCTGTTTTGCTCTACCGCTAACCACTTTAACTTTTTCTTCCAGAAAAGAATTTCGTAGCATGTTACTCGTCTTCTTTGCTTTCTGATTCTCCTTCAGCACCATCGTCGCCACTTTCACTTCCGCCAAACACATTGGATTCCAAATAATATTTGCTGTGTATAAAATCATCTTCGATGTCAATAAAGTCGGATACATCACTCCCCATTTCACTGATAATTTTTGAAAGTTTTTCTTTAAATTGTTGACCATCTGTTGTTCTCACACAGGATGGACCAGGGTTACCTGACATACTGTAGTTCCTACATTAATGATGCGAAGAACAAAACAAACAAACACAACGAACACTAACACAGTCGTGCATTCCCGTGGATGTCGTTTCAACGAAACAAAAGCAAAGAGTACTCTAAACTATGACTAACGTGGCAACAGTCAGCAGACAGAACATGGAAGCTACTGACCAGCTCAGCTCTCCAAGGTCAGTAGTGTTCCTAGAAAAAGATTTGTCAAAAGTAACGCTTTCCAGGGAGCGCACGACTGGAGTTAGGGTTGATCAGTAGCTGCACTGCAGCTGTAGGCGCTAGTAGCTATTTATGTTCTTATTTATGCTTAATTGCAGGGGTTTTCTCTCTAAACTGTGAAGTTTAAGCAGTTGCAAAAGCATTTTTCTAACAGGAATGAAACAGGTTATCTTTCGACGTTAGCAGATGCCACTGCAGTTCCTTGTTTCCGATCATGTGGAGTATGCAACACACAAAGAAATTTAGAACTCACACTTGGCTTAATCTGTATGTAGGCCAGAGCTTTCCAAAATGGCTGTCGCCACACCCTGGGGTGTTGCTGAGTGGAATCGAAGGGTCGCAAGAGTTGCTAATACAGAATACAAAAGAAGAAAAATGTGTAAAATAATATAAAATAACCTTCTCTTCGTTCACTGTGTACTGGCACTCAGAAAGCATAAATTCACTGTGTTATCCGCCCATCCCCAAAAACATACGTTTTTCACATTATGTGCGTTGTGCTGCGACCTACTACAGGGACTTCATATCGGCGACCTCAGTTGTCATCAGACATCGTGAGAGAGCAGAACGGGGCGCTCCGCAGAACTCCTGGACTTCGAACGTGGTCAGATGAGCAAGTGTCACTTGTGTCAGAAGTATGTACTCGAGATTTCCACTCTTCTGACATCCCTAAGTCCACTATTTATGATGTGATAGTGAAGTGGAAACGCGAATGGACACGTACAGCACACACTACAGGCCGACCTCGATCACTGACTGACAGAGACCGCCGACAGTTGAAGATGGTCGTATAGTGTAATAGGCAGCCATCTATCCAGACCATCACACAAAAATTTCAAATTATATCAGGATCCACTCCAAGTACTATGACAGTGAAGCAGGAGATGAGGAAAACTTGGATTTCATGATCGAGCGGCTGTCTATAAGCCATACATCACACAGGTCAATGGCAAACGGGGCCTCGCTTGGTGTAAGGAGTAAAATATTGGAGGACTGACAGTGGGAAAACCTTGAGTGACGAATCCCGGTACACAGGGAGTGTGTATGGCGAATGACCGATGAACGTCATCTTCCGGCGTGTGTAGTGCCAGCAGTAAAATTCGGAGTTGGTATTGTTGTGGTGTGTTCGTGTTTTTCACGGAGGGGGGTTTGCACCCCTTGTTGTTTTGCGTAGCACTATTACAGCACAGGTCTACATTGATGTGTTAAACCCCGTTTTGCTTCCCGCTGTTGAAGAGCAATTCGGGTATGACTTTCAACACGATCGAGCATAATGCACGGCCTGCAGCAGAGTGGTTACACAACAACGAATCCCTGTAATGGACTGGCCTTCGCAGAGTCCTGACTTGAATCCTATAGAACACCTCTGGAATGTTTTGGACCGCCGAATTCGTACCAAGCCTCACCGAACTACGATACCTCACCTCAGTGCAACACACTGTGAAAAATGGCCTGCCATTCCCCAAAAAAACTTTCAGCACCTGACTGAACGTATGCATAGCAGATTGGAAGCTGACATCAAGGCTAAGGAGAGGCCAACACCGTATTGAATTCAAGTATTACCGATGGAGGGCGCCACGATCTTGTAAGTCATTTTCAGCCAGGTATCTGGATAATTTTGATCATATTGTATAGTTACACCCCTCAAATCCGACCTCGGGATATCCGACTCCTCGGGATATCCGACCATGTGCCCGATTTCTGCCGGCGATGAGTCAAACTGACTAACAGTGCTGTGCATTGTTTCTCTGTTAAACTGCCAGTTGTGTTCTGATTGTCGACGTGAACGTTGCTCTACTCTTCAAAAACCATGGAAGAAAATTTGGCCATCATTAAAACAAAGTGACAGTGCTGATAAGGACGGTGATAAGCCCACTTCATCAACGGAAGTTGATCTAGAAGCTGAAGAAAACGACGTCGCAGAAACTCTTCAAGATCTGTAGGAACTGCAACACGGTGTCCAGCTGCAGCTGACAGATGAGGAGAAATGGCTGACCGAAGCTGACATGGCAGAGTCTACAAATGAAGAACTCAATGATGACGAAATAGTTGCTGTGGTTCAAAGCGCAACAAATGAAGAAGGAGAAGTTGATCGTGATATTGGTGTGATGCATTCAGAGGCTAAAGATGCATTTGACATTGTGTTAAAATATTTGGAGCAGAACCCGAGAGCCACCCCTATGGACGTGTTGTGGGCAAATAAATGGCGTGATTTTTCAGGGAAATCAAGAATGGGTAAATTGAAGCAAAAGAGTATTAAGGACTTCTTCAAATGAGGTACTGTACACACTGTATGTAATTGTTTGCCTTTTTGATTAAATAGTACAGTACTGTATTTTTAATGTTTTCGTTAATTAATATAAAAATTAAACTTTTCCATTTTGTAAAAAAACTGTTACTTTTTATTAGAACATGTACTATAAAATAATTTTTATTGAATACAGTAATAACGATTAAGCAGCACTGTGTGTATTGAGTGTGTATTTTGTACAATGCTTATAATTTAGTACACTATACGGCTGTTTTGACCCGATAAAACGTGTTTTATTGCTCCTCGGTATATCCGACCTTTTAGCCGTTCCGACCACGGCCCGGTCACGTGAAGGTCGGATATCGAGGGTTCCACTGTATGTATAATTCTTTGAAGTGGCAATAATGGAGAATAGATAACAAATCACCGTAAAGAGGCTCGCTGAGCTGCTGAAAGGCACGAAAAATAAACAGTCACATTTTCGACCATGGCCTTCATCAGAAAAGAAACACATACATTCACACAATTACTCAACTATACACACACAACCAACATGTCCGTCCGTTACAGTGCCACAAGCACTAGACTGTGAGTGAGGTGAGGAGTGCAGGGGGAACGATGCCAAGTAATGGTAGGGATGGAAAGTGCCGCGTTGCATGAATGTTTGAATATGACTGTCTATAATTCGTGCCTGTTAGCAGCTCAGAAAGCCTCTTTACATTCCAATCTGATTTTCCATTGTTATAATTCTTTGAAGAGTAATGTATTGCAGTTGAATGTCTCAAAGGATGTTGCGTAAAATCAATGTATTAGAAAGGCTGTCGCCATGAGAAAAGGTCGGAAAGCACTGCTGTAGACGCTGACGCCATGGATGCACTGGCTGTTGATGTACAAACAGGCGCGTAAGTTGCTCACTCACACTTTGACTAGTCAACTTCATCAGCAAGTTACTCATGGAAAATCGGCTTTACACGTGTGAAAGATCTCTTGCACACTTAATTTGTTGAGGATCGCGTGCTGAACCGCCATTTCCATCATGTTTGACTGCTCACGTCCTCAGACCTCAATCTGACTTCATAGATACTTAAATGGCGGCAATTCTTCACCATACCTATTGATATTCTTTACAGTTCTGGTTAGAAATTTGTCCTCTACTACAGATATTGTTGATGAATGACTACCAACATTTTGAGCATTTGATGTAAATACCATCCTATTTGCTAAAATTCAGTTATTATTCTGTGAAATTTAAAACTTCCTTGGTGCACAGATTGTTACATCAAATTTTGGGAGAACTATAGGATTTCAGCAACTTCCTGCCACGATATTTCGGCACAGTCTTCTGGCCATCTTCAAGTGTGTACCACTGAAGACGCTACTAGAGCACTTTGGTGAGGCATCCTAGGGTGCATCGGTATTATGGAAGTATTTGCAGTGGTTTGCATTGCCTTCCTGCCTCTTTTTTCTTCGTTGTCTTATTTCCTTCGTTTTATTGGCCTGTTTGGTTTGTTTATTGCTGCTTTCTTCTTTCTTCTGTTGCTACCTAGTAGCACAGAGTGATTTATGTCTGTTTGCTCGACAGTTTTTGTAGAGAGAGTGATAGTGAAGGATGGAAAGACTGAGCTGCGAAGACGCGGTGAGTTCTGCAATTGAGGACTGTTTTTTCAAAACTTGCTTTCTGCATAAAATGGTCAAAATGAGTTTTTTTTTACAGCTTATATTGTTTGAAATAGCAACCTTTCTTATTCTGAAAACACTTCTTTCAAAACGTAGTTATTTCTATTGTTAGAAGCTACCAAATTTACTCGGTTATTTCAAAACTCGCATTGTGCAATGAATCTGTTACAACAAAACTCGCTTTCTGCAGCTATCTACTGTAGACTGTGTGGTCTTTGATTGTATTAGCGCCAGTTTAATTGTTCTTGTTGGCAACATCTGTGGAAGTAACAATACCGGCTCGTGGCAATTGATTTCTGTCAATTTGCATTATTGTCATTTACTGTTGGTTCCACCAGTGCCTGTCTGAGGAAACAAAATTGCAGTAATTATTCTTAGCCTGTGTATAGTAGTTTATATTAAGTAAAATGGCAGAAGGATATTGTGAACCTGTAATACAAGATGAAAGGGGCAGAAAGAGAAAAAAGAGCCACATATAAGAACCAGTGGGAGATACCGTGAAGAAAATGTAGGACCTTTGGATGCCAGATGTGGTCACCTTACAAGCGATTATACTTCCATAAGAGAGCCGAAGTGCTGTTATGCTGCTAAATTAACCTACAATGACTTGGACAGTAAGAATTTAACAATACTTATTCATAATATTTGATTCAGTGGCTGAAACAGGTGAGCATTGAATTCACTGTATTTGAAATTACTTGAATATTACTTTGAAGTCCAAATTGCCATTCAGCATTGCAAAAGCCTGAGTTACTCAATACAAATAAATAAATAAAATATACAAAAAAAACTGCAGTGTTCAGATTTTTGTTGGATATACATACTGTGGGGAGTCAACTATAGTTGAAATCCTCAAGAAAGGACAGAAATCCTTCAGAACCATGAACACAGCCCAGAAAATGAAAACGATGAATCATGTCAGTTAAGAAAGAGTCGCAATGTGGCATGGTTGATGAAGTTCATTGAAATACCCGAGCCGTGGTGGAGTAGCCGAGTGGTCTAAAGCATCTTGCTGCGGAGCGCGCGGTTGGTCGCCGTGGAGGTCGAGTCCTCCCTGGGGCATGGGTGTGTGTGTTTGTCCTTGGGTTAGTTTACCTAGGTTTAAGTAGTTTGTAAGCTACGGACTGATGACCACGCTGTTTGGTCCGATAGATTTACAAACACCCGATGATACCAGGAAGTTCTATGAAGTTATAATGAAGGAGAATAGTGCTATGGAAAGTGCAAATATAAGTAATGAGGTGGAAAATGATGATGTTGGGGAAACTGAGTGAAATGCTGAGCCTTAAACCCGTTAATTGTATTGACTTTAAATATTTATATTAATATAATTACTGCGGTCTGCTTCAGTAATGCAATTAAAAATGTAAGATACTTGTTTGGTATGTTTCCTTCGTTAATGGACGATGAGAAAGAAAGTTTCACTGATATATGTTATGCAGAAAGCGAGTTTTGAAAAAAATCATAATTTTCAATGTTACTTTTTAAATATATGTTTGCATATTATTCTATTGATTGTTCTATGTATCAAATGCTATTTGGGAAATAAATCTTTACATGTATAGTTCGCAAAATTTTGATTAATATATAAACCCCTAAACAGTTTTTTTGCATTTCCTGAAAAATTACTATTCTGCAGATAGCGAGTTTTGAAAAAACTGTCCTCAATTTAAGACCATGCGCTGCGTATCCTGGCGACGTTGCGCATGTACTACATCAGCTGGTGCGCTTTCACCTCAGCTCTGTGCACTGCACCGCGCGCCCTTGTGGTGGAGGCTTGCCGCATCGATCGATATTAGATCGATTATTTTCTTCACTTAGAGAAATACGCCGTCTACGAAGTTTTTCTATGACAGGGTTCCAAGCATAATTTAGCTGGACACCGCCATCTCAGTTGACAAGAGTGTCGCTGTAAGACAGTCGTATTTCCACAGATTCATTGATAATCGAGATCCAAAACTTTGACATATGAGCCATAGTTTTGTCTCATTGCACTTCATTAGATACCGGTGATTGCGCACTTTTTGTTGGAGGAGTCCAGTACGGTATGCCGCTGGTGATTTAAAATTCGGCCGGCCGCGGTGGCCAAGGGGACTGAGGCGCTCCAGTCACGGTCTGCACGGCCACTACGGTCGGGGGTTCGAATCCCCCCTCGGGCATGGATATTTGTGCCGTCCTTAGTATTAGCTAGTTCATAAGTAGTTTGTAAGTTTAGGGACTGATGACCCCGTAGTTAAGTCCCATAGACTATACAAACATTTGAACATTTTTTCTAAAATTCGGCCCTGCACAATGCGCGACGTTTGCCCTGTATAAGATTTGCCGTATTCACTAAGGTGACCAATATTTTACAATGATAAGGAGAACGGAAAACCTTTAAGAAAAAAAACACAATGCAAATAAATTAAACATTTCATTAATTAAAACAAAAAGCCACTAATTATATTCACATCCCTTTTAATTGCTCAATTAAATGAGTATTTTTTAACTGAATGAATAGTTTTGTGATTGTATCATTTTCTAACAATATTGTCGCGTTGAAATGGAAGCACAGCACTTATACTTACAGCACATTTATTACGAACTTAACATACACGCAGCACTGACTGCCTATCAGGAAGAGTGCTCTGCTATTTATATACAGACAGGATTTACCAGAAATTAGAAGAACAGTTAACATAAGAAACAAGTAGAATTTACAAGTGAACATAAGAAAGATGTAGAACATTCTGGAATTGTTAATTACAAAGAAATAAATTTTTGCCGGTGGGCGGGATTGAACCGGCGCGGCGACCGTCAGCACCGCTGTCGCTATCCCCTGCGCCTGGCCAGCAGTCGGGTTACGTGGTCTCTCGCGGCATTGCTCCCTCTCCTGGAAAAACAGCGACCAGATGTTATGTTTCCTGTGGAGCCAGCCCGGATCTTGACCTTGTCAGGGTCCTCTGTGTGGCAGTTCAAGAGAATCCTTCCCTTTTCCACGATTATCGAACGACAGGCGTTCCTGTTGTGGCTGCATCAGTATCATTAACGTCCTTAGATTCCTTGAACAAGAAGCCATTGTCGCCTAACTGATCTTCAGGATCGTAGTAAGGCTTCATGCGCAGGACGTGAACAATGTCTCTTCGTTATTGTCGTTTCGACGACGGCTCATAATCCTCAACTTCGTATGTGACGTCTGACAGGCGGCGTATGACACGATACGGACCAAAGTATCGCTTCAATAACTTTTCTGACAGAGCAATCTTCCGTACAGGGATAAAAATCCATGCCAGATCTCCTGGGCTGTACACAACAGGTTGGTGCTTGTCGTTATACCGCTGACGGTCCTTCTCCTGGGCGTCCAGCAAATGTCACGACTGGCAGAATTGTATCCCAAGCCTTCTGCTCAACATCGACAGCATATCGGCTAACATCTTGTTAAAACGTTCCGTAAGACGATTTCTCTGAGGGTGGTATGCAGTTGTCATTCTGTGGACAATGTCGCACCATGACATTACCTCCGATACTAGTTTCGACTGGAATACTTTTCCACGATCAGATATCATGACACATGGTGCTCCATGCTTCAAAATAATGTCTTCTACAAGGCATTTTGAGATCTCTGGAGCATCTGCAGTCGGCACGGGTTTGGTGACAGCGTAACGTGTGAGGTAGTCAGTGCAGACTACTATCCATCGGTTACCGGTTGTCGACTTCGGGAACCACCCAAAAAGATCAATCCCAACTCGGTGGAATGGAGCTGCTGCCGGCGGAATCGGTACGAGATGCTCTGGAAGTAATTGCGGCACATGCTTCCGTCGCTGGCACTCTTTACAGTTATTCACATAATGCTTGACAGTTCGGTAGAGACCTTTCCAGTAATAGCTGCGTCTGATTCTGTCTAGGGTCTTCACGAATCCCAGATGACCAGATATTGGAGCATCGTGGAAATATTTGAGAATAGCTGGCTGGAGATGAGCTGGAACAACCAGTAGCCATTTGGGGCTCAGTGGATCGTAGTTGCTCTTATATAATGTTCCGTTTATAAGTTGTAACTTTCCATTGGTCGGTTCTCCTTTCTCCAAGGCCTCTATGGTTTTTAATAGTGCTGGATCTTCCCTCTGTTCAGCTGTAACGTCATCTAATTCAGTGAGGGCTGAAATTTCATTCATGCTGTTGTATTCCACTAATGGATTCCTCGAAAGGCAGTCGGCATCCTTGTGTTTGCGCCCGTACTTAAATACCACTGTGACATCATACTCTTGGAATCTTAGTGCCCATCTAGCTAGTCGACCTGATGGATCCTTCAAGCTATTCAGCCAACATAAAGAATGGTGGTCTGTCACGACGGTGAATGGTTTGCCGAATAAATACGGCCGAAACTAGTTGATAGCCCAGATAACTGCGGGACATTCTTTCCAGTTGTAGAGTAGTTTATCTCGGACTTTGAGAGTACTCTTGATGCATAGGCTGTCACTTTTTCAGCACCTTCCTGAACTTGTACAAGCGCTGCACCAATCCCATATCCACTAGCGTCTATGTGAAGTTCCGTTTCCGCACTCTTGTCGTACAAGGCTAGCACTGGTGCGGAAGTTAGAGCCTCCTTAAGTGCCCGGAAAGCTCTTTCTTTTGCCTCATCCCAGTAAAATTTGGCGTCTCCCCGCAGAAGTTCTTGTAATGGACGTGCCTTGTCACAAAATCTTTTATGAAACGTCGGTAGTATGAGCACAACCCGAGTAAACTTCTCACATCACGAATGTGCTGAGGATTTGGAAATTCTGTGGCTGCCCTTACTTTATCTGGATCAGGACTGACACCATCACCATTGACTAGGTGCCCCAGGATTTTTACTTCTTTGGCGACGAAGAGGCACTTCTTTGGATTGAGGCGGAGTCCTGCAGCCTGAACACACTTCAACACAGTTGACAGGCGACTCAGATGTTCTTCAAATGTTTTTGAGAAAACGACAATGTCATCTAAATAGCAAAGACACGTCGTCCACTTAAGGTGTCGAAGCAAGTTGTCCATCATTCGTTCGAATGTGGCCGGAGCAGTACATAATCCAAACGGCATTACTTTGAATTCATAGAGGCCGTCAGGTTTAATAAAAACCGTCTTCTCCCTGTCAGCTTCGTCAACCTCGATTTGCCAGTAACCTGTCTGCATGTCCATAGTTGAGAAGTATGTAGCTCCTTTCAAGCAGTCTAAGGTGTCGTCAATGCATGGCAGTGGGTAGACATCTTTCTTTGTGATTTTGTTCAGCTGCCGATAATCGACCCAGAATCGCCATGTACTATCCTTCTTCTTTACAAGGACCACCAGAGACGACCAAGGACTCTCCGAACGCTGAATAATGTCATCTTGCAACATCTTCTCCACTTCTTCCCGAATTATCCGTCTTTCAGCTGGCGACACTCTATACAAACACTGACTAATTGGTGGCTGATCCCCAGTATTTATACGGTGCATTATCGTGGGCCGTTTCGTCTGACTTTTCCCCTGCTGAGATGTGATTACACCCGAAAATTGGCGTAGTATACCTAACAACCACTGGCGTTGTTCCTTGGTCAGTCCGGGCCCTATTGGCAGTTCCATGTTTGTTTCCTCCAGCGTGTTGTCTGTACTAACAGCAGAGCATGGGTCTTCGTTGATGACGTTGAGCTCACCGTCCTGGATTGGTTCAGCTGCCCCGATACACATTCCCTTGGGGATAAGTTGCGCTACGCCGGCAGTCGGTTTACATGCTGTCTCGCGGCAATATATTGGAAATTTCGGTGCAAGAAATATCCTTCATATTGTATTTTACAGTAAATGCTGCAGCTAGAGTATCAACATTCAATCTTCACTTCTCAATTGGCCAACAGTCATTCCAAATTGAAAAAAACTCTTTCAACTGCTTCAGTGAACAGTCGACTCATCTTCTAAGCTTTGAATCGCTCATAGCAATTTGTCCCTAAACCTCGCAGATTTGCCGATGAATTTCTTTGGTTCAACTTTCTTTGCATTTAGAAAAGAATCACATATGTATCTGATTTCACACCCGGCGGCATTTTCAATTAGGGCTGACAATATAAAGAACCCTACAAACAGCGGCGGACTAGGGGGTGTAGGGGCGGTCCGCCCTGGGCCTCCTGTCTTGGGGAGGCCTCCAAATACCTACAAATCAGGTTGTCCACCACTGCCTGCAAAGCACACGTCGGCAGCAGCGATTTGAAAATGGCGTACATGTCTTCTCCTTGAGTCTGAGTAACTGCCGCACATGCTAGAACTGCGATCGTAGCGCTGCTGCAGGTAGAAATAGAAACGCATCTTATTTTGTGGACGAACCTCGTATATTCGTAATAGGTAGGTGGTGATAATGTTCTGGCTGATCAGTGTAAGATTAATAAGTAGCTGAGATAGTTGAATACCGACACTCAATAAGAGATTCTTGTACCGACATAAATAATACAGAACATAGTTACATATCATCCGATAGAATGAAATACTAATCTATTCTGAACAGGTATGGACACATGAATAGATGGAAAAGAAGCAAACGAACGGATAAACAATGCTGTCTACTCTGTATTACGGAATATTAAAATTTTTCGCCAGATGTTCTCGCGCGCGGCCACACTTGTTTATGTGTATGTGTACGCATATTGTTATCCGGTATTTCCAAAGACAAGAAGGCAAATGACCCTCTTACAGTGATACGATGCCCTACTGAATGACAGGGGGATAAACGACTGAGATAAATAATATTATCACTCCATGCAGGAAACTGAGCAAAGTAATGATTTTGGATCGATGTAAGTAATCTCGTTTGTCTCAAATCTTTGTCACTCTTAATATCAACTGATGGCTATTTACAAATCAAAAAAAGACAGTCACGCCGTTCAAGGTTACCGTTTATATAACTTTTTTTTTTAAATAGATTCTTGATTTATAACGAAGCTGCCAAAGTTTGGATTTTCCCGTTCGGGTCGGATATTTTCTCCACTCGAGAACTGGGTGTTGTGGTGTCCTCATCATTATTTCATCATCATCATCGAGGCGCAAGTCGCCCAAGTGGCGTCACAAAAATACTTGCAGCAGGCAGGCCGAACACTATCCCAATTGGGATCTAACTGCCACACGAAATCGTAATCGGAATTCAAAACTAGATTGGAAATGTTGACTGTAGAAAGCCCGTGAGCACCAATACTGGAATGACTGTAGAAAACTCGTGAGCACCAATACTGGAAATAACTACTTGGAACCATCTGAGTGTTTTCAACTTAGCGCCCCATTGAACATTATGGTTCAGCATCCCATTGATATCTTGGAACGGACATAACGCTGGGACGTATTCAAAGACTTCCGAAAGTCCGAAAACACAGGTTACTGGTGCTTGTATCTGACGAGTTCAGGTTTTGTGAACGCAGGGCCTACTCCAAGTATTTTGTGAATCCTGAACTTCCTCGTCGTATCGAGTATTCGAAAAAGTTACGGACGTGGAGCCAGGTGGTGAAATCGACGTCGGCCGATATATCTGCTGGAGCACACCTAGACATCTGGAGATACGAAACACTGTGCACTGACATTTAAAACCGTAATGAAAACCGAGGTTTTAAATGTCCATGCATAGTGCTTCCTATCTTCAGTTGTTTTGATCAAGGAGATTAAATGTAACCTCCTTGGTTTTGATAGTGGCTGGGTGTGCTCCAGCCTAAATATCGGCCGAAGTAGATTTCACCACCTGGCTCCATGTCCGTAAGTTTTACGAATATAGGAATTTTGCCATTCTATACGAATATTTCAAGCATTGTCCACTCACCCTCCCACGCCAGCTGTACTTTCAGACGTGGTCAATCTTTCCCATAATGCCATTCATCTACGACGTCTCATGTATCACTCTTACTGGATAAACAATTCACGTAATGCTGTGTAGTTGCTTCAGCGCCAAAATAAGGTTAGACTTTTTTCCGTGTGATCTTAACATCTATCGATTATGGTTTAAATACCGGGACAGGATACCATCAGAGGGCAATTTAGCAACTTACCGCCCCTTGACAGAGAAAAATGCTCCTGTCCGTAATTTCGACATAAATGTAACACCAAGTAACTTACGACGTTGGCTGCTGCCGATAGTGCTAATAACTAGCTGAAAACCTGGCAACGGCCGCGTACTTATTTATTCCAGTCTTAAGATAGTTCATCTCCCCTTCCCTCTTGTATCTCTGTCCATCACCTCCGCCTTGTCTGTCTCTGTTGATCTCCTCATGCCCCCTCTCTCTGAGCATCTCCCCCTACTCCTCCCTCTGCCCATCTCCACCAGAAACCTTCTCTGCCAGTCACCTACCTGGTCTCTCTGCCCAACTCGCCCTTCATCTCCTCATTCTATTGCTTCCTCCAGCTCTGAAGATTATATAACTCTGTCAACTATTATGGCGATCAGGTAAGTGGTGTCTACGATTACTGCAAGGTATCCTCGGCCTTGAACTATACGAAATCTCAGGTACTTGGTCATGTTCCTCTTGTTTTGTAAGTTAAGTGCACAAAATTTCATCAATACCGGGTTAAAACAGTAGATTTTGTCGAAGTTCGCAGGTAAAGTATCCCTTCATACATCATACAAAATTTTACGCATATAGCCATATAGGATTTTCGTCTTGTTTTGAAGATCAAGTGTGCAAAGTTTCATTTCAATCGGATGAACGATACGGTAGCCAATAATAAACGAATCAACGTTATAAGGAGAACCATTGATACTAACTGCATAGAGTTCATCCTCCTCTCCTTGCAACACATACGCTCTTCTTTAGTAGTTCAAAAAATGTGTATTTTACATGTGTGCCACCACTCACACCTCATGCATCACCTAAGTGTATGTGCGCATGATATGGCCACCCTTGTTCCACGTTCTACAAATGATGATATTTTTTCATTTCCTAGAGCTGCTCTGTTAATATTGAGTAATTTTTATCTAAATGAATAAGCTTTTTACCCAATAATTCTTTTATTTATTAAAAAGGTGGATTTAAAACAGGATATTCAATTACAAAACTTTCACACAACAATTTATTTCAAACAACAGAAACGTTACATTTCTCAAGGATTGGCACAAATAAAAATCTCTTTATCTTCAGTAGGGAGGCCAGCACACTCTTCATGGTAAAAGTTCCCGCCGACTACACAGAGCTGCATGTGCTTGACTGCGTCCTGACAAAGACTGCAGAACCAACTTCCAGCTTCTGCAGTTTTAAAAGCCTTTTTCTTACTGGACTGCTTATGTTTGTTGTTGGGTGTCTTGGTCGACATGTTTCGTGGTTAGTCCCTTAACTGATTTAGACGTCTGAGGTTCTATTGAGTGGAAAAGACATTTTTTCACCACGATCCCGCACGAACCTTGTCTTTCCTTTTGAAAATAACATTATCAAATGTCTTGCCTGTTATTTCTTTGACGCCATTGGTTTCCATTTCACGTACCCTGTGGCAATTGACCTCCAGTCCTCCAACAATACCGCTGATGATGGACAGTAGTTTCTCATTCCAAGGAAATCGTGTGTAGGATTCAGACCACGTTTCTAGTTTGTCAAAGTTAGTAGTATCTCGGTCGATTCGAGAGGATCACATGTCAACGTGTTGCTCAGTGCTGGTGCAGGAGACATCCCAGAAGTACTCCAAACCCTCACAGATATTCAACATATACACCATGCCACCAGTTCAGAGCGCAAGGACACTGATGGAGATCCCTCGACCATGTGTTAAGCATCCCTGACTTTTCATGGATCTCATCAATACCTGTTCAATCGTGAGATCTGTCCAAAGGCCCGACCAGAATTTATCAGAGTGGGAGTGGTGAACTCTCCTCCTGCTGTGAATTTCTGGAATTCTGGGGGTTTCATTATCTGTTGGTTGGCCATGTCCTGCAGGTATAGACGTGCACTCTTTGCATATAGTATATGACCTGCAGAGTGAAAATAAGGAAGCATGCCCTTTATGGTATCCAAGTGGGGGTCCCAATCTCCCATTCTCTCAGCTTGAATGAACTGCTTCATTAGTGTAGTCATTTTTAAATACTGCAACCAGAGCTTGAAGGTGGGAATCCTTTGTTCCAAACGTTCCATAGCAGCTATGAACTTAGCACACACAATCTGAACCAGCGGCATGCAGTTTCTCACTCTTTTCCCATGTAAGTAGCAGGTTTTCATATGCCATGTTTTCCTCTTCAGTAAACTCTATTTCATTGTTGAAAATCAAGCTGGCCAAACTGGCATTTGTGAGCATGTGAGCTCTGACAGCTCGTGAGTATGCATGGCCATTCAGGATGTTTTCAACACTGTTTTCAGCAAATACTGAATAGAGAAGTTCCTTCCCACTTCCTGCCATTATGGCACCGATGGCACCCATGAATGACATGAGAAGCCTCACCACTATGTTGATGAGCTGAGGATGCTGGTGGCTCTCCACAATGTTTAGAGCTTTCAAGTACAGTGGTTGGTCGTAGGTCACAAAACGTTCCCTGACCGCAAATACTTTCTTCGTTTGTGTGGCCATAATGTCCGTAGTTGCTTTCATGATTATGAATAGCAGTGTTTGTCCGACTTTTCAACTACAATAAAAATGCGATTTTTTCTCACCAGACGCGTTTCGTTTTAATGACACTAAAACATCTTCAGCGGTCTGTAATAATAGAAATCTACAGTTTGTTTTGTTTTTAGATCGAAAACAGTTCGTTAACGGAACATGAAAAGTAGGCCTAATGTTTTGTTACTTACACTTACTTCTTTCACTGGCTTCCAAAAGTGATTTTAAAACATTGTCGTAGTCAGTTGGGGGGGGGGGGGGTGCATGGATAAAAGAAAGATATACTATCTTTGAGCGTTTGTAAGGAAGATCTTCTATCACTTGGTCCATGAATCCATTCCATCCTGGGATGTTGTTGATTTTGTGTTTTAGGGGGACAAAACTGCGAAGGTCATCAGTCCCCCATCCCATCAAAGGGCGAAATAAAAAGTATGTCAATACTGAAAAAATACGCCTAGAGTTAAAACAGCAGTGGGAGGAAAAGCCCACTCAATCAGTAAAATATCAACAAAGTCGACAAGAGGTAACATGACACGATACAATCAGAAAAATCGAACAATTAAGAGAAATGGAACGTTCGTGGTTGACTGACGATGAAATTAAAAATAGGAAGGGTCAACCTTGGGGAAACACAAGGAAACCTACAAGCGGCGGACATAAGACAAGAGAAACGTATACAATGGGTTGAAGCAAAGCTTCATATAGAGTGGTAAAAACCACTGTCACGAATGAAACCTAAAACAGAGTCACCCATTGTGACATCATTACTTAAAACTTCAGATAAAACTACAGGAAAAATAAAACCCCGCCGCAGGGCGGCTAAAATACGGCAGTCCAGCAAAATATGGCAAGGAAGAGCCACAGTGAAACGGGATGGGTCCTCACCATGGAGGAGACGGCCATGGGTTAGCCACGTGTGGCCAATGTGGAGCCAGCTCAGGACTACAGAGTCCCGACGAGAGGCCCGCATGGAGGAATGCCACACAGCCATAGTCTCCTTTATTGCCCTGAGTTTGTTGGCTGTGGTCAGGCTACGCCACTCAGTGGCCCATAGCTCACAGACTCTATGGTGCAACACAGACTGGAGATCAGAAGCCGGGAGGCCAGTCTCTAATACAGACACATGGACAGCCTATTTGGCGAGCTTCGTTTCCTGGAATGCTGTGTGACCAAGAGACCAAAGAAAGACCACATATCGTCCTGACTGATCTAGAGAAAACAGAGTCTCATGGATACCCTTCACCAAAGAAGAACGTGGGTAACATTGGTCCAGAGTGGGAAGACTGCTGCAGAGAAGAAAAGACCCACCTGAGCAGGAACATATATGCTCAAGAGCACAAAGAATGGCCACTAGCTCTGCAGTATAAACACTGCAGCCATCTGACAGACCGCTGCTCAGCGTGATCGTCATGGACACAGGCAAAGCTAACACGACCATCAACCAACAAACTGTCCATATAGACTATGTCGTATCCAGTGTACTCTGGAACAAAAGCAAAGAACTGATGGCGGAGTGCCTCTGGAGGAACTTAGTCTTTGGGTCTATTGGCCAAGTCCAGCTGAGAAGGCGACCTTGGTACGCACTATGGAGGTGTACGCACACGGGCCCAATATAGAGATGGGACAGGGAGAGACTCTAGTTCTGACAAAAGGGACTGGATATGGAAGGCGATCATGTGATCTGAACGGGGTCGCCGTTGTTGAGAACAGACGACTATGCTATAGAAAAGCAAACGTTGATTAGGATGGGCTGACGAGCTATGGACATGAGCAACATAGGCTGCGAGCAGTTGCTGCTGATGGATCCGCAGTAAATTGTTCATAGGGCTGGTGCAGAAGGCACCCGTCACGATGTGAACCCCACAATGGTGAATGAGGTCCAACAAGTGCAATGCCAAGGAGGATGATGAACCATAAGAAAGGCATCCAAAAACGAGATGGGAATGCACCAAAGCTTGGTATATCTGCAACAGTGTGGACCGATATGCACCCCAGGTCGTATGCCCCAGGTGGCGGAGAACATTCAGCTGGCACCAGCACTTCTGTTTCAGGGGGAAGCCACATCAGCCGAGAGACAAAGACGAGCCCTAAAAATGTGTGAGTATCTACGACCTGTAATAGGTGGTTGTTGAGATAAAGTTGGGGCTGTGGATGAACTGTCTGATGCCAACAGAAGTGCATGACATTTGTCTTCACATGAGAGAACTGGAAGCCATGGGCAAGAACCCAGGACTGCACCTTCCGAATGGCTCCCTGTAATCTACATTCAGCAGCTTGGGTGCTGGAGGAGCTAAAAGGGATGCAGAAGTCGACAGCATAGAGGGAAGGGGATACTGACGACCCAACTGCTGTCGCTAATCCGTTAAGTGCCACTAAAAATAAGGGGACATTCAAAACAGAGCCCTCCAGAACCCCATTTCCCTGAACATAAGAGGTGCTATGGGAGGCACTAACTTGAACACGAAAAGTATGGACAGCTAAAACGCTTTTAATAAAAACTGGGAGTGATCCCCGGAGACCCCAACCATGTAACATAGTGAGAATGTGATGTTACCAGGTCGTATCATAAGCTTTTTGCATATCGAACAAGATGGCTATCTGATGTTGGCACCTGGAACAGGCAGTTCGAATGGTGGACTCGAGGTACAGCAGGTTGTCGGTGGTAGAGCGACCCTGGCGTAAACCGCCCTGGCATGGAGCAAGTAAGCCCGAGTCTCGAGAATCCAGCACAACTGCCTACTGACCATACGTTCTAACAACTTACAGGATACATTGGTTAGGTTAATGGGCTGATAGCTATCCACGTGAAGGGGATTCTTGCCAGGTTTGAGCCCGGGATGATGACGCTTTCCAGCAAACGTGATGGGACAACACCATCGCACCAGATGCAGTTAAAGAGAGCAAGGAGATTACACTGGCTCTCTGCTGATATGTGTGTCAGCATTTGGCTATGGAAGCTACCAGGCCCAGGGGCTGTGTCAGGACATTGTTTACGAGCACTGAGGAACTCTTACTCATTAAATGGCACGTTATATGCCTCAGAGCGGCGAGCGGTAAAGGAAGGGGGCTTACGTTCTGTCCGCTCGTTTAATGCACAGAAGGCAGGTGGGTACTTCGCAGAGGCAGAGGCGCGAGCGTAATACTCAGCAAAGGCCTCAGCAAGTGTGTCGGGGTCCGTACAAATAGTTCCATTGATGCAGATCCCAGGGATACTTGCTGGCGTCTAGTATTCCTGTAGGCGCCTGATTTTTCCCCAGACCTGTGAGGCGGAGGTACCTGTCCCAATAGTAGAGATGTACCTCTCTCAACACTCCTGTCTACGTCTTTTGATAAGTTGGTGGGCACGAGTGCGGAGCTGCGTAAAGGTGATCAGTTGCTCTATAGAGGAGTGCCGTTTGTACCATTGTAAGGCTCGCCTGCGATCTTTAATAGCCTCACCGACCTCGAGCGACCACCACGGTACCGTCCTCCACCGTCGACACTCGGAGGAACGAGGAATGGTCGCTTCTGCGACTGAAACGATGGATTGTGTAGTGCTCTCGATAGTGCTCTCGACCACCACATCGATATTGTCGAGTGGTGGAGGTGCAACGATGGCAGCTGAGGTGTTGTCTTCCCAGTTAGCCCTATGTAGAGCCCACCAAGGTGGGCGTGCCAAGGACTGACGTTGTGTGGAAGTGACAAAAAGATCGGAAATTGGTCACTGCCACACAGGTCCACCATAAGCCCTCCAATGTATGGATGGTGGAAGGCTGTGGCTGCAAATCGACAAATCGATGGCCGAGAACGTGCCGTGCACCACACTAAAATGTGTGGGGGCACCAGTGTTTAAGAGGCAGAGGTCGATTTGAGAAAGCAAGTCCTCGACAACATGCCACAGCCAGAAATCATAGAACCACCCTACAAGGTATTATGGGCATTGAAGTCGCCCAATACCGGGAAAGGTCGTGGGGGAGGGGGGCGTTGTGATATCAGTGCAGCCAAGACATTCAATGAGACATCACCATCTGGATAGAGATAAAGACTGCAGATCTCCTGTGTTGTCCTTACCCTGACAGCCACAGATTCTAACTGTGTTTGAAGGGGCACAGGTTCACTATAGACAGAGGCAAGAACATACACACACATCCGCCTGACACCCTGTTATAAACGCAACGGTTGCAAAGTATCCCCTATAGCCCTGAAGGGCAGGGGTCTGCATTGCCGGGAATCAGGTTTCCTGGATGGCAATGCAGAGAGCAGGTGTTATGTTCAAAAGTTATCGTAGCTCAGCCAGGTGGGTGAAGAAACCGCCGCAGTTCCATTGGATTAGGACGTTTTCCGACATCTGGGAAGACACGAATGATAAAATGTGGTTCATTACACCTCAACATGACTTCCATCCACAGGTGGCAATGTGTGTGCATACATGTCCATCGATTCTGGGGTGTCCTGGAGAGAAAGGTCCTCGAGGGACACAAGAATCTCCACCTCGTCCTCAGAGGAAGAGGTGGAGGGGGATGGTGGCACAATGGCCACTAGGAGTTCTTTCGTTTTCGGCTTCTTTTTCTTGTCTCGCTGGTCCTTCGATTTCTCACGCTGGGAGGGCTGGACTGACACAGTTTCAGACACTGAAGTTGTCCTTGAGGCCCTATGACCAGCTTTGGGAGACACTTTGTGCCACTCATTGGCGTCCACTGTACCAGTGAGAGCAACCGCAGGGGAAAGAGATTCAAGCAATCCCTTCCTCATGAGAGGAACCACAGCTGGCTGTTGTGGCTCTGGCTCAGGTGTAGGGACCGATGTCTCCATTGGTTGGGGGTTTTTTGCTTCCAAGGCTGGGGCTTTGGAAGCAACAGAGTGAGATGTACCCCCTACCACCAAGGGAGGGTGCAGATGCTGACGCTTGGGCTTGAGGTCCCACGATGACTGTCTGAACAGGCGGCAAACTAGTCTACTGAAATGGTCTTGTGGCTGCTGCATAGGAAGTTTTGATGCTAAATGGGTGGAGTTTTTCGTACTTTCTTTTAACCTCGAAATAAGACAGCTGATCCATGGTTTTATATTGCATGATCTTCCTTTCTTTGTGCAGTTGTTGTTGTTGTTTTTTGGAAGGGACTAAACACCAATGGTTATCAGGCCCTTGTTCCAGTCTTAGAGATAAATAAAATATTGTTTAAGCGTTCCTTAGGAAATGCGTTAACAAGTCAAAGATTAAAATCACTGGGAAATATGAGGAAAGGATACAAGTAAAAATGGAGAAGGAAACAGGCCACCATTAAATCACATGATAAAAACCAGCTGCTCGAATAAAATCTAAAACACGTTCAACCATAGCAGCATCGTCTCTTAGCATAAAAGAAAGCGCATCTGGCAGATTAAAAGATTGTCGTAAGGCAACTGAAAGTGTACAGTCCACCAAAATGTGGACCACTGTCAAGGGGGCGCCACAGTCACACTGTGGTGCGTCCTCCCGCCGAAGAAGGTGGCCATACGACAGCCATTTGTGGCCGATTCGTAGGTGGCAGAGAACAACCGATTCCCTACAAGACGACCGCAGTGAGGACTTCCATGCAACCGTACCGTATATAGCTTCACTGCACGAAGCTTGGTGGGTTGAGCAGAGTTAGCCCACTCGGAATTCCAAAGGTTTATTATCTTCCAATGGAACTCTAGTCGCCGGCCGCGGTGGCCGAGGAGACTGAGGCGCTTCAGTCACGGTCTGCACGGCCACTACGGTCAGGGGTTCGAATCCCCCCTCAGGCATGGATATTTGTGCCGTCCTAGTTCGTAAGTAGTTCATAAGTAGTTTGTAAGTTTAGGGACTGATGACCCCATAGTTAAGTCCCATAAGCTTTACAAACATTTGAACATTTGAACTCTAGTTGGAGATCACTCTCCGGAAGACCAATAGCCAATGGACTGGAGGTAGCCTGCTTAGCCAGCTGATCCACACATTCGTTTCCAGGAATGCCGATGTGGCCTGGGGTCCAAACAAAGACCACAGAGCGACCAGACCGAACAAGCCTGGAAACAGACTCCTGTATGGATTGGACCAAAGGGTGTTTTGGGAAACATTTCGCGAGGGCTTGCAGGCCACTCAGGGAGGCAGAACAGATGATGAGAGACTCCCCAGGGCACCCTCTGAGATGTTCAAGTGCCCGATAGATGGCAACCAATTCCGCAGTGGACACGCTACTCCCACAGGGCAGTAAATGTTCATCATGGACATATGCATATCCAGTATGGCCGTCAACTACGGAACCATCCATGTACACGACTTCCGCGCCACTGAACGACTCTAAAACCGCCTGAAACTGGCGACAGATACTTAGCGGCACTACAGAGGCTTTCAAGGCATGCGACAAGTCCAACCGAAGCTGTGGACGTGAAAGAGACCAAGGAGCGGTATGGCAAGGGCAGTGAAAAGTAGGAGGGATGGGAAGGGACTCAAGAGACGACAGGAGGGAACAAACACGGACCGCAATCAGAAGACCCGACCTCAGTAGTTGTCATGGAGATGGGAGTGTAGCAGCTGGAAAAAGAAGCCTGCAATTTGATTGGCGAGGTATTGCATGAACATGGGCAGCATAGGAGGATAACAGCTGCTGCCGGCGAAATCGCAGGGGTAGGACTCCAGCTTCAGCAAGTAGGCTTGCCACCAGACTTGTCCGAAAGGCCCCTATCGCTAAACGGACGCCACTGTGGAGTACTGGGTCCAAGACCTGCAATGCAGATGGGGCTGCCGAACCATATACAAAGCTCCCGTAGTCTAAACGTGATTGAATCAACGCCCTGTAGAGCTGCAAAAGACTCGTACGGGCGGTTCCCCAACAGTGTGGCTGAGGCAGCGTAGAATATTGAGGTACCGCACGCACTTCTGCTTGAGCTGTCGGAGATGGGGCACCCAAGTGTGCCGGCTATCGAAGAGCATGCCAAGAAATCGGTGAGTCTCTTCGACACGAAGAAGTTCGTCACATAAATAAAACTCTGAATCCAAATGGACAGCTCGACGGTGGCAGAAGTGCATAACCCGGGTTTTCGATGGAGAAAACTGGAACCCATGGGTTGAGGCCCACGACTGCGCCTTTTGAATGGCTCCCTGTAGGCGCCTTTCAGCGACCCCAATGCTACTTGAGCTGAAGTATAAGCAGAAGTCATCAGCGAACAAGGAGTAAGAAACCGATGACCCCACTGCCTCAGAAAGTCCATTGATGGCAATAAAAAAGAGGGGGACACTAAGAACGGAGCCGTGCGGCACACCATTCTCCTGGACATGGGGGGAGCTGAGGGAGGTATCAACTCGTACCTGAAAAGAGCGAAAGGACAGAAAGTTTTGAATAAAGAGGGGAAGTGGACCCTTCAAGCCCCAACCGTGCATTGTAGCCAGAATGTGGTGACGCCAAGTAGTGTCGTATGCCTTTCTAAGGTCGAAAAAGACGGCAACAAGGTGTTCATGCCTGCTACATGCCATACGAATGGCGGACTCCAGAGCAAGGTGACACAGATGGGAGGAGGTGTACAAGGGAGGTCTGGCTGTGATACACGGCCACAGTCCCGACAGGCTGAGTTGGCGGTACACCTGGAGGACATGTGCCCAAACCTCCAGTAATTAAAACAGCACGTAGGGGGAGGAACATAGGGATTCACGTCACAACGGTAAATCATCACCATGGCCTTCTCAGGCAATGAATCGTCCTCGAAGGCCAAGATGAAGGCACCAGTGGCGACCCTATTCTTCTTCGGACCCCTATGGACTTGCCATATAAAGTGGACTCCTCACCACTAGAAGTTCTTGCGAAGTTCGTCATCCGACTGCAAAAGGAGGTCCCTATGTAATATCATACCCTGTACCATGTTCAAGCTTTTGTGTGGGGGTGATAGTAATGGGAAGATCACCCAGCTTGTCACAGGTGAGCAATGCCCGTGACTGTGCTGGGGACGAATGTCATTATTAAAACTGATCACGATCGCATCTTTAACATGCCGTCTACTTCTTGCCGAAAAAGAAAGCTTCGTGTTTGTGACGAATTCACCATCTGTCCTGGCACACACTAAATACCGTGTCGAGCCCTGCATTCCTCCCATGACATAGCCAATGATGGGAACAACTGGGGATCATATTTTTCAGCATTGAAGTCTACCTTGCCTTTCTTATAGACAGTGGTTAAACGCCCACCAGCGTTACTCAGGGTTCTTTTCATGGTGTTCCCACGAGTAGCTAGAGAAATAAAGGTCCATCCAGGCTTGTACCATCTTTGTGACCCAGGCGATTAAGCCAAGATCCCCAGACTCTGAAACGTACAACATTCCACCGTCGTGCCGAATGATGGTCGTTGAAGCACACACAGAGCTTATGGTGTAGCGGACTGTTGGCATGACACAGCCCACGGCTCAGGACACTGGGTTTGCCAAGCCCGTACTCAGCAAATTAATACTGAGCCCCTGAGGGGTCTGGCATGTTAGTTGTTTTGCCAAACAACCACAGCAGGGCTGGGGATTTTGGCAAAATGTCTTCAGCTATTTTCACTTAATTGAAATGGCAGACAAGCCAGATTTCTTTCTCATAGAAGAATGTTTAATATGTGTGACATTGTGTGAACTGATAGACTCTGCAGAAAAAGACTTCAAACGTGCTAAATTTTTGTCTGGGTGAACGGATGAGGGAGGGGTTATGATCATTATACCACCCTTTTCATGCAACGTATTTTCTCCATCAATTGTGTTAACGTTCACATCTGCATTGTCGAACACAAACTGCATAAAAGCTCCTTTGTCAACTAGTTGGGTCACTTCTCCACGGAAGATAGCAGAAATTTCAAAACGCATAGCCTTAGTATATGTACAAGAAATTCCCATACGGTGGCAAAGCTCGGTGGCAAAGCTCAACAAGGTGCTTTGATCCAAATTTTCTATAAAAGTTGGTTCCAAAGCTTATTTGAACTGAGGATAGGAAACATTTAGGCCTTGTTGCAGCCATGACTGCATGAGCAAATCCTATGCACTTCTTTTTCCACTCTTCGAGAGAAGAACTTTTTATTTTATTTATTTATTTATTTATTTTATTTTCAGGACAATCTGTTCAAGCAACTGTTGCAGAGAATCAGGAACTTATTCCTCTGCGTCTTTTAAAAAGACATCTGCCGGGGGATATTGAGTAGTGACAAATGTTTGGGAACGAATGCCTTGCAGGATAATCTCTGCTGCAGCTTTGACAACTCTAAGCCGCTCTTCAACAGAATCGCTAAGCCTTTGATGGTACCACTTTTCATGAAGAATTTTTTCTGTAATGTCTGTGAACATCAAGATTGGGCTCTGAGACAGACCAACCTGTGCAAAAATAATTTTTTCTCCATATCGCTTTTTTAGATGAGCTTGAACACTTCTAACTGCTGGTTTGTAATCACCTGTGAAGTTCTCTGCAATCAAATCACTTATGGAAAATTGATTTTCCTCTCGTTTCTGCAAGGTATTTATATATACGCTCCATACCGTCGATAAGGAGGGGATGTTCAGGAGCTGGCCGCAGTGGCCAAGGGTTCTGCGGCGCGTCAGTCACAGTCTGCACAGCCACTACGGTCGGGGGTTCGAATACCCTCGTGCATGGATATTTGTGCCGTCCTTAGTATTAGCTAGTTCATAAGTTTAGGGACTGATGACCCCGTAATTAAGTCCCATAACCTCTACAAACATTTGAACATTTGATGTTCAGGACGCCCTCATTTACTTCCTGCACCAGTAAATTGCGACGAGGGGTGCAATTTTAGGTAGCAATGTCTGTGGTACTTACCCTCAGCAACAACAATTTCACTTATACATGAAAGACGCTGAAGAATCTGTTATACCCATTGACCAGCTTGTCTTGCTTTTTCCACAATCGATTCTTTCACTTCCAGTGTTTCCACTTGATGGAGTTCAACCCGTAGATATTTGAGCAATTTTATCTGCGTCTCGAAATATTCCTTGGAGAATTTTTCACCACAAAAGAAACAGTAGTCTCCAATGATGTGACGCCTTGAACTCGGCGCACTTCTCAGCCTTTCCCCACGCGAAGACAATGGATGGTTGAGCAGATGAAACATCTCCTCCTTGCTGTACATATGTTTTCACATTACTTTCCACAGTGTACCTCTTCCTGCATGCGTTATGTACGGTCACTTCGTTTAAATTACAGAAAAACCTCGTGTTCCCTTCAAGCCCACATTTCTGACTCACTTTTATCAGCGTCTGAATCCGCGTTTTTTCACTGTCACTGTTCCCTCTCCAAGCACTTCCCGACATATGAAACAAACATCCGACGGGGTTAGCTCAGACATATTGTAAAAACGAAAGTACTTAAAACACCACCACGATCGAGATGTACACGATTTTTTTTGTTTTGTTTGAAACGTTCTTCGCAGATCCGAATACGGCCGTTTCTAAGGGGAGACTGGGTGTAGTGAGGAAGACCTCGGAGACAAGAAGTTTGGGAGGGAAGACAGAACACCCGCTGGGTCATCACTCTGAGTGAGAGGGGGGGAGGGGGAGGGGGCGGGGGGG
Source organism: Locusta migratoria (assembly GCA_026315105.1). Classification (NCBI taxonomy): domain Eukaryota; kingdom Metazoa; phylum Arthropoda; class Insecta; order Orthoptera; family Acrididae; genus Locusta; species Locusta migratoria. The sequence goes on from CM048750.1 coordinate 152,832,145, forward strand.
TGCCTTCACACAACAAAAGGCCTCTCTACGAACGCAAGTCCAAATCCATTAATGGCAGACCAATACCCACAAACGGAGAGGCTTTCATTGTTTTTACAGCAATACCTACTTTCATAACTATATTGGTACGCACCAACACATAAATTACACCATTTACGAGACGCGTCCAGAAAGTAAGTTCCGTTTGGCAATAAAATGAAATTGTACACAGATACAGAAGAAATTTTTATTGCACAAAATTCTACAACTCTTAAACTATTTTTCCACATAACTGCCGAAATTTTGCAGGCATTTGTCATATTGTGGCACCAGGTTTTGTATACCTTCTTCATAGAAATCTGCCGCCTGTGTCTTCTACCAGTTGGAAACAGTTTCTTTCAGCTCGTCGTCATTGGTGAAGTGATGACCGTCCAGGAAAGGAGATGTCCTGGATCTTGTCATCAATCCTGTGAACCACTTCTTCTGTAACCAAAGGTGGATACCCACTTTGTTCTTCATCGTACACATCACTACGTCTGCCATTCAACTGTCGGACCCCTCTTCTCACCATCGAATCACTCATCGCATTTGGTCCGTAAATATCGCAAAATTTGCCGGTAAATTTCACTTGGTTTCACTTTCGCATTCAGAAACTGAATCACCGATCTGATTTCACAGGCGGCGGAATTTACAATCACCGCCGACATTTCAAACAAGCACAACAAAGCGTACGTAACTGACAGCGATCTCCAAATGGCGCACGTTCTTCTCCTTGATACACATCGTCCACAGAGCATGTGCGGAACTGCAGTCGCAGCGCTGCAGCGCAGATAAATTGAAAAGGTACTTAACTTTCTGAACGCGCCTCGTATATGCAATGCGTTAATAATCATCGTCAATGAGTAATTCCTCGTTTTTTGTTTAAGATATATAGGTAAAGAGAACTGCAATTCGTCTGGGTCAGCTCATTAAATACCCAGATTTTTACAACTTTTCGTTTTTTAACCATAACTAGATTGATATTTGCAATGAAGTTATTTACACAGTTATATCACTGTCCTGTACAAATCTATTGGGCCAATTGATTTCGTTCTGTGCTTAGATTAAAGCTAAATAACTGCTCTATAACTTGTTTTTGTATGACTTTCTTTGTGGGATGATCATTAGAGCCAATATTCTAGCCGAAAGATGACTAAAATCGAAAATTTGAACTTTTTGGAGAAATAAATCAATTTTTGGAGTCCAGACTTACAGAGCTGTGGTTGGGCTTAAATTTTAGAATATTTTATCTACATTAATAGAGGTGTGAATGATGTTTCGTAACAAAACCACCCTTCACGAATTCTACGCCAAAACCAGAAAAAGTCCGAAAATTTCGGTCTTTTGGCTCTTAAAAATTAAACTATAGGATTTCTAAGCTGCAAACTTGGTTTAATACTACTCTAATATGTCCTAACAACATACCAAAAATTCAGCTTCCTGAAATTTTTTTGTACCTACGGCCATTTTTTTTTTGTCTGCGATGACTGGGGAGACGCCTACCTGGCAGTAGGCCAGGAGTCAGCCCACATCACAACCACACGACAACCATCAATGCAGTACAGTATGAAGACTAAGACAGCTCTTAGGGTGGGGACCGAGAACCACCAGTCGGAACATGTAAATCCCCATATGGTACCACAACCAACCAGCAGGGTTGTCTACCTCCACCCACTGAGCTGATGCGGACTCAGTCGCACTGTCAGTGTGCAATACGGCGGTAGGCCGTAGACGTCATCAACCTGGTCACCTGAAGACCAAGGTAAGCCAACTGCAGTACACAGCTGCATGTACCACTCAAAACTAAATGTTTTACTGACCAATATTCTTTCATTATGCCTAAACGGCGACACCAGGACTACACCTATCCCTTCTTGCAGGGCACACCTTGGCGGTTTGGAGTCTGGCCTCCTGACAAATAACCAGCTCTCCAACACCATCTATGTGCACACCCACCAAGGGGTGCGCCAGCAACTGCCCAACCCCCTGCACATTGTACTTCTTAACCGGCAAGAACTCGCACCTTTAAAAGTTATGTGATCAATCGTGTGTATAGCATTTTTCTGGCAGTCAAAGAAAAGTTTGTAATGTACTTAATACGTCTAAATAAGTATTTCTAGTTGCGTTTATAAGAAAACACAAATACTTGACTATTTAAAATTGGTAAAATGCCGATTGTTTTAAAATTACACGAGTTCTCGCGGGTTAAACAGTGTTTTACTAGTTTTATTTTTCCATTATACATAGCAGTAGCTGTTTCACATCTCTATTGAAGTCTGATGAATTTAAGATTATTATTTTCAATTCTTCATATGATTTGCAAGGTTTATATTACAGCTCTCACCCATTTGAAATGTGGTAAATCTTGACAGACTTCTAATGTAAGATATTTTGGAATTATTTCAACACAAAAAAGTTTCAATTTTTTTGTGAGAACATAAATCTTGTTGACAGACTGGTCTGATCAGAGAAATGGACTGAAACAAGGAAGTGATCTATATCGTCCACTTTTCTTTTGGACAAGATAATGACAAAGTGGCAGGGCAAGAAGGTAAAGGAAATATGAGAGCAATCATGTTTGTGGTTGACATAATGCTGTGGGGTAAAGGGAAGGAGAGTTACAAAATAGATGGAATGTGTGGGAGGAGGTGGTAGAAGAGTTCAGTGTGAAATAGCATGAAGTGACAGTGACAATGGAGTAATGAGATGCAAATTGCAGAAGTTCTGATGATAGGTGGAGAAGTGTTCGAGGAGGAGGTGGTAGAAGAGTTCAGTGTGAAATAGCATGAAGTGACAGTGACAATGGGGTAATGAGATGAAAATTGCAAAAGTTCTGATGATAGGTGGAGAAGTATTCAAGAAGGCGGACATTTCAAGTAGAGTATAACAGTATAAATTGAAGGAAATAGCAGGAAGATTGGTGAAAAAGGAAGACTTTGTTGTAGAGATATCTAATTTTCTTAACCAAGGACTCTAAAAACTTTTCTGCATCCTTGAATCCTGCACTTCCATGTCTCTTCCGAAAGATATCTCGTCCCTGGTCCTTTCCTGGGCACGAGTGGACCAATATGATCCCAAAAACTCGGACTTGAGTTGTTCAAATATTGTACAATCAGCGGCGACCGTCCACATGTGCTCAGCAACACTCCCTTGTAAATATCCGCATATAAAATTTAACAGACGCCTTACCGACCAGTTATGTAGCAATATTCCATTGAATTGAGACATGAAAGTCTTTGGTTGGAGTGAATGATTGTTTTCTATGTAAATTTGAATATTTTGAACGGAAAGATAACGTTTCAAGTCAAATGAATCATCCGCTTCCTCATTCTGTCCAAAACTGTTCCAGTGCCGTTCGCGCGACTGTCGGTCTTTTCTGTCACATACAAACGTGGCAGTATCCCGCGTCCTGTCACCACAATCTTCAGTGCGTCTGAGACGAATACAATTTCCCTCCCCTTGTTGGTCACAATCAGGGACGGAATGGTCATCTCATCTAGGAATGCAAGTGTTCAAAAATGTTCAAATGTTTGTTAAGCTTATGGGACTTAACTACGGGGTCATCAGTCCCTAAACTTACAAACTACTTATGAACTACTTACGAACTAGGACGGCACAAATATTCATGCCCGAGGGGGGGATTCGAACCCCCGGCTGTAGTGGCCGTGACTGAAGCGCCTCAGTCCTCTCGGCCACCGCGGCCGGCAAAGCAAGTGTCTCTCGAAGGAGACATTCCACGCTTCTCCTTATTTTTAACCCTATCATACGTGGAGTCGGTTCTGTTAACCGATCGAGACCAACCATTGTCGTCACTGACACCTCTTGTGGCATCCGAGGTCCAAGACGAGATTAAAATTGCTTCATTCTCATCTCGTTTAATTTTCTGCCCATTTCTTTCTGATGGTCTACCAGCTTCTTCCGTTCTTCTGCAACTGCAGAAAGTTTTATATCTGCTATCTCACTGTCATGGTTAGCAATAGTGTTTTCCGTCCTAATCAATATTGATTCTGTCTCTTCCACGATATTTGTTCCCTGCACTCTAGTTTATTTACAGATTTACTAACGCTATTCTGACGTTGGTTCTTGCCACTGCCTTTACGGCACTGTCGGCAACCTTACTAGCGGCTCCTGCTTCACATCTATCCAATTTCGCTTCTCTCCTAAGTTCTGTGGAAATCTGTTTCGCCTCACTAGCTAACTTCCCAATAACACCCACCTGTTCTTAATATCGCTTATTTCCGATGAAATTTACTTTATCTCTTCTGTATTCTTTTTTTACATCCCTTTTTACTTTCACAATTTCTTCCCCGTTTAAAGCTATTTCCTTTTTGACCTCCGATACTACTTGCTTTACTTCACAAATTTCTTCTCTAATCTGTTTTATCCCTTCCTCATTCTTCCTTTCACTCTCCTTAATTTCTTCTCTAATCTTATTTTTCACTCGCCCTAAACATTAACTTGGAGTCTCTCTGCCCATTCTGAATCAAATTTAGAATTTGTGCAAATTCAGCATTGCTATTGTGAGCCCCCAGGGATGACGCATTGGGATGCAGTGGTTTTGTACATTTCCTTTTTGAGTAGGACGCCCCATCTTCACTATAAGCATAATTTTTATTCATTCTGCTGGTTTCCTGGCGGCTGTTGTGTAGAACTATCTCATCATCACTGGAATCAACATGAGAATCATGGCTAGACAAATTACAATTATTTGAATCTTGCGACATATTGCGGTGTTTCCAAGATAACCGATACTTTTGTCTCTCGCTTTCTATCTATCTTCTCAGAAATACATAGAAATTGTGGGCCATTGGAACGAATCTGCAGACGCTGAAATGACTTTACTGCCGACCAGACACTAGCATCCTATCGCGAGAGCACTACACTAACTTCCCCAGAAATCACCTCTGGCAATTTACACAAACATTCACAGACGCCCGCCCCCAGTGTTCCACAAACTTGGGTGCACATGCAGACCAGAACGACGCCAACTTTTACTGCATCTGCTCATTGTACTCCAGTGACCTTCCGGTGTGTTGTGACCGGAGAGCCTCCCTACACAATACAGCACCGTAGCGGCAAAACAAACTACCTGGCCTCAGGTTAGCCACAGACGTGCCCAGCCCTAATATATATGTCCACCTGCAGACGGAGCGGTTTCACCACGGGTGGTGGCGGCCAGTGCTCACCCTCCAGGCAGTGTCGGCAAAATGCCTTAGAACCTACTTCAGAGAATTTGCCGCCAGCAACCCCCGCCCCCTCACAGAACCACAAAAGTGCCAGTCTGCTGGTGTCACCAGCGCCTTCCGCCTTGGAACACAATTATCCCATCAGCGATACAATAATCAAAAACAGAGTCATTCTCCCAGTGAACAGAAATTTACCTCCCTAACTCCTATCTGCTGATAACTACAAGAAATCAAAATTCAAATGTTCAAATGTTTGTAGAAATTATGGGACTTAACTACGGGGTCATCAGTCCCTAAGCTTACAAACTACTTATGAACTAGCTAAGACTAAGGACAGCACAAATATCCATGCCCGAGGGGGATTCGAACCCCCGACCATAGTGGCCGTGCAGACCATGACAGGAGCGCCTCAGTCCCCTCGGCCACCGCGGCCGGCTAACTACAAGACAAATGAAAGATACTGAATATAAACAAGATAATACTATTGATATCCTTCCGGAATAAATCCAGACAATAGTGTCCAAATAAAATGGAGAAAATAATTCTGAAATAGAACCACCACCTCTCACAAGAAAATGGACAAGAATGCTCTTGCATTTCTAAACCACATTCCAGACCACTTTAATGTCTTTGGTACCACTCAGCAGAGTAGCCATCAACAAATTAGCAATTTTTTGTATCCTTTTTTATTATTATTACTTCTATTCTGGATAACACAATTTTCAGAAAGGCCATTTGCAAACTTTTTGTGTCTTACACTAGTTATAAATCAAATAAATCTTCAAACGGAGACATCAAGGGAACAGTTTAATGAATTTGTAACAGTGTTACAAGCTTTGTTACATAATTTTGATAGCATATTTAAAGACTTCAATTGATTTTAAGATTTTTGCAACTCCTTATCCAATGGGGATTCAAAGCACACCAATTGAAACCGAGTTGGAGTTTGAATGTAACTGTGTGCTTGAAGGTGGATTTCATACAGCATAAAATACTTACATGTTTTAGAAGAATTTTCCTTGAAAACAGTTCTCTCAGTTATCTTGAGTTCTGTTAAAGTCTAGTGAGGATCACGTGTTTGTGTGAAAATATTTTCTCAACCATGAAATTAACAAAATCTGAGCTTATTGACATTAATATGATTGGAGAAATGCATTTGAAGACTAGTAATGTCATACAAAACAAAACAAAATTGTAGTAATAAGACATTTAAGAATAATTTTATTGTGGTGAAAACAAAAGTTAGGAATCTCAATAATAGAGGACAGATAACTGACCATAAAGACAATTGACAGGCATGTTAAGTAGAGAGTCACATCCACACAACTTAAAATATTTGGCCATGGCCTTCATCAGAAAGAAACACATATATCTCACAACCACCAAGATATAACCTTGCACACACGACCATCTCCAAGCGCTCCAGCACAACAGTGAGTGCGAACGGGAGAAGAGGTGGAAGGATGCTGGGTAAGGGTGGAAATGGAATGTTCCGTGTAGCATGATGAATTGTAAACTATCTGATTGGTGGGAATGTGAGATGCAGCATGGTAAAACTGTAAAGGGGAGGAAAAAGGAAGGTGTAGGGGCGTGTATGGGGAGGGACAGTAAGGAAATTAAAAACAATAAAAAGATAAATAGAAATAATTAATGAAGTGGATATTAAAGTAAGATAAATGGATAAGGGAATGCAAATAGATAGAAAAAAAGACAAGAATTGGAGAGATACAGGATGGGATTCATGATTTGAACTTGGGGCTCTATCCTTGTATCTTCTCAACCCAGCATGCCACCTTCCTCCATCTCACTGATGGCTCCATCCACATGTCTGTACACATTAAACTAATTAATTACCAACAGTATCTGCACTCTAAAAGCTGCCATCCATTCCACATACAGCCTTCCCACCTATAGACAACTAATGCAGTGATGAAAACTCCATTTCCCAATATGCCAAAGGCTTCACAAATGCCTTTGCAGAAAGACATAATCCTGCTGACCAAGTCGAAAAACAGATTTCCCATGCCATATCCCCACATGCCGCTATTCCTCCCTCCACACCCACTAACCAGCCTCAAAGGAGTGTCTCTCTTGCCACGCAATACCACCAAAGCCTAGACATTGATTATCTGTCATCATGCCCCAAGAAGAGAGACATCGTACCCAAGAGCCTTCTGCCCACTCGTAAAGTGGTGTTCTGTCACCCACCCAGACTCCACAGCCTTCTTGTCCATCCTTAAGCCACTCCCAATCCCACCCATTACCACAGAGATGATATCCCTGTGGAAGACGCTTATGCAAAAGTTGCCCAACCCCACCCCCTCCCGCCAGGACAAAGTGTCACCTCTTATTCCATTTATCTCTCCTTAATATCTCAATATTCCCTTATTAATTACTTTTTATTAAATTTATTTATTTTTTATCATTTTAAATCCAACGCCTCCCTCCCCGCATACACTTCTAGACCTCCCATTTTTTTCTTCCCCCGTTCCTTCTGTTTAGTGATACTGCAATGCACCTCACATTGTCACCTATCAGATACTTCATGTAACATGGAACATTCCATCCCCATCCTCATCCAACATCCTCCTTCCTCCACGTGCCTCCTCACTCACTGTCCAGATGCTCATAGTGGTCATGAGTGCATAGTTATGTCTCAGTGATTGTGTGTTTCTTTTTCCGATGAAGGTGGTGACTGAAAATTTAAACTGTGTGAATGTGATTGTATATTTCATGTGCCAGCCAGTGGCACAGTATGTTTTAATCTATCTTCTATTAAGAATCTATCTTCTATTAGTGACACTCCAATCTAAATTTTCCGTTGTTAGAAATATCTTATATTATTGACATTACAATATGAATTTTCCATTGTTAAAAATAGAAGTTTCATGAAGTAGGAGGTTGCTCTACATTTTACAGTTTTATGTCAGATTAAATGTATGAAGTTTACATATTGTTAAAAAGGGAAACAAGAGCACTTTGTTCTTTAGTCATTACTTTTTGTGTGTTGTGTATCTGACCAGGAAATTAAGTCAACAAGAATGAGGGGGTTCTATCTCTCTCTCTCTCTCTCTCTCTGACCTCCATATGCATCCTTTTCCCCTAAAAATCCACCTACTGAGCTGAGTGACAGAATTTGGGAAGATTGGTACCGCATGTAACTGCTGTCAACTTGTGCTCTGTTTTACTTAGTTCATTATGGGCCACAGAGTGATAATATTGTTCTTCATTTATTTGTTTGTCAGCGGGCATAGTAATGGGATTCACCCTTCTGGAGCTTATGTCTTATGGAAATGGAATATATGATACCATTTCACAATAACTAAAATATCCCAGTACTGAATACTTCATTTGCCAATTTTGTACATCTAGTTTCTGTAAATTTATGGAAATGGAATATATATGATACCATTTCACAATAACTAAAATATCCCAGTACTGAATACTTCATTTGCCAATTTTGTACATCTAGTTTCTGTAAATTCAGCACTATCCTTGACTAGGATACTACGAGAAACAACTCAAATTAATGGTCACAACAATGTAGTGTTGTTATCCCATAATTAATGAGCAATAAAACTAACTGTTTGCCACATCAAATAGAGTAAGTCGGAATACTCTCAGCCATAAATACCCATGCTGATGAAAGCTAACATAAATGTAGTGCAATATATTTGCATCTGCACATCCCAAGCATTACATATGTATTGTGTGTTCACTAATCTGAATGTGTCATTATAATCCTTAAATTATAAAACAATGTTAATTGTGTGAATAATCAAATGATCTTTTAGTAAATGTCGTAAAACCAGTTGCAAGAATATAAACTTATGACTGTATATATCACTTTATAAATAAGCTCCGTAAAAGTTAGCATAAGTTTCCTTGGCATACGTATCTAATTTACAAATTGATATTTTGTAATTAATATTGTTGGTAGCTGAAATATTGTAGAAATAGCAGAGAAACTAAAAAGATGTAACCAATTTTATCATACATTTAACTTTCTGTAACTACTATCTTTTTAAGAAGATAAGAAACAGATTTTAATGCAATAATTTTTATTTGTAAACCAGAAATCTGCATCAATAACGTATGTTGATGTTGGCATGGAGTGGAGAAACATGTCTAATAATTTTCAAATGTAAACAAGAAATCTAATGTTGATCAAGAATTTATGTTGATGTTACTGTTTCTATAGCTGTGTGTTCAAAGAGCTCTCAAACATTTGGTTTGTAGAATCCGCAATGTTCGAGAATTTTGTCTGTGTGTGAAGTTCTTTGATCTATTTACTTCGCGACTTAAAATTTCAAAGTCAGAGTAAACATCTTAATATTTCAATGAACCCCAACCTTCCACGCACCTACAAATCAGCATGAAGTGAAGCAGATAACCCCAGATATTGGCAAATGACAATGATGGGTATCATAGTAATAGTTGCTTTGGCAACTTTGTCTAAATGTGTGAACAGCTCTTATATGCCGAAAACTAATGCAACAAATTGTTCCTTAATTTTCTCAGCAATAGTAGTTTTGTTAAAACACCTAGCAACTGAAAACAGCCAACCATTTTCTAGTGTCATCAGTATGCATGCATCTACCTTTGGATATTTCAAATGAAGAGGGAACAATACCTGTACATTCACACTCCAGTGAAATTCTAACACCAAAGACAAATTGTTTAGATTGCAAATATTATCAAAAATAAAATTTTACTCACTGACAAACATAGCACAATAAATGATGTGAAAAGCCTTATGTAAAGAGATGGCACATAAAAACATGCAAACTAACAAAAATTCATTTGCTTCTCTTCATTACAGAATCGTTATTTTAGTTAGTAAAATTCTATTACTTTTCCATTTAATGTCATTTTTGTACAATACAAATTGAACATTAAGGCTACATTTCCTCATATAATATGTACATGTTATGTTGCACCACAGGTATCATTGGCATCAACATACTGTAGTAAATACAACAATGCAGAGAATAGTTTTAATGTGCGTATAAACTTTAGCATCAGCTGTTGGTCATGCATTATCAGCAGTCGGTAAAGTTCTGTTCACGAGTATGAGAGACCAAGCTGCAGGCATCTTGTCCACAAAACAGCACACTTCCCTGCAAATGCCCCCAAGCACCCATGACATAATGTGTGAGAGAGATGTAAAAAAAAATTATTTTTTTAGGAAATGGTAGTATGTTCACGGAAAGTAGAAGTTTGCATGTTTCACATTAAAGAAATTTTGGAAGACTTACTGGATGCTGCACAAGTTGTGAATGCCAATAGATGTTTTGAGAGCTGCTTCACATGACTGGATGGTTACTAATTGTATAATAACGCCCAACCCCTCCCCATTCTCCTTCCTCCTCCACTAATTTGTACGCTTGGGCTATTGGTGACAACCAATGGCATCTGTTCTTTCAGAAAACTTATAATTGTGGTTCGCAGTATAGATAGGCAAACTATCTTTTTGGGAATCATTCCTTTCTACTCGTTCACATTCCTTTTTTATACAGTTACAATCCAATACTGATAATCAAAATAGTTAATACTGTGTAGTTTGTTTATAAAAGCTGAATTCCCAAAATAAAAAATAAATACAATATTACTGCAGTCTACATCTTTTGAATAAAAATCCCTTTTCCTATTCAGTTTATATCATGCACAACTAGATTTTTCATTTTTTATGCAAAAAATAAATAAATAAAATAAAAAATAAAAATAAAAAACAAGTAGAGAAGTACATACACAAACAAGCCACATGTCGCCTATCAGCTAGGGAGTAAAGGGAAAAATCTATTTCTTTGAACACACGCTATACATTAGGGAAATTATGATAATTTTGTGTGCCTCATTGGCCTGGTGCAAGCCTTTCAGTTGAAAGCCATTTTGGTGACTTGCATGTCCCTAGCCTACCCCAGTTATCCAACTGGGAAAAGGTGACGTAGAGCTTAACATGGAATCCAAACCATATGTTGTTTCTGGTGACTCCTCACATTGCTGAGAGGTGAAGGATGGGTTAAAATGCAGACTGAAAAACCCGAGGTCCGACCAGGTCTCAAACCCGTGACCATTTGCTTTCCAATCGAGCGCTTTACCCCAAGACCACGGAGCCCAAAGAGCCAGCCGACTTCGGTTTCTTGGGAGAATTTTGGGAAGATGTAGTTCACCTGTAAAGGAGACCGCGTATAAAACGCTTGTACGACCACGTCTTGAGTATTGCTCAAGTATTTGGGACCCGCAGCAGATCGGTTTGAAGGAAGACATAGAGGCGGTTCAGAGGCGAGCAGCTAGATTTGTTATCGGTAGGTTCGACCAATGCGCGAGTGTCACGGAAATGCTCCGGCAACTCAATTGGGGATCGCTGGAAGAAAGACGACGTTCTTTTCGTAAATTTCTGTTAAGTAAATTTAGAGGGCCGGAATTTGAAGCTGAGTGTAGTACTATCTTGCTGCCGCCTACTTACATTTCACGTAAAGATCACAAAGACAAGATAAGAGAAATTAGGGCTCGTACGGAGGCATATAGGCATTCTTTTTTTCCTCGTTCAATTTGGGAGTGGAATAGGAAAGGAAATGCCTAGTAGTGGTACAGTGTACCCTCCGCCACGCACCTTACGGTGAATTGCGGAGTATGTATGTAGATGTAGATGTAGAAATGATGATAAGTTACATTAAAAACTAAATATTACATGAAGCAGATGAATTCTAAAAACATATGAATAATTACAAAAATTATGTCTTCTGTCACAGATTGGCCTTTATGTTGCCTGTAAAATATATGATTTACATAGAATGCAATTTTTGTGCGCGTTATAATAATATCGGCCCTCCCAGCATTAACTCAACATGAAAAAAGTTGGCAGGCAACAGAAGAACAGCATATCACCTGGAGGGCACTGAAGAATGGAATACCAGATATGTTATGTCCACATCCGATCCACAGACATGTTCTGAACTAAGTGACAGGATGTAGGACAATGTTCAGGTTAATTATAGTGATTAGGCTTATGAACTATATGATACATGGTGCAGACAATTGTCAGAATAATAAAGGTGTCATGATCTTTTATTTCAATTTGTACACACTTTGCTTACGTTGGGTAATATTATTAGGACAGTGGAAAAGACAGTGAAAATATATATTAGAAATACCTTTGTGCAAGACATGTCTATTTTATGAGGCTAAGATGCCACAATTGTTGATTTAACAAAAGCAGTTTTAGAACATTCTATATCCATTACAGACAACTGCATATAAATCGTGGTTTGGTGTAAAAAAACTACAAGTTGTGGTCAAATGACACTGTAACATAACTTCCTAAATCATTTTACAGCCCAAGGAACTTTATTAGTAGAGGAATCAATTAATTAAATTAATAACTTTGTAATTAACCCTTTAATGCATGACTTTTTGTTTGAAGCTATAAAAACTATCACGATTAATGTATAGTTTGTATATACTGAACAAAATATTGAAAAAAATTCCTTAAAATTATTATGCACTACGAACAACAAAAAGTTCATAGCTGGTCAGCTATATAGTGCTTCCAAGATGTACGCAATGCAGTAAATGTCACTATTATGCCTCTCATCTTTCTAAAAAGTAACTCAATGCAACAGTAGTATGTGACTACTTTTGCATGGCAAAGGAGAAATACCAATGTAAGCAAACACACGTTAGGAGTAACTCAAAGCAGCTATCTGTCGTAATTATTCAGTAGCACTGTGCAATTTATAACTTCTAGGATGAGCTACTAGCATTTGTAACACTATAAGAAGCTACAAATGAATTTGTGGTAAAAAGTTTACCACTTTGAGAGATAATGGAAAAAATAAGGTATATAGCTGATCAGCTGCACTATGCATTAAAGAGTTAAGTGACTGCAAATCAATGGTAGACATCAGTTGTTGTAATTTTGTAGATCTTTTTGAATATTCTGTCATTACATGGTAGCAACTGATTTCATCATTTCTGTAATTAGTCAAATAACAAAATGTGATTTGTATTGTTATGGTAAACAAGTGTTCATATTTCACAAAGAAAATAAGAAGACATGTGCAATCTCATCTTATGTAGAATGTCAACTAATAACTAAATATTTCTTAATTGTTGTAAAATTCCACAACTTTTAATTGTGAGTAATATTTTGAATGGTAACTAATAGTAGTTGTAAGGAGAAGCAGTGTTTGATGTGTTATATATACCGCTGAGCTTTTGGCACTGGGATAGTAGTAGTTGTTGGAAGTATTTGAATTATCAATGTGATGGTCAACCTGGAACATTATGAAGTTATTAGTTTGGTGGATGGAGCCATGTAAAGAAGAAATAAACATGAAGTTTAAATTGCACATTCTTTGAAGATCATCCTTTCCTACAATATTGCTCCGAAATTGCTGGCCTGTGATCGGTCTATCTTACATGCGAGCAGATTTTAGCCATAACTGCAAACAAGATATCATTTTGTTCAAATGTGATTTATGTATAATTTTAACTTCATATAATACTACACTAATGTCAATAAGCACATTAGTATTATAATATTGTTAAGTTACAAAATTATAAAATAACTGTAAATTATTGGCGATGGACACTAAACAGAATATGTGAAGAACCAGTAGACAATAATTTAAAAAGAGTCTGAAACACAATGAGAATGGCGACCACAGTAAACCAAATGGATGGCAGTGCAATACCAAGCACTGTGCCAGAACTAAAACATTGTGACAAACGAGACCAGCTGCTCGACCTGCATGGAACTGGAACTGCCATGTGACAGTTGGGAATAGAAGTTGCTGCTACCATTTCAGCATTCCACACCAGGACCGCCAAATGGGAGCAACCAAGAACAGCTAATTGCCTTTCCTTCTGTGTAGTTCCTCAGTCCTACTTTTGTGAACTGTTCTTTTGGAACTGATCGTTCACTAACAACCTGTCTCTAGTTTACATTTACCAGGCCCAGCTTTAGGTACATTTACACTGGGATTTGCACCTGTATGCATGACATATAAGCGACTTCGGCTCATGTATCGTGTCTTGTATGAGCTGACAAGTAGCAACATCATATGTGTACATGTGTACCTGTTGATTTGTCAGTTCACGATGGCTTCCCACAACAATGTCGATGATTTTTTATAGTTTTGTGTGCCTGTATGCTTGCTCTTTTGGATGTTGAAGGGAAAGAAAGGCAGGGGAAGCACAGAATGTGGTAATCAGAGTTCCTTCACAAACATGCCATTCAGACAGCTTACGCAATATTTGTTCAAGAATTAACACTTTAAGACTGCATATATTTCAAAAATTATGTTAGACTGCGTATGGAAGATCACCATCCCCGCCCCCCCTCCCCTCCCCCCCCCCCCAAAAAAAAAAAAACTTCTGTTATTCTTTTTCCTAACGTGACTAGCTGAAGTTATTTTCTAACAATGGATTTTAACAGGAAGGATTCAACATATTTTTTAGAAGGATAGGTTGCTTACTCACCACAGACATGTCCAATAAGCTGCAGAAAGGCACAACAACATTAAGGCTTTCAGCCATTTAGGCTTCCGTCAGACACACACACACACACACACACACACACACACACACACACACACACACACAACCACCATCTCCAGCCACTGTGGCCGATCTTCGGTATCCAGCGTCGCCTAGGCAATAGCAACCAGTGATGGGGGTGAGGAGATAGCAAGTAGAGGGAAGCAGAAGGGGAGGGGGGTTGCACAGCATGGATGGGGAAATAAGCCAGTGCTGTCTGTCGGATAGTGCGAAAGGAAGGGAAGGGACTGAAATGTGTGGCGCGATGGGAGATGAATGTAAGGATAGAGAGCAGCAGAGAGAGGAAGGGAAGGGTGGTATAAGCAGGAACTAGGCAAGGTTTAGGCCTGAGGGATTGTGGGAGTGTAGGATATATGGTAGGAAGAGTTTCCATCTACGCAGTTCAGAAAAGCTGATGATTGTTGGGAGGATCCATACGGCACAGGCTGTGCAGCAGTCATTGAAGTGAGTCACACTATGCAGCACTGCATGCTCTGCAACAAGATGGTCTAGATGTCTCCTGGCCACAGTTTGACAATGGCCATTCATTCAGATAGATAGATAGGTGCTGGTCATGCCCACATAGAAAGCTGCACAGTGGTTGCAGCTCATTTTGAACATGACTGCTTTCACAGGTTGACCTGCCTTTTATGGGAAAGGAAATGCCAGTGACAGGACTGGAGTAGGTAGTCCTTTTGCATCTAGGTCTATTGCAGGAATATGAGCCATGGGGTAAGGGGTTGGGAGCAGGGATGGGGTAGGAATGGACAAGGATATTACCAAGGTATGGCAGGCAGAGGAATGCCACTGTAGGGGAGGGGGGCGTGGAGGATATTGGGTAGGATATTTCTCATTTCAGGTCAGGATGATAGGTAGTCGAAACCCTGGCAGAGAACTTGGTTTAACTGCTCCAGTCCTGGGTTATACTGGGTCACAAGAGGTGGTGCTCCTTTGTCGCAAGATGGTGGGAGTGAGGGAGCTGGAGGGTGACTGGACAGACAGGGCCCACGAGGTCCGTTTCTGGACAAGGTTTGGAGGGTAATTGCGGTCACTGAAGGCTTCAGTAAGGCATTTGGCATATTTGGAGAGGGACTGCTTTTCACGAATTTGGCTGTACCATGAATTTGTTTGTAGGTTATGCCTTCAAAGGAGACGTAATTGTGGGTGAGGACGTAGTTGGTCAAGGTAACTAAGAAGGAGGTTGTGACTTCCAGTTGGTAGGACACTGTGAAAGGTAGTGTTCAACAGCGGCAACAAGGCCATGAGCATCGGGGATGTTGGTGTAGAGGGAGGTGGCATCAACAATGACAAGCATGGTACCAGGTGGTAAAGGAACAGAAACTGTGGAGAGTTGGTGAAGGAAACAGTTAGTATCTTTTATATAGGAGTGTAGGTTATGGGTAATAGGCTGAAGGTGTTGGTCCATGAGAGCAGAGATTCTCTCAGTGGGTGCACCATAACCAGCCACAATGGGACGTCTATGGTGGTTGGGTCTGTGAACTTTAGGGAGCATGTATAAGGTGGGGATGCGGGGCGTAGGAGGGGGTGAGGAGAGAGTTTGACTCCGGGAAATGGTCTTGGGATGGTCCTAAGGATTTGAGGAGGGACTAGAGATCCTGTCGAGTTTTTGGAATGTGATGATTGTAGCAGGGTATGTATGTGGAAGATTCAGACAGTTGGCGGAGAACCTGTGCAACATAGTCCTTGCGGTCTCAAACCACAGTGGCAGAGCCTTTGTCAGCAGGTATGATCATAAGGTCAGGATCAGTTTTGAGATGGTAAATAGTGTTTCTTTCTGAGGATGTGAGATTGGTATCCATTTTGAGAGATTTGGGGGAAAGATGCTGAGGCCAGGTTAGATGTTAGGAAATTCTGAAAAGTGAAAAGGGAATGATTTGGGGGCAGTGTGGGTGGACCTCGACTGGATGGAGGAGTGAATTGGGTCAGGCAGGGTTCAATATTGGTATTGGTATGTGTATGAATGTATGGGTTGATAGCAAAATAGGTTTCCAGTGTAAGGATTGGGAGAAGGAGAGAAAATCCTTAACAAGCCTGCATGATTGATTTTGGGTGTGGGACAAAAGATTAGGCATTTGGAAAAGACTGACACTTCAATGAGACTAAGGCTTTTTGAGGTGACGTTCATGACTGTTTAGGTTGCAGAGCATGCTGCACTGTATAGAGTGACTCACTTCAATGACTGCTACATAGCCTTTGCCATATGGATCCTCTCCACAAACACCAGCTTTTCTGAATTGCACAGATGGGAACTCTCCCTACAATATATCCTACACTCCCACAATCCCCCAGGCCTTCACTAGTTCCTGCATCTACCACACTTACATTCCTCTCCCTGCTACTCTCTATCCTTACATTCGTCTCACACCCCGTCACACATTTCAGTCCCTTCCCTTCCTTCTGCACTGTCTGTCAGACAGCACTGGCCTATTCCCCCAACCATGCCCCACAGCCCCCCTACCCTCCTGCTTCCCTCTCCTTGCCACCTCCTCATCCCCACCACAGGTTGCTATCACCTAGGCCACACTGGGTACCACAGATAAGCCACAGCAGCCGGAGACGGCGGATGTGTCTGTGTGAGTCTGTATTTTTTTAAATCTCTAACCAACAAAAGCCTAAATTGCCAACAGCTTTAATGTTATTGTCTGTTATTTGTGCCTTTCTGCAGCTCATCAGACATGTCTATGGTGAGTAAGCAACCTATTCTAAAAAATGAAATTAAGATATTTGGTGTCACAGAAATTTGTTTAATTTTCAAATATTAATTAGTTTGTGCCAGAGGTATTTTTCAGATAGTATGCTAATTAGTATTTCTTCTAAAACTAAGTAAATTCTTCTCTCATAATATTAAAGTAGGTATTATTATGTTTCACAATTAATGTTAGGAAAGCTTTGCCCTCATTAGTTTCTGTATAATTACCATTTATTATGAAGTAATTGTTTAAAAACATATTTAAATATATTTGAAAGTCAGGCAATATTAATTTAACAGAAATTTGTAAATCAATTTACTCAATATTATTGACGCTATCATTTACTATAGCCATTTGCATGTAATTGTTTACTTTTCATTATAATTAATTTTATGTACATAATTAACAATACACTATTTCCAGTATCAATGTTTGAAAGATATAAATAGGATGTGTTTGCATCGTGTAATTGAGTATTGTTTCGTCCGTGATCTGAGGCACAATCCACGCCAGTTTAGAGTCTTGTTTTAAGTCACGTAATGTGATGTATCTGTGGTATATCCATGTCACTTTGAACTCTAATTGTGAACAGTATTTTAAAAGTTCATCAGTGTTACTCAAGTAGATAGTGTATCTATCATGATTAATCTATATTTGTGCCAAACTGTACACCTCGGACTAGACACAAACTAGGTAAATTCATATTATTGGTGTGTGGAATGAACGTACCTGGTCCTACAGATTGTAATTAATGAAATTTGTATGCTGGCCATAAATGGGGACAACTGGGTACTTATGAATCATTAAAAGTGTCAATGAACTGCAATTCAAAGTGTCGCCTACATTATTTGTTGTGGATTAGTTTTGCTCCATGAAATTTCAGCCAGCAGCTACCGAGAGCGCCGATCAACGAAAACATCAAGAAACAAAGAACTACAACCAGCTATGTTACAACTCCGATTTCTAACCACTGGGGATGCCTTTTCCACATTAATGTATTTGCATAACATCTAGAAGTAGTGTAAACACTTAACAACTTTACATTGGCCTGCCACTCGGTAGCTCCCCATCACTAATCTCTGCGACAGGAAAGTTTCCATATGTGCACTACATTGATCTTACACAATTTTAAAACGCTGTACTTAACAAGATTAAGACAAGATGAGTAAACTATGCCATTTACAATGAAAATAATAAATGTTGATGTTCTTTTAGGCAATTACGAATATTGGGTCATGTGTAATAAGCAAATAAAATACACCAATGATGCTAAAAATAGGCCTATAGCTTAACATGCAGATAAATTATCTGTAAAGAGGCATACCAATAATAATACAGAGTAAAACATAATTTCTAGCTGTTGGTTATCAGAAACTTTGAAAAGCTCGCTTGACGACTTCACAGTCTTCGTCAGAATGAGCTCTCTGCCGATTTCTTTTGTGCGAAAGAAAAAGCGGCAATTCATGAAATGGAAAATTAATTTATCAGCAAGGTAAAGTTTATGATCCACACAACATCCTAAATCACTTGTTCCTAAAACAATTTTATCAGTGTTGTCCAAACACTCACAAAATAGATTTGAAATGGAAGACAATTTCTTTTCAAGAACTGCTTCAACCAGTAAAAGAATGTTTAAGATGCTTTCAGACATATAAGTCAAATAAGAAAGCCCATTTATTGATCCAAAGTCTCTTATTGCAGTAAAAGTTGTAGCTATTGTCTCGAACAGCATTTCACTCACAAGGATTTGAGCACACTTGACACAGCAGCTCTGTTTATTAAGCATTTAGACAATGTAACTTGCTATGTCAAACTAAACACTGTTTTGAAATGTTGTCTTTATATGGTATATACGTCTTCATAGGATATTTTTACTAAGATATCTCCAAATGTTGCATTTTTGCTTGCATGAATGGCAACCAGTTGGATATACAGCTATAATGGAGACAAATAAACTTGAATATCAAAGCATGGTTCGCCAAAGTATTTTCTCTCTCTCTCTCTCTCTTCCCCCTTTCTATTTTTCTTTTCTTCCCCTCTCTGGAGTTAAATCACCTAAGTCTATGAAACCACTGACTGTAAGTGAAAAGGAATTACATCAAATGTCTTCCCTTAATTTTACTTCTTCAAAACTGGCAATGCCTAAAGTTTGTTTTTGCCCTATTTGTTTTTAGATCCTTGCAGAGGTTTCTCAAATAATCTTCATAAGGCAGACAAAATAAGTCATGCCTTCGACACTGCCTGTAGTCCTCATGTGATTTAATTTTGAGAAGAAAGCTGTTCAAAATAAACTAATTATATGGCACACCAGTTAGGAGTGTTAGGCACTTCCTAAGCATAGTGTCTATGACCAACTCTCTTTTTTCTTTTTTTTTTTCACTCAATAAATTCAAAGCAATTCATGCACAGGACTTCGATTGTGTTTCAGTAGAAACTTTTCTCTTTCGTTAATTTTGTCAGAGAGGGAGGAAAAAAAAGGCTCTGTGCCTCTCTTTCAGTAGTTGATTTTTTTGTTCTCACCAGCATTCTCATTCTTTCCAGACATTTTACTTTCTGTTTGAGACCGACAATAATTTTTCTTGCATCAGCCTCACTATCCGTTACATGGGAAGCACTAGGTACTGCAACTGGTGTACAAATCGCTCATGTTTTGGTACACAAAGGAGATGTTTCCTTCACTACTTTCTTTGGAAAAGATCTGTGTGGTTTCAAGTGAGTTATAAATAACTTGTCAAGTTCAGAAAAGTATGAGGCACTGAACCTGGCGTTAACCTCAATTTCGTTCTCAGGATTTTGACCCTATTTCCTTCTATAATGAAGGAGTCAGTTTTAACAAGCAAAATCATTCACAAATTGTCTGTCACATATGTATGATTACTTGTTAATTGAGTGTTGTTCCTCTTGATAACTTTAGCCCATTTAGCAAAATCACTGGCACTGTTTGGTAGTCTAAAAATTGCCTACCTAATGTATATGACTTGTATCCAGATCTACACCCAGAAACGAAACGGCACAACGTAATTCGCTAACAGTTTTCTTTCTCCAACGGTAATAAATAAATCACACACA
The DNA here is from genome assembly GCA_026315105.1 of Locusta migratoria. NCBI lineage: Eukaryota > Metazoa > Arthropoda > Insecta > Orthoptera > Acrididae > Locusta > Locusta migratoria. The sequence continues at coordinate 152,852,672 of CM048750.1, forward strand.
ACATTTCTAAATCTATATTACAAGGCGCTGTTAGAAATCTACTTCAGCCAACCACTTGCAATCACTGCGGAATCTGTCGGAGAGAACAGTAACTTCCATTACGATAGATAAGATGAAAACAGAAGTGATAGCACTACTTCTAAGCGCTATGGTATTTGCATAGAATATCAAAAATTTCAAAATGCAATATTATTCTTCGGGTATGTGAGGCCAGTGGGGAACTTTTACCCCATGACATGAAGATACAAAGGATGATATTAAATTTGTGATACGAATATAAAATCTTATATCTTATAAAATAGGCTGTGTGTGCGCGCGATAATATTCTACATCTGCTCCTAAATTAATCGACTGATTTCAACCAGATTTGGTACAAATATTCTTTAAGGTCAGGAATCATTTGCTGTGGTTGCAAAAACATCAGACGACTGGTAGTTCGTACGATATCACATCATAAACAATTATATCTGGCCCATCTTGCGGTGTGTCATACTGCAATTTTATTCGCTAACTATTTGAGAATGAGAGCACTTAGTGGCTTGCATTAAATTGTAAACATAATTTCAAATCTTTACAAAACTTTCTCTCGCTGACAACCCCAACAAAATGATGAAAGGAAAAACGTTTATTGCTTACCGCTTTTCCGGTGTTCATGATGTATATTTACGGCATTTGACATGACATTGCAAATTATTACTTCTATGCTGTAAATTTTATATGCCAGACAATTCACAGACAATACACTTACATACCACTGAATGTTCCTTCGATATTATATCACAGTTTGACATATAGTTCACGATATATGAAGTCATAAACAATTTTGTTCATGAAAAACTGCATCATCATGCACGAGATTTTGATTTATGTCTTTACTGCTAACACCATTCACGATACATTTTGCAAACATTAGGCAAATATACCAATGAATGTACCTTTCAAATTTACATCATAATACAACACATTTCAGGAAATATGATGTCAAAAACAATGAAATTTCCAAATAACTGCTACATCATGCGCACTTTTTCCACATCTCCTCCTAAAATAATGGACTTTCCAATCATGCGACGCATTATTTACGAGACTTCATTCATCCATATTTAATTGTCGCAGACAGTTTGCTAATATTACTCTCTACAAATGATCTTCATGGAAAAAAAAAAAAAAACTAAAATGGACAGATAGTATGGTAGAAGTTTGTGGACAGAGAGGGAAGAATGATATGCCCTAAGATAAGGAAGGAATATTTAATAGATTTCACAGAGGAACCTACATAAAGCATTTATACCAGTGAATATAAACCTGCAAAATTATATCATTGTGCAACACACACATCAACAGATATGACATAGTAAATGAACACTGCAATACGTAAAAACATGTCACATCATGCACCGCATTTTAAATATATCTCTCATTTACTACTAACAAGGCGATACTGCATTCCACTTAGCTTGAGGATATCCCTGAAAGCTGACTATGCTGTTAACATCTTTGAACTGTGAAGTGGAAACAGCTGCAGGCGAAATCAATAGCTTTCTACAGAACTATGAAAGTGTTGCTAAAGGCATGGTTACAAAATCCCGTTTTAGAAACGTGAGTCAGAAGCGATAGCCAAACACAGCAGTGCGGAAGCGTTTCATACAGATTTGACTACAGCAGTGCATAATAATAAGGTAAGGAAAACTAAATGAAAAAGTTCGTGACTATTTCAAACGAGGAGGATAGAATACAGGAAGATGCCGCTGAGCTGAAAAAGTGAAGCCTGCCTCCACCATATTGCTAAGTACTGATACCCACATGCGATTCTTTAACAACCGTTGCAAAGCATGGGCATATAAGCTAGTACACTATGTAATTCTTCTTATTATTAAATGTTAGGATGCTGGCACAAATACCACACACTATAAATTTCTCCAATTTTGCTAAACTGTATATGTGTTTTGTAACTATTGAATGCAATCACGCAGATTCAATGACCTGCATTATATTTTGTTTCAAGCACAAACCGATTTTTATTTAATGAATAAGAACATCAGATTTGACAACACAACACATTACATCAAAACAAAGCAATAGACTCCAAGAGATACTGGTACTGTGTACTCAAAATAAGCGGCACACAACTAGAAAGACTCGTACTGTGCATGCCTGAGTTCTGCGACATGTCACTTCCATGCTGGAAACAGTAAATGTCAAATCGACATGTCTGTCACACAAGTTGTGTTACATGTATCCCAGTGTAAGGCCTGGTGCACACTTGACGCAACACGGGCAGAGCAGAGGCAGAGGAGAGACGCAGGGCCTCTGCAGGTCAGCACACACTAAATGCAGCACAGGCAGAGGAGGTCAGTCCGACATATAGCACTCTCAACACAGCATGAGCTGCACATCCACAGCAAACCTCTCAATGGCAATGGAGTAAAGACTTAATTCAGGTGTCACCTTAAAAATCAGTTAATTTAATTTTTGCGAACGCGCGCACGTGTGTGTGTGTGTGTGTGTGTGTGTGTGTGTGTGTGTGTGTGTGTGTGTGTGTGTTTTTCTGTTAAGTGCATCACATATTAGTAGTGAAAGGTATCTGTTGACCAACATGCAAAAATGGTAAACTAATGTAGTACATTCAAAGTTTCTTATCAACTACAAGGGAACATTTCTGACTAAACAGACAACAGTTTAAAGAGACTCGCATTCTGATAGAGGAAGATTTAAAATAGAGGCAAAGCTTGTGGGACCCCACACCTACTAATGAAAAATTTGGGATATGTTTTAGGTATGAAATTAAAAACACATTTAGTTTTCTCTCATTTCTTTTATAATAATTAAAATAAACAAGTGTCACTAAAAATTCAATAATTGAAAGAACCTTTATACACTTGACACATTTAATCAAGAATATAGTGCAGTTTTTATGATCTGAAACACTTTTCTTCTCAGTGACACCTGTTAAGCTTTTAACAGGTTTTCAATTGAAAGATAAATCGACATGAAAAATTTATGCAAATCATAATTTCCTTGGGCAACTGCATTTGCACAATTAGTACCTCATTCCTTGGCTCTTTATTCATAGCTCTTCATGGCCCTGAGTACTATAATATTGCCGTCTGCTTTTGTTCTTTTTCTTTGGCAGCAGCTGCTCTTGTTTGTCCAGTATGTTATTACAATGTGTTCTGTCTTCATTGCTACTGATAGTTATCATCAGCAACCATCGTATTTGTTAATTTTTTTAGTAAAGGTAGGGCTTCAGGTGTACAATTTCAAAACAGTATAAGATTCGGCTTGAGGAGTACTGAAAAGAAATGTTACTATATATCTAGATAATTCAACATTTATGGAGTAGCCGTGGACGTGTGATTCAAGAAATGGAAGAAGGGCCCCGAGGATAAAGAAAATCCTTGCGCATCCCTCCTGCCTTAGCCGAGCTGATCATTCATAAGTAACAGACATTTTAGTTTACATAGTTACTTTACATCTGTCACCATGTTTACTGAAATCAGGGACTATAGACAATAAATAAATAAATAAATAAATAAATAATAGTGAGTATCTTAAGCTGATAACTCTTGATGTCTTTTCATTTAAGAAAGTCAGTCAGTCATTTGCAGCTTAGTTCATTGGTAGACATAAAGAAGAAAAACACGAGGTAGCTTCACACTCAGCACAGCAGGCAGCGATAGTCTCTTAGCTGCCAACAGACATATTAAACTTATCTCTCATATTTTCTTGAGAATGGAAAGAGGCTGGCTCTCCTTTCACTGCTAAAAACAATTTCGACATGTTAGCTATATTTCATACGCAGTATAGAATGGTGTAAAATGCACCAAATGCAAAGTGGCCAGTGACTATATTTTCCACTGCAAACTCTTCAAAATATGCATGGCATTGTAATTTAGTTCTTATTAAAACAAGAACTGTGGGCAATAACTAAAAGAAAACGAGTCCAATATTATGCACTAATTATTGGCTATAAGATACAGAAAAATAATTTTTTTCTACCGAATAGTTTCTGCAAAATTGATCAAGGAAACTTCGTTAGAGCAGAACACACACAAATCTGAAAATAGTGTATTTCATTTTATCATCATCATCATCATCTTCTTCTTCTTCTTCTTCTTCTTCTTCTTCTTCTTCTTCTTCATCATCATCATCATCATCATCATCATCATCATCATCATCGCCATCATCATCATTTTTCTTCTTTCTCTTTTACGCAAAAAGAGTAAAAGTCTTAGAGAGAAACAAAGAACAGAATGGACGTCACTTATATTATTCTAGATAAAACAATTGTTTTCCAAGCATATTGGACGACTTGAAATTTCACTCTGTGGCAGAGGTGCAGCAAAACTGTGCACCTTAGACTACCAGGCAGATGCTTCCTCCAGCTGAAGCCTGTCCTATGCCTTGGCTGCATTAAGTGTGCAGTGTCTCATTGAAAAGCGTGATTTACAAACTGCTGGCTGCCTATCTTCTGCATGTGCTGCGTAAAGTGTGTGCTGGGCCTAAACATACATACATTTACATAAGTACCATAGATAGCATGTAGTAAGCTGTTAGAAACATGCTTATTTACTTTAAGATGTATTAGTACCTTCTTGTACTTATTTGTATTACTCATTTGTGGTTTTCATTTGACACTTACCTATTGCACGTGTAAGCAGTAAAAAACAGTTTTTACATTTCTTGGCAGATTAAAATTGCTTCATAAAAAGAAATAAACTTCAACTAAGTAGAGAATAAACAATATATGTTGGTACCCAATTTTCATCGTCATTAGTTTCTACAATTCATTAGTTGAAGCCGTGAGGATGGCAATGCCGCTTCAGGTTTGATGACCAATTCTGTAAATTTCGTCAGTTTCAATACTACACAAATTTCAGTGATATTACTAATATTGAAACACAGGCCAATTTTACAGGAAAATTACCATATTTCAATGTTATAACACCCTCACAGCGAATTTGGATGTGTTCACAGCAAGACAGGCAATTTCAACATCCACAACAAAGTACATATTTAGAATTATCATGTAGATAGGCTGATAAAGCATTTGACAACAATAATGAACAAAGAGAAAAGGTCATGGAAATAAAAGTAAAGGAGAAACAGCGAATGTCTGTCTAGGTGTGTTTGCGTTTCGATATGTCGAAGTGTGTGTGTATTTGTTTATCTTCCTTTTTTTCCCCTAAGGTAAGTCCTTCCACTCCTGGGATTGGAATGACTCCTTTTCCACTTCCTTAAAACCCATATCCTTCCCTTTTCCTCCCCTTTTTTCCTCTTTTTCCTGAAGAAGCTGCCAGTGGTGGCGAAAGCTTGTATGTGTGTTTGTGTGTGATTTTATTTGTTTCTCTCGACGAGCCGGTCCTTTTGGTAAGTCATCTCTTTTCTATTTTTATTTTTGTTTATATATATATATATATATAGAGATAGAGATAGAGATAGAGATAGAGAGAGAGAGAGAGAGAGAGAGAGAGAGAGAGAGATTGAGATTTCATTGCTGTTAACACCTTGCAATGTAATTGTTTGGAAAAAGATAGGAATACTAACTCATCAATTGAATGGACATTACAAGTAGCTCTTGGAAACAGTGAACTTAAAATATTCACACAGTGTATTCAACATTTAGTATGTAGTAGTAAGTTTAATGTTCTTTAAAATTTAAATATTCTTAGGATAATTGGTTTTGTCTGACCAATTCCACATCCACAAGAGCAATTCCATTTGGGATCTGTGGAAGGTATATTAACACTTAAGCTCTCATTTTGTAAGTATTTACTGTGTATTTTGTTCTGCCCAAGGCTGTCTGAGGCCCAGGGCAGCAGCAAAATGAAATTAGCCCCCCCCCCCCCAATACAATTGGAAATAGATGTATCACTAAAATAATAATAAACTGGATAAGGTAACAGACATCAGATTCAATTTGAACAGAATAATTTTAAACATCTTTATTATAAATAAATAATTGCACAAAATAGACTTCAGGCAGTTCAGAACAATTTCAAATTTATGTTTCATATGTTATCATTTGTAACAGTGCTATTCAGATATTTTAACATTCTGCAGCTGACAACAGACTGCAGCCCATACATGGCAAGAATGGAAGTAGGGGCTCTAAAAAGAAAAAGAAAGGTCTCATTTTGACCTAATAATTATTATACACATTAAGTATAAGATGTATTTATGCTCAGTGACACATTGAGCAATAAGGTGTTGACTCAATTTTATGTATTCTGGGCAGTTGTATTACTTCAGCTGAATGTACAAATATAGGAACAACAGCAAAATCACTCACTTTATTCGTAGTCACACTTCTTAAAACTAAACAACAAACAATAATTAAAAAATTAGAATCATACAGCATTAATACATACATAAAAGCTGTATTCGCTTGATAAATATTACAGAAATACGTGCGACTATAGACGTACAACACTGTTGTACAATTAAAGGAGAAAAAGGTATCACAATAACACTTTTACATAAAATATAAATAAAAATACAGCAAATTTACATTAAAATATATTTACAGACATAACATACTGATGTACTAAATACAGACTGATATACTTCTGAACGTTGTGTCATTAATGCAGTCGAAGTTCAACTTTAAGGCCATTTATATTATAATTTAGCTCTGGAGTAACAAAGGAGATTTTTTAATGGAGAAATATGAATATTAGTATTATTGCTTTTCCACATATATTGAGACCTAATATTCACTTCTGTTACAAATAAAAATGGATGCAAAATTCAGAAATTTTGTTTGCATATATTATGTCGAAATACAGTAATGATTAATTTTGAAGTGGTTACTCATATGCATTTGGAAATCGCCTGAAAAGTATGAAGTAGTGAAGAAACAACTGCTCAAATTTTGCTTTTTCTTTCTTCATGATGAAAATCATATGAAAGAACTATCAGCAAAATTATAAGCAGTCACATTAATGTGTGTGGTGTGTGGTGTGTGTGTGTGTGTGTGTGTGTGTGTGTGTGTGAACACATTTTTAATATCTATACAGAATCCAGGAAACTGGCTGTGTGTTTCCAGTGAATACAAAGTATTACAAAATTTGCTTAAAGATTTACTCTACTAACAGGATTAATTGCAATCAAAATAAGCAACTTCAGTTTTTGAGAATTTTAATTTACCTCTTCAATTGCTGTATGTCTTAGTACGATTCAATAGCAAACTTTAATATCATTCATTGTATTTCGTCATTTGAAATGTCAAGTATGATTCCTAATATCCTTGTAACACAACTACTGAGGCTATTTTACACTCATCTGGCAAAAATTGTTGGTAGCAATTTTCTAGACTGCATAGTTACGAATTATTCCATTTTAAGCCTCCCTTCAATTCTGAATTAAATCTCACAGTCTGGCACTTTTGTCATATGTAATTTCACAATAATACCTCCATTTTAGATGAGTCCGTATGTGATAGCATTTAATTTCAGGGCGGTGATCAGGACACAAATTTTGAACTGTAATTAATGCAAATAATATTTTTGACATCGTTGCGCCAGATAATATAATCAACACACTGTTTTAATTGAAACAGTTCATATCATCGCTGCAGGCCCTACTCTATCATTTATATACAAGGTGGCACGAAATAATTATTCCCCTAACAACTTCAGTAATCCAAAACAAAATATCAGTATTAAAAGACAAATGTGCGAGATTGTGAGATTCATACCAGAGCAGGTATTGTTTTGATACACACTTTCGTAAACTTGCTTTGCTTTATGATAGTTACTGCATAGCAGCATGCAGTGCATGCAACATATATAACATATGCTTAACAACCATAGGAGTACTACCTACAAACATATAAACAGTGACATGGCTATTTTCAACACTGTACAATAAAGTAGAGTGACGAAAAGTAAACTACTTAAAAAGGAAGACACGTATGATATTTGCTGTTTTTCTTCTTTTTTTCGAAGAAAGAAAAATACTTACACTATAAGATTAATGACAATATGAAAAACAAGATAAAAATCTTTCACATACATATGCTTTGCACAACATAGTGAGTACTGTTGGCAATCAGGGGGTTATATTAAATAATTCTGTCCAGTTTATTTTTATGAAATGGCATAGAAAACCTTCATATTTTAGCCAATTTACAGCAAAGACTGCTAAAATACAGGTGGTAGATAGCTGTTGACTACTGAAACATAAAAACTGACTTATAAATTATTGACGCCACTGCTACAGAATTTGAAGTGTTAAGTCTCTTTAAAAAAAAAAAGTGTGTAAGTGCACAATGATGCTTTGACAAAACATCATTCTCTGGATCTTTACTGGTGACTTATTACTATTACTTTGACCAGGTAAACAAGATATGTCTTTGGCACCTGTCTTAACAGAAATAGGCTTTAATGATATGTAAATTAAGAAATGTTGCAAGTACCCTGTTTCAGTTTATTGCATGTTACGGACATCTTTTACTTGAATGCTGTAAGGTCCACTTATTACCTCCTGTATACAAAGGCTATCAATTTACTTTCACCTCTTAAATTTTCTATTACCCAACACAAATGAAGCTTCCAATTAGTTTTCATTCTTGCTACCATCCTTTAGTATTTTACCTCCTGTGCACCTGTTGCTGAACCTTCCATCATTTCTTCAAGAAGATCAATGTAGGATTTATCATTTTCTATTATTATAATCATATAATGCACTACACACTGTTCACCAAGTTAACATCACATGGTTTATATGAGGAGGACTGGGATTTATGAATTTAACTGACAGATGCTACTCACAGCTATCGAAATTATTGTGGTTGTTTTTAGAGAGGTCGTATAAGTACAAATTACCAAATACAGGAAAGAAAAACACAAATTTACAATTTGCATATATCAGGCTTACCCAAGTTTGCTTCAGAATTATTATTAGATACTGGTTTCGTCAAATCTACATTGCCATCATTTTGCAGACCTTGCACATATTACCAGAAGTTAATGATTTTTGGATCAACTGTTGATATAGTGTCTTCTTGCAGCAGAAGGTTCTTACGACATGTATCAATGTGTGTCATGAGAATTATGAACTTCTGATAATATGTGTAAAGCCTGATGATGCATATACCTGCCACAATTTTGAAGCAATCTTCAGCATATCTGATATTTTGTAGGTTGTGAAACTAACTACCTAACCCCAGAAGCAGACACAATATCAGAAATATATATAATTACAAATTGATGAAAGTCTTTTCCCTAACCTCCAGAAATTGCATGTTTAGATAGTATGGTCTATTTCCACAATATATCAAAATGTATTAAGGCACAATTGTGGAATCAAGTTTACTTTCCATTAGCACCTGTATATTTCACAGGTTTATGAACCGTTCCTTATTTCCACATTTCCAAGTACATAACTCTAACTCTTCCTTACATTTAACAACAGTCCAGGTTGGACTGCAGCATTATAATGAAGATAGTTTGCAAGTCACCATAAAGATGTTTACGGAGCCACAGCAGGAATAAAAAACAAGTATACAAGCAACTTAGATTTTGGCCACAGCTTTCACCAGAAAAATGACACACACACTCATTTATACAACGGACAGGAAACTTAACAGACACTGGCAGCCAAAGATGACTGTTTTGTGGCAGTGACTTGTGTTTGTGTGCTTGTATGAATGAGAGAATGTGTGTCCTTTTTCTGACAGACTGTGGCTGAAAGTTAAGTTCCATGTATATGTAATACAACACAGAAAAATCACTTGTTTTGCAATTACTAGTGTAGTGACCTTCACTCAATTGTGAAACAGCAGGAAGGATACTGAAAACGAATTCACTGAAGAAAATTCTCTTGTTCTTCTTATGCACTTAAATATCTGTGCAGCTAAATCCCTCAGTTTTACAGAAAACAAAGTGACTGACTGGCCAGCAGGTCACACATGAATAATTAAGCAATATGGGGAAAATGTAGAAACAATGAAGCAAATGACAACAAGCTTATAAAAGTGGGACACTGCAATGATGTGGAAAGAGACAAGAACCTTGGGTGCAATCATGAGGGAGGGACGAAGGGGAATAATAACAATACTAAGTAACAATCTTTCAGGTTCGTTGATTATAGTAACACTACCTAGCACTGCTATTTATGACGATAAAACACTATCTTCCTCTGGCCACAAATTTCATTGGCATTATAGATAGGAAATGAAGACACATGTATCTACGTAAGAGCTCTCTTGGTTTATTTCAACACTTTTGAATTTATCAACGTTTTGTCTAAAACAAAAACTTGAAAGGAACACCCAAATACTCACTTTGTTAGTGAATTAATTATACTGTCCAGGGAGCTTTCGTATGTAATTTCATTTAACATGCAATAATATATGTGTGGGCATTGGTATAAAATGGCAGTGGTCTAAGGATTTTGTTATAGAGAAAAACACACAATAATTCAGCATTGGATTAAATCACCACAACTGATTGCCAGGGCATCTTTACTTTGTAAAGAAACATTAGAGTCAGAATATTAACTAAATCATAGATTAATAAAATATTGCAATTCCTTTTGCAGGCATACAATTAATATGACTGTATATCATAATAAAACCTTTCAATATAAAACTATTGAGTAATACTTCAATCTTCTATTAAAAATGAATAACAACACATTAAGAAATACATAGCACAATAAAATTCTTACGAGAAAAATAATTCACACAATTAACAGACTTGTAAATATAAATTGTTGAGATTTGGTAAAATATAAATGTAGAACTATATTTTAATCATTCTACAAAAAGTACCTCTTTGAAATGTTTACACATTTCAGATACACATGCACATGATTATTAAAACAATGCTTAGACATGCAAAGTCTAAATTATATATTTTAAAACATAAAATATGGACATTTAAAACAGTTATATACACACATGATGATGGATGATGTGAACTACAAGCAATCTTTGTTGCAAACTAATAAAATTTCAGTACTACGATTATTTCAGTTTCATACGAAGTTAAATGCAAATTCACGCATTCAGGCTAGGCTGGAATCAACTTGTGCAGCCACTAAATCTAGTAAAAAGTGATTTAGGACACGTAACCATTACTATAACTAAGAATAATATAAATTAACTTCACTGTAAAAGAACAGTGAAAGGTTTATACATTTCTGTATTGTAACAGTATTGCACACATTCAAACATTCTTCAATAGCCTCTCAAATAAAGAACCTATTTTAAGAGGTTCTTCATTTAAATAAAACAATCTTTTTAATATAGGGTTGACATTTTAAATTAATATTGTTTAGACACTGTACCTCCTTGCCATTTCTACATGAAACAATATTTTTGGCTTCTTTAAGGAGTGGGATAGGCAGATCATATTAACACAAGTATCTCAGCAATAAACAAGTAATCAATAATGCTGCCCATGAAAAAAATATCACGAATCTCAATCAACACATTGCTTCTCTGCTGCTCCAGCATTTCTTTTTCTTAAAAAAGAAAATAAAAATGAGAAAGTCCACTATTTTTTGATACTTGGTAGTTGAAAGTCAATATACGTTTTGCTTCTGAGCACATATAATATCAAAAGTAATACATTTATCGTTGTACTATTACTCACTGCTAATTAACCATGAACAATTCTATACAATGATTGCCTAGGTTATGAAGACTTTTCTCGTGACCACTGCGTTCAGCATCACCACGTGCAGAAAACGATACTATGGCTTCGCACGCAGGTCGACCGTCCCCATTATGCTGCAGCTGAATGCAGTCCGGGGCTAGCTGTCAAAAGTTCAGAGAATTCAGTTGTGCAGTCAAACAGAACCAAACAATACATACATTATAGATGTCTTAAATAATAAAAAGCTAAATGAAAAAGACTGAATACTTCTGGACACAGACAAAAGTAACCTTCACCATCAATCTCTCAGATCCAGACAGCCTGCCACCAGATAGCACACACTGTGTCTAGCATACCTGTTGCTGGTGGAAAGTGGAGAATAAGCAGCAAGGGAAAATTTAGTCTCTCTATAAATATCACATTTAAACATGGGGAATAATTTTAATTCTAAGAATGTTTGTCTTTTTTGGAAGAGTTAATCCTCAGAATGGATTGGAAGGAAGGAAGCTTTGAGTTTAATGTACCGTCGAAAGTGTGGTCATTGGAGACGGGGCTTACACTCTGAGAGTTTGGGTAAGGATGTGGAAGGAAATTGGCATTTGCCTGGAGAGATTTAGGAAAATCATGGAAAATCTAAATCTGGATGGCCGAATTCGAGTCCAGTGTATCACCACTGCGCCCCTCGCTCAGTCAGAATGGATTAAATGGTAGATAAAAGAAGGGATGAAGTAACTTCTAAAGTAAAACAGGAAGGAACATGCCTTTTTGTTTATTACTGTAACAAATCTTTCGCTGAGCCCATAGCACATCAAACACTGAAGCCAACTTCATGAAACATACAGTGATAATATTGAGTGACACACACAACACAATTACTGTCACTCACTCACAATGAACTTGTCACCAATATGGATATTATTTGTGTGTGTGTGTGTGTGTGTGTGTGTGTGTGTGTGTGTGTGTGTGTATAAGGGGGTGGGAGGTGTTGACTTGTAGCATGAAAAAAAAACAACCAACATATGGCTTTATAAAAAGGCAACCACTGACTTCATTCAGATTGATGCATGGAGCACTGCGAAACACAACAGAAAACAGCACTCACACTAGCCTGATCACAAACTTTCACACAGGAAACCACACAGAAAATGAAAAGGTACACTCCTCAGGACACAGAAAAGTTGAACAACTAATTACTGAATGTGATTGCTGACGGATGGGGTGATGAAGGGTAAGGGAAGGATGTGATTGAGGGGGTAGGGGAGACAGTAAGGAGGAAGAGTGCAGCAGCACAAAAGGAATAAAAGGGCATCGGGCATCAAGGGTACAGTTAAAAAGAGACATTGGAAGCACTTTTCATTCTCTCACTGCCTTCGTACCCTCCATTGCCTCATGCATTTCATTCTCCCCATCACCCACACACACTTCAATCACCCCCCCCCCCAGCCTCTCCCTCTCCCCCGACTCTCACTTCACCTACCCTACACTGTGTGATCTGATTCAAGTCTCTTCTTTACAGCCTCACCACCTTTGGGTGGAACATCTGCAGCAGCAAAAGTTGCTACAGACAGATAACCTTACCAAAGCCTTCTCTGACAAATAATATTGAATTCAGCTCATTAACAAACACAAGGTAGTTTTCAATGACACATCCAATATCCAGAATATCCTTGTCCTCCCTTATTCTAATCCTACTCCAAATTCGGCATTCCATGGGTTGTTCCCCCGTGGTCTGTCATGTGCATGGCCTGTCACAGGTTCGAGACAATACATTTAGCTACCACACACCAATCTCAAGCATTTCCTGCTCAAATAAATAAATAAATAAAAAGAGCAGAGTCATGATACATATCTGCTGGACTACTTATAATTTTGTGTAGAAATGATGAGTAGGCAACAATCAACACACTTTGATGGCCAAGGCCAAACTGTAACAGCACAAACTTAACCATGAAGTTGTTGAATATACTGCACTATACAACACAAATGACTCAAAGTAAGTGATTCACTACGAGGGCAATTTGGATACTTGTTTCTACTTGTTTTTACTTTGAAGCACGCAGATGGGAGTTCACTCCCCAAAAGACCCTCACCTCTCTCATTACTCATGGCTTAAATTTCACCAAAACTGTTTCCATTGCATCACTTTACACTTTTCTCTCTCTTGCCTTTGTTTCACTGCTCAAAAAAGCTCAGGCAATTGCTTTTATGAAAATTAAAATACACAATTTTGCATTTGTAAATCTAATTTAAATTTGGTACAGGCACTGTTTATCTACTTTCTGTGTTAATACCAGTCTCGCTTTCCAATGTATCACACCTACTTTGTATCTTTCTTTGTTAGTACTAATATTCCAAATTATTCTGTACTCTGTCCTTACAGTAATTAAGTATGTTTACTTGCACTGTTTTTCAGTTCGAGTGCATACCTCTGATTTGTTTAGCTTCACAATTCTCCAATGCACCAAACCTACATACCCTCCTATCCCACCCCTCTATTTTTGTCTAGTTGTTTATCTAGTAATTATCTTGTCCCAGATTTCTATTATTTACTCTATTTCTTAGGTTTTATGTCACCTTGTGTTTTGAACAACCCTTCAAACTTCAGATACTTGTTTCATTTTATTTGATTCACTGTAGTCATTGTCGTCAACAATTTGTTATGTTTGCACTGTTTCTTGATATATAGTATCAATATTCCCTTTTGCAGTACCAGTAATTTACGGATTTCATTTAAATATTTATTTACACTGTAACTGCTCCATCAAAGAAGATAATTTATTTCCTCCATGTAACATTTCTTCTGTTTGTTGACAACACATGTTATTAGACAAAACTTCAGTAAATGTCTGATGATGGCCTAAGAAGCCAAAGATCGATTAACAAAATAAACAAACCTATTGAACAAACACAAAATTGTGTATTTTAATTTTCATAATGAATTTGTTCTACCAAGAACCGATGGCAGAATCAATTACGAACAGATCTTAATTATCAGTCTTTCTGTTGCCATGGTAATGTTTGTTTGGATGTCTATGTGGTTGTGTATGTTAATGTGGGTACTTCTGCTGAAAACAGAGCATATGCTTGAAAGTTGAGTCAATGTTGTTTTTTGTTACATGTTGCCTTGTTCTACAAATCAATTTGCTTTACGTGAATAGTTGCCTTTCCCTTAGCCTACATGCTGCCCCATTGTGGAATTTCCATTATTGTTATACAACACAACAAAAACATGCACTGCTACATCATACTATAACTGCATGCTTTCAGGCAGTAAAAACTTGCATTTGGCAGAGTGGGTGAGAGGAGCATGGGGAAGAGAAAAGGTCAGAAAGCAGTTTGATAGCTGCGAAGCAAAGGCAGCAGAGTAACATCCTGCATTGTCCATCCTGGTGTATGCAGGAGGAGCACAGGTTTGAAAGAGTGAGACCAGTCGGGATGGACCTAGAAGAGAGGAACTGAGAGATTACACAGTATGCGGATTAACTATAGGATGCACGAGGACACACAAAGAACAATTGTGTTGGTGGTTAGTACTTCATAAAAGAGTATGTAAAAATAACAGCACGGTACATACATGACTTGATTGTTTTTACTGATCCACTTCACCAGGCCTTTTTCCATTCAACATTCCACCTTCTTGGACACTGACATCCACCTCTCCAGTAGAAACATGAAAACATCCATTCAAATGAAGCCCACCCCACTATCAACAGTACCTCCAAACTGATAGGTGCCATCCACCCCATTCAGTCTACCCGGATGTAAATGATGTATCTCCAATGCACTTTCACATTTAAAGACAATTCCTACGTTAAAATCCTCTGTAATGTCTACATTACTTTCCTCTTGTTCAGTTACTACATTTTCATAATTAGATTGCAAAACTGAATAAATTTTATCATCGACATATGTGGTACAAGTGTATCAATCAGGAAACTAAATATATCATGAGTATGTATTAGATCAAAATACAAAACTGTGAAGCTGTGTGCATCTATACATATGCCAACAATCTGAAACAAGTAAAAATTATGTCTTCAATGCGCAAAAACTAGTAAGATAACAAAAATTTGTTTTGTTTACTAATTGTAAGCAGCAGACAGTCTTTTTGTGTTTATCGCAAACAAACAACTTAAACTTTCGGCCAAAGCTTTTGTCAGATAAATGACATTCATTTTTGCCCAAGGCTTTGACCAAAGGCGATAGTTGTGTGATGGTATGTTCATGGTGAGCTGTAATCCATCCTTTCCAAAACATTGTTTTTTATCCTTGTTTTCCAGTTTGTATTATTATTCTAAAAAAAAAAAAAATTAGATTTTGGGTTATGAGTCAATTTTACATGAAAAGTAAACATAAGCAATCCATTATTGACTTAAAAAAATATCACCACCAACAGTAAAATTAAAATATTTTCAATTAAATGCTGTTTGAGTGGTCATTTCTTGAAACATAGAAAGCAGATCTCTTACTAGTGTCAGAATACTGGCGATGAACAGGTTGACGAGAGCTTTTAGCGAGGTGAAAAGCTGCGTAGTAAATAAAGTGTGCAAGAGGCAGACTGAATGGAGGAGGAGGGAGGGTTAGCGGAGATGTCTAGTCATTGAGTATTGTGTATTTGTGTACATTAACAGTGGCTGGCACAGAAGCAAAAAGTCTTAGAGCATGTCAGGGAGTGTTATGACAAAATAGTACAGTGGTAATGTGTAGGGCACGGAGTAAAAGGAAGACAGGAAATATGTGAGCATTTTGGTTGTTGTAGCTGTAGCTGCACTATCCTGCCTATGGAAGCCTCTTGATGAATACGAACAGCATTCCACCTAGTTTTGAACCTGCTTACTGTAGTTAATGACCTACCCACCTAATCTCCAGCATTCGTCTGTAGTACCACATTTCAAATGATTCTATCATATTTTTGTCTGACCCCTTATAACCAAATGTTTCACTCCCATAAAAGCCTACGCTACAAACGCTTTCAGAAAGAACTTCCAAACATTTAAATTAATTTTAGATGAACTACTTCTTCAGAAATGCTTTTCTTGCCATAGCCATTCTGCATTTTGTATCATCTTCACTTTGGCCATCAGAAGTTATTTTGCTACCCAAATAACAAAACTCAGCAACTTTTATTGTCTCATTAGCTAATCGAACTTCTTCAGCACCACCAGATTTTCTTAGACTACAACCCATTGCCCTTGTTTCGCTCCTACCTCTTTTCAAGATGCTATCCATTTTGCTCTTCGAGGTCCTTTGCTGTCTTGAACAGAATTACAATGTCATCATCAAATTGCGAAGTTTTTATTTCTTCTCCCTGAAACGTAAATTCTTTCTCCAAATTTATCCTTGCATTCCTTTACAGCTTGCTCAATGTGCATGAGAGTGTTTTGCAGTCAACATTGTCAAAAGCTTTCTTACTCTATTTTCTAGGATAAATCTTAATGAGTATTGTCTTTTGTGTCCCTACGTTCTACTAAATCCAAGCTGATCTTCTGTGAGGTCAACATCCATCAGTCTTTCCATTACACTGCAAATAATTTGTGTTAGTGTTTTACTACCATGACTTATTGAACTGATAGTTCTGTAATTTTCACATGTGTCTGCACTTGCCTTATTAGGAATTAGAATTAATATGGTTTTCTAGAAGTCTGAGGTTGTTTCACATGTATCATGTATCTTACACACAAGGTAGAACAGTTTTTTCATGTACAGCTCTCATAACGATATCAGCAGTCCAGAGGTAATATTTACTCCAGGTGCCTTAATTTGAGTCAAATCATTCAGTCCTCTGTCAAATTCTTCTTGCAGTACCACATCTCATATCTGATCATCTAATTCTTCTTCCCTTTCTACAATACTGCCTTCAAGTTCATTTCCCCTGTGAAGGTCCTCTGGACATTCCTTCCACGTCTCAGTTTTCCATTCTTTGCTTGGTACTGGGTTTCCGTCTGAGCTCTTGATATTAAAGCAGCTGCTTTTCTTGTTTCCAAACATATCTCTTATTTTCCTGTGTGTGGTATCTACCTTTCCCCTACTTATACACAGTCCTACAGACTAGCATTTATTCTCTAGCCACTACTACTTAGCCATTTTGCACTTTCTGTCAACATCATTTCTTAGTTGTCTGTACTCCACTTTGCTTGTTTCACTTGCTATGTCTCTCAACAATCGCTTGATTCCTCCAGTTTATCCAGGTTCCGTCTAGTTTTTCTACTTTTTTTGCGGTTTCTTAACTTTCAGTCTACAGTTCATAGCCAATAAGTCATGGTCAGAGTCTATATCTACTCCTGGATATGTCTTACAGTTTAAAACCTGATTTCAAAATCTATGTCCTACCATTATAGTAAATTCGGTACTTTCCAGCGTCTCCTGGTCTCTTCCACGTATACAACCGTCTTTCATTATGTTTAAATCTAATGTGCGAGATAAAATTATTCTCTGCACAAAATTCTACTAGGCAACCTCATCTTTCATTCCTTTTACCCCAGTCCATATTCACCTACTTTTCCTTCTCGTCCTTTCTGAATTACTGAGTTCCAATCCCCCATCACAATCAAGTTTTCCTTTTCTTTGTCTTAATAACATCTTTTATCTTGTCAAACAATTTTTCAATCTCCATATCATGGTAAAGCTAGTTGGCATGTAAAGTTTTATTACTGTGGTCGGAGTTGGCTTCATGTCTGTTGCTACGATAATGTGTTCACTACTCTGTTCATAGAGACTTACCTGCATTCCTATTTTCGTATTCCTTAGTAGTCCTACTCCTGCATTCCCACCAACTGATTTTGTATTTACATCCTTGAACTCGCCTAACCAGAAATCCTGTACATACTGCCACCGAACCTCACTAATTCCCACCATTTCAAACTTCAACCTATCAATTTCTATTTTCAAATTTTTTATCTTACCTAAACTATTAAGGGTCAGAACATCCTACACTCCGATCCACAGAATGCTGATGACATCATCCTGAGTAGTCGCTGACTGGATATCCGAGTGGGGAATTATTTTACCTCTGGAATATTTTACCCAAGAAGATGCCATCATAATATATTCACACAGTATAGCTGCATGTCCTTAGGAAAATTAACTGTAGTTTCCTCTTGCTTCTAGTCGTTCACTGTAGCTGCATGACAAGCCATGTCAGCTGATTCTACAAGGCCAGAGCAGTCAATCAACCAGGCTGTTGCTCCTGTAGGCTGCTGCTGGCTTCTCCAGAAATAACATGTTTGTCTGGCCTCTCCACAAATATACCCCTCCACTGTAGTTGCATCTGTGGTATGCCTATCCCTATCACTGAGTCACATAACCCACCACACTTTTGCAATGTCTGTAGTTCAGAGGAACATAGAGGCCACTGTAACAGTGGTTGAAGTAAGGGTATGTGGAACATGATGATATGGCCACATAACAAGTAAAACTTTGACGTTAGTTGTTGTGTTTTTTTTTTTTTTTTTTTTTTTTTGCAAAACAAAATTACTTCATAACAGATCAAAATGCTTAAGAGTGGCAGGAATCAGTTAATTAAGAACAACTGAAGCACAATTGTTACAAATAAAACAGTATGTAGGAAGTGGCTCTTTGTGGGGAAGATGCAGATATCTAGGATGAAATTTGCTTTACTTTACACGGCTGAAGTGCAGTTTATGAGTCCGCGAGTGGCGTTTCATGTTTGGACATTGGCAACGGCGCCGCAGCCAATCAGCAGTCGCGTTCGCGCGGCCAATAACAAACAGCTTTCTCTTTATGGTTTGTAAACAAATCTGCATAGTGGGCCTAGTGGATGACTGGATGTAATGATCTTTACATCAACATATTGCATTGCAATAAATATGGGATTTATATCTACGTTCCGTAATGGAGATTGAGCGTAGTGGCTGTACTATGTAGTCAAAATTTTCACCAGTGATTTTAGTTATGGTGATTGCATGACCTTCGCAGCCTTTATAAGCCCAAATACTTATACTGAGCTGTTCTGAACCGGATATTTAGGCGCTACTACGAGACAAAACTTCTTGTGTAACTTATGTACCTAACCTTAAGGCTGCGCTGGCCTGTTGATTTGAAGTTATCAATAGTGTGTTAAAGTGTGTTGGAAACATCCTTTCATTTAAAAAAGAGATCTGTAGCATAGCCTTCAGATGGTTAGGTCTAGGTTAAACAAGAAATTTTTTTTTAGTACGTGAGGGCGCGTAGCGCCCCGAATCTCCGGTTCATAACCCGAACTTTGAGATACACGGATTCTTCCAAATTAACCAACATTATTATTTTTTTTTACAAAAGTGAACACTAATTTTAGTAACGTTTATTATTCACGTATTGCAATTCGCTAGAAGACTTGTCAGTCGCATTACTTGAGAAACACTTAATTGAATTTAAACTGCAAGAAATTATTAAATCTGAACGAAAAAGCATGTGAAGAAAGGCCAAATTCACAACACATGAAACGCGGAATCTGAGTGGCCGCCTTCACTTGCGTCATTCACCGCGCCAATACCAACGTCTACGCATGAACCACAACGCGTGGACTCATAAACTGCACTTTTACCCTTTAAACAATAGACAAAAATTATAAATTCCTGTGCCAAAAATTGCTGCCTTAGTAAGTATATGAAAGCACTTTCGCACATTATACTATTAACACCTTGAATACATATTGTAAACAAAACAAAGCAACAAATGTACTAACTTGTTCATTTTTACTTAACTATATTTCATTAACCCTACGTAATTAACATCTGGTTTTAATGCTGGCTACTAACACCAGTCTTTCAGGGGGTTTTGAACTTTTGTTAGTAACATCCGTCAATTCAGCAAGTGTGATTCCAAACCAACACTCTACCCATGTACACTTGTTCACCAATTGTTCCTCAAAACATCACAGTTCACTGACAATTCGAATATAGCCATAATTTTGACAGATGTTACTAAGCTAGGGTTAATCATTCGACCCAAAAGGTGTAAATCACATTTCAGTGTTCTATTACAAATAAAATAGAAGTTTCTATAAATGTTAAAGTTTGAAGAGAAAAGGGGTGCACTCAGCATATGCAGTCAGAGCTTCCATATTAATCTGTTCATTGTACTTCCTAATGATGTTATTAGAACCACAGCAATAATTAAACATTTGGCTGTCCCTCCGCCCTTGCACACGAACACCTATTATGAACTCTCCTATGAAACACCCCCTAAATGTAAAGCTGCAATTGATGATCTGGTCACTAACCAATTTTCACAGCCATCCTGAACTTCAAACCATTAGAAATTGAAAGAAGAAGAAGGAGGAGGAGGGGGGGGGGGGGGGGGGGGAACAAAAGAAAAGTTACAAACAAATACAAACACGATAACACCTATTTTTCATTGTTCTTAAAGCACACTACAAGTAAAATGTGTAATATTTCCTAAATAGTTTTCACTTACTGATGCTGCGTATGTTGGGGTGACTCGAATTGAAATAATCGATGCTCCACTGTAAAATGCAACAGGATTAACAATTACCATCTTAAAAAAGATATTTTCAATAACTTAAACAATTTATAATATCTTCAGAGTATCAATCAGTGTCTAGAATGGCAATCTATGGAACATCTTTATTGGTTGCGAGTAAATTCTTTTCAGCAACAAATGTTTATTTGATAATGAAGTGTTCGCATAGTACCCTCTCGACACACCATGAGGTGGCTTGCAGAGTATGGATGTGGATTCAGTGATTATGCCTCGACTCAAATGTGTAACCACAATTTAATCCATATTTGTCTAATGGAGAAAAAGAATTTTCTCATTAACTGTTGGCTGGTGCAATAAAATAACTATTATTCACCTGACAAATTATATTAATATGAAAATATCAGTTTAGTTCACAAAAGATGTATACAAGTACTTTAAAATAAGGTGACCGATTTCAATCTTATACTAACAAGGAGACCACATGGGTATCGGATTTTAGATTTTTTTTATTTATTTTATTTTCTTTGTGGCATGATAAGTTCAGAACTAATAGTAATCAGCCAAAGCCATTAGACCCAACTCTGAAAAATTCTCGACAGGATCAACTTTGAATTTTTGCAAGTAATGGTAAGTAGCAATTCTTAAATGCATTGCAGCATTTATCCATGTAGATAAGGTGGTAGAGTTCTGGCATTACAACCCTAGGGTCAATGGTTCAAATCTGATCATGACGGCTATTTTTTGTTGTGTTCGAATACTTCCACAATTTTAATATCTAATGGTAATTTTTACAGAAACAGCATATATTTTTGTTTATTCATAATTTTCTATATTTTATATAAAGTTGTTTATAATGATGGCTTCAATAACAAAAAAAATTGTTACATGTTTACGGTATTGGCTTCACTATTAGTTGGCGATTGTCGTCTTAGATTGTTCACTTTTTGAAGCGCTACAATGCTGTTTTTGGAGTCATCTCCACAGCCACTAATAGCTTTCCATTCAGCTAACCTACTCAACCATCATTTCATATGGCGACAAGGTTTTCAGCTCATCTACATACACATAAACAAAAACTAACGACACATGGAATTAGAGATCCCGAAATGTTTCATACAACTTGGGGGATCTATCATAGTGGGATTTGAAACATCGACACACTGGTTGAGAGGCTAGAATGCTACCACCTAAGCTACACCTGCAACAGTCTTAATTGTTGGTACCTATGTGTGTACTTTGAAAAACTTCAAAATTGAATTTCTTGATAATTTCCAAGACTTGTGTCGAATGGCTTTGGCTGATTGTTACTTAAGTTCTGGACTTCGCGTATCAGAAATATAAAGAAATTCTAAAATCAGACACCCATGTGATCTTGTAAGATCCTTCTCAGACTGATTTATCTCAGCACCAAAGTGAGACAAATATATCCGAGGATGATCTAAACTGGTCACCTTATTTTAAAATTAAGTGTCCAAATTTTTTGTGGAACTATACTAATATTTTCATATTAAAACATTATACCAGTCTGATGGCTTCCAAACAGAAACAATGCCTTCCAAACTCATTGACTAATCATTGTTTACTTCCGGCAGGATTACGGACTAGGAACAGAAATGGTCTACTCTATTTCCAGTGAAAAACGAATGATAATATTTGCACAATAAAATGTTAACGAGTAAGAAGAATGAGCCCTGCATATTGCTGTACACATATCAGGTATTACAAACATATTACACAAAAACTAAACACAAATCTATGAAACAACATCTAACAGTATGCACTGATATTAAAGAACACTATGGCCTGCTTACTAACTCTAGAAAGTGCATTACCCTGGCAGAACAACAAAATGTAAAGAGAAGCCAGGCAACCTGCAATCCTTACAGAAAGGAACAGGCACAATGACAAGGTGAAATTTAAAGACAATAAGAGCAGGGAGTAAAGGTGGGGAAAATGATATAGATGCAAAATTTAATAAATTCTCAGACTTACACAAAGTTATGAAAGAAACAAAAAAATAAATTAAATTAAAATTAAAAAGTTGTAACTGGGAAACTTTTTGACTGGCATGTCTGCTTTTGCAAAAAGTCAATACTTCTCTCAGTGTTGCTGTACTTAAGCTTTCAACAAATTATCATTCTACTAAGAAGCAGTAGCATTTCCTACAGGTGAAAAACTGTGTCAAATTTAAGAAGTTTCCCCAACTTTATATTTCCTTTCTTTATTTTATATTTACAAAATTGGAGGAATATTGATTTCAACCTTTTCTAGGCCTTCTTAACTGTGTTATCCAGACAGAACCAACAAGGCACTTTGAATAGAGGCGGAAGCAACAACAACAATTTGCAAAATTAGGGAAGAAATTAGCAAAGAAATAGAAACAAAAAAGGGCTCTTTCCACTTTGATGAATGAATTCTGGTGCAGTTGAAATATAGTAAGTTTTGTTTTCCCAGACACTGTAATGCAAAGTGTGGACATTACATACTGGCCGATGGCTGTGAGCATAAAGATTAAAGACCCTACAATTTTTGCACCCAGTGGAATTGGATCTGTGTTAAAAACAAGTCCTGCCTAACTCAGACAGGGAAAAAGCCCACCACAGTGTTCTTTAAGGCCCCTATACACGTTCCGATTTGTCAGAACCAAATTATAGATGGTCCGATAAACTGAACATGTGGACACTCTTGCCGACCAACTTTGCTTGTCAGATGGTTGGTAGGGCCTGACTGTCCGACATCCCCCCCCTCCCGCACCACTCCGACAAATTGTACCTTGTGTAGCATCACCCAACCAACTTGCAGCCTGTGATCGTCTGCTGTCTGCACAGTGAACACACAAAAACAGAAACAGTTAAAAAACAGATTCCAGAACAGGAAACCACTGCAATCGCTATGTGCAGTTGGTCGGAACGTGTGTAGGTTGCTACGAATTTATATGGTTCGTTGGATGATAAATCCGAGTGTGTGTAGGGGCCTTTAAAAGGCCAACTGCCATGGTACAGGAATTACTGATCCCCCAGTTGTTGAAAGGATCATAATCAAAATTTGTGATTAACCTAAGTTCTTTCATTCATTTAAAAATAAGAAAAGGAAACAACAAAATGGCTACAGTACAACTATTAATGGACATTGGCAATGTAAATAAGGAAGCTCACTCCTGATCTCTAGTGGTATTTGATGCAAATTCAGTCCAAAACACCTTCCACCCAAAATTTCCACGGTACAGGTTTCCAGATTTATATCAACTTCTGAACTTTCCATAGCTTGAACACAAACATGGGGATTTTCACAATTGCACAACTGCATCAAAATAAAGCAATACTATATTACAAATGGAATGGATTTACTCAACAAAAATTTTTAACAAGTCTCACATGACAACATTATGCCATCAAAATTTTCGCTGTTTTAAGATGCAAGGCTTCACGTGTAAGTACCACATTACATTATGCAGTGCATCTCATATGGACTATTCTGTCATCACAACTGGTGTGGCACAAAAGAATCGAGTGAACCAATACATCAATAATCTTGTTCATTTTTTAATTTGTAAACACCTTTTTGAAAGTTATGAGCTAAAAAAAAGCTATTTCAAATGATCCATGATAAAATAGTTAATTTAAATACATACACTAAAAAATAACATTAATTAGGCAATTTCACTGTCCAGCATTTTCACACGCAATTCCCTCCTATATTTGTAGTTAATGGAAAGGGCACAATTTTCAATTCCCTAGTTATAACACTGGCAAATGAAATGGGACAAATGATCTCCTATCTTTATCTTTTGCTACACACTCAGTTCAGTTTTCATTTGTAAATTTATTTGATGTTTACAAATCCGTCCTCATATGTAACTGAAGATTCTGCTTGGAATGCCCTTCACATTGAGGTGAACATCAGGAAACTCTTTACAGAACTTTTCCTAAACTACCAAAATTGGGAACATATTTTTTTTTTTTTTTTTTTTTTTTTTTTTTGTGGTAAATAAAGCTCATCATTAACAATCGACTGCATATAGAAATGTCAAAATAACTACTATTATTCAAAAGAGATAGAGTGGCTGGTCAGTACTTACCTTTTTTCTGTACTGCCAATAATTACACTAAAAAAAAAAAAAAAAAAAAAAAAAAAGAAAGAGGAAAATAACGAGCTTTCGGAACTGTGTCCCTCCTTCAGGTGGGGAGAAGGGAGAAAGAAGAAAAAAGGAATAGGAAAGGTAATTCACGACTCATGTCATGAAGGTGGTGTTAGGATAGTGGAAATCAGAGATACTGTGTAGTAGTACTGAGCCATGCCAAAGAGGACGAGGAAAAATCAAGCAGTAAAGAGAAGAGAATATGAGTGAACTGAATGAAGCTGAGGGGTGTACAATGGGAAGGGGTTGACTCAAATGCTTTTGAGTAACAGGGAAAGATGGACATACGGACACGGACACACACACACACACACACACACACACACACACACACACACACACACAGAGAGAGAGAGAGAGAGAGAGAGAGAGAGAGAGAGAGAGAGAGAGAGAGAGAGAGGAGGAGGGAGGGAAGGGGGGAAGGGATAATGGATAGGTGAGCTGAGGATGAAAAAGGGGGAGGGGTTAGCCTAGATTTAGGCCAAGGGGGTGGCAGGAGGAGAGGATATGTTGGAGGGCAAGTTCCCACCTCTGTAGCTTTGAGGGACTGGTGTTACTTAACAGTATCCAAATGGCACGTGACAAGGTCCCTGGAGTCATGCTGGAGAGCTTGCTCTGCCACAGGATATTGCGTGTCCCCAAGGCGAACAGTCCATCTGTGACCATTCATCCGTTCAGCCAATTTGTTAGTAGTCATACCAACATAAAAGGCTGCACGGTGGACACATGTCAGTTGATATATGACGTGTGGTGTCTCTCATGTGGCCTGCCTCTAAGAGGGTAGGTTTTTCCTGTGGTGGGGCTGGAGTATGTGGTAGTGGGAGGATGCATTGAGCAGGTTTTGCAGCGGGATCGGTTGCAGGGATAGGAAGCATTAGGTAGGGAGGGTGGTTTTGGGATGTTGTGAGGTTGGACGAGGATGTTGCGGAGGTTAGGAGGATGGCAAAAGGCTACTCTGGATGGTGGTTATCTCATCTCAGGGTATGACTTGAGAGAGTTATAGCCCTGTCGGAGGAATTTGTTGAGGCATTCCAGGCCAGGATGGTACTGGGTGACTAAGGGGGTTCTTCTGAGTGATCTGGGGTTACGAACATAGTTGTAGGAAGGAGAGGAATGGACAGCTCAGGAAATCTGCTTGTGGACGAGGTCTGTAGAGTAGTTGTGGGAGAGGAAAGCATTGGATAGATTGTTGTTTTAGGTGGTGAGAGATTCGTTACTGGAGCAGGTATATTTCCCATGGATTCCAAGGCTGTAGGGAAGGGATCCTTTAATATGTACCTCAACTTTGACAGCTGCCATCCCTTCCATATTAAAAGATCCCTTCCCTACTGCCTGGGCATCCGTAAGAAATGTATCTTCTCCATAAGATGTCTGCCTAGGTGTACTTGTGTCTGTGTAAATGTGTGTGTGTGTGTGTGTGTGTGTGTGTGTGTGTGTGTGTGTGTGTGAATTTATTAACTTATTTATGCTACTATCACTACCTGTGCTCCTTCGCCTGGTAAGTAATGATATATAAATATATATATTATAGACAAAAAAATTCCTAGCAGGAAAAATTATATATAAAAAATAGACAAAGATTCCTCACCAGACGAAGGAGCACAGGTGTGACAGCATCACAAATAAATAAATTAACACACACACACACACACACACACACACACACACACACACACACACACACACACACAAAATCGCAAGCTTTCGTCTGTGTAAATGTATGTATGTGTGTGTGTGTGTGTGTGTGTGTGTGTGTGTGTGTGTGTGTGTATTTGTTCACCTTCCTTTTCTTCCCCCAAGGTAAGTCTTTCCTCTCCCGGGATTGGAATGGTTCCTTACCCCCTTCCTTAAAACCCTCATTTCCTTTTCTCTCTCCTTCCCTTCTGCCTGAAGAAGCAACTGGATTGCGAAAGCTTGCGATTGTGTGTGTGTGTGTGTGTGTGTGTGTGTGTGTGTGTGTGTATTCATTTATTTATTTGTGATGCTGTCACACCTGTGCTCCTTCGCCTGGTGAGTAATCTTCGTCTATATATCCTCTTTGACATGGCTCAGTACTACTACACAGTATCTCTGACTTCCACAGTTGCAATACCATCCTCATGATCTAGGTCGTGAATTATTTCCCCTTTTCTTTTTTCTCCCTTCTCTCCACCTGAAGAAGGAACACAGTTCCGAAAGCTCGATATTTTCCTCCCTTTTGTTCTGAGTGTAACTATCGGCAGTACAGCAAAAAGGTAAGTACTGGCCAGCCAATCTATCTTTTTTTAATAATAATTTATTATCACTGTGGTAAATTTCCGTATTAAAAGAAAATAAGTACTATTTCAGTTTCGGACAGAGACAACAGTTCTTGATAAAGTTTTATAATTAGCAATAATCAGTTGTCCTCAAAATTTCTACTTTTATTCAACCAAATCTGGATTTCAGTAACTATCAGTTCTCAATGCATAGGCTTTAAAGAATTAATTTGATTTCATTATAAGCCATTGACCTGTCTAGGTATCTGAACCTAATGTGAAACAAGAGTTCATAGACATGTCAATGACATGTAATGAACTACTCACTTATTCTTCATTTAGAATGGCTAGTTATTAGCCAAAAGTTAGATTACTTGAATAAAGATTGAACTCTCAGTGATGACTGATCCTGCTGACAATACAATTTTGAAATTCAACGCAGTTGTGGGGCAATCATTCCTTCTATATGGAAGGTTATCACATGAAGTTCCTAGTGAGCTAACACTAGAGGTTTCCGTCTTCAGTTCCTTATTTTCTGAAATATACCCATTACATTAAATGTTATGATACTATCTGCATAATGCCTGCACATCTGGATATCTATAGGTACTAAAGTGGGCATGAAATCTTGTCTCTGTAATTCACATTATCAAAATGATATTGTGACACACACCTAATATGCCACACTTATTACATTCCATATAGAATTCAACAACCTATTCCTTAGATTAACTTAAATATGACACGGAATTAGGTTACTTTGCAGATATCAATGAAGAACCAATACAACTGTGTCAAAAAGGGACACATCATACTTAATATTTTTCATCATTTTCTTCTCAATCTAACAGTCTTCCATGCTGTTTGTACTGGCAGCTTTATCCAAAATTTATGTATTCTTGAGTAGCTTCACATATTAGTAAAAATGAAGTTTTAACAAAACGTCAGTTTGACTTTCAAAATTGCCTTTTGACAGAAAATGCTATATATACCTTTACTGATGAAATATTAAACACTTTGAATAACCATACATCACCAGTTGGGATTTTTTGTGATCTCTCAAAGGCTTCTGATTGTGTAAATCATGGAATTCCTCTAGATAAGCTTAAATATTGTGCTATGAGTGGGACAGTGCACAGATGGTTTAAATCATACTGTGGATGAGTGCAGAAAGTTGAAATAAGCATATCACATGATACAGAAGAAATAATTAATTCCTCTAACTGGGCAGTTATCAAAAATGGGGTCCCCAAGGTTCAGTCTTGGGTCCTTTGCTGTTCTCAACATATATTGATGACTTGCCATTCTATATTCACAAAGATGCCAAGCTAGTTCATTTTGCTGATAATGCAAGTATAGTCATCACGCCTGACAAACAGGACTTGACTGATGAAACTGCAAATGATGTCTTTCAGAAAATTATTAAGTGGTTCTCTACAAATGGACTCTCATTAAACTTCGATAAAAATCCATTATATACAGTTTCCTACAGTAAATGGCATGACAACATTAATAAATTTAGATTTTAAACAGAAATCTGTAGCTAAGGAAGAATACTCAAAATTTTTGTGTGTTTGCATTGACAAGGGATTGAATTGGAATAAACACATTGAAGATCTGCTGACATTTGAGTTCAGCTACTTACACTATCAGGGTCATTGCAAAATTTGGTGACATACATCTGAGTAAATTAGCTTACTATGCCTATTTTCATTCACTGCTTTCATATGGGATCATAATCTGGGGCAATTCAACATGAAGTAAAAAAGTATTCATTGCACATAAGCATGTAATCAGAATAATTGCTGAAGCCCACCCAAGATCATCCTGCAGACATTTATTTAAGGATCTACGGATCTTCACTGTAGCTTCACAATATATATTTTCACTCGCGAAATTTGTTATTAAACAATCTGACCCAATTCAAAAGTAAAAGCAGTCCACATAGCAACAACACTAAGAGAAGGGGTGATATTCACTATTCAAGGTTAAATCTAACTTCAACACAGAAAGGGGTGAATTACGCTGATATAAAAGTCTTTGGTCACTTACCAAGTAGCATCAAATGTCTGACAGGTAGCCAACTGGTATTTAAAAAGAAATTATAGGAATTTCTGAATGGCAAACATTTAAAAAAAATTGAACAGAGTGCCATAAAATATTGTCATTTTTAGACACCATTATTAGGAAATGCCGTATATATGTTCTTTGGAACAAGTATTAAACCAATCTAATCTTTAAAAAATAGTAAAACAATAAAGTGATTGTTTTAGTGTAAGCTGAACACTTTTGAACCGAATGAAAATGAATAATCAGTAGCACAATTACATATGCCAATAAAGATGCTAAGATCATCAAGATGTTGAAAACTCAACTAGACACAATATTCATTCTGCTTTTCTTATACTGGAATTTTCTGTTGCACGTGAAACAGGAAGACTTCACCCATTGCGATTTGGCAACACTAAAGCACCCCACAGGGAATCAAACACAAAACTACCTATACTAATGGAAAGTCCAGGTTGGAATTAATAATATGGTAATAAGGACATTTTACAACTCACCACAAAGATGTGGCGAAGAGCTGTGACAGGCACTTACAATAGACACACACATACAACACACTCAGTTGTCGGCCATGGCCTTCTTCAGAAAGTAAAACATTCACGCAATCACACAGGCACACAACACAGTCTTACAACCATCACCTCTGGCTGCTTCCCCCCCCCCCTTCGAAAGTGCGGCAGCCGGAGGTGATGGTTGTATGTGTTGTGTGCCCGTCTGATTGCGTGAATGTTCTACTTTCTGAAGAAGGCCATGGCCGATAGCTGAAAGTGTTGTATGTGTGTGTCTTTTGTATGTTCCTGTCACAGCTCGTCGCCACGTCTTTGCGGTGAGTTGTAAACTGTCCTTATTACTATATTATAAAGCTACCTATTCTGCATCCATAACTGATGTCCAGAATTGTTTTTCTGCTCTGAGTACATTTTAACAACAAAACTGGATAGTTAAATGACAAACTTAAGTTGCTTTGTTGAATATGTCACATTTCTGATGGTTATGAAATGGTCATTCCAATTTTGGCTGCTGGCAAATCACATTAAAAAAAATAGAAGTTCCATGATACAGGTATGTATAAATTATAAAAGACAATCACTGTGTAATGAAAATATCTCAGATTAAGTTTTTCCTCTTCGTGTGTGTTTTGTAAATGAGGATAGAATTATAGGGAAATTGGGTTTGGGGGGGGGGGGGGGATGGGAGGGCGACGTAGTTACAAACTAGTCAGGATTAGTAATCCTGGAAATAGCTTATTAAAAATGATTAGAATTTTCTTCTGTAAAAGTGTCATGCAACTGATACTTTATGGAATGGTAGAAACAAGTTTGTTACACTTCTGCATCACACCAGCAATTGTGCAGAAATGTTCCTCAAAGCAAACTCCATACCTTCACCAAATCAGTAAGTCAGCTGCAGTGTTTTTATGGTGAGTCAAATGTTCACTCAATAAATCAATCCAAATAAAATCTACTGTTAACTAAGAGTTAGCTAGCTGTATCTTAATTTGTGCTCATCTTAATATCACAAGCTGCCATTCTTTACACGCCATTTATGTTCTCCTGAACCAAATAAAAAGCACCATATAATTCCAACTTGCAAATACCTAAACATGCTGTTATACTACATCTGAAACTAAGAGACTAAGAGACTGTAATAAATAGCATTTAAGAAACTGAAATTCTGCAAACTGAACTACTCTTGCAACACTCACATTTGAAACATCTATTCTGATCACACTTTTATAGAATGTTGAAACTACGAACAACACTAAGATCTAAAAGATGAAAACTGTTGCCTGTTTTTCCTGACAAATTCTCTTCAATTAGTGTGGGAAGAGTTTTTAATACATCTGACAAATCCAGTTTTATTTCCTTTTGAACACAATGCATATCATTCTGGTGTGTTGTTATGTCATGTGGAACTTGGATACAACACTATGTAATTGTGAGTTATTCAATGCTGATCAATACAGTGAGCACCACAGCAAATTCAATATGTTCTTAAATATTTAGTTGAAAATACATGTTTCCTTCTCCCATATAAAATGAGAAGAACCATGTTTCACTACTGTGTTATTACAACAAAATTTATCACTGACAACTATAATGTTTTACAGAATAGGCCTAAATACATCCTTTCAAAAACTGAACTAATACTATCTAAATTCTTATCACCACATTTCTGAGGTATGAACACACAACTAAAATGCATGCCTGAACTGCACATTCTAACAGTTCAGGAATGGGCAACCTTTCACAAGCTGGTTTCACATATTTACTTAAGCTCATGGAGCACCCAAACTTACTAGGTAATTTACTCATTTCAGTCACAACATTTTCCAGACAGAAATATCAAAAACTTGCTCCTCAAAAAACATTTTCAATGATACATTCATTTTGTGTTAATCCTATTTGATGTGTTTACCAGTCTTTAACACTGCTTCTTTACTTGCAATGTTATACAATAATTTCCCACACATTTTTTTCCATGAGTTAAATGAACTGCTGGTTGCCCATCCTGTTAGAAATGTGCCAAATACAGTGCAGGATGAAACGAGAAATCAGATCCATTATGTAATTAGCTTTCTTACTGTTAAGAAGTTTACACAAGATTTACTGCTTTTGTATATTACGTAAATCTGAAATTACATATAACAGCAAATGTTCAGATCATTGCAGTGAAAATTCATATACAATGAGTTTATCAGCATGCAATGATAAAATCGTATGACAATAGCAGTCAAAAATCTGGCACTGACAAACAATTTATTGGTTCCACTCTTCCGTTAGTCTGTTTCTTTTTTCTCCTCCTCCTCCTCCTCCCTCTGGTCTCCTCCTCCTCCATTGCCGCTGCCTACTCTCCCTCCTATATATTCCTGCCTCCTCCAACATATTTCTTCCTCAAAATGTGCATTAATGTGCTTTACTAGTTTTTATTTCTCAATTGTTCAACGAATATACAGCTAATATCATATTTCCTATTTTTTCTGATTCAGCATTGATCTAGCACTACTCATAATTTGTTATACTCTAGGATACCAAACCTTTATGCCCAAGACAATACAATATCTTCCTTAGTCTACATAATGCTCATCATTAGATAACTCAATCACCCAAAGCAGCCACTGAATTTGAAGGTTAGTAGGATGTTTTATTATGTATAATTATTATAAAAACAAAGCCCTTACATACTTATCTTTATTCAACCTGTAAACCAACTCTCCACCTAATTTCCACAGAGGTAATAATGAATTCGAACATTATTATTTTGGACCCCTCCCCCTATCATGTAACACCACTTACAATCATTGACTGAATTACAATAAAAAATGTCACTAAATTAAAATCTAATTAATGTGTGGATCTGTTGCATGGAATTGAACACATCAATTAATCAACCTACACTACAAAATTGGTATACATACTCCGCAAATATAAGTGCATGCAAAGGATACCACTAACTATTACTAGTCATTTCCTTTCTATTACACTACCAAATATGAGTACGAAGTCTTTCGCGACGTAGTTCTTGCGTAAAATACTCTCGGTGTTCTTGCCGCGTCAAATATGGGTAGGAGCCCATATTTGACGCGGCAAGAACACAGAGTATTTTACGCACACTACCAAATAGTTGGAAAAATGCCTCTGAGCTAGCCATAATTTATCTGATCTTATCTAGTGGTCCTCAGTAAAATGTAAGAATGTGGTAGTAAATTTATTCTGCAGTCAGCTTGAAATGCCTGTCCTCTAAATGTCTACAACAGTTTTTCTAAGAAGGAACATTATCTTCCCTCCAGTAATTCTGATTTGAATTTCTAAGCTGTATCTATAATGCCCTCATTTTTATTGAACCTGCCAGTAACAAGTACAGCAGCCCGCCTCCAAATTGCATGTCTTCTATTATATCTATCTGGAGAAGAACCCAAACACTTGTGGATGCGGTTAGCTAAGAACAATAACCTGTATGGCTTGCACCCACCTCTTGCGAGTCACTGACGCAGTCATTTACAACTGACGTCAAACATAAGGGAGACCACACTGCTTTCTATGTCAAAGTAATAATTTTACCTCATTGGTACAGATCCCTTTACATCATGGCCGTCAGTACTACACTCTTCTTGCCTGTACGTAACAATAATAAACATGCTACCCTGATACCTCACTCATGTGCTTCCTCCATTCCTCCACCCCCATCCCCCCCTTACTCTTACATTCCATCCCTCTTCATTTACAGTTATGTTTGTTAAACAGTGTTTGTTATGTGTGTCAGGAGATACATGCAACAGCTTTCATCTTCAGTCAGAAAAACCACATCACAGTCAGTAGACAAAATAAATTTCCTTTGAACCTGTTTTTGCAGTAACTATTGAAATACAAGTTTGATGAAAATGTAGGCAAAGTGAAATTCAATTTCAGATTATCGATTTTTTAAGGGTGAATTATATTGTGCATGTAAGTGTTTAATGAACAGTATCTTCCTCACTGACAAACTGCACACTCTAACCTAGGTATCTGGCATGAAAGGAGAACCAAAACACTACCGCCTGTACTCAGAGAGGGGGGGGGGTTCTTGCACAGGAATGTTACAGATTCATATTTAATTCCTAGCAGCAAAGAAGTTTCACTTGCTCAGGACAGTCCATAGATTTGTTTAATTCTGTTTAGAAGAAAGAGAAAGACTTAAAACATCAACAGAATCCATCAACTGGTAGCAAAGAAAATTAAATGAAATCACTATATAACAACTGTCATTCAACTGCCAATTGCCAAATAGTTAAATTTCTGACAGAAGAACTGATGGAGACCGAAGACCTATTATCAAAGCAAAGATGGGCAGAAAGTAAATTGATAGCAAGAAATCCAAATGACAAGAGAAAATGGAAAATATCACCTTGCAAACAGAACATTGTTGAAACAAATTCTTTCGAAGTTGAAAATTGCTATTTCAATCCACTCAGGTGTAAGTTTATTTTTCATGTCAATTACAAACTCATTAATATCTTGTGAAAAATTGCAAAGAGTTTAAAGCCAGACAGATGAAGTCACATTTAATGTGACAGTACAGGAGGAGGTCGGTTAGGACAATGAAGTACCTACATTTACTCGCCCGTGGTAGCAAGTAATGAACAGGTGAGGAAGACACAACCAAGTAACAAAATGTAATCTTCATATTGTTATAAAATTTCTGTGTTGCTGTTAACTGAATGCAATCAACATTCCAACTTATGTAACTTTGTTCTCAGAATTTCTACAGTCCATATCAGTTACAAGAATGAGTTGCCCTGTTCCAATGAGGAGCAAATTAATAAAGAAATTTTTATTGCTATTAAGGTCTGCTTTACACATAGCCATTTGTTCTGTAGCAAGCGTAAATGAAGTAAATAATAACGATTATAATTCCACTGTTAAATCTGGTTACTGCAGAAGCAGGCAAAGGAAGTTTACTTTATCCATCTTAACAAATGCACATGCATGCATTTGAAATGAAAAAGTGATTTTTGTTTAGTAGTAAATGAACCCCCCCTAACCTCTGGACAGCCAGGAAAGAAGTCGAGTACATGTGCAGCGTTTGCAGAGAAGGGAAGACCTTGCATGATTACCAGCGTCGAATGCGGTGGCGGCTGCACGGCAGGTGGTGGTGCGGCTGCCAGTGACGGCACTGGGCCGGCGTAATACGATGTGGGACTGACAGGTGGCGAGGGGTACGGCCAGTAGATGATATGTGGATACGGCGCAGCCGCAGCAAAAGCGTGCCGGGGAGCCAGCCCCGGAGGCGGGGCACCGTGCGCATGAGGTGCCAGTGTCGCTGCCGGTATCAGCTGTGCCGGGCCTGCCGGACCAAAGGCAGCGGCAAAAGCTGCAGGTCCGAATGGAGGCGGAGCCATGATTGTCCCACCTATTAGAAAAAGCTGTCACTATTTTGTGCATAATTCTAACACAAAAGGAACAGTGATAAAAACAATACATACTAGATAAATACAGGAAATTCATTGTTTGGCATCAAACACAGGGTAAAAAGGCGCTTTCACTTCCTGAATTCTCAAGTGGAAACATTTGTCTGACAAAAAAATGTGTAACGCAGTGGGTATTACATAACTTGGCTTTTTTAATGAAAATTCGTCGTAAGAACGGTTCAGGATCCGCAACTGTAAAAGCTTTTTGTGAAATAATTATTTTTTTATTTTCTAGTCGCACTTGCACAATTTTGAGTTCTGTGACTTGTTTCAGACAAGACCATCTATTTTCAAACCATTAGCCTACAAAAAGAGTGTTACAGGCATTAATGGAGCCACAAGGTATTACCCCACATGATGTTGACAAACAGTACACGCTGGTGGCCTGAGGAAGTGACACCAATTTTAACTACCATTTTAAATTTTAAATGTAAAATAGTTGTATATCTACAGAGTTTTATAAAGTACAACAATTTAAGCAGCCATTTTAACATGTATCTGGATTTATTACAGTTTAAAAATAAAGTGTACCCGCAAACGTATCTTTTCACATATTAACACTAACAGTTGTTTTTACAATTTGTTAACATGGGTAGTGTAACTTAATGCCTGTAATTCTCTTTTTGTAGGCTAATGGTTTGAAAATGGTTGGTCTCGTCCAAAACTAATCAGAGAACTCTTAATTGTGCAACTGTGATGAGAAAATAATAAATTTCACAAAAACTTGACTTTTTATTTATGCAGAAATCGGCAATAGCAATTTCTACTTTAACATTCTTGTATTGTCTTTTCCTTTCTATTTGACTATGCCAAGGGGGTTAGCTGTTTAGTAATTTCTGATAAAATAGGCATGTTTTTGGTGATGCCTCAGAGCTCTTTACATTTTGGTAGCTTTGTATTGGACGTTCTTAAATTTTGCACAAAGTATTTGCAGTTGTATCACTTCGAACTTTTTTTTTGTGAAAAAAGAAAATGTGTTAATAAAATCAGGAGCAAAATCTTATGACAAATTAATTTTTTTTTTAAAAATGCTGCATTTGTGTGTGTAATAGCAGATAAATTTTCAAGATGAAAAGGAATTAAAAGACATTAGTTGCCAGTTGTAATAATAATAATAATAATAATAATAATAATAATAATAATCCTTTCAATTTTTGTATCTCAAGGGCTTGGTGTATGTCTTTCAACTTGATGCCACTTTGCTAATATGCATTTACTTAGCATTACCAAACTGGTAAAAGGGGACCTACAGTTTAACATGGAATCCAAACCACATGTTTCTGGCGACTCCTCACATCATTGAGAGGTGAAGGCTAGGTTAAATCATGGACTGAAAAATTCCATGATCAGAGCCGGTTTCTAACCCATGATCCTTCAATTCACACCAGCACAACTGCACATTCTACCTGAACATGGCTCCTGTCAAACCCACACTTTACGCTCGTCTCTACATTAATGATGATGTACCCCTGCAGATTATCCTTGTAACTTAGGGTGCTTTGTAACTGTTGAAAGGTTTTGAGCCCGACATGAATCTGCACTGAAAGGGTCAATGGCCTATTATCACCCTTATTACATCTGTGTTGCCTTTCCTTTCGGAAACATTCATAAATCTTTTAGTGCAGTTGTCTGTATGAAATATAATTTAAAGACCTCCCAAATGATTAATTGGTACTACATGTTGCATTATCTTCCATGATAAATGTTCAAATATTTGTGAACGAACTACTTAAACTAAGTTACACTGAAGGCAAAAAAAAAAAAAAAAAAAAAAAAAAAAAAAAAAAAAAAAAAAAAAAAAAAAACACACACACACACACACACACACACACACACACACACACACACAGACGGAGGAGACTGACCTCTGACGAAAACAGCCTCAGCATCTCTCTTCCGTCATACAAAAATTTAATGATCTCAGCCCTCTATAACATACCAATATTAAAAATAAAAATGTAATGTTTAAGTATGGCTTAAAAAACTTACCACTACACAATACAATTATCCAGTCAATGTAGGTGGAAGAAACTGTGTCTCTGTTTATTTGTCTGATAGTTTATCATACCCAAAGCAGTTTCAACTCTACTTAACACTTTCAGCACCATGCCCACAGACTATGGGCCACGCACCATTCATGAAGTGCCAAACCCGAAGGTTCTACAGGCCAGTGTATTTCTTCACTGTAAAGCTGTGTACATTGTTTTCACACATCTGACCATAGACACAAGTTAATTCTGTTAGTTATTAGTTTCACACACAGATATTAAATATTTCATTGATTTTGTAGAGATGGACAAGTAATGGCTGGTACTGAGAGAGTTAACAGTAGACTAAGTGATATAGAACATCCTGGATTACATGCAAATACTGCTTCACCCTTTGTGAAACCATCTCACAATCTTGAGAGTTCAAGGACAATGGTATACTTTGTTAGTTACATGTTTGCCTACCTTGTATTTTCGCCTAACAATAGCCCAATAGTATGCTTTTAACAGCCTGGGCACTTTGCAGTAATGTGTGTCACTGGAAGTTGCAACCTCTGTCACACAGGGCACCATGCACTGAATGTTGCCACAGCTACTAGTACTGTATGCTTAGTGGGCTATGCCCAGATTTTGCAAATGGTGAAGTTGTTACTGTCAATGTATTATGTGCTTGTGTAAGCATTAAAAAGTAAATATGTAATATATAATCAGTTGCCTTTATTGGGCTTCAGGACTGCAGTTAGATGAGTTTTCTTTTAAGGAAGTTGCAATACGGGATTCATACTGCAGTAGTGCACATTGCTGTTAGTTTTGAGTATCTGCGATGATAATATGCTGACACTATGGTTGTGAGACGATTTAGTCCAATAATCAGAAATGCTCTCCTTATTCCTTAGATGCCTTACTGGTATAATCCCTTGTGAAAGAAACAAAAAGGAAAAACCAGTGGCATTAGTTGTCACAAATTTGGGCTAAGAAATGTGTGATTGTGCACGAGTTCTAGAGAAACCTTTATGCCATATACACTACAATATTCATCTTTGGTTTATGATGAACATTTTACTGATGTAGACTATAAATCTGATTCTGAGAGAAAGACATTCAGAATATCTACCAACCCAGGAAATTTGAAATTATCCTCTCCATAAAATGCCAGTATCCACAGTATCTATGTGACAAATTGCAAAGTAGACAGAGGTTATTATGTGTGCCACAAACATAAAAGAAATTAAGTACAATCTCCAACCAGAAACCCACACCATTGTAAATGCAGTTACAGAAGCTGCAGTACAAACAGCAGATGAAATGTTTTCCTAACTAAAAGCCTTTGAAACAGACCTGTCACAAAAAACAGACTAAACAATAAATCCATGACCCAAGAATGTAAAATCCATGTGTTGTAAGAGTGACATAAAAATCTGGAATCATTAATGAAAATTAGATGTCTAAAATGGAATTCTTGCTGGAGCAAATAAAAAATTATTATAAAAAAATGCCTCAGTGGATTGAGTGGGTAACAAAACAATACATCATTAGGCAACATTGCTTACCAAAAACAAAAAATATGCCAGAGATTTTAAAATAAAATTGCCGAGTAGCCAAACTCATTCTCATTTTGTTGGCGATACTTCACAAGAAACAGGAGTAACAAATTTGGTAAAATCAAGATTGGAAACAGAAGCTATGTAGGTTAGTAATCGATAAAATGTGCGCTGCTCCACCTCTGTACAAGCCAGCGGAGCAGCACACCACACCCGCCCACCGCCCGTGATCGCAATTGTAAATATGGACGTATCTTATCTTCGGATACCACTGCTACTATTTAAGGGCTAGAAGGAAATCAACAATTCTGAAAACATAGAAACACTGCAAACCAATTTACAATGTCATACCACGGAGAGCGGCTTATAATCTGAGGCCCCTGCTAGAGGGCTAAACACATCATTATAGAATAAAACAATCTGCAATGGTTTTTTGTTGAAAGAATGTAGTGAATATGATGAGAGAGATTAAATGCAAATAAATACATTAATTTGAATGATTAATTCAGTTTACATATTTTAGATTATGGTTCCACATCCAATTTTAAGAGCTGTAAAGCTGACTCTGTTTATCAGTTTATGCTGTGGGAGTTAGTATATTGAGCTTTGGTAGTTTCCAGGTAAGATTTCAACAGTTTAACATCATACTTTGTGGACTTACCCAATATAGCTTAAGACATTACTGTTCCAGTAATAGTTGTTTAATAAACTTTTGACCTTGGTTTCAACAGATATAAACCTGTCTGGGCCAGTCACTTGGCCTCCATTATCACCTGGTCTGTCCCAAATCATTTTTTCCAGGTATCTAAATGAATTAATAGACAGGATTGATGCAGCAGCAGGATGTCTTTGAGAGGGTGCACCATTCAATGTTCCGATCATGTCACTCACCTCTCAATGCATCTATACAAAATTTCGAATATCTGCCTTAATGGGTATTTGTGTGTATTGTGACTAAGTAAGTATAAAACTATTTAGAAGCAGCTGCAGCTAGTAAATAGTTGTGTGTGGATAAAATAGTAATGTACAATAAAGTGAAAACCCTTTCATGTAACACCAATGGTGAAATTTTTGATTAGGCAAATGTGACTGTATTCTCCAGAAGGCAACCAAGAATTTCATCACATTTAAAATCCAGAATACCCAAAATATCAAGTAGCTTTAAGCACTAACTACAAATACTGATCAATATCCTGTTTTTTGTTGCACAGGCTTGAATCAACTATGTTATCTTCAGTACCCACATCATTTAAAGTCTCTGAGAAACATGTGAATTTGAAACAGAATCCACACACTAAGGAGTAAAATGCTGGAGAAGCCTCAGACTACAAACTGCAACCATTCACCTAGGAATTGTGTGTAGTAGTTTGGAACTTCTTTAAAAATGGATTACCAAAATTTAAATGCCGGCACCACCTTATGAACTAAACAAAAATAATCAAGATTCTTCATAGACAAATAAGTTTGGCCAGTTTATTGGAATCTAATGAATAGAGAGAAAAAAATGACCCATTATTTAAAAATTTAATGATTCAGTGTAAAACCATTAAATGTTTTACATAACTTTCCACAAAGCATAGGAGTAACATTAACTCTTAGATTAAAAAAAAACCTACACCTCAATCGCAAGTTACAATTCAATGATACCTAGGTTTCAATGTCACAAAGGACACCTTCTTCAGATAATGAGTTAAAGGGTTAAAATTACCTGTCAAATCTAAAAGAAATTAAAGTTACAACAACATTTTAATTTCTTTTAGATTTGACATGTAATTTTTAACTCTTTAACTCATACTGTCTGAAGACTGTGT
The DNA here is from genome assembly GCA_026315105.1 of Locusta migratoria. Lineage (NCBI taxonomy): Eukaryota > Metazoa > Arthropoda > Insecta > Orthoptera > Acrididae > Locusta > Locusta migratoria. Next base: position 152,893,448 of record CM048750.1, read on the forward strand.
CCTTTGTGACACTGAAACCTAGGTAACATATTCAATTGAAACTTGCAACTGATGGCTGGAGTTCTTTAAAAATTATTACTTAGTACAGTTGCTGATCAACAGCCATGCATAAAGTATTAACACTTACATATGTTTGTAAAACACCCCCCCTACACACACACACACACACACACACACACACACACACACTAAAAAAATTTCTGACATGCCTAAGTAGTGAACAATATTTTAGTTTTTATACTGGTTAGTAGATTGTGATTAGTGTGAAAAAGGGCATATTTATAGCAAGATGTACTGCAAGGAATATTGATTCATTGGCTTTATTTCACGAGAAATCATCCTGAATTAGGATAAGCATATGCACCTCTTCTAAATTCATCACCTAATAACAAAAAGCAATATGAAGATTAGTAACTAATCTTTCTGGTTTGGGTAGTTTAATTTCATACTGTGTTAATGAAACGAAGTGGTTAGTCTTTTTCAAGATCATCATTTTAAGCCAAATGGTTTGACAGAGTAAGTCAATGAAGTAATTTTAAAGAAAAATTAGCTTTTTTATGAAGTAACTGTCAGCATAGTAACATCTTACAATAAAATGTAACAAGAAAAACTAATGCTGTGGAAATGAAACACAGATTTTCATTAAATGTGGGTAATTAAAGAGGAAAACAAAATTATTAGTTGTTTTTGGCATATACAAAATATACTTCCAAAATACAAACATGCTTGAACTGAATGGTACATGAGACTGAGAACCTAATTTTGAAAGAGGAAGAATGATATGTTAAGAGTTGTAAGCATGGATATCACAATGTGGTAATTACAGTACGACAAGGATGTGCGAGAGAGAGAGAGAGAGAGAGAGAGAGAGAGAGAGAGAGAGAGAGAGAGAGAGAGAGAGAGAGAGAGAGAGAGGGGGGGGGGGGGCGAACGCGGATCTACATCTATATTAAGCAAGCTATCTCGCAATGTTTTGCAGAAGGTATTTTGTGCAGTACTGTCACTCCATCCATTTCCTCTTCCATTATGTATGATTCTCAGGAAAGATTATTGTAGATACATCTCTGTGTGGACTATAATTGCTCAATTATCATTTAGGTCTTTCCAGTTGACCATCTCAAACCTGCTGTATAAACCTGTAACAAAGTGTCCTTTGGACGTTTTTCATCTCCTGTATCATATGGAACCTACACTGATGGGCTACCTTAGAACAGACTTGAACACAGTTTGACAAATAACCATGATACTTGGCACATGAATGTGTGTCTTTAGAGATGGGCGGAGGGGCGCAGAGTAGGAGATTGACACAGAGAAGGAAATGGGTGGAGGAGAATCGAAAAATGATTTACTCCCTTTCTGATACAATTCCATAAATGCCTGCATTTACAGCAGTTTGCAAGCACTCTTTTCAAATTTTAGGTCAACTTGTACCTTTTGGGTGGGTTCAAATATTACAGTGATGTTCTGTTTCATCAAGATTTTTCCTGTGCAGTCAGTACAGTATTTCATATAGTCATTGGGATGTTTATATTTCACATCCAGTCAAATAAGATGCAGTAGAAGTGATAATATTTACGAAACTTCTGGAAATGGGAGTAACATGGTTAATGTTGGATAAAAACTTCTATTGCTAAGATATATCTTCTTGTGACCACCATCATATCATCTCAACAGTGGGATGTCTGCCTGTTGAAGAATCTCAAAATATTCCAAATATGGAACAATTTAGTACCTTCCTTTAGATGACTCGACAGTAATAAATTTGCTTTATCTAACAAAGCCACAAAGTAACACAATTTCAACAACCTGGTACTGTAATACATGATAATTTCAATGGTAACGGGAAAAACGCATATCAAAGGACAAGGTACAACTGACTGAACAATAGCATGGATAAAAGGAAAGAGAGAAACGGTGAGGAGCAGCAGCTTATTTGACCTACACCAGTGAGCATATGTCAAACTTGGCTGATAATTTTCCAGCATTGTGTTAAATCTTGAAGTTAGTGCAAGTGGAAGACTTCAACTGATTTCAGTTATTATTATTATTATTATTATTATTATTATTAGACTAAATAAAAAGACCTTATTTTCAACAAAAAGCCCGGGGGAAAAAATCCTATTTTTTTTTTCTTTGCATTTATTCTTTTACCTTGATGTTACAAATGAATCATTTTTGGAACCATTGTTGCAGCTGAGGGAAAGTGGGCCGAGACATGAACAATTTAGCAAATGTATTACAATGATCAAATAACCTCAGTATGATTTCCTTTAAAAAAAATTTAAAAGTCTCAGCTCAGTAATTTTCCTGTTGTTCTGAGAATGTAACTGGAAAATAAACAATTATTGATTCCAGACTATGTCTTCAGTTCTTCTGGTCTGGGACTACCAGCACCAAAATTTAGTTCTCACAACAATGACATTATTGCAGACAGTTCTTTAAATCCAAACCATTAGCACGCAAAGAAAGACAAAAGCATATACTAGATGTGCAGGATGTTCAACAGCTTCCACAAGGACACTCATTATTATTCCGCAAAGGTTCTTAAAAACCCCTGCAAACAAAAAATTTTAAAAAATAAAACTTTGTCAAACATGTAATCACAATAAATGTTACATATACATTCTATGCAATACAGTCATCCTGCACATCCTAAAGCACACAGTACAGCCATAAAAATAAACAGTAAAATAATTAATCAATTTGTCTACATAGATGATAGAGTTATCCTACCTTAGACCAGACCAGACCCGACCAGTATCCCAGCGACAATGTGAGGAAGGTTGCAAAGGCTCTGCATAGCAACAACAATGCTCCACTGAGGTGCCAACTATTAAAAAATGTTCCTTAATCATCATCATCCCCATGTAAATCCAATACCAAATGCCACAGTATTACCTGTTCACTGATATGAGAAAGCCCAACATAGAACACACATGCCAACTGTGACACAGTAAAGAGAAAAAGACACTATGTTATGAGTTACCAGTTCCTTGTGTCAGTTTTGCATCCAAATGAAAAAAATTAAAAACACCTACCAGTAAAAATAAAGTATTTTGTACAAGGGATCTTCTTTTTTTCTGAAAGAAGTGTCACATGTTTATCCCACTGAAAGATGTATCTGTTAAGCAGTATGCAAAAGAGAAAAGGGCTCAATATTCCCAAATACCAAATAAGTAAAAAATTGTTAAGTGTAAATTTCTCAAAAGAATTTTATTAATTGTTCTCCATTGTGAACAAACAATTACAAAATTCATACAAAAACTACTTCCATTTAAACTCTCGCTAGAAAAAAAAAAAGGACACGCAGACAAGAATGAGAGAAGCATTCTCAATGAACATTTCTGTCCACCTTCTTAGCCTCTCAGTAATATAAACTGAGAGAAGTTAGCTGCCAGGAGTTAGTGAAAATTCTTAAAAATGTAGCAAAAATTTTGTGAAAGAGTTTTGACTAATAAGGGATGTTCCTTTTCTGAGAGTCTTTGGCAGATTAGTCTTTATACTTTTAATGATTGTTATATAAGTTTTTTGATAGAAGCAAGCTGCAACTTTCCTCTCTAACTTCTGCAGCTTCTTCAAAAATGCAATGTATGACTACACTTGCAAACATTAAAAAATTGTTCATTTAGTTAATCAGAAAAATACAGTTGTGTGTGTGTGTGACACTCAGTTTCAAAAAAAGAAAGAAAGAAAATCATGCACTCATCCCACCACCATAATTCGGCTTTAACTTTCCCCACAAATTTCAGAATGCTGAACTGGGGAAAGCCAAACTGATTACCAACCCAGTCAAAACTCTTTCTCTACAAGAAACCATATGTGCAAACCATGGTGCAGGAAAGGGAAAAAAATCAACAATGACACATGATAAGCTGACCCCACAAGTGTTTCTAGCGAAAGCCAAATAGAACAAAAACATAGGCAACTAAACAAAATACCATATTAATAAGGAAAAATGCGCTACAAAATACAAAGCTACTAGTTCTGGTGTATACACTTCCCAACTTTACCACTTATGAAGTAAAATGCACCCCTGTCTTTAAATATGAGGATGATATGTCACATGTGAAAATAATAAGCAGTACAACAAGACACAGTGCTGTAACCAAACAAAGAACAAAACATTTAGAAAAAAAAATCACTTAAAGTCCTTTATAACATTTCAAATAAAAAGTTGATGACAATTTCATTATCTCTACACAAGTTTCCAATTCACATAAAAGCTTCAAAATATTTTCCGCTGCTAAAGAGCAGAAATAATTTTAAGTACTATATGAAAGATATATGTCAGCATCTGGCAAGAAACTGCATGTTAAACAATGTATGGTTCACAAATATCAATGTAACACTCAGGGTGCTTGGCCAGGAACAAAGACAAATTGATAATTTTCAAATGCTGGCAAAAGAAATTGGATGGACATGAGTCTGGTTCCCAGGTCTTGGCATTTGGAACCCAGGGAGCTATCCATTATTACTCACACCACAAAGCATAAAAAAATAATTCTGTAAAAAATGCAATGTATGCTACTTATGAAATACACTGAAATCAAAACAGTTATTAATTCTGTAGATAGGTTAAAACCAAACCTAAATGAGTTAAAAGCAAAGCAGTATGGAACAACTGAGCAACCGCTATAAGACGACACACAAATTAAAATTTTCATTCCCTTGATTACGATTACAATATGTGAACCATACATATCAAACATGCTAACAGACCATGAAAACATGTCTTTAGAACCCAGAGCCAATGAAGATCATACAGAAATTGTAACAGCTGCACCCCTTCCAGCACCATTACACAACTAAATTGCTCAAAAACAAACTATTTTAACAATAATTTTCACAAACATTTTACAATTTTCATATATATAAATATCAAATGAGACATGCCGTGCACACAGATAAAAAAATATGGCTTATTTTTTTATCATAAGTTTTAGAACTCAACATACAAGACTACTGATTTACATTTCCCCTATAAACTACTGGCATTCATTTAAACAATGTGCAAACTGTCTGTCTCAAAAGTTTTACCATGGAAGATTTCCTTCCCCAAATCACTTTATTATCACAGTCACTAATAATTATTCTGATTGAAGCATTTCAGCAGCCTTAATGAGGGAAGGGCAATGGAAGAAACTTGATATTTAAATAAATAAAGTCCTGAATATGCTATTCTTATTTTCCATTGTCCTCTATGTGAAATCTCCATAATAAATTAGGATGGAAAGCAGAAACATTACTTCTTTCTCATGTTCTTAATTTGACAACCCTTACTTTATGACAAATTAAATCCTTTGCAAACAGCCTGAAAAAAATTTTATTTATCATATGGTGATTCCACACAAGAGGATGAAAAGGTGAAAGCATTAGGATAAAAATGCAGTTGAGAAAGATTGTGGTGATGGTGTTATTAAATCAGTCGGTTGCAGAAAAGGATGATATGGAATCCTTAACCATTGAAGGTTTGGAAAAAATACCATATTCAGTAAAATATTAAGTAATGTTAGGAGAAGTTAATATTAAGGCACAGTGTGGTAAGAGTAAGGAGCATGAAACCACAAATTTAACATTAAATCACCTGTTCCACATTAAACTGGAGGCAGTTTCGTACCCAATTCACACACACATAATTATATATAACACAAGGAACTCTAGTTGGGCAAACATTGTGTTAGCATAAGGAAGGCCCAAGCTGAAAATGTAATTTGTATCAGTCATATTTTGTACTGTCTTGTTATACAGCTGAAGAGCTGATCAATGAGGAGTGCATTCACTTTCTTGCACACAAAATTCAAGCTAGTTTGTTGTTTGTTTTACTAATCTATTTAGGAAGCAGTAGACAGGCAGACAGTGCTGATAGAAGAGATCTTACATTAAACAAAGGATTATGTACAAAAATATAAAATATTCTTATTAACTGACTTTGTTAAATGCATAACAAAATAAGTGCAATGTCCATGTTTTCAGGAACACTGTTACAGCTGCCTCAGGCTGATACTGAGAATATCTTGAAAGTAGTAATGAAGAAAAGTGTCCTCGACACAAGAAATTTTGATACAATTGGAAGTACTTTGTGGACCTCTATTACTTTGTGGGCTCATTACAGCTCCAAGAGAGGTTTGATCTTACAACCAAGAGCAAGTCATGTCAATGTAATGAGCTAAGGGAGGTAAAACGAGAAATACTATGAAGATGGAATGGCAGTATTCAAATTAATGGTCCTTGCTGCATTATTAATGAAGAAACTAACCTGATCTCACTGCAATGCTATAATAGTCGTAATGACAAAATAATTATGTTGTTTCTAGCCACTACACGCAACTAAGATCTCTTAATGACCTTACAAAACATGATACGAAAATTTAAAAAAAAATGAAATAATGAACATTACGCAGAACAGAATTAAAATCTGTTCTTTCTAATCAAGGAATGTTAAGTACAGTATAATCTCTAGATATAACTAACTGCTCAGAATAACACAATCCACTTAAAAATGAAATCCCTTTTTTCTGGACACAACCTATTGAAACTTTAACTGGAATGTTTAATCAACCATTATTTACTTCATCATACAACAACAAAAAGTTCATAAGATACAACAATTTTATTGTATCTGAATATGAAGAGAAATAACCTCAGTTCAAAATAGAAGTCATGAAAATACACATCATTTAATATCTGCACTCTTTCACTTTTAGGAGAAACTTTAATACCAAAATAACCATTCCCTACATGTCATGGTCGAATAACACTTACGTGAAACACACTATTTGGACGGACATGTAAAATTTATGTTTAAAGGATAAACTATACCCTTTTAAACATGCCAGTTTATTATTGCAGACACATGGAGACAAGAACACTAAACATCGTATCACGAGAGGTGATATCTTTCAGGTACACTTGCCTCAATTGACAGTTATTTGTGAATCGATTGCCCAATAATTGCAATGAGAAGGCACACATTTCACATAACTCCAATTTACACTCCATCTCAAGGATTAAGGAGAAACAATTGGCACACAAAACTCTTAATTCTGTATTATACATCCAAACCTTCCATCTCAGCATTTCTGTTCTGCCGAAAGTAATAAGACAAACACCGACATTCAAGTGAGCAACAACATTTCTAACACCTGTACGTGTTCATATGCTGTGTTAATATCACAATGCTGAATAAAAGGGTGTCTGGTAAGCCACAGCAGCAGCAGGGTGGGGTACGGAAGCTTGTGGGTGAAAAACCGTCGTAGCACCGCTTGTTGGCGGTTGCCACTGGCGCTTAACTCCCGCTCCCTGAAGGTCGGTAGGGAAAGCTTGTTCCCAGGATCGTTTTAAGCCCACCAGGGCAGCTGCCGCACCCATTCCAGGACCCGACACCAGCTGAGGCAACATGCCGTGTGGTGGCGGCGGGTGCTGAGCGGGTGCTTGAGGTGGAGGGTACTGGGGAGGGCCTGCAGCTTTGTAAGGGCTGGGAGCAGAAGGTGCAGGGCTCGCAGCCTGTGCCTGGAGAGCTACGGGCAGTCTAGGTGGAACATTGAGAAAAACCAGTCCCGATGTCATAGCCGGAGAAGTGCCAGGGAATGGAGAAGCGTGATGAATCAGTGGCGCGTAAATTGCTCCGGCAGGTGCGTGTAGTGCCGCCTTAGCACCGGTGGGAGGTGGGGGTAACGCGGGAGTTGAAGGACCCGGTCCGGAGACGGCCGTCGGCCCTACGCCCCCGCCGTTCATTTCGCCCCACGTGCGCTTCGCGGCGACAGCTGAGACCGCGGCAGCTACAGCTTGCGCGTGGGCTTGCGCTTGTGCCTGCACCTGGACGTGAGCGTCTGCCGCTATAGCGGCTACAAGCTGTTGCTGTTGCACTTGCTGCTGCTGCTGCTGCTGTTGCTGCTGGTGTTGTGCTGCAGCTAACTGATTCATGAGCCACAGGGGGTCACGGTGGGCTGCTGCAGCTGCCACAATAAGTGGGTGAGTTTCCCAAGTGAGTGGACCTGCAGGAACGGCCTGCGGCGGAGGGAGGGCCGGTGGCAGAGCATGTGTTTGAGTGTGAGGGTGGGCCAACATACCGGGGGACAGCAAGGCTGCGGCCTTGGCCGGTGACACGGCACTTGTAGGGATGCCTCCTGTCAGCACCAAGTTCATATCTTCCCCAGAGCACTGGAACACTTCGATGTACCGCTGCTTCTTGCCGAATGTCATGTAGCGGTGGTGTTTCTGCTGTGCCGACAGGAATGCACTTTGCTCCGAGTCCATCTGGATGAACGCCTCGCCAGACGGTTGACCCTGCACAATTAAAGGATAAGTTTTAAAATGAGTGAAATGTGGGAGGTGGAGATACAAAGAGAAATAAACCTAAAAGCATACTATAAGTAGTAAATGCAAATGCTGTTGTCATTCACAATAAAACAGAGAAAAAAAAAAAAGAAAAAAAAAACACATTATATCAAAATATTTTACTCTCTTGATTCATAAAATCTTTACTCTTAGTGTGAAACTCCTTGTAATTATATGTTGAAATGCAGGTTGGTAACATGCCATACTGCTGGTTGCAGTGACTTAATTTTAAACTAACAGTCTTATGCAAGTTTGTGAAAAGTGAAATGACACTGATAACATTCACTTAAAATTGAAAATTTTAATGTTGTTTCTATTTCTTAATGTAGAAACTCACCTTTAACAGAAATATATTTCTCTATAATATTCACTGCTACAAATACATCTGAATTGTAATGCACACCAGCAGTTAAGTTCATTCCAACATACAATTTATATTCTAACCACACCTTTGCCCTCAATGAGGTGACAACTTGTAAAGTAATAATTGTCACTATCAGTCTGATAAATTCCAACTTTAACATAAATAGTTGAAGATGACAGACTTCTTAATCTCCAGCAATGCCTTTGCAATGTAGTTTGAAGTATCCGGAATTGATAATCAGATGTGCCCAGGTACATCACAGCCTCAACATTTTTGGGATTTCTAATGAAACAATGTAGAAGCTGCAGAAGTTTTTCAAGAAAATTATTTAGATTCCCATGTTCTGCAACTGGTAGTATAGTTATCACATTTTAAAACAATGTCCTTATTTTATTTAGCATTCACTTGGGGGTTAACTTTTTAGACTCCATCAGCACTCATAGATAACATTATTGTGAAATCAAGTGTGTTTCTTTAAATATATATTTCCACCTTTAAAGGCAACTGTCTTATTTAGATGTGACTGATTCCATCAAATATGAAGCTGTTCCAGAATGTGAGTATATGGTTTTAAACTATCAACCTACTATCACTTAAAAGTACATTTTTTAACCGTATATTTTACACAGCCAAACTAAATTGTTTTTTAACAACATGCCATGCCACCTGTTACAAACAGAAATATCTGATGTGAAGAATATTAGCCACTGTCAGCACCTATTCACTCACCATCACGCCATTCCCCGAAATGTTTTAAGCAATACTACCTAGAGCCTGTTATTTGTATTTTTTTTCGGTTCCCTATACAAAAAAAGCAATAGCCTGTTCTTTCCCTTCCTTTGCACATCCTTCCCTATACGGTAATTCAAGTAATGGCATCCTTTTTGCCGCCTCCAACCCTCCCCCCTTCCTTTGCACATCAAGCCCACTTTTACTTTCATTTTCCAAAATCAAGCCTTTATGTTTCACTAATGTGTTTATGAACGTTGGACAATTGCAACATGTGTTTCATAGTAAATTTCATCTTTGTTGAGAGTTTTAATTTTTTCTCATAGCAGGAGATTTTTCTATGTTGTTAGAAAAGATGATTTTTGTAACAAACTTTAAAGAGTGCAAAAATGTTAATACAATAATGTATTACAGTCTATGATGAATAAAATTTGAACTGTAATGTTTAACAGTTAATTTATTATCATTAAGTTGATGAAAAATTGAGAGTTCTTCAATGGCATTATATAAACAAATTTCAATCGTTTTTTTCTACACAAATGTGCTTTTCCATTCCGATTTGCTTGGCAAGGTTAGAACGTTTTAAGTGTAAGACATTTCACCCATTATTAAGGTAGCATGTTAAATGTTGACTGTTTTTGAACCGCTTATCAAATATGATACTAGTCTGAAACTTCCTGCCAGATTAAAATTGTGTGCCGGAACTGGGACTTGAACCTGGGACCATTTGCCTTTCGCGGGCAAGCGCACTACCGACTGTGCTATCCCGACACGACTCACGATGCCGCCTCACAACTTCACTTCCGCCAGTACCTCGCCTCCTACTTTTCAAACTTCACAGAAGCTCTCCTGCGAAACTCGCAAGACTAGCACTCTTGGAAGAAAGGATATGGTGGAGACATGGCGTAGCCACAGCCTAAGGGATGTTTCCAGGTACTGGCGGAAGTGAAGTTGTGAGGCGGCATCGTGAGTCGTGTCGGAATAGCACAGTCGGTAGTGCGCTTGCCCGCGAAAGGCAATGGTCCCAGGTTAGAGTCCCGGTTCCGGCACACAATTTTAATCTGCCAGGAAGTTTCATATCAGCGCACACTCCGCTGCAGAGTGAAAGTTTCATTCACGATACTAGTCTATCGTGGTCCCATGAGTTACATTCAGTCACTAGACAAAGAGTCAAAATTAAACACGTTCAAACTGGATGATGAAACACACATTTTGAATTATGATGTGCATCTGTAACAGCTTAGTAATACTATAGTAATTATTGCTGAAAAAAATCTGAGATGTGCAAGATTTCAGTAACTCAGGTTTAGGCTTCCAAAATGATAAGTTAAACTGGAAACACACATTTATAAATTCCTAAAAACTTTGTTCAGTCACATTTGCAAATCAGATTGTTGCAAATCTTGGGAAGGGACAAGTCAGTGAGAGACACATTATAAGGCTACTTGTCTTCGAGAAAGGAAGTCTTGATTTCCACAAAACACACAGTAGGAATAACACAATATGTGATATTCATCTACAATCATGTTAAAGAGTATCTGTTGAAGGACTTACACACTTGTTTGATTCCTTTAAAAATTATATAAAATGAGACAGAAAGCAAATTAAATGTGAAAATAACTGAAAAAGTTGCTCCTGGCTAATTCCTTCTATACTGTAGCAAATTTTCTTTATTTGCAATCAAACCAGGTGGTGTAGTGGTTAGCACACTCCATTTGGGAGGACAGCTATTCAGATACCCACTCTTCCTACTGCCATTCTGATTTGTGTTTTTCTGTAATTATCTTTTAATCACTCTAAGCAAATGCTGGGTTGTTCCTTTCAAACAATAATTTCTTTCCACATCCTTAACAAAACAAGTTGAGCTTTTGCTTGATAACCACATTATTGAAAGTAAGTTAAATCCAAATCTCCTTCCTTTTTCCTTCCTTCATTTTTAAGTATGAAGGTTTGATTGTGTGCAGTTGTTAATACAACTCTCTAATTTTTAATTTAAAAAGTTCAACAGTTTCAGTGCCAAGCTCATAGATTCTATGGGCTGAACGCCATTCCGAAAGTGCCAAATCCATATGTTTTACAGGTCAGCATATTTTGTTGACTATAAAGCTCAGTGCACTGTTTTCACACCTCTAACTATAGATACATGATTTTATATTGTTGATTGTACAATACACTGATAGACAGCTAGAATTTCGTGGATTCTGCACACACGAACAATTTTGGGCTGGTACCGAGTGTGTTAATTAAACAAATGCTTTTAAATGGTTAAGATACAGTTTTATTATCATATGAATGTGTAACCTGAATGTGAAATGATTCTCTCCGTTGCGATTAATTATATATATGATTGATGAACAACATACCAACCAAATGTACGACCTAAAACAAAGTAAAAATCAACATTTAAGGCTGCATTTAGTTCCCCCTCACCCAGTTTGTTCAATCTCATTTATCATACACTTGCCACAAAATGTTTTTCATCCTGAAAGCTTTTACGATTATATAATGGCTCTTGTGGGATGTGTGCCTACTTTTAACATAACAGGGAGTTGTTATTTATCTTTTGTTTCACTGTACACTATTCCTTTAAATACAAATTAATGGAATTCCACTAACATAAATATCACCAACAGAAACTGTAACATCATTTTTAGGAAATAGGTACTGTACAGTATAAATAAAATATTCATATATTGCAAAAATTGGAACCAATAAAGTTATAAAGCTTAGAAATGAGCATCACTGTGATGTATTATACTCGGGTAAGTTGTGTGACCTATAAGAAACGTTGAATATCAACTGCTAAATAACATACAACTTAGGTAACAATTGGTTTAAATCTTGGAAGCCATATAATTTCAGTTGACACACACTGATGTGAAGTTGTACATCTAGAGTACAAACTCAAATTAACAGAACACTGAATGAAATTCTATTTCTGGAAAAACATGGATTTTAAAATGACAAAAAACCTGTAACATTTGATTATTACAATAATGAAAGATAATGATTTTGATACCAAGATTTCTTCAAATATGTACGTATCACAGATCCACTGCACTAGCTTACAAAGCTGTTGCTTTTCTTACAATAACTACATTATTAAAGTTCAGAATAGAGAATATTTTAATGTCAATACCTTTCCATACAAAATAAAACTTCATTGAACACAGTCACTTCAAGAATAATAATAACTCAACTTGTAACCTACAACACTCGTGTTCTACTATGTGCAGAGGCAAAGGATTCTAAAAAATCCTGTGAAGCGTATCTTGCAATACAAACCATCACCTCACCAATTATACCCCTGAAAACTTCTTATAAATAATTGGATACTTAATGAAATGACATTAAAATAGTGTTTAATATCCTGCACATATTTCACATATTCAGCTTATAAATAGTTCGAGTGAACATCCCCCTTATTCTGTGACATTATCTAAGAAAAAGATGGTAAAAAATTGTAGGGCAATATGCTGTACAACAAACCTTTAAGGACATTAAGAAAAAAAAATTATGGATCAATTACTTTTAATTATAACCATTTGTATTAATGTAGTTTTGAAATGCACTTCACTGATGGAGTTACACGTTTGCCTTGAACATATTTTTGCTCGTCGTAAAGAGCATTCTATGAGCTACATGTAAAGTGTCATTTATATAATTCTCAGTGGTATAGATTGTGACCTTCATATCAGTCTACCCTGGAAGTTGCCTAATTTTCCTTCAATTACATACAAGCTTTGGGACACTATGTTCACAGAACTTATTGGTGCAAGTTTTGCCAAGATCAGGAAACACAGCACCTGCTACAGGAGCAGTAGCCTACTGACATCACAAAGAGAGCTGTTTTGTATTTCAATACTTTTTCTAAGCTCTGTAAATAATGTGAAGGAACAGAATATCTTAAAGTAAAGATAATGTTAAGTACAGGTACTAATATTAACTAGAAGTAGGAAGACTTACTTGTGCATTGTAGACCATGTGGACACCTTGAAAGACAATACTTTTGGCATGTTCACCCAAAAATTCAAGAATGTGTTCAACCTGAGCTTCGTACGGAAGCCCTCGCAGTCTTATGCAGTCTTTCCGAGTCCCGGAAGTAATAATGTGCTGAGGCAGCAGAGGCACTTGGGGAATTTGCGCTATTAGTGGCTGTTGCTGCTCATACGTTTTAGGATCCATGGATCGATTCAGCACCTGTGACAGAGAAAAAAAATTCAAAACATTTCGATGGAGCTTTTAAATTGTTATACCCTAATAAACTATTTGATGAAACTGTTAGCTATGGGACTTATAAACAGGCTGATATTAGTGTTAAATTTTGTAGCGAGATTTACGAGCACTGTAGGGACACTCATTTAAAAAAATAATATTGTCTCGTAAAATAACACATACCCACAAATGAAAGTGTTTGGCAAGCAAAACGTAGTGAAACGAATTGGTTAGTATGTTGTCATAATTTTTACAATCACACGACTGTGTTTTTAAAAGTAGGAAGTTAACGACATTCTTTGGCCTTCACGATCGCGTTGCGTAAAACAGTCTTGAAGTGCGTCTCGACAATATAGAGTAACGACAGATCTGAGGAAATCAAACTCCCGCGTAAGGAAAACGAAAGACTACAGTTAAATGTTGCCCATTTCTTCAGCAGCAAGCAACCGCGTTCTGCGAGGTCATACAAGAGAAACCTGAAAAAACTGGATACACTTGATCCGACAAAAGCAGACTTTTCCGCGAACGAAAATCTGTCGGCATGGCGCCGCCGTACGCCAGCGTGCCGCCCCATTCTCCTCGTATCAGTGGGGCCGTTTAATGACGCCTAATGCATCTCTCGTCTCTGACGTCACCGCGAGCGGCCGGCTGCTGCCCATCGGCTCCTTCGCTGGCACGCCTCCTTAACAATGTCAGCGGCGGCTACTGCTGCCCTAAACTGACTGGTTACCGAATCAACGAGCTAGAAAACTGGTCGTTTCCACTTTTTTACCAAATACTTCAGAACGCTAAAATTAACTTTGCAGCTGAACTTATGGCGCACAGAAGAAATACCAAAAAATTTTATGTTACATTGATGGTAAAGAAACCTTATCATTCCTATTACTCCTAACGTGATGTCTTTAATTGCTGTTATAGTTTGTATCGCCGCCACCACCACCACCACCACCACCACCACCACCATTTTCAAAATATGAGGTACTGTTAATAAATTTGCAAAATGCTAAAAACAACTCTAAGGCGGTGTGTTGCCTCCAGGGAGATTCTGTGCATGTGCATGGTGAGTTGAGGGAACTAGTACCGTTCTCTTGCATTCGGGCCAATTCGTGCGTTTTCGTCATAGTCCGAGAAGCATAGGAACTGGTACCTACACCAGCGCTAACACGCCCATCACTAGCGACCCTCTCCCTGCAGATGGAGCGCCCATAACTGTGGTTCAAAGAGATTCTGCATGTCAGCAGTGCTTGGGTAACGCCAGGACACTATGTATTGCTATCTGCAAGACAGGTTTCTCGTGCGATACAAATGCTTTGAAGATGCAGATGAAACGACCCGATACGAGAATGAAACGGAAAATGATAGCAAAAAGAAGTATTGTGTATTGAAACTATCACTTTTTGTCGGGGGATTCGCTGAATCCGTGTAAACACACCTGACTAGCCGCCGCTGGGTGCAATCACCTAACAACAATCAATTCAGTAGTTTGCTCTGTCTCAATTATTAAAGGATTCGAACTGTTACAACGCTTTTTCGTCCTCTATTCAGATTTTTCCTGTAGGTGTCTAACGAAAGCTACACGATTTTCTCACCTTTCGGAAACCCTAGAGCAATAATATAATAATAATCATAATAATGGGTCTTCAATAGTTCGGCCTGTCAGTAATCCAGACTACGAAAAGACGCACGCAACGATGAACTAACATACCCAACACTTATTAGCAGTGGCGTAACTATGGGGGGGGGGGGGAGAGATAAGGGGGATAGATTGGAAACTTGGGGTGTTTTACCAGAAGCTTTCATTGGATGGGAGTGAATTAGTTTCTTCAACGGGAGTAGTATGTGGTAGTCTGTCTGGAAACTAACTAAAATTTTGCTCGTCAAGCAGGTCTACCCCCCCCCCCCCAAAGCCAAGTCCTAGTTAGGCCACTGCTTATTAGTCATGGAACCTTATCGTTCTGCATTTGAAATTGCGATATTGTTTACAGTTCTGCACGATATCTTCCAAAAGGAACTAGTTTTGCAACGTATTTTATGCTTGCCTATTATGACATTCAGTGGCGTAGCTACGTTACCAAGGGCCCCGGGGCAAAAATAACATTGGGGCCCTCTTTAAACTAAAACCGTATACGGATGCAAAAGTATTTCTTCAGCTCCTTACTGCCCACTGTAAGAAATAATAAGGCAAACCTAACTACTGCTAAGTAAATTATGTGTCACGCAACCGATAATATAGTTATAACTGTAAAAGTTTGTTTGTTTGGTATGCTTTTACGCAAAAATTACTGGGTGCATTTGAATGAAATTTTGCCGAGGGATAGAGCTAGATCTGGGCAGGACATGCAGATACAACGACCCCATGCTCCATACTGATCAGACTTATTTCGTTTAAAGCCCAGTCAAAGAAAGAAAATAAAGTAAATATTCGTGTAGGATCATTTCAGCAAAAGGAAGTTGCCGGATTTTGTATGATAAAACATTTTGTATTGAGCCATGCCGCTACCAGGCTGTATGAAGTAATAAGTAAAATAATGTAAATCGACATTTTCGCTTATTATGACTGGGGCAGAGGGCAGCGTATAGAATGCACAATTCACGATTGTGACAATGTAACCATATTTTCTCTTCTTCTTGCATGCTTTTCAGAGTGCAGTTGGTTACAGCACTTCATTGGGTTACAGCACTCCCTTGGGGGAATTCACTATACAAACTGTTTAGTTACCATAATACCGTTCTGTAATAATTCAAATGTGGTCACACACTGCCAGTAATTCGCCGCCATTTATTGTTATATCGCAAAGATTGTCAGCCATGGCAACTCCGACTTCAACCGACAACACTAACGATAGGAGGGTCGCGTCATAGTGGACAAGCAATAGACATTGTTATGTTTTTATTGTGAGGTGGGAATAAAATTTGGATTTCACTTCAGGGTTCAAAAAGTTAATAAAACTTCAAAATCCTTCATTCAACTAAAATATTATATACAGTAGATCGTCGATTATCCGAAGTAATTGGGAGACATGGATGTTCGGAAAACCGATTATTGGTATAATCAAACTGTACATTTTTATTTGCCAATAAGAAGTACTCTAGAGTAAATGTATTTATTCAGTATTTGGAGGTGCCGAGCGGCACGCCGCAACACTTGGAAGGCGCAGTGAGCAGCTTTGATGCTTCCTCTGCTTCTGCCGCAACGCCGGCTGAGGTGTGCCGATTGTTGTACACAGCAACTGGCGACTTTGAAGATCAGCAGCACCACCGAGCGGCGTTTAGTGAAGGCGACACTAAAAGCAATGTTCCGCCACCCGGTGGCCCAAAGCGGCTACTGTGGAAAACTTGGTTTGAGGGCAGATGGAGATAATGGACGGCAGGGTGGGAGAGCAAAAACAAAAAATCGATAGTCTACTGTACTTTTTTCAAACGTCGCTCACGGAGGCCGAGGGGCCCCTAGAGCTCGGGGGCCCCGGGGCACTGCCCCGCCTAGCCCTATGGTAGCTATGCCACTGATGACATTCCTGGCGACGGGAAAGTACTATGTAGAAACGAACATCTGTTACAAAGTCAACGATCGTGTCCAACGCAGCTATCACTCTGTCCATACACGAAACCTACAAAGAAGTAAATACGGGCGCCTAGGTGGAGGCTGCTTTCCGTCTCCTATAGGTAGAGCTCCATATTGCCCAACAAATCGATTTCAAACCGATGTCAGAGACGTTGGGCATTATTCGATGATCCTTCTCGAATATTGAAAACGAAAATGACCTACGCCTTTTTCCTCCCCAATGATTCATTCTTCCATGGAGCATCACTACAGAACATCGCTGCTATTAAGAAATTAAGTTCTTTCATATACTCCACGCATAATCGTATTGGTATCCGCACTCTTAATAATCCGATACTTTTGCTAATCTAGTGCCATTATGTGCCAGGAATGGCCAGATTAGCGTTTGTCTAGCGTAGTATTAGTCAGAGGTGCCCCCCCCCCCCACTCACTCACAGATATATTAGGTCCTGGATAAATATGAGTCTGCCATTTAATACTGAAATTAAAACACACTTATTTCACGTTTTGTAAATTGTTTTATAAAGCCTCCCCCAGGCTTGCCAAAAGTACTAATTCCCTCCCCCCGTGGGCACCTCTGGTATTAGTAAAAGTTGTGCTTATGGAGTATCAGGTCGAAAGCAATTGAATTGCTCATTTTTGTGGTGGGTACAAAGGCTCTAATATTGCCATTTATTTTATTAAAGAGTTGCTCAGTGTTGCGTCATGTCATGCCGAAGACCTAAATATTGTAATCAACATGGGAGTACTATGCAAATCACAGTTAAATGCCTGGCTTCCATACTACTGATGTACCATTCCAGTCTTTGATAGCGCGCGGGAAGAATTCTAGGATCTATCAGTTCGAGCTACGATTTATTATAATGGTCATTGCTCCTTATGTGGGTGTGAGTCAATTTATTTTCGCATTCGATGGGGAAGACTGCGATCGAAATTTAGTAGGTAGATCTCACCACAACGAAAATCGCTTTTCCTGAAGTGAGTCACACTCCAACTTCATTTCCGTGACAATATCTCCACTAAACGAACTGCTCTGCCTTGTGCTTTTTCGATGTCCTTCGTCAATCCTATCCGAAAGGATCCTACATCTGGCGGCAAAACTTCAGAAGAGAGCTGACAAGCCTGATTTCAGCAGTCTCTACAGCATCTGTTGCCTCTTCTTGTAAGTGTTCTGCCAAAAAGAATGCAGTATTCGGTTCGCCTTACTCCCAACAGTTTGAGTGTTCTTTCCCATTTAAGGCCGTTTTAGTTTTGTTGAATCTACGGCCGTCAGATTTAAGAGTGTTTCCTTGTAAACGAAGTTTAACGGATTCCATTTAGCAATCATGAGGACGATCACTCACTTTCGATTAAGGTCAATTGCCTATTTCCGCGCCACACATCTGTTGCAGTCGATTTCGATCTTATGTTGATTTTACTGTTTGACGTGAAAAGTAATTGTATGTCAGTAAATTATGAACACAAAATTTGAATAAAGACGGACGACCAAGTAACTTTGGTTTGTTCCTGAAGATGACACATATTAGATGGAAGGTGTTTTGTATCTACGAGAAATCCAGCTGATTCCTCAATTTGCGATGCTTATAAAATAAGAGTGTGTGAGGGACGACACGTTCCGAGAAAATCTGCCCTGTTAATGACAGACGACAACTCGGGAACGAGAGACCACTGCAGTCCGATGGAAAGCTGCTGTTCACGGGAGTCAACTTTGGTTCTAAGAATTTTGTTGAATTTTCACGGTGTGACGACGCTAAGTAAAACATCACAATGCGAACAATAAGAGGGGGGGGGGGGGCAAAGAATATGAGAGAGAACTTTATTCTTTTCCCGCTCACCACTCGTTAAACGAAAAAACTAGGATAAGACAACCTTTTTTTGTGCGATTCTTTTTGTGAGTGGAATCTACAAAAAGCAATTGCGTGTTTCATCTGCAACGACCAAATAGGTTTATTATGTTACTAGAAGTTGATATTGAATTACTATTAAAATGGTTTCTAAATCATGACAATTATGTAACAATAGGTGTTCGACAAAAATACGAGAAAAAAGCGAAAAATGACGTTTGAAGAGGCTAGGTAAGCTTGCAAGTTTCGCCATTTATTTGACCACAATTGGCCCTCTGCAGATGGTCATCTATACCATTCACATGCGTGGATGGTATCTTGAGTTAAAGAGAATTCGAACATAGGCGAACTGCTGGTGTGGTGACTGCTTATAAACCACTTCTTATATTTAGTGCACGTCGAGAGAGAGAGAGAGAGAGAGAGAGAGAGAGAGAGAGAGAGAGAGAGAGAGAGAGAGAGAGAGAGAGAGATTTTCCTTTTAAAAGTCTCCTCAAGGACCTGAAGCAGATGTTCTGAATCTAGTATCACACTCTGCATCTGAGCTATGATTGCTTTCGACTTCCGTAATGTTTTCCACGTCGTTGTTGTCTAGGCACTCGGCAAGCCAAACCTGTATTTACGACCCTTTCTCGTTTCTGTTCTTGCTGACGCCCTCTCCGTAATGAATAAACGTGAAGTTTCCTAATTACATCGTTTTTTTAAGCTAAAGAAATAAAATGTGTATAAAATAAAGTTCCTCAGAACAGTTACGTTACTGCTATGCTGCCATCTCACAGACCATTCCACAGTCACGAGGAAACCTAACCCTTTCATAATTCATTCCCAGTGTTGTTACTCAACAATAACGTATTAAAAGCGCATTTATACCGTATTTTGTGTATCAGTTCTTAAATTTGCATTGCTGTTTATGAACAACATGCTTCTAGTACAACATTTTGCCTCTTAGTACGGTGTGTAGTCACTTCTGAGCATTAATCTATCCGTCTTGGAGGTTGTGTTACGTGGCTGTGAGCGTGAATTGTCTGCGGTGCTGTGGCGAAGTTATGCTAGCAGTATTGACCTGCCACTGTTGACTGTCAACAAAATAACGTCCCAAGTAATAAACTACCTTGATGCAAACATCTGAGTTGTGCATGAAATACAAGAGAAAAACCAGTAGTTCAAAAAAAAATGTTTAGTGCACTTTATTAATAATGATACAAATTTTAATTTACCCAAAGCTGCATTTATAATGTGGGAATGGAAGGGTTAGAAAGGTAGAAAGGGAGCTCTTCATTGCACGGCCTCTATATTCATAATGAAAGGTGACTAGAGGGTAGAAGCTATAAGTACATTACTTAAAAAAAAAGTAAGCTATAAGAAAATGGCGCCGGTCCACGAGACCGCTGCATTTTAATTAAGGGTTAAATAGCTGGCGCATATGACCTCCGATCTAGCAGTGTTCATCGACCCAGCAGACAGTGTAATACCTCGCCTTGATGCAGTATTTTGCAGTAACATCTGCCGCTCACCTGCTGGACCTCGGCGGTGGTGCTGCGGAAGAGCTCGATGTAGCGGGAGCCGATGAGCTCGCGGTGCTTGCTGAGCGCCTTGGCCGCGTCCTCCTCCTGCGCGAACAGCACGAACGCGTCGCCCGTCGCGCGCCCGTCCGGCTTCTTCACGAACAGCACGCCCTCCTCGTCGTCCATCACCTTGCACGAGTTCTCGCCGGACTCGAAGAACTCCAGCTGCAATTTTCGTTCACACACACATGCCGCTACAGTTCAAATGCAACGGCGCAATCTGCCTGGTCACCGTCGCTGCATCTCAGTCTACACGATAACAATACAGACAGCCAGCGAGCGGCTGAACGTTTCTGACCCACAACTAGCAACATTTACATTAGACAACTTTGGGATACCGTAAACCACTTTTGGCTGTCGGGTTTGCCTGGAGCGCAATTGCTATCACGTGGCCAGTTGTAAATAAAGGCCTGAAGCGCAGGCGAATGTGCCTTCAGCAGAGAAGACCCGACAGCGTCCGATGATATAACGTGACGAGTTGCACGCTATATCGGAGACGGAAGGTCTTCTACACAGCAAAACACCATACAAATGACTTATGCTGAAATCAATAGATACACGGCCTCTTTCGTTTTTGATAAAGCGTACGAACGTCATAATGACGTCATTGTCTGGCGCTATGGCGACCTACTCTGCTGACGGCTCATTCCCCTGCGCTCAAGCATGCATTTATAGTATCACATACATCAGATAACACAACCACGGTTGCGGTTACTTGGGCACGAATACTATTTACACAGGGTGACAGGGAAACGGCAACATTTCCACAATCCAATAAAACTACAAGTGGTGAATGAAAGAAATTTAATTCAAAGTAATACAAAGCTTACAACTTTGCCATTTTGTGATGTCATTTACCATAATTTAAATTACGTCCTTTAGATGGCGTCCTCCTCTACGAATACGTTCGTGAAATCTGCTGTGGAGATTCCTATTGACCACTGCAACATCTCAGCTGGGATACTGTGAATTTCATCCCGAATTCTCCGTTTTAACTCATCCAGGATTCTTGGTCGAGGGACGTGTATAATTTGCTGCTAAGATAGGCCCCCAACAAAAAAATTCCAAGCGGATAAATCTGGCGATACAGGGGCTCAGGGAATGCTACTGAATCGTTAGACAACACGGTTACCGAACAATTCTCGCACACATGCCATTGATTGCAGTGCAGTGAGTCATGTCGCTTCGTCCTGTTGAAACCAGGCTTCTTGAACGTTTGGGAAGTTGTACAAAGCACGTGTAAGGAAAGTTCGTAACACCACGTAACGATCGGCATTGACAGCAGTTGTGTTTCCCTGCTCATTTGTGAAAAAATATTGTCCCATCATCACATGTGATTTAACACCACACGATACTTTGTGTTTGTCCAGTAATGGTAGTACAGGAGGACGCCATCTAAAGGACGTGTATATGACATCAATGTTTCGTAAATGTAAAGTTGTAAGATTTCAATTAGAACAAATTAAATTTCTTTTCTGCATCACTTCTAGTTTTATTGGATTGTGGAAACGCTGCCCCCCCCCTCCCACCTTTTTCTGTGTCATACTGTACAAGCGGATTACCAGGCTCGATTTTGGAATGTTTACATGACGAACCAAAAGCTGAAGACGGAAATTCTGTTTTCGGAACCTCATGTAATCGGGGTAAGTTTTACGGCAGCTGGCTTCTGGCCGTTCGCCAGTACTACAGACGTAGACAGTCGTCAACAGTCGCCCGATACTGTACTGAATTTTGTCGTCGACAGGTGATAGAGTGATAGACTAGGTCACGAGTTCGATCCCCGCTATAGCTTGGGATTTTTACCTTTCACTTTTACTCATTTCACCTCTGGAAATGGTGTTCATATGAAAAATACCGAGTTACATCGTCCGGAATCCACGATACACTGTGTCCCCCTATAACTTGCTGGTTAAGTAAGTCCAAAAGTCGTAGAATGCAACGGCAAACCACCTCCAAACAGGACCATGCCGTGGTGCTCAATCCAATCTTCGGATTGTTGTTTGCTTCACTCTTTTATATCAGACAAACTCTGGAGATTAATCAGGAATTGTACACCAAGACTGAATAATTCGTGTAATTTGAGGTCTTGAAATACTATTTATCGAAATCACTATTCAATTATATAACGAAAAATTATCATCCCACAAGATGAATGCTTCAATCTTTAACGACATTCCTTACTGGCGAACTACATTCAATATTTTTTCGACACACGGCCTTAAAATTCAGGGTACTTCGGTATCGACCGACTGTTCAAGATCATCCGCATTTATAGACCAAAATTTTGTTGCAGGAATGGTGCGCGCTCAATAGCATGCAACAGTTGAACTCCTGAGTCCGTGGATGGGTTACCGCACGCGGTTTGTTGTTCCTCCCGCCATGATGTATTTTTAATTATTATTTTAATTTCCTCGTGTTGGTTGAGATGCAGCAACGATGCCCTCACAGTACACAGACATGGCGACATAGCTTATGTTTCCAAAAATAATCAAATTTTCAGCTTCTTTCCGAATCTGCTTCCACTGATGTTCTTTTGCTGTAAAGGAAATTTCAACAGTTTAGTCGAGTATACGAGGATACAAAGTACAGTGAGGTTGCTACGCACAAATGAGGTAGGTGAAACCGAATAAGAAGTATCTATTTAGAAAAAAAGAAAAAAACCGAGACGTGCCTGCTTGCCCACCCATAGACACTATCTACTTTGTATAAGAACAGGTTTTTTTAGATTACCAAAACAAGTCTACATAAGAACAAGCTGCTGAAATGATGTAACAGACATTTGGCCAGTAGTCTATTATGGATCATAAATGAGACAATGTCGCAGATAAAATTCCCCAAATTAGAAAACACTGCGTTGTTATATTTACTTATTCGTTAGCTACACGCGAATGTTGGCTTTAAGTGAAATGGAACACTGATCATCTCTTTAGTACTGGATAACAGCTGACTGTCATACAGAAAATGCAGCCTGTGTGTATACATGTTGCCTTTGTTATGCCAACATATTGTTCCACTCAGCTGTGTTTCTCCGTCGTTTACTGGAGTATATGAAATTATTTAGAAACCCGCGAAAAACTACCCAACTTCGCCTCTCACTGAACTTTCAATTTAAAAATACCGCAGTCGTTAACAGTCATCTTCACGAATTCCCATTAAGACTGCTTTTGTTCTTAATAACTAGACTGGCTACTTATTTTCGTCCGTTAAATGTTTACCGAGGTCCTCGACATAGTTCTTACTGGACCTTAAAATATCTGAGCAGATAACGCGCTCGCCTTCTTCACCTGCCAAAGTCGACATTGCCTGCAGTTCCTTTTGTAAGAATGGACACTCGCTTTCACTTGGGCGTCATAACACGAAAGTTACCTCGTATTGTCCATTTTAATGAATGGGTCATAACACTCAAGGTATCGAGGGATCGTCAGTGCCTTTAGATATTAGTTGACATCTCACCAGCTGTAGCAAGGAGAACGTCAGTCGAAGCAGACTCTGGAAGAAATTGTGATTATGTTGACACTCGTGGTGGACTTACGACTTGCTTCGCGGTGCAGTCGTAGGGCAGGCCCCTCATCCTGACTATCACTTGTCCGCCTCTGGACAGGAACGCCTGCGCCTCATTGTTGTTGCCTGAAATTTAAACGCAAATTGCAAACAATTAATTATGTCCACGGAAGGTGGCAATTTTCCTTTGCAAACAGAAGGTGACAATATGAGGTAATGCAGAGAGAGATACATATTTAGGATAGGTAACAGTAGACCGTATTACACTATATACCACAATACTAGCCAATTTCAAGAAGATGCTTCTAGAATCCAATCGCGTAAGAGATATAAACAAGTGGAAACGTTACGTCTCGACAAGTATATGTTACAGAAAACTTGTTGTCAGTACCTAGAATTTGATGATAGACAAAATTAAGGAAGTGATGAAAATGAGCAAAAATGTCTTTACGTTTCAAAAGAACCACAAAAAATCCATACGGAGAGAACGAAGATAGACCTCTACTGAATAGCTCAGTCCTGTGTTCCTGTAATACAGTTTTTCTCAACCTTTTAGAATACGCGACCCCTCCCTTCCAATTATGAGTGTACATCAGAAAGTAAGTTGCACTTCCACATTATGGCCATTTTTAAAGCACCTATACAAAAGCTTCACGGCTATGACAACATACAATGTAAATTCACTGTTCCACAGTATCCAAGAGACAGAAAACATTTCTCGGAACGGTCAACAAACTATTCGATTCCGGATGCATAGAAAACTCCTCCAGCATTCTGTAACAATCGTTTCGGAAGTTTTGTCCATTGAGATCCGTTTTGAGGAAAGTCGCCTGGCGCTAAGTCGGGTGTGTGTGTGTGTGTGTGTGTGTGTGTGTGTGTGTGTGTGTGAGAGAGAGAGAGAGAGAGAGAGAGAGAGAGAGAGAGAGATATATATATATATATATATATATATATATATATATTCCCATACCTCTCACTTGCATCGCTGCAGCAGTTCGCATCTTTGGCGGGCCTTGCCAGGTGCGACTTTCATCTTTTCGGTAAGCTCGAACGGATCTCGGTGGACAATCAAGACGGAAGTGAAATTTCCTTTTTGATCTGCCCTCGTAAAAATAATCTAGAGTCCCTCCTCCCCAAATCCAACTAAGCAGAGTATGTGCTCTAAGAGGCTTAGAGTGTTTCTCATTATAGGTCAGACAGAATCGAATTACGGCCGTTAAGCACGGCCCCAATGAATTGCCAATTTTTTGTGAAGCTTACTGCATCTGATTTATTTAGCTATCCTGAAAACAGTTTAGAATCTTTCGTCTTATGTTTTATTCCATTTATATTCAATTCAGAATAAATATTCCAGAAGGATAGCGAATTTTTAACACAAATTAATTTCACTTTTATCAGACCTCTGTTTCTGTTTACGGAGCCCCTAGTAGTCAGACAGGCACTGGGCTGTCTGTCTGATGATGCAACTAGTTTTTCCGTGCGGGAAACACCGAGCACTATAAGGCGCCTTGCTGAAGAGTGCGCGGCTGCTCCCTGTCGGAAGCTCCAGTCCTCCCTGGGGCATGGCCCTGTGTTTTGTTCTTAGCATAAGTTACTTTAAGTAACTTGTAAGCGTAGGGATTGATGACTACTGTATTTTGTTCCATAGCTTTAGAAACATTTACAACTACTTTGTCCAGTGATGATTTCCCTGAGGGTCACGACCCCCCCCCCCCCCCCCAGTTGAGAAACACTGCTAAAACTGAAGTCCAGGAGACTGGAATATGAAGAAGCAAGACTATAACAAAATAAGATTAAATTGGAGGGCGAATGCGAGGAAAAAAGTGCAAGCGGCAAACTCCAAAATGAACAACTAACGCCATGTGCAAGAGGTAGTAAACACTGGTGAGCAAACACCGACAGATAACGACCTGTGCGACTTGACTATGTAGGCCACTAGCTACAGTGTAGCGCGTTGCACTAAGATTTGCACGTTATGCGGCTGATTATGAGGTTATGTACAGGGCAGAGTCGTTTAATATTGAAAGGTGCTGGTTATAGCGCAATACGGTCCATTCGTGCACAACAGATAATTTAGTGGAAATGTTGACAGAATGAAAATGTCAATGGCGAGCATGCTGACATGCACGAACTCTCATTACAAATATAATCAGAGTTTGCACTATTTTCATCCGAGACAACGAAGATGAAGTGGGAAGACATTTTCTGAAGTGATTCAGGCATTACGCACTACCAAGTATAACGTGTACACAACTAGACTCGTTGTATGACTAAGAGGTCACGAAAGGACGGAAATGATTGAGAAGTCAATGAGACACGGTTGCAGCTTTCTTCTCTGCAAATAAGACTGTGCTTAAAGAAACCTAAGGGGAAAAGTGGGCTTCGGCAGAGAAAACGGCAAGGAATTTGCAGATGATCGAATGGCATTACAGGCCGGGAGATCACGTCTCGTTATTCGGCCGGATCGCTCAAGTCTGGAAAAGGAGGTGGGAAGATGAACTTTAAAGTAAACCACCAGCATTGGAAAGCACTGGAAGACAGCTGATAATTGGATGAATGACGTGAGAAAATCACACTGATACCAATAGAAGACATATTATTTGGGGAGCGAAATTAACGAAAAAGTATAGACTAAATGCAAACGCCAACACAACAAAAAAAAGCGTCTTTCGGGTAAATATAACTGTACACCTGACGTCTTGTACGGATACAAATGACAAAAATGTCACCTTAAAGCCTTGCAAGTGTTACAGTCGTAATTTGAAATTATTTGAAGCCAGTGTAATCGGCGACGACATTAAAGGAATGGAGGAGGAAGTAATATTAGGTGATAACGCCTCGTCGACATTATGGTCATTAGAGGCGGAGCTCGCGCTCGGATTGTTTGGGTAAATATTGGGAGGAAATCGCCGTGCCTTTTCTAAGTAACTATCCCGGGATTTGTTTGGAGTGATTCAGAGAAATCAGCTGGACGATCATAGGTGTATTTGAACCACCGTCCTCCCGAACGGGAGTCCAATGCGTTACCACTGCGCTACCTCGCTCGGTGGCAACAGAGAAAAGAAAAATGTCTGGAAAAGTCACATTGTTCGAAAAGGTATAATTCTTTTATTTTGTGACTGTGGCAGTTTGCACTTTCAAAATAAAGCAGTGGTATAACTGAGAAAAAAAAAAAAATAGATCTAGTAACGAACGAAAAAACAGGCGCTGAACCGAATTTGAGAGAAAGAATATTTATGACAACTTGTCTAAAACAAGTGATACATTTACAGGAGACATCCTAAGGCATAAGGGGGGGGGGATGATGATACACGCTTAGGATAGGTTACATGAGACGAGTGCTCTGACTGATGCTTACAGGTAATTCAGATACGTACCTCCCGCGACGTTGATGAAGTCCTCTCCGGAGGCGCGGTAGACCTCTATGTAGCGGTTGCCGATGTGGTGCTTGTGCCTCTTGAGCGCCATCTCCCTGTGCTCCTGGTTCACGAAGCGCACCAAAGCCTCTCCGTTCCGCCGGCCTTGCGGGCTCAGACACAGCGCGACGCCGCCTCTGCAAACGACACCATTTGTTGACACACTAACACTTTGGACACTGCTTTGAAGACTTAGTCCGCTCGAAGTGCCTTCCGGCCAATTGTCTTACTCTCAGCAAATTTATCTCACCAATATTTCTTAGCAGTATTACTTTGGCTGTCGTTTACTTGATTTCTCCGCCATGTAGCTGCAAAGATACTCAGCCGAAGGTAAATGATCGTTGTCGAATGCTGTAACGATTAATACAGGACCTCCGTGAGGAGTGTTACGATTAACTATTCATGCACAGAATAATGAATCCTGCTTGGTGCTCTAATATAAATTTTGTGGTGTCGATGGTACCGTAGACAAACTTTGTACTATCAGAAATGTGTGTTTAAGTGGTACCTTCGGTGTCCGTCCATTTTCCGGATTAGTTGTTGTTCGCCCTTATTGTTAGGTATGCGCAGGACGACGTCTGAGCCCCTTCCCCCTCCCCCCTCCACCCGTGTTAATTTAACGTAGACGTCTCATCTCAACACTGGGACAGAACTAATTTTATCTTGAAAATTCTGCTGGGTGTTTCAGTAGGAATAGTGAATATTTTAGGAGGTGGTGGTGGTGGTGGTGGTGGTGGTGGTGGTGGTGGTGGTGTAGACTAATTGCAATGAGAAGCCACATAACATGTGTCCAGTTTTTATTGAGTACAGAGATACTCTTAGTAACTCAAATTTAAGGCGAAGGCAGATATTTTCCCTGATTCTCCCTTCGGTTACCGGCAGATCATCATACTCAAAAGCACAATCTCATGAACGTTCTACGAGTTAATTTTTGTTTAGTTAACCCTTTTTCGGCTGAAAGGCCATCTTCAAAGTCTAAAGGTACCTAAACAAAAATAAACTTGTACAACATACTAAAAATTGTGCTTTTAATTCAGTATTAAATGATCTAACAAGAACAGTCGGAAGAATCAGTGAAATGTCGACATTTACCTTTGCTTTTTTAAGTTTGTTTGGTTACACAACAAGTTGATCTCTCAACAAAATTAAAATTGGACGCGTTATATGAAATTTTTTTATTATAATTCGTCTATAATACCACCTCAAATATTTACAATTCCTTCTGAAACATAATGCATAACAAAGTTCGGTCTCCCGCGTCGGAGGTTCGAATCCTCCCTCGGACATAGATGTTTGTGTCGTCTTTTTACAAGTTAGTTTATAAGTAGTATGTAAGTTCAGGGACTTATGACCCCGCAATTCAATTAAATAAGCTTTACAAACATCTGAACATGAAGTTAACTAACAGAGTACACATCGAAACAGTAAAACGCACCTGGGAAATATCAGAACATATCGTCAAACTTACAACCGAAAACCAAGGATATTAAGGATACATTACCACAGGCATGCAGAAACTTGGCTCCAAAGAAACTCTGCTCAACCTCGTAACAGGTATTTCTCAACTGTAAGTTCTGAGGGTCCTGTCTTCCTACTCTTGCTCAATCCACCACCCTTTCCAGAGAAGGAAACTAACCACCTTATAGTTGGGATTTTCTGTTCTGCAATAATCTTTTTGTCTGTCGGTTTCACTTACAATTTTGCGACCTACACTTTATGTTTAAGGAAAAATATAAATGTTTGTTTCTACCATTACACTCTACGACATTACAAACCTAGTTTAGCATACAGTATTGGAGGCAAAGTTATTTAGATATACCTATCGCCCTTAAATCATCCTCCCCCCTTCCAACTTCCCGGACACCACCGCGAAACGTTAAACAGTCACTAAGTTTCCATGAAGAAGTATTATACTGCGGAAGGCTGATAACTATGATTTTTTGACTGCCCTAATGGAAAAGGCATCTGAGGTTTATTCTCCCACTGTTTTGAACTCTTAATTTTCAACTATACGTATTAGAGTTTGAACAGGAGGTCATAGCCAACAGTTCAGTAGTGTAATCGTGTGTTTTTAATCAAAGCAAAGGCTTACTCGTAAAGGAGTATCCTTACGGCAGAATACTCACTTGGCGACATTAAGTCCGCGGAAGAACTTGGCGATGTCCTGGTCGGAAGACTGCCACGGCAGGCCGCGCGCTCTCACCACGCAGTTGTTGTCCACCTCCTCATTCTTGGAGCTGCAAAGACAATGCGCCGCCATCACACAACAGGCCGCCAGGCGAGACAAGCTGCGCGTAAGCGAAAACCGCGAAAGGCGAGCTCCATAGCTCTGCTGCGTCAACACCACACACACACACACACACACACACACACACACACACACCACACACGTGCTAGCACTCCTCTCGCAACTTTCAAAATTCCTCAACAATTATTAAAATTATTAATTGTATCTGAGACATGGTTGACAATGTCAGAAGAAACACCACGCTTTATGATTTTTAAAGAGACCAAAAAAGTTTTGCATCTCCTGCATATTCCACAGACACATTCGAAAAACGTGACCCTTCGACCTGTCAAAAAACGTACACCTAAACAAACTTGTTTATAGTTTCTTCTATTGACAGCGTAACCATTTCGTTGAATGTAGGTGAGGTAGTAACATTCAGTGCACTGTGTAGTACACAGTGTTTGTTGTATACCTACGTACGTTCTCCTGTGGCAAGGAAAAGAGTATCAACGTTTGATAGGACAACAGTTGTTGCCTTATGTCAACAATGCCGGTCTTCGAGACGTTGACATGAGTGATGTAAAGGACATACAAACTATTTCGTAACTTGTCGCGTACTGGCCTCCTTAGTGCAACTACTGCGGCAGACGGCAGATAATAATAATAATAATAATATTATTATTTTCCGTCCTAAGGATCCCCGATTTCCGAGCAGGGATGGTCATGCGGTTTGAGGCGCCACGCCATGGATTGTGTGGCCGCTCCCGCCGGAGGTTTGAGTCCTGCCTCCGGCAGTATGTGTGTGTGTGTGTGTGTGTGTGTGTGTGTGTGTGTGTGTGTGTGTGTGTGTGGTGACCTTACCGTAATTATAGTGTATAAGTCAAAGGACCGATGACCTTAGCAGTTTGGTCCCTTAGTTACACGAACTTTGATCTCCGACCAGACTGCCAACATGATTAAAAATAAATGCTTTGCGCGGGCTCTGTATTCTAGACGGCCATGCAGAAGCCCGGCTGCACCCAAAATCATCAAGAAAGGACAATGGACAATTGGCGCAAACTTCCATTCACAGATGAATGCCTCAAATGTCTGATAGCAGATGATCGTCGACAACGTGTGTGGACGGAACGTGGTAATGCTGCTCTCCAGACACACACCGTCAATCGAGTGGATCAATGATGTTCTGGGCGGGTATCATCTGAGTGTTTCGGGCGCCAGTTGCCTATCAAGGCTCCTCTAACCTATCGCTGAATCGTTTCATCAGAATTTCGTGGAAGAACTGGAGCTTTTGGACGACAATCCGGAATCAAGACATCGTGAACGCTTTCATCAGTCCGACTGGACTGGCTTGTACGTTCACTGAACATGTCTGGGGAAAATTGAAAGGGAGTGAGCGAGTACGTCCTGGTCGACCATGAAATCTTCGCGAGTTAAGCAAGGTTGTTATCGACGAACGCAATGAATTAGAAACGCAGTAGCAACTGATCTTGTAGGTAGCACGCCACGCGGAGTGCTTGTTTGCATTCTTGCAAGACGTCCTGCAACTCATTATTGAATAAGGTTGGTTGCGTTTTAATACAAAAGAATTCATTATTACGTCTTTAGATCAATAAAACAGGTGTAGTATTACTTTATTAATTCCAATTCACCACAGTACAGAATACCATATACGTTTTGTTTGATGGTTGATGCAAAACTTTTTTGTGTACTTATCTGATGTACGTAACATCCTCTGTTGTAAATAGTATTACTAAGCCTCCGAATTCTACTTAAAATTAAACATTCAAATAATGCAGGAACA
Organism: Locusta migratoria; assembly: GCA_026315105.1. Lineage (NCBI taxonomy): Eukaryota > Metazoa > Arthropoda > Insecta > Orthoptera > Acrididae > Locusta > Locusta migratoria. The sequence continues at coordinate 152,925,009 of CM048750.1, forward strand.
ATTTCGTACGACACCCTGCTCGATACTGTCTACAATTATATGTAACCAGGAATACTTAATATACTACTTACGTCAGTCAATTTTCAAATTATTTACTCTCTCTAATGCATCTGTCGAGCAACAACTTTACACATAAAAATTTAAAACTTTGTGGTATGTTGTGCGATAACGTTATCTTCGTAAGTTCTGAAGATTCACAATATGAAAGTATTCTGAGAACTCAGTCATTTTATATGGTGATAATATTTTAATCTGGCTTCAATGACTATCAGCTTTGGTTGAACACTGAATCAGACATAAATGTCTATTCCAACTGTCGAATAGAATAAAACGCCCGCGTACAAATTTATGAACCAATACAAAATAAGGTGGTGGTAGTCATTTTTTCCAAGTTCTCTCTTGGTAAACGCTTAAATGACTATATAGTAGTAGTAGTAGTAGTAGTAGTAGTAGTAGCAGCAGCAGCAGCACAACTTGCTGCTGCAGCAAATAGCTTATAAATAAGCTGTTTGCTAGTAATAATGTGGTTTCATATAGTTCAAACTGGCGCCAAAGAATTTAGTTTTCAATAATGGACATCAGATTGCCTTTACGTATGGATAACGGAATACCCAATTCATCTATTGTTGCCCAGCGATCGTGAAGAATGATTTGGTCGACACACTGGATATATTGTGTCCAGTCACTGCAGTCGCCCGCCAGTCGTATCACATTGCATCAGACTGCTATTTGTTTCTCTACGGTGCTCATGTTCACCGTACAGCACCTCCAAACGGGGCACCCAGCTGAGAAGGGGTGACCAAGAGCAAGATTTTCAATCTGTGCATATTACCGTACGTAGCGGAAACTAACACAGGAGAAAGGCGAAAGTGTACGAGAGAAATGGGAGAGATAACTGTACGTTAATCCAAAGTTCATTGGCCTGATGTAGCAACAGTGAATCATATTTGAATTGAAAGGTAGTCTCTATTGCAAATTATATTTATTCCTTTTTAACGCGCTTTTGGCGCATCATCAAAACACTAACAGGGAAAATATACAAATATGTAAGTTTCATACCGCGAACCTATCCACTACAATATCAGGAAACAATGAATTGGGGGCGTGAACATACCTCAGAAACAGCTGGATGGCATTAGTTGGTGTAAAAGTACACGATGCTCAGCATTTTGGACTGGATAAAATCTGAGGACGAGTAAGTCGTTTGTCTGGAGAAATGTAGTCAAATGATCTTAGTGTCATCTTCAACCTTTCGAGAAACTGGCCGTTTCATTTTCTGCAGTAAGGAATTCCGTCACAGAACGCTGTCTTACGCATATGTCCATGTCGAACATCTAAACTTCTACAGTGGTGCCATCTTTCGTTATAGGAAGTTTTCTGAAGTGAAACGTTTAAGGATGGTCGCAGAATTGCGTCACATCAACAACTTAATGAAGGAAAAAGAAATTGTTGGTGATAACGTAACTTTGTGAATGTCCCTCGTGTATAGTCTTCAAATTTGCTGCCTGCCTTCTGACATTTAACCACCAGAATAGTAAAACACTTTTACTACAGTTTTTCGTAATACAATTTGAATGTTAGTCATTACTTTCATTTATATCTTATTCCAAGATACCAATCTCCTAGTTCGATGTTTAATCTGTAATTAGAGCACCAGATACGCTAGACGTAATAAATGGGTAGAGCTTGCTTATCACTTCGGTCGCGCGCAAAAATGCATTCTGGTTGTGACGAGCTGCGTGCTCCGTCCGTTGTAACGGTCTCTGTTCTTTTCAGTCACACCGCTGGAACAGAGGCAGCCCACGCCTGCTGTATTCCTATCTCTCCAATTTTAAACTGACTATTTGGTTAAAAAAAATTTATTCTCCACATCGCGTAGTCTCAATAGTCATCTTCATAATGAACTACAATTTCGTTACGTAATATTTAATGAGATATTTCTACTTTCAGTAAAGAAGGTACTTAGCGAAATTGATTAGTTTGCAATGAAAAATTAGGGCCCTTATGACTTATTCGGTACATATTAGATCATAAATTGCCGACACATTTAAATTTTCAGTAAACTCGAGATCTACGTCGTGGCGGACTAAGATTCTGCCACATTCTTGCACAATTCAAGCATGCTTGCCTTCTGCCCTAAACCCATGTTGCATACTTCTCCATGTTGTAGACGGGATTTAGCAGGTTATATTTTACACAGACCCCCACGCCAGGAAAATGTTAGCCAACTACAATATCAGCACGTGTTCATCTTTCATTCTATGGAACAAGTCTTCTACCGCAAGCTCTTCCCAAATTTTGAGAGGAAATAGGCCTACAGTGCATAAAAACAGTATTAGACTTTTTTACTTTTAGTTTATAGTAGCTCCTCGAAAAATTAGAAATCTAAGAATTTGCAGCACTATAGTAACTGCCGTTGAATGACATTTCCGAACATGGCTTCCTAAGTAAACCTATGTATTACATCTTCTCTAGAGGTGTGTAACTATAGATCTGTCCTGGTGAAATGGGAATTAATATGGGTTTGTAACAACTTAAGTGGAGCTAAAAGACAAAAAAAAAAAAAACTTTTTAAAAGTTATTGACCTTACTTGGCCTCAATCGTATTTACAGTTACCTTGTTCAGGACTCCGTCGCAACTACTTCTGCAATAGCATATTACGAGATGAAATTGTGTAAATCTGCACCGTGAGGAAAAGAATCCAATACAAACATAGCAACAGAAGAAAGAAAAAGGTATGGAAAATGGGGAAAAGAAATTCTTCCTTCCCTTACAATTTCAGCAAAATACTGTAATGTTGGCCGGCCGCGGTGGCCGAGGGGACTGAGGCGCTCCAGTCACGGTCTGCACGGCCACTACGGTCGCGGGGTTCGAATCCCCCCTCGGGCATGGATATTTGTACCGTCCTTAGTCTTAGCTAGTTCATAAGTAGTTTGTAAGCTTAGGGACTGATGACCCCGTAGTTAAGTCCCATAAGTTCTACAAACATTTGAACATTTGATTTGATGTTGTTCTTGTTCTCGTCGTCTTCCCTTTCTTCTTCAGTCAGAAGACTGGTTTCATGTAGTCTCTCAGTCGTGGTTTAAATAATAGAGGGTTCACTTGTTAACGAGTGTACTGGCATAACCTGTGCTCGTTTCTAGGTTAAGCTGTAGAACTGTAGCTCCCCTACAAATGTACCCCATTTGCAAGGGAGCCGCCTCCCCTTCTACTCTACCTCGTCGTCTGCACTGCTTGGGCCGAATCATGTTGTACGGACTACTACTACTACTACTACTACTACTACTACTACACAGGTAATGAAATTAATTCCTTATTAGAAACAACAGTCTGCCATTTTCAATAATTAGTTCAACGGTACTTTGAAGTCTTATTATGTGACGCGCGCTGCGGTGACAGCACGCTTCTCTTCCCACTTAGAATAGTACGAACAATGATTCATTTGTCTGGGAAGACGAGAAAGAGTTGGTAAAGAGACATTTACTTACCGCCGGAGCATCAGTCCACGGCGTACTGGCGGGCAGCAAAACAAAAACAAGAAACGAGGTTATTAAAGTGACTATACATGCTCGCTGATAACGATACGGGCGGTCTGGCAGTACAGGTGAGCAGCGCCATCAGCGATTACAGCGCTAACCGACGGTGTACACACAACAAGCACTCTTTTGTCACCAACAATGACGCCGCTGTACTATCGCCGGCAGCCTGTCATATTCATACCAAGCGCTTTGGCGACACACACACACACACACACACACACACACACACACACACACAAAGAACCATTCATAGGAAGAAAACAAACTACTTTGACAAATACATTTCATAGTAGGGTCAGTTACCAAATTTTGCACTATGACGATATATAAATCATGTTGCAGCTGTTTTTTGTGTTCTGGTGACTTTCCTAACGATCTCTTGTGAGGACAGCGGAAGTAGATGAATGTAAACAAGGACAGATTAAACAGAAAGACATTCCGAAGTAATAGTAGTGTTTTGTTTAGTGTGCTGAAACGTTCAAAGTTACACTACTTTCAAAACGCTACATAGTTCTACAATGCAGCCCCAGTTCTTAAGCAGCCTCTTCTCCTCGACAGTTATTTCCATAGTGTAGCTACTGTAATATAAAGTTATGCTACCGTCTAAACAGAAGTTAACTGCAGAAAGATCGAAAGGAGTAACGAAGGTATCAGTTTTTCGATTTTCCTATTCCCCGCCCCCAAACCCCACATTCTATATTCTCGTTCTTACGTTGCTGCTACAGGGATACAACAAGGAAATACGTTCCTCGTCTTAAGATGTATGTCTAATGCTACTTCTCTTTGTAGTAATCTGTTTCAAATATCCAAACCTTATCATAATTGGTCTTATTTCTGTTCCTCAGCATTTCCTGAGTTTTCCTTTGGTTTGCCCGAAATGCATGCAACAATGATATCCTTTCGCTCTGAGCTTTAACGTTAGTTAAGAAATTTTCAATTTCTACGTTAATCCTTAAATTCAGGTTGAAAACAGCCTAAGAACTGTTTTTCCTGTCCCGTTTAGTAATTTCTCTCCCCGTTACTATTTAATTTTTGTCCGCAGAGTACTCTTTGTTTTGTTGATAATCTCAAACGTTCTTACTTTTCTCGTATAAGGATAAATCCTTCTGAAATGTCTTGATTTTTCGTAAGTCAAACCATAACGTCAGAACTACCTCTCCAGTGGCTTTTCGTTTTAAAAAGTACACAGCAAGAGATGCTCTGTATTCTTTCCGCAGATCCTAATTCATTTCTTACAAGGCACATTTCATCAAACAGAGCTCAGCAGCTGAAACCACGAGGCACGAATGGTCCCGGCGGCGATGCGATCTAATTGTCGTGGTGCAATTACTGGAGTGGACCATACGCGAACGCTGTCAGTCAGGTGTGATAAGAGCGATACTCCAACACAGATAACATGTGCCGAGTGCCGCACCACTTCCAAAAGCTTTGCCTGCAGTGCCTACTCCCTTACGGAGTAATGGTACTTACTACCCTACTTACATAGTAGCAACTTTGTTTGACCTTTCCTTTTCCAACTTCCTCTCAAATAGTTTTTATCGTCAACAGCAGCGGCCCGCATGTTAACATGAGAAAGGTTTGGATTAATAGTTATTTAGCCGGAAATTCATTTCCGAAACAATCATTTTTTCCTTTGGCATATTTGTTTACCGTTTATTGCTTCGAATATATTCACCTTAACTATAGATGTGTGTCTCGCTCAACGATAGGGAAACATCGAAGAAAGCAAACGACAACTAAGCGATCGAACCTAACGAGAACTAAACAAATTGTTCTGAAACAGAAAATATAATAAGCAACAGATGCCCGCCGTTGATTGAAGCAGTAAGAGATATTATAATGCGCCTCGTCAGTAAGGAGCAACAATATTACGGTACTGGCGTATCGAACAACAAATTGAAAGTTCAATCACTGAAAGGTCCCTGAATTTCTTCTGGGAGTCACGCAAGTTTTACAACTCTCAATGCTTTGTACACTTTAACTGTAGGTTCTTCTACAATCGGCTCAGTGGGTCGCTAGCAGAATGACTGCATTCATTCTTGAAACGCTAGAGTCCTAACCAGTTTCATTTATCTCATCCCCCCCCCCCCATTTCCTTCAATATAACGTTCACTGAAAATTAGGAGCTGTATATGGTTTAATCGCTCTGACAGTTAACATACAGCGTGACAATTTTGGGGGTAAAAATCGTAGGAAGAGATCAAGAGATGAATACAGGAAGCAGATTCAAATGGATGTAGGTTGCCGTTCTTATGAGGAGATGCTTGCTCAGGATAGAATAGAGTGGAGATCTGCATTAAACAGTCTCCGGACTGGAGACTACAACAATATGAAATAAAATCGTTGTAACCTCTAAACGATTAGCGTAAAGACGTTGAAACGGCACAGTTGACCATGGTACAAACCAGTAGGAGCATGGCGAGTATGCTCCTTGTTATCGGCAATTTGTGCGAGAAAATGTCACAGTTCAATGTATAGCGCTTGTGAAGACTTATTAAAGAGAGCAGCTATAGCCCAACTGCGGCTCGAAGGACGTTTGTGACAGTTCAAGTTGAAGAGAACCAGCCCAAGTTTGTTAACTATCAAGAATCTGGTTTGCAAATCTGAGAAAAAATAGTATTCGTCATGATACGTCCAAAACGCCTGAAAACATGGAGTATATTCGCGTTGTGTTTAGAACCAGCCCCACGAAATCGATCAGAGCTGCAGAAAAGGTAGGAATCAACCGAGGGACACTGCATCTCTTCCCAAACCAAACTCAAACTTATCACCAATTAATCCCCAAGACCCTGCAACAACGGTTGGGTCTCGCCAAAACTTTTGTCCACAGAATCGTCGAACTTTGATGTCAATATCGTTAGATTTTGCGACGAAGGCCACTTTCATTAGACTGGGGAAAAAAGCAAAAGTGGCGGATTTGGGAGACGGAAAATTTGCATTTCGCTATCGGGACGTCTCTTCATTATCAACGTGTGACTGTGTGGTGTGTGGTGTCCACCCACGGAATAATTGGGTACGATTTTCCTTGATCGAACAGAGTACAGAACGGTATGCGAAGGTGTTGGAAGATTTCATCCAAAGTGATCACGATTTCGACAAGATGTGGTACATGCAAGACGGAGCTCGACTGCATCGAGGCAGGAGAATGTTTGATGTCCCAGAGGATGACTTTGGGGAGATAATTCTGGCTCGGGGGTGCCCAGAGACCACTGGCGTGGGCCTCTCGTTTGCCGCCATATTCTCCGGATATGAACACTTGCTACTCTTTTTGTGGGGTTTATTAAAGACGGGGTGTACAGTAATAGCCCCAAATGCACTAGTGAGCTGAAAACAGCTACTCAGGTGGTCGACAGCATCGAAGTTCCGACACTTTCGTATCTCATGCAAAATTCCGCTATTCGTTTGCGTCACATCATCGCCAGGTAAGAAGGCGATCATATCGAACACGTTATAACCTAAATCCGAATATCTGTAGTTACGTTTTCAGGTTGGTAAAGTGTAGTTTGTAACTAATTTACCTTTTGTTTCATGTAGTTGAATAAGTGCCACGCTGTACGTTACAGAGCTGTAGTGAGTGACTACTAAACACACACTTGCTGGAATCGTTACTCTAAAGGATTCCACACCTTGGTAGTTTCATCTTAAAATCTATTATTTACGAAATTTGTATGTATCTGTGTGAGCGATTTTCAGTACCGTACCGCCTTAGTATGAACTTCACGAACAATCTACTCATAATTATGGAATAACGAAAGATATGAAGCTGAGGCGGTATTTAGTGCTGTTGTGATTATTTCCATTTGATGATAAACATATGGTGATGCTATAAGGCAATGTCAAAACGACGAATTGGGAGAAAACTAAAGGCTTGCAGTCTGCTGCTGGTAGGAACAAGAAACTTGAGTTAATTCTCGCCACCTTCCAGCAGCTGGCCTACACAGTGGCAGCATGCCGGGAGCGCGCTATCGCCGCACTTTGTCCGAGTCGGGGCCAAGCCAGAGGTCCCGAGCCGCTGATACCAGCCGCGGACGCACGGGGCCCTGCTGCTGTCGTACGTCACCAACAGCTGCACGCTTTCAAACTGTACGGGTCCAACAATACAAAACCTGAGTCACAACGACCTTTGCAGAGTTTACACCACCTTGTAAAAACAGTTCCTTTCATCGCTCCACTCACAGCAGGAATAGACGACTGAGATCTACGTCTTTACTTCGCAACCACGTGTAGACTGGGAACGGTGCATGGTTAAGATGTGGCGATTCGTGAACGAATTATTCCACTTGTAGGAACCTAAATAAATAGTCGTAATAATTGAATCGTGGTTCGGACGACTAGTAATAAAGGTTACTTATTTCTGGCTCGTGAAGATTTCAAGTTTCAACATTTCATTAGAACGCTATGCTTCGAAATCAACTGACAATCAACGGAAAAGATTGAAAATTTGATCAAAGTTCTTGCATTGTATTTGTAAAAAAACACCATTATGTAATACTACAAAACATTTTCGACGTATCTTTTTTGATGTAATTAACCTACTGCTGAAATAGTTTATTCATTCTAAAAAAAATTGTCGGGCTTATTTTTACAAAATTCTGTTTTCGTGAAGCACTGTCGAGATTTTTCATAATTTTGAGTTGGTAGCCATAAGTACTCATCACGTAACAATGTGGTTCATGGGGCATTGAATATCTTTTCATTCCGTGGTACTAGCAGATTGTGATTTACTTTTTCCAAGGAGGTTAGAATCTAAACACCTTGACATTTTCAGACATAGGCTGCCTTCTTCTAGGTAAGACGCAGAACGTTTTGGTATTCTGTAAGAATCGTGCCGTCGCAGACTAGAAAGAATCGTAAACGAATAGTTGGAATCTATTCGCGATGTGGAATTACACCACTCTACCGAACTTTCGTGCATCGGAAGAATGCCACCAACAAGCTATGGTGACGTATGTGGGAGAGAGTGATATATTGCCTTACTCCCCCAGGAAGTGCCCCCATGAAGTGTTCCAACAGCAAAGCTCTCCTAGACGCTCAATGGCTCTTGTATCGCCTGCCACTGGAGTTCGGTGATCGTCTCCGTAATGCTTTAACGCCGTCTGTACGATCCCGCAACGAATCGCGCGGGAATATTATATTTTTTGTCATTTCATTACTGATAAGTTTCATTTCCTCGAGGTTCTTACTACGATTCACGGTGTGACATCTGGTTTTCCTACTATTCGCTTATTACGAGCATACTGCTTACGGACTGTTTCGAACAATTTGTCACCAACAGTGTAACAGTACATCTGCGGATCTGTTATTCTAAATATGGGCTTAATTTTCTATTTATGTGCAGAGTCAACTGGCAGTTCCTACACCATTTATCAATATTGTGAAGGTCTTGCTACCGTTCGCTTCTCTTCTGACGTCAGTTCCAACTTATTACCAACCAATCATCTGAAAATCCTCTAAGTACCTTTCCACCTGTTAATTTTGTATAGTACCGTAGTCTAAATTGGAAGACGTACAAAGGCACTGCTGCAACAGATAAAGCACTAAAACCAAGCTGTTATATTTATCATTGAGTTACGCTACTCCAAAAATAAAAATGCCTAAAATTCACCGGTTCAGACCAAGCTTTCGGGAGCTTTTGCTTGCTTGTAACTCTAATGTCGGAACTGACAATTCCCGCCCACTTATATCTAATTAGGAATCCTTTTATAACAGTCCTATCGAGGATTTAATAAAACAACAGAGCTCTATAGTGAGCGGGTCCTCAATAAGTCAGTCTTGGTTTCGACCAGGTAATGAAAACTGAGACTAACTCCAAGAACGCACTAAAATTACGAAATTCCTCGTTTATAATCAATTATGAGTTGAATAGAACACATTTTTTGCGAACGATGAAAATTCACAAAACTACTGTAAGAAACAATCGCCAGCTACATTTACAAAGTGCTATAAGTAATAAGAAATTAGAAAAAATACTTCTTTACTAATTGTACAGTGGGACCTCGTTTAACGAGTGTAATTCACGTTTGAGTGTTACCTGCAACGCGAAATTCTTAATGCAACATCTTTTTTTCTGTCAGAATGCATGTAGGAGTAGGATTGTTAGGTTCATATAGAAAAAACAAAAATTCTATGATGTATGATCCTGTACTATTGAATCCGTTGCCTTAGAAATCTCTCACACAGTTATGTTGTGGTTCGGGGAGGGGAGGGGAGGAACGATCGCCAAAATATTTTTACTTGGAAGAGGGTCACTATTAAAAAAAATTTCACTGCCATGTTTTACGGCCCACATTAGATTTGTAGTTTTACAAGTTTTTGCAAACATTTTGGACCAAAATAATAATCTAAATAATAATAAATTAATAAGTGTCTGAAACACTTTTAGGAAAAAAATAGGCAGTGGCGGGTTTCGAACCACCGACCCTTCGTGTCATAGTCCAGCACCTTGCCCACTACGCTACTGCTATAAATCACAACTGGAGCTCTTTAATACCATTGATAGCCGTTAACTGATGTTAATATGGCATTTGGCCGTTATTTTTGCAAATATCTTTGAGACGCTACGAGATATGAAAAAAACATAAGAGCAAAGTTGTAGAGAATTTTCTCCTCTACAAATTCGGTTATTCAATTTTCGTGTCAGATGAATATTTAAGCAGTTATTTTCATTTAAATTTCGAACTGTCAAAAGACGATCGCAAAGGACCACTTTTACACTAAAGTGGGCCAATATTGAACACTGCTCTAAGTACGTCAACGGTGACGTAGTTAGCCTGCTGTAAAAGTCTCTCCACTGCCTGTATATAATTAATGTATTCTGGAAACATGACTCCCTAAAATACTTACGCTAATAATGAGAGCGAAAGTGAACACGCTCATTATCTCTGACCACGAAGATTAGGTTACGGTTGTGTCAAGACAGGCTAACAGTGGGGGAACAATAGTGATGAAAAGCGAGTGTACCCTGCTGGAAGGCAGCAGCGCGGCGTCCGCGCTGGACGCAGGCGTTTTGCCGTGCCTGTCACCTGTCGCAGCGCGGCGGCCACCCTACACGGCTCTTCCGCCAGTCACGCACGGCCGCACAAGCCGAGCGCCGGCCTTCATCTCAGCCCGCACCGGCCTGCACGTACCTCGCACGTGCGCGCCGACCTCGGCCAAGGGCACCGTCCCACTGCCGTCACGCACTGTCTCATTCTAAACACACCACTGAAACCCAAATCCACTGCCTTCTACAAAGAGACAACAGAACAGCTGTGAAGCAACATGAAATCGTTAAGGTTATGTCTTTCGTGGGAAGAAAAGCCGCCAATCAACAAAAACCACAAATGTTATTTCGTCACTAACTGCTCGTTTTTGGCGCGCTAGTACTATTTATTAATGAACTAGTGAACCCCGTTTTCTGTCTCAACTGCCGAATATGCATGGCATGCACATTCGACATAGGCAACTTTTTAATGAGCACAACAAGCGGACCGGAAAAGGATCTGTTGATCTCTGCCTCGAATTCGATAACTCTGCCCACTGGTAGCAGGGCGGTCGATCCCTCTGAACTAGCCACCAGGGGAGGGTCCAAAATACCTCGTCCCCTCAACAACTGGCTACCGCCTCCGCAGACTTGTGCAGTGTCACGCTGTGTCCAAGTTAACATTATCGAATGACAAATAGACTTTTGCGGCCTGTTTATAATAATAATAATAATAATAATAATAATAATTTCGTGGGGCTCATTGACCTGGCGCAAGACTATCGATTGAACGCCACTTCGGCGACTTGCGTGTCCCCCAGTTATCCAACCGGAGAAAGGGGACCTACATCTAAACGTGAAATCCGGGCCATTCTCTGGCGACTGCTCACATAATTGAGAGATGAAGGATGGGTTAAAACGCAGACTGAAAAAAATCCGAGGTCCGACCGGGCTTCGAATCCCCGACGCGTCGATTTCCAGTCGAACGCTTTCCCACAAAACCAACGGGCCCGACTGTTTGTTTACAGCAGTGTTTTCCAACCTTTTAGAGCATGTGACTCTTCCGAGTAAAAATATTCTGGCAACCCCGTCCATCCTGAAAACTGTCATCTCAAACTAAACAATTCCTTAACGACTGTTTCGCACTTCAGAAAAGACTCAGAAGCGTATTATGCTCATTAAGAAAGGTCCCACTGTGAAGACAATTTGTAAAGTAGTTTTTTCGAATTTTTCAGAATTACTTATTTTATCAAAGTCTTTTACTCATCGACTGGTTCCTGAAAACAATCTGATCTACTCAAGGAACTCCGCAATATTAACATTAAATATATCTGTTTATGCATGCGTACATTTTTGTATTACTGAACGTCTAGTTATTTCATGGTGCAAGTACTTCCTCCTGTGATGGCGAGCCTCGAGCAAGACCTAGCGACCCCCTAGGGGTCCCGCCCCACAGGTTGAAAAAACACTTGTATTAGTAATCCTGGTACTCCACATTTAATTTGCGATGGCTACAAATTCAAACCTTATAGAAGCATTTCAGGATCTGAAGAAAACAGTTATTGTATAACCCCAGCTTGGAAGTGCAAATACAAGTTAACAGTACTCTTTTTTTAAATGTTGCGAACACTAACGTATTTGTGGCTACACTAGAAGTGGCTATCCACGACAAAAGATGGTTTACAATTGGAAATTCGCCTATTGTGAAACTTATTTTTGTGAATTTGTCCTACCTTACGAGCTTTACATTCTGCTGTACCTAACACTGAAACCACGTCTGGAAGTTCCTGTTCCGTATTCGACAACCAATTATGAACTGCACAGTTCCATTTCCGACAAAATCATTTACGTACAGAACATACTCCGCATGACACCTGATCCTTAGGCAGAAATATACGTTAGCGGCATTACAACCATTCTGTCATCAGCTTCAAATACCGGCTCCCTACGTTTTATCAACGGCGTTCCGTGAAAAGAACGTCTTCTCTCCAGAGCTTTCCATTCCAGTTCGCGAAGTGTCTTCGTAGTTCTATGTTAGGAAATGTAATTATTTCACAAATGTATTCCCAACCCGTTCAAAACAACTTTTTATGTTAGGCTTGGTTCGATTGCAAGACGATTACTAGAAATGGCAATCACTTGCTAACTGGTTGAAACTTAAGACGTACACTTTGGAAGTACCTGGCTATCTCGCTCCCTGTATTCTCTTTGGACAATTTTTGTTCTTGGTAGATTACTAGTAGCCTGAAAATAAATAAGTTGTTCGACGTTGCAACGCATTACAGGTTAACCGCAATATAACCAATAACTCAGTTACAGGAGAGGTGCCACAGAAGTGCTATTTAATTTTAAGTGTTACCTGAAAAAAAAAAAAAGACTTCGCATGAAAGATGTCGGTAACTTGTTTTGGTTTGTTTTACGAGCCCGCGTAACCGGTTTTGGTGCCTCCTGATAGTTTTCTACAATTAAAAAAAATGTGGATACAAATCGCTGGTAAATTGCTCTGTAAGGGACTAAAACGAACTTCGGCCTATAAACAAGTCTTCAGAAGCTTGGAAACAATATCGTGTTAACGCGCAGGGTTTCAAACCTGAATCAGTTTCAATAACTTCTCTGGAATTACAGGAGGGAAACATTGTTGCAGACAAACAGAGAATAGGGTCATGGGGCCAGATGGAGTGCCGCACTTCGTAATGGAGTAGCCTATGATACACGGAAAATGCACCTCATTTTCGTACTGCACATTAACGGTGTGAACTTGTAGGCCATTAGCAAGCCACTGGCGCGCGCGTGCGTGCGTTTTGTAAACGAACTCCAGATAACTCTTCTTTCCAGCTTCCCTAGCTGTGCGTGCGTTTTGTAAACGAACTCCAGATAACTCTTTTCTTTCCAGCTTCCCTAGCTGTGTGTAACTTATAAGGATTTTCAGACTGGAGAGCAATACTGAAACACAGATCGAAGGAAGGCTTTAAAGTTTTAGATCATGTCTATGCTTGGAACACACTTTGTGGGAATTATTCCAGTCTGCCATCAGCTTTTTCTACGATTGATGTTGAGCCTTCGCTCCGTACACATATGTCCAAACACACAATGGATACGACTATTTCAACTGATTGTTCAGCAATCGAGTAACCAAATTCCGATCTTCCGCTGTTATATTACGGAAATAATTGTACGATGAGAAATTCTATTTCTGGGAAATAGTGTTTTCAAAATATTTAGTGGCTCCCATTTTAAATCGTGTATCAAATATTCTAATACTTGCCTTAAGATGTTAAAATTGTATCTAGTAAGAAGTAGATTGTGACAGTATTTAAAATTCCGCCAGTAATTGCGAGAAATATTGAAAATGAAATTTTGGTTGCCCCTGGACGCCTGTAGAGAGACTATCAGCAACGAGGTTTTGAACAGCCGCCCCCCTCGAGCAGGACAAATAAAAATAATAATAATAATAATAGAACAGAAAGAAACAATTTATATTACAGGATGTTGTATACTAGAATTAAACTGTACTGCCACTGAAGTATATAGGAATAGCCCCATAATATAATCTGCTAACAGCAACGTTGAGCTTCGACTTATACATCGCTGTCACTACCTCATAACTATTCAAGCGCCCCCCTCCCCCTTCACACACACAGTCTGAGGTAATGGTTTCAGGTAGACGACAACCGGCTTGAAGGCTGAACAGTAATGTTGCGTCACTCTTCTGCGAATGCGAAGCGATAAAGACAGCACGTTTGTCAGAGTGGAGCACGCTGCAATGTATGGCGACGTGCGTCCAAAGGGCCGCACAATTACCAACGAACGACTCTCGCCAAGGAACTACGCAGCTCCAATGCGCGTTCGCGCACACGCTCAACTGTCAATGGAGAACAGAATGCCACAGTCGTACGTTTCAAATTTACAACTATTACAAGAAGTACACAGTATTAATATTACTCTTTCACCAACCGCCAGTTTTACTGTCTGGAGCACAGATGACTTTAAGCACAGATGGCAAAGTGCTGTTCACACAAATCGAAAGTTTGTGTTTACTAGCACTATTTCCCTTTCGTACTTAGTCCAGTAACCTATTTCGTGTCCATACAACAGTCGATTCTGTGAATTCTTAGTTACATTGTAGTGTTTGCGTCACGATAGACAGATTTCACACAAGCTGACTTTCAAGTATATTATCAAACATGCACTACTGCATTACCTTCAGAAGTTCATCAGCAGTAGACGCAAGCAGTACAAAGTTATTAGCGAAATTAAGATCTTTCAGGGATGTCGCTTTCACGTGGACACCTTACTTCCATTTTACAGGTATGAAAACTTCTAGCACATCACATTAATGAACGATACATTTTCTCTATTCCAGTCTCCTATTTCAATTCGCACTTTCGCACTATTGTAATGCAGCCCAGACGTATTTCCAAACCCGCCTTTATCATCATAGGTTGAATAAATGCCATTTTCACCAAGACCTGTTAGCGAACATAAAAAAGCTATTAATCGCATGCTGAATGATAATTCTTTGCTCCTAGCTGTAATTTCGTTCACTAGTGTGTGTTTCTCCAATGTGATTGTCAATAATTTCGGAAAATACCATGGCCCTTATTGAGAGGGGGATTATAGGACTATTGCGTTTTATGTATCGTACGTCTCCTGTATGAAATCATGCACAGGTATTTCGTAAATAACGACACTTCGCGAAACCCGAGCAGTCCGACACACACACACACACACACACACACACACACACACACACACACACACACACAACGAAATGACAAATCTAACATTAAAATTTTTTGATGTGTGACAATTTAATAATTTATAAATGGAATATTATCTTAAACGTATGTAAACTATAGTCTGAAGTGTACATACGAGCATGTGCAGAAGTAAACGAGCCTTATGTGAGGCCGAGGTATTCTTTGCCGCACGAAGAGCTATACGAGTATGGGCAGAAGAGATATGCTCCAATAACTTTAGCATCCTGCTCCATAACTGACCATTGCCAATCGCCATGAGCCCGTAATACCGTCGGAGCAGCTGAGGCATCGACTTAACATCAGCTCTTTTGACATTATTACACAGTTAACAGACTTCGTAAGGTATTGCCCGGTGATTTTAGTATGTGAAAGCTTATAAACGTCCAACCCACGTATCAACCCGAGTCGTTATTAGCAAAGTGATATGTTAAGTCATTTACAGTGAATGCAAACCAGAGAGTCCTTCGGTGGAAGAACGTTATTCCAAGGTTGTTATTCAAAATATAAACGAGTTTTATTTTTACCTAGACTCGACAAGGTAACTGTTCTGTTCAGTAATATTCTCGAAGCCAATTCATTATTGCTATTCCAGTCGCTATTACAGTAAATTAACGTCTAGTAATTGTGGCACTAAAAAAACTTAGCTGAAGAAATTAAATTCTAGTTATTTTATTCGTTTTTTGTTGTTCGAAAATAAAGTGATTCAGTACCGTTCCTTATTTTTGAGTCATTTTCAAGTCATTGAAAATATGTTTACACATTTTTTACCACTTCCTGCCTGTCGGAGCGAGTAAACATTAAGTAATTATTGCAATAACAAAGGATAGCCTTCCAGTTAAATTATCTTCACCAACGGTTCTTTATTCAAAATTACTTTATTGTTGTTTGTATCAACTTTATTACTATTTATATCATGAGTCAAATTGGTTCTCTTTCTGATTATAATTGTTATTTCGTGAAATGTATTTCGTTGACAAACGTAATTGGTTCATATTCATTGAGGAGAAAGAATAGGCTGAGTTGAGGGGATGGGAAGGGTAATTTCCAGTACACTTATCAAATAACTGGTATCAAATTTTTATCCAAAAACGATTGCTTCATCAAAATTCGTATATTTATTTATTAATCATCCGATCAGGAAAGATGTAGTTTCGGAATAATAAAAGTTCCGAAATCGACTTCTACATGGTGTTGAAATAAGTGCGTAATTCTCTGAAAGGTGGTATTATACATTGAAACAACAATATTAAGTCCAATAAACACGGCTAGGGAAACGCTGACATTCAAAAAAACTATTATAAAATGGCGTTCCACGTGACTTAAGCATTGAAGGCGTGACCCTACTCTCGACATCGTTGGTAGCGGTTGCCGTTCCTAAAATCGAAAGTCTAGGGGCGTGACGTGTGGAGCCCTCAACGTTATTAAAGGGAAAAGTAGGAGACCCCAGCGGTCCTGAAACGCCCGCGTCACATACTGTGCTTGGACCTCCCCTGCAACCGTCGCTGACACTGGCAATACTTCCGGCAATATGTTACGTCCGGATAATGTGCCCCACTCCTGCCCGTACGTTAACTGAGAATCTGTGTTGACGCTCTTTCCTGAATTGCTTGGCGGTTTACATCTCCAAAACCATGGAAATTTACTACACATTCTCTTGTCATTCTTGCCGCAAAGGTACAGAAAATTTTGGATGCGGCACACTTCTGCAACAGTCTTTGTCAGAACCATCGTGTGACAATCTTGTGGCCTTAGGGCCCGAACGTGCTGTACATGGTATGGATACAGCAATTGTTCATGAAGTAGCCACAGATAACATTGTGAGACACGCGTTCTGCTGCTGCTGCTGCTGCTAATCGTCACAAACTTTACAGGGTTTTCTTCCATTGAAGGATGTATACACATTTGTCTTGTTTAGAGGATTACTTTCATGAAGTATTCGCCACTTTTTTAAAAAATATCCTGTACATGCGAATCAAAAAGAAACGGTTGTCTGAGACAGCCAGTATGAACGCCACGCAGTAGCAAGTAAGCGCAGAGAGCATTAACAGAATACGTGCAAGGGCATAACACAGCGCGAGCAGCAATGGCTACTGTGAAGCAGCCGCCCAGTAAGCGCAGAGGCGGCAACATCAAACGAATGGGGGCGCACGCGCGACTAACAGCTTTCAATTAACTGTGAACGGAGATGCCTCTATGCCTAACACAAGTAAAACGACGCAGCTCTTGCATACAGCTGAAGATCTCGCCGCTGGAATGACATCACAAAATCTTTACTATTCATAGATTTCATAGACGTACAATGAACTGAAAAAAGTTCGGTGAATAGTCCTGTAACATTAGGTCGACGAACTATGAAATACAGTTACCTTACTCTCCTTCGAAATAGTCACTCCCATGACTATGAACCGCCGAGCTTCGCAATACATGTCCTGGAAACTTTCCAACAAGTCTTCCTTTGGGACAATGTTCAAAAGCCTCGTCACGTTTCATTGGATGTCAGGAATTTAGTCCCATCTCTATCCTTTCAAACCAAGTTTGAGACGAGAGAATAGGAATAAATCTTGAAACCGTTTGACGATATTGGCAGTGTGTCGGCGAGCGTTGTCGTGCAACTTCATCCACCATACTCGCCGGATCTCAAACTCCAGTTTTTTTTTTTCTACTACTACAATTCAATGTCGCTTCGAAAGGAAAGAGATTTGACGATATTTCTGACAACCAACAAAACGTGACGAGGCTTTTTAACACCATAAAACAGGAAGACATCGTCCAAAGTTTCCAGGACACGTATCGCAGAGCTCAGTGGTGCATAGTTATAGGAGGTGACCATTTCGAAGGAGAGTAAGGTAATTGCAGTTCGCAGTTTATTTAATGCCACAGGACTATTCACCTATCTTTTTTGTCGGAAGCTGTATTACTAAGTTTATTACACATATTTGGTGGCACCACTTCATGTTTCATTAGTATCTGGTATTCCAGTAAATTTTATATTTCTCATTTTTTACGATAGTAAAATGTTGTATGCATTACACGACGGTAGGTATTTCATGAACTGGCACTATTGCCTAGAGAGTTATTCTGATGATATTTATGCCTTTTCAAGTAATATATGGGGATGTGTTTTACAGCATCCTGTTCTGTACGAAAACGTCTCTTCGTCCTACCCATACAGTCGCAACTTTTATTACCTACTCTTTGGGACATATTTGCTGAGGTTCATTGCATTTCGAAATGGCCCTACCTCAAGTCGTTGGCACGTTTCATTGGAGTTCTTTCTTAATTCGCCTCCTCTCCAAGTATTTCTGCTTAGACTCTCGGACTTTCCGATACCTCTGTCATATTACGAGGAGAGCAGTTTTATTTCTGCTTTTACGTTTGCTTTATGGAGAGACGAATGTCGATTGTGACTAATTTATTACTTCTGGGTGCAAGACTAAGTAGGTGTAATCGTCCGCTGTAATACAACAGCCTCTAACAAGTGACAGTCGCGGCAACGCAACAGCTGGGACAATGCGACTATCGAGGGGAAGGCCTCAGACCACCAGCAAGAAGGCTTTGATCGGACACGGCCAGACGATTCGGCTCGAGATTGGCCGGCTGCGTCTGTACAATTTGAAACAAAGTACTATAGGATATTTTAGCTCAACGCCCCGCCGTTTGTTTATTAGAAAATCACTCGAAATTGACAGAATCCAAAGAGAGTATTTTTCATCGATATATATGGGGTTTGCATAATTGTGCACACTTTTCCAAGAATCGAGGAAAGAAACTTTTAGAATCGCCATTTATGTCACGGCATGTTAAACGCTTTTCCGCTTACAGCGTCGCCTGCGGCGTAGCTCAACCCGCTCGGTCAGGGGGATCGACGGCCTCTATAATAATAATAATAATAATAATAATAATAATAATAAAAGAACTCAACGAACAACCTAGAACCAACACAAACGACACCAAAGAACAGATTTACCCGATGAATAAATATATAATAAAAAACAGCCAACGGCTAAGGTAAGTAGCTGGGAAGCGGAAAACATGGGTTCTATTCTCGAGGAAACCTAGCGAATGTTTTTGTTCTCGTTTATTTTCCATATTTCAATTCATAGGGATAGGAGGGTTAACACACACAAAAAAATTGTGCAAACTAATTGGGACAATTAACAACGAGAATTTCATGTATGACTACACATTTTCGCTGCGATATCCATTATTAAAACTTTCTCAGGTTCCAAGCCGCGTCAGGAGGTTTACTACCCACGAGCTATCTGTAGAGACTATCTCTCTCACTGTCAACCACTTATCTCTGCCGAAAGGTCTTAGTAGACCATCTGACATGGCTTGAAAGCAGTGACTTCACAGTAACTCTTCCTACTTAACTGTTGCGTGTCATTTTCCTTCGAGTAACTAGATGGATGGTACCTGTCATAACATTTGAAACACACATACTCGCGGTACCAAGAACATATAATGCTTTCTTTGGACGTTACATGTTCCTTCAGAAGAGTCGGCGGAAACAAGCTTGGTTAAAAATGTCTTTTTCGGGAATCAATTTTGATGGATGCCACGCCTACGATATCATTGTCTGAAAAATCGGTGCCGAAAGTTGGTTATGCTATAAATAGTTATTACATCCGTGCGGTCTTCCTTGGACCTTGCGCTATCGGCGCTCTCAGTAAAAAGCGTTTAATGTGGGTACGTAAGCAGCAGTATAAAATTTTCTTTACTCGATTTCTAGAAAAGTATGCTTTTGTGGACCCATAAGTGATAATGAAAATGCTCTGTTTACCATTATCTATCGATCCCGTCAATTTGAGTCGATTGCTCGTCATAATCTTTAGCGATGAAATTAAAAGAAACCGGGATGATGTTAAACCTAAATATGTCAGAGCTCCTCGTTTTAGATTGTACACAAACGACCTGCCAAATTTAAGCCGAATCCGTTGACCGTATCTGAGGCCTTCGCTTGTAGGAGAAGTTCGACAGTCTCCAGATGACAGTGTGACAGCTGAAACCAGCACAGATATGTACGTACAAAATGAAACACGAACATACAAAAACATTCACCACGCATCACAGCAAGGCACAGTAATTTGTCATGACAGATTAAGTTCTGACAACTCTTAACGTGTACCGCGAAAATTATGTTACTTCATTCTGAGATATGAGATCATGTCCTACAAGCAAGGAAAATATTTCATAAATGGGAAATTATTAAGACGTGTAACTTATTTTTACGCAGTTTATCCCATAAAACTGTCTTTTGAGACTTGTTGCTTCGCTTTTACTAATACATAGTGATAAGTAATTTATCCAGTAGTTTACTTCTAAAGTAGCACCAGTGTACTCTCGAAAGATTTTCAATTTACGCACGACTAACAGATAATCTGTGGAGAGTTCACTGGTTAAACGAACAAGAAATTATTATCTCAGACAAACAGATATAACCTTATCTGGCTGAAGAGGCCGAGATTGGCTCCAGAAAATTGAACACTGGGTAGTCACGTTACGTAACGCGCAAGTGCTTCTACACTGTACTACGGTACAGCCTTTCAACTTTACTCACCATATTCCAGGTTCCAGGCGGAGGTTGATCACTTCCGGCTCCTCGAACTTATGACCTGAAAAGAAAGAAACATTATTATTCACAGAAAGAAAATACATTTTAATGTGAAAAAATGTGTGTTAACAAATACGAAGGCCTAATTAAAGAACCCATGCCCAGCTGAAAAAAGATGAGTTATTTTCGAACTGTGAATGGTAACCACACCGGTAGCAGAGTAAGCCAAAGAAAATATGGTAAAGAATACTCAAGGGAGATGGTATGAATATCAATGTAACGAACCAATGTAGTTCAACTCTACGACGTTTGGATATAATCGTACGCAGATATCCGAAGATGCAGGAGGACTATGAGGGCCCTGAGCGTTCCTAACCGCTACACAGTTCGGCTGCAAACATCGCTTCATACTCACAAACCACGCCACAACGTAGGCGAACTCTAAAGCACAGAAGCATTTCAAATCGTGAAGTGTAGAATCTTCCGAAATGCTCCGTTACACAAAATCTACCTCAATCTGCAACTATCTTATCCGCATGGCTTTTATTCGAAAATGCAGTGATTTCAATTTTGTAGACCACTTTCATCCGTTACTTTGTACGATACACCCAACCTCCGATTGTGGGCTTGCTTTCTCTCTTTTTCCGTCCGTTCAAGTCGGACATCTAAATTTAGAAAGATAGCAAACTTCGATAATGATTCACATGTAAATACTAGTACAACATAGTTTGTCATATTCTGGATATATTTAGTCAGTTACATCTCCTAGTAACAACTGAACATTGCGAGATCAAGTGAAGGCGTAACTTGTCACGTACAACATACTGTTAAGTGTTTGTAATGCAGTTCTCGTATCAAATGAACGTTAACTCACGATAACGTTAGAAAACCTTATCTAAGGTTCGTGCATGCTTGTTTATTTTTCATTTGTTTAATGATTTGTTTGCAGAACCTAACTTGGCAAGTGTGTTTTAAAAGAGAAATCGCCGTAGGTCTCAATTCCTCCGTCAATATCAAAAGTTAACAATGATGATTCGAAGAATTTAATGCAATCATTTAAGAATTCGTGCAACCGCATTCAACTGCCCGGTAAAATAAATTCGAATGATAACTTTCAGGCAGTGTTGCTGGTGTTCTGTCCGCATGTGATCGGCCTGTATTTAGGCAAGCCACCTTATTGCGAATGACTTGTGTCTTTATTCTGCTGGCAGTCTCCATCGCTATCGGGTAATATGGTTGCAGGGGGCAGGCATATCTTTCGTTACGTTACTGTAGATGTATATACATGTGGCGTCTGTTCGGAAAGAACAGACGTCACATTCTGATCCTGCAGTTGTTATTATTTAATATTCATAGAATATATGACTTCAACTGTAGATGAATTCAGGTGCCTGAGTACTCGTATCTGATACCAGCACATTACTAACCAGTTTCGTGCAGTTACTATTTCAGTTCAAATTTCCTTATGTATTTCCTGTTTTATGACTTACAATAGAGCACTTAAGTTCCCTGCTATCGTTTTGCTGTTGACAAACCAGAATTTTTTTTCTATAAATATCACATGCTGACAGACGTGTAATTACTTTGTGGATAAAAAAGAACTACTCAATGCGGATATCCATAATGATAATTATAACTCAGAGTTAAAAAAGATAGCGTCAGATTTTTCGATTTTCATCTACTAGCCCACAATATAAAAATCGACGTCGATGTCCTGGACGTTATGTTGCTTATAATTCTGAAAATACTACTAGGTGAAAATGCTTATTGCAAGAAAATAAGGGTAGAACAATATGAATCATAACGTCAATGATAACCTCAGATTACTAATTTTAACACTTCGCAGAAAGGATCATATGCAAGTATCAGTCCGAAGATCCATCCTAGTCAAACAATAGCAAGTACCATTGTTATTCATTTTATAGAGCTTTACGGCTATAGATGTAAAAATTCGGTATCCAAGAATTGAGGTAGTGAAGAGATCATGAAAGAATTTTGGGTAGTGTAATACAGCTGGGTGCTCGAGAAGCATCACCTCTGTTGGTTATGAATAAACTTTAAATCAATTGATGACCATTTATAACCAAGAGGATAGAGCGACTACTTGCGTCCTGTCGTATCTATGCAGAAAGAAATCTTGCTTATGATAGTATTTATTATTTTTAAGAGCAGCGGCTCGCCGTTAACTAGTAAAATCTACGATTCCACAAAGAATCTGATGGCCATGTGTACAAATCCTTCAAACGTCATTTTACTTTGAAAATGAGTTGACGCCCTAAATATTTGACTTCGAGCATGCTGATGACGGAAAAAGTTGAGAAATCTTTGGAAATAGAAGGACACAGGAGATACTTAAGTTCCTTCAGTGTGGATGCACAAAAGGCATGAACTCTTGCAGTAATCGGCTAAATACCGCGTGTAATTAATTAAAATCGGCAGTCACAACGCAGAATACTAAGTCGATAAACTGAAAATTTGTGTCTGGCTGAGGACGTGCCAGAGTATCCCTCGCAGTCGAGGAGATCAGTCTTCAAGCCCGACGGCCTAGTATGCAGAACGACCCGGGTTCGAATCCCGGCTCGACAAGAATTTTCAACTTTTCTTTCCTTTAATTCAATGCCCATTAGCATCTAATGTCTTAAATCCCTTTTGTCACAATTGTAATTTACAGAAGGCAGTTGATTGAGTAGAATATGACTGCATTTTAAACCTTTAAAATCGGACAATAATTGTGCTAATAACCGGAAAACAAATCCTCTGTCCTGGAAGCCGTTGGTTAGGTGACGTGCAACAGGTGTCCCGAGGTGGCCATGTAGGTATACCGATTTTGGGTTCGCCTGTTTACTATAGATTAATCTAGAATATGCTTTAATTAGTCAGCTTCTGTGCAACGAATTACACTCCAAAATACACTACCGAGTATGAGTATTTACGGTTTTGTACAGAAGACAAAAATAGAAACTGACCATGTAATTATGTACGCGATGCACATAACGTCTTGATGACGTGACTGTTGTGTGGCCAGTGAATGCTTACGAAAGTGCGCAGTCGAACTCTTACACGCAAGGAAGAAGATAGCAGTACGACGAAAGTCCAGACAAGAGTACATATTTACCGGCGCAAAGGTCGCAACGACAGGAACAAGAGAGCGGCGCATCGTGCCTGGGGGATGAGTGTAGCCGTGAACACATACGCGTTTTTATCCACCAGCTGCAACCCTACACATCGACGGCGGGTGTTTATCAACACAGTGGAGCTTGCGTGTTTTAGAAATGCGCACGGGAGCAGCTCAATACACGTCTGTGTACAAAGTGTTCTGTGGCGATTCTTATGACCCGTGCCTCAAAAAAATGTCATGCACCCAAGTGTGGTTGGAAGGGACAAAGTGCTTACAATAAAACAGCATGTGATTTTACTGAACTGTTGGTAAAACTGCGGAGTCTGTTGCCTGTGGTTTTAGCATGTCGCGTATGTTGGCAACTGTAGATCGATCGTTTCTGGACCGGAGATTCGAGCGCTACTCGCTCTCACATACTAAAAGAACTTGTTTAACCTATACATAACCCAACTATCACTTAAAATGATCACTGTTTCGTACAGAGCACTAAATAAATAAAACATATCTGCTCTATGGTTGACTGCTGCGGTGTTGCCAACATTTGCAGCGCGTGGGCAACAGACTTTGCAGTTTAGCCGAACTGTTTCCAATATGGGATGACAGAGGCAAGAACAATGGAAGTCAACAGGTGGAACGTGAGCCTCAGGTCTGCAGGGTGCTTCACCACATCTGGCCGCAATGCTCGCCCTTACGCGGTTCGGAATGGTGTCAGCCAGCCTTGGATCGTCTCCTGAGAAATGTTTGTCCACAGCCGTTGCGTCTGTCCCTCCAGATTCCGCAGATCCTCCCCCAATTCCATACCACACATGCTCAAAGATAGATCCCCGAATCTTTCCGGGACAGCCTGAACATACTGTACATATGCAAGTGCCGATCTACAGCCGCAATGTACTTAGAATAAATCACCATTTTGCCAACAGCTGTACAATATATTTAGCGTCTACCGGCTTCGGCACTGTGTCATCAACAGGAGATTGCAGAAGATATTGCACATCAGACTAACAGTCCAAAATGTGAACACTAGCATAACTGCCAGTACTTTTGAACAGCAGAAGTACGATGAAGGTCATATCCTAAAGAGTAAAAACGTTTCCAATTTTAATTTTCATGTTGCCCTATTTGGCAGAAATGAAGTTTTGCAATAATTGATGTGCAATAACTTTCACAATGTTCTATTGATAGGGCCGAAACCAGTAAAGGCTAAATAAATATGTTGTACAGCTGTTGGCAAAACTATGATATTTTTCCCCAAAATGCTGTAGGCAGTCCAAAGACAAGCGTACTGTGTGTGGGCGTGCACTGACTTGTTGGGAAATTGTGCCAAGCTGTTTTGCATGCAACGACAGGACATGCGGATGCAGAATGTCCCCAGTATCGGTGTGTCGTCAGTGTGTGCTGAAACAAGACCAGAGAAGACCCGAATGGCTATCCTATGGCTCTCCACACCATGATGCTAAAGGTTACGTCTGTGTGTGTTCTCTACAATTTACGGCGCCAAAACCGAAGTGGTCTTCGGAGGTTAAGAGTGTATTACACGGAGCGTATTTGGTCGCTAGTCGCTGGCGTCTGTTGTCGCTCGGCAAATAGCGAATGAATACACTAGCCCAATGAAATGCAGCGACTTCACTAGCGTCTTCGTAAAAATATTTGAAACACGACGTAGCATATGACATTGTTTTGGACGTTAGGTGATACCAAACAGTTCTGTTTCCCACCAAACAAAATATGAAGAGGAATTTTAATCAAATTTCTAAATTTCTGGAAATATAATAGTTTTCCAGTATTATGGGACATTAAAAATAGGGATTATTTAAATACTAAACTTAAAGGCACTCAATTTAACTCCACTGTTTGACGAATAGAAGACTGTAGGTATCTTGGGGAATGGTTTTAAAATCTCTAGAATTGTGTCCAGGACATTAATAAACATGGAGGCAGAAGATTGGAATTAACAGATATTCAACTATTTTGAAGCTACTGTTGCCAAATAACGCAGTGTAACTTCCAATTTCGTTCTTGGCGAGATCGCCATCATCAAGACGCTATTGTTTCCTTATTTCACCATCTATTATTTCTAGTAATGTATCAAAATTTTCTGAGGTTAACCTCATATTTCTGTAGGCAAAAGATTTGCAGAAGCACCATATTTATTCCTCCTCACAATCCACCTACTTATCCATTTTCTTTTATTTTTTCCTACTTCTCCGTTTTGCATTTGGTATATTGTTCTTTTAAGACTATTGCGAGAAACAGCATTTTTACTCGACTCGACTGCTGGATACTTCATACACTCCTGTACATGATACGGGACAACCAGCACTTTCAAGCGGCCAAAACCGGCAGCAACCAGCATCTGAAGAAGCCCCCCCCCCTACCCGTTTAGGAGCAGCGACTTTGTTCGCTGTCCTTGTTTAGCGGTTGCGGCCACGTACACCAGCGACTAGTGATCAAACACGATCCATGTAATATACCCTTTACGCGAAAGCGGAACTCGTTCAAAATGTTCAAATGTTTGTTAAGCTTATGGGACTTAACAACGGGGTCATCAGTCCCTACACTTACAAACTACTTATCAACTACCTTATACTAAAGACGGCACAAATATCCATGCCCGAAGGGGGATTCGAACCCCCGACCGTAGTGGCCGTGCAGACCGTGACTGAAGCGCCTCAGTCTCCTCGGCCACCGCGGCCGGCAACTCGTCACTGAACATGATGCGACGCCATCCGGAGACGGACAGACAGACCTCCCGAAATCGCCGTTATTTTTGCAAATATCGCTGAAACTATACGAGATATGAAAAAAACATAAGAGAGCAAAGTTGTAGAGAATTTTCTCCTCTACAAATTCGATTATTCAATTTTCGTGTCAGATGCATGGTTAAGCCGTTATTTTCATTTAAATTTCGAGCTGTCAAAAGGCGATCGCAAAGGCCCACTTTTAGTGGTACTACCGTAACCTAAAGTGGGCCAAAAGTGACTTATTCAGCGAAATCTTTTTCTCCGTGTATTGATTGCTTTGCGTTCTGGGCGCCCCAAATTGTTACTCGCGTATTTCAAAACCGCAATATGGTGCTATTTAGAAATTTGATTGATTTTTAACAGCAGAGCAGATGCAGTAGTTAGTTGAGTGGTGGAGTCTTGAGCGTGCGCCGGTATTCCCCGCGCCTTATCTGGGCCATTGTGCGGCTAATGAGGCAGCGCCCGCCGCCTGCTGGGCATAAAGCCGCAAAAGATAACCCCAACACACCGCCGCCCTCCTTGACGTACCGTCCGATACGGTCGCTCAAATCTCTGCAGTAAACACTCAACACCGAAAACAACGACTCCTCTCTCCGTTATACTAACTTGTTATTCTTCACCATCTTTCTGGTTACGGTGATGACGACGACGACTCAATTACGTAGTCTTAGTACAAAGGTGCTCCAAGTTTCTTGATTAAAGTCCTGTTCCGACGTATGCCGTTTTATTGTTAAACCACCAGTTCCATTATTTTGCATCTTCTCCTATTGGCGCAATTGCCTAACGCTAAATCACGTAATGGGAGTGGTTTCTTGAATACCGTACTAATATTACGCAATTCTCATGCAGGATACATAAGAGAAAACAGAACGCAACAAACTTCGGATACGTCAAAACCTGCACTAGGGCCTGTTTATAAAATATTCATACATCGATATTTTTTCCTAAAAATATCGGCGATTTAACTTTTAACTGTAACATGATTTATCGAAATAAAATTGCCGATATTGAGTGTCATTTTTATTTGCTCTCATTTTTATGACTTATTTATTTTTATTTATTTATTTATTTTTTCTGTTCCATAGGACCCACTTCTGGAGTAAGACTCCATGGTCATGGAACAAGTCAATACATTGTTACACAAGAATGGTAATAGAAAAATTTTAAGTAGTCCTTTGCACACGACAATCTTAAGAAAAAGTGAAAAGAATCAATAAAGAAAAAATGAATTAGCTTAATTGTTTAACTTTTCTAGGAGTTCCTCGACAGAATAAAAGGAGTGAGCCACGAGGTAACTCTTCAATTTAGATTTGAAAGCATGTGGATTAGTGCTAAGATTCTTAAGTTCTTGTGGCAGCTTATTGAAAATGGATGCCGCAGAATACTGCACCCCTTTCTGCACAAGTGTTAAGGTGGTGTGGTGCAAATGTAGATTAGACATCTGTCTAGTATTCACCGAGTGAAAGCTACTAACTCGTGGGAATAAGCTGATATTATTAACAACAAACGACATTAAAGAAAAAACGTATTGTGACGCCAGAGTCAAAATTCCCAGGCTACTGAAAAGGGGTCGACATGACGTTCGCGAACTTACACCAGATATTGCTCGAACCGCCCGTTTTTGAGCCAGAAATATCCTTTTTGCATCAGGCGAGTTACCCCAAAAAACAATGCCGTACGTCATAAGTGAGTGAAAGTAAGCGAAATAGACTACTTTTCGTGTTGAAAAATCACTTATCTCAGATATTGTTCTAATGGTAAATATAGCAGAATTTAGTTTTGGAACAAGATCCTGAACATGGGCTTTCCATGACAGCTTACTGTCTATATGAACACCTAGAAATTTGAACTGTTCAGTCTCACTTATCACATGCCCATTATGTGTAATCATAATGTCAGATTTCGTCAAATTATGTGTTAGAAATTGTAAAAACTGAGTTTTACTGTGATTTAACATCAACTTGTTTTCTATTAGCCATGAACTTATCTCTTGAACTGCATTATTTGATACTGTGTCAATATTACGAGCAACATCCTTCACTACCAAGCTGGTATCATCAGCAAACAAAAATATTTTACAATCACCTGTTATACTCGAAGGCATATCATTTATATAAATAAGAAACAGCAATGGTCCCAAAACAGACCCCTGGGGCACCCCATACTTAATTGTGCCCCATTGGGATTGCACGTCATAGCCATTTTCTACACTGCGGAGAATTACCTTCTGTTGTCTATTATTAAAGTAAGAGGTGAACCAGTTGTGGGCTACTCCCCGTATTCCATAATGTTCCAACTTCTGCAGCAATATTTTGTGATCAACACAATCAAATGCTTTTGTTAAATCAAAGAAGATTCCTAATGTCCGTAGCCTCTTATTTAACCCATCAAGTGCCTCACAGAGAAACGAAAATATAGCGTTTTCGGTCGTTAAACCACTTCTAAAACCAAACTGTACGTTTGACAGGAAATTATGTGAACTGAAATGATCAATTAATCTTGAATATACAGCCTTTTCAATAACTTTGGAAAAATCCGATGGCATAGAAATAGGTCTATAGTTGTCTACATTATCCCTTTCTCCTTTTTTATAAAGCGGTTTCACTACTGAGTACTTTAATCTGTTAGGAAACTGACCATTCTGAAAGGAAAAATTACAAATATGGCTTAGTACTGGGCTAACATATGGAGAACAGTACTTTAGAATTCTGCTAGATACCCCATCATATCCACAAGAGTCCTTAGTCTTTAGTGATTTAATTATTGACTCAATCTCACCTATGGAAGTATCATGAAGGATCATTTCAGGTAACAGCCTCGGAAACGCTTTTTCTAAAAACGTTATATGATTACCTGTAGAAACTAGAGTTTTGTTTAGTTCCTCTACTATATTCAGAAAGTGATTATTGAATATTGCACATATATCTAACTTGTCAGTAACAGAAACATTCCTACTACGCACTGACGTTATATCTTCTACCTGCTGCTCCTGACCAGACACTTCCTTCACGACTGACCAGATAGTTTTAATTTTATCCCGAGAGTTTGCTATTCTTTTTGCGTACCACATACTTTTTGCATTCTTAATGACGTTTTTCAGAACCTTACAGTACTGTTTGTAATGAGCTACTGCATCTTCATTCTGACTGCTTCTAACATTTTGATACAACTCCCGCTTAGTTCTACATGATACTCTTATCCCCTTTGTCATCCACCCTGGCTGTCTGTTACTGAAAGTACCCTGTTTTGAGCGTTCTAGCGGAAAGCAACTTTCAAACAGCATAATAAATGTGTTCAGAAAAGCATTATATTTATCATCTGCATTATCAGCACTATAAACATCCTGCCAGTCTTGTTCCTTAATTAGGCTTAAAAAGGTCTCAATTGCAACTGGATTAACTTTTCTGTGTAGTTGATATTTATGTTTAACATTTGTTTGAGAACAAATACTTTTTAGAATTAAAAGTTGGGCATCGTGGTCTGATAGGCCATTTACTATTCTGCTGACAGAGTGCCCCTCTAATAATGAAGAATGAACAAAAATATTGTCAATGGTAGAACTGCTATTTCCTTGCCCTCTCGTTGGAAAAAATACTGTTTGCATCATGTTATAGGAATTAAATAGATCTAACAGCTGACTTTTCCTTGAGCTATCACCTACACAATTAATGTTGAAATCTCCACACACAATTAAATTTTTATACTTCCTATACAGTGAACCCAGAACCAATTCCAGCTTGGGCAGAAACATTTTAAAATCTGAGTCAGGGGATCTATAAATAACAACTATTACTAGTTTAGTTCCATTAACATTAACAACTCCTGCACAACATTCAAATATCTGTTCTGTGCAGTGTTTAGAAAAATCGATTGACTCCGATGAAAAATCGTTTTTTACATACATGGCCACTCCCCCACACTGCAAGGAACTCCTAGAGTAGAAGGCAGCTAACCTGTATCCTGGCAAAGGAAGTCTCTTAATTGTCACACCACTTAAAAAGTGCTCTGAAATTCCAATAATGTCAGAATCAGTATCAATAAGCATTTCATTAACTTTATCTCTGATACCCTGTATATTTTGATGAAAAACAGTAATTCCCTTATTACTTATATTCTTAGACTTTGTCAAAGGTGGTTCAATTCTTAGAGGGACTTCCTTTAAGCAGGAATATCTATCAGCTGTCTTCAGTCTAAAAAAGGTGCAGCCCTTGCACCAACTACTACAGGAATTTTTCCATGAGTGAAACCCCCACCCCCTACTACACTGTCACCTATGAGCTTTGCCAACCTCCCCTTCCCATACCTATTGAGGTGCAGACCGTGCCTAGTAAAATCCGACCTTTGGATAGTTTCAACTGGCACCACTGCAATGTGATCCATGCCATCCGTCATCAGCGCCTTCTCAAGCCCCATGTTAACACGGCTGACAGCCGTATTAAGACAAGGCCTATCATGACGCTGAAACAGCTGCACGAAATGCACATTCGTGCCACCAGTTTCAGTTGCTATCCTTTCCAGATCACCACCTATATCATATTCCCCGTCCCTATCAAGACTATTCCCGGCCCCACCCACTATAACTACCTGATCCTCTTTTGAAAAATTCCTACATAAGTCCCCTATGTTGCAAGTGACCTGAGCTAACCCTGCACTAGGCTTAACTATGCTGGTGACCTGGTACTCACTCCCAAGTACTTCCTGCAACTGTTGGCCAACACCTCTGCCATGAGAACTACCTAGCAGCAGAACCTTCTTCTTCCTAAGAGACCTCTCTACAGATTTCGGCTTACCAAAAGCTGAGGTCTGCTGCGTACTTCCTACACCTACAGCTACAGGAGGTTCATCTCCACTCAACTCTGACAGTTGGTCAAACCTATTTGCAACTTGCAATGTAAAGCTATCTGAATACCTTCTCCTAGCTACCTTCTTGCCAACTGCCAGTTCCCATTCCCCAGCCCCCCTTCCCCTCCTCAGCCTACCTAGTTCCTCTTCAGCGTTTTTCAGCTGCACCTGAAGGGCGCAGATCAAACGCTCCTGCTCCTCTATCAACTTATTCCTGCTGCAAATCCTACAGTTCCAGGAGAGAACCTCACCACAATGCCCACTGGCTTCCCCACTGCACTCCCCCCCATGAAAATACTTACTGCAAATCCCACACTGCAGCCCACTACGCACGACCCTACGACAGAGCCCACATTTTTCACTCATGGTAAAATTTCACAATTAAGTTATTAAGTTACGTTTCTAGAAAAGAACTAGGAAGTACCTCTTAACTACAGCAATCAACAAACCTCAGTCTCTACAAAATCAAGTAACAACAACTAATAGTATCAGAAAAGAACAAATAACACTACCACTGAAACTTTACACTATTGCTTGTATAAACAAGTTCAAATTCAAGCGTCACTAATAAACTAACCAAACACAGTAAGAGTACAAGAGTTATCAAATACCGTAACTTAAAGTTTCCCAACCTCAACTACGTTAAAAACAGCAAGTCACCTGTTGAAAAGTACTAAATTTAATAAATAACTAGCGTGATAACACCTTCTGAATCTACTCACTTTAATAATTTAACTACAATAACACAAACACTTATTGGAACTTAGCTTTCGGAGACCGCTACGGCTGGAACCACTCGCCACCAGATGTAAACCCAGTATATATTTGAAATTCATTTGAAATTGTTCTTTTAAATTTGTACTATAACAAACTTTCACTGTCTGTTTTAGCTTTCATCACCTCCAATATTTCTTTATGACGGTGTAAAACACGTTGAGGTAGCAGAAGTTGTTTCCACTGAAGGGTGGCGATGTAATATAATTAGACTTCATTTTAATAATAAGAATTATATAATTTCAACACTTTATATTCTTAATTCGTATTAGTTACACAATAAGCTTATTTCGACTTAAAACTCATCTTCAGGTGTTACGCCACATTCTGTTATGCTGTACATTTCGATATTATTGCGACGTGATTTTTTTCTTCTTTTATATATAATATTAATGTCACGTAACTTATAATATTGTGTTGTCATGCGAGATCTTTATCAAGTTACGGATTTTGACATTTCTAAGGCTAAATCACGTAATGGAAGTGGTTATTTGAATACAAAAAAGAAAAAATGTCAAAATCCGTAACTTGATAAAGATCTCGCATGACAACACAATATTATAAGTTACGTGACATTAATATTATATATAAAAGAAGAAAAAATAAATCACGTCACAATAATATCGAAATGTACAGCACAACAGAATCTGGCGTAACAACTGAAGATGACTTGTAAGTCGAAATAAGCTTACAGTGCAACTAATACGAATTAAGAATATGAAGTGTTGAAATTATTTAATTCTTATTATTAAAATGTCGATGTACGACTTCACTAACACTGTAGGCACCGCAGTTAATGAGACTTCAGATGGGAAGAAACGTTCAAATATTCGTAAACCAATTGTACTAAACTGATTTGGTCATCAGTCCCTAAACTTAGGAATTACTTAAACTATATTACTCTAAGGACAACACACACAACCATCCACGAGGGAGGACTCAAACTTTCGGCGGGAACAACCGCCCAGTCCGTAGCATAACGCCTGGGATAACGCGGCTAGTCCATGCGGCTGGGAAGAAACAGCGAACCAGTTAAACTATTTTAAACCCGAATTATGGACTATTTCTTCACAGTGGTATTCTTCAAAAACTGTTGCTGAAAATGGCGGTGACCAAATGATGTGCTTTTGAAACCTAGTAACCCTCCCACGAAACGGTAAATTTAAATAGATTCCAAGATGGAGCACTCTGTTTCTTCTTGTAATTATTCCACAGAGTATAATGTATTTTCCTACAAAACCGTGAAAAGATGAAGTTCATTTCGACTTGTAGCCAATGAAAAACTAAGACGTTAACTGTAATGAAATGGTGTTAATTAGCAACAACAATCGACACAAAAATTGTAATCTAAAAAAAAAAAGTCCCATTAAATTCCTGCTGTAACGTGATACGCAGGCTGTCAGGTTGTTAATGTACAGAGTCCCTAATAATGCATCTGTACTTAAACATACAGCACTAAAACCGGCAGTGTATTTACAATGTGAAACCGATATTTCGATACTATTTCGTTACACAAAGGGACAATAACTATATTTCCTTGAATATCAATATAAAAATATTAACAACCATAACCTGCACAATAAGCCACTAGATGACTAAGCGAACGGTCTGTCTACCAGCAGCAACAAAGCAAAGGTGGACACACTGGCCAGACCAAGGCCCCGCTGGAAGGACTCATTATGGACTCAATTCATAACAGGCTACGAATAGAGAACTGGAAACAGCAGACGTGTTGTTGGAATACTATTAACTGAAATGGGTATTTAGGAGTTTCCAAGAATTTCAAAAAATGTTCAAATGTCTGTAGAGCTTATGGGACTTAACTACGGGGTCATCAGTCCCTAAACTTACAAACTACTTATAAATTAGCTAATACTAAGGACGTCACAAATATCCATAACTGAGGGGGGATTCGAACCCCCGACCGTAGTGGCCGTGCAGACTGTGACTGACGCGCCGCAGAACGCTCGGCCACCGCGGCCGGTTGCAAGAATTTGTAATCTAGACATTTTAATAAGAAATCCGTTTTGGGAAGACAACCTTCAAAAACTGAAATTCTGAGCATCCGAGAAAAACTAAGATCTACCATGTGGTCGATTTTTTAAAACTTTCTTTGAAAACAAAGACCTTATCCATTTAGGATCGCTAAACGGTTAAGTAAAGAATGTTTGAAAATAGGGCTTTGAAGGAATTTAACGGAATTTAAAACTACTTACTTACGGAAGAGTATATCTTCTGGCTCTTTTTTGTGTAAAGTATCTTATCAGACAAAATGTTATTTCCCTTAATAATAATGACCCCTCACTATTTTTAAATCTTAATTTAGCAAAGCATTCCCACATATAACTTCAGTTTCATATTACGTATATTTTTATATTACTTTTAGTTGCTATGTATTTTCTGTAGTGGTGTATGTACCTATAATATATAATGGCTCACGATTTTTTTCCCCCCAAGATTTTGAGTCCAATTGCGGAGAAGATTGGGAACTGCTGCTCTAAAGTCTAAAGGGAATGAACACTTTATACAAAAAACTAAAATGTCCCACTTGTAAACGGAACAGAAGTGGGCAGCGATAAGATTTGTAACTTACAAATAGCAACCAACTAGTTATGGTTTTAAATTATAGCCCTGAGAGCACTACAGTCACGGTTCTCTCAATGTCGATGT
Source organism: Locusta migratoria (assembly GCA_026315105.1). Classification (NCBI taxonomy): domain Eukaryota; kingdom Metazoa; phylum Arthropoda; class Insecta; order Orthoptera; family Acrididae; genus Locusta; species Locusta migratoria. The sequence continues at coordinate 152,959,969 of CM048750.1, forward strand.
TCGACAACATAGCGTCGGCGGTAGCGAACTCTCGAATTGCAGCTATTGCTCAATCCTTTGGTACGCTCTTCTAAAGAACACCGAACCACCACGAATAATGTTTCCAATTAAGCGTACTTCACGTTAACTACGTTAAGTTACCCAAACAACGGAATTTCTGGTACCTTTCATTGATTAGTACTATTAATTGACATAACCTCTCTTCCTAATCTAAGTGTACACACATATGTGTAATTCCGGTTTCGCTATGTAATTCGCTGAACAATGGTATGAGAATTTATATGCCTTGACTATTAAAACAATAACCATATCTCGCTGACATCACTTTCTCGCGAAATCCAGCTATACGCTATTGGACGAACAAGTTGCAAATTGTTGCGACAGACACGCGTTATGTGATTTGTGCTCCTGGACAACGTAGTACTAAACTGGTTTAACGTTAATGTTGCTACAAAGCGTTGGTTCGGCTCGCGCTATAAGTACAAATAGTAGCTAGTAATCGCAGTCAATTACAAATCAATTTATGAGAGTTTTTGATCTATAATATGATTATACAGTAGTATCTTTACTAGCAGCAATATAATGATTGACCAAGACAGCTTCTCACTCACTCCTCTGCACGTCGTCAAACACCTTGCACCACTGCTTCCCATTTCCGCTCCTAGCGAGGCCAAAGGAAAGCCTATATGCTTCTGCACAAGCCCTGGTTTCTGTCGCCTCCGCAGTCCTTACCGTGGTGCCGGTACCAGTAGCTTTGTTCCTGTACCCTGCAGGCAAGGTGCGCGCGCAGCTCGTCTTCTCTTCCTCGAGAACTGGACTGGACATTGTCACTAATACACGACCGACCGCAGACGTTCGAGATTGTCGTTATGTTACAATGCAATGGAATTATTATAGCACAGTACTTCAGTCAATACTAACGACCCAATATCTGTAACATGTGCATGTCAGACTGTGTACAGCAATACCATACAATAAAAACGAAATAACACGTTGTAATAATTACGTCGAAAAGAAAATAAAATGTATTTCATTTAGACTGCCTAAATTTGTATGCGTCTCTTGAAAAACGGCTCTGTGTGTCAATTGCTACGCTGTAAAACAGTCGTGATTTCATGCGGTTATCAGAGAGTGAAATTTTGTTTTTAATATTTACTTATCGTCTACAGTGACAAATCTTTCCCTGAGCAGGTGACTTCTTGAATGTCACGAAGCTCCATCTGCATTTTATGAGCAGCATTTCGAACGCCCACAGCAAAATTGCTAAATAGATTTGGCATGTTATATCATACAGTTAAGAAACTCGCACATTTTACAAATGAAATGGTTTTGAAAATAAAAACAAATTCCAATACAAAGGAATTTCTTTAAATCGTAGTGAATGACGTATTTCTGTAGCAAAAGACGGTAATTACCAACTGAGGAATACCAGTGCAAATATTAGTTTCAAATTGATATAAATCACGAATTTAAGTGTAACATTTTGCAACAGACTACAACTGTAACAAATTCGTCAGCGAGTTCGCTGAATGCCATCTTTCCAAGATTTATTTCACTAATAATAATAATTTCGTGTGGCTCATTGACCTGGTGCAAGTCTTTCAATTGGACGCCACTTCGGCGACTTGCGTGTCCCTAGCCTACCCTAGTTACCCAACCGGGGAAAGTGGACCTCAGATTAACGTGGAATCCGAACCACGTGTCGTTTCTGGCCACTCCTCACATCGTTGAGAGCTGAAGGATGGGTTAAAGTGCAGACTGAAAAAATCCTGGGTTCAAAATGTTCAAATGTTTGTTAAGCTTATGGGACTTAACTACGGGGTCATCAGTCCCTAAACTTACAAACTACTTATGAACTACTTACGAACTAGGACGGCACAAATATCCATGCCCGAGGGGGGATTCGAACCCCCGACCGTAGTGGCCGTGCAGACCGTGACTGAAGCGCCTCAGTCTCCTCGGCCACCGCGGTCGGCTCCTGGGTTCAACCGCGTTTTGAACCCGTGACCCTTCGGTTTCCAGTCGAGCACTTTACCCCAAGACCACCGGGCCCGACATTTCACTTGTAACAAGTGAAATATTCTAAAATAGCGCGAATGACCTACACGTAAGTTGCGCTATCCATAACACCCGTTTTCTTTTAAAATCTCAAAACAATGCCCGCTAATTATTTGACGAGTGCGTGGCCAACACATTCATCTGCTTTGAAAGTTAGAAGAAATACACAGTGGTCATTTTCGTTTCTAGTATCTAAACTTCCTTGCCCATTTTGTTCTACCTCGAACGGCACCGAAAACAGTAAGGCCCCGAAATAGCTGCGCGTCTTTGGAGGTTGGGGGGGGGGGGGGGGGATTGTCGACCCGTATCTCTGGAGGAGAAAGTTTCGGCAAATCCCACCACATTTTTTTCCGCCAATATAAAAGTGTAAAACTGTCAGATAAGTAAAACATGTTTCACGTCTAGAATACGGCTACATCCTACCTAATAAAATATACCGCAATTCTGGAAGTATCACATATAAACCCAGTAGACTCTCGACTGTTTCTCTAAGGATACACAACCTTTTTTTTTAATGAGCGTTTTTGTCGGAATTCAAACGCAAGAGACGCCGACAGCAACAGTGCTGGCTACCCGGGCGCCTCTCACGCTGGGTGAATACAAACCCAGCACCGTCCGCTCGGCTAAGCACTTTTAATAAGGGATGTCATTTACTATGAAACTAATTCATGAAAAGGCTTCTGATTATGAAGCACACATGGTCTCCTTTCTTGGTTTCTGACATCTCGGAAATTTCTCATACTCTTCCACATCTTCTGTACTTTTATTGATCAGCTTTTTATCTGACCAGGTTGTGTGTTAAATACATTCAAGGAATTCTTTTTTAATAAGTCCAACGTAGTCAGCACAAATTAACTTATTTACGCTAAAATACGGATTTTTAAAAGTCTCACGGGGTGGGGGTGGACGAGGCACGAGCAAAATCTCACCGGGAGGGAGGGGGGGGGGGGGGGAACGATGGAAAAACGCCAAAATTCCCTCGCGTAATTAATGGACGCCCCCTCTGCTAGCGAATAGGTGAGGTGGAAGCATCAAAAATGTTCAAATGTTTGTAAATCTATCGGACCAAACTGCGTGGTCATCAGTCCGTTGCTTACAAACTACTTAAACCTAGGTAAACTAACCTAAGGTTAACACATACACCCGTGCCCCAGGGAGGACTCGAACCTCCACGGCGAGCAACCGCGCGCTCCGCAGCGAGACACTTTAGACCGCTCGGCTACTCCACCGCGGCGTGCAACCATCGTGGGCACCAGGGTCTCTCAATAAAAATAAGTGGAACATTAGGCTTCCCCTTGTAACATGTTTCAGACAGGTTCGTATGAGGGCTGTTATGTACAATGCAGAGTTTCATGGGACTCTGACGAATCTGCACTGTGCAGAACCGCAGAGGAGCGGTGGCCACGTCCTGCCGGCAGACTGGGGTGTCTTGTGAGCGCGCGCACAATGCACGCCTTAATTTGCTACCGGCTATCAGTTAATTGCATCACGAGGCGGGCGCCACGTCCAAAGCTTCTCTGCTGCTGCACCGGCCTCTTTTGGGGAAATACGTCCCTGGTACAAATCTCACCTCTGTCATCGCTGGGCTTCTCGCCCTCGTAGTAATTAATCGATATTATTTCCTGTCCGTCACAAAATCAGTACGTTTAATCCAACAACTTTCTAAATCGTTTTAATACGAAATCGGTACTTCGTCTCCTGTGCAAAACATTTCTCAGTTTTATCGTCATCTTTCACGAATCGTGGTCCACTTTATCATTTCATTTCTTCGGAAATTGAATTCATCGTCTGAGCTTCGAATCTGGTCAATGTAGCGAAGCACTCGGAATTGTAAGTCACAGTGTTTTCGTAAATCAAACTGGGGCAAAATATGACATTTAAGTAAGTATTGTTTCTATCTAAAATGTATCTATAATTTATTCCAATTCTGAATTTTATTTCACTTGACCTTCAAAACAAGAGGATCAATGTCCATTAAGGGATCATACGGTACATGCGGACCGTACGTTGCAACACAATTCCGCACTGTCCCGTGGGGAGAGGACTAAGGGATGAAAAGAGGGAATAGGAGCAAGTGAATTAATAGACATCTAGAATATATGAATAATCCAATAACGAGTATCAGCTTTTTTCCCCGAACAAGAGCCACAAACTCGATGTAGATCATATTACCAGTTTTAATTGTGGAAATATACTTAGGTTAATATTAAATGGGACAGTTTGCCTCTTCGTGGGACACCCTAGGCAACTCTAACCGAACTGAATGCAGACGGCGCGGCGAGAGAGAGAGAGAGAGAGAGAGAGAGAGAGAGAGAGAGAGAGAGAGAGAGAGAGAGAGAGAGAGAGAGAGAGAGAGAGAGAGAGAGCAGTACTTAAGTTCCACTAACTGATTTACAAATATCTGTACATTCCCGTAACTCAAGTTTCAGCAAAAGCGGTTCATTTTCTTTTGATCTCGACATTCAGGATAATTAGATTGGTTTTTCCTTAATATTCATACAGAAGATAGCTTTACATATTCGACTAGAAGCAAGTTACTATTTACCTGAACAGGAGACTGTTTCTCCCCTAAACTGTGCACATAGTGGACCGTTAACTATCCGGAGGTTCAAATTCAAGTGTTTGAAAATCTATGGATTTAAGTATTGTAGTTGTCACACCCTAGGCTTACAAAGTACTTGAGCATCAAGACAACACACTTCCATGCACGTGGGAGGACTCCAACCTCCGACGAGGAGCAAACGCGCGCTCCGCAGCGAGGCGCCTTAGGGCGCTCGGCCATTCCATAGTGGCTGTCCGGGAGGAAATGCATAATTTTTTACTGTCAGACCCTTAGGTTCTGCGCCCTCCTATTTTGCGTCCCAATACACAATTTTTTCCTCACATCGTCATACTGAACATACTTCTTTCACTGACGTCTACACAAAATACACATCAATAAAAATGTTTGAAAACGGAGAGAGATAAAAATTGAAACGCAACTCAAACGCGGTGGAGCGTTTACATCCTGTGCGGATATCGATTGTGTGAGCCGAGTTTCTGCATAAGCACCACCATCTTACCGAGACAAACGAGAGTTACATTTCGCTGCTGCGTCACTTAGCATAGTGACGCGTGCTGCCGGTATTTACGTCCTTGATGGAAGTGCCCACAGAAGAATAAGAAGGTTCTCGGAGTGCCGCCAAGAACCGGTGTTCGCGCGGACAGGTCGACGGCCTCCGAGGAATTCCAGCTGACGCCAGACGGCTGACCACCACGCGCACAAGCCGGAAGACCTGTCAAGTCTACACTACCAAATGCGGCTACCTTGTCAACGGTCGCCTCTGGAAAAGCGACAAGCTGCATCATTACGTCCTGCATTTCCACACTACTTCAGTACCAGATTCATTTGTACAGACTCCAATAAAGGAAGAACACTTTTCGTAAGGGAACAAATGAAGCAGGAAGAACTCACCAAAACCCCAGTCTACATTTGAAAAGATTATGGTATTATTGGCCTCTTCTTTAGTGATTAGTGAGTTAGCTATTTCATGTCCAGCAATCCCAACACTACGCCCTTTTTGCTTCAAGTAGACTCAAAAGTGGAGACAGCAGTTCTTAGTTGTAGATGCGTGATGCTTGCTTTAGTGCGGACGGACACGGCGACTGGACGTTTGGCTGGAATACAGGGCGAGCCGTATAGTACAATGGTCGACGTGGAACGGCAACGTGCTTGGGTAGTCTTTTAAGCCCGTGTGCTGGGGGCACGGAACTGCCTAGTAAGCACCAAGTCCGGATTCGAATCTCGACTGTGGGAAGGAAAATAATCCTATTTCCACGTCGTATAATTACAACACCTACGAAAACCTGGCTCAAAGAAGAAAAAAAAGTCAAAAACTGACAGATTTCACCACAGCAGCACGAATGATAGAAATGAATAATAGAAATATGTGAACTGCTGATATGCATAACATAAATAGAAGTAAACTTACAGGTAAAGGAACGCCACAACGCATCTATAACAGAGGTCAGGATGATGCATTCGTCAAATGAGCTGTGTTTGATAATACAATTTTCTTATGTTGCTAGCAATGATATGACCAAGAGTTCAACATTAAAATTGTTTCCAGTGACCATTTTAGTATTTTAAGTAACAATGCGTATTCATACGTGCCCGAACCAACTAATATTGTCACTTTTTTAACGTTGCGTAGTTCCGCAGGCATTTGACCATGCCAACGAGCGAAGGAAACAATCAATCCTTAATTTGAGTAGTCACTGAAGGCATCATCAATAATAATATTCTGTCACATGCTGTGTCTTTCTGTAATATGATGGGTTACGTTGCAGTTCTGTTTTTCTTTTTAATTTTCATCGGGATTTTCTTAAACATGATTAAAAACATCTCGAGGAATATAACTGTCTCATTTCCCAATACGTTAGATACCTGGATTGATATGTAAGATTGTTACATCGGAAAGGTAGAAATCTTATGTATATTAACAGTATGAAAAGATGTAATTTGCATATGATAATGAAATACTTCGTCCCGAAAACAAGAGTAGACTGGACATCAATCTTCAAATGTCTATATCCAGGAATATTTCATTCAATGGACTCAACAAATTCCATGTAACAAAAAGCCAATATTAGATTATTGCCACGCACAGAACATGATTCCCAGTACCGTGCAGTGAAGTTTGCTGTCCTGGTGTCAGAACCGGAAACACTTTGCCCCAGCGCGGAAACAGAGCCGCCGCCGTAACGGCCGCAGGCTCCATTCATATGCGTAATAGTATTTAAGAAGTGCAGCCGGCCTGCCGGAATGACAATCAGCCATTGTTCCCGCGCTCTCGCAGCGCACCGCCGCACAAAGCCACCCGAGAGCCGCAGGTCAGGTTCACGAGTTCGCTTCCGTTTACGTTTCCACCAGCCCCACAACGGCAACCTGTCCAACATTTATCTGGGAGACTATCACTCGTTTTAAATACTTTAAGAGAACCCGTATTCACTACTATTCAGCCAGAACATCTTCACCACCCACCTATTACCTTTATAAACACGTCCAAGCGATAGAAGCGTCACCCGACGGGAAATGACAGCCAGTTAGACAAACCTCGATGCATGTATTATCAGCAAACATGCTGTCCGTATGTTGAATGGACAAGGCACGCAGGAGCGTTTCGAAAAGTGCACGACAAGTTCACCTAGTGTTGTGGTGCCTTCAGCAAGTGACGAAACCAAGATGAAACCACATCCTAACGGGTAACCCCTCGTTATAGATGGCGGACGTCCTTGACTGGTAAAACATCAGAGGCAGCGAACATCGGGCTTCGGTGCAGGAAAGTGTAAAAGTATCTCTCTCTCTCCGCAGCCGACGACTATCTCGTGTGAATGTTCACATGACATCGGCAACTACGACTAAAATGTGCTCATGGACCATAGTCGCTGGACGTTGCTGCAATGGCAGAGTGTTTGCGTGGTCTGATGACTCCTGATGAGATACTCATCATGCCGATGGGACGGTACGAATTCGTCATATCCCAGTGGAACAGCTACTTGTCAACGGAGACAAGCTGGTGGCGGTTCAGTTATGTTCTGGGGAAAACACTTCAACAGGTCCTATGGAGCTCGTGCAAGGCACCTTGACGGCCAAATAGCTGCAGATCGTGTGCACCCCTTCACGACGTTACGTTTTTCAACGGTAGTGGCATTTTAGACAAGATAATGCGCCATGTCTCGAGCCCAGAAGTGTGTCTGAGTAGTTTGAAAAACAACAGCGAGTTGCAATTGATAATTTGGCCTCCTAACTCGCTAGACCTGAACCCAACTGACATCACGGATGTGATTGAACGTTGCATATGTCATCGTCTTCTCGAAGGACCGAGCGAGGTGGCGCAGTGGTAACGCACTGGACTCTCATTCGGGAGGATGGTGGTTCAAATTCACCTCCGGCCATCCAGATTTAGGTTTTCCGTGATTTTCCTAAATCACTCCAGGCAAATGCCTTTGGAAGGGCACGGCCGATTTCCTTCCATATGCTCCGTCTCTAATTACCACGCTGTCGACGGGACATTAAACTCCAAGCTTGCTGCCTTCTCCTCGCGGGAATTTATGGCAAAATAGACTTCGCAGATGTGGTACCGACTCCCTTCAGCGACTTATCCAAGCCCCATAACTTCCATGCCAGAAGTTATCCCTGCCAGAAATGTACATACCGACTATCAGGAAGGTTGTCACAATGGTGTTACCGATAAGGGTTCATCATTAATACGACAAATATATTGCGTTACCAAAAGTCAGAGTTATTCTTCCAATCCAAGTTCGGGTAACGAGCCTAAGAATGTGCTACTCCAAACCCAGTATAAGCCCTTTTAGTATGAAATGTTACATAGTGCGGGTAAAATTATTTGGCGTTTAATGCCTTTCCACACTAATTTACCTAGCGTAAGTAATTTCTAAAGGGCAGAGGCGCTATACACTACAGGACTTTGAGCCTCTGTACTGCAATAAGATTATGTTTTCGCTCGACAAATTTTATAGGAATGAAGAAAAGAAGATGAGGATTTAACGTCCCATCGACAACCTGGTCAATAGAGACGGAGCTCATGCTCAAATTATGGGTAACGATGGATGAAGAAATTGGCCGCGCCCTTTGAAAGGAACCATCCCGGTATTTGCCTGGAGTGAAATAGGAAAAACACGGAAAACCTTAATTTGGACGGTGGATTTGTGACACAGTCCTCCCGAATGAAGATCCAATGTGTTACCATTGCGCCATCTCGCTCGGTGATAACTTTTAACCGCGTCACACTTCCACAACCAAATTCGCTAATCCTTGATTCATCGCGTTATATTCAATCAATCTATCAACGATTAAATCAATCTGCGCCAGAGATTTATTTTCTTTCCTATTCAAGTTAGTACCATTTCACTAGTTATCCAATTAGTTCAATATTCATCTGAAGCACCACATTCGAAGAGCATATAATCACTCTTCTGTGTCTTTTTCGTCAATCTACCTAACACTTCAAAATTATTCGATACTTAAATGTTTTTCAAGTTCTTCCCGTAACAAGTATACCTTTTGGATTGATATTTCTATCAACGTCAGTAATTTTGCTCCAAGAACAGTAAAAATTATCTAGTACTTTCAGTGACTGTTTCTTACTCTTCATGTAAACGACGGTACCCGAATCGCTTCAACAAATTTCATTTGCTTCCGTTATATCTTTGTTGTTGTTGGTATCGTCTTGCATTGCGTTATTGACTTTTTAAAATCCTCTACTTCCTGGCGTATTTCTATTATCTGCGAACGTCGAAGTAGCTATTTATCGTCCATGGAGTTAACTTCCCGAATTTCACGTTATTTTCCTTTACAGTTCGCTCAGTGGCCAAACTGAGCAACATCAACCATTTACGAAACCAACGTTCCCTGACAAACCCTGAACCAAAGTCAAAATTATGAAAGGAGGAAAGCCTCTAACTAGAAAAGTAAACTAAGAACGGGGAGAAAAAACAAGTATTACGTTTCTTGCTGCGGGGATTTTTTTTTTTGGGGGGGGGGGAGCAGCTGACATTTCATTCGCTTAATGTGCTCACCTAACTTTAATAACAAAACTATGTTTTCCGAATGTCGAAAATTCGGTAACAAATTGCATTTTCGTAGCCTGCTGTATGTAGTCTTAATACTTTGCTGAGTCAAAAGTAAATGAAAATACAGCGCAGTTCTTCAAGACTATATGGATGTAAGTTCAATGTCTATACCGGGAATCGTTTGCGATTTTCAGCGAATTGGACGAAATGTGCGACGACCCAGAAGTCCCGTGCGGGACGTGGCAACTTTGTGCCGCGCCTCCACGTGCTCTATGAGTGCTGTCAATCTGAACCAATTTTGGAAAGCCTACAGTGCGAGAGCCAGCTAATAATCCTGCTTCTCGAGAGGACGGAAGTTTCAGGCAAAGCCGCCAGCACGTCGTCAACAACATATGTCGTTAACAGAGGCTTACAAAGCCATTACGCTAATCGTTGGGAAACCATCGGACTGAGTAGTTTTCTCCTCTAGACACAATGCACTTGCTCATCTCATGAATACAAGGCAGGTACTTTGGAAAATCCACCGACACGTTCGGAGACAGCCTTTCTCCTAACGAGAAGGTTCCAATGTAACGCAGGAATGGTGGTCGGTGCCCTTCTGGTCCCCTCCGACAGCCATTATTAAAGAAAGCGTCCACTTCGTGCACATCTCTCTTCTTAGACTGGACAGTACACGTTCACAGGGGGGAAAAATCCGCCGGTGGCAATCCACGTGGAGCTACCCAATTGCGATACCGGATTAGAAATATCAAGGCACCTATTAGCAGATAATGTGGGGTGTGTCCAATCCTGCACCTTTGTCCCCAACAGTGTTAACAGCGGTCACACTTTCAATGAGATATCAATGTGGAAGACTGGCAGCCAATTCTCCTTCATTAGCCAAGATTGAAGAAAGTACTCAAGTTGTACACTGGTTCATTTAGCGTGTCTGGACAGCTAGGTTCATTTCAGGAATGTAATTGACAACATACCATTCCTCACAGATCCCACTTTAGCGCTGTAACAAACAGTTCCTCTAACGTAACGCACGACACTATGCTGTAAAATGTGTTAGCGCTGACTACAGAACGGTGTGCCATGGAAGAACATGCTATCTGGATAAATGCTTTCTTCTCGCATCAAATTTGCATGTAATATTTTTTTTTACTGCTATGCTGTGATCAGGAGTAGGCCATTTAGTACTTTATCAGCTGAGCCAATTATGTAACTTCCACATGTCAGCAGCCTCGTGCCGATATCTGTGATTAACACTGTCAGCAATTCTGATTTCAATAGACGCTGAATACTTTCCTGGGCCCTTATAGTCTTTTCTAAGCATCACTAAGATTACATTGTTGTATGTTCTGTTATCGGTGGCTTCTTTGATGACAAAATCTCATTAAATAGTTGAACAGATCATCAAACAGTCGTTTGTTTATAAGGCTATGTTCGGCAATGGCCAATTCATCGAAACCGCTCAAATCTATGGATTCAAATCACATCTGTGTATAGAAGCTGGAATGTACGGACGAGAGATCGCCGCAAATCTAAGTGTAATAGACATTTTTCGTCGTCTGTGCGCACAGTGAACGAGAATGGCTAACACGCCAGTGGTCTGGGGAATCCACTATCAAAATGTTCAAATGTTTGTAGAAATTATGGGACTTAAATACGGGGTCATCAGTCCCTAAGTTTACAAACTAGCTAAGACTTAAGGACGGCACAAATATCCAATATCCATGACGGGGGGGGGGGGGATTCGAACCCTCGACCGTAGTGGCCATGCAGACCGTGACTGGAGCGCCTCAGTCCCCTCGGCCACCGCGGCCGGTTAATCTACTATCGATATTTATAAGAGGCATACTTATTTATGGAAAATGAAAAGTAAATAGTAAAAAAATATTGTGACCTAGACATCACTGCTACCGGGAAAAGAGTTATTAATAACAATTTCGTTGTGAACTGTATATCAAAAAGAACTTATAGTTTCCAAACAGCTTCGGTCTAGTTTAGGACGATACGAAGTTTACAGACCAAGTCTATGGTATTTTGGTAGCTCCCACAGCCACTGCCTAGACAATTTCGATCGGTTTTTCAATTTCTGGCGTTTTGTTTGCAAAACGCGTTGCGAACAGCCACTTGCTAGTGCGATTTTTCTACATCGACAGATGCCGCGCGGGAGAGTTTGCAGTAATCTGAAGACCCGTCGACAAGCAACGATTAGCGAGCGCAGAGATTTGCACAGACACATCGTTGAGTGTGGATTGGCCTTACAATCAATAGCATAACGCAGGGAATTTTCGTTGATGGTAAAACAAATTAAACGATTTAAACCACAAGTCGCAGTGGAGTGTGGTTGCGTTTTCCATGTTCCCAACTGCGAAGCAGAATAAAAAACTTTATATTTGGGGAAAAAATCCATAATGTACGGTGTGGCTCGTCTGGACTAAACATGTAGAGGTCTGGGTTTGGACATTTAGCCAGTCAGTAACACCTGTCACATGTATGAAGTGACTGGACTGACAAATTGTAGATACCGAAGTCTCCCCCAAACAGTGAAATTAGCACACGTTGTTGCACTTGTTTAATTGTGGAGGTGCTGGCTGGCAGTGGCTGCCTTGTCTGGATATTTTCGGGGCGTGCGGCGCCAGCGCGGCTCATTAGCCGTGCCGCCACCTGCGCCTATTTGCATTCCTGCCTAACACTTGTCGAGCACACCGCGCGCCGCGGCAGCACACGGGGCCACGCTGGGGTTCGCCTGCTGCTTCCTCAAAAAAATCTAATGTTTGTAAAGCTTATGGGACTTAACTGCGTGGTTATCAGTCCCTAAACTTACAAACTGAAACTTCCTGGCAGATTAAAATTGTGTGCCGGAACCGAGACTCGAACCTGGGACCTTAGCCTTTCGTGGGCAAAGGTCCCAGGTTCGAGTCCCGGTTCCGGCACACAATTTTAATCTGCCAGGAAGTTTCATATCAGCGCACACTCCTCTGCAGAGTGAAAGTTTCATTCTACTTATGAACTAACTAATACTAAAGAAAGCACAAACATCCGTGCTCGAGGGAGGATTCGAACCCCCGACGGGGAACGGTCTCGCTCATCGGAGCATAGCGCCTCGATGCACTCTGGCACTCCGTCGCGGCGTTGCCTCCTCATTCTTGCTCGACGATTTCCGCGGCACACCGTCTCTGTAGGCAAGTGGTTACAATCGCTGACTTATCTACTTTGCAAGCTCAGAGTCCTAGCGATCTTGTGAGGACAGAGGTCAAGTCATACATGCCAACATTCGAAACAAAAAATCTGTGCAGTCTTTAGAAAAATCAGATTTGGTCTATCAAAACCTGTGGCTCATTTTCACATTATGAAAACTAATTTAATCCTTTTCCTGTGATCTCACTATGTTGTATAATGGCCACGAAAATATGAAACACTTATTCTTAATTGAGCAAACCGGTCCAACGCTTCCACTGTTCCAATAACCGAAGTAACTCGGCACAGAAAGACAACGGGTGCGCAAACGTTTCAAAATTTTCCCCTCTCTCAACCTCATTAAATTATTTCAGCTTATATTTTCTCTTCGTGGTTCTTCGCAGATAATTGTTTTTGTCCAGGAAATAACTGTCAGTCTGGAATGGCGGACAACACTTTTTCAGCGAAATTTAATAGGCTAAATGATACATCAGTGTTTCCACCGTGTGAAACCTGAATATTTTTGCCATAGTGAACATATACCACAGAATCGAAATCCCACTATCACCTAAAAGAGTTGTTCACATTTCCACAACTAGCGTATGAAACTGACACGTAACTATCCATTCTCGCGGGAAAGGGCAGAAATATCCCACATCCGACACCGAATTTCTATGAATTTTGATACGTATATCGATTGAAGTAACGAGTTTTCATACGACTTTCGACTTTTTTTAAAAACCAAATATAATGTTTTACAATAAAGGTGAAAAATTTGAACGGAAAAATTAGGAGGTAAGAGAAAAAGTGAAAAATCGGAAGACTCCCGCCTAAATTGAGAGAGTTGGCAATATGGAACATGATGATTGCGCTAATGATCAATACTAAAACTGAAGCCGTCGATCTAACGGGACGCAGAAATATTTTTGCCAGACTGTGGGTCAGGAGATATTTGATACATCTGTTCTCCATTCACACAACTACACATTTAAGGAACGTAGAATAGTAAGCATTGCGAGCATATGCATAAGCAAGTCTCTAGCTTAATGAAGGGCCATTCCTCCACTTGCCCAATGAGTCGTCTGCCATTCAAATGTGTAAAGCATACAAACAAATGACAATCGAATTTTATATTACACTTGACTCAACAGAAACAAATGAGTTTCCCACACAAGAAATCACTGTAAAGAAACCAAAACACGTATTTGGTCTTAATTCCAGGCAGCGCACCGTATTCGTTTCTTTACATATCAAAATAGGTAACTGTATATGAGGAGAGTGTTATAAGATCATCGTCGAAGACAGTACATAGAGCAGAACGCAAATGATAAATGTATTTCTTGCATAACCATATGTTGTCGAGATAATGTGAACAACCTCGCGATATGATACGCAGAACTGATTTACCAAATCTACGAGACAAGATCCCAAATGATTTGAACTGACTACATGACCCGAGAAGTGGAAAAGGTTTTTCTACCCTTAAACTTCAAAAAGGGTAGAATAAGTTTCTGGCAAGCCTACAATTATCTGTGACTTAAAAGTAATATATTTCTCATGGCTTTTGAGTATGAAGTGAGTGTAAAAAGCAAAGGGTCGCGTGTTGTTCGTAGTCTGAGGCCTGTGGACGGCAGAATCAGCAGCCTCAATATCAGTAGACCTCTTGCTGCTTAGGGAGCAGAGGTCGACCACTTCCCGATAAGACCAAGTCTTTTCTCGAGTAATCAACATGGCGTTACTAACCAACAGCACACTGAGTGGGAGATCTCAATGTGTAACTCCACGGGATGCGGCTTAGAGTATATGCTCTGACACAGACGCAATAGCTTACTATTGAGTGCAATTAAGCAATACTGTCACAGAAAATAAGAGGGCAATAAGTTACAGCTTAAGTTTCGCATGTATTAGTACCAGGGAGACATGATACAAGAACTACTACCAATCCCACCGGAAAGACTGCATCCCGTCCTACATTGCGAGAACTGACCTCAACGTGAAATATTATTCCAGCTAATGCTAAGCAGATATACTCAAAAAGTGCAATCTGCATTCCGATTTTTTTAGGGATTGTTTATTCAGCGTACATCATAAATATTTATTGTTACTCGGTTTTTTGTCAGAGTAACAATGTTTAGAACTTAATAGTACAATGAAAGTATCATTTCGTACTGAACCGCATGCAAAGAAAAAGTTTTAAATTTTGTCGTCGGATGTAAATGGACTGTGATGGCAGTAATAAGATCGGAAGATGGACTGCGACTGCTATGTCAATCGAAACATGTATCTTTGAATAAATGAGTTTTTTATGCTGAATAAGCATCTGCAAAATGAGAAATATTTTATAAACAAGGAAGATGATAAAAAGTAACGGAAGACGAATTTAGTAATTGATAAATATATTTTCACAGGGGTATCTGCTGGCGGTAGAATAAAATTATTAGGCTTCACTCTCTCCGGATGCTATATACTTTTTGCGGAAGAGAGGGATCGTATTGTCAAAGAATAGTATCTACTAGCAGTATAAGGCATCGAGACTGTTGGGTCTCCAATGCAATACGCCTATATACCCAAGAACCGCCACACTAGTTTAGCTTGTTTTGCAGCGTGATCTGGACAAATTTTGGGCTTCCAGCGATATTCTCCTCCCCCCCCTCCCCCAATGGGACAGACATACCATTTTAACAACCTGCATTTATCGCTATCATTATCCACTATTATCTTCAGTAAATTGTTCATTATTAGCATGTAAATCATATCTGATCTCTAACGATGCACAATCAAACTGCTCGAAAGATATAAAAACATCACAGCAAGTACTAGATACGTCTCTCTGAGTACCAGTAAAGATAAAGGAATCTTCATCCCGAAGGTTGGTTTGGATATCAGGAGTTTTACTAGGCACGGCCCTGGTCTAAGTGGTAAGCCTTTGGTTCCTTTGACCTTGAAGTGACTTGCAGAGAGTGATGCCTACTGTTTGATGCAGCAGTTCTAACAGTAGTAATTTCTCACACTGAACAGCGTTGCTCGGTGGCAGTGCCAAGGATCGCGGGTTCGATCGCCGCTCAGTCCTAGAATTTTTATCCTTCACTTTCCACTTCTCTCACCTGTCACCGTTGGTGATGTGGAAAATGTCGAGTTGACCCGACGTTAGACTGTAGGTCTCCCTATACTTGCGTAAGACGGTTCAAAGGTGTGAGGAAGGAAATGGCATACCACATCCTAACAGGACCGTGCATAGTAAAGCATTGTGGTGTTGAAACCAATCTTCAGGTTATTGACTGATTTACGTGTACATTTTACACTTTGTTGAAAAGATAAAATCAATCAAATGTGAAGGCCGTAAATACCTAGGAATTACTATTACTTCAGACTTAAATTGGAAAGAACACGTAGATAATATCGTGGGAAAGGCGAACCAGAGACTGCGTTTTATTGGCAGAACCCTTAAAAGATGCAATAGAACTACAAAAGAAACTGCGTACACTACACTTGTCCGTCCATTTTTGGAATATTGTAGCCCTGTGTGGGATCCTTATGAGGTGGGTTTCACGGAGGACATCGAAAGAGTCCAAAGAAGGGCAGTTCGTTTCTTATTGTCACGGTACAGGGGAGACAGCGTTACGGAAATGATACAGGATCTGGGATGGGAATCAACAACAACGGCGTTTATCGCTGCGGCGTGGGCTACTTACGAAAATACAATCGCCAATATTCTCCTCCGAATGCGAAAATATATTGTTGACTCCCACTTACATAGGTAGAAATGATCATCAGAATAAAATACGAGAAATCAGCTCGAACAGACATTCAGGTATTCTTTCTTCCCGCGCGCTATTCGAGAATGGAATGGGAGATAAACAGTATAATTGTGGTTCGATGAACCCTCTGCAAGGCACTTAAATGTGATTTGCAGAGTATCCCATGTAGATGTACATTAACCGAAGACAGAGAGTAGGGAGAAGTGATATCGGACACACACACACTATCCAAGGATTGATTGCGGATCAAACCTTGTTACCACCCACCGGCTGAGCCAGAGAAAGAGCTAGCACTGACTGGAGAAACTCACCAGTGTACACGTCCCGATAACAAGTGAAGTAACTGAATTTATGCTTTCCCGGTGTATACAAGTGACGAGTTCTCGGGCTTCAAGCCGCGTGGCAGCTCCCTGTAACCGCGGTGTTGCTACGAGTGACGTACTCGTCACCTGGTAGACGTCGCGGCCAGAAGACAGTGCCAGGCGGCTGGAAGGCCGAGAGCTGTCGGTCAAGTGGAGTAGCGTACGAGTAGCGCTGTTGTGGCGGCAGCGGCAGCGGCAGCGGACCGACCTTGTGGCGTGGCGTGCTGACTGCCGTCCGGCGGCGACTGAGGCTGGCGCGGAGCTGCGCTGCGCCCCGCCACGCTGCCGGCCGCTTATCGCCGCGCCGCAGACTCCTCGACCCGGCCACCGCAGCCTTATCAACGACACCCTCCCGCCGAGACACACCTGTCACGCCGGCCTCTCAAGCGCTCGCCACACTTGTCGCGCACTTGACGGACACACACATGTCGCGTTCCTCCATATTTCCTCGTGCCGGAACGGCACATCGTTTGGACCACCCAAGTATAAAGCATAACTGCTTAAAAGTAATACACGAATACGTTCGCCGCGTTCGTTCGTTCGCTCGCTCGCATTCGGCTGCTCGAATCGCTGCGGGTCGGATCTTCGCGGGCGCAGGACGGAATCCTCCAACGGCAGGTAGGCGATCAGGGGACAGGACTGAATCCTCCCGAACTAGCACAATGGAACCTCCGGCAGGTACCAGCCACCACCCCCGACCCAAGCCCTTTCCAGCCGTACTTGGCACTTCAGTCCACGGCAGATCGCTTAAAAGTGATGTCCTCCGACGCCCTTGAAGTTTCAGTCAGTAGAAATGAAGGGAAAGTGTTACTTCTGAAAGGTTACACTTTCGGATTTCAGAAATTGTTGTAAAGTGGTGTAGCGCGATGGACGTGCAACATTAAGGGTTGCAAAAGTTTTATTAAATCAATTTCTATTGAGTAGCTGGATGTTGTGGACATTCATGAAGACCAAAACCACGCAGAAGTGCAAAAAATTTAATAAATGAAATCAAGCTTCTAGTGGGAATCGAACCCGAGTCGCAAAACTAGCAATCTGATCGCTTACCTACAATGCCCCAGCACCTCATTTAAGAGTATTGCTCATAATACATACAATATCCGTGAAAGTCTTTCAGGAGTATTTCCAATATTCCGATTTACTATTAAGGCAAGTTTTATTAGAAACTACAGATGTTCATAACTTGCTTCTATTCACATTAAATCAAGCCAGTTCAATGAGACTCATGTCCCGCTCTCCCGTTGAAAGCAGAATTTCTTCTTCCTTAGGAAAAAAATTAGCCTGCCTTGTCCTCTGTTTACAAATTCAACGCTGTATCAAATAAACGTGTATACCAACTGCTGAAAATACTGCACAGATTTATCAATTGCGAGTAAAACGTAATCTTTAGATTGTAATAATCAAAGTGATATTACTGTACGTTTACTCTGACTCTAAAGTTAACTGGGGCTTAATTCTCACTCTTACTTTACTGTACAATGTAGGAACATACACTGGAACAAATGCTAGATAGCTTTGCTTGCCTGGAATATTCATAAAGGTCTGGCCACACACTCTGGTCTCGGGCCGCCACCAACTTCCTGCTGAAACAGTCTATGGGAGGATTCAGTCCCGTCCTTTTCCACGCCCTTGCAGGATCGGGAGGATTCAGTCCTATTTTTTCTGACCGCGGGAGGAATGGATCCTGCGCCCATCTTCGCTACTCGTCGCGCACGCCAGGCCTCTTTCCAACGATGACACGACGCGGTAAAGGGGGGCGCGGAAAAGTCTCGCCTTCTCGCCGCTGCCATGGAACTCCTTGCAGCTGAGGTGCTTGTTACGCAGGGAAGAGGAAGTAGCTAGAAGAGGGCCGAGCAGTGTTACAATTGTCAGCAACTTGGTCACGTTGCCAAGTACTGCAAACGAGCAGCGGCATGCATGAAATGCGCACAACCTCACGACACTCGCGAATGCAAGAAACCTCGCGATGTTGCGCCATCCTGTGTCAACTGCGGTGGCGCGCACACTGCGAGTCACCGCAAATGCCCATATATCACGGGATGGAAACTACCCAAGAGGAATCGGCGGACACGACGTTCCGACGCTTCAACAGCGTCGAAACCCATTTCACCAGCGGCCGCATCGTCTCTTCCCTCCGTGGATCGAGGCGCACTTGGCTGCTAAGGGAGGCATGGAAATCTGAACTTGCTGCTGTTCATCGCCAGCTGCATAGCATGCGAACTGAACTACGATCTCTAAAGGAAGCATCTCTCTGAGCTCCCTCCACCACGGGGACGCGGGCGGGAATAGACGAAACGACACAAACGGAAGACACAGCGGCGCCTACCACGTCGGTGCTGCACGACGTCGAAATGGTAACACGCGTCGACGTTCAGCCTGCGACGGTGCAAGCTGTTATGGACGTGAGTTTACCAGAAGAGAAACTCCCGGATGTCACCGCCCCCTCCCAGGTGTGGGGGGGGGGGGGGGGGTCGTCGGCAACTTCGGGTGCTTCGGCCGACGTCGACGAAGACGACACAGTGTTCCTCAGGCACTCGCCATGATCTAACGTTCCATCGACGATGGCACCTACCCTCACTGGGACACGCCATTCCCTCTCACACCCCGAGATGCTTTGCCACCCTCACCTTTCCTGCGCGTCGGCATTCGCTCAGAATTTTACAGCAGAATCCACTCCTGGTTATACCTCAACTACTTTCCAGTCGACCTTGACCTATGTCGGTGTCCTGTCTTCACCCATGACCAATGGGACATTTCTCTGGGACCTCCTGGGTATTGCTGGCTCCGAGGTAGCGGACTCTGCGAAGATATTAGAGCCCCCACGGCCTGGCAACACAATGTACATCAGGTGGACGCCGTCAAAGATCAACCCGCCACAACAGGACAGGACGCCGCCAAGGAAGAAACCATCACGGCGGAAGTGAAGTCCTCCGCCACCGAGGCGGCCCCTGCCCCCACCCCCACGACTTTAGGACACGGGGGCAGAGGTCACCGCCTCCCGAAAAGGGCGTATGGCCGCGTCTTCGAGGCACGTGACGCCCAAATACAAGAGAATTACCTGGAATGTCAACATAGCTACTAGCAGGCGGAACCTTCGGGTTAATACTGCACCAATTTCGGTCAAATCAGAAGCCCTCAGAAGTTCATCAGGTAATACACGAACACTTTAAACCTCTCATGCGTCACGTCCTCAAATGAGTACACTTAAATTTTCTCTCATTTATGTAATCTTTTACATCTTAGGTGACCGTAAAAGTACCGGTACATTATATGAGGACTAATAATGAACGCCAGAATGTCTCCTAGACGGTAGTGTTTATCGTATACAATATAGTGTGCACTTTTCATGTAAAATGTAGCAGTTTTCGCACTCACTGTCTTCATTTGAGGACATCTTCCAACTTGTCTATGAAACTATGTTCAGTTAGATAAATTATGATGAATTCCGCACAAGGTAGGTCTTAAGTTACCAAATACTGTATAAGAAATTTTTTATTTATTTTCCGGTTCATAATTCGTGCATGAGAGGGTTAAGGGGTGATTTTTCCCACCGTGTACAAATTTCAGGGATTGTGGAGAGGATATGGGACAAAAAAGTCTAATGACCGGAAATGTACGGTTTCCATGGAACACACCATTCCTTCAATATTATCGTCTTACAGAGATTGCTCTACCATGAACCCACAGTTAATGTGGTGGTTCAAATGTTTGTATAGCTTATGGGACTTAACTACGGGGTCATCAGTCCCTAAGCTTACAAACTACTTACGAACTAGCTAATACTAAGTTTATTTTAATTTTCCTCCGTCAACAGGTGGGCGATGTCGCACGTTACATTAAATAGGGTGAAAAATAGTGGCATTGATATGTAGCGACATAATATCTCATACTACTGATATGAAAACCTTCAAAACCCCAGTATTATGAAAAACAACTTCAAATGCCGGCGTAGATATCGCACGGATTAACATCCTGTACAACGTTTAGAAGATTGCAGCCAACACTGAGCGCGAAATGGAGGCTCGTATTTGGTCAGGAAATATGGCTTTGCAATACTGAGAAGAACGAGTTCTGGGACATTACGTCATGTACTGAACCGACGCTATCGCTACCTAACAGTGACACTTCAATTCCGCTGTGTTGTGACAGCATCCCGTTCCACCGCCACTACAACCGCGCTGAGACAGCAGCATAACTTTACGAGATGTATTTATCACGGCTGACTTTACATCAATAACCAACAGCATCATTTCTTATCCGGTGAATCACCTTTAAATAATTCACACGCAAACGGGACATTTTAATTTCCGCACAGCTTGTGCGCCTGGTATTCTGTTGTTTCCTTAGATAACAAGCAACCTCAAATGTGTGTATTAACGATTTGTAGACCTAACGAAAAAGAACAGGATTTAAATAACGTTTTTAAGAAAACACAATCATTCTGCTTTAGGAAATAACCGAGGGCACATCAAATAATGTAAGGAACGGCCCACATTTATTTGTAAAATATGTTGATGCACTGGACCACACAGGAACTAAATTTTACTTTTATTATATTTCTTTAGTGGTCAGATTTATTTTTTGGCTGAATATCTCCCTTTTCTGTACACACAGTGTTAAATTGCAGATACTAATTACTCCTGTTGTTTTTGAATCTCGATTGGCGTGTCGACGAACGTTCTTGTTATGAATCTCCTTTATTTTACCGCAACTTTTTTTAACAAGTGCACATTGCCAGCGTATTTTCTGATGACTAAAAGAATGCTAGAGTATTTCTTGAGGTTTGGAAATGCTAATTCCCCAATCATACTTTGAAACAAAGCTGTTCATGATAGTAGCATTCATGTAAGAAAAATATTCTTCTGCGTCTCATTGCGTCACCTATAGCAAGAGATCCAAATAAACGCTAACGAACTTTATTTATACCTAGGCGTCTTTCTTTTCAGAAGTTTGCTTTATGAGGTCGGGAGACAACTTGCACATTTATATTCGCACGTGTATTAGACTTACGCATAATAGTTCGCGATCAGGATCGCTCACTTTAGTTCGTAGCTCTGCCGCGAAGTAGTTCGTTCTTTTAGTTCGTCCGCTCCCAGTGACGGCTGAGCGGCGTGGTCTGCGCATGCAGGTGGAGGGAGAAGTTCCCCCACCTAGCTGCTTCATGCGCTTGCTGCTTGAGTCGCTAACGATAACCAAAAGAAACAGTTTGTGGATAATTTCTCGCGTTTAAGTTTAGAGTTATCTCTATATCTTGGCATTGTTGGATATTGTAGAGTGCAGAATACTTCAAAACAAATATTTTAGCACTGAACTATGAAATCTAGCAGGCAGACACTCACCTCGAAATGGCTCTTATCAGCAGAAGGCTAACACATGATTTTTAAATCTGCTGCGCGCCCTCTCGCTATTGCCCGTCGGTCTTCGGAAAAGAATCCAACGAACTACGAAACGAGATACGTTTGGCATAATAGTTCGCGGCCGAACGCGCATATCTTAGTTCGCGACCTGTAGCTCTCCGTTTAGTTCGCAGCTCGGCCGCGAAGTATGTCGCTCATTTTAGTCCGTCCGCTCTTTTTGGCTTTTGCTACCGCTACTAAAGGAGCTCTTTCTTTTGTTATGACAGCTTTTTTATATAATGATCAGTGTTGCCCAAGCGTGTGCTATTGCCCGTATTTTTGAGCAATTAGACATCAAATACTCAAGCAAATAAACCAGTTATTTACACGAATGGGTGATACAATTATATTCAACTACTGTGCATACAGAGTACTCTTAGTATCCTATTTTTAAAATGGATTTCTTTATTTAATAGGTCACTGAAGGAACATTACCAATAAATCACGCGATGCTGCGCGCTCTCACGTCCTCCCGCTGTTCCCCGTTAGTCTTCGGAAAAGGAGCGGACGAACTAAGAGGCGAGGGATCTGCGAACTAGTTCGTGTAGTTTGCCTGTGGGAACGCTCTTCCGAACTAGTTCGTTCGCGAACTACACAAGACTACCGTGTATAGTAGGCTGCAACGGTGTCGTTGCGGTGACACTTTGGGGAGACGCACGATGCTGACATTTAGGGCACGTTTGTCCCGCAGCCCAGCTGATAAGCGCACACTTAACATTACTGCCATTCGGCGTACGACGCTATTGCACTGCCCAGCTCCCTACTGACCCGGCTACAGAAACACACAACGTTTTACATAAAATCTATTCCTAAGTAGAATATACCTACCTTAAGTATCTGTGATCCATTACACGGATCGTCACCACTCAAGTACACTTACTTAATAGCTTAATATAAACAGCTGGATGAGCGAGAAGATTGAATACGTTCTAGGAGTTCATTGGGGAACCCATATTACTTGGAACGGTACAAACCAAGTCTTCTGGACTTTTTTCTAATTTACGGTATCCAACAGTTTCCAACTCAAATTAGTTAATGGAAATAAATCCTTGTAATGAAACCGTGATCATTATGACATTCTGACATTAAGACAACGCTTAAGCATATATACGTGTTACTACTACTACTACTACTACTACTACTACTACCATAAACATTCTGAACGAAGTTCAAACATTAGACATTTGAAAATAGATAACAGAAACAGTTTCACAGCCGGAAGAGAAAAAGCAGGAATCTTTAACGTCCCCGCGACGCTCATGAACAGTGTTATTCAGCTGCTCCTTCCACTGCACGTTTTATGCAACCATACCATTGTCTGTCAACTCAGGACCGAGGAAGTACGACCCCACTCCATTAGATCAAGAGTTGCTGCTACAGGGTATTTCGCAACGCTGAACCGACCCTTCTGCGCGCTCTTCAAATCAGGTCTACCACAAACGATGAGCATCGAGAACCCTAACAAACGGCGGACGAGGAAAAATAGTTAATTGACTTATTTATAATACATGCAGTTGGACTCCCAAACTGTCTCTCGATAAGGAGGTGCTGATGATTTTCGAATATAAACTGGCCCATGAAACGAAATTGTTTCGGAAATACTTTCGTTAAATCCTATTTGAAACATTTTTGTGGTCTATATGTTTGTGATAGTCCCCTATTGCACATCCCGTAGCGTAAAAACTCTTCTTTCGATCCACATTAAGAACAATAATCCTGTTGCGCCCACTAACATTGTGCATGGTACCATTAACAGCAGGACCCTCAGAACATTTTCTACAATTAATGTTATTGTCAACAAAATTTCACCTATATAAAATATCCAACTTTCTGGTTTGCTTTACCGATTTCATTGCTTCGACCTAATATTTACATCTCCAGTGAATTACATCCAAAATCTTACTCTTAGTAACATTTCTTAGCCTCTTGTATAAAATATCCTTCTGCCAAGAAACAATCGCACTGGTGTGTTTAGGGCAACTTTATGCACGCAACACGTAATATTCTCTCTGGTCGCAACTCAACAGACAGCCAAAATAATTGTGTTTAGCTTTGAAAAAACAAACTAACTTTTACTGTTATATTTCTCCCATATTTTCATAATCTTTTTCCGTTAAAATTTTATCACCTTTCTTGCAGTGGTAGCTTGTCCTCGTTTTTTCAAGATTATTTTCTTTCCCTGCGCGGGTGTCAAATCGCCGTTATTTTTGCAGATATCGCTGAAACGATCGAGATATGAAGGGGATAAATATAAAAAATAAAAAACGCAAGAGAGCAAAGTCAGAACTTACTCCTCTACAATTTCGATTATTCAATGAACCGTTAACCCGTTATTTTCATTTAAATTTATAGCTGTTAAAAGGCGATCACAAAGGCCCACTTTTAGTATTACTACCGTAACCTGAAGTGGGCCGATACCTATCAGTTCAATGTTTAAATCATTACTTATTACACGGTTACTAGCTGTAAGCATTAATTTTGCTCTTTTGGTCCTAAGAAGGGCCGATTTCTCAGTAGGCCGGATAAATACGGGACAGCTGTGATTCAAAACTGCACTGGCAGTGTCCACTAACTTGCTTTTGCACTCTATTTTGAAATCATCTGGTGGGTAATATCGCCCATTAGCAAGAAACAAATCCTTTCAATCCTTTATCTACGTTCGTCTACTACACGTCTATGTTATTAAGTCGTGTCTAGTGCACGACTCAAGAAAACTAGGTAACAATGAAGTAAATGATTAAGACGTCGAAGTGACGGTGTATGTACTCCAATCTGTTCATAACAAGACTATAAGCAATGAAGCGTGGTTAGAACGCCGGCGTTTCGGGTCAGACTACAAGCTGTGATAAGAACTGGGGCAAAATGGGCGCTCTCTTCGATCACTACACCTGTATCTCAATCACAACGCACAGTTGTTCATACCTACTCACGGCAGTTGAAGATACACTGAAGAGCAAAACACTACCTACTCAGTTTCGTGTTGGACCACCTTTGGAACGCAGTACAGCGATTTGGTTGGCCTCCTACGTCAAAAAACAGGTCAAGCAATTCATATGAAATACAGCAGGTTGGTTGTGGGCGGGAACACGGTGTTCTGCAGCGTCTGATATACATGTTTCACAGTTTTCCAGGCGACTGTTGCAAGATTCTGGCCTTGTTCCATCCACCTACGCTCAAACATCCACATTCGATGTTCCGCGGTGGGGCGTGAACGTAGAAGCCAGTGTTGCCTACTGATAGTTTCGCGGTCTTCGAACAACGAAGTACGCGACAGCCCGGAACGTTCGTCGATATCGAGATGCTCGTCCCCAGGCATTTGTCGGGTGCCATTACGAAGAATGTGTGTGTGTGTGTGTGTGTGTGTGTGTGTGTGTGTGTGAGAGAGAGAGAGAGAGAGAGAGAGAGAGAGAGAGAGAGAGAGAGAGAGAGAGAGAGAGAGAGAGAGAGAGAGAATAGATTTGGTTTCCAAACTTTTCGTAAATGAGTAAAGTTTGTAAATATGGAAGCCGAAATTGTGAACCGGTAAATAAGGGAATAGCTGAACAAACCTCTCTTGTCAGTTGTCTTTAGGCATGTAGTATACTTTCTGCTTCATTTGCGAAAAGCTTCACTGCTATATCCTCTATATACTCTTACGACTTGAACTTACTTTAATAATAACAACAATAATAAACGGTAATAACGGGAAATGCACACACTGTCTCAATACACTCACCTCTTCATAAAAGTTTCGGATGTGCACTTTGGGTGACTGTTCTCGGTATGTCACCGAGTATGTACATTGATATTGCAACCAGTTTCACACTGTGCCTCGTATGCACGCCTATCATCGTGTTAGCTTTATGCCAGTATGGGTATAAAGGAACTGGCTCCACTATATCCAGGATGGATGAGTGGATTGTTGATTATAGAAATAGTGGCCGGTATTGTGTTTTGTCAAAAGTTTATTTCATCGTTATCTGCAATGACACCTGACACTTCCTCAAACCGCATAGGAGCTCCGCGACTGCCCACTGTATTACAGTAACTGTTGACATTTGCGACTGCTTGGGTTGCATCAGACAGTTTAGCATTAGGTTCCTTTGATGTTTACTTTCGTGGATGGTTTAGAACGTCCTGTATGGTAGTATCTAATAACAACATGACAGCTTCTTAGGCCTAGCAATCAACGTGCACAAAGTGCCACCTGTTCACATTCGGGCAAATTTCAAATTGTTTAATTACATAGAGGGGCATACAGTCAGTCACGGAGGTGGACCCGCTGACTGCAGATGCCCGAATTCACGGAAGACTGTACGGCAGTGTAGTCCTTTAGTCGACACTACGATCCAATTGGTAACATAAACATTACACACGCAAGTCGCGTCAAGACCAGCACTAGGCGACCCAACAATCCCACGCCGGATCTCCTCACCAAAAATGCCACACCATTTCATTTCTATCTTAAATTTATAAGTGGACGAATTTATGTGAAATATAAAACTGAAGTTTGTGTGGAGAGAGAGAGAGAGAGAGAGAGAGAGAGAGAGAGAGAGAGAGAGAGATGTACAGTTCTATTTGGGCATCAAAATAACGGTCATTGCGGAGTTAGTGGGTAGGGCTATATTAAATGCAGCAGTTTGTACTTAGAAAAACAATGCTGAGAGATAAATATAATTTCTAACGGTATTTGGATAAATTATAGGCGTATATGGAATTTAAATGACATAGATGAAAGCAGTTAGTAGCTACTGAAATGGGTAGCCACAAAATTCTGAAGATTAGATAACTGTCCTGGAAAGAATCTAATGGACGACGGTGGATCTTTCTAACTCAACGTTTTAGAGAGGGAACTGGGGGGGGGGGGGGGGGGCGTTAAAAATTCTAGGGAATCGAAGGCTTAAAACTATAAGCAAGTACAGATGCAATAGCTCTGCAGACGAAAAGATTTCCTTAAGACAGGATAGAGGAGTAAGCACACACACACTGCAGCCTGTAGCGTCATTGGTCTCTCCTAGACGCATTATGATCAGTCTTGACTTACAGAATGGAGTGACGAGGGCGACAGGCAACATCGGGGCAGCGGCCATCTCGTGTACCGGTGCGACTGCTACTGAACGAGCGGGCGGCGGCAGCGTGGGTCGTATAATGCGCCCATAATCCGTTATCGCGCCACTGCGTCCCCAAAGCGGCCAAGTTGTCACGGCTCCAGGCGCGCGCACAACAGTCAATTTGTCCGGTCCGGAGCACGGTCGCGAATATTACAACGTTGCTGTCATGTGGCGGGCAGCAGCAGAGCTCGCAGGCAGATTGAAAAAGCTGCACATACTCTACAAAACAATACCGTCCACTATTTCTGTTATCAACAATCATACATCCACCGCAGATGTAGTGGAACAAGTTCCTTTATGACAATTCTTAAGACACGTCTGTGACGTAAAAGATCGTGCTAAAAAATGAGCCAGCGTTTCGCCATTTTGAAGTCATACCCATGGACGAGGTGGATTCTATTCAGCGCAATATCTAGCGGTAAGATAATGAGGTGGAGATGTTCCCAAATGTCAATACCTCCGGAGAGGACGACCAGTACTGGTTGGTTGTCTGGGACAGGAGCAAACTCTGTATACCCTCAATTACACACTGCGAAGGTTCTGCGTATCTCGACGAGAACTCTCGCTACTTCCAATTAAATCTTAATTAAGGTTCGCGTGCACCGTAGGCGATCTGTATTTACTTCCCCTATTACAAACCATACTTAACAATATGTAACATTACAATATGTAACACACATTACATTTACAATGGTTCTTATTCTGTGTCTTCATCACGTGAGAATCCCATGTAAATTTCTCTGACGTCCAAACTACGAAATTACATATAGAGGAGCACGATGCTACAGACTCCGAGCGAAACTTTAATTGGGTCACCGCGCTTCGCCCCAGGGGCATCTCAAACCAAAAATAGAAACGAACCATGAAACAAACGCTCCGAACCATAAATCAGAAGCAAAATATTTCAAATATAACAAACTATCAAATGTCTCATTTTAATACTATTCACGATTAATCAATCTTTCTTAGTAGTTTATAAAAACCGCACCCTTAGAATAAATCTCTTGGAAGGTACAGTTCAAAGAGGTTAGAATAAAGGGAGGTGGCATTACCTATGCAGAGACGGTGTTATGCATCACTAGTCCAAGCGTCATATGTCATAACTGACATAATGGAACCTAAATTTTACATTTTCTTAATATATATTTATTTATGAGTGTTTCTCAACTTTTTGTACTAAAGAATGGTTAGTGTACTTTCACTTAGTAGTGACATCTCACTGTACATAACTACTAAACAGCACTAATTGCGCTCACATCAGAAATATAAAGTAACGGCACTTGGTCTTGTGATGCATAACAGTCCATATGTCAGTTGAAGCCTGTCCACCATCATGGTCAGTACTGGATTTCTATTTCTCCGTTAAAACTATGCGTTAAGTCGACCCTCTTACTGTAATGCACTGGACTGTCACTGCGAAGTATGTACTTTCAAACAATATGCTTTGTTGAATAAATAGTAATAAATACTCAGCATATTGTATTTGAAAACTAATTTTTGACGGCTAATTTGCACTCGTTTAACACGTCGTACATCAAGGCAAAACCGTCGAACGGTTTCAAATGTTCAAATGTCTGTAAATCTATCGGACCAAACTGCGTGGTCATCAGTCCGTAGCTTCCAAACTACTTAAACGTAGGTAAACTAACCTAAGGACAAATACACACACCCATGCCCAAGGGAGGACACGAACCTCCACGGCGAGCAACCGCGCGCTCCGCAGCGAGACGCTTTAGACCGCTCGGCTACTCCACCGCCGCGTCGAACGGTTTATTTCCGTTTTAAGTCACAACATTAGATCTACAATACGAACACTTCTCCAAAACGTAGCAATATGGCGGAGGCAAGCTTCACTTTTCAGCCTACGGGCGTCTCCCTGTATTCTAACCTCCTTGGTACATTAGCTGTGTGAAAATGAGCAAAGGAAGGAGTCGATGAAAAAGGATCTCAAAAATTAGTGGAAATAATGATTTCGACAACATCACGACATGAATTAGCCTGTCGCTGCAAGATGGCCAAATACATTAGGCGTCCTCCAGCAACCTCTGCCAGAACGCAGACGAACCTGTAAGCGGGCGGCGTCGACCACGGCGCTGACGTCATGTGAGTGATGAGTGAGAGCAGGGCAGTCACGTGGGATGCTCACGGGCACTGGGGAGGGGCGTGCCTGCCGATGAATGGTCGCAGTGTGGGTTTGCCACAAGGCACAATTCAGCCACGGCGACCACGGGTGATGCTACGCCTGTTTACGACAACGCCATTAATTTCGCAATACAATCCGACCAACACCCCGTACGATAAGGACGGGACTACCTACATAAGCGTTTCGTACATACGACAGTTCTACAGCTGATGTACTTTATTTTCCTTACCGGGTGCGCTTCGCAAACAGGGTACCCAACAATTCCAGAACGATTCATTTCTACAACGTCGAGTTACTCCTTCAAAGCACAGTGGCGCATTGCTTCGAAGTATTAACAACTATAATGTAACTGACACACTACGTCTATTCATGCGGAAAACAATCGTCCGTTATCACCTCGAAGAGCAGTATTCGCTTAACGGGTCCACAGATTTCACTGCAGATGTTAAGGGAGACAGGTAAAACATGTGACATTTTCGTTCTGTCATTAGACAGTAGATTGAGTTTAACTACTGTACTAAGTTTAGAGTTAGGGCCAAGGCTCAAATTCAAAAACGAGTACAAGAAACGGCGTCGAAAGATTATTAACATTAAACTGGTGTTAATTCCCATTGCAGTTAACAGTGAGTGCGGCGCAAAACGTGACTACAAACATGAAAACACTTCCCATATTTCAGGGACGTACTATGACAATTTGCGAGTCTCTGCGTATCCCAGCTCTTTTTCGTAACACCGAAACAACATGAGTCGTTCTTAGAAGACAGTGGTTTTCAAAGGAATTTGCCACATTGTTCGCAAAAATATGAAGGAAAAAGAGTAAATGAATATTACAGATTCTGTCAGCACTTTCGGTGGTACTATCGGTGAGAATGAAGTACCTATGTAAATGTTCTTAATTAGACAACTATTAGTTCCAAAGTTATGACCCAGTTCAGATATATTTTATCATCAAGGTATACATTCGCAGTGTGAGTAGAAAGTACGAAAGTGTTCATAAATGAGGTGAGGCGCTAACTGAGCACATCGCTTATGAACGAATATAATGCTATCATAGAACGTTTTCTTCTTATCCAGCCTCCGATCGCCAACCGTCTTTACTGACGAGTAACCCGTTGAATTCGTAGTCAAAAGTTCACAATCTAATAAAGTTCATTTCGAAGTGTCGCCTGACCAGTTATGACAAAAGTAAGCTGCTAATGACTGATCATGTACATCACGAGCGCGACAGAAAAATAGTATCGACACGTGAAGAGGTCACACTTCTCTGTGACAAATGTACTACACGAAAAATTCATCTTCGACATTCAAGAAATGTTCAAAGCGAACCATTAACCCGGTTTCTTTCGTGCCTACGAAACATGTCAAAAATGGAACTGGACGTTATAGGGTTGGTTTCATGGTTTTGCATTGGACTTAACGCCGCGCCCCAATACAGCAATATGCATTCTTGAAGAGTTATCACTATAAAGTCATGGACTGTTTCTAACTGTCAAGTATTTCGCATTCGATCTTGATGGTGCGAACATTTGTGATGACTGTGGCGCGCCATTTCGGTATTCATGGTGCAAATTAGTGGCCTGTTTTGACCGTTTCTTGGATGTCGACGATCCCATTTCTGAACTGTAGTACATACCTCCCACGGGTTTATCTAAATACCTTAGGGACAGCTATTATCCGTCGACGTACTAGCGAGTTATTAGCACCTAATATTTCTCCTCTCGTAATTGCTAACACAACACTTTCATATAAGCCTTACTAGAGAATGAACTTGCGACCTCGCACTCAATGATGTCCTTGTCAGTCTCTCTTTTCCGGTTACAATGTAGTTAAGATGTATTCAAATGTTCCAATGTTTGTAAGGCCAAAGGACCCAACTGCAGAGTTCATCTGTCCCAACACTTTCAAACTACTTTAAGTTCTTTTGAGGATGACCCCCCCCCTCACACACTTATGCCCGAAGGGAGATTCGAATATCCTGCAGGAGCGGCTGCACAATCCGCGACTTAACGCCTCAGACCACTCGGCCGTTCCTCTGCTGCTCGAAAGGTTCAACTGCCATTATACAGACATGGAACGAAAGTTAGAAGATGGCGACACACGCCGATCGGAAGACACCTAGAAAACAGACGACTTTGCGTTTCGCTTAGTATAAGCTGCAGCACTGACTAACAGTCAGTGTGGTACTGACCTGGCAGAGGGCAGCGGCGGCCCGTAGCGGCGGCACAGGCCGGCCCGCGCTCACAACACTCGACAAAGGGCACCTTATGCCCGCCGCGGCCAACCAATTACAGAGCCGCTGCGCACACCGCCTGCGCCGCTCGCCGTCCAGCCCAGCCAGTGTGCGCTATTACTGTGCTCTTCTAGATTCTACACTATATTAACCAGCCAACCAACACAGGAACATCTTGCCTCAATATAATTGTTATTGTGGTGGTTGTTGTTGTAGTTGCTGCTGCTGCTGCTGCTGTGGTCTTCTGCAGGGAAACTCATTTGATGCAGCTCTCCATCCTCGTCTATCCTGATCAAGCTTCTTCATCTCAGAAGAACGGCAACCTACATCCATTTGAACATGCTTGCTGGCCGCGGTGGCTGAGGGGACTGCGGCGCGCCAGTCACGGTCTGCACGGCCACTACAGTCGGGGGTTCGAATCCACCCTCGGGCATGGATATTTGTGCCGTCCTTAGTGTTAGCTAGTTCATAAGTAGTTTGTAAGTTTAGGGACTGATGACCCCGTAGTTAAGTCCCATAAGCTCTACAAACATCTGAACACTTTGAACTCCATACGATTAGCTTCATACATTTAATGGGTGTAACTGTTACTAGAGGAGATTCGACAATCGTCTTACCAAATAATAGCAGAGCTTCCTCCTGTTTATGCATAGTATGTTGAATTTTCTTACGCTAAGAGACAACTGCCAATCCCTCGTCCAAGCGTCGAACGTCTGCAAATCTTCCCTGAATTTCACTAAAGTCAACAGATTATCTGGGAATAGATCCGGAACACTTCTAAACTATCAATCAGTATCACTATACAATGAGCACGAATCCTTTTATACAATTACACACTAGATTCGCCAACTACGTGTAACACATACGAGTAACATAAAACTCAACAGAATTTGAAGTTTTGTTTCCCAGTTGCAGCAGCACTTTGTGCATAAGTGCTCTCAAAGTGTAGACTGCTGATCTCGTGCGAGCAAGTTATCTGGGTAACGTATGAGGTAGAATTACAAAGTGTATAAGCAACTTACAAAGAATGTGCCGAAAGTTCTTGCACAGCTCAAGGAAATAAGATGGAGATCCTGTAAGAATATTAAATACCTGTAATGAATGTACCCAGCGCTCTCAAAGAGCAATCAATGCATCATGTATGCAAAATTTCTACTGCAGCAGAAATCGATGCACATACAGGCTACCATGTGAAGTATTGTCAATTTCTACTTTGAAACCCACGTTATCTCCATGAAGCCATTTCTTATTTCGAAAGCAACAAACAGGTGCAACAATCAAAACCAAGATTCAAAAATCACAGGATAGGTGTGATATCCTAAGTTTATTGAATATATGACATGTGCTACAAATTTGCGTATTAAGATATTGGCAGAATACGTGTCTGCAGTTGATACCCCTACACACTATATATCGCGGGCTTACCGCTGAATAATGTGTAAGTGCATTTTTTTTTTTTTTTTTTTTTTTTTTTTCGTTTCATTTTACTTAAACATTCCGGTCCAACGCCCCATGCTCCAGTAGATGATACAGAGGTTCCCGCTAGATCACGCAGTAAAGCTTGGCTAGCACTTGAATGCAGGGAATGCAGAGCGTTGTTGGCAAGCAGGGTGCACTCAGCCCCTCGCGAGGCAAACTGAAGAGCTACTAAGCTGAGAAGTAGCGGAGGCTCCGGTAATGAAAACCGGGAGGGCGGCCGCATACCATGACGCCTTCGGGCGGGGATGACACGACGGTCGATCGGTACCCGATGGGCCTTAGTTTTATGCATTCCGTACCAAAAAATTAATATCTTTCGTCTGGAGAAAACCAGGAGATTTTAGTCAACCACTTTACAAGCTCTTAATAGTCATAACTACACTTCATTGGTTTTCTACAAACAACTGATACTTATTTTCTAAACCACACTGCATAAGTTAACTTATCAAATTTGCTAATTACGGGATTTTGCAGTAATGGTTTTCCCATCTGTAGCCCACTACAATCTCACTTAAGGCTGGAAACTTGAGGTGTTTTTAACGAAACTGTTCCAAAGTAAGAGCAACATATATTGCGGCCACGACATCTCAACACAAAGATATGTAAGGGCTTGTCGTCGACATTGTTAATGCAATTCGTACCATCAAACCGGACATGCAGGATTGTAAACTGATTACACAAAGTATTTCAGCCTCTCCTCAAGCGAGCATGTTTTTGGTGGTCCAATGAATTGCGTTTTCTTTATTATTTTGGATTCTGGGCTGCCTGACATACTGTTTGGCTTTGCCTTCGTCAAAGAAGCATCAGGAACGATTTTCAGCACTGGATTTTACTGATAACTGTTCAACAACCCGACAAATCATAAAAACTGGCTTAAACGGAAACTATATCTAGGTAAAAGCACGTTCGGATATTATGCGTGTTAGTGTCAGAATTTGTCAAATGAGAAGATCTTGAGAAAGAAGAAATAAAACATATGTTCACGGACATTAACCGCACCACTACAGTCAGTACATATTGTTAACATTTTTGAACATACTTTTGTGCATATTCAGCGACAGGTAAAAGCCACTATCATGATAAAATTTCCTTACAGCAAATTACTATTAAAAGCACCTGAAAGCATAAAACGATTATGTTTTAAGTTTCAAGAAATGAAGTTTGTTTTTAAAACTGCATTACTTATTTTCTTAAATGTGCACTTTACAACTTTTTTGTATGATCCGTAGAAAACATGACAGAAAAAAATACAATACAGAAGTCCTCGGTCGAAAGCTAGTCTGAATAAGACATTTGCCGCGGCGGAGCGGCCGAGCGCATTGGGCGCTATGCTACGACGCGCGAGGCCGTTCCCCGTCAGAGTTTTGAACCCCCCCCCCCCCCTTCGGGCAGGGATGTTTGTGCCGTCTTTAGTATAAGGTAGTTTGTAAGTTTAGGGACTGATGACCCCGTAGTTAAGTCCCTTAAGCTCTACAAACATTTGAACATCTGAATAAGATATTTATTAGGCGTCATTACAAATTGTATTCGCGCACCTTTCTCAGCCTTGCTAACTTATCCATGTAATCTTAAGGGCATACAGCGTTTGAAATAGAATCACAGGCACTTTGTACCTACACACTCCTAGATAAAAATAAAAAAGAAACGAAAATTCGGTTTGAGGCTCGTTACTGTCGCGAATAACGTCAGCTAATTTCCAGCCCTGACTGACGAACCGAGTAGTGCTATAAGATGCACAATTTTGCACACAGTCGATATGGTGAGGTATCTGTGATAGTTTACACATAAGCGCTATTATACGCCTGACTGAAAACATTCAACCCAAGATGGCGCTTGTATATAGGTAAGTCGAACTTGAGACAAGCCCGCTGTTTCTGGATCTCTTTCTTCTCTTTGAAGTAGATACCGGTCAATCTTCTCAAATACCTGATCGTTTATAAAAATTATTAAATTCACAACATTTTAACACGCGTGTTGAGGATCTGCCTGAGAATCATGTTCCTATGTCCGCCATATTATACCGAGGTTACGTATTTCAGTCTCTATCAGCTTATCGAGCCACGCGTGTTTGTGGTGGTAATGGAGTAATAATAATAATAATGTAGATTAGGAAAGTATGTGAGCTAACTATGTTATACACATTGAACTATCATATTTTAAACTGTCGATGCGGGGTAGGCGCGCTCAAGCTGTTTCCTAATCAAAGAAGCACGCAATTTAACAGCCAGTTTCCTACAGGATACTTTAACACAACTCTTAAGTCTTGATATTTAAGAGAAGTAACGCAACTTCTTCCGTCACTTCCTAAAAATCTATATAATTTTGAAAATACTACCCTATCAGTGCGGTTGAACAAGTATTAGCCAGTGAAGAAGAGTTTATCAGTTGTTTGGTCCGTAAGTTGTAGGGTGGTTTTGTACAACATTTAAGAATACTTACGTCACACTGCACACGGCATAAGGTAGAAAACAGATTTCTGCATGAAAATAACTGGATGAATGAAGCCTTATCGTCGCCGTGATGTCAGCTAAAACAGAAGGCAGTAACAGCGACTGCTGTTGGCCTCAACTGCTGTGCAACTTACCGTCTGCGAGAAGCCTCATGGTGATGTTGATCATATCCCTGATCTCCCGCACGTAGAAGTCGCCAGGGTCCGTTTCCGGCACCATGCTGAGATCTGTAAACGTGCTAGTCAAGGAGCAACACCACTGGCGTGTCAACAGACAAAAAAGTCAGCAAAACAAGAACAGGTGAAAAACTGCCAAGATTGTGCGATGTATTATGTCTTAGGTGTTTGACAAGAAACATTCTATTCATACGTGATACTTATGTAGATCATTCACAAACTTGAACTTTTTACAGCGCAGTGTGAAACTGTACTTTTAAATACACATGTACAAGGTATCTTAGGACTGTAGTGAACACTAATTTTATCCGAAACAAGTTCTTGCGGTCAAGAAAACCATACGATCATTTAGTTTTTTTTCTTTTTTTTCCTTCTTTCTACCTTCTTTTGAATTTTGACAAATTCCGTGTTGGAAGAATGTTCAACAGTTTCTTAGGCGAACCCGAAGTAATTAAGATGACTTCCACAATTATCTTTTGTTGGCTACTTTCAAAAGAACGAAAAACAATGTGAAACAATTATTCACTCTTCTCGCAATACAATTGCGAAAGGGCTTCTTGTTTAGAGTTTACTTCAAACTTTCTCAAATTTGATGTCACTCCTTACTGATAATTGTGAGATTTGCATTCCAGATTAGCTCAGAAAAAACGTTGGAAACGTTTAATACGATTGCACACACAGCAGTAGTATTCCGTCACAACTGTCGATAATGTCGTCCAGGGTTATCCATGACGGTCATAAACTGCTCAACCTTGCCTCTCGGCGCTTTGGGTTATCTTTATCGTCCCCCCAGTGCTTGAGACAGCGAGAGGACAAACGTGCTTACTTTCCAGCGACGATACAACCTCACATCTGACAAAGCGGCGTCAGAGTTTTTAGACTAATTAGTTCTAACGTACAAGCTACGTAAGAAGAAATCAGAAGTTCTGTTTGAAAACGGCGTCAGTGCAGAATGCCCTCTTCTCGTTGGCATACATAGGCTAGCCGCGCCAGTAGAGAGAGAGAGAGAGAGAGAGAGAGAGAGAGAGAGAGAGAGAGAGAGGGGGGGGGGGAGGGGATGGTGTGGGTAGGGAGCAGGAATAATTAGCAATCTAGAAGCTTGAGATCCCACGTTTGGACAAGAAGTTCTGTCGTGTTGCAAGTTACACTCAACCACAGCGTAACGACTTTGCGGCAAGTAACTAATGCGGCAACTGATATGAGAAAGTATCTAGCACCCAGTATTCCACAAACTACCGATCTGTGAGTCGTACACTCACGACGCATCCGAGTGCACGACTGGAGTCAAAGCGGTGCTCCCTCATGTTCAAGTACCTGGTGCATGGGGAAGACGCCAACTACAAGCAAGAGGGCATTGCGTCGCTAGGATTTTCTGACGTTTAGGCTGCATTCTTTTAATATGAAATTAAACATGCAACTGAGATCGAGGTTCCTTTTGAAATCAATGTCTACATGTACAACTACATGCGTACTCTGAAAAAGCAACTTAAGTGGTTGACAGTACCAGATAGTTCACCGAGGGACTTTCGGACTATACCTACTACTCCATTCTGGAATACGGCGCGGTAAGAACGAACAACTAATCTCTCCGTAAGGGCTCATATTTTTGCTTTATTTTGATCATCATTTCTCCCTGCTTGGGTGGGAATCAGCAACATTGTGTCGCATTCTGAATGTAGAAAGTAGATCTCGCCGCTACGAGAAACGCCGTTGTTGTAATGATTCCCAACCCAACTCTAGAATCCTCTCCGCGAACTCCTAGGCCATGTCTGGCTAACGAGCTCTTCGTTTTACTCTTTTGATGTCCTCAGTCAGTCCCCAGCTGGTGAGGATTCCAAACTGCGCAGCAATATTGCAAAACAGGACGCGCCCATTGTAGTGTATGCAGTCTGTAGTAGAACTGTTGCATCCTCTACGAGTTCTGCAAAAGAAACGCAATCTTTGGTTTGCCTTTACACCCAGTTTGTGTTATTGTTTTGTTGAATTTACGGCCTTCACATTTGATTGATATTGTAAACGAAGATTTTGGATTCCTTTCAGCAATCAGTGGACGGCCACACACAAATCATTATTTAGTGTCAATCGCCAATTTTTGCACCGCGAGGATATCTAAACCGTTCTGCAGTTGTTTCTGATCTTCTGGCGACACCCTAAGGCAGCAACAGTTTATTTACAGAGAAAACACCCGAGGGCTGTAACACTACCGTGCGGATCGCCAGACAACCCTTTTGATTTAGCCGATGCCTTTCCATGAATCACAAGGAAATGTGTCCCCTCCGACAGGATTCACAGAATTAGTCCAAAACTTGAGATTCCCTAATCACATAATTTGATTAAAAACTTTTTTGTGGTACGATATAAAAAACGCAACGTCGAACATAATATCAGCTATTAATGCAGAACAGCAGCATCGCAAGCTGAGGACATAGCGCGGCGATTATTGGTGATAGGGGATGTTATGAATGGCCTATTAAATGGCGTTTCGGTCCAGTGAGGGTGGCTACCAGCATGGCGGACATGCGGGTGCTCGTCATTGAGTGGTGTCCGTGCGGTATACGGCTGGCGGCCGGCGTTTGCACACGGGACTACGCCACGTCTCGCGATAAAACACCACCTTATCGGCCGCCAAGGCTGACGCCGCCGCCAACCCGTTACGTAAAACACATCTCCTGCCAGCGAGACAGCTCCTGCCGCCACGCGGACGTCTCCACTAGCTCCATCTCTGCAGAGGAACAGCCAACTCTGCGAGAGTAGGACCAGCTGCAAATCCGTCACATTTTCTTTCACGATTTTCATCTGACTTAGTCGCGGAGACAAAACAACAGTGGTTTTAGCCCCAGGTGTCTGCAACGGAACCGAGCTTCTCACCCTGTGGTTCTAGTAAAGGAAGCCAGTACCCCAGAGGAGCAGGTAACTCTTCACTAGGACAGTTTATTACGGAATTAACAACTCAAATACTCGTGTCCATTTACGTGCGGTGCCGTTTTATCCTCCTATACTTACGATCCAGGGATCCACAGTTCTGCAACAACCTCTGACTTTGTTGTATTACTGACAGATTGTTCAGAGCCGAGTCGCTTTGTCACGGTCTCCATCACTTTTAAACAAATTGCGGGACCTTCCCTCCTCTTATACAACTCACTATTCAGGTAATCGGGTGCCTGTTACAAATTGTCCCCTTTGTTTTCAGTTGCAGCAACGAGTCACTCGCAGAATGCCGTTCCAAATTTTCAGTCACAGGAATCATCGAAATAATTGTCGGATCTGGTCGTCTAGCAGTACAGCGCTCAACTAGAAACTTCAGTTATCAGTCTGCCTTTTAACCTAGCCTTCACCTCTCAACGATATGGGAAGTAGCTAGAAACAACACGTTAAACTGTAAATCCCCCAGTTGTATACATAGGGTAGGTTAGGGAAATGCAAATCGCCCAAGTGCGGTCGAGTAGAAATACTTGCAGCAGACCACTGAGTCACACGAAATCGCTGCCACCACCACCACCACCACCACCACCAGTCATCATGGAAATAGTTCAGCTTACGTCCAGTGTTTGCCCCTCTAATTATAATGTCCTCTTTCGCAACGCACGATTTTGACCTAATTACGAAATCATTCTCATACATGAAAAGTACAGTATCTGCAAAAGAAAAAGAAAACCTGCACTATGATATTTCTCTGTACATCACGTAGCAATTCTATGCGCATAAGCGCTATTTCTCGCACACATTACATTCATTTCAAGTGTATAAAAATGTTTTTCATTGCCTCTGTCAATTCCTGTCACTTGCATCAAAATAAATGTTAGAATCAGAATTTAAAAGCAGGCTATTAATGAAATAATCTCGGGTAATCTTATGGCGAAGAAGATTAGCACGAAGCTCATCGAAACGTTGCAACAAGACGCCATCACTCGACTGATTATCCGAGATTTCATTGATGGAATACGCCGAGAAAGTCTAAAATCGCATATAAAAGCAAGCTGTGTCAGACAGTAATAAAATCTTTCTTTCCCAGTTCGTTCTAAGTACAGTCAACTCTACAAGGATGTTACAGTGGATGGCCCAATAATCGCCGCACGGCCTTTCCCACCAAAAAATTCTATGAATTACTTTGTGGTAGCAGAAAATAATATGTCTTAGGACACAATCACAATCTGGAAGAAATATAGCAGCGCAATTGGTTTATACTGATCATTGTTGTCAGTTCCCAACCTAATTCCCTAAATGTCTGAACTGTACAACACACTGTGTGCCGCAAAAGCTATTTCCCGCCGTACAGATAAGGAAAGCAGATAGAAAATTAAAAAACTTCACAGCAATTTTTAACTTGTCTGTATGACGACAGAACACTTACCTACAGAATATTTGTGTGCGATTTTAAATATAAATATTATGAAGTCTTGATTTACTGTAAATGACCTGTTTCTTTAATACCAGTTTGTCGAAAAGTTTGGAAAAATCGGTGATAGTCTAAGAGCATACTGCTACTATGTATCGATGCACTGAAGAACTGGCTCTGTATGGACCAACTCAACATGACACAGAAAAAACTTCTTGAGACGCTGACAATGGAAAAAATCAACAAATGGCAGGAGTGGTTTTCGAGACCACACCTTTATAAAGTGAGAAGTCGACATATGTGTCGTTGGAAAGAACACATGGTTCTGAAGCAGTTTTCAGCTCGGACCAAATATCGCGATAAGCCCTGCAGCCGTCTTTGTACAGGCATTGCTGCCTGAAACGTGTTTTCCAACTTCAGACAAAACCCCTGGCTTCTTCTCTGCTTCCACGAGACGACGGAACTGTAAACAGAAGATAAAGTGTTGTACTCGAGGAGCTAAGCAATAGGTCGGTGTGGCATTTCGTGCTGCATTTACCACACACGAACACAACTGCGTAGTTTATGTGCCTCGTTGGTGCTCACGGTATATTGTTCCACTTGTTACTACGAACACTGCTATAAAATGAAATGTTAAAACCAAATAAATAGGCTTCAGGTGATGGAACTACTCAACTTTAGAATGAAATTAAACCACAAAAGTAGTTAAAAATGAAATCAGATTCTTCAAAATGAAACTGAAAATTTTTCCGCATAAGAAAAATAAAAAGGTTAAAAAAGGGGTCATTCCATGCCAAGTGGTCTAGAGGCTCCCACATGACCCTCATGGATTTTGATGAAATTTTGTATGAACAATCACACATGTTCTCAATGAACACTGGTAAAGTTTCAGTTTCAGAAATTCAATACTTTCGGAGATACAGTCACTTGTTTAAGGCCATAGCACAGCTTTCAACAGTGCGTCCTTGAATTTTCAGCAACTTTGAGGTGATATATCTCTGGTAGTATTTGCATGAAAGAAACAAAACTTGGCCATCTTATACAACTTTTAGAGCTGTTTAAAGTAAAATATTAAGAACAGGATTTCTGAGCAATTTTCATATAGAAAATTTGGGGCAAAGTTGGGCGAAAAAATTGCTGGTAAAAAAAGTGCGAACTTTAGTTTTTTATATCTCCGGAAGTAATTGTGGGATGTACATGAAACTTTGCACACCATAACTAACCAACACAAGGTCTTAGAATATAAAGTTTCATTCTCCTATTGCTTCCCATTATTTCACAAATCTAGGGTAAAGTTGACGATTTTTCAAAAATTGCTAAAAATGGGTATTTTTAGTCAAATTTTTCAAAAAAGTGTTTTCTCCAAATTCCTTTAAACTATGCTCATTAGAAAGAGCATATTTTGAACTAACTAGAAAATTGGATTTGGTTTTGCAATGCAAGCATATAAGGCCCTAAAAAGTAGCATCATCCTAGAGGCGCACTGGAAGTTTGAACCCATTTTTCTGTCACTCAGATTATACCTAAAATCTTTTATTATGTCTAATAAATATTTGTTAATGCCTTGGATAAGTGAAATAAGAAGTCCTGATGGATAGGACATAGCTTAAGTCTGAATAGAAAAAGAATAAAAATAGAAACAATGTTATTTCTTAATTGTCCCCCCCTCCCACAACTCTCTCTCTCTCTCTCTCTCTCTCTCTCTCTCTCTCTCTCTCTCTCTCTCTCTCTCACACAAAATTATAATTTAGAATGAATGTAAATTGTAAAATTTATTTGCACAATCATTAGCTAATTATTAGTAGCATTTTTAATGAACACCACCAGCTTACTGAAGGAAAATAAGTTGTTGTGGTTTAACCACTGCTAGTTTCATTTCACCTGAGAAAACCTGCATCTCCATCACCATAGGGGCTACATTCGAGCATCAACAGCTATGGGTGAGTTTCTTTACACAGGTTTCCAAGCCTGATGAATAACAGGAATGGTATATTGCCGGCTAGACGAATTTACTGACGGAGCTGGAATAACTGCAATAATGTGGTGTTATGGCACCCCGCTCTTGTCACTTATTGGTGGTCAATAAAATGAATCTGCTGGACCATGAGGGTGCATAAAGTTTATTAATGCATCCCTTTGTTCAGTGGAAGTCTCACAGATATTTCCAAGCCGGCCGCGGTGGCCGAGGGGATTGAGGCGCTCCAGTCACGGTCCGCACGGCCACTACGGTCGGGGGTTCGAATCCCCCCTCTCGGGCATGGATATTTGTGCCGTCCTTAGTTGTAAGTAGTTTGTAAGTTTAGGGACTGATGACCCCGTAGTTAAGTCCCATAGACTCGACAAACATTTGAACATTTGATATTTCCAATCCACCAAAAATTTTCTTAGATGCATGCAACATATTGTCCTGATTGGAGAGCAGACATTAATATGCCTTCTTTAGTTCTCTGACCCATTGTAGCTAGAAAAGATGATCAATCATTTGAAACTCTGCTGACCTGAATTATTGTTTCATCAATAGGTAAAAAGTGACGATTTTCTCTAGTGCCTGCTACAGTTTGTCCAAGTTTAAACCTCACTTCCTGTGACAATTTTTTTTTTTTTTTTTTTTTTTTTTTTTATTTCCCCAATTTCATCTTTACTGACGAAAACAAATTTTATACCATTAATGTTTTCAGAACAAAAATGAAACAGATCTAGGTGA
Source organism: Locusta migratoria (assembly GCA_026315105.1). Classification (NCBI taxonomy): domain Eukaryota; kingdom Metazoa; phylum Arthropoda; class Insecta; order Orthoptera; family Acrididae; genus Locusta; species Locusta migratoria. The sequence continues at coordinate 153,002,894 of CM048750.1, forward strand.
ATAAGATTGAGCAATGGAGCCATCACTGAAATTGTGAATGTGAGATATCTGTGCAAACTGTGCTTTTATATATTTGATGAGCTCCTTGATAAAAACGTTAACTGTACCAGTGTCATGCCGCAAACAAGAACTGATTAAAGATTCCACTTTCTCATTTTGATGAAAGTAGATAACAAATGGATGAATTGTTGCTTTCCAGTAGAAGCCTTGCGCAGCATCCTGAATAATAAAAGAATAATTTTCCAAAAAATCCATTAGGACAACAAGCTCTGTTTTTCAGATGACATTTAAGGCCTTTAAGATGCAGTTATTCCAGCTCCATCAGTAAATTTGTCTGTCTGACAATACACCATTCTTCTTGATATTCATCAGAAAATTAATGTAGCATAGGGTAAGGTGGTACAAATTCGATATAGGTACAATTCTGATCAACATACGTTTTCAGTCTCGTAGTGTTCGTAGCACTTGCCTTTGTGTGGCGTTGCAGTGTAGCAGGTTTCTACAGCTCCTCCTGTCTTTTCCAAGAATACAACACTCTGTGCTAAGGAGATATAAATTTTTTCCTGTAAAGATGTACTTGGAGCTACTTCGTCAAAAGTGCTCTTATAAATGTTCTAGTTTCCACACGCTTGTAAACTCGTTATTGTGCAACGTTTGGTACAGTAAAGTATGCACTGGTGTCCGAAGGAAAAATGCTTTTTATGTGGGGAAAAGTCAGTGATCAAAATTGTACGAGGAAGTGATCATAAATGTACCTAGTGTGGTACATTTTCTATCGATTTTTCTCAATTCTGTAACCTTTTTTTGTGTTCATACCAACATATGTAATTGTCTAATATTTGAGCTACATATTCAATAAACATTCAAGAACAAGTGCCATAGTTAAAATTATTTTTTTCTCAATATATTTGCAGTTACAATTACATTTGTCCGAAATGATTGAAATTGTACCACCATACCCTATCAAAAATTGAAATAGGTTAGAGCAAACTAAGCAACCTATGAGTGGCTCCTAATTTTACCCAGGACAGTAATTTTATTATCAGGCTTGGGAACCTGTGTAAAGAAATGCTTATCACGCTTGGGATATCCTGTGGTAAAGGAACCCACCCGTGGCTGTTGTTGCCCCTATGGCGATGGGGATGCTGGTTTTCTCAGGTGAAATGAAACTAGCAGTGGTTAAACCATAGCAACTCATTTATACACTTTTCCATCAGTAAGCTAGTGTTGTTCATTGAACAGGCTGCTAATAATTAGATAATGATTATGGAAATAAATTTTATGAATTAGAGAGAGAGAGAGAGAGAGAGAGAGAGAGAGAGAGAGAGAGAGAGAGAGAGAGAGAGAGAGAGAGAGAGAGAGGTGGGGGGGACAATAAAGAAATAACATTGTTTCTATTTTTATTCTTTTTCTATTCAGACTTACGCTACGTCCTATTCATCAGGACTTCTTATTTCACTTATCCCAGGCATTAACAAACATTTATTAGACATAATAAAAGATTTTAGGTATAATTTGAGTGCCAGAAAAATGGGTTCAAACTTACAGTGCGCCTCTATGATTATGCTACTTTTTAAGGCCTTAAATGCTTGCATTGCAAAACCAAATCCACTTTTCTAGATAGTTCAAATTATGCTCTTTCTAATGGGGATGGTTTAAAGGAATTTGGAGAAAACACTTTTTTGAAAAATTTGACTAAAAATACCCATTTTTAGCACTTTTTGAAAAATCGTCAACTTTACCCTAGATTTGTGAAATAATGGGAAGCAATAGGAGAATGAAACTTTATATTCTAAGACCTTGTGTTGGTGAGTTATGGTGTGCAAAGTTTCATGTACATCCCACAATTACTTCCGGAGATATAAAAAACTAAAGTTCGCACTTTTTTTTACCAGCAATTTTTTCGCTCAACTTTGCCCCACATTTTCTATATGAAAATTGCTCAGAAATCCTGTTCTTAATATTTTACTTTAAACAGCTCTAAAAGTTGTATAAGATGGCCAAGTTTTGTTTCTTTCATGCAAATACTACCAGAGATATATCACCTCAAAGTTGCTGAAAATTCAAGGACGCACTGTTGGAAGCTGTGCTATGGTCTTAAACAAGTGACTGTATCTCCGAAAGTATTGAATTTCTGAAACTGAAACTTTACCAGTGTTCATTGAGAACATGTGTGATTGTTCATACAAAATTTCATCAAAATCCATGAGGGTCATGTGGGAACTTTTCTCGATATTAGACCACTTGGCACGGAATGGCCCAAAGACGACCTTAGAATGAAAGACATTACCTGTCATCGTCAGAAACTCCTATGAACCTACTCCACAACCATGAGGAATATATTGTCATGGTCTCGAGGTATTGCTTCGAATGACTGAAAAATATACAAATCTCTTACGTAGTAATTCTTTCAATCACCGGTGGATTTGGCTCTGAAGGTTTCTCGACGAAATACAAACGCTGCCAACAGTTCACGAATTACTGTGAGGTTGTGAGAAAATCTAAGCTTTCTACTCATTTCTTCTACGGCATGTTTAACATCTGAGCTTAAACTTTTGTAATAATTGCGAATCGTCTGAAATAAAGTTAGAAGTCGACAGGTATTAAGTTAAACGATAAAATATAATTTTAGAATTAATTTATTTCTTTGGGGGCGGGAATGGGCTGAGGAAGTTGGCAGTGCTGTAACCCACAGAAGTGACAAGGAACAAATCATTTTCACTCTAAACTCATGAGGCCTACATCGACATAAATTCTATCTAAGTTCTCGCTGCTCTTGTCGCGTGTTTTTCGATGAAATCCCCAATTTTTTACCATTTGCATCACTGTTATTGAAAGTAGTAGATCTCCTGAGAATGACGAATATTTTCGAAAACTAATTACGATAGAGAATTTAAGGCACGTAAACCGGAAACTTTCACTAGAACAAATCAGTCGCGAAAGTCTTCGTAGTTACACTTCTAGATATGTTAGCATTCCGCAAGCCACTGTGCAGTGCATGTTGGAGAGTACTTCGAAACATACTAGCTTTTTTTTTATTATTATTATTTGACCCACGTATTGGGCGAGGAGGAAAACCCCCTCTCAATCCGTGATGACCTATGGTGGAAAGTTCCGCGGTCTTCCTCTAATACAGGTTATCTACATTTAGCTAACAGCGTTTCGTGCGAACTAATTAGTTTTTCCAAGAAATTCGCTCTTTAACAAAGTCACCTTTTTGTTGCGCTATCTTAGGGGCTATGAGCCCGGAAGTGTGACTTTCTTTTATTCGCTGAGTCTTGTCAAACACAACAACACTAGATCTGGTCGCACTGTCTTTTAAGCTATTTCCTCTACAAATGCACAGCACTTTCCGAGAACTCATTCAACCAGTCGAAGCCGTCCATTCATTGTTCCAAATACTGGCGACGGTCTCGTTTCATATAAATCCTCAGTATTACTCGTAATGCACACCGTACGTGCAATGTATATTTTCACTAATTTTGCAAACAGATACTACTAGAGCCCATTTCTTCGTTATACACGTCATCCTGTGGTTACAGAATTTGACAAATTTCTCTATTCATTACGACGACACACTGGCCTCATATTCGGAAGGATGGTGGTTCAAATCCACCTCCGGCCATCCTGATTTAGTTTTTCCGTGATTTCCCTAAATCACTCGAGGAAAACGCAGGTATGGTTCTTTTCAAACGGCCGCTTTCCTTCCCCATCCCTACGCAAAAATCCGAACGCGAGCTCCGTCTCTAATGACCACGCTGTCGACGGGACGTAAAACTCAAAGCTTCCTTCCTTCCATTACAATGAGTATGAGTTCTTCGCCATGTCTTTTGCAATTCCTTTTATTATTACTATTATTATTATGTTTGTATAGCTTATGGGACTTAACTACGGGGTTATCAGTCCCTAAACTTACAAACTACTTACGAACTAGCTAACACTAAGGACGGCACAAATATCCATGCTCGAGGGGGGATTCGAACCCCCGACCTGCAATTCCGTATGATCGTCCGACAATGATACTTTTCTGAAAGTAGCTGCATGACACGCGGACCAAGTCATAGCAGTGCTGTCTGTCTGCAAATCATTCACATGTATATTAAAAGAACACTAGGAGACCCATTACGCTTCCTCGGGGAAACACCCGATGTCAGTTTCGTTTCTGTTGACTACTCGCTGTCCTATACGCCTAGTTCTATTAATCGTATGTTCGAGTAAATTGCGAATCTGTAAAGGTACCACGTCTGATGGTAGCTCGTTCATTAATCAGCTACGGAGGACTGTATCGCCGCGGTGGAGTAGCCGAGCCGTCTAAAGCGTCTCGCTGCGGAGCGCGCGGTTGCTCGCCGTGGAGGTTCGAGTCCTTCCTGGGGCATGTGTGTGTGTGTGTGTGTGTGTGTGTGTGTGTGTGTGTGTGTGTGTGTGTGTGTGTGTCCTTGTGTTAGTTTACCTAAGTAGTTTAAGTAGTTTGTAAGCTACGGATTGATGACCACGCAATTTTGTCCGAAAGATTCATAAACATTTGATTTAGGACTGTATCGAATGCCTGTTGGACATGTAGGAAGAGCGCATGAATAGCTGTACGCGAGGAACAGAAATCGGGCTGGTGGGAAGGCGAGTGCGTAGCTGGCAGCGCGGTGTCCCACGCGACCAGCTGACGGCGCAGGCGGCCGGACGAACAATCGTCTGCACGACACACGAGTCCTGTTTCCGGCGCCGCCGACAGCGTCACCCGACACTGCCGACTTCATCTGCGCCGTCGATGGCTGCTCCCGTTACACTGCACACTCGTCACTTTCTCGCTTTCTTGCAAAAGCAGAGCGCAGCTGTCCTCAACCGCAACTTCTATTCGTCCTCCACAATGCTTTTACCGGGCACGGTCCTAAAGAAATCACTGCGCCCTTCCTTTCCTCCGAATGGAGAGCGGACTTAACGTAGCCAGTACCAGTGAGGATGCCTGTAGTTTAATGCTTCTTATTGTGATTCACAATCTTCTAGCTACGTGGAAGTATGTGATACCCTAAGTACAGAATGAAAATAGCTGAAGTGTAATTCAATTAGCTTCCGAACTTGCCTATAAAAGCATAAGTACCATTAAACAACAGCCATTCCACTCTCCAATTGGGTGTGGGAGAAATCAGCACCTAAATCACTTTCTGCGCGTTGAATAATTCCTACATTTAAAAAGTTTCCGCCTGAGGAAATGCCTTCAGTGTATGTGAAACTCAACGCGACAAGTAGATGCCATTTTATCTATTCAGCAATGTTATATATAATATGAGAAGCTAATTTGTCTCGATTAGCATACCTCAGCCCCAAATTAAACCACCTTTATTTTCTTCTTTTTCGTCTCCATCTGCTAGTGCCCTTGGTAGGGCCTTTCGCGCCAACCCTCGGCACAGCACTGCTGATATTTAAGGGTCCAACGATATTTTTGAGCCAAACCATAAGCGTTGAACACGGCGCAGCTTAGTCCCTCCCAAAATCCAACAACAACAACAACAACAACAACCACGGCGCACGAGGGAATGAACCACTGGGCGTGAGACAGGTGCGAGTGTGAAAGGCAGGCTCCATACATAAATTCAGTGGGAGGTATCCAGGTGGCCCCAAGCCAGTCACGTACACCCACCAGTAAAGCGCGGCCAATGAATTGTGGGATTCTCAGATGAACCATCCATTACTACACGGTGCAATCAGAGAAGTTTTGATTGGAAGTTGTAAAGCCGTTTGGACAATGTATGTGGCTTCGACACCCCCCCTCCCCCCGGTAGACAACCACTGAGATACAACACGCACAACAAATGCTCCAAAGACAATGCATTCGAGTAAATGTAAATCTAACAAGCTCACTCTTGATGTGGGACTCCTAGAGAAAACAAAGGGCCCACTGACTACCCAAACGAAAAATGTTCAAATGTTTGTTAAGATTATGGGACTTAACTACGGGGTCATCAGTCCCTAAACTTACAAACTACTTATGAACTACTTACGAACTAGGACGGCACAAATATCCATGCCCGAGGGGGGATTCGAACCCCCGACCGTAGTGGCCGTGCTGACCGTGACTGAAGCGCCTCAGTCACCTCGGCCACCGCGGCCGGCCAAAACGAAACATTCCACCGATCATTCAATAGGGTGTAATCTGTGAAAGAAAGAATGCTTTTAAACGTCTTGTTGACGTAAACACAGTAAAATTAAATCTGGATTACTTAAAAGGAATATGAATTGCAGCGTTCGTGAATGCAACCCTGTGTCTCAAATAAAAACCTACCCACGTAGCTTATTAAGACCGTAGACAACAAGCACCTAAAAATTACATTTCCTACATTCTTTCCTCTCAGTGGCAGGTCTTTGCAACTTACGGTGTGTTTCTGTTTGTAAGAAAAACAACAAACAATCAAAAGTCTGAATATGGATTCAGTTAATCGACTGGTAAAACTAGTTATCGTTATCCTGTCTTCATACTCAATAGTCACATCCAGAATGGATAGTTTTACGTGATTTACGAAAACGTTCGCCGTAAAAAAGAACAACCTGGTTTATCGTCTAGGAATTACAACCACAACGAAACATAGTTACGTTGAATGTCACGCGTCATTAGCATTTTACTCTGGAAGTGAATAGATCTTAAAAGTACAGCGTTTCCGCGCAGCAATCACATCAATAATACAATCGAATTCCAGAACATAACTTTATAACTTTGAAGAAAAAAAAAAAAAAGTCTACGACACCCTCTTTGGGTGGTTCAATAAGTGGATATGCACAAACTGGACAATGTTTACTTAAATCAAGCAACAATCTACAAAATGCATTAAGGTACCGTGGTACAAAATAAAGTGCGAGATTCGCCAGTGATATAATTCCGTCAGAGGACTTTGAAGAAAAGTTTAAACTAATGGTAAATGTTTCAGAATCAGACTTTCGGATTGTAATGAATAGAAGTATAGGAAAGTATATCGAGTTGAGCTGAACGTAATCATAAGGTAATGAGGAAATAAAAATTACGAAATGGGACGATGGAAGCAGAAGATGAATTGTGTTGCTTGGACAGCAAACTACGCGATAGCACAGAGGAATTTGGAAAGATAGAAGAAACCTCTCCTGAATATATAAACGTTAACACAGACGAAGTTTATAATGCGAGAAAGTTGGTTTTTTTTTTTTTTTTTTCTTTTTTCTTTTCTTCCTTAGCGTAGTATTGTGACTATGGATGTGAAATATGAATAACAATGAACGTACAGAGTGGGGGAGAATAGGAACTTCTGTATATGATATTAGATATGCATAAATTAGGCGGGCATGTCTAGTAACTAGTGACTCTGTACTGGGATCAGACAAAGGAGGAACTGACTAAAAGGAGGGATCAAATGGTAACACATTCGTTGTTGGCATATAGTATTTGGGTAGCGGAGGTGAGCGAGTAACCAAAATGATGAATATAGATCAGTGGTTGAACTCAGTAAATAAGCTACAGCAGTTATGCGGAGGTGGACAGCAGTATGAAACCAGTCTTCGGACCGATGACCATGGTAAATGAGTTTATAGTTGTGTTTACTTCTGAGGTGTGACATCATCTACAAACTGTGTCATAATGATTACATTGAATGACGAAAATTTATGTACCATGCCCGAATCGTGGAACTGCCTAGTTCTATTTGGTAAATGAATATTACATTTTAGATGAAGAGCGATGTACGCGGAATTATTTGAGAGGAAGAGTACTTTTTTTGGAGGCATTTTTTGGTGAGTTAACTCCAAACAGCCATGGAAATCAATTAGGAGACAAATACACATTGCACATTTATAAAAAGTACAACAATTTTGTATTTTCTGGCTGATTTTTCTAATTAATCGTTTCATCCCTAGACTGATAAACGGAAGGTGCTGCGGTTGATCTTATCGATGTAGCTATTGCATCAGAGAAAAAATAATTTTGAACTTTTGTTGGTTACATGGTATGCTGGAATTCTGTCAGACAGCGAAGGACCTGGAAGAGCAATTGAACGGAACGGACAATGTCTTAAAAGGGGCGTATAAGATTAACGTCATCAAGAGCAAAACAAGGCTAGATTAGGGGTTGGGTGGTTGTTCGGTATAGGGGGACCAAACTACTTAGGTGACCAGTCCCCCGCTAGATTAGGTAATGAGTTATTTGGGATGTAAAATGGCGTACAATGGTCGCACAACGCAGATGAAATAAACTGAGAAATGGAAATGGGAAGAAATTTGTTAACGCCGAGTATTGATTTAAATGTCAGGAAGTCTTTTCTGAAGGCAACTGTGTGGAGTGTTGCCTTTAACAGCAGTAAATGATTCAGACAAGACGATAATTGAAACTTTCGAAATGTGGTTCTACAGACGAATGCTGAAGAATGGATGGACAGATCGCGTAACTTCTGAGGTAGTACTGAGCAGAACTGGGGAGATTAAAAGAAAGGATCGATTGGTAGAACTAAGCAGATTCAAAGAGATGTGGGTTGCCGTTCTTAATAGATGAAGAGGCTTGCTGAGAGGAGTGGGGTGGAGGGCTGCCGTCAGATCAATCCTCGAACTGAAGACAACAACCTCTGTCATTACTAATGACTACTCCTCGTGTGTTATGGGGTTATGTTCATCCTTCACTGCAGATGAGGTGAAATCTTTCGGCCTCGAGCGGGAATGCGGTATGGCGAGCGTAACAGCCTATGAACGACAGCAGCGGTACTTCCTTGGTACGCGACTAGTGGATATTTGAGGTGGACTCCATGCGTCCTCAGATATCTAAGTGATTGAGACGACCACTGGCCCAAAGCAAGAACCACAGGTCCGAATCCTGGCCGGGCAAAAATCCTAGGGACTGATAACCACAGAAAAGTTCAATTGATTTACAAACATTTGATCCCCCTGCCCCCCAATAGAAGGTAGCAATATATGCGAGGCTATCGCGGAGTGCAGTTGTGATAGTACCGCCCCGCCGCTGTTGTAATGTGCGATAGGCGTTTATTCACCGGGGAAGGAACTTCAGTACTGTCGCGTTCGGTTGCTGTGAGTAGAGGGCACTAATATGGGCTCCACCACAGAATCGCCTACATTGCACCTACTTCCGCAACTGCTTTACGAACTCTGAACAGAGAAACATGGTGAGTATTCATTAGTACTGACGATGTAATCAACTTAAGTTTGCGGTTTATATCAGCGGCTTCTACTTCGCAACAGCTACAACCTAAGCTCAATCAATACGTATTGCATTCAACATTTAAGTGATGAAACGACTAATCAGAAAATGAGAACACACCATCGCTAAACTTTGAAAGGATAGTTTTTCTAATTACAGTTTACTTTTATGGTACCTGAAAGTTGACACTGTACAAATAATGCTCAAAAAGTCACGCTCTCTCTTACTGGTGCCGCTACCTGTCCAAATAAATTTCGTGTGGTTCTTTGTCCTGGTGCAAGTCTTTCAATTGGACGCCACTTCGGCGAATTGCGTGTCCCTAGCCTACCCCAGTTATCCAAACGGGGAAAGGGGACCTACAGCTTAATGTGGAATCCGAACCACGTGTCGTTTCTGGCGACTCTTCACATCGTTGAGAGGTGAAGGATGGGTTAAAGTGCAGACTGAAAAAAAATCCGAGGCCTGACCGGGTTTCGAACCGCGACCCTTCGGTTTCCAGTCGATTACTTTACCCCAAGACCACCGGGCCCGACACCTGTCCAAATAAACTGTAATTTATAAATCAAGAAGCAGTGCTGACACACTGGACTCGCATTCGGGAGGACGGTGATTCAAATCCACCTCCGGCCATCCTGATATAGGTTTCCGTGTGACTCCAGACAAATGCCTGGTTGGTTCCTTCGAAAGGGCACGGCTAACTTCCTCACCCTTCTTCGACAGAAACTATTGTACTGTGAGCTCCGCCTCTAATGACCACACCGTCCAAGGGACGTCAACCCCCAATCTTCCTTTTCGATGTGTGATTTTAACAGAATGTGACCTTAAAGTCAGGATTCAGTCATTATTAAATGTATAGTGGTATACGACAAGCGTCGGTCAGTGAAGTGAGCAGGTGACCTGATGGGGGAACCAGCCCAGCAATTAGAAGGCACAGCAGCCCGTGCGGCAAGCCGTTGCGATGTGACGTGGCTTCCTGGTTGCGGAGCTACAGAGGGGAGCTTGGGGTGTGGTGGCTGGGGGTTGGCGAGCGCACAGCTGCAGAGGGCCCGGTGCTCCCGCCCTTTGTGCCGCGGGGCACGGACGGCGACCTCCGGCATTCAGAGCCAGCCAGGCCGCTGCCGCACGTCGCAACTAGAGAAGCCCACATCGAGTTACTGCCGGCCGACAGGCTCCCGTGCGCTGCACCACACGACCGCGCGAACGTGTTTGGCGCTGCGGCAAAACCTTTTCGAACAACAGCAGCTCACATACGCGGGAAGGATACAGGCAGTGGCCATGCTGAACCGTCGACTGTAGTGATTCAGGGAATCGTCGTCGTATCCATTTGTGAAACACCGTAACTTAACAGAATTCCCTCCTGAACAACATAAATACCGACAACGGCCCTCAATATTAATCTGCAATAGCGATTCTTATGATTTGCTGTATTCTACACATTGCCCTGTGTTTTATCATTTAATTCCCCTGAACATGCTTCACCATAACGGTACTGATATATGCCTATATTTTGCCTACTTGTTCCATTTTTCTTTATTGTACTGCTACTCCACAAGTAGTACACGGGTCAGTGCACAATACTACTGTCTATACAATGTAACTAGTAAAATTTATTTATCCGTTAGTATTTCTCCCTTCAAGAATATTTTTATGTTGTTCCTAATACAAAATGTTCTTTTCTGGGCTACACTCTTCATCTAGAGTATCAAGAAGAGATATTTGACATGTTGGTTCTTTAGCAAAATTGCTAATAGATACCAGGGAATTCCATGTGTTGAGGTAATACTTATGAAATCATTTTATGCAAACTTAAATGCACAATACCCACGGCTTCAAACTTAACATATTTATGCTTCAAACAGCTGAAACTCTAAGACTAAAATAAGTGAATTACTCAAAATTTCTGAAAATGCAAAAACGTTTTTCGCAAACCAGCGAAAGCTTTTTGTCTGAGTATAGTGAGGCAAAGGAATCTAAAGCGTGCAATTTCTATCTTAAACTTCTCTTTTTAAAAAAACGAACTAATTAAAAGAAATTTCAAAAAAAAAAAAATGTCATTGAGCGATACGTTACGGACACCAAGAGTAAGCCACGTCCACGCCTTAAAGCCCGTTTACACCAGCGATTGTGTGACGAAAACTGAATACTCTAAATGTCTGTGCCTTTCGTGTCTGCGAGTAAATCAGCCGCCAACCACGTCGATAGTGTGTCTAGAACTTTAGTGATCCGTAGATTGTGTAAAGAGTTGAGTTCTACATTTACGAATGTAATGGTGTCAGCAACAAATATCAACCTACTCTAGTCGAACTCACTCAAAATTCTGTTGTTTGCTTTATGCTATCAAACAGAAAAGTTTGCACCAGAGCGTAATATTCTTTCTTTTAATAACAGCCTCAAACACAAGAGATGAAATGTCTACAAGCAGAAAGATATTACCGTTTTACATGAAAAAATCTTACACTATGCAGAAATACGAACGTAAATACATAAAAACGTGTTTCAATAAAGATTATTTCAACAGTGCAAGAATCAGAAATATCAGACGTTATTAGACCATTAGCAAGAAAATAAGATATGAAAACTACAGATATTTTTTTGTGTGCTTGCAATTATAAATTTCCTTTGGCAAATGTACAACTTTTGTATTACCTCTAAGACAATTTTTAGATTCTTAATAATAGTGCAGTGAATTTACTATATGACATTTGCTGAGGACATCAGCTATGTGTTACCCTTTCGCCATTAATAAACTCACTTGTCATTTCCTGGCCCTACGTAAGAAGTCCATCGTAACCTCAATTCAGTTTTGAAAATAGAACGACTAGTCGAGACATAGTACGCTAAAAACACGCTAGGGACGCTACAGTAGACCCACTCGTCTGGTATAAACTGTAGGACAACTAAGTGGAACACTCCAGATGTAACGAGCAACTATTGGGCTTAAGATGGCGTAGAATAACCGATCTGTGAAGTGAAAGGACGAATTGGAAACATGAAGGTTACAGCGAAAGAAAAATGTTACATGTATTTATTTAGGAACAATATGGCATGACGTTAAGAAGAATTGCAGTTTTGTCCTGCAGCTCTTCGGAATTTCTGAAACTAAAAGGAATAGGGAATTTTCGGTAAAAACAATTTCTGGCAACTGTTCCAGTGGGTGGCAGATTTCTGTATTTGTACCCACGTCATATTTCAGCGGCAATATTGCACCACAGAAATCGAAGTAGTAATTCACAATATCGGTGATGAAGCTTAAGAAACAAAACTTGAACAATCTTACTGGTGCAGTTTTATTGTACTAGGCGGCATCGTAACGCCAGCGACAACTCTCAGCTTTCAACATATACATTTATCTGGCACACTGCTGTACAAAATGTATGGTAAATATTTACATTCATATGAATGTAAAGAAACAAGTCGTGGAAATATGAGTACCGTGCAAACACATTTGCGTCGCTACTATCTGGTCGTTGATATGGTTGCCCTGGCCCCTCTCCAAACGTTAGAAGACCTTTAGAGCTACTATCTCGTTCGCTTCAATCAACAAATATAGGTTTTTACAGCAAAATCACCCCCTCCCCCAGTTAAGAAATCACAATGAATAAGAAGACAATTTTCACAATAGCAACTTCACGGAATCCAACATCGACTTCAGTCACAGTTAAAGCTAGCAATTCAGATCTTGGTCGAAGATCAGATTCGAAGCCGATGTTATCCATCTTTTGGCCGTAGTTGGTACTTCTGTCTCTCCTTGGTGTGTCACTATTATATCGGATCTGGCTTCGGTATCAGTGAAAAGTCGCGACGAAATTTAGCGAGCAGCACATAATATTCCGTTTGGTGGCATCGGTCGTACTTTGCTGTTAACGACTTCGTGTTGACTTTATAAATATATTGTGGTTTATCAAATAATCAAGAAGCCGATTTGGTTTTTAAAAAAATTTACACTGTCGGTATTTTACCTGGCAGCAGTACTTATAGATTTGGCTGAAGAATTATATGCGACATCGTCTACCCAAAATTTTTGTTCGAAGCGAAGCTCAGTATCTAGATTAGGTTGAATGATGGTAATTTGGTCGCTGCTTGGTAAAGACAAAGAATCTGGATGCCAAACAAAGGTTGTGTTACGAAATAGGTTCAAGTCGAAAAACATTTTCCATCATAAAAACCAGAACAATGTCAATTCACAATACGTTTATTACTTCGTAAATCCAATTTCGACGAGTCTCTTGAGTATTATATAGGCCTACGGTACTAATATATCGTCCATGAAATACGAAAATTACAAAGGGCGGGGACGACGGGTGAACTATGTTATTTTACCAAATATTTAAAACTATTGTATTCCCAATGGGCGTTTCTTTTCTTTTTTAATAGTACGATACAGAGATACTTTATCTTTAATGGTAAAATTTTACTTCAGGCAGTGGTGGCACAGTGTGCTGATTGTTGCAACGACCGTTGAATGCTCTTTGAAAACTAATACAAAGTGAGGGAACAATCTTGAGTTTATCAAAAAATTGATACCTTCCTGCTCTATGGTTGACAGGTTCGTAAGTGTACCTTTCTCCGGTCAGTAAGTGAATTACCGCCGTAAAGCGAACATTTCGTTGCCAACATTAGCACATTACGCCGACGCTGCAGGAAGTGAAATTACTTGGCAGAAAATTTGTAATTGCGAACGGTTTTAAGCATTGTCATATTGCATTTCACATTCATCATCCCTTTTAAATTTAGTGGCCCAAAACCTCACACTGTTAAATTCAGTTTTTGCATATAAGGGCGAGATCACAGTACTCCCTTTGAACTGACAGGGCCAATCTGGAGTGAAATATCCGATAGGCTAGATTAGCATCCGCCGCCAGTAATCGCAAAAGCAGCGGAAGTCACGGAAATGCAGGTAGCCGAGTGCGGCGGAGGGGTGCAGGTCGTGAATTTATGACATCGCAGCAGCCACAGAATGACTGACCGCTACGGCCAGGTAGTAGCAGTTCGGCGGGAAACCCAGGCCATTTACCGCTAGGGAGTAGGGAGTAGGCACCCACTGGGAATCGCCAGGCGCTGGCAACGCCGACAACTTGTAGAGGGGGAACTGCGGAGCCGATCCCTAACAGGACAATCGGCGCGTAGCAATCTACTCATTGCAGTCAACTCACAGCCTGACAGAACACATCTACATGGATACTCGGTAAATCACATTGAAGTGCATGGCAGAGGGAGAATTATTTCGAAATGAACCACTGAGGCCATGTCATTATAACACACAGAGTGTACTTTTATTTCTTAATATAACACAAGGCAACCGATTTTCTACATCAGTAGTGTCACCATTAGATTGCAATTTTTCGACTTTTTCGATTGGAAGACACATTCATTAGTCATCTGCAATGGTGACAAGAGAACTGCGGTGGAGGGGAGCCCAGGTCCCCGTACAGGATTTTTTATTTGACAATAATATTCCCATTAGTTGCTTAGTACTTGAAAAGAAAATTAGGCCTTTAATGCCAAATGAGTACGACAAAAAGTGTTTTGGAAATATAAAAAATTAGATTAAAAATTCCGCTTGTCAAAATTTACATAGAAATGTTAAGTCAAAAGAAACAAGGTTTCAAAGGACAAATTTAAACCGTCGCTTTTTGGTATGAAACAAATTTTATAAGGGGTGAGAACTAAACTTTTATAACGGTTGCATTAATGAAATTTAACTTCAGAATTGCAACTGTGGTTTCAGTTGCTAATAATATTTTCTAATAACTTGTAGTTGTGAAGGCACGAGAAAGAATAATAAAATAACAATAATAATAATACTAATAATCTGGAATGGTATTTCCAACCACAATTAACTTTCGTTTATCTAGACCCGAACAGACTAAAAACTATAAGAGTTATGTAACTGCTCGTCAGTCGCTTTACAATCGACTGTCAGGGGATTGATGACCTGTTTAGTTCCATGAAAATACCATCACCGCCAACAACAACAGACAGCGACATGATGGCGTGAACAATCTGAGCACCAAATCGCAACACTAATACAACTTTACGCACCCACAATAGTGAAGTTAGCGAGGCACCAATGTAGTAAACGACAGTGATAACATGATATATTGCACACACCCAACAGTTGGTAACACATTCAGAAGTTGGCAACAAAACAGAAGCATAACAACAAAACAAACAATAGTCGTTTCCTACTCCCGGAACAACGAAAATTTGAGCGGGAGAAATGATTAACACCAAGCACCGAGGAAATGCAGTATTAGTAACACGTGGAGACCAATATCTACAAAAAGTTGTAATTATTATTTCCCAATATACCATAGTCCACGGTAAAATAGAATGCGGGGGAACTGTTTCTAACCTCCACACAAAACAATGTAAAGAAAACTTTTATGAAGATGCCTTGTACACAATAAAGACGAAACACGTGATGCAAACAAAATTATTGATTACTTCAGTTGCAACAGAAGGAAAAGTGCAATTATTTAATATTACGTAACTAAGGAAGGAAAGGCAAAATAATTAAACGTGACAAAATAGTATCGCCCCGCTTCTGTAAGAACACAGGTTCTGAACATTTAACGAAACAAACATTGGTTGTCAAAATAAAAAATCAAATACGGAATGCCGTAATTTTTGGCAGCAAGGGCTTCCGTAACGGCGCAATTTTATCCAACAAGTAGTAACAACTAGGGATAATACTTGTTACGGGCGCGGTAAGAGACGACGTGCAAAACGAGCGTTACCTGTTGGTGTGTGGTGGCGGCAGCGCGGCGTGGGTGCTGGCAGGGGAGAGACGGAGCACGCACTGGCGCGCACATGTGAGCCGGCGTGGCGCGCAGTGTGGCGGTAGGGTGGGGGCCGGGGGGACGCGGGGGGGGGGGGGGGGGCTCGGACAACCCCAGGGGCGCACCCCAGGCACTCCGCCTGGACGCTATCTCAGCGCTCCCCTCGCAGCACACCACCGAAAAATATCGCTCACTCCCGCAACAATCTATTCTCGCATTACTCGCTAGCTGTTGTTGTCGCCGGCTTTAGTCAGGGGACTGGTTTCTCGGAGCTATAAACGCTACTACAATCTGTGCAACCATCTTTATCTCTGACCAATGCCAGCAAACCACACCCATTCCAACCTACTTACTGTATTCGTCGCTTTCTCCCTCTGTGATTTTTAACCCCCCCCCCCCTCATACATTCATCGATGTCCCAGAATGTGTCGTTTCTTTTAGTCTAACTATGCCTGAAATTTCCTTCATGAACAATTATGTTCAGAACCATCTAATTAGCGAGGCGATCTAATTTAATCTTAAGCGTTCATCGCCACTTTTCACTCCCCTACAGGGCTACCCTCCAGACGAATGACTTCAGGAAAGACTTCTTAACAATATTCGTTAAATTTTTATTCTTAAGATATGCTTCTCTCTCTCTCTCTCTCTCTCTCTCTCTCTCTCTCTCTCTCTCTCTCTCCTGCCGTTCTATCTTTTATAGTCCGACCATAGTACGTTAATTTACTGTCCAGGTAACAAAACTCATCTGCCACCATCAGAACCCTCAGCATCGCCTAATTAAGCTTCATTCCATCACCCTTGTTTTGCTCTTGTCAATACTCAATTCGTACGCTCCTTTAACCCTTTAGCATGACTTTTTATTTGAAGCTTTAAAAACTACCACGATTGTTTAATAGTTCGTATATATTGAGAAAAATACTGAGAAAATCCATAAAATTTATATGCACAATTAGCAACAAAAAGTTCATAGCTGCTCAGCTGTATACTGCTTCCATGATATTCCCGATGTAATAAATGCCACTAAGTAACTCGTAATGCAACAGTAGTATGTGACTACTTTTACATGGCAAAAGAGCAGTGCTAAAAAATGCAGATAACAGTCGAAATGATTCAACAACACTCTGCAATTCATAATTTCTAGGACGAGCTACTAGCAAATGTAACACTATGTATACAAGAGCTACAAATGAATTTGTGGTAAAATGTTGTCCGGTTGAGCGATAACGAAAAAATAAGGTATGTAGCTACACTATGCATTAAAGGGTCAAGGACACTGTCCACTATGTTCAGTTGTTCTTCCATGTCATTTACTGTCTCCGAGAAAATTACACTGGCACCAGTAAACCGCGTGTTCTAGTTGCTTTTCCCTAACTTTCCTATCCAGACAATTCATTGGATAGAGTAACAACTACGCCCCTTTCATGACCTGCTATCTGCTCCCTATACAAGTTGTAACTTTTCGTTCCCTGTGTTTTACCCCTACCGCCTTCAGAATTTGAGAATATTAGTTTCAACGTCGCCAAACGTTTTCTGTAAATCTATACACGTACCTTTGCCTTTCCTTGGCCTATCTTGTAAGTAGTTAGATCACTATTGCCTCACGTCATGTATTCCCTATAGGTCTCAAAGCCATACTGATCTTCCTCAATGTCAGCTTCTACCAGATTTTCCCATTCTTTTGTAAATAATTGATTGTGGTATTTCGCAACTGAGACTCTTTGAAGCAACATTTAACATTTACACCTGTCTGTACCTGTTTCCTGTGAGATTATTCTCTCAACATTGACATGGGCTCCAAATCTGTTTTCCGTGATAAGCGACCTGATGTATCTTCTGGCTGCTCGTTTTAACACTCCTATAACTATTCTGAATGTGTGCATGTTTCTGCAGAGTATCAGATCCGAAAATCGGTTCTCTCCACACAAACGGTGTCACTGCGCTGCTCCCGAATTTTAAATGTACGTCGTTGTGGTCGAAAGTATTTTGCGTGCACCGGTGTAATGAACTATTGTATTGGCAGACGTTAATCATTTCCTTTCGATAAATCTAACGTCATACCTACTCTTTCGTGGCAGAGGCTATCTACAGGTGGCGCTAAATTATTCCCTGATTCAAGGCAATGAATGGCATTGTGTGTGTGTGTGTGTGTGTGTGTGTGTGTGTGTGTGTGTGTGTGTGTGTGTCTCCATTACAACGTTTGCTTCAATACTAAAATCTCAGCATGATGCAGAAAAATAGTTTTGGACTAGTGATGGCTGCCAATTTCTTTTCCCCTAGAACCTACTATATATAGGGGGCTGAAATAAGTTTCGTAATCTTAGATGCGTCATGTTAATTTCCAAATCGTCCTCTCCCACGATTTCACTGGCGTCGTTCTCTACCTTTATTAACAAATTACAGAACTATCACGTCAGTTTCATCATGGTAACATTATTGGGAGAGTGTTTTGCAGACAAATGACATATTTGACCAAGCTAGCCTATTTGATTCAAGACAAATGCTAAAAAGCTTCAGTGTCATTCTGTTTCTGAAATTTGATTTTTTTCCTGCAAGTAACGTCGCTTGTAAAGGTAGTTACTCGCCAAGGGTAAAATAATTATGTTAATGAGACGTGATTTTTCTACGAATACCGCAGGAATAATCAAGTGTGTAGCCGTAAGAACACGAAGTTGTCAAAAACTTTCGTACACCTATTTTTTAGCTCTTGTATGAAATATGAGAAACATTTCTGATAACCGGCAGCCGTCACTCTAGTATAATACTTGAGTACAAACACGGCAACACAACGGAATGCTTTGCAAAGTTTACTTATTAGTTTAGTATTAGCAGTGGCGTAACTATGGGGGGGATGAGGGGGACAGAACCCACCTCCCCAGAGAGAGAGAGAGAGAGAGAGAGAGAGAGAGAGAGAGAGAGAGAGAGAGAGAGAGAGAGAGAGAGAGAGAGAGAGAAGAAAAAGAAAAAAAGAAATCGTGTAACAGGAATCTGGTAAGCTTTCATTGGATGGGAGTGAATTAGTTTCTTCAATGGGAGTTGTAGATGGTAGTCTGTTTTTGCTCGTCAAGCAGATCTATCTCCCCCCCCCCCCCCCAAGCCACGTCCTAGTTACGCCACTGAGTATTAGGAATTAGAGCAGCTTGTGCTGTTCTCCAATTTCTAGACGGCTTACTGCTGCCCGCACGGCGGCTTTAACCCTCGTCAAGAGGTTACTTGGATACAGTGGCGTCTCCGGAGGGGAAGGGGCAGCTGATCCCTCCCCCACAAATTTCTGAGATACTACTAAACTGTTGGAGGAATTTACAAAAATCCAGTAACTCATTGTTGATAAACAGCCAGCAAGACACACGATCGTAGAGTTATACCTACTGGAGAACAATTAGCAGAAGCAAGCAACGTCCATTAAATATCTAGGAGTATTTAATGTGTGACGACCGCATCAAACTAATCGCAGGACGGGCCACCGCAGAGAGGTGTAGACGAAGCTGCAGGTTACACTACAAAACCCTTTTTTGGCAAATACTATAACACGCTAACCAATAGAGATCCGTAGTAGAATGGGTTGATGCAGGAAATAGGGAGATCCAAATAATGTAAGAGCTTTTCGTTACGGGTTCACTTAGTAACCAAGAAAGCTGTACGGGGTTGCACAGTCAATTTCAGACGCAGACGCTACAAAAGAGGCTCCTTGGTTCCTACGACCACCACCGGCTTAGGCTCATATTACACTATCAACTTTGTTGTCAAAAAATCTTTGTCAAAGAAAATTGGACAGTGTAATGTAGAAAGTTTGTCAAAGTTGCTTTTAGTCAGAAATCTAGCTGCTCGCCTTCGAGTGTTGCCGCAACAACCAAATTTATACAATTGTGTTAAGCTGATAAGATGATCTAGCTTCAAAAGAGCCGAAAGCTGGGAGACAATTGCGGAGGTCATTAACGATGACGTCACTGGCTGCAACGCAAACGACGGAAAAAGGAAAATTAATGGCCTCCGCACCAGCTTTGCAGCGGAGAAGGCGAAAGTATATAACGACACTGTGTTTAATTCACTACATATATTTATTCAGGCAAATAGTATTTATACGAACCGTATTTTCATACAGTTACAGAAAATAGAATTTTTAAATGTTGTTTACTGTAGATGCAGAGAGCAAAAACAAAAACTGCACAGACTCGTTAGCAGCCAAAAGTGTAATAGCACATAGTAACATATCTGTGGTAATAGTT
This sequence comes from Locusta migratoria, assembly GCA_026315105.1. Classification (NCBI taxonomy): domain Eukaryota; kingdom Metazoa; phylum Arthropoda; class Insecta; order Orthoptera; family Acrididae; genus Locusta; species Locusta migratoria. Next base: position 153,023,056 of record CM048750.1, read on the forward strand.
CACCTCTTGAAATGTTTTGAGTAGCGTATCACTGCAGACGGGTAACCAATGTTGACAGTCTTCGAAACGTCTAGCCAAATGCTCAGTGTTCCAATGTTTGTAAACCTATTGGACCAAACTACTATGGCCATCAGTTCCTAGACTTACAAACCTAACCTGCCTTGCACACGCGCGCGCACACAAAGAAATTACGGCCACGTGTACCGCCACGCCCCCTTCATATCTGTTACAGAAACCAGTTTCATTTCGAAAAGAACATAACTGTCTGTTCCCAGCGATTATACGTATGATACATTGTATATGCAGATTTTTAGTGTCTGCAAATGATTATCTTTGCTAGTATTTACTTTTGCTTCGCTGAAGCAATTTGTACACGTGTTGCTGAATGTTTGTTGTCCAAGTGCTACGTGTATTTGTGGAAGTACATATCCTGTAGTGTGCACCTCTGAATGATGTTACAGCAATGAGAAAAGCTGTCTGGCGCACGTACATTCCTAAGTCGTCGACATATGACCTCCCTGTTCACGAACTTTGCCCTAAAGAAGCAGATTCTTGGTGTGATTACCAAAAAGCAAACTGAAGTGGTCAAATATAAGCATTTTTTTCGTCAGCCCGTTATGAAATAAAACCAATTTTTCAGACACCTGAGTGACCCTGTTTTGCTTAGTAAATGTCTTCTTGGGGACACTCGGAATACAAATAATAGTTTGAACCACTTCATATGGGAAAGATCACCCAAGAATGTTTTTGTAGGACTAAATACATCGAAATTTGGTGTACTAGATGTAGTGATAGGAAGTCCCGACAAATTTAGGCGCAAAATGTGGCTCCGATATGGAAGATCAATTGCTTGCATGTGACAGACAATGTTTACGTTAAGTTGAAAGATTCGCTCTTCAAGTAACCAAAGAAGCAAGAACTGCTAAAAGGAATGCCTAGAGAAGCTTGAAGATGATGAAATGCTGCAGGATAAAAACTATGCTTCAAGAATGTTCTGAGGCATAGATTAACTGGACTCGTATCTTCATTCGCAATTTCCTGCAAGTTGTATTTTTCATCATTCAGGTACAAATGATCAAGTTTATCAAGCATTGCTGTATTTTTTCTTTTCCTGTAACTTGTAAAGAGTCCTTACTTATGTACTATACTTAAGCTTTATTGCAGAATCAACTAAGATATAGAAAACATAACATTTTATTTGGAGAAAAATATAAAAATTATAATGTAAGATTTGATATTTCTTTACCCTTGTGATATACATAATAAGTGGAATTAAATAGGTATAGTAGATGAGCCATCATATCTGGTAAAAATTTGGTCTCCTTCAAACGTGTAACATATGGATTAAATGGCACCTCAATAAGCATTTTGGAAAAAATTGCACAATTTCTTTGTAATTTTTTTAATAACCCTAAGCAGGTTCAAAAGTATTCATAATACTTCTAATTTGTTTAAAAAGTGTGCTGCATTACCTGATGATAAAAAACGGTGAACCATATACGTTATAAACAGTGCGTGAAAGAAAAAGGTGTTGATTTTTACATAATGTTGAGCCAGAAAGTACCATGTATCCTTAAGCTGACTGCAGAGAATAGGCACAGATATACAGCATGGCATGGCATGGCATGGAAAATGCTTCAACCTGGTAACTTACTGTGGAAGATTGTTGTCACTAGTCACGAAAGTTGCGTCTGCGGCTGTGACTAAAAAAAAAGGAAGTTGAACTGATACCCATGATTGTTCAATAAATACGTTGTATCTCGGCTTTTAATTTCAGTGAACGATTTTATCACGCCGCTCGTGAGAAGATACTCGTATAGAAGCGGCGTTCCAACGACTGGTTATTACGAAGTAAAAATGACTAACCCTACTCGTGGTCTTTTCTGTTTTGTTCTGTTTTGACGGAATATAACCTTTACTTTCCATCCGCGATATTTAACCAGAAAGCTTCGCATGATTTCCTCCTCTTCTGCAAGAAGAAAATTTAGTTTATTTGGCGAAGATTTGATAGAATGGAGGAAATTCGAACACGATCGCTAAGCACGCTAACGAATTATGATTACCAGTAGGTACTTTAAAAACCGCAGACGCGTTGGCTTCGCTTTATTTGCTACCGAGGAGGTGCAGTGCACAGTAAGTGGTTATGTTTCGGGAACGTCTTCATTTGAAATTAGCCACGATGTGGGGCCAATTTGTAGGCGTCAGAGGACTGTAAGTGTGTGTGCAGGAGAGACGAGTTGTGACGGCGTGTTACGTAAGGCGACCTCAGCGATAGCCCGCAGCTACCCAATCCAGACCCGGGGTCGCGATCAGGCGACGCAATGCTGACGAGTACAGCCACCGTTTCTACCGACCGTGGGTATAGCCTCGCTGAAGCCCCGTCACACTAGTGACTCCCTGGTGAAGTGCGTGCTCCGTCCGTGCCGGCACGTGTATCATTAGCCAATCCCAGCGAGAGAGGGCCTGTGACGCGAAGGTCTAGAGATCGTGTCGGTGTGGTCTACTAAACTGAGTCTGCTGTACACTGTGATGGCGTCTACTGGAAGTTTTGATCACGCAGGAACACACTGCTGCGCGTCTTTCGTGGGCTTCAAACCACCTAACGTGGATAGTAGCTGAATGACGGAATGTAATGTGCTCCTGAGAACCACGTTTTTGCCTTTATTCAATTACTGCACTTCTTTGGGTGTACCGAAGGCCAAATGAAACCATCCTGAATTGCTTGTTTAAGGAGGGAGGGAGGGTTGCTTATCGTGGACACACTCATTGAGGCAAGCATTAGAAACGACCAGCAACTTTACCATCTGCATGATTACTATGCTACAAATATTCCTATTTTTCAAGACGACAACCTTCAAGTTCCTCGAACTCGAATGTCAGACTCGTTTTCTGAACAGTTCCGGACACCTATTACACGGCGAGTGGCCCTTTAAAATCCACTGGTCTGACCCCACAACAGAGATGTTGCAAAAGCGGGTGCATCGCCGATATCAGTAAGACAACTTGTTTCACAAAATTGTAACTATTTTGTAAACACAATTTGTAAATAAAGTTAAAAAATTTAAAAAAAAAATCTTTTGCTGTAAGTGGCATACCTGCTCAACGTTGTGAACTTACTTGCTAATCAACAGAGTCCATGAGCCGAATTACACGGGGTTAAACGACGCCTGTTGTGATTTCAGCTGGGTGTAACTTTTTTTTTTTCTCCCCGGCGACCTTGTAATCGGAATACAACAAGGCAGAAAAGTATTAGGATGTATGAATTCTTTTTGGTGAGACAAGAGCAATAACAAAAAATTGTTTAAGAAAATGGCGGAGTAAGTACTGAGCTATGAATCAGACCGAAGGATCTAAACGCTGATCGCAAGACGTCGTTGGAAGGTAACAGGAATATAACATAATATTGTTGTACTAATCATGTGCAGCTTATAGGCAGTACAAAGAGGTTGTCAAATTATGTATAATGTTTTAACATATACTTTGTGTGTGCCACTTTATGAGTTCCGAAGCGTCGGATATGAAATTTGCAAGCAGTGTAACAGCAATGCTTGTATAAAAATCGTGTACAAATCGACGTTTAGTACATACACCTATTAACTGATGATTTACAACGGAATACCGTGAATATTATAGGGTGTTTGTGTATGTGGGTTTTACAGGACCTCTATTTCTCTCCCCACAGTACGAACTGTTATGATCGTACACGCGACAGATGGGCAACGTGTCAGTTAACCAAGCATACGCAACAGTTCCATTGACACAATAATGTCTAACAATATTGTAACAACAATTTCGTGGCCTGGACGCTACTTCGGCTAGGGACATTCAGCCAGTACATACTTTCAACTCTTGGGCTGTTTACTCAACTGCAAAACACTGCACGGCAATATGGATAAAACGCGCGCGCGCTACCTAACTGCCGAAGCATGCTTTGCATGCAGCGAAAGCCCCAGGATTCCAGCAGCCCCGCACCCTGTGGACAAATGGACAATCCTCCGCCTAGTGATTCTTCAAAGATTACAAACAATCGAGCTTTGTTGTTGTCTTCAGTCCGGAGAATGGTTTGATATAGCTCTCGACAGTACCCTATCCTGACCAAGCCCCTTCATCTCCACATATGAAAAGGCAACCTACATGTCTGAATCTGCTTACTGTATCCATCTCTTGGTCTTCCCCTGCGGTTCTTACCCCACACACTTCCCTCCAAAGCTAAATTCACAATTCCGTGATGTCTAAGAATGTGTCCTACCAACCTATCCCTTCTTTTAGTCAAGCTATGCCAGAAATTTCTCTCCTATTCTGTTCAGTACCTCCTCATCGTGCTTTATATACACGTTAATATGTTGAAAGTATCTTTTCATTTACGTTGAAATTGTTATTTTAAGTATACCACATTTTTTATATTTTAAATTACCATGCGTTAAATAAATAAATTAATTAATTGGGCACTGCACAATGCATACCACGCTAAAATTGTTGCATGCATATCTCCACGCAAACACTAATCTCTCTTTCCCTGTCCACGCGCGGGGTGAACGTTGCAGGCAGTAGGTTAGTTCTGCAGTCTATGGCACACGGTGGCTCTCTGAACTTGCGCAGCAGTGATCCGGAGAATAATTTTATTTGCTCTAGCCTCCGACGATTTTCTACAAAGCTCACGAAACATTTTCGTAACACTGTCGAACTCACTGGTAAAACATGCTTCGATTCCTTTTCGGCAATCCGATCAGATGATACCAAGGACTGGATAAGTACTCGAGAATCTAAATCCTTGGCAACAACTGCACTCTGATTTGTTCCATTTGCCACTGTTTTTCAGCGCCGTGGTGGCATCGGCTCGACACGTTTCCGAGCAGCAGCCCGGCCAGGCAGACGCAGGTGCTGCTCTCTGGCGGCGTTTTATCTGAGCAGCAGAATGCTGGCGCCACAGGTGGGCGACTTGTCAGCACAGCTGTGCAAGCCGCCCGCCTATCTTCACCATGCCTCTTATTCGATTTCTCAACGCGATTAAGGTGCGGCGATAGGGCGTGGAGTAGTGTAGCTAAGTTTAACTCGTATGACCAACTTGTTTGTTTGCATGATGAAGCAGAACAGGCGAGTCGTGCGCTGATCGATTTAATTCACTCGATCCAACGCTAAAAATGTTCACGTTTCTAAATTTATGGGACCAAACTACTGAGGATATCAGTGCCTAAGCTTACATTCTACCAAAAGTAACCCAAGGACAGCGCATACATCAATGTCCGAGGGAGGACTGGAACCTCCGGTGGGAACAGTCTCGCAGTCCCATACATACACCTTCGCAATTTCATTGCTTATTGACGTTAATTTTTACCGTAAAGATTGTACTTCTTAATGACAAGGTAAAGTAAAGCAGTCATAAATCATAATTAATTCGTATTCCGCAGTGCTGTAGGAGGCATTGTCCTGTTTGAAATGGTATGCCGCTGCCTTCCTCCGACCATTGAACTGGCTTATTAAGGCGATTGCAAGTATTCAAACTACTCGATTGTTAGAGAGCGCAAATAAATTCGATAGCCGGGTAGAAAATGTGTGTCGGATCGGGATTCAGGTCTAGATTTCCCCGTTTGGGCCAGTAGTCGGCGTAAGTAATTTGAGTTATCGGGACACGCTTCTCCTGTCGCCCAGTTTCTCAACTTATTGCACATGAAAAGTGCAGTACTCCTGTCCATTATTCATCAGGCTCGCAGCCACATCTGTATACCCACAATGAATCGGACATACTTGTGCTTCCGCACGAAATTTGTCATTTGCAAGTTTGTGGCAATTTGGGCGAAACGAGAACCGAATCCGGTTAGCCTAACTGGTTAATGCCACAGCTGGATCAAAGTGGGAAATCTTAGTTACAATCCCAGGCCGACAAAAATTTTCAACTTCATCGAATTTACTTCAATGCCCTGAGAAAGCCGAGATGACTGAATATTTCTAGTTCGCAAATTTACAGCTGTTGATGTCAACTGTATGTTCGTTCGGACGTCCGAAGGAACAGACACCGTACCTGTGAAGTTATATGGAGACGTACAGTTTAAAGTGGATTCGAATTCCGGTCAACGGTACAACAAGGCATTTTTCATAACATTGCCAAACGTGACAGAAGTGATAACTGACAAAGTCGTTGGATTTACAAAGATTCGAACCATTGAGCCACGTAGGCACGACATTATAAACGCAATATTTTTTACAGTTCGGTCATTATTTATTTGGAATATTAAAAACCAAATTTTTGCTGCCTCTGGAACCCATAGTTCGACAGCCACCAAAGAAAATCGAGTGTACTTTGAACGCATTTCAAACGCTGCAAGGCAGTAAAGCTGAAAATCTGTTGTTTGGAATGTTAAAACCGTTCTGCTTCCAAATTTCATTTTTCATCAACGTATGTTCCAACAACGCTTCCATCTGGCCACCGAGAAACTCAATATCGGTTCGGGAAATGCAGGCTTGACTGGCTAATACAGCTCTAACATTACCTTTACGCTTCTTGTGAACACGTTATCGTGTTTCATACGTGGCACGGTTGTCAAACTGGTACTCGCTACAAAAATATTAACTGACGCGGACTATAACTGTATGCTATGAAGAAAAATAATAACAACTAAAAAACCTTGTAATTGACCTTTATTTGACTGAATAGAATATTTTGTGTTCATCACGTGCAGGAAACAGACGAGGGCTGACGTTTTATCTCAAAGAGCGAACGACTTTCACGGTATCTAAAGCTGTATACCTATAGATCCAGTTTGTAGTTTTTTGCAACACTTGGGAACATCAATGGATAATTTGCTACTACTGCGTAAATAAATAGAAACGTGTCATCATTCAGAAATTTCCTAGCCTTTGAAAGCTCCAAAACAATGTTTTACTAATGATCACTAATCCCGTCACATTTGGTATCACTTTGATTGGCACTGATAGGGTTTTTAAATATACTTCTTGCTCTATCTTTTCCGCTTCCTCGTCGAATTCACTGAAATACCCCTACGAAAATCGTAAGCTAGGTTCTGATATCATTTCAGCGTCACGATACTGACGATACTGAAAGAACTCATTTATGAATACCAATCGTGATACAGTTAACGTTCAGAAAAATTGAGGTAGGCGTTGCAAAATCGTTTCTGGCCAATTATTAAGGTTAGCGGCAAAAATTTACTTCCGCAGTTCGGTTTGTCTCTTCTGTCTTGAGCGAAGCGAAACAGCTGTTACATCCCCTGGTGAGCCTCCACAATCCATCTAAATCGCCAGACGAATCTCTGCTTGTTGACAGCGATAACGCACAATGGAGCAGCTCTGTCTAAGGTATGCAAACACGGAATATGCTTTTAGGAGATAAACATGTTGGCCCATGTAATGCTTTCTGCGTAGGGGAAGTTAATGGAGTGCAAAAAGAAAATTATTATTATTATTATTATTATTATTATTATTATTATTATTATTATTATTATTATTATTATTAAATAATAATAGACTGGTGTGACGAATCTCGGCTGCCCAATAAAACTTAAGGTCAAGTGCATGGAAGTATCTGCAGAACTACAGGGTGGGGTGTGAGGCACGGGGAGCTATACTACTCTACTATTGTGGGAAATACTTCACTGCGACAATTCTACTCCAGTCGTTACAGAAGTTGTCCATGCCCCTCATAGACGTCTTCAAATTGAGTTTTACTGTGGAATTCCCATTGTACCCCTGCTTTTAGTTTCGACGAAGGATCATTACCTTTTCAACTGCTTCATATTTTTTCCTGCAGTCATTTCGCCTTGACTTCCCTGGATTTACCATTTATTTCATTTTTAAGGGATTTGTATTTCTGTATCCCTGTTACTCTTCAAATGAAGAGTTTCTAGCGTTACCCAGCGCTTGTTCACGGTTAATTTTCTAGTACGTCATCTTTTAATTAACCTGCCAACTGTCGTATAAGTTGTCGCGATGTCTAGAACGCGTTCTCATGAATTCCCAGTACTTCAGATATAGGGGGACCTACACTTGAACGTGGGTTCCGAACCATCGGTATTTTTCACATGAGCAATACTGCCAGAGATGGAAGACGTGGAAAGTGACATAAGATTCTCAGGACATGGCGGTGATCGAAGCCGCGACCTTTGGATTTATAGCCTGGTACTCTACCACTGTGCAACTGAGGCGCACCAACGAAATGCCGTGCACGAGTGAATCCTAAGGCAACCCCGTCACTGCTGGCCAAGTGGTTTATTAGAAAAACAACTTGAATTCGTGGATTGCCGCAGACCTACTCAAGGCAGAGGCAAAGGGCAACTAGAAGTTAATGCACAAGGAAATGTAAGAGACGCATTAAATCTGACATGTTATGGAAGAAGGTTACTGTTGTAAGTGAGGTAAATGCATCTATCTTGGAAAGACAGTAAATGCGGTTGGTTACATTTTGTGGTAAGAACTAAATATTGTACTGAAGCGATTTTAGCTTAATCCTTGAATCCATAGTGTAGCTCATCAGCTACATACCCTTATTTTTCCAGTATCTCTCATACCTATCAACATTTTACCACAAACTGATTTGAAGCCGCTTTTATACATAATTTTACGTATGGTAGTAGCTCATCCTAGAAATTATAAATTGGAAAGTACTGCTGAATCATTTCGACAATTTGCTGCATTAAGTTAGTCCTAACATGTGCGTTTGTTAACATTAGTATGCAGCTTCTGCCATTTATAAGTAGTCAATCACTCACTACTGTTGCATTATGAGTTACTTTCTGGGAAGATGAGAGGCATAATAGTGACATTTACTACATGGAAGCACTATATAGCTGACCAGCTATGAACTTTTTGTTTCTAATAGTGCATAATAATTTTAAGGTTTTCTTTTTCAATATTTTTTATCGGTATATACGCACTAAGCATTAATCGTGGTATTTTAATAGTGTGTTTGTAAATCTATCGGACCAAACTGCATGGTCATCAGTCCGTAGCTTACACACTACTTAAATCTAGATAATCTAACCTAAGGACAAACACACACACCCATGCCCCAGGGAGGACTCGAACCTCCACGGCGAGCAACCACGCGCTCCGCAGCGAGATGCTTTAGTCCGCTCGGTTACTCCACCGCGGCGGTATTTTAATAGCTTCAAATAAAAAGTAGTGCATTAAAGGATTAATACTGATGGGTTACTTATTGTAATTCATTCAACTACTCTTGCAAGTCTACATCATATCAAAGGAATCATTCTTGCACATACGATGCGGCTATCCGAACCTTTTCCCTCAGTCAAACGTCACTGCATTCGTCAAAGTTGTCTTCCAGGCCGGTTGCTAATGCACGCTACCTTGTGCTTTCCTGCGTCACGTGACGTGTATGTTGGTTGGATTGGAAAATAAGGAACCAAACATCAAGCACCATTGGTTCCTTGTCCGAGAATTAAACGTAACTCAACCTAACCATACAATAAAGATACCAACGGAGAGGCAACATAGTTACGAAAGACAACACACGCGACGTGCAAAACTAATGGATAGTTGTATGGAAGCTACGTTTCAAATAGGTAAATGACAATTTAAGTGCGGATCAAGAGCAAGAGGAGCTAATGGACAGGGGGCACTGGAATCTTAGGGTGCGTTGAGAGTGAGCGGGATGGGTAGCGTGTCTTTGTAGCCCGCTTGCTTAAGGCGACCTCTGGGCCGAAGCGGGAAATGCGGTTGCGAACCATGTCCAGAAGAAAGTTCTTACTTGATCAGTGGATTTATTTTAATGGCCTGTAACAGTCCAAATGTCTGAGTAGTTCAAATTGTCTCATAAGCATGTGAGCGAGTAGTTATTAGTCTGTAAGGCGGGCAGCAGGACACGACTGCAGATAGCGGCCGGCTATTTACGGACGGCACTAGGCAATCATTGCATCACGCGGGCCCCGGCACACAGATAATCAAACACCTCACGTCGCGTCGTGGAGTAGCCTCTCATCTCTCGCCACCGAGCGCTCAGGCTTCTGACGTGGCCCAAAGAAACCGACACTCGCCGAGTGCAAATCTTTTGGAAAAATGCATTTACTAGCTGAGCGTACAGCTCACATTGCATACACCAGGAAAGAGTAACGTTGCTTCTGTCTGGTCGCATTTGGCTTTTTTTTTGTTTCCCCCTTGGAAACATGTCAATATAAAACAACTGAAGGGTCGCATATGATTAATCGAAAAAAAAAGACTAGATGCAAACCGAAGCAGACAAATTGTGCGCTTATCACATTTTGTCATCATGCTTTGTGTAACATTTCGTCTTACAGAGAGAAAAAAAAAACCACGTGAAACAGAAGGGCGCCATATAATATTCCTGCGAGCCTTGTGGAGATACAGGTCTTCACGGAGCTAATGTCCCGGCGGTAAGTGACGGTGTGCCCTGCTGATTTGAGCAGACAGTTTGTCGACCCCTTTGTATAGCGAAGGAATTAGCTGCCGTGTGCGAATAGGTGGCCACTGCCGACGAGCGTGACATCGGCACAAGAATGCGCTGATACCAACGCGTCAAGCTGGAGGCCTACTTCTTATTACCAGATGGACTGATCATCAGAATGCAAGTCTAAACCACAACAGACAACAGTAATAAAATTGCACCGTGCTTACAAGCTAATCTTTTCCAGAACAAAATTAAGACGAAATTAGACAATTTCGAATGTTCCTCCCCCTTTGCCAATAAACGTTCTACACAATCGGCGCAGTATTCTTGTTAAAATGTCCAGTACTCTGTCTCCTGTGGCTATTTCTGAACAAAATATCTGCTGACACTTCCTGACATTCCTACTTACAGATGTATTCAGTGATGCTGCAACAGCGCTATCATCACACATGCCTTGTTCTACGCAGAGGCAAGAAGTTTGGGTCTGTTTTGTCATCAGGTCTAAGATGCTCTCATCACGAGTCAGATCTCTAACTACTCACGCGATATTCGGATAAGGCATTTAAAACAATTTCACTCGATTCTCTGTACCTATCAGCCGTATTCAACGTTTGAGTCTCCCAGCTTACAGCCGGTAGGTTGAAGTTCGAATGTTTGTAAAGTTATGGGACCTAACTGCAGTGGCCATCGGTCCCTAAACTTAGAAACTACTTCAAGTAACTTATCCGAAGAACAGCACACACATCCATGGCCGAGGGAGGACTCGAATCTCCGACGACGTAAGTTGAAGTCTCCACTTAAACATTGCAAGTTTATGTTCTTCAGATGCATTTCGGCAACGACTTTACAGAGAATCATTAGCTTAATTTAGAACTTAGCACCAAATTTCTTACAACCCATGAAAATAAGAAGCACATTTGTTGACATCACGAATGCACTCTTTGCTCACGAGGTAATCATTAAAAGCCGAGACTGCTGTTTTCCTCTGTTGTGCTTTCTCTACATAATTCGTTCAGAAACGAAATACTTTTCTGTTCTCTCTGGAGCGCAGTTATTCGTTTTTGTTTTTCTTTGTCAGTGTCGTACGCAATAATTACCAACGCTTATGACGTCCATAGCGAACAAAAAACAAAGTCAACAGTTGGCGACAAATTTAAGATGTGATACTTCGCGCGTGGAGCTAGGAGGTTATAGGAGGGCGATAAGCTTTCGACTGCCCGACCTTTTGCACCAGAGAAAGAAAACTGCTACGTCAACATGACAACTAAGATGGCAGGTTTTCAAACAAGGATCCTGATAAATTTGCGCTGAAAATGGGACGACGTGATACAGATATAAGGGTCACCACAGTCACGTGAGGGTAGTACTGTACTACTAAGGAGGTGTTTTCTGAAATGATGCCGCGAGGTCTATAAAAATGCATTCACAGTAGTCGTTACAGGATACGCAACATGCAAGCCCATTTGTGACGACATTGTCAACGCGACAATCAAGATTGCATTTACGGTGTTGCGGTAACACATGGCATTACTTCAGTGTTCTACAAAATCGGAATACTGCGACTTTCAGAGATGTCAGGACAAGGAGGTTCAGAACGGTGTATCGGAACGGATAACAACTCTAACTTTATGGCAGATCGAGCAGAATTGATAACCTGCAACGCTACAATGTACATAAATATTGTTGTAATAACATTTTCCGGGTACAGTTTTTGGCAGTATACCGTAACTACCCGGTAAGCGAAAGGTGCAAACTACACTGAAATTTACAACAGGATACTGGTTTGCGTGACGTAAAATGAATTACGAGATCAAACATCTTACTGTTGAACATACCCCATTACAGAAAGAGCCGAAACTGCGGCGAAATAGAAGAAAACATTTCTGCAAGCACGGCACTGATAATTGTGTCAGTAGTAAGAACGGAGCGAATCCAATGTCTTCTAAGTGTTTGAAAGAGCAATGAGAAATTTAAAAAAACAGTGTTGCGTAATACATCAGACAAATACCGCTATATGTCTCATTACGTGCCTTAGAAATCTAAACCGTTAATAGCTTCAACTGTGCGAGACCACGTGGACTACCAAATTACTAATAGAATCTAGGGTGAGGAAACCCCCTACACACACACACACACACACACACACACACACACACAGAGACAGAGACAGAGACAGAGAGAGAGAGAGAGAGAGAGAGAGAGAGAGAGAGAGAGCGCAGTACAGATTTGTGGTATTACGCTACGCTGAAAGCTAATGAATCCATTATCTCTATGCACGTGGCAATGTTAGCGCTGCAGTTCTACCGTCGGCCTACAGAGCGCAGCCGCTTCTGAGCGCCAGCGACGGTGTTGCAAGGAATTCCTGACAGATGGCACGCCAGCGCGTAGCAGCAACAGCCATTTGCAAATAAGGCGTGCATTACCACGTGGTAATGGTTTCTGCTACATGACTGGACTGTCTTCTTTTTCTTCTTTTACCAGTTTAGCAACGTGTGACATAGCCCGACATAATATAAACGAAAGATTTCTATAATTTTCAAATGCCTTTTGGAACTTTATGTTTTCCACAATATTTTGTCTTTAAGAGCATTTTTTTTTTAATTTGGGATATCTAAATGAGTTTTTTTAGCTTACAATTTCCATTCTGTCACGTTCCATGAACGCTTTTAGTAAGAGAAATTTGAGAAAACCGACTCAACCTACGTATTAACCATAACTTTTATTTCCATTAGAACAATAGAGCGGTGGAGTAAAATAAGAACATTATCTGGAGTAGGTTATCGGAGCAAGGGAAACAACTTTCTCCGAGAAAGTTTTCAATTTCGTAAGAACAAAAACTCCGAGAATGTTGTCCGAGAAGGTTGTTTTTCCTCCATCTCCCTTCCCACATGATCAAACCACGTGTAATTTTATATTTCATTCAGTTCGCTCAAACTGCCATCAATTTGTTCTGAAACAGCTGCACTATGTTTAATTATATGTGTGGCAGCAAGGTATTAAGACGATACGGACTCCTTTTTCCGATGTTTCTTAATTTTCGATTTGCAGGAAATTGTGGGGGCCTATTACCTGTTCCACTCATAGCACTTCTGTCGTTAGCTAAAGATCTGTTCCTGACAGCCTGTAACAGGGCTAAACCCACGCTGATTTACATCCAACTTCAACTAATACTTTCAGTCTCCTTTCTACAATACCTGTGAATAGTTTGCCCACAACACTAATTAAAGAGATACCTCTGAGTTGTTACAGTCTTTTCTGTTTCCATGCTTGAAAATGATTACTTCTTTCATTCAGTCAAACTGATCACGTCCCGACTCCAACGCCATTTCACTTATCCTGAGTAACCATTTGAGACCTGATATTCCACTATATTTGAGAAGTTCCGTTTTATTGAACTGCAATCTTTTGACCATTCTCTCCGGTTCCTCATACGTGAAAGTGCTATCATTATCCCTACTCCACTGTACCTCAAAGTCTGACAAATCACTGTAGATTTCACCTATTTTGACTAATTCTTCAAACTATTTCCTCCATCTGCCCAAGGCATCCGCAGGATTCACTAGAAGCTTTCCTGACCAGTCTACAACACTTCTCGATTCCTTATTTCCTCCCTTTCGAAGATTACTAATTACGCTCCAGGGTGGTAAGTTTCAAACTTATTTCTGAAGTATTTCCATGATTTCTGCTTGGATTTTGCAACTATCAGTTTGGCTTTGTTTCTTTCTTCAACATAAGTTTCTCCGTCTGCTCGAGTTCTAGTATGGAGCCATTTTTAAATGCCTTATTTTTTTCCTTTTGAGGTTGCCTTGAATGTCATTCCACCAAGATGTCCGATTCTTCCAGTCTTTACACACTACTGTACCAAGACACTCTCTAGCCAATTCTACTATTGTGTCCCTGTACCTTGTTCATTCCTCTTCCAGTGGCTGTAAATGACTGCATTCAAATAAGTGGTGCCTTTCTGAGATTGTTTTGCATTTGTACCTGATTTGTTTGTCCTGAAGCTTCTCCACTCTTATCCTTCTACATATGTGCCTATCTTCCTGCACTTTTAGCTTCAAGTAACCAATTTCACTGCAGACTAATAGTGATCAGTGTCACCAAAGAACCCTCTGAAAACACGTGTTCATGTGTCCCTGACTGCTTTTCTAACATCTGACCTGTTGATATACAGTCAGTGGCAGATCTGGTGTGTACACACACACACACACACACACACACACACACACACACACACACACACACACACACAGAGAGAGAGAGAGAGAGAGAGAGAGAGAGAGAGAGAGAGAGAGAGAGAGAGAGAGAGAGAGAGAGTGTAACTATGTATCGGACCAAAAACAAGCGGAAGTTATAACTTCAAGTTCCGTTCAAGCAATTTTAATTTCACCCGAGTTTCGCGTACTTCATTACAGGGAGATAAATAAGTGGAGAGCGTACCACATACAGCAACACTGCTACGTAAGATGACAATTGAACCTGCACATTTACTTGCTAAAAATTATAGGATATATATATATATGTGTGTGTGTGTGTGTGTGTGTGTGTGTGTGTGTGTGTGTGTGTGTACACAGACGATGAGAGTATTCTGAAATTGTGCAGTATTTCACAATAGCATTTCACACATTACAAAATGTATAGTCTTCGTAAGTACGTATGTAAAAATTCTTTGCGCAGATGTAATAGAGTGGAGTGATGATCTAATTGTAGGACAGTCATAATCCGAATAAGTGATAACTGAAAATATAAATCTCTTGGGATTGTCAAGGATTGAATGCCAGACTTAACACTTCCGTGTAGAAAGTTATCCCAATACCTTTTTATATCGGAGAGTATCAAAGTTTAATCAAACCAACTAGATAACGAAAGGCACCGTGACGCGCCTGCAAGAAACAGTGCTCTGGTTGTGGATGAGCTATTGTTGCGTCGGTCACATGTTAGACAAACATTGTGTCTAACGTATTTCGAATGGTTTACTTTCTCGTTCTGTATCTCTGTTATTTATCATCAAACGTATAAGATTGCTGTGTACCGAAGGCTGTCTCCTAGAAGTCTGTAATGGGAAATGTGAAAAATCACTGAAGCGACTGTTAACAATACGTGCTGCCTGTGTTGTGGCAGGTCAAATATTCCATACCCCTGTAGCGCATGCAAGCCAAGCTGGTGGACATACAAAACCAAATGAAACAACTGAGGGAACAAGCAGGGGTGGGGCAGCCGCAGACGGGGGCTGAATATGCACAGGAAAGTGGAGCTACAGCGGTTCCCCTTTCCCCTGCACCGCCGCCGAAGGCTACGATCCTGTTTTCCAGCCCGGCTGGAATGTGAAAGGAGCGTAGGCTCCACTTCCCCGCTGGGTTGGCCGATTCTGCATCGCCTCTCGCAGGGAGGACTGAAAAGGCGACAGCCAACAGCCCCGCCACATCAAAGAACCGAAAAGTGCCTTCTTTTAAATTATATATAATCAATTCATACAGTTATTGTCGTTCGAGAAAATATTACCTCACACTCATCTGACAGACGGAAAGTAAACAGCAGAGGCTGGCCTAGAACTTTGTTGAAGGGAAGTCATGCTGGAAACTAAGATTTCGGTGTAAGGTACCGTAGAAATGTGTGTCATCAGTCGCCAAATAGATGCCCTGATTAACTAAGAACGGTTAGGGACATCGGCGCAGGTATTTTTTTCACTCCCAATAGAAAACAATCCTGTCATTGGCCTTCCACAATGTAAGTAAATCACAGTCAATGGATGGGGTAGGGGATGTTCGAACAGAAATCCAATGTCTTCGCTCGATTACGACAAATTATTCCATGGTTAAGGTCGCTCGCTCAGAGAGAGAGAGAGAGAGAGAGAGAGAGAGAGAGAGAGAGAGAGAGAGAGAGAGAGAGAGAGAGAGAGAGAGACTAACCAGATGATATGAGAATTTCCAACGGCTGAACACTGTGTCGGAGTAGGGGGATACACTTTCAAATATGTGATTTGTACACCGTATCTAATGCTGATACATAATCCCATTACAACTTCGTACCCTAAACTTTAAGAGGATCGCCCAGAAAAATCAGTCCAGAACACCGTTGGCTACTGAATTACTGAGGAATACTGACGTGTAAATGGATTTCGCTAACTTCTGAATACCGCGATATGGAATATCTGTTGAGCAGTCAACGTCTCCGAAACGTGTTGCAACGTGGTGGTGGATACGCTAATATAGAAAAAGAACTGCGAAGATACCTCCGGTAAAAGGAGAAATACTCTAACGACGGGCAAAAGTGTTAAGGCAATATTAAGCAGTAATACCTACAGGGCGGTTAGGTGATAACGGATGCCCGGAAAAATGCGAAGAAACAGAAAAACAGAATTTACAGCAACTTCCCGTAATATTAGAAGCAATGCAGTGGCAATTTCACTGTTAAAAGCATAGGAGAATCAGGTGTGAAGAGACACCATTTAAGGCCTGTAAAACGTGATAAGAAAAAAAAAAAAAAAAAAAAAAAAAATAGAGGATCCAATATGAGAGGCTGGATATGAGAGATCTCTGGAAGACAAAGGAAGGCAGAATTTCTAAAATCGCTGGAAAAGTGGTAACCAAACGACCATTCAAGTTAATGTATTAGGCTTGCGACGTATAATCAGGCTACCGGAAAAATGTCTACAAAATTACACAGATAGCAAGGAAAGATAAGTTAAAGACCTATCACTCAACCAAGTTTTAACAGTTCATATACAGAAGAATAAGAAACAATATTATTACATAATGATCAGCCTGGATTTGGCAAAGAGAAAGGACCAGAGAAGCAGTTCGAACGAAACTGAAAATAAGACTGGACAAATATAGGATAATAATCATATGATTTGTCGTTCTAGAAAAAGCATTCTACAAAGAAAATGGTTCAAAAAATGTTCAAAATTCCGATAAAAATAGGTGTAAGCAATAGGGAAATATGGGGAGTATGAACAAAAATTACAATAACCAAGAAGGTAAAACTGCAAAAACCTAGAGTGAAGTGGTCGGATTAAAAATGTTAGGGCTGCAGTCTTTCGCCCCTACTGTTCAATATATACATCGAAGAAGCAATGCCGGAAATAAAACGAAAGTTCAGAAGTGGGAGCATCCAAAGTGAAAATTAATTACAGGAACTGTTGAATGGCTAGTCTAATGAGAACAGAATACTGTCGAATGGTTGACCACGACAGCCGAAACATTGACGACAAAAGTAGACAAAGACGGTGATCACTGCTAACCGAAGTGCCCTGGTCTCAAGAGGAGGCCTTTATTTTGATACGAAATTTCTGAAAATGTACGTTTGGAGCACATCAGTGTATAGTAGTGAGGCTATGACAATGGTTAAGACCCAGAACAGGGGGAATCGTTGAGTGAGATGTAGTGCTAAAGAAAAATATGAGGATGATGTAAGGAATGAGATCATCCGTAGAATCGGCTAATAAACATACGTATGGAAAACACAATAAGGTATAGGAGGATGATTGTGTTAAGACATCATGAACTAACCCTCTCATTATTATGAAGTGCTGTGTATTAAGAGAGAAGTCCACTTTGAACAATTTTTTTGTAAAATGATTTCCAATCCATCGTGTACAGCAATCAGAATAAATATTCCTTCAAACCGTCTTGAATGCAAATTATTTTATTAGTTAATGACGCTTTTCGCCCTTTAGCAGGGATTTTCAGATTACCTGCGTGACAGAATTTACACAAAATTACAAGGCGGAAATACAAACGGTTATAATGGTACATGGGCTTATTTTGTGTTAAGAAGACAGTATAAATGGTAAACAAAGTTTACAATGCACTCTCCGTGGTGTGAGACTAAGTTATTGCGGTGTTTCTATTTTCCTGGAATTTTTTGGATTTCCTTGTCGCCCTACAAATGATCGGATGACAACGAATTACAGTTGGAACATACTTGGTAAAGATGTGACAAAGATAAAACCATCGGGCTGCAAGAATGGTGGCATCATCCATGCAGAAGATCAAGCACAAGATTAAGAAGGCATCAATATAATCATCAGGGACCACCGCTTCTATTAAGGTAATCTTAAAAATCGGTTTTATCTTTCTCACATCTTTACCGAGTATGTTCCAACTGTAATTCGTTGTTACCTGATTATTTGTAGGGCGACAAAGAAATCCAAAAAATTCCAGAAAAATAGAAACACCGCAATAACTTACGGTGTCACACCACGGAGAGCGCATTGTAAGCTTTGTTTACCATTTATACTGTCTTCTTAACACAAAATAAGCCCATGCACCATTATAAACGTTTGTATTTCCGCCTTGTAATGTTATGTAAATTCTGTCACGCAGGTAATCTGAAGATGCCCTGCTAAAGGGCGGAACGCGTCATTAACCAATAAAATAATTTGCAATCAAGACGGTTTAAAGGAATATAAATTTTTGTTGTTGTTGCCACATCTGCTTCAGTGTCTTACATTCTATTAGCGTTGTATTTGCTGTCAGTTTTGAGATCTTTGTACACAGTAGTGTGTTACATATGGTTGTGATGAAGCGTGTGGCCCGCCCGTGCTGATGACTCACCGAAATAAGTCATCTTACTCTTTCAAAAGTTGAAATACACAAACTAAAATACATATTCGTATATATTTTATCAAATAAATTGCAATGATATAAAACAAGAAGAAACGAAAAAGATGCAATTTGATGTTATATGCCTTCCAGAGGCATAATTGTGGAGACTAATATAATCGATGGGACAAGGGAGAATTTTGTGTGTTCAAAGTTTGAAGCATATGTGAGCGCAAAATCAACTCGTGTTCTTCACGTGTAACGTAGATTTCATAAACGTGGTTACGTCTTAAATTTTAGCATTGAACGTTTGAAAGTATGATAATACAGTCGTAAAGAGCAGTATAGCTAGCAACTATCACGGTTGAAGTTTTAAGAGGGAACAGTGAACGGCGTAATCACGCTGCGGGTAACGAGTCACTCAAGGTGAACGCGAAGTTCGTGCAAGGCGTCGGTACTCCGGCTCGCAGCGACGGCAGCGCTACCTGGTAATAAGCTGCAATTAGTGCGGTGCCGTAACGAGAGGAGGGGACAGACGCCAACAGGTGGCAGGCCCGTCTGCGGCGGCGCAAAGGCTCGAGGGGGAGTGGTAGTGGTAGTGGTGGGGGGCGCAGCGCAGCGATGCGCGCGCACTCGCGCAGAGTACAGCCAGCGAGCGGAACGTGTCAACTCATTCCGCCTAACGAAACGCGTGCCTTCGCCCTTCTACGTTGTAGGAGACCCATTCGTGACTGGCATCCCTTATCTCCGGAGCACTTGTTACGGAAACGGTTGTATGCATTTTCAGGTGGCCTTAGGGTTCAAAAGCTACCGCAGTCGCAACCGTAGCAATTAAGTAAGCACTTTTATAGTGAACACGTGGTATAGCGGAAAAGATTACTCGCTTCCGAGTACCGGGGCATCCCGTTACAAATCACGTCGAGGTATGCTTTTTAAGTGCCTCCGATACAAGATGATGATGCAGAGTATTTCGAGCAGAAACTAATCTTGAACAGCACGATTTTCACGCTGTTAACGTTCACGATCTTCGCGGAATTTAATGAACAGGGGAGGGGGGGGGGCAGTGAAAGGAGGTGAGGGGGTAAATAAGCTTGGTAACCTGAAGGCTCGCGTAAAGAGTAGTTTCATGAGGATCACGGTTTTAACCGAAAAGAAAAAAAGAATGCAATAATATCTCTCATTTAATCAAGCATTTGCGAAAAACAAATTTTCTAGAAATAGAACGCTTTACAAATATATATTTTGTCAATATTCCAACATTATGGAAAAATTAAAATTTAGTGTTTTCTGTATTAATACAGCGCACTAAACAAAATATATGTTGTAAATTTTTTGATCGAACTATTGTTTTTTTATGTTATATTTCATGTACAACACAGACGTTTCTATCGTCGTGTAATACTTAGGACGTTATTTTGTTGATAGTTAACACTGCCAGATCAATAATGGTAGCATAACGGCCACAGCACCGCAAACATGAACATTTCACTGCTGAAATAATATGAACCACACTCACGCTTACACAGTCACGTACAGACAGGAACGCAACACAACCTCCAAGACGGATAGATTAATGCTGGAAGTGACTACACAGGATACCAAGGAGCAAAATGTTGTAGCAGAAGCATGTTGTTCACCAACAACTATGCAACTTTAAGGACTGATACACAAAATACGGTATAAATCAGCGTTTAATACGTTGTTATCGAGGAACAACAGTGGGAATGAAAGCGTTAACTAGTTTTTCTGCGTAAGGAATGAGTAAAAGTTGAAAAAAATCATGCAATAGTTACCCTCATTCGTAACAAACAAGCCTTACACTATTGCTCTCGAGCCAAGGAAACCCAAAGCCAAATGAGATGTCCATAGAATCAATTCTTTAGATAAATATGGGAAACGTCAATCTTAGGATGAAATGTGTAACTTGCATCTGATTGTTATAGAAATATTACATAGTTTCAACTAAACTAGTAAGTAATAAACATTGCAGAAAATTTGCCCTGGATATCCTGCTAGCCATCCAAAATGAGCACTAAGAATTACTGAAGATATCACAGTCAAATTTATTTGGGTCATAGCACGCTATACTAGGAGTGCGGAATAGTGGGTGTGAGAGTCGAATCCAGTACCACGCTAGACCATAATATATGCAGTATTGAGGTCCTGCCGATGAGAAGTTTCGTTCGAATCTCGATTTTCCCTACACCATCAAGAAGTTCGGATTAGAGTCAGGACACTGTAGAACCACAGTCTAATAAATACAGTCGCGACACTCACTGCTGTGAAAGCTGTTACCGCCGGACACTTGGAGCGACACTAGCGCTCCAAGCGGCGGTAAAGCCGGCTGTCCCTTAACGCCGTATACGACACATTATAATGCCCGCTTGTAATTACTTTTATGTGGTGGTTTGCTAAATATTGTATACATTCTTGCATTCCAAGCTTTATTTAAGTAGGGCTATCTTGACACATGACTGAGTGTAAAAGAAACAAACCGAGCAAAAACTCGTTGTGATCGGACACAAATTGCAATTGTGCAATATGATACGAAATAATTCTTTAGAAATTGCTTGCAGCTTACCTTGCTGGTAGAGATAGATAAACATAGTATTTTGTGCAGACAAGCCTATAATAGAACTTCTAAGGGACAGTTAAATATCAACAAATGTAAATTTTAGTAAAAACTCGTGAATAAACTGACGCTAACTGCAACATATTTATGATGAAATTCTTCAGACAATGCACCTTACTTTGCTGGTAAACATATTATTTCGCACATGAGAAGCATGTAATTGGTCTTCCCGGTGTTAAAAGATGCGAAACAATGTTTTTTTCCCTGCTTTTTAGTTATGAGAACACCCAATGGCTATGAAACTGTCATCGAATATAATTTTGCTACGAGATTATTTCAATTATATGTTATTTTAAGATAATATTACATCGATTACACGACAGTCTAAATGTTATGTTATATGAATGATCCTCAGTCATTATCACAGTCTGTCATCAAATGGTTCGAAGATGAGGGAGGAGTGGGAGAGGGCGAGGCGACAATCGTCTGTAAAATAAGACGGCTCAGTGGTTTCAGATAAGTAGGTTTATATGTTTGACTGTGGTTTCCATTCGATAAAACACAAAATATTTAACCTTTCAAACATTAATAACGGTAACAATGAACACTTCTTTTCCATACATTTCTTATGTATTTGCCTCTATAGTGAATTATTTTCGAATGCTGAGACAAAAATGTTTCTAGCTGTGATGTATTAGCAACCACAGTCGTAATACTTGTTTCAGGACACAGTTTAATTTCTTCCGCCTTTATATTACAGCGTCTTTGCGGTAGTTTCCTCTTCATTCCCAGTTTCGGTGGTTTGTTTGGAACATCGAACAATGTAGGCACAGCATTCCGCACCAGCTTCTTCCGTTCATCATTCATGAACTGGTTTGCATCGCAGTGTAGCGAGCAGAACTTCACATTATCACGTAAATACGCGGCAACTTTATCCAAAAGATCTTGTCGCTTGCTATTTATAAGCCATTTCTTGATCCTAAAAAGAAATAATCTTCAATATGTGTGTTGCTCACAAGATAATTGTAAATAAGCATTACCGATACTTCGTCACATACCTCTCAGGCTCTGTAGAAAACCTAAAGAATGATAAATATGACGTATTCTAGTTGTTGCTGCAATTTATTGCACTACACACCCTTCCCTTTGTAAAAACCATTTCGTACACTAAAACACACAAGAGACACACGTCTCGTATACGATATAGAGCAACGTGGCTTTACGTCCGCAAGGAGCGCTGCAGTCGTCTAGTATAACAAAAATCAGCGGTAGTGTCGCGACTGGACTGTGGTAGAACTGTCCCCCTACGCATCGGCATACTGGTTGTGGCCCTGGTATTATGGTTTTAGGTGGTATTCATTCCACTCACGTAGTAGCCACAGTGTCCAGTCACCACTACATGTCGAAAGTATTGGAACCTGTTCTCCCATACCTTGAGATCTTGCCGACGGTCATATTGCAACACTCAGTATTGATTTCATGATCTTTCTCACGTCTTGTGAGGCTGCATTCCCGTCACGTGATTTTGTAATCAATAGCTACTTACAAATAACATTTGGCTTGGCATCTGAGGTCGTTCTTCGAATTGCTGTTTGGATTACCAGCATCTACTATAATAAAAGTGTCTTTGAAATCTGACCAGCCTATACAATTCGAATGGTTGTCGCCCTCGCTAAATCTAACGATGTAGACGTAATGGTATTACGGCAACTAAAATGAGAAGTTACAGGAGTGTGTGGTTGATGTATTCCTCACAGTTCAAAAATGTTCAAATGTTTGTTAAGCTTATGGGACTTGACTACGGGGTCATCAGTCCCTAAACTTACAAACTACTTAACTACTTACGAACTAGGACGGCACAAATATCCATGCCCGAGGGGGGATTCGAACCCCCGACCGTAGTGGCCGTGCTGACCGTGACTGGAGCGCCTCAGTCACCTCGGCCACCGCGGCCGGCTCCTCACAGTTCACGCACCCTTATTTGTAGGTGATAATTTCAGAAAACAGCCAATGGGCCGTATGAATAAGGAGGAGGAAACGATCCAGAGAAAATTCTCTGAGAAAAAGAACGTTCTCCGAGTTAAGTTAGCAATTTCGTATGAATAAAAACTTCGAAGCTTATGCTTTGAGCAGGAAGTTCATTCTCGCTAGCTCCCCTCCTTCTTAAGTAAGTTGTTCTTGTGTCGTGTCCGACACAGAACTGCTGTTCAGTTGGTTATTTCTTTAAACTAACACGATGAGGCAAATTATTCAGTGTACAAATATGGGGTAGGCATCTACGAGTTCAGGAAGAACTGTACTATGTTTACATATTAGTTTGTTGTGCAGCAGCATATTATTAAGACTAAAAATGGACTTTATACGAAAATTTATTCTTCAGACGATGTTACAAAATGTTTGTCATGCGAGAAACTTTTTTGTTATTGAAGAGGGCTAACACAATTTTAAGAACGCATCATATTTTCATCTGTTTCAACGTGAAACGCTGTGAGATATTTCTAACACGAGATACTTTTTATTAAAAATTACGCCGAATGGTCTGCTCATAAGCGATAGACCATGCGATTTTGTTACAAGAAACATCTTACTAGGTATGTAATTAATAAGTTATTGATTTTAGTGTCGTGACTACTTACTTCTGTTACGATTACGAAGGCAGAAAACGCATCTTAAATAGGCCAACCGGTTTCGGTAGAATGAACAAGAGCAGTAGAAAAATACCTCAGTATCCGGTATTGTAGCAATATTTATTTTGTAATTCAGACTGTCAAGTCCTCGCATACACTTTATTTGAAATTAACGCCATTGGGCGTTATTAATAGACGCTATTTAAAAATACAATACTATTTTGCAATGTAGGTGCTTACAAATGTAAATATGAACTGAAAACAGGCGAAACACGCAACTGAATACACTTGGGTTTCCATTTGTGTCGGGAATGAAAAGTTCTTTGACATCACACTCGTCTCTATATAAAATGCTTTTAGTGTCACACTTATAATTTTTGTGAAAGAAGCGACTCGTCAGAAAAATTTTTTATTTGCTTTAACTTTTTAGTTCGTCTCTTATTTCTTCAGACTAACAAGGAAAGTACTTGGGCTCGAACACACACACATCAAAGTGTTACGAGAGATAATGTAAAGATCCCTTATTGCACCAGTCACACTCCCGCTTCTGCAAAACTCTGCAGTCGTCCGTTAGAGGCCTCTGCGTGTGCCTTGCCACATTGCAAACTGACCTGCCGGTTCGCCATTAGGGACGGTGCAGTGTGCCTCCGAAGTTGCGTTTTGTGACATTTGTGTGTGTGACATTTGTGTGGCGAAGCGTCAGATCGGGTGGCGATTGCTAATCAATCCTGCTAATGTATTGCGATTGGTTGAGATGAAGTTACGAAGAACCCTTCTTCGTGAAGATGGTATTAGTGTAGAAGATGACTCATTCGCATGCTTTCTCGTATCTGTTATGGTACACTGTTGTAACACTAACAGGTAATGATGATAATACGGATGATGACGAACAACTCATTGCAAGTGCTACGGGAAGTGCGGGAAGAGGTGATGGAAGCAGAGGCAGTGAATACCAACAGTCTTCCGAGAAGAAGGTTAAAGTTGCAACTATCATCACGCCTTTTGATGATAATACACTAGAGAACATTTACGATGATTGTTGCATATGTTATAGTTAAGATATCTGCATTACGTATGGCGTCTACAATTACATCTACAGTGCTATCTAGAGCATCATTGCAGAGTTTTGCAGAAAAACGACACCCACCAGCACATTGAGGTATACGTAGAGATCCTGTAAGCAAACGTTCATACATATATATGTTTGTTTGAGCCCATGCACTTTCCTTGTAAGTATAAAGGAACAAAAGCCTTCAAAAGCAATACAAATTTTGTCATTTATATTGTACACCACAGTAAAACGAAACCTTAATAGCAGTTACTCAGCATGAACTATGGTAGAGAGCTCAATTCAGAAAACGGAGAATGTTCTCCCGTCGTGAGAAACTTCTCTAGTTTCATTCATACTGTAACGTCACAGCTGCGTCCACCTAATCCTCGATGGGCGAAGTTGCCGTTATATTCTATTTGCTGCTTAATCATTTAATAATTGTTCCAATGATTTGACGGTATGGGATGCGGACAATTACTAGGTTGATACATAACAATAAACTTTGTTAACTTCCATTATTACGGAACGACAAATGTTAATAACTTTCTTTAAATACACTGATTAAATAACCGCGTGCCACTACGATAATGTCTACAAGTCCACACTGAAACATTTCAATACGCAACTGCAACCGAAACTCATATGCGATACGATTGAAGGGCAAAACTTTAGCCACCGCTAAACACGGGTTACGGACGCATTGTCAACATGCAACATGTTTTGAAAACATCGATGTTTTGAACTGCGATATATCGCTGATGCATTGACGACAGAAGTCCAAAACTATCGACATCGTTCAACAATTGATTGTCAAATCCATTATTACTTTATTAGTTACTCAGCCAGCGTCAGCTCAAGTGCGGTGCTCCTGCTGTCGTCGCTCGTCGCTGTTTCCATACTTTTGAAATAGTAGGTAAGTGAAATATGAAATAAGCTGATGATTAATCAGATGTTTGTCTAGCACGGGCTGCTGGCTTTACTGAAATTTCACCCTCCAATATCAGCGGAATCGAATCTTTGACAGTGTTACCCTGACAGACTGATATCGTACTGTCAAAACGTCAGTTAAAACTCAAACAAAAGTCGACGAAAAATCCGAGAGAATAGCCAACAAGCCAAGTATAACATAGATTTTCATTTCAGCAAGGAACATGATTTGATAAATGTCTTTGATGAATATTCATTTAAAAAAAATACATTATTAAGTAATAATTGAAAGATGCATAATGTTTAATTTTCTCCACGTCCACAACTAAGAAAAATGCAATTCGTCAACAAAACACAAGTTATTTCCCATGTAATGACGAAATCGATGTGAATCCCAAGTAAAATCAGCACAGTAGGTAGCGAAACCTTATTCCCATCCTATTTTTCATTCTAATCTGCCATTTCGCCGTGTATTCGTAGCCTAGTGAAATAACATAAATAAGGCAAATACTTTCTGGCAACACAGCTTCATTTCAGTGTGTTTTCCTAATATTTCTTAAACGTCTGGAAACATCGGAAAAACATAGATGTATCGTTTTTCAGAGAGATGTTTTTTTTAACATCGATATTTTACCGCAGGAACACCGATGTCTGAACATCGACGTTTTTATCAACGATGTTGCATCCCTAACTGCCGCAGCTATCGCTGCACGCCAACGATAACTATCGTTCGACCAAAACGTACCAAAGAGGTTACTAACCTAAAACCCTGTATCCTCACAATACGAAATCGGAGAATGTTCCGTGTTGAGAGCAACTCCCCCCACCGTTTTACTCGGTTCAAGCACATTCTGGAATTAGGAGTGTAGAGCAGATACCCCGTTGCACCCACGCACGTCAGAAATATCGCGTTGTGTGGTGTGGTGTCCGCACGCGGGCTCCCGTTAGCGGTCCCGTTGCGCTCGGCGCGGCGCGGCTCGGCGATCGCGGCCGATCTGACACGAGGGCGCCGCTCCATTTGCTCGCTTTGCCGCGGGAGCCGGCGTTCGCATCGTCTGGGGAGGTTCCGGGTTCACCTCCCTGTCCCACAAACACGACACCCACGCCACACATTCGCACATTCACCGGCGTACCCGTTCACCAAGGGTGCGCGCGCACAGGTTCGGGTTTCTTATTCGTACTTATTTTCGAAAATAAGTTTGAGATTGCCCAAAGCGTAAATAACAGCAAACATGCACAATGTGCCGAGCAGTTTAATTAAATGTGTCCAACGGCCGGTATTTAAATCCGAGTCTTCAACTTATTAGACAGTCGCTTTACGCACCAGCCATCGTGACGTGTGTAACGCGAATACACGGAATAGCCTGAGCACATCTCCCTCCACAACACTAACTACCATTCTGCCTCTATGTTCCCCTAAGTAATTCGTACCAAAATCGTTTTCAAAAAGCCTGTACACGCTGAACTACGACAAGATTAGTTCGGATTGAGGAAAAATTTTAGCAACACGAGTGGCAATAACTTATCTTAGAAGACAGACTAAAGAAAGGCAAACCTACATTTTTATTTTTGTAGATTTGGAAAAATGGTTTTGACAACGTTGATTAGAACACACACTTTCAAATTAAGAACTCGGCGGAGGTAAAATATAGGGACCAGAAGTTTATTTACAACTTGTACAAGAACCACACTGCACTTTTAAGAGTCGAAGGGCATACAAGGGACGGAGTGGTTGGAAAGGAAGTAAGGCAGCGCTGTAGCCTTTCCCAGATGTTACTGAATCTCTACACTGAGCAAAATGTGAAATAAAACAAGGAGAAATTTGGCATAGGAATTGAAGTTTAGGGTGGAAAAATCGTGGAAGAGCAATTGAACGGAATGGACTGTGTCTTGAAAGGAGGATATATGACGAACATTGACGCGGTGGAACAGCCGAGCGGTCTAAAGCGTCTCGCTGCGGAGCGCGCGGTTGCTCGCCGTGGAGGTTCGAGTCCTCCCTTGGGCATGTGTGTGTGTGTGTGTGTGTGTGTGTGTGTGTGTGTGTGTGTGTGTGTGTGTGTGTCCTTAGGTTAGTTTACTTAGGTTTAAGTAGTTTGTAAGCTACGGGCTGATGACCACGTAGTTTGGTCCGATAGAACTACAAACATTTGAATTTTTATGACGAACATTAACAAGAGCGAAGCAACAGTAATGGAATGGTATTTAAGGAAAATCATTCGATGCTGAAGGAATTAGATTAGGTAACGAAAAACTAAAGGTGGTAGATGAGTTTTGTTACTTGGACAGTAAAATAACAAATGATGGTCGCAGTATAGAGGATATAAAATGCAGAATGGCAATGGATAGAAAAGCGTTCTTGAAATAGAGAACTTTGTTAACATCGAATATTAACTTACGCGCAAGGAAGCCCTTTCTGAAGGCATTTGTGTGAAGTGTTGCCTTGTACGGGAGTGAAAGTAGGACGATATATAGTGTGGACAGGAAGAGGATACAGGCTTTTGAAATGTGGTGCTACAGAAGAACGCTGAAGATTGGGTGGGTGGATCGCGTAACTAATGAGGAGGTACTGAACCAATGAGAGAGGAAAGGTATTTCTGACGTATCTTGACTAAGAGAAGTGATCGATTGGTAGGACACATTCTTAGACATCAAGCAATCGTGAATTTAGCATTGCAGAGAAGTGTGTCGAGTAGAAATCGCATAGGGAGACCAAGAGACGAATACAGCAAGCACATTCAAACAGACGTGGGTTGTCCCGTTCTTATGAAGAAATAAAAAGGCTTGCTCAGTATAGAGTAGTGTGGGGAGCTGAATTACAACAATAAAAACGTATTATCACGCTCGCCTGATGACCACGCAGGATTGTTCCCATTTACGCTCAATGCTGGGGTGCTAATCCACTATAGGTAAGCTTCGGCAATATTAATACGCATTACATACGGGAGCATTGAGCCACAATTTAATTTTTTATTGTGGAGGTAGACGTACTGAAAATTATTCAGTGTATTTTCTTTACCCACTCTTATATAGACAATTCGAATGCCAGTGAAACAAAGTATTGTACTTATGCCACATGGCGTGTCGAGGTAGTCCCGTTAAGTTCTTTATTAACAATGAAGATCAGCCGTCTCTGCAGTGTTCAGGGCGTGTCCAGGTTTGGTCTCGTCGTTTGGCTATTATGAAAGGCAGATAGATCCATAAAAACAAAAACAACCCAAAAGCTCTATACAAATCTTTAGAGGTAACACCAACATACGCAGCAAAGCGGATACACGTTGCTACTATCGCGCACTGAAATTCTCGACTACTTTACAGACATCACTGGGTGACATGTAAGCACCAAGATTCCTAATTTTCATTGTCATTATCTCGCACTGAAGCCCCATGCTGTGAAGAAACATGCTACAGCAAATAAAGTTTAGAGTTCGTGCCATTTTCGTAATGAATATCGTGAGGATAGAAATACTTCTGATGGAAGAGCACGCTGCGATTCGTCACAACAAAACGGACCAGTCTCATCCAACATGAAGAAACGTTATCTACAGTCGTTAGGGAACAGCCTATTTTCCTATAAGGTTGCACCTGCGGCGTCATTACCTAATGACCACACCATTAGCAACTCGTCAGCACAAACACGTATTTCTACACAGGCTAAGCGTCAGTTTCTACTATTACTTGTTACTATCTCCTGCGGCCTGCTATTTTTATATCTATTAGGCACAAACCACGAACACATATAATAATAGCTAATAAATTTTCCTGTGACACAGACTACCTATTTTCTAGATAGAAATTTCCGACTTCTTGGCTGTTCCAGGACGCTGAAATACAATGAGAGATGGCAACAGGCGGAAATGTGTGTATCCTGACACTTCCCGTGCTACCCAAATATTCAACTTACCACACTTCAAATGTTGTTCCTCGTCCAGCGCTTGACTTGGCTCTAGTCATACTTTTATTCCAACAAGGCGTCGGAAGATTTTTGTGCCTCCCCAAAGAAAATTGTTCCTTCGTATTTAAAATCAAGGTGACGGTTATGAGGCGCCGGCCGCAGTGGCCGAGCGGTCTCCGGCGCGCCATTCACGTTCTGCACAGCCACTACGGTCGGGGGTTCGAATCTCCCCTCGAGCATGGATATTTGTTCAAATCAAATGTTTGTTAAGTCTATGGGACTTAACTACGGGGTCATCAGTCCCTAAACTTATGAACTAC
Organism: Locusta migratoria; assembly: GCA_026315105.1. NCBI lineage: Eukaryota > Metazoa > Arthropoda > Insecta > Orthoptera > Acrididae > Locusta > Locusta migratoria. Next base: position 153,053,369 of record CM048750.1, read on the forward strand.
TTACAACTAAGGACGGCACAAATATCCATGCCCGAGGGGGATTCGAACCTCCGACCGTAGTATGGATATTTGAGCCGTATTTAGTGTTAGCTAGTTCATAAGTAGTTTATAAGTTTAGGGACTGATGACCCCTTAGTTAATTCCCATAAGCTCTACAAACATTTGACCATTTGATTTGGATATGAGGCTGCATAGTCCTTGCAGGTGTGACACGCCCATAAGCCTGGAGTGGTATAGAGGCTTTGCGCAAACGCCTAGTAAGGACGACCCGAATTCGAATCCCGGACGCAGCACAAATTTAGCAAGTCAATGTTGATTGTTTGCAGCATCTACTAGCAGCTGAGAAAGGAAAAAAAAAAAAAAAAAAAAAAGGAAATTGCAGCGTCATCTGTCGCAATTCTTAATTTCGTTCTGTCAGTGGTAAAGTAACAAGCGCAGTTTAAGTCAATTCAAAACACATGAATAGAACTACCATACTTTTAGTTTATAATAAATGAGTTAGGTCTTTTTGGGCGGAAATGAGCTCCGAACAGCATAATGATGTAGCCAATACTGAAAGACAGTAACTTGCGTACCGTATCTATAAAGCCACCACCTCTCTTCCACCGGCCCTGAACTTGTGTTCCTGTGTCATTTCTTTGCAGAAAACCATAGCGTACTGTTGAATCGATACGGGAGAAAATATCACTATTACCTATCTCTAGAGGATTTACACTAAGTCTATTATAGATACTTCAGTTTTTCGTTTTTTCAAAGCGAGTCTAGGGGAGCATTTTCGGGAACAATGAATCAGCAATCCCATTCGTAGATATGACCGTATTATAGGTTGCATTACCCCTAGCAAAGTTATAAGGTAGTGCTATCGAACAGAGTTCGACAAAACACAAAGTTGTCTTAACTTTCTAAGAAGTCTGTTCAGTTACGAATGCTGTTATTTTAACACATTTTCAGTGTAGTCTATTCCGTGAAAGCCTCATCTCTACCAGTTTGAAGCCACATACAGCTGAACGTGCATGCTCAGCGTCCCCCTGTACAATTTTAAACTCCTCACTTCCCTCCATAACCAAGTCAACTATTCCGTGATGAAACTTCCTGGCAGATCATAACTGTAACCCGGGACCCTTGCCTTTAGCGGGCAAGCGCTCTACGGCCTGAGCTATCCTGGCACGTCTCGCGGCCATCCTCATTGCTTTACTTAGGCCAGTACCTTGCTGCCTACATTCAAAACTTAACAGCTCTCCTGTGAATCTTACAGAACGAGCACTTCTTGAACAAAGGATATGGCGAGTACATGGCTGAGACACAACCTAGGCGATGTTTCCAGAACGAAGTAACTGACTGCACTGCTGACCTAGCCTCCCTGTTCATCCTATGTACCGCCTATCGAAAACATCTGGCCAACGCTCGCCGAACAACTGACCCGGAATACACCAGCCGCTACTGCAATTTCCGAAATATGCCTAAGCAGCATGGGCTGCTAAACTCAGTAACACATCTATTTTTTTTTATTCAATATCGATGCATGTAGCAGCGGTTACAGCCAGCAATGCTGCAACACTCATTACTGATTTTGTAATCTCCTACACATGCGGCTCGGCTGCATTGTCTATAAATAATATTTGTACAACTTATCTGCCAAAAAAATTTTCCAGTGTCTGCCAGATGTTTTCGATAGGCGATACATCGGAAGAACAGGGGGGCTAGGGCAGCAATGCAGTCAGAGTTACTTCGTTCTGGAAACATCGATCGCCTAGGTTGTGTCTAAGCCATGTACTCACCATATCCTTTCTTCCATAAGTGCTCGTTCTGTAAGGTTCACAGGAGAGCTGTTAACTTTTGAATGTAGGCGGCGAGGTACTGGCCCAAGTAAAGCAGTGAGGATGGCCGCGAGACGTGCCAGGATAGCTCAGGCGGTAGAGCGCTTGCCCGCGAAAGGCAAGGGTCCCGGGTTACAGTTATGATCTGCCAGGAAGTTTCATCACGGAATAGTTGACTTGGTTATGGAAGGAAGTGAGGTGGTTAAAATTGTAGAGGGGGATGCTATGCATGCACGTTCAGCTGTATGTGGTTCACTATGAATGGTTCTGCAGTGTGTATGATTTGCTACTTTAAATAACCCTTCTTCATTGGGCACACGTTCCTTTCGGTCTAAGCGACTTTAAACAGCCACTATTGTTTAGGAGTGATGAGTGATTAAGAACTGAAATGGACCCCATCTCGACCTCGCTGTGTACACCAGCGGCAGTGCAGTTGGTGGTGCACTTGGCGAGCCGGTGCAGCAAACGGTGCTGTCGGCAAAGAGAAAGCCCGCCCGCAGCAACTGGGACAAGGATCGCATCCGGGCGCTGGCAGAAACGGGCCAACGCCCCGGGCGCGAAGCAACGCCTTCCTCGCGCCACCACTTCTTGCTGCTAATGACGAGGGACCCTGGAGGGCGAGGCCGCCAGTTCACTCTAGTGCCGCAGGAACCGAGTGCAGCTTCACAAAATAGGCACCGTCTACTACGAATAAAACAAACCGGTAAGTGATAAATAGCGCGCCACACGTAAGTCTGCACCATCCAGATCTAAGACTAACTCCTTGGGAGGAGGATGTTCGGTTCGGTATCCACTCTTTAAGAACGTAGCAACGGAGTGAGAACTAACGGAATGTGGAGGCAAGCAGTTACGCCTTGAAGGATAGCAGGCTTTGCAACAAACTCCACTACTACTGTTTCAAATCCGGTTGCACGAGAGTCGTTAGGTCAGCAGAGAATGTTCGTTCCCGTAAAATGCTGTGACGAACAATGACTCACACACTGCTTCTTGAACCAATAAGGAGCGCAGGAAAGAAATCTGTGTTTCCAATTTCTGGCAGGTGGGGCACAATAGATGTGTGATACACTAAACAAGTAACAGAAAAAAGAAATCGGAATAAAAAGTCCTGACACCAATTAAAGTTGCTAGGCGACCTACTCGTTAGCGTGCAGAAGTAGAGACATTGTTTCTTTCATGTTTCCTCGCTACTGCGCATCGTATCTGGTCAAGTCAGGATTCCTACTTCCGTAATCAAGGCAACATTTATGAAGGTCTAAATAGCAGGTGTGTTACCAAAAAAAGTGTGTCCACGAGTATTGATTTTTGCGCGAAATTTAGTAGAATATTAGGAAATAAAACATAAAACTGTTGTAAGACATCCAAAGATAATTTCATTGACTTAGCGGAAACGGATGGAGTAACCGAAAACGTGTAGCTACTAGAGAGAGAGAGAGAGAGAGAGAGAGAGAGAGAGAGAGAGAGAGAGAGAGAGAGAGAGAGAGAGAAGGGGTTGGATGCGCGCCTTTGAGACTGGGGTGGAAGAACGCAGATGCGTAGTTTATAGAGACGTCTTGGCTTGGAGATGATCGCAATAGCTTCAAACGGGAAGGCTATATGCTGTTATGAACAGAATAAGATCGAATGTGAAGTGTTATCTCCTGCCACGTAATAGTAATATGCCGAATGGAGACGAAGAGAAAGTTCTTCTTCTACTGTGACCTTAGTAATTAAAGTATCAAAATGAAAAATTCCGTCAATTCAGCAGAGCTACTATCAATTGGGCCCTTGCAGAAGTTTCGCAATTACACATGACCACATTTAATCCCAACTCCACGAAAACGATTCAAGTTGTAGATATCTCTTCAACACCCAGAAAAGCTGAGATTACGATTACTTCGATTGTGATTATATTCAGGTAGTTCAATTAAAAACTGAGCCATTCATGTTGAATCCCGACGTTTCGCACAAAGTGAGACACCGCTCTGGGAAATGAGCGCTCTACAGTAGAGGCATTTAGTTGCCATCCCTATAGTCTTGAAATGTTTCCTGTTGTGATTCATTTACGATAATTGGTTCGTTTTTCTCCGTCAGAGTCCATGTCTTACAAAATTTTAGTCTTATGTGAGAGGTGCTTGCGTTCTGTAATTTTGATTCCGTATTCACAGTTCGAACTGAAGTCTTCCTTCGTCACCTGAAGAAAAGCTATCACAAACCGACCCTCTCCAATAGCAGCTATGTGATTGTTGCTTTACACAAAAGGTAGAGTTAAGTAAATATGGAATAACTATTGGGAAGGTCAAGAAGGTGGAAGGTGTCAGGAAAATGGGACAGTCTACGTCCTCTGGAATTGGACCAGCTGCACGCTCAGTCGTCTTAGTAGAGAACACAATACCGAAACCCCGCGGTGATACCAATTGTGTCAGTTAATTTAAGTCGTCCAATGTCCGCCCCCAGTGACGCAAGAGAAATCTTTGCGTAACTTTCTCGTTACCAGCGCAACAGCGACATCAATCTCTGCTGCAACAACATGCGCGACCAACAGTGCAATAACGAAGAATAACGAAACCGTGCCACCATGCACCCAAACACACGAGGTGACCTATGACATTTGACTGCTAACTCCTTTGGCTCGAGTGTACTACGTTATGACGTATGATCACATCGAAATCTGATAAACGGCAGATACAACACTGAAGCAAGTCATTTAAAAGTTTTCATGACGAATGGCACGGTAAGTTTCCGTCTCTCTAACCAGTAACCACGCTTACTACTCGACAGGACTGACTGGCTTGCTTTAATCCGCATTGGAAGATGGACCGGCTTCCATTTGCCTATCCTGTAACGGTAGGTTCATAAACAAGAACATCGTCCAAGTGTGTGCTGCTGTTGCTGTTGTTGTTGTTGTGACGCTTCAGTAAGAGAACTCGTTTGACGCTGCTCTCCGTACTGGTCTATCCCATGCCAACTCCACCTGTGTCTGACTACCAAAAACTACATCCACTTTAAGCTACTTAGTCCTGTTCTTATCCCACCTTCCTTCTATAACTAACAATCCCTCCATGCTTCAGTCTTATCAATCCCTGCCTTCTATTAGTCAAGTTGCGCCATATATTTTCCTAATTCGATTTAGTACCTCATTATTGGTCATTCCATCGATGAATCTAGTCTTCAACATTATTCTATACAACCACATTTGAAAAGTTTTTGTCCTCCTCCCTGAACTTCGCATCACATTTGATATTAAGACATTCCTCTTTCAGAAATTCCTTGTTTACTATTGTCAGTCTGCTTTTCCCACTCCCTCAACGTTGGTCATCAGCTACTTATCTGCGCATATCAAGTTTCAACTACACCCTAATGTTTTGTATCCCATCCTCGTCGCCACTTTTGTGTCTCGTTTCCGCCGCTTGTCCTAGCTGTCGGTGGCCGAGTAGAGAGAGACCGATACAGGGAAATAGGATGCACGCGTGTGCGGGTACAGAGTCCGAGGTGACCAGCCAGTGGGACAGCAGAAAACTAGAAACACAGTGGGACAGCAGAAAACTAGAAACACTAAGCTAGATTAGTACAATATATATATATTTCGAAGAAACAGTACAATAGTTGACGTAACTGAAGACTAGTGGAATGCAGATACACAGTTTAAGTAGAGGCCTGCCTACTGATGAGTCCTTGTGTCTGTCCGATTGCCTAGTGGCCGATGCAGTTCAGTGGTGGCCACGAACGGAGTTGCAGCAGAGGGCGCTCGTGGCCGACGTCGTAAGAACGCCGCGCCGTGCGTGCATGGCGGCGCGCGGCGAAAGTACGTGGCGCGCACCTCAGACTTGTGACACCACATAATAATAAACTCTTTTCGAAACTCCATCCTATCCATTCAATCTGTGACAGTTACAATCCCTTGACCAGTCCCACACGTTTTTGTTCGTTCTACTTTTTTCTTTATATTTTCAATGACCCCTTCCACTCTGATGTATTTGAATTAGCTGAGATGCCGTAAGTTCGCGTACCACTGGCTAACCCGATTGCGTATTAACTGCCATATTATTGTTCATATTATCAAATACTGAGGGATCCAGGCGCACTGAACCTAAGTGCTGCTCAATGACAAACTGAGCATTTTTATCAGGGTTCAGTACTTCGTGGACCAACTACATCTGAACGCTTCACGGTAAAAAGTGTGGATGGGTTCACATGAATGAACTGTTGTCACCCATGCTAGGGGGCAACGGAATTGTGTAATGGCGCTTTGTGCGACCCGTATTTGACTATTCCAGGCAGCACAAAACAGCAGGACTACTGGTAGTTTGAGCGGCTCGCCTCTTGCGCAATGTTTCAGTGAGTGCCAACCGCAGGGCATGGCGGCGCGTTGCGGCTGAGTCACGACAGAGCACAGCGCGCATACAGACGAGCGACACTCACAGAGCGCCGGCTAACGGCACTCACCGTCACCATCACATCGCCTGTGCTGCCTGCGTGTGGCGTGCGCCAGCTATATTGCAAATTACGTTACCTAATTACGCTAAACTACCAGCAATGCGAAAGGACTGATCGAATGTTATGACTAGGCACATTTACGGTAGCGCGCATGTGCTTTCAGTTAATTAGAATTACGCGGCTGTAGTTCACTGCCTGCTGAGCACGCTGGCGTTAACTGGCAATCACTACGCCTCACAAATTCAAGATATACGGCCGCGTTACCGTTTGAATTTATTCTAAAATATCGGTTGTGGAAGTAACGACTTCAGAATACTAGTTACACCGAGGTCTTCAAAAAATAATGACCGGCAACTGATTTTCTTAGAACATATTTACACAAAACACTGAGTTTGTTCAGAATATCAAACATATCTTACTCATTTACTATTTTCTACACAATCTGCCGCGTCCTGTGGCCTTACACCTGTTGTATTAATGCATGTATCGCGCATTCGTAAAGCCTCCAAATGATGCACACAGGTTTCGGCACCTCTAAACTACCCGTGACATAGATGACACTCCACTTGTGTGATCCGACAATTCAAATGAAATGGCTCTTTTCTTACCCTGTTGTCAGCTTCTGTCAACCGCATTGTACATCTACATGTGATACTCTGCAAATCACATTTAAGTGCCTGGCAGAGGGTTTATCGAACGACTGTTATACTATTTTATATTCCATTCCATTCTCGAATAGTGCGCGGGAAGAATGAACACCTGAATCTCTCCGTTCGGGCTCTGATTTCTCGTATTTTATTCTGATGATCATTTCTACCTATGTAAGTGGGAGCCAACAATATATTTTCGCATTCGGAGGAGAATGTTGGTGATTGTAGTTTCGTAAGTAGCCCACGCCGCAGCGATAAGCGCCGTTGTTGTTGAGTCCCACCCCAGATCCTGTATCATTTCCGTAACGCTCTCTCCCCTGTATCGCGACAATACGAAACGAGCTGCCCTTCTTTGGACTCTTTCGATGTCCTCCGTCAAACTCACCTGATAAGGCTCCCACACTGGGCAGCAATACTCCAAAAAAATCACGGACAAGCGTAGTGTATGCAGTTTCTTTAGTGATTCTGTTGCATCTTGTAAGGGTTCGCCTTTCCCACGACATTATCTACGTGTTCTTTCCAGTTTAAGTCAGAAGTAATTGTAATTCCTAGGTATTTTGTGGAGTTTACGGTCTTCACATTTGATTGAAGATATACTTTAGAATACCCAACACTCGCTATCACTGCACATGTACTAATTTTCACTGATAGCTCAAATGGCAAACGTCGACTCGCAGTAGATCCGTATGTACGAATCGATACGATTCACTGTAGGTGGGCCAACGTGACCTTAATGGGTCTTAAAGCTATTCACTTCTACCCTTTCTCTCGATTCATATACTAGAAATTTTATAAGCTACATCATTATACACTGCAGGCAAGTGTTTTTCCACGTATTTATTTACTTCGGAAGCACGAACTCAAGTTACAGCAGTGGCTTGCGCAGACTTGTTTTTTTCACTGCGGTTTTACGATCTCACCAAATCCTTCAAAACATTGAATACGTGGAGAAGAAGTGAGGAAAAAATCTGCTTTTTGATAACATAACCTTTTAAAACGTGTTTAAGAACGTGTAGTATGTGACACACATTAAAAAGAAGAATTAGGTTTACCGTTCCGTCAGCAAAGTTGTCATATCAGACTGTGCAATTATTCGGATTATTGGTATTAAGGCTCGGGAAGGAGACATCCCATTTGCCTTGAGCGATTTAGTGAAACGGCGTCCTTCAATGCGAGACCAGCATGGAAACCACCTGGCTCCTTTATCATGCAGTATGACAGATCACGCTGCAGTTAACAGTAGGATTTCCAGGATTTTCTCGAGTGGGCTCCAACAATTATTCTGACGCACGCTTTTGTGCAATGAATACTTCTTTACTCAATGTTGAATTGTCGCAGAATATGATCCCGTATGAAAGCAGTGAATGAAAATAGGCATAGTAAGCTAATTTACTGAGATGTTTGGGTCGGGTGAGAGACGTGCTTAGGTAGACCTTACAGACGTGTTAGCTCACGTGCCTTGGGTGTAGTAGAGGCTTAGCGCAACTGCCTAGTAAGCAGGAGGTCCATGGTTCGAATCCCCACGTCGCCACAAATTTTCGGATGTCCACGTTGTATCATTACACCACACACGATCAGCTAAGACTCAAATGCCATAATAAAAACAGATGAAATGTCGAGTAACGAAAAGGACAATGAAACTGCGGCTTTTGTCAGCAGCGGCAGCAGCAGTCGAGCCCGCGGCGGAAGAGGACTTCCTGAAGAGGTGGCCAAAGCGCTGCCTCAGGACACTGACCGCTGCAAGCGACGCGGCCAAGGACGGCTGCCTGCGGACAGCGTCGCCTTCAGTGCACCTCACTTCAAGCTAAGTGAGATCACAAACGCTTTCGCGTGACATTTTTGTTCGCCGATTCTTTCATACCGCCCCTCCGAAGGTCACCTGAACATTGACGTCAAATGTGTATATTGCATCCACACGCTCAACACGTACAAGGATGTAAACAACCACGATGAGTCGTGCCCATGCGAGGGAGTAGGCAAGTCGGCCGATCTAAGTTCGACCGCATCCACATTTTTATGAAGGACTCTCGTCGAGGTAAGTTTCCAGACGTTTCTGAGTGAACCAAAGTGATGTTGCTCAGCTGTGGACGAGGTACAGAGAGAGACACGAAATTTAGATTATTTGCGTCACTCTTACCGCCCAAGGGTACCACAGCAGCTCGGACGAACGCTGATAGGAATGATGACTTTCGAGCAGCCACACAATGTGTTTCCACTCACTGTACGTAATTGAGGTTGTACGACATACAAATTCACTCCCGACGTCCATGCGAGGTCCAGTTTTTCTACCTAGACACCATGCACTGTGTGGCAGATGGACCCAAGATCATGTTGAATGTACTCGTGAAAATTGACATCGAGACCTTTTTGGAGGCAGCCTGGTCAGCCGCAACATCTTTGACACCATCCAGCGAGTGCAGGATGTGGTGGTTACCTGATGTATTTCTTCTCCTGACATGAGACCTATCGAACATGTCTGGGAAACATTGAATACTTTTTTTAGCGAGACGACCCACCAAAGAGTGAGAACTCTACGCTAAATCACCGTTCAGGAATGAGACTGTCTGGACCAACCAGTCCTCTACTATACAGTAGGCCACGAACAATACACGCATGCATCAGTGCAACAGGACTTGTTACCGGTTATTAGTGCTGCAATATGGAATAAAAATTTAGAATATCTAGGTTATTGTCACATGTGTCAATTTCAGCTTTCATGAATAGTAATCAGAATTTTTTTTAATATCTCTATTCCAGATTTATGACCACAGTTGAAACTCAGACTCGTGATGCATGAAAAGAAAGGTTTTCTCGTAGAGTTTGAGATTTGATTTACTATTTCAATCATGAAGCATGATTAACTAGACTTTTCTATAGTAGTTTGTTACAATTTTCCATTCTTGAGAGAAACCGCAGTATGTGTTCACTTAATTCCGTTTCTAACTTCTATCAAGGTACATACTAACTGAGAAATTATAAGGAATTGTGTAATGTTTATGACAATTCAGATGGCAGAATGAAAACCGAGAAAATAGAAATATTAATGCAAACGTTTCACTCAAGTCGTCGCAGTCAACCCTTTGTTCCAGTGGTCATTACTTTGAAGACTGATTTGATACAGCAGACCATGCTGCTCTATACTGTGGAAGCCTCTTGATATTCTGATTATCACAACCCGCATTAATGTTAGTCTCCCTAGTGGTTAACTTAGACCCTACTACGTACAGAATCATAGGATTCAAGGCACATTAAACAACAAATATTGAACAGTCGGAAGGTATCATTTGTGGAAGCGAAGTCCAATTTTTCACAAAAGAATCTACTCTACTGATAACATCTGTTAATAATCTAAAGCATTAATACTGTATGAGGCAGCTAACGTTCAGACCGGTAATAAGAGAGAATAGACAAAGCTTCTAGAGACTTTGAGAAACCATCGTCAACGGCAAATTGAAGACGTAAGGAGAATAAAAGCGAAATTTCACTACAAACAGGTGTAGTTTTCTTTTTGATGCATGGCACTTCAAAATCTTAGTTTTTTTCTACAGTTCACTGTGCGTGATAATCCCATTTAAATTTGGTCATTAATGTGACTCGTAAATACGCATATGGTATTACGCACTCCACATGTTAATGTCATTTCTTACTTAAAGCTCAGCCATGATCACGTCGCTTCCATCAATATAAGAGCTATGGTAGCTGACTATACCCACCTCATGTACATTTCACCTTTGATTTGGAACGTTCGAGCATATAAAAGCTTCCGAATTGCTACTTACGTGATATGCTAACGGATATTTTACAAATAAAACCGCGTGTAAGCTCGTTTCCGAACTGCCATGATCAGATATGTAATTCAGAGTAAAGAAAGAGAAACACTTGTTTTATTAACCTACGACAGATGGAAAAATTTCCGAATTTGTAGCTTAATAATTACTAACATAGGCTTCCTTTCTTTGCGACCCTTCAGTCTTATTTCTGACGAAATGACAGTAGCAGAAACTATGTTAGTAATTATAAGGCACATATCGAGCGGTTTAGACGGTTTTATGAAATATTCAGAATGATGAGTGGCCAATAGTGGTAATCAATTTTCTCTTAGTATTTTGTCCCTCACAGCAAGTGTTTTACAATTAGTTTTCAAAGGAACCGCAATCAGTTGCAGTTGAGATTATTCGATTATTACCGGTTTAGGACACCAGATTTATACTGTTGCCACTATATGTTCCGTCCAAACATGGACTGTACACACAGCACCAATATACATACAGTACACCTGAATAAGAGCAGTAATTATTCAAACTGGTGTAATAAAACCACCTGAGCTGCATCTACTTGCTACAAGCAACAAGCCCCGGATAGGCTACATCAATGAATGAAGTGGGGCGATGCGATATGTCGCGGGCGTGCTCCTTGCTGCGAGTGAAATTAATCGTCGCAGGCCGCTTTCTCCGCCCCGAGAGGAAAGCTGCGCCGATCCAGCTGCCACCTGCAGCCGGTTCATTTCGCACTTTCCACCGCCAGCCTGCTATATGTCTAGTAGGCTGCCGTTGAATAGATTACCTTCCCAGCTGAAAGGGTGCGCCCCCCACGACCGTATCAATTTCAGAATTGGAGACGGCAGCAGTCAGTCGTCGGTGAGATTTTATATCTTCAGTATTGGACAGATTTGTAGACACATGCCGGATTAAGAATGCGACCGTCCGTGCATTTCCACATAACCGCAATAAGGTTGGTAGTTGGATCTGGTGTACGGCTACAGCGACGTCATTCAAATTAACTTTTTTTCATATCAATTGTGGTAGATGGATGACTGCCATCCCGTCTCAATCCTTCCTTGCCACACACGGACTTTGAGGACCTCTTGTGTTCAGCGAAAGATGTAATGGATGTTGCTAATATTATTCAGCAATGGAAATGCGAAGGAATGACCACAGGCAAGGCAAGGGCAGGCGACCTGTATGTAGTGATGGACAGAGAACGCCAATCAGAGCGGAACGTTCGTGTGTGGGAAAAAGAAAAAAAAAGAAAAAAAAAATCAACGGAGGTATACTCGCGAGTTTCAAAGTTTCACCACCAGCCAAGCTACGACAATTACTGAGCATAGGGATTTAGAAAAAAAAGCGAAAACTGTCTTGAACTAGATTGTTCCGCACCTGCTCGATCTGTTCATTCTGGGTAAACGAGTCGAACGTGTCACTTGTCGCCCCCATCACATCACATCACATCGTGCTGGACGGGGAAGCTGGTGCACATCTTGCAGAGCACGTTGAGTTTCACGGGCAGTGTGCGGGCGAGCATTATCGTGTTGAAACAACACACCACCTTCCTGTTTCAACACTGGCTAAACAACGGGATTTATAAGATACTGCATGTACAGAGCGCTAGTCGGCGTTTAATCGATTAACGACAGTTGTAGACTATTGCACCGCAAATAATAAGGCCTAGTATGGGGCCAGTGTGTCGCGGACGAATGCACTCTTCGACACAGCGCTTACCGGGTCTAAGTCATATGCGTAAACGACCATCACCTGCGTGCAGCAAAAATCTGCTTACATCGTTGAAAACCACGTCCCGACATTCCGTCTTCCAAGTATCCACCAGTCGAGCTGTGCAGGTCTATGCTGTGATGCGTGGACGTCCGGAACTTCTACTATGGGAGTGAGAATGTATACGTGACCACTGCAAGCAATATCGTCGCGGAACTGTCGCAGCACGTCCAACTCGGGTGGCAGTTCTCGGAAAGGACCATTCCTGAGCTTGAAACGTCACAATTTAACCCTCAGTTGGCTGTAGGAAGCAGAGTACATGGTGCTTGTTTGGCACACACGTTGATACCAAACATTCCCTATTACAGGGTACATACAATGACAGTGACAGCTATGTCACAATGCTAAGGACATTATCAGCACGTCTATTGTCCCCCAGGTAGCATCTTTCGTAATGCGATCAAAATATACATCGTCTACCCAGGCAGACTTTTTTTCTCCCGGGAGTGTATTTTTTTTATCAATTTACCCTTTTATCGCTGTGACTGGTATCAATGTTCGCAATGAAGCTTTTATTGAATGATCATCGTAGTTGCCGGAGTTTGTCTCCGATTCATTAATTCACAAATACAGGTGTTAACATTAACAGAACTGCAGTCACGGGCAGAAAGAGTCCATCCTAAATTGCAGCGAACTGCCATTCACCTGCACTAGAAGAAAGTGACGTATGGATGTCTGTTGAGGCAGCTGTTTGGCCTCTGACCGCGAGACAGTTGCTGAATGGGAGGTGGCGTAGCGATGACTGTGGAGGGGGAGGGAGGGGGAGGGGGCAGGGAGGGGGAGGGGGGAGGGAGCAGGTGAAAGGCGCGGTGAACGGCCGGCCGCCCGGCGCCCCGCCCACCGCACCAGATCTCTGCAACTCTTCCGCCTCTTCATTTTTACCTCTCATTAGCCTCGCTATTTATTATAGGGAAGCCTGGTCCAGCACATTTGCTACTTCTATCAATCCTATTTACACACTAAGAAGTGGTATCGTCGAGCGTTAACATGACGAAGACTGTTGCGCAACTAGCAGCTAGTTCGCTTCAGTCTGAAAGCGCTGTGCTATCCGTACATGTCAACGCACTCTGGGGCAATCTGGAGATGCAAATATTCTCTCCCACCCAGCTCCGTTACTTTCTTATAGAATACTTTTAAACAGTGAATATCTCAATTTTTTATATTGTGACCGGTTTCGATAATATACGATAATCTTCAATCTGTCTCCATGTGTGGTGGACGACGGGCGGAGCACGAACCGTGTGTATGGACGATTGCTAATAAAATGAAATGATAGTATTGCATTATTTGGCGAGGAGACCCCATCTGTCGTAGTTCGGCCGCGAAGTGAAGGTCTATTTGACGCCACGTGAATGACTTGGTGCCGTTGATGATAACACAGAACACCCAGTCCCCTGCCAGAAATAGAACCTAGGCCTCCTGCATGATATTCGGTGCCTCTGTCTAATAAGCTACGGACCTCCTGTCGATCATTCTACTGCACGATTCGCAGGTGCTCTTCCTGCAATAACGAAGTCTTAGGCGCGCGGGCGGAGCAAAGGTTGCGTTTGCACTTTGCAGCCAACCGAAACAAGTTCAGAACTACATTCTATCCATGGAAACAACAGTTCATTCTCATTAACTCTCTCAGGCAAGTGCATACGATACCTTTATGCAGTGCACCAATGACGAGCAACCAACGACCTCTCATAATCGCGGACCTTTCCCATTACTGCCACCTTGCTGGGTTGGATTTGTGTTTTCACATCGTCTTTTAACACACCGAATCAACCTGCCATTACTACCTCTCGTATTACAACTACGGCATAGTATCTACAGTTAAGCGTAAACACACACACACACACACACACACACACACACACACACACACAAGCGAGCGCGAGCTTACAGGGCATAGAAAAATTCAATGGCGGAGTTGCAGATTTGTTCTGGAACGGATTCGAACTTTGATTTCGCGCTTCAGGCCGTCGGTCGTATTAACCAGAGTTAGGAGCTTCTTCGGGGAGTTTCCGACACTGAAATTGTCGTATCTACCAAACCACAGTCCTTGAGAGTAAATGTCATCACTGGGTAGTTATGCTGATAATTTAATAATTACGAATTGTACCTAATTCATTCAGCTTAAATTACCCGGCTGCCCAAACCATTTTATTTACCATTATATTTCAAAAGCTTCACACTTATTGTCAGCTTTAGTTGTTAAAAAGTGAAGTAATTTTTTTTTATGTTGTATGGAGAATGCTACTAATTTGTATTAATCAACGATACTATTTAGCCTGAATATTGGAAATATTCGATAAATACCGACTTTCCACTGTTATATTAAAAAATTTTAATTCCTGAACATAATCCACGATGTTCCTTTTGTTGGTTGTAATATAGTTGAATACTTCACATCAGCAAATTCAATGTAATTCTAAACAACTACGGTTACAGGTAGTAGAAGTTAACCTACACGAGTGATAATACACGGTCTAACAGTAAATTCCGTTAGGCAGCGTATGCCAAGTATACTGACGCCACACCACTGGAAATAATAGAAAAAACTGCCTTTACATCTACTATGTGACAGCAGAAGACATTGCAAACATTCTATTCCGTAAATGTGTTTGGAATAACCAGTCGAGAATGGTTCCTGCCAGTAAGTTTAGGTCATTTTGTACATACCTATAAGCCGCCTTCCAGACGGGAAAGACTATGTATTTATGAGGCAAAGGATACATTTGACCATGTCGCTGATGGAGGTGATCTCCTTGGTGGCGTCGTAGAAGGTGTGGAACTCCTTGCGCAGGTCGAAGAAGCTGTTGTAGTAGGGCGGCAGGTCGAGGCCCTTGGAGCAGGCCTCGGGGTGCAGGCACTGCCGCAGCGGCAGCTGCCCGTCCGTCACCAGCCGCACCGACGCGCCCGCGTGGAACGTCGTGCGCAGGTACTGGTCGAACTGCAACACCAAACCACCGACCAAACTGATAATGCCATCAGACATGCACGTATGAAAACAAATAACGCTATTCAAAAAGCAATAGACGGATATTATCACCACACACACACACACACACACTATATATAACAGTCTGTTGCAAATTAATACTGTTTAACAGTATTAATTAGCAACACAGACTATTAAAAATGGAATTACTGTTGCTGCGCCAGGCCAATCAAGAGTGGAGTAGTATATTATATACAGGGTGTCCCAGCTATCTTGTCCACCCAAAATATCTCTGGAACAATAACAGCTATTGGAAAACGACTTTCACCGGTATCAATGTACGGCTGGGGCCCATAAAACGAAAGCAAATGTGTTTTTTTTAACAAAAAATTATGTTTTTTTTAATGGACACCCTATATTTTTTCTTCAGCAATCCATAGCATGACAAATCACATAAACAATGGCGTTGATAGCATCGCAATATTCCAATTACATCCCGAGATATTGCGACGCGAAGTTGACGCTCGAAATACGCGAAATGCGCGGCTAGGGCTGAGACTGAAGCGAGGACCCCATGCTGCTCAGGACGAGCGCTAGCCGCGAGTTTCGCGTACTTCAAGCGTCAACTTCGCGTCGCAATATCTCGGGATGTAATTGGAATATTGCGATGCAATCAACGCCATTGTTTGAGAGATTTGTCATCATATGGATTGCTGAAGAAAAAATATAGGCTGTCCATTAAAAAAAAACATAAGTTTGGGATAGAAAACACATTTGCTTTCGTTTTAGATTGTTTCCAAATATGTACACTCATGGGCCCCAGCCGTACATTGATACCGGTGAAAGTCGTTTTCCAATAGCTGTTATTGTTCCAGAGATATTTTGGATGGACAAGATAGCTGACACACACACACACACACACACACACACACACATATTATATATATATATATATATATATATATATATATATATTTGGATCGCACCACCACGAGGGAGGGATCGAACCTCCGACGCCAGCGGCCATTCCCGACCTGCCAAGCCAACATTTCCAAGATAGAGCACCACACCAAATTCACAACCAGCGGTATAACAACTGATTACATGATTGCAAAAGTTTTTAATTGAACTTATAGCAGATGGAATCATTTAGCAAACTTCTCTGATTCCGTAAGGATCAGGAATTTTCTTATTGATGCTATATATGAACCCGAAATACGAATCAAAACAAATTTTAGACTAACTTTTAAAAATTCTATACAAGGCATCGCACGAAACAGGCAAGAATATCATACATGTGTACTAAGGTAAGCAAGAGTATTCAACATTAGAACTTTTCGTAAAAAATACAGTTTCCATCTAGATACACGAAATCATCATCATCATCATCGTCTTCCCCCTCTTCTAACCATCCCTCTTGTCATTTAGTCCACCTCCCCATTCTCTGCCCATCTCCTCCTGCTACTCCTCTCTCTGCACACTCTGAACCCTCCCCCCGCTTTTCTCTGTCCTCCTCCACACATTGCATTGAAAAATTACGAGTATCTGCCAACTTTCCTGTGGGTGTGTGAAATGGCTTTAAACCGTACGAAATCTGAGGTAAACAGTTATATTCCTCTGGTTTGAACGCCACTTGAGCGAAATTTATTCAACATCGGAACAAAACGGTAGATATGCAAATTACGAACAAACGGGCACACGTCTTTGTGTATAAATGTACGAATATTTTTATATTTCAACATCAGGAATTTTATCTTTGGTCTCTGATGACGCTCAGTAAAACAACGAAGAATTCAGAACTTGATCCTACCTTCGTTATGAAGCCTAGTTGGCGAAACCTCGCGAGCATCGTACTCTGTCAGACTAGTGAAACGAACGAAAAGTTCCAACGTCGCGTAGTATAGAGTATTTACTGACCCAAAATTTTTTGATTTTTGGTCGCCACACACACACACTGTCACGCACAGCGAACAAAGTCCTTCACGAAAATTATGAGACCATGGGCTATAAACTACAACAACCGCGAGTGAATGGTCTGTCAGAACACACACAAACACACAAGGTTTATGTATGTATGTTGTTAGTGTGTATGTATATTGTATGTATGTTGTCAGTCCGCCGACTGGTTTGAAGTAGCTCTCCACTCTACCCTGTCCTGTGCAAGCTCCTTCATCTGAAAAAATACGTACGGCATGTAGGTGACATATCTTCCAAAAATCGCAGATAGTAAATACTATACAATTTTGTCGTGTTCAACCTCAACAATGCTCCTTACAGAGCAACTTTAATATTAATGAAACTCACCTGTAAATGCACGTACGAAAATAAAAAAACGCTACTCAAAAATAGACGAATATTATCACCGAATTCTCCACATATAACTACCAACTGATGTAGAATAACGCTGAAGTTTAAAAATGCTTAAAACAGTGGCTCTTAAATTTGTCGTCAGTCACTTTTGACAGTATCAGATAGTAATCTGCACGCGATGCGCGTTAAGCTATGGGAGCAAGCAACACATTTACATAAGTAATAACACAGAAATAGCGGGGAAAATATGTGATTTAACACGCCAATGAAACATTGAGCCTATGTTTTACCTACGACTTGTTGCATATATTTGTGCGACGTGTACTTGGTACTTTCAGAGGGTAACGGTGAATCTTGTAACTTGGCAAGCTGCGAGATACACTAATGCTGCAATTGGTAAATCGTGCAAGATTATGGGTTATGGACACACGTTTAAGCTTGGTCCAGAGCCAAATCGTCTTCGACAGTAGAAAATTAGTTTTTTTTTTTTTTTTTTTTTTTTACAATGCTACAAACAATATCTAAAGAGAATTACAGTATTATGTTCTTTGTTGTTGTTTAATCGGTGAGTAAGGGTTCCAGTATACTATTTAGAATTCATTACGTGTAATAGATGAGCGGCCAGGAGTGTCATTTGGGTTCCTGCAATTGGGGGTTGTGTGTAGGAAGACGTCACCCATCTCCTCACAAGAGATGCCATTGTTAAGGTAACTGGGCAGTATTATTATTATTATTATTATTATTATTATTTCATATGGCACAGTTGCCTGGTTCCAAGTCTTTCAATTGGACCTCAGTTAACCTGGGAAAGTGGACATACAGCTTAACGTGGAATCCGAACCACGTGTCGCTTCTGGCGACTCCTGACATCGTTCAGAGGTGAAGGATGCAGTCAATAATAGTAATACAACGCATAATATCTTTTCACTGATCAATCAATGTCCTTTGTCAGAGAGAAGAGCAGTCAATAGGCGACAAGGCGTTTTATCAAATCTGTGAAGCACCCCATTTCAGTCACAACAAGAAGAGTTTTTTCATGGAAGAATACAGGGAACTTTTACATTGTTGAAGGTTCTATGAATCAAGGACAGTATCTTGTAAAGTGACTTTATGACTTACGTAAAGTGACTTCTACCTGAGACTAGGCTATGGTTTAACGGTGAAGACATTTTCATGCAAGGTGCGACAACATGCCATTTTTAAGACGTAGAATGTGGAACATATTTGGACGAAAATGGTGTTACTGTGGTCCCATGGCTTGGGAATAGCTCAGACGTGAACTAATCAAAACTCTTAAGGGAGGGAGTTAAAAAAAAGTAAGAATACATGCCACAAGAAAGGATGGTTTGATTGAAGTGTTATCAGTTACAGTATGCAGATATTCAAATTAATTGCAAAAATATACGTGAGGATACCTGAAGCAGTTAAAGATGTCAATAAAAGACAAAGTGCGAACGAAGTATTAAAAAATATGAACTTACACCCATATACATTAACATAATTTTCAATTCAAGCAGGGTTTCAAGCAAATTATTACATTTTTATACATGTGGCGTCTGTTCCGAAAGAACAGACGTCACTTCTGATCCTGCAGTTGTTATTATTTAATATTCATAGAATATATGACATCAACTGCGATTGGGCAAAGCTGAAAATGTGTACCCAGCCGGGATTCGAACCCGGGTCTCCTGCTTTCTAGGCAGTTGCGCTGACCCCTACACCACTGGGGACACAGTGATGACCGCACCTGCAAGGACTACCTAAGCACGCCTCCCGTCAGATACCAATTCCCAGCTTCGCCCTGCCCACAATACTCAAACTCGTAGTTATGAAACTACAGTGGTGTAGGGGTCAGCGCAACTGCCTAGAAAGCAGGAGACCCGGGTTCGAATCCCGGCTAGGTACACATTTTCAGCTTCGCCCAATCGCAGTTGATGTCATATATTCTGCGAATATTTATTACATTTTTACCAGCCCTCTACGTGTATGAGAAAGTAAAAAGGGCGCGTCGACGAGTTGGTACACCTGCAGCAATGCGTCGTGTGGAATTCCATCTCATCTTACAGTACACATCTGTTGATAGCCGCCGAATCACACACCTGAAGGTGCTATACCTTTTCCTAATTGGAAAACTAGTACACAAAGTCTGACGTTTGAATCGAACGAGAATAATAGGGCAGACTCTCACTCGCGCTCCGAAATGCCAAATGGGGCGGTTGGCATTTCTGTGGCCACAAGCAGCGCGAAAAACTGCTGGCGTGGCCGCGGCGACATTTGCGTGCGCGGTTACCGAAACGCGGCCCGCGGACCGACGTGCGCGGACCGGCCGCCGCCGCCGCGGTGACGTCACCAGGGCCGCGGGGGCAACGCTCCGCCAGAGGGCCATTAGCGATTCCTGGACACGCGCGCGGCCACCGTGTTTACAGACCGCCAGGCATTCCTAGCCTTTCAGAGGCTCCGCTTCTTCACTTTCCACCACTCTGATCCCGCTCAAATTGAACTGCCGAACAACAGGACGCAGTCGGCTGTCCTTTTGCTGCTTTCGGGAGAAGCGCTAACAATCCTTTACAAATGACTCGTTTTTCTTGAAGTAAACAAGGAAACGGCATTTTTATTCGGGTTCGGGAACCACATAAAAATCGCACGTAACGACGAAGCGAGGAGGGAGAGGGAGTTCAGGGCTACTCTGCGAGATACGCGTTTTTCATCACATCTTAATGCTTTCAGAATTTACTGCTACCTTCAGTTTCTTGCTCTGGTGTTAATGTCACTGTAGCCTGGATACGAAAGCTATAGGACGCTGTAAATAGGAAATGTTCATGTTATTCCCCTAAGAAGATTGAAAGCACTCTTCTGATAATTCGTGAATACCAAACTTAAGAGAGCAATGAACGTTCAGTGCATTAAGTTTAATAAACTATACTGACGTCTCAATGTATACCGTATCTAATCAGCATGTTGCTTAACACAATCTCTGATTACATTCTTTCTATGCAGCTTAAGGATGAAATATCCTTGCGCTTCAGCAAGGACAAATGTTCAAGTGTGTCTTGAGTAGCACCTCTGCGGCTCGTTCAGTAGAGTATTTCACCACTGACGGCAAAAATTCCGGGTTGGAGTTCTGGTACGTCAAAGTTTCGTAACAGCACAAACTGACTTAGGAGTGAAAATACATTCAACTTTTACGAATTTACTTAAAAATTACATATTAGAAGAAATTGAAAACTACGGAACGCTACACACCGACCTCCATCTTCCAAATTTTGTACGATACGTACCGCTCTCAACCACGACTTGGGAACTGCCTTTCTTCCACATCGTAATAAGGATAATGAGGCCGCCTCCTCTCCTTGATAGTCATCCACAGCGACGAGAACAAAGGTGTCTAATCGTGATGTTCCCACGTGTGGCTAATTTTAGAACGTTAGCTAACTGATGTTTCACCGCCAGGCCCTATCATGGACACGACGTTCTGTTGCCGATGTCGGCACCCGCCACGGCAGTCAACGTGGAAAGTAGACTATTTGAAGCACGTATTATTAGCTAATTTTGTCGTTTTGGCTATTCTGAATCGATATGGGATTAAAAGTGTGACTTGTGCTTAAAGCACTTTTACGATTCGTACAAAACGTCATGTCATGCCTATTAAGAATGCGCTACAACCATCCCACACCAATATAGAAATTTATGTTTACGCAAAGATGGTGTCAGGGCTCATTACTTCAGTGCAGATGCAGATAAATGGCCACCTCAAGTGGAAATTAGGGTGTCCAGAATACAGAAAATCAACGACAGTGGTGGTACTTTTGTAGGTTGCGACTTGTAAGAAATTGAGACGGACGGAGGCGTGTTTAGAATATCGAAGAGGTTACGCCGACCTAAGGCGCAAAGCGGGAAGCCCAGCTTCGAATCCCGGCCCTGGCACATTTCTTTTCCCTCGTCGCCACTACAGTATTTCATTGTCCTGGTGCAGAACCGGCGAACTGCGGCTCTTCAGCCACTCTGGTGCGGCTCTTCGACGAATCGACGCCGACTACAGCTCAAGCCAAAACTTTACGGTCACGACGAAATTGAGAACTTATTTATACAGGCACGTATGCAGAGCGCTGGTTGATTTTGCATTGCAAATATCTGTCTGGCGAAAGACAGTGAAAGGGAAAATGTTGTATGCTGAGTTTACATACCGGGCAATCCATAAGCGACTAATTGTCTATATTCATAATGGTCCTCAAAGTTTGGCGCCGACTGATATTTGCGGGCACTGTTGGTGTCTTACCCCAGGCTATGAACTTTTATTCTAGTAAAGCAAATGTACTGCATTGGATCCAAAAATAATATTTTATGGTTGAAATCACAGTTCATCCCAATAAGCTGAACCGTAAACTACAAGGGAAAGGAAAAATAGTCTTTTCGAAAATAGAAGACAAAATTCGTTGTAAAGTGAAAAGATTTGGGAAGAAGAACTTTATTTTCCAAGCCTGCTGAAATATCAGCAAGAAAATAACTTTACAATTGACATTTTCTTTTTGAATAGAACAATTTTAATCATGATCGGAGCTCTCTAGCAGAGGTTTCAGCAGTTCAGAAAAAAGAATGATTAGCCTCAGTTAAAAAAAAAAAAGCATCTTTGTGCTGATTTGGAACAATTAAAGAGGAAAACTGCAATATTAGTTCACGGCACAATCTGCTTCGTTTCAGCGAAGAAGAGCATAGTAAATTTCAACACCCGCGGAAGTTGAAAAAACTACCATTTGCTGCTCTGTCCCTTTTGGGCTTCATACGTGCATCTCAACATTTTCAGGCATGAAGCTCGTAAGAAGTTAACTGAGAATCGCCCTAAGTTAGAAACAAAACACAAAAGCAGACCTAGTAAAACTTTCCGAAGAATTACTAGGCCACTGTTCGTATTAAATATGCACTGTTATATACTGCTCATTGTAATTTTTGTCAATAATTAGGGTTAACGTTAATTGTAATCCCATTACTTATTTGCTGTGAGACCTACTCCTAAATGTATATTTCTAGGAAATGAGTCTCAGAAGAGAGAAGTAGTAGTTCCATGCTGGCTGTGGAGACAGTGAACGTTACTGATTCAGTGAAGACGGCAATAAGGCGCCACGCGAGTGCGACTTGCTATGCTAGGGAATGCAGCAGTGTAATTGAGTAGGCGAAAGGCGCATGTATAATGAGAGCGGATGGAAATGTCACGTGGTGTAAATCAGCACGAGGAGAGGAGAGGCAGCGCGGTAGCAACGACCGCGCGCTCTCCTTGACCGACAGCGGGTGACCGCTCGCGCACCGTTCCCTCTCCTCAACGCTGCTGCGGCTGAAAAACTGACACCGAAATTATTACATTACAAACGTCAGAATACTGCTGTCATCCTTGACCTCCAAACCAACACATTACTTCCTTCATATTACCGTCGGTGCCCAGGTCAATCGCTGTTCTTTGCCTCGCCGTATGCCTTTCGCACTGAAGAACAAAATACCAGGTTGCCAACTTCGCTTTTGAGCGGATGAGTTCATAGTAAACATAACCAAACTCGTCATTCTTAACAAAAAATCTTCCGAAGAAAATTTAACATCGAGCCTGCCTTAAGAGTTGGTTATAGGTCCATTAGTTCAATTATTTTGTCCTCTCTTCCTCAGTTGCAAGATGTTATAAGGGTAATTATTTCTTCCCTCTGTGCAACTGAAATAACCAATAAATTTGTTTGTCTTAAGGGTATCGCCTTTATTGTGTACTAGCAACCAGTCCCGGCTTCGCACGGATAGTTTGCAATATATGCGACATTCCAAATACGACTTTTGAAACGATAAACTTTCCTCTATTCATAACTTGCACTCCCTCGTCTCAAACCCCGCC
Organism: Locusta migratoria; assembly: GCA_026315105.1. Taxonomy (NCBI): domain Eukaryota; kingdom Metazoa; phylum Arthropoda; class Insecta; order Orthoptera; family Acrididae; genus Locusta; species Locusta migratoria. The sequence goes on from CM048750.1 coordinate 153,076,900, forward strand.
TTTTGGCATCTGAAAAACTGATGTATTTCATGTCAATATTAACACTATGTCATGTCTTAATCGTTATTAAGTCTGAAGGATCGTATTAAAAAAAAGAAGTAAGGTAAAGCAGACAACAATCCGAAGATTGGTTTGAAAACCACAGTCTTTGGAGTCTCGTTGCCTTCCTCCGACCTTCGAACTGACTGACCCAGTCAGTTATAGGGGAACCTACAGTTTAACGTGGGTTCCGAACCACGGTCTACTCGGTAATACTTCCAGAGGTGAAAGAAGTGGAAACTGACATAACAATCCTAGGACCTGGCGGTGATCGAACCCGCGACCTTTGGACTTTCAGACTGGCACTCTACCACTGTGCAACCCAGGCGCACCGTATTACGAAACAATACATGTATTTTCACTTGTACGGTAAAGTTCGCAATTCATAGAATCTTCCCAGTGGTATTTATCATTGTAACAGTGGATTTCTGCTCGCTGATGTCATTCACTGCCACACATCTTTAACATTTATACACCTAAACCTTCCTCATGAATCGGACTGTATATTGGTGAAACCCGTATAAAAAATCTGAAGTTTTTAGACAAGACCACTTCAGCGGCCTGAAATATATATTAACTTCTTTACAATCTATTTCGTTGACATTTTAGATTTTTGTGCGGAGTTTAGGAACGGTTGTCGAACAGTCTACTTTACTATGGTATACTGGCATATAAATATTACCCACTTACAGTTTTTGTAGGTATTGTTCGGTAAGTGTTCTACTGGAACTGCTTTCAGCACATGTAGAACAATACAACCAGAACATATAAGTACGTAATATTTGTATGCCACTACACCATAGTGAACTGTGCCAAAATGTTTCTAACCTGAATTAAAAAACTGTAATGTAAAGCAAATCGGTTATAAATAAATTAATGTCTATATCAGGCCACTGATTTAAAACTTTATTAGCCGTGGAGCTTGTCAGCAAGCATCATATGCAACATGTCAGGAATAAATATTAAATATCGCCTGAGGGCAGACCGTTCAGGACAGTCCAACAACATGTAGACAACTATCAAACACAAACCCCAAAAGAACTACGGAGGGCCCTCACGGCGAAGGAGGCAGGCGTACGTCAGCCAGGCATGGTCAACGTGGAGCCTGCAGAGGACGACAGATTCTCTGCGACAGGCGCGTAAGGAGGCGCCTCATACATTCGAATCCTCCTTGGTCACTTGTAATTTGATTGGCAGTCAGGTGTCGCTACACTAAATCCCATAGCCCATTCCGGTTTAACACTGATCGAAGACCTGCTACTAGAAAGCCTGGGTCGGTTTACTGTTAGCCAGTTGGCAAGCCTGTCAACCAGTTCGTTCCCGGGTATTCTGAGTGTCCTGGTGTCTAGACAAAGGTCAACGAACGTACGGATCAATCAAGGGCGCAGGTAGACGCCTGGATAGACACAACCAAAGGATGACGAGGGTGACAGGTCAATGATCTACGAGCCGCTCAGGGGTTCACTAGGGATGAAGTATTCATCGGAGAAGAAGTGGATACGCTCAGGAGCTCTGCAGTGTAAACAATACAGACAAGTGGTAAAATAACAGTCTGATGAATGATAAACTTAATTATCCAGATATTTTGAATCAATCAGCTCAAAGTGAGACAAGCAACCCATCTAACCTCTATTCCCTTGTACAGAACCGTATGATAGAAACAACAACTCCAGCAAGTTATCGCGTTTTTCTGTTCACGTAATATATAAACGGATTCTGGCGCACACGCGCACACACACACACACACACACACACACACACACACACACACACACACACCCTTCTTGCACCCAGCATGAGGCAACATTATCCTACCTGGTTTCAAAAAATAATGTGGATTCTATGTGGGAACGAGGTAGTCTAAGGACAACGGAATTAACAGCAGCTGCAGGAGGCCTACACAGAAAGCAAACACAAAGTAACAGGAACACGCAATTACTTTTACGCAACTTCTCTAAGACGAAAATAATGTTCGTAATCACGGAATTTACAACTTTAACTGCGAAGAGTAAAGATCTGTACCCAGCCGAGATTCGAACCTTGGTCTCCATCTTGCCAGGCAGTTGCGCTGGCCCATATAGCACGGAAACAGCAACAACTGCTCGGGCTACTCTAGCTCGTCTCCAGTCAAATTCTCAATTTTTCTCTGCTCATTATTACTCAAACACGCGGTTTTGCAAACTGACTCTCGTAAGAGTAAAGGCCTAGCAGTTTCTCCGCACTGAAGAAATGATCATTGCCCGTCATCCGCTTATGTAAGAACGGACACCACATAATGTATCTTCAGGATGTATAAGCGGACTCTAACAAAAAATTCTCAATGTTTTCCTGGATTTCCAGAGTAAAAATTAATGGTTTTCTCGGGTTTAAACGCACACTTTGGGGTGAAATACAATTTCTCTAGAAGAACTTTTTTTGTTATAAGTGACGATAGACTTGGCTCGCGGCAGTAAAATTTATCGAATCATTAAGTATCAGTTAATTGTCACTGTAGAAGTACTCCTGGAGTACTGTTCCCAGTGTGGAACCCTCACCAGGTGCGACTGACGGAGGATATTGCGAAGGTTCAAAGAAGGGCAGCTCGTTTTGTTTTATCACGTTACAGGGGGGAAAGCGGCGCGGAAATGTTGCACGATTTAACGTGGAAATCATTAAAAGAAAGACATTATTCGTTGCGGCGAGATCCATTAGCGGAATTTCAATCACAGACTTTCACTTCTGAATGTGAAAATAATTTGCTAGCGCCCACCAACAGACACGATCATCCCAATAAAATAAGAGAAATCAGATCGAAAACGGAACGATTTAGGTGTTCTTTCTTCCCGCGCGGTATTAGAGAAAGGTTATGAAAGTGGTTAATGAACCCTCTGCCAGGCACTTAAATGTGATTTGCTGATTGTCTATGTAGATAGCGTCTTACAAATTAAGTGGATTTCATTTCCGGTTTATACTTTTTATTATACAAAATCACAAGGAAAGAACTATGTTATGAGCACAAGTTGAGGTAATTAACCATTCTGACGATTTGTAGAAAACAGACAAAATACGCTGTTGCAAAGCAATGCCAAGTTCGCTATTTGTATAATGAAGGGCGCCAAGTGGGCGACTAGGCTGGGGCGGTCGTGCGTATGCCTCTCCAACAGACGAGTGGGCGGGAGTATTCCTACGTTCGACGCAAGTGTGACTTGAGGCGATACTTGTCGCGATTGCAAGTGCCCCTCGCCTGCAGACCTGTTGCGGTCGCAGCCGACTAGCGAGGACACGGTGCGGTTACTCAGGTACAAAGCGCGCCAGCCCTTCCACGCCGTGCGACCGAGTACTGGACCTCGCAAAACCACGCGTACGCTCCTTGTACACGCCTGACGTGGACGCCAAAACCAATCCGCGACAAACAGTTTCGAAGAAGAATAATCTGACAAATTTTACGCTGCTGCAGCATCTACGGGAGTCAGTTGGGAAATGATTCCTATTTTGCGTCTCAATAAAATGAAGTGTAATAAGTATAGCATACAGAGATGAGTTTATCGAGCTTTCAGGGACTACTACCTCATTTTAAACATTACATTGATGTTTTTGGGAGTTACGTCTGCCCAAAATTGTCATCTCAACGTGAACTTATGACGTTTCTTGAGAAAAGTGTGTATTACAACACATTAAGGAAAACTCTTTCTTTTTTTTATTCTATACTGTTTGCGGACACTACTTATTAATTAAGGCCACTGCCCACTCTTCGCCTATAACAGCTTAACTTCCGATTGGGACACTTTCATTGAGATGTTGACGTCTACGGACGAATGCTAGACCATACTCAAAAGCCGAAATCAGAAGAGGTAGTGGTATTGGGCGTTTACGTTCTATCTCATCCCAAAAAATTATACTTATGGATCAGTTTCCGGACTATAGTAGGTTTTACTCTTAAACGTCACTGTCCACAAACCAATGCCTCACACATGCTGTTTTATGACAAAGTATTACATTCCTGCTGTACGCAGCACACAATGCTGGAATATGTCTTCTCATCTTTCCACGTTTATGAGTTTTTGTCAAAAATTTTATTTCACGACGTTCTTAACACGGTGGTCTCACCACCATCAACACCACCACTTCACATGATGGATGGTAGCGTCATCCAGGTATTCGCCAAACCAATTGTATTGCACAGGGTACACTGTGATTTACCACTCTAAACCTTTCGCTTCTTTCACCCACTGTCCAGTGGAATACCTGTTTACACCAACTCTAGCGTCGCTTTGTTCCGAATGCAGGAATGTGACTAGACAAGCTAATATGCCCTAACCTTTTTTAAGACCTTACAAATAATCAATGTGATAGCTGAATTGCAGGTTGCACTTCCGAACTCCCTGTCTTCAGTAAATGAGGTGTGGCTGCTCCATTTCGTTCCCACTTCACGACCACAACGAAAGACTTGGACAGCTACAGAAGTGACCCTGAGGGATCAGTAGCTAACGGATAATCCGACGACTAGTCCACGTCGTAAGTAAATGAGCTCTCCTGATCAACCCAGCCTGCGTTCCTGCTTGTTTACTGACTACACAGCAATTTCCGCCTTTCAATCTGGTGCCTAAAGCTCTTAGTGGCATACCGTGATCAAACTCGAATATGCGGATCGAGATACTCAGACGAAAGAGCCTAACCCCTCTTCTGTTACTGTTCAAACATTACTCATGATAATGTTACTTTTGAGTTCTCTGCATAAAACTGATCTAGAGACCCACATTTGTAAATCTGAAGTACCTTACATGCATTGCAATGAAAGTACAAACTTAGCCGTACAGTAACGGGTAGTCCATTTCACTTGGTCTCATTAAACGCAGAATGTATTCCTCTATATCTTTTACATGAAACACATTGTTGATAGATGAATTAGTTTCTAAGATATTAGCAAAATTGAGGTTAAAACAATAGTTTTTCATGAACATTTAAAATTGGACTATTTTAAAGAGCAATAGTACGGAAAATTTCATGTTTGTCTTCTTCTTCTTCTTCTTTTCTTCTTTTTGGAACTAGTAGGCAAGCTCCTTAGCCCAACGGAAGAGACTGGTCAAGAACTGGAACACGATTCGGCAAGCACACACCACATTTCTTCCTATTACCGCGTTAATACTTCATTCTCTACTTGCAATTTTGTCAGCTACTAGTTTTTGAAAAGGGGTCTCGACACAACCTCAAACAGCGCAGTACGTTAGGAACAATGGACACGAAGGTAAATGTTTCAGATATGTATTTGTAGCCCAGTACGTCGATTGGAGCTTCACCTGAATGCCTGTCGAAAGAAAGTACCAAACCAGTAAGTGCTTAATCTAGTACGGTCTAGAGAGTGACGTAACGGAGCTGGTGCCTGCAACAGGATCCCGGCACGGAGTGGGGGACTTGCACTAGACGTGTCGAGGCCGCCCCCTTGTACACGGCCCAGCCTGTGTTCTTACAGGTTGCGCTCGCTGCCGAACAGCGACAACTTACCGTCCGTGCGAGCTAATTACTGGCTAATGGGTGCGTTACTTTCCACCGAACGTGTCTGCAGTCCTCTCTGTAGCAACCAACATGGGATCCAAAAGTAAAGATCGCGTGAAACCGAATTCTCTCGGTTCGTTACCGAACGAGATGGCGCTTTGGCAACATACTGGACCATTCAGAAGGACGATGGGTAAAAAATTCCCCTCCGGCCGCCCAGATTTAGATTGTTCGCTATTTCCCCGAAACACTCACAGGCAAATGCCGTAATGGTTCTTTTCGCAGGGCAAAACCGACTACTTCTTCCATCCTCACCCAAAACACTAATGCCCTTGCTTTCGAAGGGAGGTTAAACCATTAGCTTGCTTCCCTCTGTTAGTCCACGAACCTCTCCACGATCTTCGAACTACTTCAGTGACTAATGTAGTTTTTCCCAAAGGCATTTACTACCCCTTCTCTTGTGTGTAGTTGGTAGGACTTCAGGTTAGGGTTTTGTCATCTTTATTGATTAGTGTATTTGTGGGACAGATGACCCCGTAGTTAAGTCCCATAAGCTCTACAAACATTTTGTTATTACCACAAAGCAGAAGGCCGAACGTTTTATTTGTCTACATTTGCATGTCAACAGACTTAACATCCTGGAGACAAAAGAAGTCATAATGTAATGTGTATTTTAATGCAGATCTACATTTCTGCTGAACGCAGCTACCATCCGTGTATGTATTTTTCGTATGGCTTACATGCAACTTAACATAAAAAATACTTTTACAGGTTAGAGGTCGCAATATATATACATGCACACACCAAATACAAAAAAACTATCTAAACTTTATCTAAATTCCTAATCTAGGTCAGCGCTGCAGGGTCAGTCGTCATGAAATCACACCAGGTCCCTTGGAAGGCTCTCAAAGGTCACTCTTCCCTGATGTGCCTGATTGTTTCAAGACTCCACAGTTACATCCTGAAGACTCCACAAAACCCTATTTATGCAGGGAGTCCCCACAGCTACCGTGTCTGGTACGAATTCTGTTTAATTTCACCAAGAGGTTCCTTTCTAGTTCTGCGCCGGTAGTGTCATGGTTGTAGTCGTAAAACCATTTACGTATCTCGGGGTTTTCAATGGTTTGACATTTCTGCTCCCACAAATATCTTATTTGTATGTTGTCGGATTCTAGCTGTTCAAGCTTTCCTCAATGGTGGATTTCTTGAGCGAAGTCTATTTCGACGCAGAGCCGGTATATCGTCATGAACAGGCGGGTCCACGTTCTCCTGGATCTTCTGGAATTCTCTAAGCAGTGCCGCAGTTCTGCGGATATCAGGTAGATATATATTATACAGCAACGGAAGCCAATATATAGGTGTTGATTTGATAGTACCAGATATAAGGCGCATAGGGCTGTTCAGCTGTACATGTATCAGGTTGGTACGGCAGCTGTTCATCCACACTGGAGCACAATATTCAGCAGCCGAAAAGACCAGCGCTGTTGACGATATTCGCAACTTATCCATCGAAGCTCCCCATGTCGTGCCGCTTAGTTTTTGGATGATATTGTTCATTGTCCTGATCTGGGCAGCTCTATTCAAATGTTCAAATGTTTGTAGAACTTATGGGACTTAACTACGGGGTCATCAGTCCCTAAGCTTACAAACTACTTATGAACTAGCTACGACTAAGGACGGCACAAATATCCATGCCCGAGGGGTATTCGAACCCCCGATCGTAGTGGCCGTGCAGGCCGTGATTGGAGCGCCTCAGTTCCCTCGGCCACCGCGGCCGGCGCAGCTTTATTTTCAAGGTGTTTTTTGAGAATAGTCAAGGGTGATTCCAAGATATTTTGGAAATTATGGTTTAGTACAGTTCCATTGAAGAGAACATGGAGCTTAGAATGTGCTTGCTTGTTGTTTAGGTGGAATGCACATATTTTGTTTTGATAATATTGGGCTTCAGTCGCCACTTCTTAAAATACGAACTTAGAATGGCGATTTCTTCTGTAAGGATTGTTTGTCTGGCTAAGAATCTTTGGACTAGTCGCAAGAGCGATATCATCTGCCTAACAGAACTTGTTTAGTTTTCTCTCTCTGCTTACATTCAATCCCAGACATACGCGAAAATATCTACTGCTTATGTTACAGCGGAGGGTTGCTATTTTCTGACACTATTACTTTGAGTAGCTTCTAGATTATGCCACCCTTACATACAGTGTCGTATGCTGCAGACAGATCTATAAATGCTACACATGTCTTAAGCTTCTTTTGAAATCCAGCTTCTATGGCAGTGGTTAGAGCGAGCACTTGATAGTAGCAACTTCTGTGAGGCCTGAAGCCTGCTTGCTCGATTGGTATTTGTTCGAAGATGTGGCCACTAATTATGTTGTAGATAAGCCTTTCTAAGAGCTTATATGTGTAACTTAGGAAGGATGAGATTGGTCTAAAGTTTTGAGGCAGATCTGGTGTTTGCCCGGTTTTAATACGGCCACTATTTTTTGTGTTTTCTTTGTTGATGTTGGAGAAGAAACGTATCAGCCAGGTTTTTGCAGTGTTCTCTTGATTTTTTACGAATTCAGGATGGATTATGTCCAATCCAGGTGCCTTACCAAGTTTAATTTGTTTCAAGGCCTCGCCCACTTAGGTGATTGTAAATGGAAAGGAGAAACTGGATTTATACCCATGTATTAGTCGTGTAGACAGCACACAAACAGCAGTCACATTATGATAGCTGCACGGTCAGCATAAGTCTATATCTACCAGAAAATACAGATTACATTAGGACTCATGCTGACCAACTTCCTGTCCTGTATTACATCACGGTCGTGGGGTAGTATGAAATCAAACAATGAAAATAAAACATTCAATACGAAGCTAAAACGAAACTCATTTCGAAACATTACAGGTACAACGGTATCTGGTTCAAGGTATAACGTGCAGTGCAACACACTGTGGTAGTTTTTATCTGTGACATCGAAGAAACTATATACTTTAAATATTGTAGACAATTGTTTTTCTGAATACCTTCCGAAAAATAGTAGAAATAGCGATCATTACAGGCAGTAATTGCGAGTCAGGTTTTCAAATGGCCGAAATAGTGGCAAGAAAATGCCATTGGCCGAGCCTGCACAGCCGAGCAGAAGTGAAGGCATTCTCCTCGGCCCTTGCACTCACGACCAGAACGCCGGCGGAATCTCTAGCTGGAGTTCCACGCCGCGCTCCCGCTGTGGGCATGACACGAGTACGTAACGACACACGCAAGCCATCAGAATTCGCCGCGACGCGGCCCCGCCAACTCCGCAGACTGGACCTGCTCCTGCGAGATCCGTCTTCAAGTTGGACAAATGTGGTAAGCGTCAACGGACTCCCTTCTCTTCTGCCTTTTTCCTCTCGAACGGCAGTTTCATACGTAAGTTCCACATTCGTCCTTACTAGCGCACCCTGAATTAAGGAAAATGCGAGACGAGAGATTTGTTCAAGACTCGGATCCCAACGTGTAATAATTTGATTGAAGACTTCTGCTTCACCTAAGGTGAAATTAAACATACTGAAAATAATGGGGCGCAACGCTACTGCATTTCTCAAACCAGCTGAAGGTATCACTATCTGACTGCTCCCCCTCCCTCGTCGGTAGACTATATTAACTCTCATTAGCAGATATTTATGTCATTAGGAGAGTGTAGCCAGTATATCCTTGTATTTTTCTTCTCTGAGCTCCAAATAGTCACTATGTCTTTTGAAGTGCTCACAATTTTAAGTGAAACGAAAATATCATTCGTCCTATCTGTCGCTCATCGTACTCCCACAGTTGGAGTGGCATGGCTTCAGTATTATTTGCACCGAACTTATACTGGGTTACAGACTCTCCCAACAAAATTTCACACCTTACAGATATACAAAAGTTGACAAAAAATGTGCCCAATAAAAACTTAGCAATTAAAGACGTGTATGCAGGAGAGCACGAGCGCGCGCGCGTTGCCAAGCATCTTCCGAATTACCTCAGATCAACGCTCAACTAGCTTCGGCAGATCTAGGTTTAACGTTACACACTGTTCTCAACAAATTAGGGTATCAGCTGCGATATCTAGGATCTGTAATATTGTCATCGGTATAATGAACTAAAATGATTCCACGATTATCTGTCAGTTCTAAGGAGTGGAGACGACAAAATTACGGCAACCGCAATAACAACAACGTGACTTACCCGAAGCTATGATATGGAGACCCATGGGAAGGTAGAAAGCTATTGTGTGCCGAAGTTTAATTTCTAGGACCTCGCAACAGGAACCGTTAAAAGAAGGAAAGGCCAAGGTGGTCCAACAGTATCATCAGCAAGAGTTGACAACCTGTCTAGACAGGTAGCTGACGCAACTCAGCTGCAACGCATTCTACAGGCAGCAACAGGACACGCAATATCAACGGAAACAGACCGAAATCGCCTTCGGAATGTGGCTTCTACCCACGGAGGCCTATGGTATGTGTCCCATTAAAGCCTCGATACCGTTTAGCCCTGAGAAACTGGGCGGAGGAACATCGGCGTTGCAGTCTTAACGAATGGCGTCGTGTTCTGTTCACAGATGAGTCCAGATTTCATGTTCAGCCGGAGAATAGCCGTTCCCTTATCTGGAGAGAACGGGAAACTCCTGCTTCTGTGCAGGAAACATCACCATATCATGGTGGTGGACGAAAGGTGTGGACAGTAGTCAGTATTGGCGGACGTACAGACCACTATGGCGCTTTCACTGCTCAGAGGTATAGAGACGAGATCCTTCAACCTTCTGTTGTGCCGTACGCTGGTGCCATAGGAGATGGGTTCCTTCTGGTTGACGATAAAGCTCGTCCCCAGAACTGCACTCGTGGACAACGCGCTTGAAGCTGAGGGAATTAAACGATTGGAGTGGCCAGTTTGTTCACTAAACGTGATTGTTGCTGCCAGACCAGCACGTCCCACAACGGTTGTAGAGCTGGATATTGCACTCAAGGAAGAATGGCCAAATGTCCTTTAAGAGCTGATTGATATCCTCATACTGTTCATAGTGTGCAAGAGTAACGAGAATGACTTTTTTAACTACTACGGTAGCCACATGATGCCACGCTCTTAGTAAACTTCAATTAAATAGTTCAGATAAAATATCGTACTGCTGTATAGCACACAAGTTGCAATTGTAACCAACATCTGAAGAAAATACGTCACCATATGTATATTGTACATAATTCTTCTCTGTATTTGGCCTCCTTTCTCCGCAATTGCAGTTATACAATTTGTATAGGTTATACACACACACACACACACACACACACACACACACACACACACACACACGCGTAGAATTTTATATACACCGATAACTTTCCATCCCAGTATACTCCACCCTTTTATCATTATCAACCCTCAGGCAACAATGCAACCAATAAAACCATTTTCAAAGAGTAATCATTGTTCCGCATTTGGCGTTATACTCTTCAAATTACTAAATATCTATCAGATCGCTATAAAACCGTGCCTAAAACCTTCCTCAGGTATAAATTAGTAACTGTACAAATATTTAAGTATCTGCGTCTTCTCGTTCTGACGTGATAAGCGTACACCGAACAGACATTCACATTTATAGATATATATTGTGTATGCTCTCTCACCTGATCCCCTAACTGTTTTGAACAGTGTACAATAGAAGGGAGCTGCAAAAGAGTTTAATTTCTGAACTAAGATGGAACTGATGTGGGAATTAGCGATGTTTACACAAGGTGTGAGTGGTGCAGCCAGCAACAGGCGCGGCTGCAGCGCAGACGGGTGCACCGGCCGCTGCCCGGCGAGCGTTTCCCAATTTTTGCGGCGGCAGCGGCGGCGGCGCGGAGAGCGGCCAGAGTCAACGACCTGCGCGCAGTCTGTTGCCCTCCACAGCTGCCCGCGCCCCGCCGCCACATCAATGGCCGCCGTCTCCTGCACCTAACCACCAGCCAGCTCATCTCAAGACACCAACATTGGCATTGTTTTATTACATCAAACATAATATATGAGCAGACGCTTAAACTTATCGGCTACCACAGCCTTATGGCTAACGCCGTTACACGGACTGTCTTAAGGCACGTCTCCCTCCGCAACATATCAATGCTGCCTCATTGTTCCCCTGCGAAATACTTATCGAATTGCCGAGGTTCTCCTATATTGGAATAGCACCCCAACAAATAAAGTGAATCGGAACAATCCCACCTTGTACATCAGACAAAGGTGATATAAATATCAACGGTAAATCCTTGAGACATGTATCAGAGGTAATGAATACAAGGAGAGGCGTTCAGTTAACACAGAAGAGCCTCAGCAATTTTAAACGTAATTCATAGAACACTGAAGCAGGATTAAAGTATGCGTTGTGGAGGGAGACATGCTTTAAGATAATCCGTGTAGTCGTATTAACCGTCAGGTTGCAATCCCGTCGCACACACTTCGGACTACGCGGCCGTTCCCGTCGGAGGTCGTCTCTCTCTCTCTCTCTCTCTCTCTCTCTCTCTCTCTCTCTCTCTCTCTCTCTGTCTGTCTGTGTCTGTGTCTGTGTCTGTGTGTGTGTGTGTGTGTGTGTGTGTGTGTGTGTGTGTGTCTTAGTGTAAGTTATTTTAAATAGGTATTAATTCTAGGAACTTATGACCCTAGCAGTTTGGTCCAATACGTTTACAAACATCTGAACATTATACAGTACACTGGGACATCCTGTGATGTTTCAACTATACCCAACCTTGTTCAGGCTATTTCATTTGAGATATTAATTTCTGCCACAGAAAGATCATTAGGATACGGAGTGTTCGGCCTGAGCGTTATCGACTGCAAAGCCATAATGTTGCCGAAACCTGACTCTTCCAACAAGTCAGTCTCAAGCCTCAAACGTTCTTATGTACTCGGTCCTTGCCACATTCTCTTACGTTGATCAATACTGTAGGTTATACACGCCCTTAGGAAATTCGTGTGTGCGACGTTTCGATACTCCCTCAACACTGCCCTCCCATGTGCCTCCGAAACAAGGAAAGGTAAATTGTGTTCCATTCTCTTAGAGGTGTCCAATTTTTGTGTATGTACGTAACTGCCATCAGTCACAAAGCGCATCTTCAGTACTGCCGCACACTGCAACGGTTGAGCACAGAAATGACGTCGCCGACATACGCCAACCCGCAAGGAACACCCGATGCTAACAAACCTTACTGTTAAAGCTCAAAATTCCTAGGCAATATCTCAGAGTTAATCGCGTACCCAAGGCAAATGATTACATTCACTATTAAAGATACAAAGCGCTATACTGAACTGTACTCAAAATGCAGGTTTACTTTGACCATTATGTACGTGGATGAATGTACCAATGTCTGGTGATCAAACGGTATGGACAAAAATGTGTCAGACAAAAAACACAGACACTAATGAAACATGAAGATGGAACCAAACGGTTTTCGGTCGTGACAATTACCACTATCTTCTGAACAGGGGCCGGTTCTCTCAACACATAACTAATACTGAAAGACAGTGACTGACTAAGGCAAATGCCCGGGACGGCGGCAAAATAAAGTGAGGGCCCCCGTACATTTGGAAATGTACTATAAATTACTATAAAAAAGTAACTTTTCAGTTTTGGAGGCCCCCCAGGACGAGATGCAAAGGACAGACGAAATAATGGTAGTAACTTTAGAGGTATTCGGAGGCCCCCAACATGGAAGCACCGGGGCGGTCCACTCCCCTCCAAATGTTTGTAAATCTATCGGACCAAACTGCGTGGTCATCAGTCCGTAGCTTACAAACTACTTAAACCTAGGTAAACTAACCTAAGGACAAACACACACACACCCATGCCCCAGGGAGGACTCGATCCTCCACGGCGAGCAACCGCGCGCTCCGCAGCGAGGCGCTTTAGACCGCTCGGCTACTCCACCGCGGCCATTCCCCTCCGACCCCCTTCCCAACCGAAAACAAAGCGTGTTTTATTAATCTCTTATGCTCTACTTCAATAAAACGGCATACTTCCGTTACATGTAATTCATAATACGACAACCACATACGAAAATTACAGGATGGTGTTTCCAGTCTTTTTTTTTTAACAGAGCCAATAACGACCTCTGTAGAGATGCTTGATGTGCTATTCTTATCAAACAAAAGACGTAAGCTACAACAAGAAAAAAAGAGAACACAAAGTACGCACAAATTGCAAGTTACAAACACTTTTTCAAAACTGTTGCCGTTCCTCTTGTATTTTAATCTCCTGAACTCGAAAATGCCCTAACATACAGTTTTTACACCAATCAAGGGCGTTTTCAATAAATGATAATGCAATATAATATGAAAACACGTTATAAATCTCGGAATTTTCTATTTCATGTGCGAACGGAACAGCTGGGCTGATAAACATTGGGAGCAAAGACATTGGCTCCGAAGATCGTAATTGGTTCCAGAGGACGAAAATATCTAGTGTTACCTTAGCGAGCTTTGTACCTTTTACTGTAGATAAAGAAACAGTTTGTCAATTGATTACCTAAGCGAGCGGTCTATGGAACAAGTTCTACAACCTGTCAGACGCTAAGTTGAAAGAGTGTTCAATGCTCCCGAGAACTGCAAACTAACGCTACATGATTTACTCTATTCAATAAATGATCTGGAGAAGTCTGCACTGTTCAAGTGGATGGTTGAAAAGTTCTTGGCAAACAGTCGCTGCTCAGAATATAAAGGCATAATTTAGAACGTGCTGACTAAGTTCAAACTGCTGTGATCCTCAATGGGCTTTAAGCCATTTTACGTCTGCCTCCGAAATTTGGAGCTGTAAGTGATGAACAGACAAATATTCCATAAGTATATCAACAACATGATTATGAGCGACTACTGTTGCATGCTTCACCGCGAGGACACTATAGTACCCCAGTAAGAGGAAAAGCAAGAGTCCACGCCATCACAACTACTGAAGCACAAAATGAACTGAGGTTCGTGCAGCCTTTGTTCCACTTCCTCTGTAGAGGTTCCAACTTTTGAATACAGCAAATAGTGATGCGACATAATATGTATCAGCGGAACGGGGGGGGGGGGGGTAAGGAGTAGTCCAAGGGGAATAAGTGAATAAGGAATCACCAAAATTGTGAAAACAGCTACTGTAAGGTTGCAGGATACTACTACATCATGCTGATGAGTACAGTTGAAATGTGTGTGTGTGTGTGTGTGTGTGTGTGTGTGTGTGTGTGTGTGGAGGGGAGAGCAAAATTTAATAACTAATTATTTTCTTTCTCGATTGAGAAGTTCTTAGTGTTGTGCGTTTTTTTAATTTCCAGATTAATATACAAGGATACCCTTACGATATTTTTGCTCCGTAAGTGTTTTTCGCAATGATTCATAAGCATCACTTTCACGAGGATTACGGAAGACGATTGAACGAGATAACATTTATAGGCGATTTTCTCGTAGAGCTCTATTTCACAAATAAGAAACGTTGACCACACACTTTGGTACAGCATATCACACACATAAAATCGATGTATTAGTAGATACGATGCAATAAACAAAACCAACAACTTCTGAACGCAGAATAACGATGGGAACTATCTTTTTTAATTACCCACACCCTTCACGATTTTTCCTGTAGAGGCGCAGCTACGAGTCAAGTGACGTTCGGCATTTCCAATGGTAGATGCTAGATTCTACAATGAAGCATATGAGCGTATGCCGTATTAGGCAGTTTTCGAGTTCGAAGAAGTCGGTGTCAACACTTGCGATTTCCACAATAACATGCTAGAAGCTGTTTCTCAAAACTAGTTCATTTTTGTCGAACTCAAAAGGAACCGAATTTTGATGTCGCAAAACAAATGGGACCAATTTGTTATTTAACCTGAAAATCGGAATTCGATCCACTTCATTTCATTCGTAAACTCGTAATTTTAAACAATTTTCGAAACAATTACGATTAAATCGTAATGGTTGGAACATCTGCCTCTGTATGCATCTGTTTCCTGAGTAAAATATTTCAGTATACTGTCACATCAAACTTTTATTCTAGCAAGGTTAGTGTACCATTTGTATGTACTACTACAATGTGCGATAGCAATATTGGAGTATACGATTTGTGGAGCTGGTTACGACGGAAGTGAAGCTGGTTGTTCCTCGTGAGCTGGAGCGCCCCGCGGCGGCGGCGGCGGCCGGCAGCCAGGAACTAGTTGGTGCCCCTTTCCCCGCGCCTCGTGTTGCGCTCTTTGCACTCGGCAAGCAGTAGAAAGCCGGCAAAACCCGGCGCTCCGCTCACCTCCAGGGCCGTAATAAAGCGACTGCAAAAGGAACAGCAGGAGGCGCCGATGCCCTGCCCTCCCCTCCATATGCAGGCGACGCCGTCCCGACTTAATGCGCCACTTTTACCAATTCACAGCCGCCTATCATCACTCCATCGACACGACACATTCAGCGAAACAGAACACAGTGCCAACTAGTGCTGTCTTATGTAACATCAGACGAATGAACGCTTAGCAGCCGGTGAACCTGATCTCCTCGACACTTCCCACAGTGGTATTCTTAGTCAATTGGAAATATCAGTAAAAATAACTGTTTCTAATCTTATGGGACTCAAAGACTTAAGGTTATCAGTCCCTAGACTTACAAACTAAGGACGAATAATACACCAAATGCCCTATGGAGGACTCTCACCTCCGACGGGGAACGGCCACGCGCACCGCAGCAAGGTGTCTTGGTGAGCTCGGCTATTCCGCCGCAGCAAATATCAATCAAGAATTTAAAAAATACTACTTTCGCTAGTTAAGACACTCGGGACCCGGTGGTCTTGGGGTAAAGTGCTCGACTGGAAACCGAAGGGTAGCGGGTTAGAAACCCTGTCGGAACTCTTCTTCTTCTTCTTCTTCTTCTTCTTCTTCTTTCTTTCCAGTCTGCACTTTAACCCAACCTTCACTTCTCAATGAGGTAAAAAAAAATAAAGCAGTCAACAATCCGAAGATTGGTTTGAACACCACAGTGCTTTACTAGGCATGGTCCTGTTTGGAGGTGGTATGCCGTTGCCTTCCTCCGACCTTCGAACTGA
This sequence comes from Locusta migratoria, assembly GCA_026315105.1. Lineage (NCBI taxonomy): Eukaryota > Metazoa > Arthropoda > Insecta > Orthoptera > Acrididae > Locusta > Locusta migratoria. The sequence continues at coordinate 153,093,435 of CM048750.1, forward strand.
CTTACCCAGCCAGTTATAGGGGGACCTACAATTTAACGTGGGTTGCGAACCACGTTACTACTCGGTATTTTTCACATGAGCAATACTGCCAGAGGTGGAAGTAGTAGACAGGGACAGATAAAAATCCTAGAACCTGCCGGGGATCGAACCCGCAGCCTTTGGATTTGTAGTCTGGCACTCTACCATTGTGCAACCGAGGCGCACTCTCAATGAGGACTCGCAAGAAACGATACGTGGTCCTAATTCCACGTTAAGCTGTAGGTCCCTTTTCCCCGAGTGGATAACTGGGGTAGGCTAGGGACATGCAAGTCGCCGAAGTAGCGTCTAATTGAAACACTTACAGCAGACCAATGAGCCACATAAAATAACGAGAAAAATATCCACGTACGGTAAAATGTTCAGATACGGATTTTAGTTGTATCACATATACAAGTTAATCCATATGAAAATGTTTTTAACGTCTTTACGGCCATTTGCCTGTACCTTAATACAGAGCGTCTTTCTTGCAGTGTATTCCACTGGAGTTTCCCGGTAATATTTGTGACGCTTTCGCGCTTTGATGAGTGCTGTCCTATGTCTTCCATTAACCCTACCTGTTACGGATCCCACAATGAGGAGCAACTCTCAAGCATCGGCCGAACTATTAATTTGCAACCTACTTCCTTGGTTTACAGATTACAATTACTCGGGATTCGTCGAATCAATCGCTACCTTACGATTAATTCTATTTTTCCCCGTTCCATTTCAAATCCCTCCTTATGCCTATAAAGGCGTGAAAAACGATTTGAAATGTGAGAAGAAGTATCTGTCATATCGTTCTCTTTGGGGACATTAGTAATGATTTGCGGAATAGTGATGGGGCACAATTTATCAACTCGAGGCGTGAAACATTCCACCTCTAACTTAATAATGACACCATTTCGACCATCAGGAATAACAGTGACTTTACTGATACAGTTTTCTCACATCACGGTCAAATGTTTGTAGAGATTATGGGACTTAACTACGGGGTCGTCAGTCCCTAAACTTACAAACTACTTATAAACTAACTAATACTAAAGACAGCACAAACATCCATGCCCGACGGGGGATTCGAATCCCCGACCGTAGCCGCTGTGCAGACTATGACTGACGCGTCGCAGAACGCTCTGCCACTGCGGCAGGTTCACATGTCGATCATTTGGCAACGATAAACATATTACTTGTATCGCAAACCTTTGTCGAGTTTCACGAATGGGCAATAAATACTGTGTATATAGACTAGTTTTTTTTATTCCGTTCTCCTATATGAGTTCATCAGTTGTGCAAGTAACAAGTTAATGCATCCTAAGACATCTCGGTAAGATGAACGATTTTGTTAAAAGGGAAATGATTCTTAGAGATCGTGTAGAAATAACTGATAAAATTCCTGTCAAAAATGGTCGCCGCCTAGAATGAAGGTATTTAACATGTGGGCAAAATTTTACAACAAAATGTAATACGAATTGTAACGTCACCTTATGTGGTACCAAAATTTGTATTGTAACAATACCACTTGTCTTGAGGTAAGCCTTTAGTATAGCAATCACATTCAATGGGAGTTGCATAAACTCTTCGATAAAAGCAAGCCTCCACTCGTCATGCTGCCCACTAGTTCATTTAACCAGTGCTGGTCCAATTTATCCCATTTTTCAATGGCAATCCGGCTGAACACCCGTAGATTTCTTGGTCGGTCAGGACTTGCTCCCATAGTTCTTTCCAATTAATTCGAATCATATTCAACTGTGTTCATATTGGTGAATATTCAGGCGAGGCCGATCGTGCAATACCGGCATGATTGACGTGTTGTCATCCATAAGCTATAATTCTGCCCCAAAATGTTACTGAAACGGTTCAGCGATGGATTAGAGGATGTAGGAGTAGTAAGTTCCCTCCACACACATGGTCGACGGCAGCATAGAATACTGAGAGTGTTGTGGAGTCTGTTTCGCACAGTCAGTCTGAACATTTGCTTCCAGGTGGCCCTCACAAAGTCATCATCATCTTGAGCCGGATCGACGTTCGTTCGGGGGAGAAGTCGCAGATACGAGTTGTCTGTCATATTGTTGCCCTAGGGCGACCAGTACGAGGCAAGTAACGACCACTCCCTGTAGTTTGGAAACGATGCCAGGTCCTTACCATATCATGACTTACGACTATTCGCCTTGCAACTTCTCTCGATGAAGTCCAAGTTGTCGAAGCAACAATGCTCGTGTGACCAAAGACTGATATTCTTTTTCTTGCCGACGGAGAACATCCATACAGTGTCTGCAATGCCCTATACTGTTCCTACACCGTGTATTGAATGAAGGTACAAAGATACAACGAAATGGGTACGCTCTCGATAAATCGGGCTATAAACAAGTTTGTTTACAACAAATAATACTTTCCTTGAGACAACATTGTCTCGTTATACCAAAGGTATTAAATACAAGGAGAGGCACTCATTAACAGCGTTGCAGCCAAAGCGACTACATGGACTGTCTTAAAATTTCTGGCAATTTGATACGTATTTCACAGGGAACATTGAGGCAGATTAAAGTATGTGGTGTGGAGGGAGACATGCTTTAAGACAGTCCGTGTAGTCGCTTTGGCTGCAACGCTGTGTTAGCCGAGTGGTCTAAAGCGTCTACCTAGTAAGTAGGAGATCCCGGGTTCGAATCCCGGCCACAGCACGAACTTTAATTCAGTGCCTCTCCTTATATTAAGTTTGTTCTTATTTTACGAAAGTTTTAAGGACAAAGTTTTTCGAATCATGCCAACGCAGGTGCACGAGGAAATTGGTTTTGGGATTATGCAAAAATTTATGAACCTGTGCGACCCGTTCAGCGAAGTAATATTGCGCGTTCAACGAGTGAGAAATGAAGACATTGTCTGCAAAGTGTATTAGAATAATATTAAAACACCACGGCAAATGCTGGATTCTGATTTCACGATCAGTAAAATGTAATAAGCGATGAGCTTTTTCTCTGTAATCATATTTTGAGGGTTGTGAATAAGAAAAAATTTCGTACAGGTCACCCATACCTGTACGGACTACCCAAGCAAGCCTCTTTCTTTTTTAGTTATACACTACAGACGTAGACTAGAACCTCTGCCAATTACACTCATTACGTCAGTTCGAGCCGATTCTCTTCAGAGTTTGAGTACGATGTGAATACCCACTGAAAAAATGTTGAATGGCCGTATTCGTCATATATATACCTTTCGTTTTTTTAATACATTCTAGAATTTTCTTATTAATTGACCGCAAATGTAGGGCATTATTTTACATAAATATAATAGCGCAGTCTGCTTTCTACGTCACTGCTTAATTCCATCTCAAATCAGTATTTATACATCTAAAAAAGGGTTCTAGATTTCTGGATGCTTTGTCTCTCTACAGTCTTATGGCTGGGAGTAGAAAATTCTGGTACTGAAGAGAGACCGTGATCAAGTGAGAATGAGCTTAATATTTTACAGAAGATACCATGGATTGTTATGTATGTATAGTACGGAAGAAACAACTTGGACATGGGGGGCGATGCGCCTTTTCAAACGGCTCATATACGAATTTTACACCTGTCCACTTTAGCAAACCGTGAAGTGGCACCTAAACACCCCCGACTACTGTCGCCCGGGACGCTGGAGTCGTGAATCACGCTAACCAGCACGTCCCGTGTGACGCGGGCGCTATCTCTCGTGCTTTTAGCATCCGTGTCGATGACAGCTGCTTTGTCCCGTGTGCTGATGACTTAAGACCATAGGTAGTGTGATGTGCAACAAGGAAGTTGCAGAGCTCGCGTGAGACGCCATCAGCAACCAGCAAGCAGGAGACGAAAAGCGTAAAAATCTTACCGTAATTGATATCTGGCGTGTAACAGGCACTGCGGAAGATGTGCCCTAAACCGCCGGCAGCCCAGAGTCACGCAGCGGTAGCCGGCTGTAGGATGCGCAATGCGAACGCCGTTACACGGCGCACTGAGTCCGAATAACAGCGGCTGCAGTTTCACGCTTTCTAGGCTCGCCGCGCTGTATGCAAATACGGACCGCTGTCTCACCCTGGTTCCTTCAAGCCGCACAGCATGGCTCTGACCACTACGAGGCTCTTCATACTCGCTATTATCAAAGCTGCAACTGACGACGCTGTAACACGCGATGATTATTCCGTTTCTGTTAAATATCTGGAATGATTCGAATTCTTATAATGAAAGATGCAAATGAAAAATGCGTGTATATACAGGAGTGGTAAAAACGTACACTCATTTCCATGAAGAAATCTTACGTATTATCGCAAGTTTTACCATGAAATAAAGTTACCAGAAGTGTTCAAACATAGTTCAGCCTCCGCCAAACAATTTTTAGCGCGATAGCGCACATTGTTGGCGACATCCCTCCAGAATTGCATGCAAGCCGTTTCTATTTCATGTCACATTTCTCCAATGTGCGAGGTTTCTTGCACTCCACATTCTAACGTAACCCCATAGGAAAAAATCAAGTGGGGTTAAACCAAGTGAACGTACAGGGTGCTCAATCGGACCACCTTCGTCCAATCGAAACACCCAGCACTAAGTCAAATCAATCCCGTTGCTAACAACTTATAACAAACGCGAAATCCTGGGATACTGGCCGCTTGCTGAACATTAATATCCGCATTTGGCGGGCCCCAATACACAAATTCACAAAACCGAGATATCTGTCAGGGTCGCCCTCGATCAATGTCTAACAACTGAATTATGTCATCTATTTTTCTCCGTGCGAAAAACCTACGCTAGCTCTACTCAGACCTTTTTCACGTGTGAACTGTGAAGTTGTTTTTTGTGGTGACTGAGTAAATGAATTTGCAACAGTTTTGCTTACTGATGCGCGCGACCGGCCTGATCGCACCCTTGTGCACATTCAGCGAATGGGATTCAAACCCATGTCTCCAGCTTGCTAGTCTGGAGACAGAGAGATGATCACAACTGCACGGACTACTCTGGCTAGCCTCCCGTCTTATGTTTCAACTTTTCCTACCCAACTCGCGATTTTTCCAAGCTGATTTCCGTCAGCTTAAGAGCCTAGGAGTGTCTCAGCACTGAAGAGAGGATAATTGCCAGTCATCGGCATCGTATGTATTCTATCAGTTTCAACTCATCACAGAGGCGGCGAGCATTGCTTAGACGTATTGGTGATTCCGTTTCGTAGTATTGTCTCCGATGTCGTTCGTTGCGTTTCACTGGTATTCTCCAACTTTCAGAATCATTTCAGAACGGTTTTTCGCTGCTGCAAAGTCAAACGTACTTGCGCCACTAAACAGTAATGATACGTATCATTTCTAGTTGAAGTGTTTACTATTTATGCATTGTGTTATTCTACTTCGCGAATAAGGTTTGCTGGATTTGCATCGTAACCTTCGCATTTTCTTTTTATTTTCTTTTAACAACATTTTTGTTTTTATCAAGAAATCAGGAATTGGTTTGTGGCCACGTACGCCTTCCAAACACGAAAATAAGTTTTAGATTGCCTATAGTGAACAACTTCACCAGAGTACCGTGAATTTTTACCACTGCGTCACGATGCACATTGATACCCTAAAACGATTATCTAACAAGGAAAGTACATGGGCTCGAACAAACATTATCTGTATGAACGTTTGGTTACAGGATCTCTACGTACACCTCAATGTGCTGGTGGGTGTCGTTTGTCTGCAAAGCTCTGCAACCATGCTCTAGATAGCACTGTAGATGTAATTGTAGACGCCATACGTAATGCAGATATCTTAACTATAACTTATGTAATATTCATCGTGCATGTTCTCTAGCGAATTGTCATCAAAAGCCGTGATGATAGTTGCAACTTTAACCTTCTTCCCGAAAGACTGTTGGTATTCACTGTCACTGCTTCCATCGCCTCTTCCCGCACTTACCGTACCACTACCGCTAGCAGTGAGTTGTTCGTCGTCATAATCCCTATTATCATTATTATGAGTTTGTAACAACAGTAGCTAACTTATGCTCATATTTCTGTACCATAACAGATACGAGAAAGCATGCAAATGATTCATCTTCTACACTAATACTATCTTCAGGAATAAGGGTTCTTCGTAACTTCACTCAACTAATCGCAATACATTAGCAGGATTGATTAGCAATCGCCGCCCCATCTGACGCTACACCACACAAATAACATCACAAAACGCAACTTTGGAGGCACACTGCACCATCCCTACTGGCGAACTGACAGGTCAATGTGCAGTGTGGCATGGCACACGCAGAGGTCTCTAATGGACGACTGCAGAGTTTTGCAGATACGGGAGTTTCACTAGTGCAATAAGGGATCTTTATGTCTTGTATGATTTTGGTGTGTAAGTGTTTGTTCGAGCACAAATACTTTTAAGATTTCAATTCACAGCCGTCGCAACCTAAATTTACGTTACTACGATTACTACAAACTGGTAGCGAAGTGTCAATTTGCCATATTTTTGCCTTAACTTGAACTCGTCGAAATAATAGTCTGCAGTGATGATTGCCATTTGGTGACAAGGTGACGAAGTATCTTTACAGCTAGAAATGCCATCCCTGGTGACTCATTCAAAGGACCCCACCTTTCTGCTACCGGGCTGCAGAGAGAGAATTCCAGTGAACGTTTTAAAACACCCTTCTGGAGCTCATTAAAAGTTATCGAATTCAGCCTGTGGACAAGACAGCGACAAGCAGTGGGATATAATTAGTTTTTCGTGTAGAGATATCGACAGGCTTGTGGCAGTTGCTCGCGGTGAGAGAGACTTCCGCAACCTCCCCTGGTCGGCACTCGGCAGGTAGACAGGCGGGGGCAGGTAGCGGAACGGCGCGGCGCGGCGCGCAGTTGCCAGCTGCACCTGTTGCCCGCTAGCCGCTAGCCTCTGCTGCGGGCCGCGACAACAGCACCAGTGCCTGCCGTCTCATCTCCACACTGTACGTGGATACAGACAGCGATTTCCAAATTGTGCATCGCGGGGTCTATATCTACAGACTATTTTATCTTATTCCGTTTCTGGATAATCGTATGGTTCTCCGTCGGGCTTTCCCTAAGTAGCTTGCCAGTAACTTTTTATCCTGGCTGTCTTACGGGGGCTGCGCAATTATAGTGGCATAGTGGGGAGGTGTTATAGACACGATTATAGCGCAAGTAGATAGTTTCAAATTTCTAGGAACCATGTTTTAGTACAGCGGGGGGGGGGGGGGGGCACCTAGGTCAAAACGACATAAATAACTTTATCAGAAGAGCCCTCCAACGTAACGTAAAAACAGAAACATATAACATTTTACAAAGTTGTGTCAATACCAACATTACTATATGGAAGTGAATCTTACGTAATGAAAAAGAAAGATCAAACAAGATTACAAGCCAATGAAATCAATTTCATCAGCTACATAGCAAAATACACCAAGCTTGACTACAAAAGAAATACAGATATCAGAAAGGAAGTGAATATCTTCGATATAAACAGTAAGGGAGACGAATACCGAAAACATCGATATCCTATATTCTACAAACGGACGAAACGTTAACACTACTTTTCTGGAGATATAACTTGCTCCGCAAGGAAAAATCGCAGTGACTTGTTTTACGGCCCACTTTAGATTTGTAGTTTTATAAGTTTTTGCAAACACTTTGGACAAATATAATCTAAATAATAAAAGAATTAATAAGAGTGTTTGAAACCCTTTTAGGAAAAAAAATTTGGTAGTGGTGGGTTTCGAACCACTGACCTTCGGCGTCAAAATCGAACGCATTGCCTACTACGCTACAGATAATTAGAATTCGCGTTCTTTAATTTCATACTATTGATGACCGTTGTTAACTGATGCTAATATGGCATTTGTAGACACTATATTATCATTTATCGTACGAAGAACGACCTGTTTTTGTTAATTTTTCAGTGCGCCATTGCTTTGAAATGACAACGTGTAAGTTACAATAAGAAAATCATTAAATACGCAACGCAAGATGGCGTATGCCGGACAGTTCTGGGCGAGGAATGTCACGTGACATCTGCGAACGGCTGGTTTTCGTTAATTCAATGAAAGGTGTCAAAACTCCGTTATTTTTGCAAATATCTCTCAAACGATACGAGATAAGAAAAAACATAACAGAGCAAAGTTGTAGAAAATTTTCCGCTCTACAAATTCGGTTATTCAATTTTCGTGTCAGATAAATAGTTAAGCCGTTATTTTCATTTAAATTTCGAGCTGTCAAAAGACGATCGCAAAGGCCCACATTTAGTGTTACTACCGTAACCTAAAGTCGGCCAAAAGATGCGTTGGGAGACCTGCAAAATGGAGGAAGAACCAGATACACCTGTAACAGGCATAGGGAAAGCCTAATGCATGACGGAAGAAGATGTAGTAGTAGTAGTAGTAGTGGTAGTAGTGGTGGTGGTAGCATTTTTTTTCCTTTTTTACCGTCGAAGTCTATTTACCAGACCCAAACAAGAAATCAATATGACTAATAACGTACTCATGGCAACACTATAAAATGCTGTCGTAGCATTCGTCTATAATTGCAGCTCTACGTTTTCTCTCACTTGGGACTGGTCTCGTGTGATTAACTTTCCACTGATTTACTACTCCTATGACTGCGAGATCGAACCTTACTTATTTGTTTATTTGTGTATCCATCCTTACAGTGGCGGTTTGTTTTATTTTACACTGTATTTCCATTTCTATTTCACTATTGGCGCGTGCATTAAGAGTGGAACTTCCCGTATCGAATGGGGAGGAACGATATAGCTTTGAAGGCATTGATGAGATCGGTAACTACTTGTTTATACTAGCCCCCGTTTCTCTTTTTTGTCCTTCGTAAAATATAAGGAAAACCTTGTGCGGAAATGACGTACGCATAAAACTAACAAGTTTCAATACAGATATAGAATGTATGAATAACTTAAAGACTATACACACTACAAAGCTCATTGATTTTACCATTCAATTTGTATGAAGTAACTTTTTATTGGCTATTTTTCTTTTTTTAAATAAATGTTGCCTTCACCGATTTCGAAAGTCTTACTCAGCAAAGCATTTGCAGTTTCATATTACAAGTAACTTGCATGTTATTAGTTGCAGTGCAATCTGTGTAGACTGAACCACGATTTTTTTTTACAGATAATTGTGGGCCCCATAGCAAAAGATTGCGAACCACTGTGATACACGGTTTGTAACCTCACCACACGATTAGTAACCTGGGGTGGAACCTTTCGGGTGGGAAGATCCTTCAAGGTCATTGTGGAGGTTTTAAAGCACCATAAATAATTTATTTACTTGTGGCCTTTTGACTTTTGTTTACAAGTAACACACGAAATGACACTATCAGCTTGACGAGGTCTATTTACTGGCCGTAAATAGTACTTGCTTTGATTTCGTAAGAACGAAGCTTACAGATTATCAGTAGCAGGTAATGTTGAAATTCATGCCTAGGTTTCGACACTACTAAGGGTACTTTGACCGAACAGTACATGTAACTCAGGTTACATACACTGTGTCAGGAGTATCATAATGCTCACTTTTTAAATTAAAAAGGAATAAAATAACTAAATGTTATGCTGTAGTACTTTTATCCACTGACGTAGCAAGTTATTTTATTCCTTTATAATTTAAGAAGTGAGCACATTATGCTCATGATACAATGTAACAGTCATGTTCAAGATAATACAGTATAATTGTGATTACCAGGTGCACTCTCATGTTTTTAATAAAGAACGAGTACGATTTGCTTACACCTGTCATTAAACTCGCAGGCAGAAGAACATTCGTAAGGGGCCCCTCACATGTTCAATACGTAATCATAATAATATTGTCAATAATGTAGCGTCAACCCTTCAATACATATCAGTCTTCCTCAAACCATCAATAATATTTTCAACTGGCGCTACTATTTTAGTTAAGTCAACATGCCAGACAATGAGTAAGGGTTTGCTTTAATCATATAGCTTTGGCTAACAAAAGACAACGGAGAACTATGAAAAGTAGGAATGGAGGAATGGCTTTTCGCAAGTGAAACTGCTGACGGAATTCCGAAGCAATGAACAGAAAAAAATTGTAAGTTATTTTCGGATCATACGGCAAATTACTTAGGATAACACGCTACACAATGGAACAATGAGACACGAATACCGCGATCCCAGCCGATAAATAAATTCTTAACTTCACGATCTTTAGGCACAGGAAAATAATTTGAATCAAATAGTGAACAAAATTTCAGCGAACCAGTAGCATTAAATCTTTAATATTTAAGGTTCACTGCCTTATAGTCCGCAAAAACGATTGGTGAAACTGTCACTAAAACCGTCACATCAATTAAATGATTTTTCTTTTTAACGTCTTTTTTCCTGGCGGATACTACAGGTGATAAAATTTCAAGCAACTGCTTAATATTCTCTGTGTCCAGAAACATGGATTTCTCCTACAAGATTCGGTAAACTGTACTATTAGTCACTTATGTCTCTTGTCAGATGTTGAATCAAAGTATCTAAATAGCAACGGAAAATATAAACAAACATAGTTCTGCGACAGACGCTATCACCCTGAGGCAGTTTCGCGTAACACTAAACACTGAAAAACCGAAAAATATTGTTGGACCTATTAATACTGCCCTGCGAATACTTACGGTACTGACAATATGTCAACACCCATGCGCAAACGCTCAATATAAGGGCGCATTGGCAATACATTGAAAATAGTATTGAACGTGCACTGGAGTTCTATGGATTTGACTGCTTAAATGTTTTATGCGGTGTACTTAAGTTTTTAGGACTCTCAATCAGCGCTGATTATGTTGAGCCACACGAACGAAATCGATATGCGATATTTTTGAACAAATATTTTATATCACACCGCCAAGGTGAAACATGTGATTTTTATTACGAAAAACATCCATAAAAGCAGATGTATGCATATTTTCACCAAAATAAATCGCCAATTTACACAACGGCTGCAGTACGAAATCCAATATGGATATTGAGAAATTTTAGCTTCAGTTCTCCTTGATAACAGCAACAACAACAAAATTGAGAGGCTGTTCGGTGATACTTTCGGACTATTTCGGTTAAAGAGGTCCACAATCTCTTGGGGGCTCGTAGCAGCGTTACTTAATTCGGATTTATTCGGTCTTACCGCAATGAGCCGTGGTTCTGTGGAAATACATTCACAATTGCGAATAACATAAACGCAGTAATGAAACAACACTTAGCCGCAACACACATTTACTGCTGTGTAAGATTTCTTCCATGAATGTACAGATCAGCATTTAGGCTAAAAATGCAGATCTGTTCCCTTGCAGATGTTGAAATTGTCGACAATCCTGATGGCAATGTGGTTACCGTCGACTGTCTACTGCGGGAATTTCATACATTAAGCTTTTCACATGCTAACAGAACAGGAAGTTCACTGGTGTGCTACACAGGCGAAATTTAAAAATTTCAGCACCATCATGTGCCAGATAGATTCAGCGCTATTGGCGCAAGAAACAAAACTGAATACATTAATAATGCAACAAAGCGCCGGAGATGTGGGTTACATAGATCAAACGGTACTCATCAACGACTCTAAGAATTTGACAGTGAAGTATGCAGATCAGACCACAATTTGCAGGTATTACCACTTGAGTCGGCATTTAACCTGTTAAGGACAGTAGTATACGTGACTTACTACCGATCCTGGCAGTGGGAAGCAGATACACGGTCTGTCTCGCGGCAGTACGCGCTTGGCTGTTCGGACGTTTAGCTGTCGGAAGTTTACGTCACGTGACCATCTGTTTCAACTGCTCTTTTCTGCCACACTGAGCGCTCCGTTTTAGCTTCGTTACTGCTTATGTATATCGGTGTTTTTTGTTATATCGCTGTTGCTGTCTTGGTGGTGAACATGAGTGATTCGCACGAAACGTTCCGCAGTCCCGAGTTAAATATGCGTTAGAACATCTACACTCACTATGAAGTTCATTTATCTGAGAACATTCGTATGTCGAATAATGGAAAAGGAAGGTCCATGATGTGGAATTACATTATCAAGATGCAGTTCCTGAAAACACCATCAAATAAAATTTTAACCCACTATGCTCCATTCGAGTAACGTCCTACCATGTAATTTTGTGACAACTATTTACTTGACATGAAACCGTACTGGACAACGAAATACTGCCATTATCGTAGATAGCTTTGGTATAGTATTTGAATGAATGAAAGATGATAGATAAAGTAGTGGAATTTGTCATGTTTTTACTGCAGTCCATTGAGAACCAAATACGAAAAATTTGATGATTATATTATGCTACGGAATTTCTGTGTAAAAACGAAGTCGTCTGACACACACACACACACACACACACACACACACACACACACACACACACACACACACACACACAACCACAACCACAACCACAACCACACAACCACACACACCACACAACCACACACACAATTATTTACAAATGTCTGTAATTTACGAGGATAACGACAGATTATTTATTATCTAGCCTACAATACAGAAGTATTAAGATATCCTGTATATTGGTTTTCCGGCATGTTGATGACGTCATGGGTCAAAGCTGACCGATGGTATCTCAGTCTTAAGTTATGCCCGATTGTGTATCCAGAAGATAAATTGCTATACCTCATTAAGTTCAATAACTGCATGTACGAATTTACCATTTTTAGCATAACTGATAAAAAGTTAATCTAGTACTTCTTAATCATTTAAGGATATTGCCTATGATGGCCGAATGTGACAGTGCACAGCTTAAACCTGAAATCGTAAATGCATTGACAGTCATCCATAGTGCAGGTTATGTTAAACAGTGACAGCTATTTTGAGTTGGCGAAGCCAACAAATGTGCATGCGAAATAAGTCAAGGTGGTAAGCTGATCTGCAGTGAAATACAGTGTCAACGCTTTCGCCACACTTGAAATGTAAATCGCATTTTATTATAAGAATTAGAACTTCCAGATAATCACAGCGAAAAAGAAAACATGTTTCCGTTGAGTATTTTGGTGCATCCTCAGCACATGTAAAATGAACTAAGAAAATTGCAAGGGCGGCTTATAGCTTAACTTTTATCCCGTTTTGTTTTTTGTAGATTAACGACAATATGAAGTGGAATTACACAGCCCACGTTAAACTGAATTCTTTAATAGTTTCAGCAACTAATTCCGCTAGGAGTAGGACTGCAGCCAAATATTCTAACCACCTTGTGTTTACTTATGGGACAGTTAAGTGACAAACTTCCGGCAGCTAAACGCCCTAACAAGTGCGTACTGCCGCGAGACAGAGGCAGCAGATACAGGGTTTTGTTTTGAGGGGCCGCCATGCGGGTAGCGTCGGCTGAGTCACCAGGGGCGCCCACGCCCGCATGCGCGTCTACATGGCCAAGTGGCAGCCTCCTCCACCCAAACAAACGTACACTGCGGCAACATAAAGACTTGGGATAATGGCAGTCACGTTACGGTACTCTAATGACTTTGGGCATCCACTGCAAGCGCTTTCCTTCATCAATTTTTTTTTTATTGGCAGTGGCAATGAGTGCTAATAAGAGGGGTACAGAGTGCATGGAATGTGAGAATTTTTGACTTCAGGACTTTGTTGGGGATAGTTAGTAGGTGAACATCATTAAACTCCCCGCCCCTGGGTGGGGGGGGGGGCTTAGCTAAAGAGGGGAGGGGTGTGAAAAGGTACTTTCGGTTCTTCGCTTATATCTCGAAAACCATCCGCTTTAGGAAGAAAAGTTTCCAAATAAATATGAAAGATGATTGAATTTGCTATATAATTGTTTCTATACATAAGTCTAATTCCGAACAGTTTTTCGAGATATACGTTATTGAAAATCTACCATTTCGGAAAAAATCATTTTACCTCGCTAATTTTGTCAAACATTTACTTCTATAGGCTCACTCGATCGTTTCTTTGGAAATTTGTCAGAAACAAAGTTGTAGAGCCTTAAATTTCCTTCAATTTATATCCACGTTTGCTACTTTATCTTCAGCCAATCAGAAGTCACATTATTTATAAGATATGCGCTCAGTTTGGACGTCTTCCTAGAAATAAGTGTTTCGAGGGGTTGTGACGTTTTTATCTTATGAAACTTGTTAGCATGGTAAACAACAAACTTTAACACTTAATAAGGTAATTGCAACTGAAACAGAACATCTATTTATAATTGTAGCTTTATGAAGCTTTGAATCATACAATGAAAAACATTAACAAGCACTGACAGTGATTCAAAATGAGAAAAAGTGCATTCAGTTCTTCGTTTTTCTGAGGAGGAGGAGGAGGAGGAGGAGGAGGAGGAGGAGGAGGAGTCGGAGCTCATTTATTGTCGCGTACAGTGGACACGCCATCAAGGTCGCCGGTATCTAACGCCCCACGACGAACATGGAACGCCTGTCACTGGCCTGTTGCAAGACACCGGACTGTGGTGTGGAATGGAATGTTCTCATTCACTCCTTACTTCAGTTCAATTCAGAAGTTCGCCAAGCCTAGAGAAAGTTTGTGTGTCGGCTTTTCGTGATACTTTTATTTATTTATGAAAATGTTGACTGTGTACTGCGCACAATGGCTACTCGGTCTTTTGTATGCGATGAAACAATAGCTGGACCAGGTGTTTGTGTTTCCACAGTGACAAAAAAGGAATACTATCACTCATCAAAGCAAGTAGAGAAATGTGGGATATCAAGAGGCTCATCTCCTGGAGAACTATCAGAACAGAACTGTTGAAGAGGTAAGGGGATCGGATAATCGTCATCGCGGGCTCCCACAGATTTAAGGTTCGAATAATTTGTTTTAGGGACACTGAATACAAATTGCCCAAAGCCTTGTATAACAAGGAAAAGGATGAGAAAGAAGAGCTACTCAGGATTGTCGAGATATTAGAAAGTGTACAATTATAATACAAACCCGCCAAAAGATACCTTCTTGAAGGATGCAGATTCTCTCTCACAATCCCTCCAAACCTTTCTTGAGGAGGTTATGTTGAAAAAAGTAAGAAAAATGAGGAATCAAGGAGGAAGTGCGTTGCTATTGGACATGTCATCACATCAGTTGTCAGGCCACGAACCTTCTTATCACCAATATTGACAGGTATGATTCATAATATTATAATAAAAGCTATAATTATAAAAAGATTTTCTGTTTCAATTGCAACTACTTCTTGTCATTGTTAAAGTGTTATTTACCATGCTAGCATGTTTCATAAGATAAAAACCGTCACAACCACTCAAAGCATTCATTTCTTGAAGGAAATCTGAACTGAGTGCACATCTTATAAATGATGTAACTACTGATTGGCTGAAGATAAGGTAGCAAATGTGCATAGCAAATTGAAAGAAATTTAATGCTCTACAACTTTCTTTCTGACAGATTTTTTGAGAAGCGATCGAGTGAGTCACTAGAAGTAAATGTTTGAAAAAATTAGTGAGGTAAAAATGATTTTTCCGAAATTGTCGATTTTTAATAACGTAAATCTCGAAAACCGTTAGGAATTCGACATTTATGTATAGAACCGATTTTATAGCAAATTCTTTTATTTTCCATTTTTATTTGGAAACGTTTCTTCCTAAAGCGGACAGTTTCCGAAATATAAGCGAAAAACCAAACAGTGGTACCTTTTCACCCCCCCCCCCCCCAGAGGCGGGGACTTTTAGTATGTTCACCTCCTATCTATCCCTAGCAAAGTCCTGAAAGTCGAAAATTCTCGCATATTCCATGCATTCTACGATGCATTTTTGACTGGGCTAAAGGCTGTCCACCCTTTTATTGAATAAAGAACTTGTATACCCTCTAGCCCACTTTCAGAAACATGTAAGAAAAACATCAGATGATGGCAACGTCCCTCGCCGAAACTGGTCATCCAGAATGAAGGACACCAGTATAGCGTTCTTGCCTATAAGTGGGTTCCTTCTACTTAATTTTAAGATCGCCCCTCGATGCAAAGGGAGGACATCGTCAACTTTTTTAACTGAAAATATGTTGCAATTTAAATCTGCGAAAGAATTACGCGCCGCAGTCTCAGTTTCACTAACACGAATTTACTGCCTTAGAATATAAGGATTTATTGATTTCGTTTTATGTATAAGAATTTCTTATTTTACAAATTTTAATCCTTAGCCGGGAAAAATCTATTTATTGTCTAGGTGATCCTGAAGAGGTTACGTTTTTAGCGACTGAGGTACTACTGAGGCATAGCAAGCAACAGTATGTGGAGCGGTTGGTTAACTTACGTTGCGGGCCACTGGCGCAAATCTTTAGTTGGGCATATTTTCTGCTGCCGCGCCACGTCAATCACGTCGTATACAGTCGCCGATTGCGTTGCCAGCCGAAATAGAGCGCTATTAACAGATGTATTTCTCTGACTAATATCTACCGCCAATTCTACCGCCGTTCACTTGTATTAACACGCACGTACAGAGCACCTACGATGCCATAACTGGTAGATTGGATGTCACGTATGGAAATCAAAACAATGTGGTACTGAGGGCTGTAAATAAACATTATTAATTCGTTTCCTTTTCTGTGAGAAAAACTTTTTTATCTGTCGCTGTACCCACAACATTTCGAAGTATGTTCCTAATTTTTGATTTCGTCTTCTTGTGTACTACAACGAGAGAAAGAGAAAATGGACACAGAGAGGGTGAGAACATGGACAGAATGTAGCAAACGGTTTTTTTGAGAGGCAAGTATACGTCTCATCCTCCAAAGTAAACAGTCTCATTTATTTATACTGATGCGGAAAGCGAACAAAACATTTAGTAATTTGTATGGTTATAGAATAAATGATTTTCTGAGAAAACAACTTTCTCGTAACTTTCCAGGTACTCTATATAGCCACAGAAATGGGAATCTCGTATTAATTCTATTGACGTATTTTCTCAGTATGTTCGCAGGAATCCATTTGTTTACTTTGCTATTCATTTTACATCAGAGTTTTAGCTCGTACAACTAAAACCTCTAGTGTGTCGCTGTGACAACAAGGTACACTTGCAGCACTGTTGGTTCTCTCCGGAAACTATGGGGAGGAGCTATCACACGTATCTGCAGATCCGTCGTTACCCAAATGGCCATGTTTGACGCTTAACTGCGTGTGGCCGGCGGGGGCTAGAGCCAACACCACCTAGAAGACAAGGCCTCACAACTGGCCGTGCATGCGTCACACACAGGGGCCGCGGCCGCCAGCTGACTGGCTGGCCACTGGAGCACGCCCACCGCCTCGGAGCGGCCGGCCAGTCAGCTAGCGATCGTGGCCTCTCGGTGTGACGCAGGCACGGCCAGTTTTAAGGCCTTGTCTTCTAGGTGGGGTTGCTAGAGCACGCGCCAGTGTTCTTAAGCCGGCCTCGTTGTATTCAACGTGTTAAGTAATCCAGATATTATTGACCGCAGCCAATTATCACAACGTTGCATTCGTCATATTAAGAAAAATATATCCGACAAATTCACCACTGAGTTGTGAAAAAAAATGAAAGAGAGAGAGAGAGAGAGAGAGAGAGAGAGAGAGAGAGAGAGAGAGAGAGAGAGAGAGAGAGAGAGAGAAAACGTAGTACTAATAAGAAATTTATGTTTAAATAACATGAATTACTGCGTTATGTTTTGTGAAGGAAAGCTAGAAATAGGATGAGTGGACAGAAGTTATAGAAGGAACACGTGTGTGTTGAAGCGTTGAGTGAGGTTTACGCATGTCGTCAAGCATACAGAACCATGGAGACGAATCTACAGACAGAATACTTGTAAAGATCCGCCGGGGTGACAATTACGAAAGCAGTCACATGTTCGCTTAGTAAATGAAATACAGCAATTCACAACTGGCCGCTTCAAATGAGTGCTTTCATGGAACTTACGACACGGTTTCTGTGCCAGTCCTCCAGAGTTCCCTTGCCCACATCTCGTCGTCCACTGGCTAAGGCTACACTGCGCCTGAGTCTCAGGCAACGGCACAACGCTGGGAAACGTGTCACACAATGGGACCACGGCATCCCATGGGACCGCCGAATTAACTTCTGACCTCCAAACCTAGTTCTGGAAAACGCCAGCTAAGAACCAGTCCCCTCTACAAGACTAAAATAAAATACTTATCTAATGCAAAGCGACCTCGGAAAAACCTGCATCACGTTCGGTAAGCGGTATAGGCTATATATAAAGTTACTGAAAGGTTACTACACCATGAGCATCTAGCACATTTAGAATAACATGAAAGGGCGAAAAATGGAATAGTACTGAATAGGCGAAACATTTCTGTTACAAAAGAAAAAAATTGGCACAATCCTAAGCAAAGCAGGGTTCGTAGCTCCGATAAATGCTTCTGCATAACCTTGCGTATTACAAGTAAAACGCCGATAAAAAAATAAAGTTCTTTCAGATAATGTACTACACGCATGTCCAAGAAAGTGAACAGCATAAAACAAACATCAAGTTCTTGAAAATGGCGTTAAGGAGAAATTATAAAATGGAACATACAAAAAAAAAAAAAAAAAAAAAAAGTTTGTTGAAGGCGTTACAAAATTACGTATCAAATTTAGGTTCAAAAGACGGAAATTTTCTTATGTTCGTGATTAAATATAGTTGACTGACGATATAAACTAAGGAATGTCTCTGACAATGTGAACAACAAAACGAATTAAAATATGCATTCAAATTGGTAACGGCGAAATGATATTGATGAAATATATAGTGGTGACTGGAGAGCCAGCAGCAACAGGAATTTGGATTTGTGGTTAAATCCGCCTTATGCAAGACAAGTTCTTTTGTTTAGACACTTACGGCCAAATCAAACAACTCGTCCAAATGATTTTATAACCAAAATTAGTAACATGTTATTCTAGAAAATAAAAGACAAAAGCCCACGGAAGATGGCACAATAAGTGCCGAAACATGTTAAGGCGGATTTAACCACAAATCGGCAAACGCAGATACTTCGGTAGGAGAAAAGGCTGCTGTACTCAAGGTAAAACTGCAGACAGGAATCATTGCGAACGAAAAATTAATGCCTCGATTAGCAAATGAAATCAGGAAAGCTAAAAGACGGAGAAGTGAACAGCAGCACAATCACACAAGCAAAGATGGAACGACAGATGCATTTATAGTGAGTATCGAGTGAGGTGGCATTAACTCTGTCACACTGGTATTAGAGATATTTTACACAGAATACAAAAACTATTTATGAACTAAATCGCTAATTTCAGGTGTTTCCTTAATAACTGCACTGAGAGTCTGGCGTGCACTTCTAACTAGTTAAATAACATTATTAAACTTTTTATCGTCTTTCCTTGTGTGATGGCGGTGCTGTTTATTGTGTGCGTGTGTCTCATCTTTCCTGTTTTCATTTCCTAACCGAAATAGCACCTTTCCTTGCACACGACGTTCTCCTGCCGCAATATCGGCGCTAAAGCGTCGTTTGACATGCGTTTCGCAAGCACAGGCGACTCATGTGGAGGCTGCGGCAGCAGCGCCTTCCTTGAACTATCGACCGGAAAGCAATTTACCGCACGCGGGGAGTGGTCACAGCGACAGCCGCCATTTAGTTCCGCAATTAAGTTACGACTCTCAGGCCTGCCTGAGGTCGAGCGCTCCAAATGTTAACGCAGTTCCGTCGCCCTCGTTTACAAACAAGGGCACCGAGGCGTCACGAATGTCTTCACCTAACGATGCTGTTACCGTCAAGAACGAGGAGAGATCGACGCATACCCCAACGATTAGTGTTCTTCCCGGCAGTGGCGGCTCGTACAAAATTTGACCAGTGTGCTACAATATTACAAAAATAAACAGGAAACAAAGTATACTAAAATAAAATGTCAACCTTTGTATGATTGCCTTTAATTAAATAGCAATTAATACTGTATTGACAGTAAGACCTTCAGGGGAATCTATAACAGCGCTGCCAACTGCATGTATTCACTGCAGGTAGTAAATATAACATTTAAGAATATTAATTTTATTTAAAGAAATTAAAAATTTAGACTCAGAGATATTTGAATACGAGCCTCTCACAGGGAGGTTTGAGAGAGAACGCGCAGGACACCTGAGCCAGCGCGCTATTTGACTCTGTAAGCCGCAATATTCGTCATATACTATTCTTCCGCAACCGTTACACGCAGCGCGAAGTGAAATATTGATCTGGTGCTGCAGTCGGTCTCAGCACACACTAGCGAACAGACGACTGCGCCGCCTCTCTGCGCACGTACCAGCGCGGCTGAATCCCACTTCAGCACACGGAGCTGGTTTACAGATATCGCGGCGAGAGCGCATCAAAATGCGTTTTCATCCTTATTACTAGCATTCTAAAGCGCATTCAAAGGGAATTGGCATAATTTTACTGTGGTATTTGGCTCGTATTCCAAGAGAAAGGATGTAATTTTACAGAGATATCTCGCTTGCAGTCGAAGAGAAATGGCACAATTTTAGTAATATTGTTACAGTGTGCTGCAGCACATTAGCACCAGCCGCCACTGCTTCCCGGCACTCTTCAATATCCGCGCTAACGAATCCTTTAGCAAATCTAAAAATGACATATCTAGCATCAGCAAAGACGAATTACTTTCATTATCAAAGACCTGGAGCTACAAACTAAATGTACAAACTGTCAAACAAAGTTACTACTACTTTCTCTCCGACGAACAGTACGAAAGACAGGCGGGAATGCACTGCAAGAAGTGAGGGAATAGGTACTGACTGCTCCTCCGTGGACAAGAATAAATGTAAATTTATTTTGTTAGTTTTGTTTTATCACGTTACGGGGGGGAAAGCGTCACGGAAATGTTGCACGAATTGGGGTGGAAATCATTAAAAGAAAGACGTTATTCATTGCGGCGTGATCTGTTTGCGAAGTTTCAATCACCGACTTTTAGTTCTGAATGTGAAAATATTTTGCTAGCACCCACCTACTTAGGGAGACATGACCATCCCAATAAAATAAGAGAAATCAGATCGAAAACGGAACGATTTAGGTGTTCTTTCTTCCCGCGCGCTATTAGAGAATGGAACGGTAGAGAAAAGTTATGAAGTTGGTTAATGAACCCTCTGCCAGGCACTTAAATGTGATTTGCAGAGTATCGATGTAGATGTAGATGTAGAAATGCACGAAATCGTACAGATAAGGATCATCATACAGAAGACGATAAAAGAATTCAGTAAAACAACATGCAACAAATTGACAGATGCAATAAGACATCTAAAAGACAAAAAAATCATAAGAACCAGGTACAAAGAGAAAATATGATGTCTCACCATCACGAACAGACAACGCTTCATACTGACGTCTCGAAACAGAAAGCTGAAGCCGAGCAACAAGCGATCGCGAAACGAATCAGAAAAACAAAGACGAATAACAAAACAAATGGCGAAGGAATTGAAAATAAATCAGATTATTGTTTGTTTGTTTGTTAAGCTTAAGGGACTTAACTACGGGGTCATCAGTCCCTAAACTTACAACCTACTTATGAACTAACTAATTCTAAGGACGGCACAAATATCCATGCCCGAGGGGGGATTGGAACCCCCCGACAGTAGCGGCCGTGCAGACCGTGACTGGAGCGCCTCAGTCCCCGCGGCCGGCAATCAGATTCTATACTATGATGTGGAGAAATTGCGACGTAACAACGAAACTTTCCATGAAGACAATCGGAGACTGCTTAAGATGGTCAATCTACACACAATGCAGACGAGAAAATATAAAACGGCAAGGCGAGCGGATCAACATTTCGCGGGAGAACATTTTCCAGAGATTAATCAGTAATGACCCACACTTTCATCAGCAAAAACAACTTGATGACACTGAATCACGCTCTTCAATTTGGAAAATACGCGTCGGGTCCTGTTCTCATTTTCTCTACATCGAAATTAAATGTGGCGATATGGTTCCTGTGACCCGGTTGACTGGCTTCCTAATGCTCTACCAAACTAAGGTCGTGCTTCTCCAGAACCGTATGGATGGAGTTGAGGGTCTCATACCCTGTGAGGGGTCACCATCACGCGATTCTGTCAGATAATCTTGAAAAGTCTGGACTTACACTCGAGGAGTGTACGATACGGACAACATTTCAAAGAACATGCCATACGCAAAGATGAAAATACTGCTACGTTGCATTCATGACGCGGCAGACGATAAGCGGCACGCAGTGGCAAGTTTATAACATTTTGCTTGGCTGAACTATGAACACAGAAAGCTGGCATTTCCTCCAGAGCAACCGCAACACTGTCCAGGCTTTATGCCTGTCATGAGAACAGCGTGACGTCGGTAAGTACGCCGGACCATTAGCTTGGTTAAGGTCATTAGTTAATCAACGCCGTTGCTTCCACAATATTGGTCGCTCTTCCCGTCCATGAGGAGTCTCGTCAGTTTACCCTACTCTACTGCCATAAACACGGGTAATCAAATATCACAACCCAACGACCAGAATGGCCCCGTTGATGTCACGGGAAATCAGAAATGCAATTGTATACCCTACTACCTTACTACATCCATCATAAAACGTACTTGCCATAAATATCCCAAATCTAAAGGCGTTCGCAACGTCAAAGGAAAAATTCCGCCCCTCTCAAAAGACGCCGGTCTGCTGCACTATGCGAAAGAAAACGCATTAGAATCACGATAGTTGTATTAAAAGTGACACCATATTTTGATGTCAGATCTTGACGCTGTTAGCATGGGTTCTCAAG
Organism: Locusta migratoria; assembly: GCA_026315105.1. Taxonomy (NCBI): domain Eukaryota; kingdom Metazoa; phylum Arthropoda; class Insecta; order Orthoptera; family Acrididae; genus Locusta; species Locusta migratoria. Next base: position 153,116,084 of record CM048750.1, read on the forward strand.
CCTTCAGGTGTTATCGCTTTGGGTGCTATGGATATACCAACTATTCTTATTCTTGGAATGCAAGACACACAGCCATCATTCAGATAGTACTTTAGTACGACAGATTACTTGATGGTGTCATCTGATTTTATATATTACGCAGCTTTGACATATAAACATGACGCCTTTTAGTCCAATTTTTCTCCCTTTAAAACATGTACTACAAAATATGTCGATCTCAAATCAAGTTAAATCACATACTGAACTGATATCCGGACCGAAAAACTACCCCTTCAATAAACCACGCTACAACTCCTTTAGGGTACGTAAGATTCTAATTACGGACAGTGTACAGAGCACATATTCTGCTAAAATGAAATGTCAGTTTCAGTAGTCTGGCATTTATGAAATGAACCAAGTTCTTTGCTGCAGAACATTTTTCTTCCGTAATAGTTGACGCAACTACAGAAAATTTGAATAAAATCTTTTTGGGTGTTACGGCGCTTCATTATAGCACACTAAAAATTTCGTGCTCTCAAAAAGTTTGGCATGACTGCCTGACACAAATTATGTAATTCAAACTGACTGTGGCAATGGAAGCCTATGAACTTATAGCTGCTGATAAGTTTATTATTCATTCCTATCTAAATATGTTTGGTATGTTGCCCGCGAAGAAACTCAAGTTAGAAAAACCTTAATTTCACATAAATTAAACCTGTGTTAATTGCTGATAAAGCAACTACTACTTGTACAAACGAAAAATCTCTCCGTAGCATTTTAGAAAAAGTAGACTACGGGGGAAAATTCTTGTGCAGCTGGGTTAGAAATCACAGCAGACGTATATCCGCGTTATGTTCGGACCAGAAACTTGTCCAACAGCTGCTAGGGACAGAAGGCTTAAAAGCAGTAACAGTACCGTGTCAAAAACCTGTTTCTCGTAACCAGAATGTCGCGTGTAGCGCTAAGCCGAAACCGAAGGACAGGTAGAAGGCCTTGCGACAGGGTAACCAACCTGAAGAAGAATATCCTAACATTCCCGTTTCTATTTCTTTGCTTCCCAGCTCTCGCTTATGGCTTGACATACCAGGTAGCTCAAAAATAATTGGATGACACCGACAAGAAACTGGCATCACTTGGCTGTGAATGCACGTCACTGAACTATTCAAGTTCAAAAGAGTCTTCATTCTGGAACATATTTACCAGTGGAGAAATATCAGAAATTAATAATAATAATAATAATAATAATAAGAGCGCCAGTTCTTCGGCACTAGTACAACGTACATCCAACACTCATTACTATTTTAAATTATAAGTAACACCTTGAAACATACTTCAACTCATTCGCCAATAATTGGTCGGAACATTGCAGGCAGACTCGTTATGTCTACACCCGAAAAAAATTTACTTGGCATCCTCATTTTCTTTCGGATTCACTTTTGAAGAGTAGGACGTTAGATGACGAGCAACAAAATGTGACAGTGTCGTCCTGTCATGCCGGCAATGTCAAGTTTCTCAAGCTAAGATGATGTGGTCTTCAGTCCGGAGACCAATTTGATGCAGCTCTCCATCCCGCTCTATCCTGAACAAGCCTCTTAATCTCCTCATAAGAACGGCATGATTGCTGTATTCGTCACTGTCTCCCTATGCGCTTTTTACCCCACACACTGCTTCTAATGCTATAAAAAATGCTAAAAAAATAACGGAAGGATTGTTAAATGAATAGGGAAAAAGGAAAAAATCGGATCATGACATTGTATAGATTAGCCGTTCCTTTAAATTTCAATCCATTTTAGATAATTTCTGCCCCCTTTTTAGTAGCTTTGTTGAAGTTTCAGGAGGGGTTTGAACCCCTAAACCCCCCCCCCCTCCCGACTACGCTCATGCGTGACGTGAATTTATAACAATTGTTTTGGTAGTCGAAGAATCGACCAAAGCTATAAACTGTTTCCTGACGAAAAGTACAATCCTAGCGCAAAAATTTACGTGTCATTGAGCCTGTTTGAGCCCTCATTGAAATAGAACGATTGGTTGTTTGGACAAGGGAGAAAATCAATAACATAATTTTACAACTTCTGGAAATGAGCATACCATAGTATTTTCTTGTATTTGCCACATTCTACGTCAAATACGGCGAAACTACACATATTAACTAGGTAAAATTAAACTGCATGAAGTATCACGCGATATTTAGGTGGTGACATAACGGTACGGTCGGAACAACACTATATTCTTCATCGACGTTTATTCTTCGAGAGGTACCTCTTGTACAACAGCCATCTGAGAGGAAGCAATGTAGGAAATACTACTGAGTACGTACATGAATTACGCCGCGAGGGGTACTAGTGTATGAGCCATTTGAAATAGAGGAAACAAGAAAGTAATACATTACACTAACTAAGCAAAGGTGCTAAGATAAGCAACGAAATCGTGGGGGATCCTGCGGACTGCAGTGGGACGCCGTGGAAGTGAGTCTACAAGTCACCACAGCGTATTCCGACAGCGCCCGGTCACACCGACGCTGCACCGGTCACTTGCAGAACCACGCCTCACAATGTCTCCTGTACAAACGCAGTTAGCACAGGGGGTGTCTGGTGCGTCATCTGCGCCCTGCTATTCAAATACATCAATATACGATATATTACAAGGAGAAAGTTTTTTGCCCATCCAGACCTGTTCCTCACAACCTTTTTTTTCCTCCTTTCTTCTTCTCTCAGAGCTGTGACTACTTTGATTTCATTCTTGTGAGTAGGGACTACATGGTTGAAGAAAGATACTCAGTGTCAATGGAAAAAGCTTCATTCAGAACTTCTAACGCATTTGTTAAACATACAAGTAATCTGCACTAATAGAACTTTTGAAAGAGAAACTTAGTAGATATTTAAATTCGGTTAACAGCAATGTCATGTTAGACCTTTCGTCTTATTTTCAAGTTTGGGAATCCTAGGGCTAATACTGTTGATCAAAGCTACATGCATAAATAACCTACTTTTAAGAGGAAACTTCCAGGCAGGTTAAAATTGCGTGCCGGAACCGGGAATCGAATCTGGGACCTTTGCCTTTCGCGGGCAAGCGCTCTACCGACTGAGCTATCCCGACACGACTCACGATGCCGCCTCACAACCTTACTTCCGCCAGTACCTCGCCTCCTACTTTCCAAACTTCAAAGAAGCTCTCCTGCGAAACATGCAAGACTAGCACTCCTGGAAGAAAGGATATGGTGGAGACATGGCTTAGCCACAGCCTAAGGGATGTTTTCAGAATGAAACTTTCACTCTGCAGCGGAGTGTGCGCCGATATGAAACTGTTAGAGCGCTCGCAATTTTAATCTGCCAGGAAGTTTCATATCAGCGCACACTCCGCTGCAGAGTGAAAAGTTTCATTCTACTTCTAATAGATTAGTGAATTTGTTTTAAAGCAGGAAATCCTTGTTCACCCAAATAAGACGTGGGGAAAGACGATAACGGAAGGGGATTTCCGGAATGTCATTGCCTGATTGAGCCTGTAGTATCACGAAACTGGCCAAGAAGATAACTTTAAATGCGTTGTTACAACTATCATTTTGACAGTAGCGACGTGATCCACTGGTTGCACTCACCGCCTGGATGGCGGCCTCCAGCGGCTGGCCGCTCTTCACCAGCTCCTCGGTGAGCCTCGTCTCCTGCACCAGCTGCTCCGATAGCACGTTCTCGTTGATGTCCGCCGTCCGGGGCTTCACCAGGTACTGGTTCACGCCCACCACCTGCAACACCACAACCTCACGTCACACACAACAACCACACGTTGCCTCGCACTCTGATTTTACCTTCTGAACTGATTAGATTGTTGCCACTACTAAACATTTCAAAATTATCAGTAATACAGGGAATGCATAATATCGCCAGTTTAATTTTTGACAGCCGTGGAAGGAAATGGCAGCTAGCTCGCAGTCGCCCGCACCCATTAGCGCGGGAGAGCGACCTGGTTTGCCGGTGGTGGGTATCGCGGAAGCAGAGCCCAGACCCGTTTAAGTGCGTGCGCGGGCGAGTTTCTCCGGGCGCACCTGCTCTGCCGTCATCAATCAGCACCGCCTGTCCCCGATACCGCTACCTGCCCCATCACGCACACCACGTTCTTTCTGCCGCAGTCACAGCTAAGTGGGTGTCCGACCAACCTGTACTTGTACAATGGCTCGTCGGACACTGAACTATGTCTCTTTTTGTATTTGCTGTTTCAAACCCCACATATTTGTCTAGTAACGGTTAACGGGAAATAATTAATGCACATCCTTCAACCTCTGACAACGCTGATCAACTATGAACTAAAGTACCTCACCGTCCTTCGAAATAGTCACTTCCCATAACTATGCACCGCTGATCTGCAATAAATGTTCTGGAAAGTTTGCACGAAATCTTCGTATGGGGTGCTGTTCAAAAGCATCGTCACGTTTCGTTGTATGTCATGAATAAGTCACTTTCAAAGAGTCTGTGTCGAGGGAATAGGAAGGCCTCTGCAGGATAAGATCCGACGACTATGGTGGATGTTGAAGTTGCATGGTGGTGCAAGTTCAACATCCACTATACTCGCCGAATCTCAATGCTCCACACTTCTTCCTATTCCCAAACTCGCTTTGAAAGGAAATATTTGTCGATATTTCTGACATCCAACGAAAAGTGATGAGGCTTTTGAACACCATCCCAAAGGAAGGCATCGTGCAAATTTTTCATTCCATTAACACTCGCTAAGCAGGTGGATACGGTCATGAATGAAACGGGACGCATTGTGACAGGCTGCCTTAGGCCAACTCCTGTCAGAAAAATCTTAATTATGGCCATAAGGCCTCCGGACATTCGCAAAAGAACAGTTGCAGAATTAGAGAAAAAGAAATAAGCAGTGAACTCCAGACACCATCCTTACTGACATAAACCGTCAAAACCTAGGATGGCGTCAAGGAGGAGCTTCATGCACACAACAGCATGAAGTGCATCAGCAACTGGAGCTCAGCAAACAGTGTAATGGCAAAATTTGTTAACGGAAAGGACTGGGGAGGACAACAGAGATAAAACTGCTGTGGGCACCACACCACTGAGTCACATGAAATTATTGTAATTGGTTGACTTTAATAAATGTACACCCTTGGAACTTTGACAAAACCGAATACTTCTCTCCTGTAGAGCATGCCGCTAGAGTTCTATAATCTGTCGCGCGCTTACGTAAGCTGTAATGAAGCGTGCTGCTCTCTGTTGGATCTTCACTATCCCCTCTATCAACCCTAAGTGGTACAGCAATACATCGGCATTGATTGGCAGCCTACTAGGAAAATTCTGTCAAGTCTACAAAGGAGATGCTTACAGAAATACTAGTGCAAGTGATATTCAAGTACTGCGTGTGTCGAACCCCCACCGAATAGGATTAATGAGGGGTATTAAACGTATAAAGAGAACAAAACGAATGGTCACAGCTTAGGTTAGTGTAACCCACAGTAGAGTGTCACGGAGATGTTGAAGTAACTAAGCTGATATCTTTCCTGCAGCGCAGTAAGGGCCGTTTAAGCAATCATATTTCCCACACTCCGTACATGAACAGAACGTGAATAAATACTAGTAACTGCTACAGTAACGTTCACAGCAGTTTGCCGAGTGTGGACGTACACGCTGTAGAAACTCCATCAGTCGTGACTGTCAGCGTCCCGCCACTGCATACGCGCCCGTTTCCGTGCCTGCACCGGCTTCTTGGTCACCGATACTCATCGTGATTTCCACGCGCCGATCGCCACTCTGAGCAGCACGAACATTGCTCTGGGACCCCAGACCAAAAACGAGAACCATGATGGCGTTATGGCCAACCGGCCGTGGTGAAACGTTCCCTGCGATCCAAGGCCAGCGATAGTGCACGTCCACGAAAACAGCCAACTATCACGATTCTGGGGACAGCAGTGCGGTGACTAGCAACATGCATGTACTCACAGTGGAAAAATGAGCCACTTCAAAAGAACGCTCTTTTACGGGCTTGAAGTGGTGGCCACTACACTTACATACCTGTCAACTTTTGAAATGGGATATCACAAAGTCACGTGAGGCGAAAAGACGAATGTCGACATACCTCGGCTTGACGAAATTAATACTTCTGAACTTCAAAATACAGTAATTCATGCTTGAAACAGGATGTTTTATGTCTACTTACATCAGAGGCCAATTTTTCTAGATGAACGTAATCAAGAAGAAAACAGTGTTGAAAACAGTAAGCTTGGTAAATATTGGTTTACATACAAACTTAAAATTACTACACCTTCTGTTTACGCAATCCAGTTATGATGCAAAACAGCGTGTATGTTGCTCCAAGCAACGCATCAATCAGGTGTGATAAACCCATATGTATTCGTCTAGTTGTAAGGAGATCAGCGATTCCTACACACACTACGGTTACAGATACAGTTTTCTATCTTGGTATCTTCTTACTCGATTTACATCCATACCTCACACCTTACGGTGTTTCCTCCTGACGTATGGTTCGCGGGAAAAACTATTGCCGGTAAGAGTGAGTGTGGCCCCTAATCTAAGTTTATCTTTGATGTCGTTTCGGGAGATGGATGTAGCAGGAAGCAATACATTTGTTGACTCCTCGAGAACGTATGCGCTCCAAACTTCAACAGAAGCCCGTTCTGCGTTACAAATAGTATATTGCAGCGTCTGCGACCAGAGTTTCCACGGCAACCTCTGTGATCCGATCTGCTAACTACATGCGCCCGTAACGAAGCGTGTGCTCTCCGTTGGATCTTCTCTCTGTCTTCTATTAACCCTATTTGGTACGAATGTCACACTTAGCAATACCCAATCGCTGGCCGAATAAGTGTTTTGTAACTTACTTCCTTCGTTGACGGACTAATTTTCCTCAGGATTCTTCCAACAAATCTCGGGCTGACATCTGCCTTACCCACGATTAAGTTTCCATGGTCGTTCTCTTTCAAATCCTGCTTATGTCTACTCCCAGATATTTTAAGGCAATAATTGCTTCCACTGTTTCTCATGTGTTATACAATATAGGATTTCTTTTCTATTTACACCCACTACTTTACACTTGTTTATGTTGAGGCTCAATTACCAATTCCTGCACCAAGCGTCGATACGCTGCAGATACTCCTGCAATTCGCTACTATTTTCCAGTGTTGCGACTTCTCGAGAAACTCCATAAAGACAGCACAAACATCCATGCCTGAGGGGGGGATACGAACCCCCGACGGGGAACGGAGAATAGCGCTTCAATGCGCTCGGCCTCGTCATTCTCTTCGGAAATTGAGAAAAACTATGTTATTAAAAATATGGATGACCTGGTAAAATTCTACACCATGCGATAGCAGAAAAGCTGTATTTTGCTTGCACCGTTTGTTCATAGATTTTAAATAATTTATTTTTTTGGTTACATCTGATGTTAGAGTATCGGTCTAAATCGAAACCAGATATGACCACTGTGCGCCTGTGAGAATGTTAAGAGCCGTGTAACTATCTTTCCATTTCGCGTCTGTAAATTACTAAAAATGGTTTTGGAGAACCAGCCAGTACCGACCTTCGCAAGCGTGGAAAAATCCTGTCACCTGGCAGACCTGTAGGACCGGTTTAACGAACTTAAGTGCTCATCTGTGTTTCCGATTCGAATGTATGAACCTCTCGTTTTGCAGTAGTTTACTTTCTCGGGCGAGTGCGACTATCACTGGTATAGTAGAAACTAACCTTTGTGTACCGCCAGCTGCTGACGTGCGTCAGATCCACACAGTTCGCTATTAAATTGACGAGACTACTTCGTCACGCCTAGGTCACAACTCGTGTCGTAGTTCGGGACAAGTGGGAAATATTTCTGCCAAGCTGAAGAAATACAGTTAATGTAAACTGCAACTACGCAATAATGCTGGAATGTAGGTTGTAGGTAATTTAATACTAATTCTCTGCTACATAAAATCTTAGCTCTGATATGTTTACGGGAGCCAGTTGGTGCTATTTTAGTACCGTCACTGCGTTTCTGCCTATAACAGTAGGAGATATTGGTTATGGTCTTAGATATTTTTTTGTTGATGTACAGTACTGGCATAGAATAAAGGTCATATTATGAAAAGAGTTCCTTCACACTGACTCGACACCTTTCTTTGTTACAAGTAGTCCTCTTCCATCCCCCGCCCCCTCGCTTTGGCATTGGATGCAGGGGAAAGTCGTCTCCGTTTTATCTGAATATTGTCTATGACTTCGTATATGATAAATCGTCATTGTCGTTTGTGTCACGAAAGATTTTACAACGTGTTCGGTGTTAACCTTCATTAAATTACGCCTACTGTTACCTGGTCGACTATACGAAAGTCTACCCCATACAAGAGCAGCATTGCGTTTCAAAATTTTATACCTAATAGTGGAAGGTTCGTTATATTGGTAATAATATTTGTGGAACTGGCACTGTTTCTTCACTATAAAAGATCAACAGAATTAATCGAAAAACTTATTACGAGGTAATATTTTAGTAAAATAAGTAGAAACTATTTCGAAATAAAATTTAACTACGGAAAAGCAACCTTTAATCGTCTACTACATAATTACGAAAATTTTAGTATGTTTTAAGTAATATTTCAATTGATGTTGATCTCTTACCAAAAACAATTCAAAACAGTTTCTGTTGAAACCTTATGGAATGTGGAACACGAAAATTGCTGAGCAGGAAAGCTGGAGTCGCTTCACATCTTTCACCCCAAGGATATCAGCAGAACGAATTTTGTGAAGTGTAAAGTACAGCAGTCACTCGCAAACAACAACAGGAACAGTTTGTTTCACTATTGACTGGTTAGTACCAGAATACTACAACCAAAACTTAATATCGGATCCGATACGTCTCAAAACCATAGAAAAGCTGGACAGAATGGTCAGCTTCCGAAAACGCAGCCAGTAGCCAGTGTCTACCGCAGGAGAACGGCAAGCTGTGTTGTAAGCAGTGACTCACATCTCTCACCCTTTCTTGGGAGGCACTGGACTGCCTCGGAGCGGACAGCCCTGTGAATCATCGTCTGTTGGCAGCCCTGCTCGAGCTGTGTCTGCCACTGATGGTGTTCAAATTTTTGTAAAAATTAGGGACTCAACTGCTGCGGTTATCTCCCTAGGTTTAAAACAACTACTTTTACTTATGCTACGGACAACACACACACACACACACACACACACACACACACACACACACACACAATCCACCGATGGCGAACAACTGCGTGTTCCGCAGCAAGACGGCTCAGACCCGTCGGCCACTCCACTGCAGCATATAAGGTGTCATAACTGCCACAATATGGAGTAAAATATAATGATGCAGCTTGACTGAGAAGACTGGTGGTGCCGAATCAAAAGCGCAATTCATACATTTTAGTAAAGGTATGTTCGCATTTCCATAAACACCAGCATGCGAATATTCTATGGTTTCTATCAAAAACGATTCTGACATTTTGTGCTTCGACCCTTACAGCGATTGAAACGACAAGAAAATAAATAAAAGCAGAAAAGGTATCCTACCACAATATGACCAACTGTGAACTACATATCTATTCTGAAGTCTAATTCCTATAAAACACCATTTAATGCAATAGACACGAAAATTTGAGTAATGGTAACATTTAAAAATATTTGTTCTTTAAAGATCCTTCACGACTTCGTCTTTTTTTTCCATTCAGACCCACTGCTGTTGCACCAATATCGGTGAAATCAACCTCCCCTCCGGTAAGATCCACATCTTGTACGCTTGTTCGCCTGACTGCGATGGAAAGCTGGCACTCAACTAATTGAACAGCAACACAATAATACAAAAGATCCATATTGTATCTACCATGATGTTTCATTGCAGCATACATTTAGCCGCACAGGGAAAGGTCGATTAAGAGTTCGGTGCCATAAATCTATAACAGTATCAATCGAACATACTGCTCTAACGGCTTTTTCCTCGTTTATACCAATGTAACACCGTGTTACAACGCCGTCACATGGAAAAGTTCGATATCCGAAGACGAGCTCACTTCACACTATCGTATATCCTACTTCCTCACCACATCAACCGTAATTCCATACAAAAATATTTTCACAAAACGTCGTGATCATGGCTCAAATTGCCTGTTGTTCACCGAAATCTTTGATAGATGTACTTGCAACGTTAGTCAGGTTTTTCGAGCTGTGACGAAACTATGGTTTTAGCGGTTTAAGCAACTGCAACCACAGACTGACGTGGTTACAGAACAACGCTGTCTCTGCAAGCTGCACGCCAATATAATCAACTCGTGAGCACGCACAGGAGAAAGGAAGCAAGGACAAATTCCACAGGGCTCACCTCTGCTAGACGGCTGAACTGCCGCTGCGTGGAAAAGCTTGTACATCACGCAACCAAGTAGTAATAATAATGTTAAGCAAGTTTTAGGCATTTAGCAATTCGAAATTATTGGTTTTTACCACGTCTTTGTAGTGTCTAGAATTTGCCAACATACTGAAAAAAGTATCTACATAGAATACCACAGCAACACAGCAAATGATTTATATTACAATGTTAATATACGGTCTGTTCCAGAAATCCTTTTCACAATATTTGGAGACAGGTTCCTTACATCAAAAAATTTCCGAAAAATGCTTCGTTTTCGAGTTATTCATGGGAAGCTGACATTCAACAACTTTCCATTTGTGACCACTATGTACACTTCGTACATTAACTGCACGTACCGAAAGTGCTCCGTTCAGACATGTTAGACTATTCATTTCATGAACAGGCTTACATTTATATGTACAGCCGCGCGAAAGGTAACGGACAGTAACCTTCACGGCTATATCAGACGGTGTTTCTAGAACGAAGGCACCACGAGTCATCCATCTCCGCTACCGTGCATACTTGCGTAGCAGAGAGAAGATCAGCAGCATCACAAGTGATCGAGGAAATTTTTTTTTTTTTTTTTTTTTTTTTTTTTTTTTTTTTTTGTGGTTTTAGGGCGCACAACTTCTATGGTCATTAGCGCCCAGCCAAGAACATAGATTCGCTATGATCTAAAAAAATGTAGACTGTCAGAACATCAACAAGAGGCTAAAAACGAAAGATAAAAGACAATTAAAAGAGTTAAATATCCTTGGATAAGTTGCCCAAGTTGATAAAACGCAAAACTCGAGCAGCTGCTCGTGTGTCATCAGCTAAAATTTCCTCCAGAGTAGACGGAAAGTGAAGGGCTACACGGAGATGATTAAAATTAACACAAGTCAGTAAAACATGTCGCACTGTCAGCAGTTCACCGCAGGAGCATAGCGGTGCAGGTCCGGCGGATAGCAAGTGACGGTGGCTGAAACGGCAATGACCGATCCGCAACCGAGCCAGGATGACCTCCTCCCGCCGAGAAGGGCGTGAGGATGTCCTCCAAGCGGTCGGGATCTGTTTGACAGTTCGCAATTTATTGTTGTACAGTGAAAGCCACACACTGTGCCATTGCGACACGATACTCCGGCGAAGAGCCCGTTGAACATCGTCCGATGGGACGCAAAAGGTAGCCATGCGAGGCAAAAGAGCTTCTGCCTTGGTTGCTGTGTCGGCGGCCTCATTCCCGGGCACACCCACATGGCCAGGGACCCACAGGAAAGAAACGTGACAGCTGTCATCCGCCAGCAACTGGAGGGAGCGTTGGATCCGATACACGAGAGGATGGTTCGAGAAAGGGTCCTTAAGACTCTGCAGGGCACTAAGGGAGTCAGAACATATGGCATAGAAAGGGTGGCGGTGGCGGCAGGTATACAAAACGGCCTGGTGGAGGGCGAAAAGTTCAGCCGTGAAGTTTGAGCACCGGTCAGGGAGCTTGTATTGGAAACGGTTGTCCCCGACGACGAAGGCAGATCCGACACCGGCAGTGCTCTTGGAACCATCAGTGTAAATAAATACGGCATTATCGAACCGCGAACGGAGTTCGACAAGCCTCGAGCGGAATACCAAATCCGGAGTGCTCTCCTTGGGGAGCGAACTAAGTTCGAGGTGTGTGTGAACCTGGGCCTGATGCCACGGTGGCAATGGGCTTTCGCTCAACCGAAGGGTGGAAGGAAGGGTAAAATCGAGCCGCTGTAGTAGGCGGCGAAACCGAACTCCCGGTGGAAGCAAGGCAATCGCAGACAACTGATATTGGTGATCGAGTGAGTCGTCAAAAAATAATCTGTAAGATGGATGGTTGGGCATCGACCGTAGGCGGCATGCGTACCGACACAAGAGTATGTCACGTCGATTGGTCAAGGGTAATACAGCAGCCTCGGCATACAGACTTTCAACAGGGCTGGTATAAAATGCACCGGTCGCCAGACGTAATCCACGATGGTGGATAGAGTTGAGACGGCGGAGAATCGACGGCCGTGCTGAAGAGTATACAAGGCTTCCATAGTCGAGCTTCGACTGAACAATGGCCTGGTAAAGGTGAAGCAGGACGGTACGATCCGCTCCCCATGACGTGCCACTGAGGACACGAAGAACGTTAAGGGATCGGGCACAACGGGCAGCCAGGTAGGACACGTGTGTGGACCAGCAAAGTTTCCGATCCAACATGAGTCCCAAGAATTTTGTAGTCTCCACGAAAGGGAGAGCAACAGGGCCGAGACGTAGAGAAGGTGGAAGAAATTCCTTGTATCTCCAGAAATTGACACACACAGTTTTCTCAGTGGAGGATCGGAAGCCGTTTGCGATGCTCCAGGAATATAGACGGTCAAGACAGCGTTGGAGAGAACGCTCCAAGAGACACGTCCGCTGGGCGCTACAATAAATTGCGAAATCGTCAACAAAAAGAGATCCGGAGACGTCGGCTGAAAGGCAATCTACGATCGGATTGATTGCAATGGCAAAGAGCGCCACACTCAAGACGGAGCCCTGTGGTACCCCATTCTCCTGGCAAAAGGTATCTGACAAAATAGAGCCCACCCGTACCCGGAACTTGCGATCCGCCAAAAACGCTTGAATGAAAAGAGGAAGGCGGCCCCGAAGGCCCCATGTGTGCAATGTGCGGAGAATGCCCGCTCTCCAACAGGTATCGTATGCCTTCTCCAAGTCGAAGAACACTGCTACTGTTTGACGCTTCTTTAGAAAGTTGTTCATAATGAAGGTCGACAACGTAACGAGGTGGTCAGCAGCAGAGCGGTGTCGACGAAAACCGCATTGGATATTAGTCAGGAGGCGGCGAGATTCGAGGAGCCAGACCAACCGAGCGTTAACCATGCGTTCCATCACCTTACAGACGCAGCTCGTCAGAGAAACGGGGCGATAACTGGAAGGAAGGTGTTTGTCCTTCCCTGGTTTGGGGATGGGGACAACAATGGCTTCACGCCAACTTGTGGGAACATGACCTTCAGTCCATATGCGATTGTAGGTACTAAGAAGAAAGCACTTGCCCGCAGGAGAGAGGTTCTTCAGCATCTCAATATGAATGGAATCGGGCCCGGGAGCAGAAGACCGGGACAGGGCGAGAGCACGATCTAGCTCCTGCATGGTGAAGGCGACGTTATAATTTTCACGATTAAAAGAGCGGAAAGAAGGCGGCCGTGCCTCCTCTACCTGTTTGCGAGGGAGAAAGGCAGGGTGGTAATGGGCAGAGCTCGAAACCTCCGCAAAGAAACGACCCAATGCGTTTGAAACATCAGCTGGGTCCACGAGGACTGCGTTATCCACGGTCAGGCCAGGAATCGGGGAGTGGACCTTGATGCCGGACAAACGGCGTAGGCCACCCCAGACAACCGTGGAGGGAGTAAAACGGTTAAAAGAACTAGTAAAAGCAGTCCAGCAAGCTTTCTTGCTGTCGTTTATGATACGACGGCACTGCGCTCTCATACGTTTGTAATTGATGCAATTCTCCAACGTTGGGTGGCGGCGGAAGGTGCGTAAAGCACGGCGCCGGGCTCGAAGCGCGTCGCGGCAGGCTGCAGTCCACCAAGGGACCTGGACACGACGTGGAGAAGAGGATGTACGAGGTATGGAACGTTCAGCAGCAGTGAGAATAACCTCTGTGAGGTATTCGACCTGACTGTCACAGTTGGGAAAATTCTGATTGTGAAAAACAGCCATGGAAGAATAAAGCCCCCAGTCGGCTTTAGAAATGTTCCAACTGGTGGGACGCGGAGATGGGGAATGATGTAGGAAGTGGATGATACAAGGGAAATGGTCACTCGAGTACGTGTCAGAAAGTGCATACCACTCAAACCGACCGGCAAGCTGAGGAGTGAATATTGCGAGGTCTATATGGGAATAAGTGTGTGTTGTGTCAGAAAGGAAGGTCGGTGCACCGGTGTTGAGGCAGACAAGATCGAGGTGGTGGAGAATGTCCACCAAAAGGGAGCCTCTCGGACAAGGTGCCGGAGAGCCCCATAGGGGGTGGTGGGCATTAAAGTCGCCTACCAACACGAAAGGTGAAGGGAGCTGGTCAACAAGGTTTAGCACATCTGCCCTAGTAAGGGCAGATGACGATGGCGAATATATATTACAGAGGGAGAAGGTAAATGTGGATAAGGTGATGCGGACGGCAACTGCCTGTAGGTGAGTGTGCAAGGAAATGGGATGGAAATAGACGTCGTCTCGAAGGAGCATCAGAACCCCTCCATGGGCTGGGACACCTTCCACGGGTGGCAGGTCGAACCGCACAGAGGTGTAGTGTGGAAAGTCTGCACGATCACGTGGACGCAACTTAGTTTCCTGGAGGCAGACTAGAAGCGGGCAGTGCAATCGAAGGAGTAGTTTTAACTCCTCCCGATTGGAACGAATGCCGCGAATGTTCCATTGAAGGAGCGCCATGATAAAAATGAGAGAAGAAATAAGGATAAAAACCAAGTAGCGAGCGGGGTCACCTCGACGGCCGCTGAGGACCGGATTTCGAGGGAGCACTGCTATCGCTGTCTGGGGGCAAAGGGTCATGTTCCATTGGTTCGACCGACGCGCCTGCCACCTCCCTGAGTTTATCAGGAGGGGCAGTTTCCACCGCCGGTAAAGGGCCGGGCGCCCGGCAGACGGAGCGACCCGGTGAAACAGAAGACGGCCGAGGCCGGCAACTGTTGGACGGCGTGACAGATGGGTCACGCCTCGGCGGGGAAGGAGAGGAACTCTTTTTCTTGTCAGCTCTTCTGGAAGAGTGACGGCGGGAAGAGGCAGTTGACGGTTGGGAAGCCTGAGAACGCAGAAAATCCTCACGGACGGGTTCCTTTTTCAAGGTCCGGGCATCTTGTTTAGGTGCCCGCGGTTTACTAGAGTTTGACGAAGACTGTACCCTAGAAGCAGCAAGAGGGAGCGGGGACGTGGAACGGGCAATCTTCGGGCTGGCGGATCGCACAACTGTGTCAGCGAAAGTGAAGTCACATGTCTGGGTACTGGAATCCTTGGTAGGTCGAGTTGAGGTGAGTACCTTACTGTATGTACCCGCTGGGAGGACAGTGGGCTTTCGACTCGCCAACAACTTACGAGCGGCAGATGTCGATACCTTCTCATCCTTGTATACAGGGCAGTCGCGAGAGGAAGCCGCATGGTCACCGTTGCAGTTTAGGCAGTGAGGGGACGGAGGTGGGCAATCCCCCTCATGGGCGTCCCTACCACAAGTGACACACTTTGCTGCATTTGGGCAATGTTCACGGGTATGGTTGTACCTGTGGCACTGAAAACAGCGCGTTGGGTTAGGTACATAAGGGCGGACGGAGATGACTTCATACCCTGCTTTGACCTTCGACGGGAGGTCAACTTTGTCAAACGTCAAAAACACAGTACGAGTCGGTGTCAGATGGTTATCGACCTTTTTCATGACCCTGTGGACGGCTGTCACACCCTGATCGGACATATACGATTGGATATCTTCATCAGACAACCCGTCAAGGGATCTCGTGAAGACTACCCCCCGTGACGAGTTGAGTGTGCGGTGCGCTTCGACCTTAACTGGGAAATTGTGCAACAACGTAGTACGTATCAGTTTTTGGGCTTGGAAGGCACTTTCCACTTCCAGCAACAATGTGCCATTGCGCTGACGTGAACAGGTTTTAACAGGGCCAGCAATTGCATCGACACCTTTCTGTATAACGAAAGGATTGACAGAATTGAAATCCTTTCCGTCGGTGCGAGAGACAACCAGAAATTTAGGTACATTAGGCAGAGTCTTTTTAAGCTGAGGCGAGTCTAACTTACGTTTATGGGTCAACGTCACGAAAGAAGATAAGGAAGTCATCGCGGAAGTGTCCCCCGTGATTACCGGCGTCTCCGATGGCGCGCTCCTTCCTAGTGGGGGCCCTCTCCGAGGGCTTACCCGCCTTAGGTGATTGTTCACACCTCAGGTCACACCTCCCGAGAACTGACGGAGGGACCAATCGGCACGTTCGGAAGGTACCAGCTCGGGTAATCACCCCTCCCTGGGCCTGGCCTTTACCAGGGGGTACGTACGTGCCTTACTTGTCTACCCGGGGCGGGGAATTACGCGTTACCCCGTCACCTGCTACGCACGATAATGCGTGGGTCGGCCTTCAGACACGCACAGGGAGCAAAGAAGAAGAGGATAGGAAAGGAAGAGAAGGAAGGAAAGAAAAGAAGTGTCTCAAACGCCGAGGCGGAGACTAATGAGGAGAAGAAGGCTAGGAGAGTTCAAGGAGAGAAAGACAGAAAACGAAGGGTAAGAAAGGAAGGAACGAAGGAAGAAAAACCACAACAAGAACCACCGTATCTCACGAAATATGCCCGTCTCCGGGCGAAGGCATAAACCGGGAGGGAAAGTGAAGCTGCCTGGGGCAG
This sequence comes from Locusta migratoria, assembly GCA_026315105.1. Lineage (NCBI taxonomy): Eukaryota > Metazoa > Arthropoda > Insecta > Orthoptera > Acrididae > Locusta > Locusta migratoria. The sequence goes on from CM048750.1 coordinate 153,132,800, forward strand.
AAGAAAGGCTGCTCCGGCTCGGGGCCCCGTGCGCGCCACACACGTACCCACAAAAGAACTGTGGGCCCCCTGGGGGGTGATCGAGGAAAATCTGACTCCTGACCAGGAAAAGCACGACAGTGAGCCACGTATCAGTGCACGACAGCTAGCCCTGGCTAACACCTTAGGTTTAGGGACAACAGCTACCCTTTACCCACCATGGAAGAAATTTGTTGCATTTACTACCAATCTTATTTTGTCTGACAACGACGCAACATAAGGAAAATATGAAACAACGTATTTGTACATGTACCGACCGCAGACCTCACTCTGTACTACAGACTCGAAATTAACGTCTGTTAAATATTAATGCATGGGCCGGAAGTGTAAGAGTAGTAGCACTGTTCACAAGTATTGTCTACAAGCCCTTTATTGAGAACACACGCCAAGAACTACTGAAACCGTGCAACACGCAAAAAACAAACATGTGATTTATGCGCAATGAACCTACAGGAAACTTCCATCGGAGTGTTCGAGATGCATTGCTCAATATGTACCACGACGGATGGATAGGTGCAAGAGAACCTGCGCTTTCCCCAGACCTCAGTCCTTCGGATTATCATTTCTGAGGGCACTCTCAAATGAGAGATCTACGCAGCAGTCCACCAGAATGCACGAACTCTTCATCACGAAATTACTACAAGCCGACAGAATGTGAAAAGGTGTGAGACTAATATACCTTCATTTGATGGCCGCACTAACTCCCAAATGGAGGACATTAGGAATGGGTACAGACTGTGTAGAGAAGTCACTGAGGGAGTTAAAAACAAGTCGCCACGTCCAGATGGGGTGACAATCCGGTTTCAAAGAGAGTACTCAGCAGGATTGGCCCCTTACTTAGCTTGCATTTATCGCGAATCTTTGATCCAGCGCAAAGTACCAAGAGACTGGAAAAAGGCATTGGTAACTCTATAAGAAAGGCAATAGAACCGACCCATATCATTAACATCAGTTTGCGGTTGAATTCTTGAAAATATTGTCAGTTCTAATATAGAAAATTTCGTTCAGACGGAAAAACTTCTGTCCATGCATCAGCACGGCTTTAGGAGGCATCTTACGTGCTATGGATTAAGGGAAGACAGAGACTGCATATTTCTCGAGTTTCGAAAGGCGATTGAAACGACAGCGCGCTGCAGGTACAAGCATATGGAATAGGTACCCAAATAAGTGGGTGGCTCGAAGGCTACTGAAGTAATAGAACCCATTACGTTTTCCTCAATGACGAGTGTGCATCAGAGACTAGGGCATCTTCAGGAGTGCCCCGTGGAAATGTAATATGACTATTTTCTGTCTATATAAATGATCTGACGGACAGAGTGACGGATCCTTTTAAGACCAAGCTCTTCGCTGGTGCACGGAGAAGATAACCTTGATTTTATTTTTTCGTAAGCAGTCTGCCTATCTTATTGGACACTAGCTGAAAACCCGGCGTTGCCCGGGTATTTATTTATTTACTTATTCGAACCTTGAGTTAGTACTTTTCCTATCCACTCTTTCTCTGTCCATCTCCTTTTTTGTAAAAACATGTTACATTTATCAAAGAATATATAAAAAACACAGGTAAAAACGCACTGATTTCGAAGAATGCAATCACGAAATTCAACAATAATGATTGTAATAATATCGCAGATGGATCACTTTATGTAATGCGCGAACGTCAAATCGATTTTTTAAAGAGATGTATTAAAAGAAATTTCTTTTTTACTGCTTTATTTATTTATTTATTCATTCATTCACTCATATTTGTCCTTAATCGTATGCTTATCCTTACAGAGAAAGAGTTGAAGACATTGTAGTACGCATAGACCAAAGATGTAGTCTGTGGTGTCACGTTTCGCTGTACGCAACCTCCTTGCTATAGAGTCGCAAACGTCATCGCTGGCCTTCAGTCCGATTTTTTTAATAATTTGACGACTTTTAACCACCATATCTTCCACCCCCATATACCTGTCAGCATGGAACTGCTATGGTGTACAACGGGAAATTTCGGACAACAATTACACACACACACACACACACACACACACACACACACACACACACACACACACACACACACACACACGTAGACTTTTATATACACCGATAACCTTCAATCCCAATATACTCCACCCTTTTATCATTATCAACCCTCAAGCAACAATGCAACCAAAAAAACCATTTTCAAAGAGTAAATACAATTTTCAAAGAATCATTATTGTTTCACATTTCGCATTATATTACTAAATATGTATCAGATCGCTATAAAACCGTGCCTAAAACCTTCCTCAGGTATAAATTAGTAACTGTACAAATATTTAAGTCTCTGCGTCTTGTCGTTCGGACGTGATAAGCGTACACCGAACAGACATTCACATTTATATAGATTACCGGCATAAGGGACGAATGTATTGGTAGTCGTCAGTATCCTCTGAGCGTTGTTTATTATTCTAGTTGTGCAAGTCTATTTGGCGAGAAGTGAAGCCATTTTCATTTAAAAAAAAAAAAAAAAAGAAAGAAAAAAGCCTATTCAAGTGTTCTAATTCTGGCACCGTAAAAGGTACGTCAATATGCTTACAAAATTTCAAGTCGATTTTCTGTAGAATTTTTTAAAAGTTACTTCGAATGGCTTTAGCTGGTTACTGTTTTGGATTCTGAACTTCACATGCAGTAAATATATATAATTTCAATACTAATGTGGTCTCCTTGTTAAACAAGGTGTCGTGCCGACGACAAGCGGGAAGGGGGGGCTGAGGGTAGAGGTGCCAAAAAAATGCGCCGAGAGGAGTTGGGGGTAAGGCCGGTATTACACTATCAAATTATTGGACAAAGAATTGGACGAAAAAATTGGATGAAATATTGGTCATATTTTTTGACAAAGAAATTGGATGAAACGCAAAAGTGGGTATTACACTATCATTCAATATTTTGTCAAATTTACTTCAAAATGGCGGTGTAATGCTCAGCTGTTGTTTATACTACAGTTGTGTTGTTTCTGCATTTAGAAGAGAAGGAGGGAAAAAAGAAAAGGAAACGCACTTGGATGAAACCGTGGGTGTCAGAGCGAGATAAATAAAATGTGTTACGGGACCGGGAGGATTTTCTTTTTTTATGCCGTCAGCAGAACAACCAGGCCGTTCCCTGCTAATTATTTTGTCGCTCTTCATCCTTCACAGTTTGCAATAGAGTAACAAAAAGGCTGACTCAAACAGTGTATTCTAATAAGATTGTTAAGTTGATAAAGCAAGTTTCATTAAATAACGATTTAAATGGAAAATGTGAGCACTGACAAAGAGGATAATCTAAATTGTTTATGACGTTATTAATAATTTAAGGGGGAAACATTGCTGATGAAATAAATAGGCTCTATTTATTTCCTTACAAAAATTTGCTGACGTATTTATATGTACACAGATTCGCTTGCAAACAGATGCCGATGTTTTGAAAGTTGTTTCACTTCCCAGAACTTAGCGCACCAAGTTACAAAAATCATACATTCTGAAATCTGCTTCGGCCGTAAATAAAATTTAGGGGTATTACTTCTTCAAATCCGATAGTATATAATGACTTTTTTACATCACGGATTGTAACTCAAACTCACTTTTGCCGCAGGGTATTGGGGCTACGCGAATTGTCGTGACGGACAGTGTGAATTGGCCTTGTCACCTGTTATACAACGCCCCATCTGATTTTTTAAAAAATTTGTTGCTAGAAAACACTACACAAACATTCCACTACTAGCCATGTTTACGAATACGAACGTTATGTCCAAGTAATGTCAGATACTTAACCTCCAAATAAAACAGATGTAGTGGCAAGGAAGCTGTATACTAGTAGCGCTCCAAGCGGTCACATATCTCACTGCAGGAAACAGAAGACGAGCGATTTTCTTTGATCAAATCTAGGCCGAGGCCCTAGATTGGATGAAAAATTGAACGATATTCCCGCACACTACGTCCAATATTTCTTTGTCCAATTTTATGTCCAATAATTTGACAGTGTAATACCGGCCTAAGGGAAAGGAGCGCCACAATCAAGTTGCGCCCCGCTTGGAAAACGCAGTAGCCTAGGAAACATCTCCGCCCGCTCGCCACTGCTCCTTATCCGTCCAGTGCCAGCAACGTTGAAGCGAATAAACCGTCAGGTGGAATCCCAGGCTCGGCGTGGCTGGCGGCTTCCTCCGCTGCCGCTGTCCCCAGCCTGTGCCGCCACCTCCTCCAGCCGTAATGGCGGCAGTAATTGCCCGCCATCCAGCCTTGGGCTGGACTTAGCCTGCCGCCAACCTGCCGCCAATCTGAATAATGAGCGTTATTTTTACGACCAGCAACGCTGCCTCAAGACGAACCGGTCCGTCGCACTAGGGGAGACACACAACTTGAGGCTACAGATTTCTAACTCCCGCGCGGCAGAACTCGAAGAGAAAGCTATTTATGTCGTCACTTGTTGACGCAGACGTCCCGTTCCTAATGTGTTTGTGACTCGAGGCCATCGTCTGACGTCAGATGGGAGCTCAATACTGACCGTCGTGTACAACGACTGCCACATCGCTCGAACGCAGAAACTTCTAATAACATACTGATCGGCATTAAAAACGACTATCAGGACTTGCAATTACTTTCCATCATATCCTCCCCGTTTCATAATCAGAATTCAGGATTCCGACAGCGGTTCGGGCGTGAAAGAAAATCTGTGTTTGAAGTTTTTTGAGAAATACAGGATTACGAAGTCTCACTGAGTCTGCATTAACCAATGACATTTTAACCACGGTTCTAGTTCCTAAAACTATTTGCTGCTCCTATTCACACAATAGTTAAGCATTGAAGAAGGTATGTGTGGCCACAAAATAAGATATTCACATTTCACGGATAAACTTATTTTGAAAGTCTCCTATTTAGCTGTCTACGCAATTCTAACAACTTACTTCTCACTCAAAGTTCAAGTTCACAGTCCGTTGAGACAGGTGACTTTATCATTCATGTAAAACCAGACAAGGTTGTTACATTATTGAAGAAGATCCCGCACTCTGTTTTCACGACTTCCTGCTGTCGAGAGGTTACATTTTAATGGAAATATAACGCTGTCAATGCCTGATTTAACTACCAGTGTATTTACCTGCAGTCTAGCACTGCTGAGCATCCAAAAAACAATCGTAACCTGCAAGTGAAATTAACTAGGGAAAAAACCCGAAGTTCTCAGTGATCTGATATTCTTGCTTTTAATTAGTTGCCAGAAAATAGTTTCTGCTATTCCCTGAACATCCACATTTTTCGTCGTCACGTTTGCTGCCGAAAGGGCATGGCACATTTATAGGGCTTTGGATTAAAGCCGTCACGTTCCTCTCTCCTTTTCTGGTTTTGATATGAAGCCGCAATGGCAGCAGTGATTGCCGCTCCTTACCTACAAGTTAACCCTGACATAAGTCGATTAAGATATGCTGATAATACGCAGAGTCCTAAAACGACCTTTCAACGAAAATTGTGATACTGGTAGTATTTGTTGTGTTTGAATTCTGTGAACCCGACTTACATTTCTGACAGTTTTTCTAGCCTCCAAAATAGACAACGGTCGTCTTTAAACGTGTTTCGACGTGTTTGGGACGTCCACGGAAGATTAAATTTAAAGTCAAATTTTCCCCGAATGTTTCGATGCGTATGGATGCAATTATGAAAAAATTAAAACGAAGTGAATATCGAAATAGAAGATAGTTGATTACTATGCCGTTCACAAAGATGATCCAAATCTATAGCAAACTCTACTTGGAAGCTGAAAAAACATGGACGTTTACAGCTGACAACACAATTAAGCTTGTCTTGAAATTCTCAAACTTGCGAGGTTATTTGCAGTAGCAGACAAAAATAGCACTGCCATGTTTTCTTGGGGTTTTATGCTTTTTGCAAATATTTAGGACAAAAGTAAAACATATATAAATAAGTACATAATATATAACATTTTATATTTTTCATGGCATTTATATTTTTACTATTTTTGTACTGGTCGCCAGCCGACCACGAGTCGTTTTCCACTCTCATCAAAATTTTAAGCGCATTTCGGCTAGCTGCTTGTGTTATAAGTCTGAGGAAAATTCGAATAAAATTCCCTTCCCTTCGTACCCCAAAGGCATTAGCGAAAACTTCCAGGAATAGTTGCTCCACAGAGTTCGTCGGTGCGTCAACATAACCGGCTGCCTACAACACACGCCACCGGAAGCTACACCTTTGGCGCCGTCCAATTACGTCACAGCACCGTGGCGTTGTATTTATCAGCTATTATTTCATTACTTGAAGATCTAGTACTTTTATCTTCGTTAGGTATTGGGTTTTGCTTACTTAAAACATATGAACATTGTCTAACCGTCGTCAAGTAGTCAGCCTCAAAAGGAAAAGTTGAACATTTACAACAATGTGGATGTAATTGAGGGTGAAGGCATTGGAGTTATCTAGTAATCTTTGTACTGTGATTTGGGAGTTATCACTAATCCATCTGCTATGCTTTTCGCTTACGCATCAGCTCGTAGTAAATGAAAACTCTGTGCAGACGAGGACTCGACCCCAGCACCTCCGCCTTCCGCTGGTAAGAGCTCTATCGACCGAAATTCGTAGCACGACTCATAATAGATGCTCAAAGTTTTACTTTTCGCCAGTACCTCGTATCTCCCACACTTCATAGACATCCTGCTGCGCAATTTTCAGGACAAGCACTCTCGGTAGGAAGGATACTGAACACTGCACGTACACACTGTTAAGGCACAGCGTAAGGAACTGCACGGTGGGAGACGACGTACTGACGGAAGTACAGCTGTGTGAAAGGGTTTTGAGTCGTGGACATCGGCACTGAGTCAAGTAGACTAATTAATAGGTGTATGAAACGTGCATCATGGGATAAACACTGCCCCTCCAGACGTCAGGCGTGAGATACACGCACCCAGAGAAAGAATAAACACCCACCCGCTATATGACCACAATCCTTCGGGTTTCAAATCCAGGAAAAGTTTGAAGCGGGCAACAAGTAACACTACCCAAAAGATGTATTCTCGGTCAACTATATGGAATATGAGGGTATGAACACTACTAGATGGCACCAACAGAAAACCAGAAGAACTGGGGGGTCGCAAAATCCTCTGCATAAGCAGAGGAGCCAAGATGGTTTGTTTAAAATTTCTTTACTGAGACCGGTTAGAGCGAATCTACGTTGCCATCTTCAAGTCTATTAATATTTAAATAAAACATAGTAATATTTCGTCATGTTCCTGCAAACGAAATGCACGCCCGACTTACACCGGTGCCGGCTCATTTACGACGCTGTACAACATGAGGAAATATATCTATGTGATATATATGAATATTAATGGAATTTAAGATGGCAACATTAATTTGCCAAAGCCGGTCTCAAAGTAATTTTAAACAAGCGATCGTGACTCCTTTTCTTACATGCCCTAGCTTCAAACATTCCAATCATTTACAATGTATAAACAAAACGCAAACGTAGGCATCCGCGACCGTTGTCACTATCAATGAAATTCTTGCGGGTATGAGACCGCGTCGTCATTTTATAAACACTACCGACGTTTCTGTCACTGTTGCAGGCGGCCTTCATCAGGGTCTGATGAAGGCCGCCTGCAACAGTGGCCGAAACGTCTGTAGAGTTTATAAAATGACGACGCGTCTTATAACGGGAAGAATTTCATTGATAAAGACAAAACGTTCAAATCTTTGCAAACCTACTGGATCGAATTGGTACGGTCATCAGACATTAGCCCTACGAACTTTACTTAGGACACAACACACACACACACACACACACACACACACACACACACACACACACACAAGCGCCCCCCCCCTCCCCCACGGAGTAATCAATCTCAGGCAGAAAAGACCTATCCAAAGAATTTTCACAACTAGGGTTACACAACATTATCAAACCTCTGTAACGGCGGAGCACACATGCATGATGCACCACTGATTTGATGTTCATAAGCCCAGAAACCTTTGCGATTGCCAAATACTAGGGTTAAATCGTGTAATGTGTCATCTTAGTATTGTTTCTCTTTCAGCCTTTTTTCGCTTTTAAGTGTATACATACGTAAACTACAATTTGTAGCACTAGGCTTATAACTTGACATCACTACTTTACAGTGATTATTGAGTCTATATGTACACTGAAGTTGGTTGTTAGGAGAAGTAGCAGTGCGAACGGACACGGAGCAGGCCGGAACGTCAGAGACGGCGCATGCGAACCGCAACGAAACTGGTGAGCGGCACGCGCCGGTGAGCAAGAGGCGTCTCCCCGTAGCGGCGGCGAGGCGACGGCAGGTGGCACGGCCATGTGGGGGGGGGGGGGGGGGGGGGGCAGCGCGTGTGACATAAGCCGGCAAGGTCAGCCGGGCGAGCCATTCTAATGCGCGCCCGAGCGCTGACCCCGCGACACACAACACCGCCGCCTGCTAATTTACGGCGCTGCCAGCAGATTTGCCGAAACGCACTTGCGTGACAAACGCCTCGCTTTATTTGTCGACTGCGCTCGCAAGTCAGGAAAATATGAAGTGCGGTATGGCTAATGGCTTCATTAACGCGGAGACCCCGCTCCAATTGTCGGACGGTTAGTGTTATTTTAATTGTAACCATCAATCGGAGCTGTGGCTTCTGTTTCATAGATGGTGGTGTGGGATATGCAAGGTCACGTTTTTATTTAACCACTAGCTGTAAACCCGGTGTTGCCCGGGTGTTTATCCTACACACTCTCAGTCCACAGCCCCTTCCCCCTCCCCCCCCACCCACTGCATCCACCTCTTTCTCTCCCATCTCTGTTCGTTTCCACCTTTCCCGCTCTCGGCAAATTTTTCTGCAAGGTACCCTCTGTCATGTACCATACAAACATTAATGTACCCAGTGAAGTTCCGTTTGGTTTAAAGGTCATGTGTGCAAAAATTCTTAAAGATTGGAGCAAAACTATGTATTTTGTAAGTACCCACCACCATGCACCAAATGAAATTTTATACAGTGACATTCCTCTTGTTTTTAAGGTAGAGTGTACCAAATTTGATCGCATGTCAAAACAAGGGTATCAACACCCTGTCAACAAGTCTTACTTGCCGCCATTATATGTGTACTGGAAGTTTGCAGACTTTGCCGACTGCTAGTGTCTCCCAGCATAGAAACAAGTTGGGCAACAGTCATCCACGATTGTAAGATGCAGGCCCGAACGTCCTAGAGTCAATCACAAAGAAATAAAGTGAGCAATATCAGAAACGCATAACTGTACTAGCAGGGCCTGAAAGGGATAATGAACTGCGCATGTTACTTGATACACAGTTTCATAAATGCTGAGTTTTCAAGTTATTTCTCCTTTCACAATCTTCAGAAAGACAGGCCTGGCAGAAAAGCGCAGCAAGTGTAATAGTGGTTTGTTTGTTTGTCGCGAACACGGACGCAGATAACATCATTTCCTCTTTATTCCAGTATGGCTATATGGGGTTTTCTTCGAAAGAATTCTTCAGGACTTGCGATTCTTATTCCAAATTCTTTTGATGAGTTATCATCATCCATGATAAATGGCACGATACAAACTTTTCAATTGTGTACTAAGTTCGTCCACAGGTCGGTTTACGACTGCTTACCAGGTATAAGGATCCACCACTAATAGAGTGATCAACAGGGGGAAATCACTGGGTTGCAGTTTCACTGGTATCTAAGAGGATTACACAAATGCGTTTGAGGGTTAAGCTACTTCGGCAATTAGCACGCCCATGTTGATACAATAACGAAGAGAACACCACATAGGCGAAAATAAAATACTCCTTGTATTTGTACCCGGGATCGTCTAATAGAGGAACAGTAACGCTACCCACAACGCCACGAGCTACTGCTCTTTCTATTGCTCTAGTCATTTTGTTGAAATAAAATGCAGAGTACCCAAAATATATAAATAGCGTTCAGTAGTCTAAGAACGAATAGAAGTAATTTACAGCTCAGCCTAGCGCAAATGTAATGTTTGTTAGTACAATACGTTTGATTCCTTCACGACCATGCCTTAAGTCACACAGTACTTTAAAAAATGACGTAGTGTAACGAAGAGTCACCCTATTAACCAATAGTTAACAAGGATTCAGAAAGTATCGCTTTTGCGAAACACAGCTTGTCCTTTATTCACATGAAGTGATAAGTGCCATCGACAAAGGATCTCAAATCGACTCCATATTTCTGGATTTCCGAAAGGCTTTTGACACTGTACCTCACAAGCGGGTTCTAGTGAAATTGCGTGCTTATGGAATATCGCCCCAATTGTGCGATTGAATTCACAATTTCCTATCAGACAGGACACAGTTCGTAGTAATTGACGGGAAGACATCGAGCAAAAAAATATCTGGAGTTTCCCAGGGAAGCGTTATAGGTCCCCTACTCGTCCTTGTGTTTATAAAAGATTTAGGAGACTCTGAATAGCTCCCTTAGACTGTTCGCGGATAATGCTGTCGCTGATCGGTTAGTTAAATCAGCAGAGGATCAAAAGCAACTGCAAAGCGATTTAGACAACATTTCTACGTGGTGCGAAAATTGGCAATTAACACTAAATAATGAAAAGTGTGAAGTAATACACATCACCACTAAAAGAAATCCGATGAACTTCAGTTACACGATAAATTAGTCAAACCTTAAGGTCGTAAATTCTACCAATACCTAGGAGACTGGAGACAAAACACAGAAAATATTGTGAGGAAGGCGAACCAAAGGTTAGGTTTCACTGGCAGAACGCTTCGAAGATTTAACAGTTCCATCACATAGACTGCCTAAGTCACACTTGTGCGTCCTCTCCTGGAGTACTGTTGCCCAGTGTGGGACCCTTACCAAATGGAACTGACGGAAGACATGAGGAAGTCCAGACAAGGGCAGCTCGTTTTGTTTTATCACGTTGCAGGGGAGAAAAGCTTCACGGAAATGTTGCACAATTTGAGGTGGAAATTATTAAAAGAAAGACGTTATTCGGTGCTGCGAGATCTATTTACGAAATTTCAATCACCGACTATTACTTCTGAATGTTAAAATATTTTGCTAGCACCCACCTACATACGGAGACATGGCCATCCCAATAAAAGTGTTTAATGAACCCACTGTCAGGCACTTGAATGTATTTATAGAGTATATGTAGATGCAGCTGCAAGAAATGCGTGGCGTTTGGCGACTAAAATGCAAAGGGACTTCCATAAAATCTAAGAGTTGAAAAGACCAATATCGAACAGATAAACATTTTTATATCCTTTCATATATTTCCTCATGACTGGGAAAGATGCTAATATTTCGTCTTTGAGAGCATTTCCATTCATTCCCTTGTGTTCTGTATTTCAGTTTGGTTTTGGAGTGCGACTGGATCCTTGTGTAGTCATTTCGACTTTATCACGTTTCGTCGACATAAACATCTCGCTTGTCTTTCCATTTTATAGCGAGTATTCGGTTGCAGCTTCTTACTGCGTACTCCCTCCTTCGTAATTTTACAGTGCACAAATCTTATGGCGGATACTTCCTATTTCCACGTACTGTGCCAATTACATCTATTTTATATTTACATGGTGTCATAATTTTGCGGAAGAATACGAATTGTCTATGTATAAGGTGTGACCCATGTGCTAAACGGACTCAGAAAGCTCTTTGACAAAACTTTCCGAAGCACTATCATCACAGTTTGTTTTATCGTGATGTGTATAATATATATATCTCAATAGCCTGAATCGAACTCTCATAATTTATAAAATTTAAAGCCACGCCGTGCGATTTTTAGGGGTTAAATTGCTTATAAGAGACGTCCCTTGAATTTAATGAGCAATTCATCAATAGAAATGTCTTCTTTCATTATCTACACTTCTTTAAATTTTTGGTTCAAAAAATTTATAACAGGTTTAATCTTGCTCAGTTTATCTATATTGGCAACCAGATTATTGTTTAAGAAATGCAAACACTTTGTAATTTGCAGATATCTTTTCACAGGCATTGATTTTTTAAACATCGGCGTTTCGATAACAGCGCTCTTCGACCGATTAATTTTTTTTAACCTAAGCCACTTTATGGATAATGTGAAATAACTTTCAATTTCGGTAGAATCTACAGGAAGTCAGGTGTCGATTTCTCATCTTCTACTTGGATCCGGTCGTATTTGATCTGCATACTGTTTCGTTTCGGTTACAATATTGGACCAGAAAATATCAAATATTACATTATATCACATTCAATTATACGTCCTCCTAATTGACGTAAGTCTGCCTCTTATGCTAGGAGTCATCGGATGTATCGTCAGTAACTAATCGCCTACACTTTCTTTGAACACGACATATGTCGTCACTACTGTCATTTTCGCTGGCCAAATTATTAGCACAATCATCACTGCTTCCATCACGAAATCTTTTCCTGAGAACATCTTGTGGGGTTGCTTCTGTAGAATTTATGAAAATAAATTTCGATGTGCGAATGTGACCAACAATAACGTGAAACTGGTCTCGATACGAAGAGATAATAGGAATACATCACAAGCCTTGTTTGTGCTACCGCCCTTTCACGAGCTATGCCCTTAATATTTACAATTGGCTCTACAGCGTAGTACACAAGTCGTGCTAATGGCTAGAAGGCTGCGCGAAATTTTTTACGATTCCGGATCACAATTCCCGAACGTAAATCTTAGATTAAGAGGTTGACATGAAAAACAAGTGGAGGATCCTTCTATCTTTTAAAGTTAATCGTGGCGCTAGACCTTTTATCAACTAAATCTATATGTTCAAAGAAGTTTCGGTCGTGCAGCCGCATAAAGTTTACTTCTAATATTTCGGCTGAGAAACGTTCAGCCATCTTCAGCGACGAGTCGAAGACTGACGCTCCAGCACGCGCTTATAAACGCGCGGGCCGCGCTACTGCGCATGCGGCCACAGATGCTACAAGGCGCCAAAGACGTTACTCGGCGGCAAGGAAGGACACGTATGTGTAAATTATGTTTGTGGCTGCATGGTCGATTACTGCGGAGAAATCTGTGTGTTATGATCTGTGCTGTGGCGGCGTCTTTGTAAATTTATTAAAGAAAGTGCTGGATTCCATGATTTATCTAAACTGAAGCCGCTGTCTCTGTTAAGTTCGTCCCCATGCGAATTTCTATTGCTTCTTTCACCACTGAGTCCCAGAAAGATGAAGTGGACGGTAAAATTTTGACGTTTTCGTACGTCGTGGAGTGACCAGTATCAATACAGTGCTCTGCCACTGCCGATTTATTTGGTTGTAAGAGACGGGTATAGCTCTGGTGTTCCGTGCATCTTTCCTGGACTGTACGTGTCGTCTGTCCTATGTACGAAAGGCCACAATCACATGGGATCTTGTAAACAATCTTTAAATATCTCTACACATAATTTACACACACGTGTCCTTCCTTGGCGCCGGTAACGTCTTTGGCGCCTTGTTGTAGCTGTGGCCGCATGCGCAGTAGCGCGGCCCGCGCGTTTATAAGCACGAAGCGTGTGCTGGAGCGTCAGTCTTCGACTCGTCTCTGAAGATGGCTGAACGTTTCTCAGCCGAAATATTAGAAATAAACTTTATGCGGCTGCACTCCCGAAACTTCTTTGAACAGTCATTGCGCCGCGAAAACCTGAAGATGTAAATCTGTATGGTTTGAAAAGAAATCGGGATGTCGCCTCTCAGATTACTGTAGTAGTTGAAGGAATGGGAAAGAATCTAGAAGTTTACACCACTTGGGAGAAATACACCGTAATAATGAATGCAATCAGTGAAACGCGACAAAAACCGCTACTCGTGCAGACCTGCGAGCTGTCACAGTATCAGGAGTTTTAAGTTTGCATTTCCACGTCAAGACAGGAAGCACTGCCCCACTGCAGTTGGGACACGGCGTCCTCTGCCTGCTTGGCTACCGCGCTAGGTGCGGCGATGGGAGCCAGAGCTGAGGAGAAACCCGCAGAAAGCGGCAGCTGAGACAATGGCCCAGCCAAGTACTTCCCGCCGCTTCGCCGGCGCCGGCCTCGTCCATCTGCCACGGTCCTGGCCGTTTCCGTGCGGCTTGCAAACGCTGCTGGCCCCGATTTCTCCCAGACCCACGGCTCATTATTGAGGCCCGTTTACACTCAGGTCAAAACACGGTTCGCAACATTGTTCGTGGCTCCTATTAGACTGACCATGTTTATAACATTTTGGTAAATGTTGGTAATATATTGCCAACGCAGAAATAGTGTTCCGAGGCTGTGTCGGAGAAGATCAAAGAAACAATGTTCTGTGGCCTATTACCATGAACTGCCGCTACGCAGCGCTAGTGTGTTTTTATTTTGCTACAGATCCGAGTATTGTGTCGTCTGTCGTGGTTTTAGATGTATTAAGAGATGGAGTGTAGAAGGGGGAAAATTTACCATATTATATGAGGAAGAGCAGTGGTTGTGGTACGTGCATTGTGCAATGTACAAGCACATGAGAGAAAAATGATTCTTTCAATATAAATTAAAATAATAAAAAATATGCTGTGGAACTGAGTACCAGAAGCAGTGACATCGATAAGAAATTAAAATCTCGTGTCACAATAGCATCAGGAGAAAAAGAAAATAGACGAGTAAAAAAAAATCAGGAAGTGTGTGGGGGAGGGGGGACTATGTGCAATCCAAAGTGGTTTGGATGTAAATTTTAAAGTTCCTAGACGTAACACAGTCATCATTCAACTGGGATCACATTTATTGATGTGGATGTGCAATGTTTCATAGACATTAAAATAAATGTACTATCTTTACATAATCCTTCACTCCACAGGAACTACTTTAGATATAGTAGTTCAAGGCCTACTATATCTAAAGTAGTTCCTGTGATATGGTAGACTTTGATACGAATTTCCTGTTGCAAGAAAATGGAGGGTTATAGAAAGTCTGTTTCACAGGGGTTGCCTTTCAAAATTTGCATTATTTTTAAGAAAACGAGTCCTTAAATATTTAGCAAAATTTAGGATCTTTGTGAAATTACGAAAACCAGAACGGTTTCCCACGTACAGTTCACACGGCATGTCATTCTCAACGTGACAATATGTTTTGATTCACCAACGATGACTACGTCATTCTTTGTGTCTTCTTTATTAATCTAGCAATAATAAAGCAGTTCCAAATGTTAATGTTTCTTCCTTCTCACTTGACATAGCTTAGCTCTGAGAATTCAGTAACGCAAATACACGCAATACAAATGTTCGTCGCCGGTGTAATCGCGGACACGAACTACGTTGTCAATTTGGTTGGGAACAAGTTGCAAACAATGTTCCGAACTTCAAAGTAAACGCGCTTTTAGGCGTCGATTACTAACGAACTTTTCGTGAGGGGTGTATTCAATAGTAAAAAACTAAGTAATTCAAGAACAGCTACAATTTGTTTCCACATGCAAGAAATAGAAGCAGGTGAAAGGAAGCTATCATGAAACGCTCCGTTACCGTAAGTGGCATATCAAGGTCAGCTGTCAACAGAAGTAACAAAACTCAATTATCTCATGTTCCAGGAGACAGCATCTGATCCGCAATTTAGGATTTGTGGGCGGACCACTGAATAAAATGCCTTGCTCAGTGTATGACGTTTCGAAGTAACACCCCTTCCTTCTCAACCATTACACGTCTGCGTTAGGATTCACTGAAGATACTTTTTAGTTGACAGAAGCATCGCAACATCTATTTTGTCCAAAAGGGACAGGTAGGATCTGAGAAACTACACTATTTCTCAGCAGCAATCCATTTATAGAGGGTAGAAAAAATATGAACAACGTGCAATATACTACACATTGTGTCTAGTTGGCGCATCTGCGTAAGTGTTAACCCCGACACACGACGGCAGTGCACAATTTACATACGAAGTCTAGGACGTCACCTTGTTACTAACGACATACTCTCGGTAATAACAGTGTACAAAAAGCTAGAAATAGTAAGCGAAACTCCAAGTTAACTGACAATGAACAACGAGCATTAAGGAAGGTCGTAGTCGGTCGACATAAAACTGCCACACAGAGAGAGAGAGAGAGAGAGAGAGAGAGAGAGAGAGAGAGAGAGAGAGAGAATTGCAGTTACTAAACCCTTGATAACGGAAGCCAAAACTACAAAGGAAGAGATGCCACAATCATACAACCTTGACAGTTTATGACAAACTAAGTAGTATGGTCCTCGAACGATCAAGGTGGTGTATCGAAAACCCCAAAAGAAACGGAACCTTCTCGCAGATCGGAACTACGTGACGGAAACGGGATTCGAACCTGGTACCTGTCCCAGTTTCGAATCCCGGTTCCGGCTCACAGTTCTGCTCTTCCAGGAAGTTACATATCAGCGCACACTCCACTGCAGAGTGAAAATATCTTTCGGGAAATCTCCAAAACAAGCTTACATACGGCTTGGCTGCATCCTACCACAGAGTAACATATTTGTCTGTGATCCTACACAAGCATGGGGGGGGGGGGAGGTTCCATCATAATTTGGGTTACTATACCGTCGTATTTAACTGTTTGCTTTTTTCCTCACTGGTCGGATAAATGAATATCTCGCCATCCTTGACAACAAACTATTATTACTCGCGGGAGCCCAATATACAGCCAAAAAAGGTACTGACGTGCTTTGTACAGTACCAGAAAGTTAAACATAACCCCCGTACAGCATAAACGTGAAGTCTCAAGGTAATTCAAGCGATATGGCGAGTTTTAGAGCAGATATGACCAAATTTATTGCTGCAAGACCGTTAAAGTAATTGGCGGTTGTTTCGATACAAGAACTGGTTACATTCCGTTGGAAACTGTAAAAACCACTTTACGAATCTGTTCCTTGAAGAGTTGCAGCTGTTCTCAAAGCTAATGGGTGAGAGGCGGGGGAGGGGGTGTGGCAAATCATTGCTGATAAATACTATGTTAAGTGTTCATGTTATTTTGTCCACCCCTTTATATTACAGGACACACTTCACGACAAGCTTATAAATCCAGAGGTTCAACATCAAAACCTTTAATTCTAGTTGTGTAATACACTAGGTATTCCCACGATTGTCTTCTCACAAACTGATTTTATATTCGTCTTACGAACTTCTAAAAGATGAAAACAGTGCCAAATAACATCAAATTCGGGTTATAATATGTATCTAATAGCCAAATCAATTTCTTTTTCTTCCGAAAATGGTGTCGCAAAACACAGACTACAGTACGATAAACAAGAACTGGTGTGTATTTAAAATGAAACATGTAGTTACACTTACTAGCTACAAATAAACTATGACCAACAACAAATACTCTCAATTCCCCATGGAATAATATACACATTCGTAACTTGAAAACGTAGACGTGCATATTATACAACTGGTAATCCTTCCATTTGCTAACCTTTGACATAGTAGCAAATAGTTGCTTTACAGTAGCTATGAAATGGTCGCAGGATTAAAAATAAACAACCATGACGAAGGATGGATGCTATAATTCTTAAGACAACGCGAGTAAGTACTGAAGAATCACTATGTCGAAGCGTTGTGTGACATGCGACGTTATCTTACGCACGAAGTTTTATCAGCTGTTCATCACATCACTGCCTTCTCATTTAATGGACAAAGTCCAAGAACGTGATTATCAAAATCTCACAGCGTTGTCATTTCGACTACGAACCGATATTTGTCAACTTTCTTCGCTGTAGTTCGCACTTGAAATTTACTACTTCGACATTTAACGCCGTATCAGCGACAAATGATCACATGTGAAACAAGCTCGCATTATGAAACGCAATAGCTAGTGACGTATTCGAAAGTATCGTCTGGACAATCACATGCATGTTTTAACGAATCAATGTATCTAGACGACCGAAAAGAGGATTTGAAACTTCCTCTAATCCCTCAACCACCTTGCAGAATCTCGTGTACCATATGATCTGCAAAACAAAATGTTATAAAGGCGATAAATAAAAATTCAGGTGGGGAAGTTTAATAATCACAGTGAGTAAACATTTACATGTAACGTGGTATAATGTTATGGTCCTATAATAGCTGAGCTAACGGGGAAATTGAACACAACACGACCGCATTTTCTACAAACGGGCGAATAATTTTTGAGTGTGTAGTGACAGCATTTGTCGCGCATATAGTCAAGTCACATGTGGAGATGTTTATCTCCGTCGCAGTGCTTCCTGTCTGCAAGGCAGGTCGTGGGATACCACTTATCTATTACATAAACTGTCATAGCACTTTGTTTACACACTTTCAGAGTAAAAACACCTAGGATGGAGTACCTCTCAAATATATTCAGGGTATATCAAGTTCAACTGTTCTGATTACTTAGTAGAAACATTAGTCGCTATGAGTAATCAGAGCGAATAGTATTTGTCCACGGAAGTTCACGCGACGAGCAGCTGCCTATTTCACACCTGTTTCTAATATCTTATATACAGAAACTTTCTGGGAGATTAAAACTTTATGTCAGACCACTAATCTAAATAAGAACCTTCCCTTTCGCCGGCAATGCTACTGATTCTACAGCTACCACTAAGCGGTCCCACACTATCCATTTCCGGGTATGCAGCCATGTAGACGATAATAAACCGCCGATACTACCATTTACAAGGCGTCTGCAGTGAGGTAGGAAGGTACTTCAGTTTTCAATGAAGACTACGAAGATACCAAACAACGAGTAAGCAAAAGCGCCTCACACAACAAAACATTGTAAACGTTGGAAGTATTGATGGTAAATGTAAGTGATCAAAGGGGGAGGCGGCAATGCATATCGCTCTTTGTTTTCCTTTTAGAGAGAGAGAGAGAGAGAGAGAGAGAGAGAGAGAGGACAGTCCCCATTGTGTGATCTATGTCTAGGCAATATCCTGCAATAGCGTATTTGCTAGATTGTTGTTAAGGTGTGTGATGTGTATGTTCTCAGTGCACCGATCCTCCACAGTCCTGATAGTCTGACGAATGTATGACGCAACTGCTTTGGATACAATAGACTCCTCTGTTATGCAAACCAAGACCATTCGTTTGACCCTAAGCTCGCAGGTAGTCAAAAACACATTTCACCTATTTTCGAAAATATAACCAAGCTGTTTGCGAAGAAGCGGCCATTAACTTAGGTACCACGTCAATCGCACAGTTAGCCGAAAGCGGAACACTCTAGAAAAAACTATCCATTATAACCATTCCGACGAAAAGTGACTTCCAGATGGGAGAACTCAGCTAACAAACTATCAGGGCCTTAAATGATATAAGCTCTGTGCACACTCACTATTTACTGCTGCATAGATTGCTAGACTAGAAGCAACTATTTTCCTTATCTTTTTCCTTTCTTCCGCATCGACGAGAGGTCGGCATGGTCACTATGGCTACGGCTTTATCAGGTAAGGGACGGACGGATGGCCTTCCTATCGCCATCCCGTTCCTACACAGAAGGAAATGTGTATGTACGTTTTATAAGTGTTTGTCAATCGCGTAAATGAGGGACCACCCAGTTATTCGCTTAGTGGGGGAAACCACCGAAAATCGACAGACAAGCGGTGCACCGACCCTCGTCGATAATCCGTCAGGCGGATTCTAGCCGGGATCGGCGCTCCTCCCCGTCCCGGATGTGGGAGCTTTTCCACACTCTCTATCCGGGTGGGTTGCTAGAAAGAATAACTACGGAGGAATGTCTGAACACATCCAAGGGGATTCTTCACAGCAGTGTTTTTCAACCTTTTCGAATAAGCTGCCCTCTTCTAACTAAAAATATTCTGGTAATCCCCACTCTCCGCCCTCCTCACGGACCGTAACAAAACTATTATCTCAAAGCAAACGAATTTAATATTCCTTTTGCTTCAAATTTCTTTTAAATTGTTGGACGAAGTTCTCCTTGTGTATTTTTCGGATTGGAGCACATTATCCAATTTTTTACACGATATGACAGTTTTGCTTAACGACCGTTCCGCATTTCAGGCAAGATACGGATTATGTTCACTAACAAAGGTCTTATTGTAAGGACAATTTCTTTGGAAGTACATCTTTTGTCGAAATTTTCAGAATTACTTATTGTATAGAGTTCTTTTACCTATCAATTGGAACCTGAAAACAGTTGAGACTTTGCGCTTATTCTTCATTAAACTACTGTATGATCTATTCAGTTCGTAGTGAATGTTATTCAATGAACCTCCAAGAGGGGGGGGGGGGGCGACCCACAGATTGAAAAACCTCTGGTTTACAGGATTATAATTTTCACTCTGCAGCGAGGCGTGCGCTGTTGTAATAGACGGGGACTGTCCTCAAAGTCACACTTTCCTAATACGGCGGTAACTTCCGCCCTAGACTGTCCGCGAGGTGGATACTTTAAAGCTCTGGAACCGAATGGTGGCGCATGTCTGTTCGCCGGGCACGGCACAGCACTGTGCTTCCGCTGTTCTAAAGTAGTCCCTGTAGCCAACCTTACAGGTAGTGGGAAGCTTAGCCCTCGCGGGCGGCACTGTCTCTCGGATACTCAGGTTTGGACACCTGTTTGGAGCACGGGATACGGCTGGTATGTCACCGCCACGGTGTCGCTGCCGGTTGCTTTTAAATTTAACGGCTACAGGAAATTCATTTTGAGCCATTTCTAGATTAACCAAACGGGTGAAGTAGAAATCACTGTCCCTTCCATTCGATTGTCCACTAAGCAAGCAATCATTCTGTGATGCTCCTTGGTTGGTGAAAATTAATAAACCGTCCTAAATTAATTGATTTAATTTTACTACTTTGTTCATTTTCTTGATTTGCAGCTCTTATTTTTCCGTGTTTGCAGTAAAAATTACTGGGTATGAGGTCCGCCTGATATGCAAAACACTTTTTATTAAGCACCCAAACTAGTTTTAGCACCTCTGTGCCATTATCAGTGGGCTTTCAATTTATTTCATGCTGTGAAAAATTACATTTATTTTACTATTGTGCTAGTTGTAAATTTAGGCCTAAAAAGTAGTCAGTCTTATTGTGGTTTTTACCTTATTTTTACATTTTTTGGTCATGTGGGATCCTTTTTACATACTTATGAATTGGTAGCGTTGTCATCTGCAACCAAAATTCTCTTTTAACAACTTGTGAGGTTTTTAAACCGCTACTTATGGTGCGAAAACGTAATTTTGATATGTGGGGATATTTCATCGTCTGTTTACTATCTATTACTTACGGTTTCTTTTGGCATACACTACTACTTCCGCACTTTTTCACATAGCACACATGTAATACACATATTTTTCGGACTTTTTTTTTATCACAACCACTTTCCACTTTAAAATTCGTCTCTATTTACTTAATTAAACTGCACATGTGCCAGTAGACTTTCAGCTATTCTCCAGTGGAATGGCGGTAGATTTGAATGTTTGTTTTCTCTCTCTCTCTCTCTCTCTCTCTCTCTCTCTCTCTCTCTCTCTGTGTGTGTGTGTGTGTCATCCTTTCTGTACAATTCATTTAATGGGTGAAGTAATGTATTTTTGCATTGCTACTTTGTTATTAAGGATCCGTCCGGTCTCTTATTGGTATCTGGGAGTTGGTAATTTTACTGGCAACTCGAATCCGTGGTCGGAATAAAATATTTAATTTTATTTTGCTGTGATTTCTTTCTTATGGCACAGCCCTTGTGGCCGTGCATTGTGTGCCCTCAAAACGTCTGTGCGTTACAACGCTACCTCATGAGACAAAGTCTATAGAGAGGGAAAGTTAACGTGTTAAGAGCCGTAAGTATTAGGATCTTGTGATTGTAGCAGTAGTATTCCGGTACTGCGCGGACGGCCGCTAGTCTTCAGACAGCTCGGCCGCAGGTGGCCGTGTTGCAAGCGCTGGGCGCAGCCAGCGAGACGGCCGCGCGGGAGAAACTGCGACCTTCCCACGGCCGCCCGCCGCCGCGTTTCCACACGCCGGACGCCAGCAGAACGTCTCCACTCGAAAAACTTCCGCACCGAGGACGTCCATCATTTTGTAACCGCGCGTCATGGCGCTTCCAGGCTGATGATAGGGCTGCGCTGGTGATTCCTGCGTCTGCGTCAAGGACAAATGCACTCCGCCGGTACCTGTTTGCTAGTGACAAAAACGGCCCCGCGCTTCTGGGAAGTAGTCGACTGTATACGGCATTCGAGAGATTTTTCTTACGAGGGCTAGCTACCACCTTTGCTATACCGCCTCTGAAAAGTACCACACTGGTAATTCAAGGCGAAGGCTGCTTGCTGTGCTCTTTCTCAGTTACTTGTAATAATGTGCAGATGTTTATTATCTAGGGTCCGTTTATGCAACTTACAAAAGTTTTTCTTCGCCTTCCTTTACTTAAGGCTTCTACAGTGACAGTCTTTGTAAATGATGCTCTCTATGTGTTGTTGCCTCTGGTTGGCTGTGAAAAATTAAATCATTATTGTGATATTATTCAGCATTGTAGCATTGTACAAGTAGCGTAAATTCAAGACGGTTAGAGCTACTAATGATTGCGTGTGCACGATACACATGCAACAGTCATCGATATGGCCACATTAGTGATTTGTAACACCAGTTGGGGTGGCTACGGCCAGACAATCTATGGGACCACCACACGCTGTGCCTTCTCCATCGACTGATCAGTGAGCGAGTACCCCAGTACAATGCCCCAAATTTTCAACACATTTCGTGCCATCGTAATTTTAACCCAAGTTCCCAATAACCTAGTACCCTAGATGTGGCCGTTCATACAACGAAAACATTTGCAAACTTCTTCGCTGTCGCTGGAACAAGCCGCCCTGCTCTCTTCGCACAGTTCAGTCTTTCTGCTACTGTAAGAAAAAGTTTAAACACTTCCTTCTGTCTTAACTTTCCCCAAAGCTTACGTATACAGTCGACTTTCTCTCAGTCTGATAGTAAAACCAATGTTCCGTTTTTCTATTCCACCTTTTTCCCCCCGTAAGTCACACCACCTGCCCTTCCGTTATATCTACATGTTTGTCTATTATTAGACTCACTTTCCTCTGCTGGATGCCCATTGCTTCTAGAAGCCGTAATTAAAACCTTTCTGTTTCGAAGTAGCTGACGTGTTTGTTATTGATCAAATACGAATGTAAAATGTATATGTCTTGTTACCTGTACTGTTTAAAACTTTAATTTTCTATATTTAATATAACTACTGTAATATAGGAAGATATAAAATACATAGGACGTCTGGTTAGGTTTAAGAGGGCCTGACGGCTCTGATCTTCCCAGGTTAAGTAAATACTCTAAGGGAAACAGCTAACCAGAAACAGTAACACATGAAATCGTCATTTACATAACATGTCCCTGAAAGGCCTTGTAAATAGAGGCGAAAAGTGCATGACCAGAAAGTTCTTTAACTGGTAGACGGACTCTAGATAAAAAAAAAATTGCTTTATTTGTTAAGCTTCGGGACTTAACTGTGGGGTCATCAGTCCATAAACTTACAAATTACTTATGAATTACCTTATACTAAAGGCAGCACAAACATCCATGCCCGACGGGGGATTCGAACCTCCGACTGGTACGGCCTCGCGAATCGCAGCATAGCTCCTCAACACGCTCGGCCGCGGCCCTACATAAAAATCTAGCACATTAGGGTAGAGTAGGGTTTGTGTTGTCGAGGTCAACAGGAATGACGCACAAGCTCGGAATGCCAACAGTAGCGGAAGCAATGCAGGTTCCTTTTCGAAGATTGCAGCGTCAAGATTTGAACGCTTATATCCGTTACCGGTACCACTAATGTCTGAATTTCTATCGTGCCACTTCATCACTGTCTATTTATAAACAGTTGTAAATGTTTGAAGAACGGAGGAAGGAAGCTTAGGGTTTAACGCCCCTTCGACAGCTTGGTCATTAGAGGCGGAGCTTAGCTCGGAGTTTTGGGTAAGGATGGGGAAGGAACACTCCCGTGCTCTTTGAAAGGAACCACCCCAGATTTGCCTGGCGTAATTTACGGAAATCACGGAAAATGTAAATCTGGACGGCCGGAGGTGGATTTGAACCACCGACCTTCCGAATGCGAGTCCAGTGCGTTACCAACGCGCCACATCGCTCGGTGTAAACGTTTGAGGCCATGCAGCCACTTTCCTGTCGACGCAGCAGGCCGCAATGACATCTACGAAATGACGGAATCTGGTATCGATAATCTGACGGTAGCAAAGCGCTGCTCTCACAGAGCTTTGGAATCACACCTTGAATCTGACTATTGCTTTACGGCGAGCGGCGTTCACGCAGCGAGCAGACGGCGGAAACTGGGACGCAAGGCCGCGCCGTCACGGGGTTTTCGGAGGCGATTAGCGAGTCTGTGTTACGTAAGGCGAGCCGAGGCGTGTAGAGGCGCGGTCGTGAGCGCCGGGAGGCAGGCAGCCTGATAAGAGAGCGCCGCCGCAGATAAGGCAGGCAGGCGCCCACGAGGGCTGCACGGCCCGGAGACATCGGGACCACGGTTTGGGTCACGAATTAGGCAGGAGATCGGACGCGCCTTTTGAAACGAACCATTCCGGCATTTGCCTAGAGTGATTTATGGAAACAGCGGAAAAAACTAAATCATTATGCCCGGGGGCGGATTGAGGTATCCTTTCTCCAGAATGCGTGTCTCCCGGCACCATTTAAGTCTAAGGTGCGCACAAATCGGCTCAATGAGCTCCGGCTCAGGCCGGAAAAAGAGCAGCGTTCGCGCTCGGCCGCTAGTTATCCTAGTTGCCGCTAGAGGTCTGCATGCTTGCTGGCGCATGTAGTTCCGTGAGAGTCCGGTATGATTAGTTATCTCGTACGTAGGTACAGCATTATAACACATACCTCTACGTCCTTCCTCGCGTAGATTATTAAGAAGATTAAGTCGCATTTCACCTTCTACACATCCATACTGGTTGAACTGATGTGTTCTATAGTGGCGTTCTAAATTGTTCTTTTTTTATGCCTAGTATTTTACCACATACCAAACATTTTGCTCCTCCTTTGCTTTCAGTGAACAACTAATCACACTCCCAACTAGAGTTGAACTGGAAAATAGAACGCCGCTTTACCGCGCCGATTTGACTAGCCATTTCAACTCTACAGCGTATTGTACCATAACGTAATATCATAGCTTATAACGAAAACCCTGAAGTACAAAATTCGAACTAACAGATGGCTCTGTTAGCGGTGTCTTCTGAAACAAAACAAAAAATCGCTTTCATCTTTGTAAGATATTTGCCGGATCGACTGCACGTGCTGGACGTTTTAGAGAAGAGTTTCCAGTATTATGTTTATAAGTTACTTACTTATAATAGCATTTTTCAGGAGATACCCCTAGCAGTGGAATCTGTTCTTTCGAGTTGGATACTAAAGAGTTTCCACTATTATCTTTATAAGTTATTTTATAACGCACTCAGCCAGGTGTATTTTGCGGCTACGTTAGCGCGTTGGCGCTTTTAGCAGGAACCACGTGATGGACGCCAGCTGCTCGCGGCTCTGCTCCCGCTCAGGCAGGCGGCTCTGAGAGTGCGGCTCGCTCATTGCCCACCTCTGATTTAAGTCATCAGGAGGGAGGGAGACCCATATTAATTTAACAGTATACTTCGTGATTCATTTTTCCCTTAGTATAAGAAAAGGCGAATACATGTACCATCCATGTGCCTTACGATGTAAAGCTAAATTTTTAATTGGTAATGGAGGTAGTAGGGAGGTGTCGACTTTGAAGTTTTTATGACTAGCTCGACATTGCGGTCGAGTCCGGTTTCCTATACTCTAAGTCCGCACGTAACTACAAATAGCTTCAACGGTCATGCCGAGGTCGATCCACTACTTATCATGTAAATTAACTTATGTATTGTCGGGGAACTTTCCCCTTTGTGCGGCAGGGCTGACGTGTGGAGTGCTTCGTCACTAGTCTTTGTGTCTATGCTCTGGATTCAATTCTGAACCTCTATGAGTTCCTCGTAAGTGAGGCCATGGACACTTGATGGTCATCCGTCAGTCGGATGCGAACGTTAAGCTCGACACCACTGCGCGTCTCTAGGCGCTCTTCCAGAGGAGGAGGCTACAATCTGCCACCAGTTTTCACCCTCTGTTTTATCTCTATCTCCAGCATCTATATGTACCCCTTAGCCATGTACTTCGCGAAAGTGAAGTCCTTTTGGGCGTCGAGGCTAGAGAACACGTTTCCAATTACTGTATGTCACTGAACCTGCTCTTCGATGTTACACACCCTTTCACGACATACGACTTCATTACTAAATGCGAGTTTGTTTTATTCAGTTCGCGTATTGAGCCTCTGTGCTGCACTAGTGACATTTTTTCACAATACGTGTGCGGATACAAGATGGTGTCTTCAAAATGATCACAAAGTTTTTCCAGAATAAACATTCGTATATTTTTGTATGGGATACACTGACCTCATTCAAGAGAAGAGTGAAAATCGGAATTGTGGTATCGTCGTCTGAAGTTGTTTCCGTACTCATTCCCGTGGTTTTAAAACTGAATAATCTTACTTCATTGCAGAAATGAATATACAAATTTTGCAAAGCATTATGAAGAATGTGATACATGGTATTTTCCATTCTTTGAGCTTATTCCATTCATTTTTGGAAAAGGGATAATGAGTGAACTTTTAAGAATCTAATTTGTTTTTCGATATTCTCGACAATATCCATATGTTTTCTTTTGTAAAACATTTCTTCAAATTTTCATTGAACACTGCCATCTATCTTCGCCGATCTGTCAATTAGACATTTTTTTCATTTGTGTTACATTGCCTTGTCAGGAACACGAGCATGTTGTACTACCTTAACAATACGGATTTCACAAAAGCTGCATTATTCCGACATACGCAGATCACAGTTGTATTTGTTTTTTCGGACTATTTCAAGCTACACTTCTGTGGTGCACCGTTAATCCGTCTACCTAGTTATTCCGATTTTGCGTCATCTGATCGATGTACTCGTCACATGTAATCTCCAAGCACAACTAGCGTGTAGATAATTGTGAAGTATCACGTACTGTGAGGCAACCAAAGATTATTACAACAAATGGATATGGGTGCGCAAACGCAGGCAGATGGCACCAACGAGAGTCCTTACAATTCGGCAAGAGGCCACGCAGTTCTAACTCAACGACGCGAGTTAAACCTGAGAGACGGTAACTTAAATAGGAGGTGCATACGGCCTATAGACAGAATGAGCGTAGTTCACAGAGCCATCAACGTTTTCCTCAAGTGCGTGTTTCTAGTCAGCAGTGTTACGATCCAGCAGGTAGACGTCTACGATATAGGACAAAGTGACGCTTCAAGTAGTGTTCACGTTTTGGCACTTAGAAATATTACGGACAGTAACAGAAATTTGAAGTGTAGCACACGAGGCCTGGACTTAATCATTGTACTCTAAACCGCCTACTTTAGCATCCATTTAATAATAGTAAGTTTATCATGTACTACTAACGTTGAGAGATCTTTCTGTTGAATCGTAGTACGCAGGCTTAATACGTTATATCCCCACAACAGTTTGTTCACTAGAACAGTTGATAAAACAGAAATTCAATTTATCATCGCGGACAATACCAGATAGAACGGTAGGCATCAACGCAGCTTTCAATTTTTCACACTTAGTAAGATAATCCCTTTATTTTAGGCGACAAACGTCATAAACTGCGTTATAAAACTAACGAATAAACTACTGGTAACAGCAAACATTTCGTGAAATGACCTTCCTGTAACGGTAGTAACAAAGGACAGAGTCATGCTGCTGAGTGGTGTCAATACGTAGAAGCGTGCAGACGTACTTTGCACTTATCTTCAGCACTCCACTACTCCTGGCGAGGAAGTTGTGGAACTTCGGTGCCGTACATGCATGTCGAGTAAAATGTTAAATTTCTCATTACCTGAGTTAAAACATAAACGCTCAACGGTCATGACTGACGAACAAAGGAATTCACTGAGGATTCTTCTAATCTCAGAAAGGAACTGCGACGAAAGCTCAAAGGGTTTCGCAAATCATAGGTTATATAAATGGTAGCAGTAATTGGCACGAGACGCCGTTTGCGTGCTTCACACATGTCGCTGAGAAGTTTATCGATTAAAAAGGGCAACGTTCTTTAACAATGATCAGGCATCATCCCTCAGTTCGAAAGTAATAGCTGATGTATGAAAAGAAAACATCTGTAAATTTTTTTGTAATTATGCCAGATTTGGAAGAGAAAACTGAACAACACATTGAATTTGGTTACAAAACATATCTTTATACATAAATTGAGGTGTTTGTGCCTAATTTCACTCTGCAGCCAGAACTACACATCGCCAACGAATAGTGTTTGTATGTGGTAGCAGGTAATAGTCTCCCATTGTGCGCTATGGTGGTAGAAGGTTGATAACGACATGGGGGTGGAACGTATGGGAGTTGAAAGTTACCAACTTAAATTCTACATATGGGTGTCAATATTTTGCTCTTCAGCAAAAACTACACAATGGAGACGAACGTCTCTCTGTGTTGTAGTACAAAGTCTCCCGTTGTACACCATAGCAATCCCGTGTCGATAGCTGTAAGAGGGTGGAAGCTATAGTGGCTGAAAGTCCTCGCCTTATATAGAATTCGGACGGAAGACCAGCGATGGTCTTTGACACAATAGTAAAGAGGTTATATACACCGAAATGTGATGCACTTTCTTCAGTTATTTTTCTGCAACGAGAGAAAGAATAGGTTCATATTGCAGTTTGAAAAGTGTAACTAACAAGAAAGATGCCAGCGTAAGAAAGAAATATCGCGTTTTCGATCCGTTTTTAAAAGACAATATGGCACTGAAAAGTGAATCTACAGATGCTAGAAACTTAAATTTTGTAGACCTTGTTCATCTTACACTGTAGGAATCAGCCACTTTTCGAATTCCCATCTCTAAGGGGTGAAATAGGGGATAAACGCATTTTTTTTAATATAAGGCAATTTTGAAGCAAGAAATACAAAACTTCCTATTTAGTTTTTGATTGGAATTTAAAAAAGTTTCGATATTTTTGGAAATTCAATCATTAAGCGGGTGAATTAAGGAAAAAATCTTTTAAGGTTGCTACTAAGACTATTTTGATGCTACAACTGCGTGAATTTGGATTTGGAACCATGGTTAGAATTTAAAAAAAAAAGTTTCGGTATTTGAATACTGCTATCAGTGGTGCAATAGCGGGTGGCAAGTTGATGAAAATACTAGATTAGGATAGTATTTTTAAAGCTAATTCTATGAATATTTATATTTAGAAATAGACCATCTAGTCTACGCGTGCGAAGCAGCGGGAATTAAGCTAGTTGGTTAATAAAGTGCACAAACATTAAGTGTAGAAGTCTTCACTAAATTATTTTCTGGGCGTGCTGAAAATGTAATGTGGCTGAAACGGAATAACCCTTAAATTCAAAAAACAGAACTCGGCTTCGTCGTAACTGTAATTACGCATTTGTAATCAGACGTGATTAGTAAAATTAAAGGAAAAAAAATTTTTCCCATATAGTGCCACTCCCAAGCCCGATGAAGCTGTAACTATACGTAGAAGGAAATTCCACAGTACAACATAAAAAGTAAAAAAACTGTAATGCGACGTACAGAAAAAGACCCTCACTGCACTCAAGTCACCACGAATCTACATTTATATCAATACTCCGCAAGTCACCTGCGGTTCTGTAAGTGACGGTACTTCGCATACAATTCACTTCCTCTTATTCCAGTTGTGTTTGGTTCCAAAAAGAAGATTCCAGGTATCCTTTGTGAGGGCTATCAACAATAATTTTATTCTAGTGGTCTTTTTCGCGAGATACACGTAGGAGGAAGCAACATATTGGTTCACTCTTCAAGAAACCTATGCTCTTGGAAGTCTACGTCCATACCGCGATACTGAACACCTCTCCCGGAACGTCTCCTACCGCATTTTGCCGATCATCCCCGTGATGCTTTCGAGCTTCCTGAATAAATCTGTAATGCATCGTGCAGTTGTACACCAAGAATCCTACCACTGGTGAGCATTACTTAACCATTAGCAGAATGATTTACAAGCTACTTGTTTAGGGACTATATGGATTATTGTAATGAATCTCAATGTGACCACGATCCATTTCAAATCGCTCCTTATCTCCTTATGCCTACTCCCAGATATAAGGATGGAACTGCTTTCAGTGACTGATCTATTGCGTAATTATGCAATATGGGATCTTTCTTTCTCTGTATTCGCTGGACGTTACTTTATGTTGTGAAGAAATTGCCACAGCCTGCACGAAGACTTCTAGCATTTCTCAGTAGCTTTCCAGCGCTTCGAATTCGACATACTACAACTTCATCCGCAAAAAAAAAAAAAAAAAAAAAAAAAAAAAAAAAAAAAAAAAAAAAAAAACCTTAAAATTCCGATGTTATCTAGGTGGTCATTGATGTATATTGTAAACTACCCATAGCATCTTCCTCCCTCCCCCCCCCCCCCCGCAGATTTTGTGGTAAGATGTCGCAGCGGATAGCCCATTAAGAACTGAACACCTATGAAGCACGGAAACAGAGAGAAATTATGTGAAAAAGGAAAATATAGACAATTAATGGCAAAAGTGCTAGAAATGCAAATCGAGCGTAGTGCTGGAATCATGGCGTCGCGGTTCTGAAGTGATGGTGACGGAATTCGATTATGGACGTCCTTGTTCAAACCACCCTCAGTCTACTTTTCGTTTTTCACAAAATTGTCAACTTCCCGTTTGGTCATTGACATAACTGTTCTTTTTGTAGCCTTGGAAACTGTCATGCATGCGTCATGTGCTAAGTATGTATTAACGTCGCAAATAAACGTCGTGTCAGTGAGAGCAGTGAGACCTCTCTGAGAAATGAAAATAAACAGTCACTTTCGCTCTCCTAAATTCCAGGACATGCTCTGATTATCTTCGATATATGCAAAATTCGATGGCGAACAAGTCAAAAACTTCAAACCCGTTAACATGTTTTGACAGTGCCCAGGAGAAAGTGTGTGATTGTGAGGATGTTGCGTTCATTTGTTGCGCTTATGTGACAAGCTAATTGTCAGCATTTCTTTGGGAGTGATCACGGTCACATTCAAACGAACGCATACATCGGACAAGGAGGCATTTCTTACTCACCAGGCGTACAAGTACGCCGCTAAGCTATTCGTAACCTATGACGCACATTCTGGTACAAATGATGTGTATGATCAGACATTTTCCAGTGGAGGCCTCAGCTTATCATATGTTTGCAACTCCCAATCCAAAGCCGTTGCCTTTCGATTGATAATACAACACTTGTATTGTACAGATTTAGACCACAACACAGACAAAGTTGAATAAAATGAACAGATATGCCAAAGATTGTGAAAGAAAATACAGCAAAACAGTGTTTAACACGGATCTCCACACTCGTATTCTAACACAATCACATGACTTTACGTTTCCTCTAGGTTGTACATAATGCGCTTGAAAAGATCATTTTCATACCTTCCTTTTTTCCCCCTTCCATTCAACTACTTCTTGTTAGCAAGATCGATCTGTGTTCAGTTTTTGATGGAGGTACCCACTGCACCACCTTACGACTACATCTGAGTGAGGTACATGAGCAGTTTCCGTTGTTAGCAGTGAGATATCATGGGTAAGTTATTTCGTCCTTAATTCTTGGAACCATCGCCTGATACAGGAGGAAAAAAAAAAGGGGGGGGGCACGTCAATCACGTCTATTTTAAAACTCATCCCAGCATTTGCCCCATTTAAGTTAGACATATGACAAAAGCCCCATATTAGGAGGCCGACTGGTTTTATCTAACACCTCCCCGTCAGTGGTTGGCCTATACTGCAGTGTGTGTCGCCTTCTCGTTCGTGAAAAAGTCGTTACTGACTCTATAGCTTCTGAGATCCAGTTAATGGTCAAATGTACTAAATTTCATTTTTAAAACAGTGTGTATCATTAGAGGGGCTAGTATATCAACACTATGAAACTTCGATTCGGATCTCTGGGGTGTTTTTGGGCGCAGTTTATCAATGTCGTTCTTTCCAGTGTTCTGCCCGACAGACGCAAATGAAATAACTGAAGCGACTGGGTCGGTTAGCCAACATTGTGCATAAAATGGACACAAGAACTCGGCAAAACAGCCAGAAGCACGCCGTTAGGCTGTTTTAACATTCAGTGGTAAAGTTCGAAACTAATCCTACCTTTCCAATCGCAGCGTGTTAGTTCGGCACCGTACCTGAAACAAAGAAATAAAACGTATTATAGATATATGCTACATAAATGATTAAGTTCAAATTATATTACGTTTGAAAGATGCAACAAAGGGTCGTTGACCTGACATATAATAAAAATCTTGAAAACATGAAAACTGCAGCTGCAGAAATCAAAACTTTTTTAGTCTGTAAATATTGTTTGTTGGCGTCGCTGCGGAAGACAGAAAAAATGAGAGGTAGACGGAGCGTGGATAGAGGTTTGAAGGGGAAGAGGACCCGATGAAGGTAAGAGGGGGAGAATGAGAGAGGATGGAGAATTGATGGACAAGATATACAAAAATATACACACCACCTACTTTTCTCCAAGGCAACTGTGTGTCGGTAAACAATCTGATCTTTATGCAGAAAAAGTATGTGTACAATAAACACTGTTCTGCATTTTCCTATCATTCCTCATAGATAAGCAGAGTATTGCTCAGACTAGTGCAATTTTCTGGTTAATCTGTTTGCAATAATTCTTGTATTTACTATTATGTCATATGAGCTGCAGCGAATCAGGGCTGGGTTTAGCTAGTTGTTATAAAAAGTGTGATCACTGTTACACGAGACGATAATTTTACAAGGAAGATCACAGTTTAGCGTCCAATCAATGAAAGTGGTAAGAGACGAATCTTGAAGAGGACAGATGGAGGCGGCAGTGGCATATTCCTTATTCTGAATGAATAAATGCACCACAGAAAAAACATCTTGCTGTTTTAACTAAGATTTTAATCTCGTTGTTCCCGAATAAAAATCCACAAACGCGTACGATACAAACCTGAACTGAACGTGTCAGTGTCTACAGATTAGATACACCTGCTCTCGTTGAGTTCTCCCAGTTAATCATGTCATAAGATTGAACTTCTACCCTTGATTCTGTGTTTCCGAAATACACTATCGGATCAGAAGCATAAAGACATATCCATGAAATGCGGAATTGACCGTCAGTTGTAACAAGAGACGAACCGTCACGGTAAAAGGAGCCAAAGAGTACTGCGTCGACATTTGAACGGATCGCCCAGGTGAGATCAGTGACTGAACGTGGACTAGTCACTGGGTTTCACTTGAGTAAGAAATCCAAGGGGAACATTTCAGCCATTCAAAAGCTGCCGAAGTGCTAGTGATGCGATTCCGAAATTGAAGTGTGAAGAAAGAACCACGGCTGAGCGCAAGAGCAGGTGGTCTCGTACTGACGAACGAAGACCGCCGAGCACTGCCAATGTTGGCAGCAAAAATTTGTATGAAAACAGTGGATGGAATCAATCGTGAATAACTGCACCAACAGTCCAGCTAGCTCGATGACTGTGCACACTGCGATAAAAACGGGGTAGAGTAGTTTAATAGCTACTGTTGTCAGTGTTAAGCAACACTCTAAGCGGAGACAAAAGCGACATCCACTGGAGAGTGAATAACTGGAAACGAGGGTTCTGGAGCGATGCATTACGCTGTGCCCTGGTTGGTTTGGGTCTGAAAAATGCGGGAGAACATTCCTGCCATCAACTGCAGGGCGGAGGAGATGGTGCTACGGTTGGGGGTATTTTTCGTAATTAGAATGTAGGACCACAACTTCGCTTAAAAGCCCTCAATGCAGAACAATATGAACACAGTTTACAGTATTGTGTTCTGCATACAGTAGAAAAATTTGGGGACGATTATCATGCGTGGTTAACAGTTTGTGAACAATTTCTGAAGTGCAATGTCCTTCCCACAATACCTATCTGATCCCTATGGCTTACTTTTGGAATTAATGAGAGCAGGATTAGGTCCAAAATTCGTAATCTAACAAATTCGTCCTCTTGTTTCGGTTCTTGAGGAAGAATAGGCTGCCATGGAGAGCTCATTGGAAGAGCAAGCTATCTCGCGCAGCGTTGAAGGCTTTCTTATGGTGAAGGATGGTCAGACATCACACATATAAGATTGTTCACTAGTAAGTGTCCAGATACTTTCCATGAGATATTTTCCATATGCCATTGGTAGGTCTGAATTCATCGAAAACAATTGTGCTAACATTGTACGCTTCCTCTGAAACACACGACTTACGTTTCACTTCTACTGAACGTGCATTTGGGGTGCTGACTGGCACGGGTTCGTTGTATACTTTTAGTTCGGTAGACCTGAGAAATCTCTGCAGCATTCTAGTTAGCAATAAGTAACAATCCATACGAATAAAACAGACACGAACAGTTAATTTTAGATAAATATAGCTTTACTCTTTAGAGTAAGCACTGCTCCAAACTTTTATTCAAGTTCAAACAACATAGCAGAAAAAGTCAAGTTCAAACAACATAGCAGAAAAAGTCAAGTTCAAACAACATAGCAGAAAAAGTCAAGTTCAAACAACATAGCAGAAAAAGTCAAGTTCAAACAACATAGCAGAAAAAGTCAAGTTCAAACAACATAGCAGAAAAAGTCAAGTTCAAACAACATAGCAGAAAAAGTCAAGTTCAAACAACATAGCAGAAAAAGTCAAGTTCAAACAACATAGCAGAAAAAGTCAAGTTCAAACAACATAGCAGAAAAAGTCAAGTTCAAACAACATAGCAGAAAAAGTCAAGTTCAAACAACATAGCAGAAAAAGTCAAGTTCAAACAACATAGCAGAAAAAGTCAAGTTCAAACAACATAGCAGAAAAAGTCAAGTTCAAACAACATAGCAGAAAAAGTCAAGTTCAAACAACATAGCAGAAAAAGTCAAGTTCAAAC
This sequence comes from Locusta migratoria, assembly GCA_026315105.1. NCBI lineage: Eukaryota > Metazoa > Arthropoda > Insecta > Orthoptera > Acrididae > Locusta > Locusta migratoria. The sequence continues at coordinate 153,167,629 of CM048750.1, forward strand.
AACATAGCAGAAAAAGTCAAGTTCAAACAACATAGCAGAAAAAGTCAAGTTCAAACAACATAGCAGAAAAAGTCAAGTTCAAACAACATAGCAGAAAAAGTCAAGTTCAAACAACATAGCAGAAAAAGTCAAGTTCAAACAACATAGCAGAAAAAGTCAAGTTTCGAAATCGGAATAGCTACACCTTTCACAGAAAATGGATGCATTTCTCTGTATATCTGCATGTAAACTATGCGTCAGCATTTATTGTGTAGTTTTTAATTTTAGTACTCTACAGAGAAACATTTACATTACTGGTGCCCTTTAAGTAATATATTATTATAAAAGATGGATAGAGGTAATTTTTATAATGTACACTGCTACTCCATTCTGAAGTACGAATGATGGATTATTAAATCAGCTACATCGGAAGAGGAAGCTGACCTTTGGCTGAGGAAACTGCCACGGAAGAGAAACATTCAGGACAATCAAGTAAAACCTTGTTAATTTCCAGAATGTTATTTACTGTCAACGTTTATGAAAATCAGATTTAATGTTGCGAACTCTGCAAGCCTGTGTGTTATCGGAATGACGGTTTGCAATTACTTCGCTACAGTCAAGTTGAAGTTATGCGTTATCCCAGAACTCGCTACCGGTATCCGATAATAGTATCGCTGATAGATATGTTTAGTTAGCTTATACGACTGTACCAAAACCGAATTCAATATTTTTATCAATCTGTCAGTCTAAAGCAATGCGAACAGACGACTTGAGAACAACGGACTTTTTATTACTTTAATTAAAACAACATGTGACACTTCATGCTTTACGTTCCCTGATTATCAAAATTTTGTTGTATCACTAACATGAAAGGGTGGCAAATTTTTTTAGCTTGAAGGGGCAATTGAGTTAAAAATATAGTTCATAGAAATCTCCATGAATGAAGATAACCAAATGGATTTCTTTATGTAGATAATGCAGAAGGTTATACAGGTACATCACATTCAGGTTTAGACATAGGCCGAGGATTTTAATCAAGTAATTATCAGGTATTCTGAGGGCGTTAAAAATGTAGATACACAGACTTTCCATGGGATCCAAGTCAGATGATTTTACAGGCCGGTCGAGTTGTAATAGGGCGAGTGTGTGTAGAAAACCTCTCACTTTCGGCCAGCCAGATGAACTGATGTAACTTTAGAAATAGGGGTTTCAAGAGCATGGTTGTCAGGCAGTTGACGGTTGTAAGGCATCACCAGATCATACAGAACGTAGAAAACAATTTGCTGGTCCAAGTTAGTGTGCTCAATCCATGAACATAAAAACACTCCTAAAACATCAGACACACCCGCAACGTGCACTTGATCTCGCACACATTCCATAATAAATTTTTGTCTTCAGTGCATCTGAATAATTGTCAAAACCTGATTCGTTAAACTACGTTACCTTCCCACAGTCAGCTCCTGTCCACGTTCTGTGATTTAAAGCCCAATGACGACTCACCTGCGTGAGCCATGCTCTCTCACAGGCGCTTCACCCCAAAGATTCTTTGCATGCAGTTCCTGTCCCAATACTCTCTCGCAAACTGATTGCGATGGACCTGCCTGCAGCAACTCCTGTCGCGTTTGGAAGCGATTGTAATTCGCAGGCCGCGCATATCACGTCTCCAGTTACTCAGGCAGGATCTTTCTCCGGGCACAAATCCAACATCGTGTTTCGTGGATAACATCACCATGCGTAGACACCAACAGTCTGCCCCCACAGAAGGAAAAAAAATCCATACAACGAGAGGTAGTGAGTGCACAATACAGATACATCGTATCCAGGTTGTCATTCCCCAATTTTATCCCTTTTCGGCTCTCTAACACGTCCTTACATCCAACCTAGTGTACATGCAATGTCCGCCTGGTAAATGTCTGGCTAATCGCCATGGTCGAGTACGTGACTTGCTAGCGGCAGTATCTTAAGTCTGTGGGTGCGCTGTGGGATGACTGTCCGATGAACATACGTGCAAAACCTCTATTACCTGCTAACTTTACTTAGCACGAGATTCGAATCTAATAATAAGTTTCAAGCTCCAATCAACACTCCTAGTAACTTTCCAGATGGGTTCGGCATGACCCCAGGCGTCACTGCGTATTCGCTAGTTCATTCGTGGAAGTCAGGAATCTCACCCGAATGTTATGAAATTTCTAATGGATGTGCTGTATGGCAACAATGAAGGACAGATTTCAATGAACATCTTTGATTCGACATCAAAGACTTTCACATGCTTGGCGCACCAGACTACACGGCCCTTCCCACGCGGCTTAACGACTTTAATCCCATTATGTAAGCTACAAAAATGGTAGGTTCATCCACATAGGGAACACGTAATTGTGGAACAACATTTTTTCGTGCTATACACAGTAATCGTACCACAAAAGGTCATCTTAACCGTGGGGGCAGTTCCACGAGTAACGGAATGACTTGCAGGAATTTCTTTTGCACTTCAAGGATAATGAAAAGGCCAAGAATCATCATAAAAGCCAATTTCTTTTACTGTATTTCCAACATAAGCAAAGAAAAATTTTAATAATTAAAAGTTTATATCCCATTCATATATTTAATGTGAAAACACTACCTGGTAATGGAATGACAATTTAGAAATACGTATTGTTATCATTTACTATAAAAATTTACGAACTTTATGATATGAAGAGGAATAAATGGGGAAACAAAATTGTATGAAGAAATATGCATCAAACAAGTATTTTAATAACGAAAGAAAAAAATCTCCGGTAACGGAATGACACTTTCACTTGACAATGACTCATTTCATTCTGCATTGCTTACTGGGTGGGGAAAATGGTTTTCATTCCTCTGATCTACTCGTACTATAGGTGCAGCCAGTTTCTGTACAATTTGATTTTTTCTACCCAACATTTATCTTCTTGTGTAGGAAATGTAAATATGTGTCCATCTGCTTCACTGTTACTAAGAACTGAAATTTTCTAACATAAATCACCTGCCCCCACAAAAAATCTTGCTATAAAGATGCAATCTCTCTTTTAAATAAAGCAAATATATTCACTCTACTGATCTAGCAACGCAATGCAGCAAAAATGCTTTAAATATCAAGCCTAATTGGTAGTGACCTTCAACAATGGCCAACATTCTATTTAGTAAATAGGAAGTTGCTTGACAGAATTTACCACCGCATGTTGCGGGTCCTGTACAGGCCTTTCTGGATACGGAAAATGTTCGACTGCTGCCTCGGCCAGCACATTCTCCAGATCTCTCACCAAATGAAAACGTCTGGCCAATGGTGGCCGAGCAACTGGCTCGTCACAATACGCCAGTCACTACTCTTGAACTGTGGTATTGTGTTGAAGCTGTACAACTCTAGTATTAATAAGTTTTTACACTGGAAATCAATCTATTCTGCCGTAAGAGAATTGGTAATACTCTAGCTTCTTTCAGTCACATGGTATTTTCTTTTTATACATTTAATAGATAGTAAAAATTCGATTGTAGCCACTATGGGGTGGTTTCGAGGTACGGAATTACCATACCTGATTCAACTTTCGATCCTGGAGGATGTGTTGGAGAGTGAAATTTTACAGCACACTAATAAGATCAATATTTTTTTTTAGTTCTAAGTTCATCAAAAGCTTCACTAAAATCTGTGAATCCCAGATCATTGCTCCGTTCTCGAGCAGCACCATTCTGAACCAGTCTAATGCGCCATGGCCACTTCCAGTGTGAATCCCAGATCATTGCTCCGTTCTCGAGCAGCACCATTCTGAACCAGTCTAATGCGCCGTGGCCACTTCCAATGTTCACACAAGCCGGCCGTGGTGGCCGAGGAGACTGAGGCGCTCCAGTCACGGTCTGCACGGCCACAACGGTCGGGGGTTCGAATCCCCCCTCGGGCATGGATATTTGTGCCGTCCTTAGTCTTAGTTAGTTCATAATTAGTTTGTAAGTTTAGGGACTGATGACCCCGTAGTTAAGTCCCATAGACTTTACAAACATTTGAACATTTTTTTTGTTCATACAAAACAGACTTATTCAGTCTATAATTAGTACTGGGACTTGGTTGCATGGCGTTTGAGCGTAATCTGCAGCTGGTAATCGTGCACACCTCTGCCAGTAATTCCCTCTAGACACTTTTTTCCTGTGCTGTCTTCCAAATTCTGAACACTTTCGTAATTCTTCGGTACTGGCGCATAATGCAAGCACAGTGGGGAGGAAATGGTATACTGCTACAAGCAGCTATATTTTTGAAAACTGACAACTCGGCACTTCACTTCGTCTACACTGTTTGAACTGACAGTGGGTAAAGCGTGCTAGCTGGCAGAGCAGGTGGGGCGCTATTTCGGACAGGTGAGGGGCGATAGCCGCGGACAGGTGCGTGCGCGGCGCCCGTATGGCAGCTTCCGGTGACATCAGTGGTAGCAGGCAGGAGGCCCCATTTTGGGACAGCCGTGGCCGGCCAAGACGCGCCCTTCCTGCTCCTCGCTGCTCCTGTCTAACGTTTAAGTCGTTACCCTGCAACCGCCACTTAACGGCGGCTCAATGGAGACAAGTTTGCTTGAGACGGACAAGCCTCTCTCCACGCATCAGCATGGTTCTAGGTAGCATCGATTATGCGAAACCCAGCTTGCCCTTCTCTCTCATGACATCTTGGAAGCGATGGATTTTCGAATGGCGTTAGACACGGTACCGCATTACAGTCGGTTAACAAAAGGTACGAGCTTAAGGAATGGGTACCCAAATATGTCAGTGGCTTGAAGATTACTTAAGTAATAGGACCCAGTAAGTTGTCCTCGACGGCGAGTGTTCATCGTCGGTGGTACTCCATGATACGACCGCTATGATTTTATGTCTATATAAATGATATGACTGACAGTGTGTTGCAATCTGCGGCTGTCTGCTGACGATGCTGTGGTGTACAGGAAGGTGTCATTGAATGACTATTAGGATGCAGGGTGACTTGGACCAAATTTCTAGGTGGTATAAGGAATGTCAACTACTGTTAAATGTAGAAAAATATAAGTTGATACAAATGAGTAGAGAAACAATCCCGTAGTTCGAATACAGCATTAGTAGTGTGCTGCTTGACAGAGGCGCGACAAATATCTAGGCGTTATGAAATATATGAAATAGAATGAGCCTACGACAGTCGTGGGGAATGCGGATGGTCGACTTCGATTTATTGGGAGATTTCTGGGAAGAAGTGATTCGTCTGTAAAGGAGACCCCAAATAAAACACTTGTACGACCCCGTCTTCAATATTGCTCAGGTGTTTGGGATCCTGACCAGATCGGTTTAAATCAAGACATAGAAGCAATTCAAAGGCGGACTCCTAGGATTGTTACTGGTCGTTTCAATAAGTGCATGTTACTGAGGGAGTCGATGGAGGGAAGGCGACTTTCTTTTCGAGAAGCACTGGTGAAGAAAATTAGTGGGCCAGAATCTGAGGCGTGCTGCAGAACTATTCTACATTTCGCGTAAAGACCACGAGGATAAGATCAGAGAGATTAGAGCTCTTACAGATGCATACAAGCAAGTAACTAGTAGTGGTACTGAGTACCCTCCTCAACACGCACCTTTGGGTGGATTGCGGAGTATGTATGTAGAACATTTTCGGAAGGGGGAAGGAAGCGAGGGAAAGCAGACATCTAAGAGGATAATCAAGTGGAGAGAAGATGGAAGATATGGACAGAGTGGCGTGAGTAGATGGACAAAATGTTCAAATGTTTGTATAGCTTATGGGACTTACACTTACCTACGGGGTCATCAGTCCCTAAACTTACAAACTACTGACGAACTAGCTAACACTAAGTTCGGCACAAATATCCATGCCCGAGGGGGGATTCGAACCCCCGACCGTAGTGGCCGTGCAGACCATGAGTAGATGGACAGAGCAGTAATGAGGAGAGACGAATAAAAACTGGAATTTATATATAACCAGGCCCAACACTGTGTGACAGGAAGTAAAAACACCGGGAAACGCTGGGCACTGCAGCGAGTGAACAATAAAAGCTGAAAGGGTGGCTTTTAGTTATTTTAGTTACGACGAGCATCCAGAAATTAAATTTCACTATTTTAAGGCAAAAACAACGTAGTTACACGAAAAATGTTTTGGCAACAAAGTTTGATATATTTTTCGACATAATCACAGAAACAGTAGAGGCCTTTGTCATTTGATGGGTCCAAGTTCTATATTCCTGTGACGCAGAAGTCAGCCGCAAGCGAATGAAACTATCGAGTGACTGTCGTCGTAAGCTCGTCGTAGTTTTCAAAACGCTGGCCAGAAGAGAGGAATTTCTTAAGGTGCAAGAACAGATGTAAATCACTGGGAGCAAGAACAGGATTGTACACTGGCTCAAACAGGTCCCAACCCAATTTCTGCATATCTACGTCTACAACCATACTCCGCAAGCCACCCGACGGTGTGTGGCGGAGGGTACCTTCAGTACCACTATAGATTTTCCTTCCTATTCCAGTCACGTTCGCGGAAAGGATTGTCGGTATGCCTCTGTGTGGGCTCCAATCTCTCTGATTTTATCCTCACGATCTCTTCGCGAGAAATACGTAGGAGGGAGCAATATACTGCTAGACTCCTCAGTAAAGGTAAGTTCTCGAATCTTCGACAAAAGCCCGTACCGAGCGACAGAGCGTCTCTCCTGCAGAGTCTTCCACTGGAGTTTAGCGATCATCTCCGTAACGCTTTCACGATTACCGAATGATCCTGTAACGAAGCGCGCTGCTCTCCGTTGGATCTTCTCCACTTCCTCTATCAATCCCACCTGGTACGGATCCCACACACCGGTGAGCAGTATTCAAGCTGTGGGCGAACAAGTGTACTGTAACCTACTTCCTTTGTTTTCGGACTGCATTTCCTTAGTATTCTTCCAATGAATCTAAGTCTGGCATCTGCTTTACCGACGATTGATTTTATATGGTCGTTCCATTTTAAATCCCTCCTAACAGTTGCTGTACGCCGACCGTATGGGGACGTGCAGTGTCATACAGCAACACACTTGCAGTAAGCACTCCACGCCTCTCTGAACGTCATGTCGCAGATTCCGCACTGTTTCACATTAAGGTCAGCGTTCACTGTTCACCTCTGGACAGGAAGTCAATGAGCAGATTCCCCTTCCTGTCCCAGAACTTGCACACCACTTTCTGCACCAACACAATCTGAATTTCGTTTCGACGGGAAAACCACAGTGATGCCATTAAACTGCTGCTTGGTTTCCAGGGTAAAGTGAGAAATGCACGTATCATGTCCCGTGACGATAGTGTCCAAGAACTCTTCGGCGTCGCCTTCATACCGCTGCAGAAATGTGTGCAGTTTCGCGTTGGGCTCGGGTGTTAGGTTTTCCGCCACCCACCTGACACTCATTTCCATGAACAGCAGGTGCTTAGTGCCAGTTCATACTACAAGGAGCACGATGTATGGGGAAAACAGCAGCTAAGCTCGATAATCGTGAAGCGACGGTTCACCGGGATGCGTTGCCGCATCAGCTCAATCACGTGATACTGATGAGAGACGGTCAGCCAATGCGATCTTCACAAAGGGCACTCTAACGACTTCTGGAGAAAGCGTATAACAGCGAGGCACCGCCTGTTTGCTCACGATATTTTGTCCGCAGACCTGACGAAGCTGACAAATTTCGATTGGCGCTAGTTAACGTACATTGCGGAACCTAATTACTGACCGAACATGGCAGGCGGCGAAAGAGACGACATTCCGGGATACTGCTGCCGCGATATTTGCACCAGGAGGCCGAATTATCACATAGATCAAATGCGCATGTGCCGTTTTCTCATCTAAATACGTCTACTTTACTGCATACAACACCGGAAACTTACTTTCTGGATGCGTCATTCACTTCTGCGACGAACTACGTTAAAGGCAAATCAAATTTAGACGTTTATTGCGATAGTTAGCAAAATCCTAAAAATTTCACAGCTAGGCTCACCTCATCGAGATTTACAAAACGATGTTAAGCGTCATCTGAACATAATAATCTCCAATAAGACAATAAAAGGCGATCAATATTTTGCTGTGAATAAAGAAAAGAATCGATGTGGCCTTTTACAAAACAAGAAGAAACTTTAAAAACCAAGTGTTTTGTTAATTTGAACATGTAATAAGATATTCTAATCCCACAGTACGTTTAGAGAGAAATATTAAAGTGTCACAATGGAAAGAAGAAAAGCAACAGTTAAAAGCTTCAAATGCAGTGAACTTACTTTCAAGACACCTGATAGAATTAAATAAGTAAGATAAGTTTCTAATTTTGAACTAAAAGAAAATTGTACCACAATTTGATGTATATAATGGTGCCCGTAGATAGACTGGGTCAACAATTATCTAAAAGGTTTCGAGTTTCTCAAGTCACTCTGACTTATAATCACATAAAAGGTATGATTACTTAAACCCATGCTCAACGTTTTAGTGGAAGGAAGAAAGCTTAGGGTTTAACGTCCCATCGACAGTTTGGTCTTTAGAGACGCAGCAAACGCTCGGAGTTTTGGGCAAGGACGGGGAAGGAAATCGGCCGTGCCCTTTGAAAGGAACCATCCCAGCATTTGCCTGGGGTGATTTAGGAAAATCACGGAAAACCTAAATCTGGATGGCCGGGGTGGATCTGAACCACCGCCCTTCCGAATACGAGTCTAGTGCGTATCATTTTAGTGCGTAGTCAGTTAAGTTTAAAGACTGAATCCATAATTTTGACGTTCATCGCTCCTTTCATGCACGTAAAGGGAAACTGACACAAAAGAAGGACAAGGGGAAGACAGCTACACGCCATTGATGCAGAACAGGGTATTGGGATTATAAACGTACGTGATACGAGGAATCCGTAAAGCACAAGCTGTAAGTGATAATTCCCAGAAGGTGGACAGATTTAGGTTATAAATTTTACTATGGGCATAGGTACTTTTGTAGAGTTTTTAACAAAGGTACCCTTCTTGATGACTTGTTTTCGAATTCTTTACGTACTGGCCGCGACTATCGAGATCGCGTACACCAGAAAATAATTTAACCTTCATACGCCAGCGCGGGCGGTGAGGTGACCGCTTTCATACAATTTCTCGCAGCAGTAACAAGGAAAGTACTTGGACTCGAACAAACACATATACACCAAAATCGTCTGAGAGATAATGTAAAGGTCCCTTATTGCTCAGTGATACTCCTGCATCTGCAAAATTCTGCAGTCGTCCGTTAGAGGCCTTTGCGTGTGACTTGCCACATTGCTCTTTGACCCGTCGGTTCGCCAGTAGGAACGGTGCAGCGTGCCTCCGAAGTTGCGTTTTGTTGTATTTGTGTGGTGAAGCGTTAGATGGGGGCGACGATTGCTAATCAATCCTGATAATGTATTGCGATTAGTTGAGATGAAGTTACGAAGAACCCTTATTCGTTAAGATGGTATTAGTGTAGAAGATGAATCATTTGCATGCTTTCTCGTATCTGTTATGGTACAGAAATATGAGCAAAAGTTAGATACTGTTGTTACAAACTCATAATAAAGATAATAGGGATGATAATGAACAACTCATTGCTAGCGGTAGTGCTACGATAAGTGCGGGAAGAGGCGATGGAAGAAGTGGCAGTGAATACCAACAGTCTTCCGAAAAGAAGGTTAAAGTTGCAGCTATCATCACGACTTTTGATGACAATTCGCTAGAGAACATGTACGATGATTATTACGTAAGTTATAGTTAAGATATCTGCATTACGTATGGCGTCTACAAGTACATCTACAGTGCTATCTAGAGCATGATTGCCAAGTTTTGCATAACATCGACACCCACCACCACACTGAGGTGTACGTAGAGATACTGTAAGCAAACGTTCATACAGATATGTTTGTTCGAGCCCATGTACTTTCCTTGTACGTCCACAAACGGGTAAGGTGGTGGGATGTTCATATATTCTGTAGTTGGTACAACTAGAGCATATATGGTCATCCCACCGCCTGCTTACCTTTATGGAGTTAGTTGGGCGAGAAATTGTATGAAAGCGGTCACCTCACCGCCCGCGCGAGCGCATGAAGTTTCATTTGAAACTGTTACAATCTAACGAAAATATTCTATTCAAAAGGTTCAAATGTTTGTATAGCGTATAGGACTTAAGTACGGCGTCATCAGTTCCTAAACTTACAAACTACTTATGACCTAGCTAACACTAAGGACGGCACAAATATCCATGCCCGATGGGGGATTCGAACCCCCGACCCTAGTGACCGTGCAGACCGTGACTGGCGCGCCGCAGTCCCCTCGGCCACCGCGGCCGGCAAGGTTTCTATTAATCCATGGTATTTCAATAGTGACACACACAGTCAAATGACAAGTAAAAACGAAATAGAAGGAAATGAGTGTGGCAACAGATGATAGAGTGAAGCAAGTAGGCAGCAGACTGGCAGCAGCAGTGGCCAAGGACGAGGCTGCATGTCCGTGGCCCATGACGTCCCCCGCCAACAGGTAGCCAGGCAGCTGACGCCGGCTCCTTTTTCATACTTGTGCCGTCTGCAGTCGGCTACGTCCAGCGAGCCAACTTCAGGCCAGGAACACGAAATATCACACACGTCTTACCACATCTTACATCAAGCAGAATGTCACGCTAATTTTAACGAACGAGGAAAAATTCAAGGAAATGTTCTTGCGGCAGACACACTAATGGCTTAGAAATACAGCTTACAGACTGCCTTGTCACATACGAAAGGTCGTTCGTTTTGACATGGAAACATCTGCATTGCGGTGTCGCAGGCTTCTTATTATAAACACTGAAATATAGTGGTATAAAAGTGTCACTGTCAGCACGAAAGGAATTACTCCAACTATCAAATCCATTAGCAGAAAAAATAGTCAAAACCGTGCGACTATCACTTTAACTACAATGTTTAGAAAGTTTCCACTGCATATACGGTGAGAAAAAAAATCACCTTTTATAGGTTATTCGTACTTCTGAGTCTTCCTTGCCACAAGGACAATCAGCATATAATTGGGCGAATAAAAACAGTACTTAAATTATTTACGTTTGAGTGATGAAGGCTTAACGTAACTCACATGTAATAAACTGTTATAATTTTTCTTGAACTGCAGAAGAGCCACAAAACGAACACCCTGCAGTATCTGCACATAGCTAGATAGAGTATTGTAGAAAAACGACAGCTCCTAAGAGCTCCTAAACTGGCAACTGCTTTAGTGCATGGAATGTGTAAATTTGTGGAAGGATACAAAACGGAATAGAGAGTCTATGACGAAATGTGGAACACTAAAGCAAGAGAAAATAGCCTCTCTGTAAGCCTCTGTAACAGCTCCAAATTTTCTTTGTGGTCCTTAATGAAACGTACGAGCAGGAGAATCTTTCTACCATCACGTTCAAACACTGGCCCTCTACATTTCAATACTTTTTCTCGTATTTAGTCTTCCATCCAACACTCCCCGAAATATTTCCATGACATGATCGAACCTAGCAGTAACAAACCAAACAGCACGCCTCTGAATGTCTTGCGTCTTTCCTGAAATCGATCTCGCGATACCAACAGTATACGAAAAAGGGTCGCGCGATTCCTTTACACGTGAACCACATTTTACCGAAACCCCCAAGGAACCTAAGTCGACCATTCACCTTCCCACAACTGTCCTTACCCGCTCGTTCCACGTCATATCGCTCTGCAACTTTACGCCTGGACATTTAATCGAAGCAACTGTGTCACGCAGATCAGCACAAATACTGCATTGTGACATCATGGGATTGTTTTTCCTACTAATCTACACTAGCTTAGGTTTTTCCAAATTTAGAGGTAACACTATAACCTTTTTCTAAATCGTCTTACCCTACCGTCGCTCAACGATTACACTTGACCACACACTACAGCATCAATCAGCAAACACAGGCAGATTGATATTGTCTATCGGATCATTTATGTAGATAGAATATACTAGCGGTCCTAACACGCTGACCAGAGGTACTTCTGACAATAGGTCTCCGATCAGAAGTTTCTGTCGAGGACAACATACTGCGTCCTGTTACTTTAGAAATCTTTGAACTTATCACTTATCTGGGATTATGTTACACATGCTCGAGGGCCTTAGTTAGCTTTTACTGCGGAACCGCGTCAAAAATCGTTTACGAAATCAAGAAATATGCGCCAGCCGCGGTAGCCGAGGGGACTGAGGCGCTCCAGTCACGGTCTGCACGGCCACTACAGTCGGAGGTTCGAATCCCCCCTCGGGCATGGATATTTGTGCCGTCCTTAGTCTTACCTTGATCATAAGTAGTTTGTAAGCTTAGGGACTGATGACCCCGTAGTTAAGTCCCATGAGTTCTACAATCATTTGAACATTTGAAGGAATATGCACCATATGACTGTTACCCTTCATCCATGTATCGCAATGAGTGTAAGGAAGCCCGAGCTTAGTTTTACACGACAATTGCTTTCTTAAGCGGTGCCGATACGTGAACTTGAAAGAAGCTTTCCGTCTTCAGTAAATTTATTGTATTCGTAAGAAAAGTATTTTCAAAAATTCTGTAGCAAAGTGATTAATAATATTGGTCTGAAATCATGGGGGTCCGTTCTTTTCCCTTTCTTATTAACAAGAGTCGGCTGCTATTTTTTCTAGTCATTTGGGACTTCCCAATACACCAAAGATCGCGATAAATGAAACGTAAATAAAAAGCCAAGGCCGCAGAGTGCGCTCTGTAAAACCGAATTGGGATTCCATCCGGATCTGGCGCCAGTTTCTCTACACCAGGGATATTTCTTCCACTCTGGAGTCTGTGCAATTATCCAACGAGCCTTCTATGTGAAAGATTTGTTAAACTTGAAATTTCAGAACATTAGCTTCCTTTTCGCTGTTCACTATCGATAACCCAGACATCAACGAGTGACGGACGGAGGCCTTCGGCCCGCTGTTGCAAAGGTCGCGCTTCTGTCTTTTTACAAACGAACGAATCTGTAACTTTTGCCTGCCTATATTTACTACTTTCTCTCTTCAGATAATGAAACTGTCATTGCTTCTTAAAAATTATCCAAATATTAAACTACAATGGCACTTTCTCATCTTTAATCCACTTACTCGTCACATACTTCTCCAGCAGTTTTTTTACAATTCATTTCAACTTGGTCCACAATTACTCTACGTCCTTCGTACTGGAACTAAACGATGACAATTCATTGTCTAAAGTGTGACATTAACAAATGCTTACCAGATGTTTCTAGAAAAACAATCTCCTAGCCTTCTTGACGTGTTTACTAACTTTGGTAACCATTGTTGTCATGAAATCATGATCACTAACCCGTATCTCCACATTGATACGGCTGATGTATGTACATATGTCGAAAACTTTCGTATTATCCGTGTGCTGGATATTTAGCTACTCAAAGCACCTTTTCGGTAAACTTGTTAATAATTGTTCACAAGACTAATTGTTATGCCATCTGAAGAAAAACCATAAACGTTCCCGCTTAGTCTATAGGTTAACGTCACCCCCAACTAATACTGCATGGTCCATATGTATTTGTAGCTGCCACCCAAACCTTCAGATGTCACATCGGTACCAAACGTTGTATATCGATCGAGTATCAGCCTAAACATCTATATAATTCGTGCTTTGTGCTGCCATCCAGAAGAACGCGCGTGAACTATAATAAGTAACACCGGACCTAGGGAGAAGAGGAAAAGCATAACTGTGAGAGCTTATCACGTTGCGCTACTCTGGGCTAGTTGGTAGAGCGTTAGTTCGTCGAACAGAGGGTCGTGGGTTCAAGGCCCGCCTAAAGCCTTTTTAACTGCAGTACGTTGAAAATTATTAAAGGGGAGTGTCTATAACGTTCCACGGGTTCATTTCGCAAAACAGCACTGTCAGCTGCAGCAGTAGCGTGCGAACTGGACAACTACGTCAGCACCACTTGATGATGTGGGCAAACACACGGCACTCAAGCCGCAACACGCACATCCGCTGAACACCGGTGCTTGCTATCTAGCAGTCATTATTATTATTATTATTATATTATTATTATTATTACTACTACTACTTTAATACTTCCGCATGTATGGTGTAACTTACTTTCTTTCTACGAATATACTCAACAGGTTTACTACTTTCAAATAAAACGAAGCAGAAGCAAACTGCCGATTACACAGTGCTATGAAATCCGAACAGTCTTTTACAGTTCAGGAACATGTTGTCCCATGCAACACTGCGTACGTTTGTCGACGTACAACAATTTGCGACGTCATACAGAAGGGGGAAAAATTGCGCCACCAGGGTTTGAACCTAGGACCTTCGTAACGACAAACATTCGCTCTATCAACTACCCCAGTTCATCGCGGCAGACCTCTACAGGTAAGCTTATCCTGTGCTCCGTAGGACAGGTGTTACATATAACCGTTTACGCACGTTTTCCTGGACGGCAGCACGTAACACGAATTATATAGAAGTTTCGGTTGATACTCTATCGATATACAACGTTTGGTACCGATCTGAGTGACATCTGAAGGTCTGGGTGTGAGTGTAGACTTATTTTGAATGACTAAAACGATGACAGTGGAACCGGTCGGTCGGTAAAAATACCCAGCATTAACTTTATTTCTCCCGTAGCTATTACGCGCGTCCCGATGACGTCACTGTCACAGCTCTACAACCTCTCTGGAGATGTTTTCTTTGACTGCAATGAACACAGCACCCTCCAATTTTGCGAAATCCTATGACAAGAACAATAACTTGGCCAAAAAATCTCAGTTAACCAGAGGTATCAATATTGTTGAAACTGCCGCAGAATGTAAGCCACAAAACGTATTACTACATCTTTTGCGATGATCTTACGTTTCTAAAATAAGTGTGTAACAAACGGGTAACGTGGTGAATGTCCAACGATCGACAGCTAGCGCAGCACAAAATGTCGCGAGAGCATTTGGACCACAGTACCTGTCAAAGTGAATATTTCCCCCTGATCAATTTCGGGCAGAATACGAGTCCTAAGTGTGATACTACAAACCAGCTAAATCGTGGCGATCTACATCCTACCGCTCCCGTTAAGAAAATCAGTTCCAAGTATCCACAGTTGAAGACTTGCAGGCTGTCCTTTGGGATATCAATGGTGCTATACAGGAGTGCGTCAGGAGATAGGGTAAATTGGCTACTGCTACAAACATGATAAAGCGATCGAACGTAACAACCATGGCTACTGAGATGTCTAGAATACATTACCTACGATCTGAAATTTTAGGTCTGAGCCAACTGCATACAAATGGTATTGGTGCCTTTCGATACTCTCGCGTTTTGCTCTCACAAACATCGACTGTGGTGTCAGACGTTACAGTAATGTCATTTTTAATGTATTTAATGACAGTCTCTTATCACATGGCGTCAAATCTGGACAGCTTCTGGATATGAATTCTCATCTTCAAATGGCTGAAGGCAGGAGAAATTCCGCACAAAGCGAGACTGCCTTTTTATGTTAATAATATTGAAGTATAACCCTTAGAGATACAAAGTGAATGACTCGCGGACCACCAAGAAACTAACTGAAGGACAGAAGATTATGTTGCTTTCACGTATGAAAATATTTGTTTGCGAATTGTTAATTACGAGTTGATGTGGAATGAAGATGTGATATATGTATTTAACGCAAATGAGTGTTCTAGGCGTCATGGCCTATCGTAAATTTCGAAAGATCGTACACTTCCAAATTTACTGTATTATATCGGAGCATGGTTTCACAACGACACATATTGGTATTTTGTTCCGGTTTACAACACACAGTCTGCAAACCGCAGTTAGTATGGCGCTACAGAACAGTGGCAACTCAAACGTGATTATCATAAACCAAATTTCAGATACACATGGTACAAGAGCTAGGTTTACCATCTAATTAAAAATGTTCAAATATTTGTATATCTACGGGACCTAACTACTGTTGTTATCAGTCCCTACGCTTACAAACTACTTTAACCTAATTATTTGATACAACTAATTTACCGTCAGTAGCATCCACTTATGGAAAAGTGCTGTGATTATATTGTATCACGTATTTAACAGTTTTGTGTAATTTAATGTACGGTGAAAGACAGAAATTCTACGTTAGAAAGTTAGAAATACGTCGATATTTACCGTATATTAGCTCAGAAAGATATGTAAATTCCAGGGTTATAGCTATAAAAAATGAAGCACTGAATGGACATGAAGAAAAATTGTAGCAGTTACTGACTCAGATGGACTGCAAAAGAAGTGAGAAAAATCTCTTTACGTAGTAGTAGTAGTAGTAGTAGTAGTACAGTAGCAGTAGTAGTAGTAGCAGCAGCAGCAGCAGCAGCAGCGAAGTATGGTGAAATTTAAGCTAATACTTCTAAGGAAAATAATGGCGAATGGTTATTGAACTTTTCTCTGTTGGAATAAAAATGTAGCGATTTTCATTAGAGGATATGTAAGCCATACGGTGATGGACAGTTAAGAAGCTATCTAAACCACGAGGGTCTGCCTAAATGACAAATATAACATCGCGAATGTTATGCTAGGAACCCACTGCAGGAAGTCTCCTCGGCGAAGTACGTTTTACGCTATCAGAGTGACCTCGCCGCCTGCTGCTGGGCGCCGCGGTGTTGGCAGCCCTGCAGAACCTCGTGGCTGGCGACGCACGCCTAGCCGGCACACGTCACTTCAAAATGGCTTCCGTCCAACAAGAACCGGCTCGGCGAGAGGTCGAGGAGAGAACGGCTGCGTCCAAGATACCTGCACTATCGAGCCGTCGCAGCCACGACGCGATCGCTTCGCAGCTGCAGATAACGCTTATCAGCGAGAACCAGACGCACCTCTTAAGCAGGTGAATCTGGCATTTGTCGCAAGATTTAAACTTTCCACTGTCGTACAACTTCTGCGACTTACGCCATCGTGAACAAAAATTATTTGTCAACGAAGCAGTTTTCACAATGATGAGAAGCATTACTTCCATTTCGTATAAAAAAAAGTGGGGGGTTGGGTGGGTGGGGGGGGGGGGGGGCGCAGCATTTACGGTAGAACGGGTATAAGGTAATAACTTTCTTTTTAATAGGAATGACAAAAGTAAATTTTTATGTAATAGCTACACCTCGCAAAAGAATTACAGTAAACTAAAAGTGGGAATCTTAATAAAATCATGTACTATTTTTAGTTCGCCACCGTACATTGCGGGAAGAACAGGTAACCTATTATTCCTGACCTTCGAGAAGTAAATCAGCGAGATACAAACGATTTGGGAATTAATTCTCATTTTAAGTCATGTCAATTACTTTTATTACTATAATCCGTAGCTGTCTTATATTGTGTGCCGAAGATTGTCCGTGCGCCTCCGTATGAACACCAGTCTCTATGTTGTTCACATTTTTTTGTAACGTATATCTAGGAGGAATAAAGTGGCTGATTCTTCTAAGAAAGTACGATCTTGGTCGTTGCTGTGACAGAACGCTTCTGTTTCACGGCCTGCCCATGATTTAACTTCGCATTTCCGGCATGCTTTCGCACTTGATAATCCCAAAACGAAATGGGCGTCTCCTCTTTGTATGTTCTCTAGTTCCTCTATCACATCTGCGACGCATTCCACACTGACGAGCAATTTTTAATCTGCTTGTATTGTTAATGATCTACACTTACTGAGGACACTTCCATTTAATCTCAGTCTGGTATGCTCACAAATTATTTATTGAATTTAATGTTCCGCAATCGTGTAACCACACAACGAAGGAACTATCATTGTTTAGTCTGTTGTTGATGTTAAGAGTAGGTAACGAACCTTGCACGAAAAGTCGACCCTCTGCAGGTATTTCTGAATTTCCTTACAATACTTTAGCGTTGGGACTTTTTTTTCCAGCGGCAAACTCACGAACTACGTCACTTCCATATACTGTGAACCGTAATGGGCCTTGAATACTCTCTTGACGTCCTCTTGAAATTAATTCTGAAGATTTTTCTCTGATGAGAATGGCATGCTATGTTCTGTCTTCTCTCTTCATTCACGCACCTGATCTTGTATTCCGAACGCTCGTATTTTGTTCCGTGGGGAACTGTATCATACACATTTCGGAAGGCAAAAACCAAGACATCTGAAGCTCGGTCCAGGTATCTACGGCTTTCTAGGCTTCAAGGACGAACAGAGCGAGCTGCGTTTCACAACATCGTTTTCAACGCCCTTGCTGATTCATAGAGAAATTTCTTCCGATAAAGAATTACGTCTTAAGGGACACTACCCTCAAAAATTATTTAATACAGACGAAATGAGCCAACTTCTTATCGCGGTTTTTGTGTAGAAAGAATAATATCGCAGCCGTATAATTCTTGGTATATTACAGGTAGTATTGTGTCATACGAACTACTCACAACCCGGCCAGTTGCTAAGGTTGATGAGATACTGTCCGTGACGACCTGGAGAACTAATTGTAGAGAGTAGTTGCATCAGTGACCAACAGACCTATCACAAATAGGTTCGCTTCCGATATGAGTCTGCACGATAGTCAATTTGATGTAAATAACGAAATTAAAACATATGTCCTAATGTCAATATAGGTTTAAAGAAGCGGACTACAATCTATACTCGCACAATTTACGATACGAAGAACGTCAATATTCAGTTACCAAAGCTGTTTTTATTTAAGTTTAAAATATTTGCAGCAGTCCCCCTTTTACGCTTCTGTTACCCGTTGTGCTTTCTGCAAAGAGCGTCCTTAGGAAATTTAATTGTAACTAGTGCTCAGATTTATGAACTACGTAACACATTGTGATCAACAGAGCGCTGCTGCTATGTCGTCAAGAACAGACATGCGAGTTCATACTTTCACATGGTCCGTGCAGTTGGCAATTTTCTTAGTTAGGGCCCCAACACAAAATTGCACTAGATAACAGCACAGTTCGCGCTGCTCTTACACAGGCGCTTTACGTAACACGCCCCACGCGGCGATACGGAACTTGCCACCCACTATATATCAGCTTTCCCTGTGAGGACCGCAACAGCTCTTCCTAAAAGCTGCCGTGGTATCTGAGTAACCCATACTTCCAAACACTAACCATCTCACAACAAATATAATCAAAATATCAAAATCTTATTAATTAAATTCTTTAAAAAGAACGGTCGATCTTCATGAACACGAATCGACTATTCGCCTGAAAAGGCTCAGGGGAACATTAAGAATCTAAAAAATTTTCAACGATTGGATCGTACACCCCCTCCAAATTTGAGTATATGCATGAAGTCAGATTGTGCTAAGAACAGGATTAGTTAAGGAAGCAACCTTCACAACATTGAGGAGTGAGCATCAAATAGAAACTAACCAAACTGCTTCAGGTTCAAGGTAAATTTTTCTGTTCAAAGGTGTGTTAAGCTTATGCGACTTAACTGCGGGGTCTTAAGTCCCTAAACTTACAAACTAACTTATACTAAAGACCGCACAAACATCCATGCCCGAGGGACGATTCGAACCGACGGGGAACGGCCTCGCGCATCGGAGCATAGCGTCTCAATGCGCTCGGCTACTCCGGCGCGGCCAGGTTTTAGGTAAATTTTTTGTATCAAATATACTGCTTTGTCTACTAGTGTACTTCATATTACATATTTACATAGATTAAAAAGTGATTAAGACTTTTCATTCAACGCAGAGATTTACCTTATTGCCTTTCCAAAATGTTATAATAGTTTAAAACATTACTTAAAATATTGAGCTAACTGCCCGGAGAAAAAACTTGTTACTGCGTGTGTAAGTTATTCTTAAAAATACGTATTTCTGTAAACGAGCTTTATATTAATTTTGGCATTCCTGGTACAAATGTGCACTGAAGTCTTGAAAGAGTGGTAAGCACAGAAACGTGACAGCGTATCTGTACACAAGATATAAAAGGGAGGTACATTGGCAGAACTGTTGTGTGTACAGATTATGTATGGCCGCATGAGGGAATTACGACTTTTTCAACGCGGAATGGAGCTAGACGCACGAGACACTATTTCGGATGTCATTAGGGAATTCAATACTGCGATATCAGAAAAACGCAGGGGGCAACAGCCTGCACGTGATGACGGAGAACGGCGGCGTTTGCCTAGACTTGTCGCTACAGGCAGAGAGCATCTCCGCGTGGAATACCCACAGAAATCAGTGGTGGGGCGCACGCCGAACGTGTCCGCTGAACACTGGCGTGAATGGGTGAAGGTAGCAGGCGACCTAATCGAGTAACTCCGCTGAAAGCCCATTTTCTTTTAGTATCTCACATAACATACCATACCGGTTGGACCCCACACAACCAGAAAACATTAGTAACTTAGTCTCGCTTTCGGTAACTAAGAGCTGACGATAGACTTGGGAGTGTGGCGCAGACTCCATGGAGCCGTGTTGTTAACTAGGCACTGTGCAGCTGTGGTGGCTCCATATTGGCGTGCACTGTTTTTACTTGGAATGGACCATGTCCTTTGGTCCGGATGAAACGATTGTTGACGGAAATGGTTATGTTCGGCTAGTTTGAGACCATCTGCAGCATGGACTTTGTTTCCAAACAATGACGGAATTTTATGATTAACAATGAGCCATGTTGTCCAGACCCGATTTCCACTAAAATCAGAACAAAAACTTTGCCTATTATGATAGCGACCTAACTATCCTGCAGGACAGACACCATGACCTCCCAAAGATTTTTAATTAAAAACAGGCCGGTACCGAAATTTTCCAAGCACAAGTTAACGTGATCTGGGTCGCCAACGTGGTATCGCCACTGAGAACGTGTGCTGCTCTTATTGTGAGTGGCTTTAATGCCACCGCGACCAGCCTTGATGCTGCCGCTATTGATATGCTGAAGTTACGAGCCGATTTTTCATATGCTTAGCAGTCCGCCAAAAATCGTGTTATTTTAGTTCAATTTTTACATAGTTATGTTAATCAGTTGTAACATCGGAGAACTTTTTATATTTATGACAGTGGATGATAAGAAGTCTTTGCCATTAATAAATTCAATAATCCAGACGTGCCCACAGGGGGCATTCAAATTTCTGGGGGGCGGAGGGAGGTGGCGAAAAAATGAGTACTTTTGGCCAGTTGGGGAGGGGGGGGCCTTTGTAAAACAATTTACGAAACGTAAAATAAGATATATTTAATTTTAATATTAAATGGAAAAACCCTTTTTATTAGGTAATAAATTTCGAATCCAGTACCTAATTTTTCGGGTGGTGAGGCAACACTGCAGTCTTTTATTTATTTTTTTAATGAGCCCCCGGAACCAAAGCCTGGCTGCGCCACTGGTTGTGTTTCCCTGTTAAGTTGCGAAAAATCACGGTCCGATAATCCCATGTGATGGAACACCACACCACAAAAACCCTGGATGAGTTGAAACGGAGAATTCGGGATGAAATTCACAGTATCCCAGCTGAGATGTTGCAGTGGTCAATGAGGACTCTCCACAGCAGATTTCACGAATGTACAAGGTTCTTACAGAACGCCACTATTTGAAGGACATATATTACGTCAATGTTCCGTAAATAGCAAAGTTGTAAGATTTCAATTACTATGAAACAAATTTATTTTCTTCATCCCTTCTATTTTTATCGTATTGTGGACATGCCGTTTTTCTGTGTCAGCCCGCACATTCGTTCACCTCTCCCCCCCCCCCCCCCTGGGACCCATCGTGTAACGAACAGCGGTGCTGAGGCTGAGCGAGCACGTGTTCAGTCAGGTTGCAGGACACGGCAGGGCTGCGCCTGCCCCAGTTCCCGCTGGTGCTGCGCTGCGCTAGTTTAGTGGCGCCGCGGGGGAGGACAGCGCTGCTGCTGCGTGGACCGGTTGCGACACGCCAATAAAACCAGCAGGATTCCTCCGCGGAATTCCCCGTGCCCTCCAGCCACCTACATTCACTGCCGGCGCCGTTAACCAGGAAGCCGCCAGCGCAGCCTCTGCCTAGGGCCACGTCACACGACGGGCTGTCCGATATATAAATAAGCATCGAACCCCAAGTAATAAAACGTTCTCATGCCGTCTGTAAGTGGTCCAAAAGCTAGGCAGCAAGCAGAACAAACACTGAGAACTCTGCGAGTCTAGTAATCCTCCATTTAGGCGACTGTATTTTCTTTATGCAGTACTCTTGATACAAGTGCCCGTACAAAGACAACCAATGAAAGAAAAATCCTCTCTTAGGATTTCCCGACAATCTCACATCTCGTTAAATGTCGTGGTAAATATCGTCATTTAACGCAGGAAGTTCCATTTCCACTGGGGAAAAATTCCGATAAAAACAGCACGCTATGTTTCTACAGTATACAATAAGCTTCCTGATTGAATTAAAAAAACAGATTACAATGGTGCAACATTCAGGCTACATCTTTGCATCTTATTTGGATTTAACGTCTCTTAACTGTTAATTTGTTACAGAAAGAAAGGTCGATGCACGAAACATTCAATAACTACTACTACTGCAGTCCTATCTTACGCAAAAGGTCTTAAAGAGAATCTAAGAAAATTCCAGAAGCCTGACGAAAGCCTTTATCCGTTGGCTATCAGTCTGGGGTGGCGATAGAAGACAGCAAATGGTAAGCTGATATTTCAAATGTCTCGTTTAAAAAAATCTTTCTCGCAGGAGAATCGTACAAACATACCAGCGTTTGAACATAGCACAGTATCCCGAATAGGAAGCACAGTAATAGACATCCCTGGTGTAGGGAAGCAGCTGAGTGAGTTGAAAACGTGACTCAATCCCAAGTCGGTTTTATAAAGTGTGTATTCTGCAACATTCCCCCTTAACTACGTTTGCATTTATCATGAATCTGTTTCAGCGCAAAGTCCCAAGCAACTGGAAAACAGCACAGTAGACTCCTATTGAGGAGAAATGAAGAATGAACCTGCACAATTGCTGACCAATATCATTTGCAGCACAATTCTTGAACATATATTCAATTCGAATATAATAAATGAGCTGAAGCCTGAAAAGCTAAGCATCAGCACGGCCTTAGAAAGCATCGCCCGTGTGAAACTCACCATGCACGTTTCTCACATATCATGAAAACCATGGATGAAGCATAACAGGCGGACTGTACATATTACATGATAACGGAAAAGCTTTGGACACGGTGCCGCACAGCACAATGCTAACGAAGGCACGAGCACATAGAATTTTTCCCCAGATACGTGAATCGCTCAAAGACTTCGTAAGTAACAGATCCCAGTACTCTGTACTCCACGGCGAGTATTAACCAAAGTCTAGGGCACCGTCAATAGTGACGCAACCAAGTGTGATACGTCCGCTTTATTACTGTCTACACAAAATAATGAACTCACGGACAGGGTGAGTAGCAAGCTGCCTATGTTTGCTGCTATACTGTGATGTACGGGAAGCCGTTAATTTTGAGTGACTAACAATATACGAACTCACAGAAAGCTTCTAGTTTGTGTGATGAACGACAGCAAGGTAGTACTTAGAACAATTCCAAAACGTCAGAGTACAGCATTAGTATCGAATCGATTAAATATCTAGGCGAAAAGTTGCAGAGTGGTTTGAAGTGAAACGAGCATGTAAAGGTAGTTATGGGGAAGGGTAGTCGTCTTCTGTTTGTTAGGAGAGTTGAAAATATGTTGTTTATCTGTAAAGGAGACCGCATATAGAACACTAGGGAGTACCATTTTTGGGTACTGCTGAAGTGTTTGGGATCCCCGTCAGATGGGAGAACTAATTCAGAGGCGGGCTAGATAAGTTACTAGTAGTTGCGAACAAAATGTGTTACAATGATAGTTTGGGATCAAATGGGAATCCCTGGAGCGAAGACGTAGTATTTTTTTCCCTTCAGAGAAAAGCTACTAAGGAAATCTAGAGAGTAGCAATAAAGGTCGCTGCAGAATCATACAAAGAAGGGCAGCTCCTTTTTTTGTATTATCGCGACATAGGGGAAAGAAGAGTCTCGGAAATGATGCGTGAGTTGGCCTGAAAATCATTAAAAGATGGGCGCTGTTCGTTGTGGCGAGATTTGCGAAAATTCTTTCACAAACTGTACCTTACGAATGCGAACATATTTTATTAGCACCAATCTACATAGGAAGACATGATCATCTTAAAGTAATAGAAATCAGACCGAAAACGGAAATATTTCGGTGTTCATTTTTCCCGCGGGCTATTACAGAATGGAAATTTAGAGAATCATAAAAGCGGTTCGATGAACCCACTACCATGAACTTTAATATTATTTGCAGAATTTTCATGTAGATGTAAATGTAGACTCCCGACGCTAACGTTTATTTCTCGTAAGAAGCACAAAGATGAATTTAGGGCTGATACGAAGGCATATAAACGATCGGTTTTCTCTGGCTCCACTGGTAGTGATAGTAGGTTCCCTCCCCTATACACCGAAGGATAGATTGCGGAGCGTATGTGTAGAAGTAGAAATAAAACAAAGATGATCAATTAGCTGTTGTTTAGTGCAAAGGAACCATACTGTCATTTAAAGAAGTAACGCTCCCGTATGATGGCGAGTGAGGGTTTGAACCGGGCACCTCCGAAGTACAGACGACGCGCAACAGAGCTGCGCTACCTTGATCCATACAGAATGCCAAGGCCCTCACCAGCACGCGATAACCAGCGCCGCGCGACACACACACACACACACACACACACACACACACACACACACAGAGAAAGAGAGAGAGAGAGCGCTAATAGGGAAACATTGCAAAACAGGCATTGTGCATGGTCTGTGAGGACGATCCTCTACCTAGTCAGTGTATTTACGAGAACATCGTTCTTTACAACTGTTTCCGCAATATCCCCTCCGCCGTTTCTAAATACAACTTTCGTGCCAAATGAGTAGGGTTTGTTT
The DNA here is from genome assembly GCA_026315105.1 of Locusta migratoria. Taxonomy (NCBI): domain Eukaryota; kingdom Metazoa; phylum Arthropoda; class Insecta; order Orthoptera; family Acrididae; genus Locusta; species Locusta migratoria. The sequence goes on from CM048750.1 coordinate 153,192,417, forward strand.
CTACGCTGTATCAAACTATAGAACGGTTTTAAAGGAAGGGTTAAGTCTGTACAAGCGACTATGTAAGTATGGCGTGCTTTACTTCAGACACATTGATCAAGATGATAAACTGCATTTGCATTCGGGATGATGGCTAATCAAATTGTCGTTTCTCTGACTAGGTCAGAGGATATTTCCTTTAAGAAGAACAGGACTACTTTCCTTAACCAGCACTTTTCCTAACTGTATTTGTGGACGATCTCGTCGTCAACGATCTATTAAACTCCGATCTCCCTCTGAAGAGAATCATTAACAGTACAGCATTATGGGGCCAATTAATTGAAAAATCCTTGAGAACACATCGGAAATCATACTTCACTATAAGTGACTCCATACCTACACGACTTGAGTTGACTCCTAGCGGTCTCACAACCAACAGTATTTGCCTATCTTGCGGCGACATGTTCACACAGTAATGGTCTGAACGAAGACAATGCGAGTGCTTTCTGACCCAGGTATCTGGCCAGAAGTAGTGGAGAGTACATGCAGTGTCACAGCCTGCATTTCCTCCTCTCCTGTTCCAGTCATATCTGGCAGTCTGTCTCTACGTGAGCTCCAGTTTCACTATATATGGCCACTGCGGGAGTCGTAATTTAAGAAGTACGTTTGCTTTTAGACTGTCGGTCCTCTGAATTTTGGAAGATTCTGCAAGATGCACATCCTCAACACATCGTATTTAGATGACACTCAAAATAATTAAACATACCCTTACTTGATCTTTAATCTTCTCTAAATACTTTCTTCTCTTTCTTTTACCTTCTCTAAATACTCAAGCGTCAGTTTAACTTTGTAACGGTTCCAGGCTTTCGAACTATTTATAAGAATTGGTCGAACGTTGGTCTTTTTAGAAACATTTATGCGCGAAATATTTATTTATCAAAATTACGACCTTCAGACTCTTAACTAACGAGACTTTTGTAATGGGTCAACCTTATAACTCTGAGACTGAATGAGGAACATTTAATAGCCTAACAATACTCTGCGTAACAGAAGTGAAGCATCCTGAAGACACGATCGAATATGAAACACCATCTGTGTACCTGTAAACTATTTAGAGTGACGGTACTCTGCCAGGTATTATGATCAAGAAATCGTTCCTGTTTTACAATTTACCCTCGTCGCGTATGTAACAGGTATTGACCGTCAGATTTTGAGTGATCACTGAAGAACAGGGATATGGCTGACGTCAGAACATTCACCCGTTGGCAACTAATATTCACTAGCGACAACTTCTGACGATGCTCCTGTATGTCTCCATTTGGGCAGAATCGTGCAGTATCCAGTTTTGTGATAAATAACAGTGGACTTTTGTGAGGCTCAGGGACACTTTACGAGTAACTTATTACGCGACAGGTATTCTCATCAACCGACGACAGGAACAGAGTACCGCCATATTGTGACGAGCACATCGTATATTTAACACCTGCGCTTGACACCTGACAATGACGACGCATCAGTACGTGATTACCATCTTGTCTCTTCGTGTGCACCTCCCGTGCAACAGTCTAGTTATGGAAATTTTTCAACAAGCCAATGCTAGTTTGTGAGATTCGAGGTACTCACGTGACTAACGATATTACCAGATAGTCTTATTGTCATCAATTTTCTCATCACTACGAACGGGAGACGCCTGATTAATGTGTAACATTTAACAAACGTATGACAACAGTATTAAGAATCAATGTGGTGAAGACTCTGGTGAGATAAAGGACGAAAAATAGTGTGGTTAGACAGAAGATGAGATAGAACGAAGAAAAACAAAAAGGGATGAGGAAGGCACTGAGAGTTTATAATGTGACAGATACTGGCTGGTTCCTTCTTGGACATCAGCAGTTACACTTTCGGATTCTTCCAGTAATGACAGGTCGAGCATCTGCCAACATTGCGGCTACATTCATGTTTTCGTTCCACCTTACAGCACTGTAGCAATTACAGATAACCTGGCAAGCACTTCCAGCTACTGGGATAATATTTGTATAGTAACCGTGGACATTAAACATATCATAAAATTTGAAATGCGAGTTCTAGAAATAACGGATCTCCCAAACCTTCCCCCCGTTTTGACCTATGGTGTCACGGGGGAGGGGACAAAAAATCGTAACAACATTACGAAACACAAAAAGAACTCATGAAACTTACCATTATGCACAAGGAAATTTTCCCTCGCCACAGTACTCTGCCGAGCTGTTGCCATTAGAAACTACCAAAGTTTCAAGTGATAAAAGTTTTTTAAAACTAAATCACTATATTCCGCAGGTGTATATGTGACAGTAAATTCATCGGTTTGTATTGTAAAACTTAGTGGCAAATTCGTAACAAAAGAAAAATCCCTACTGCATACATCACGCTGACGCCTGGGGCCAAAGCCGATGGGTAGTATCCCGTGCTTCAGTTTACTCTCAGACATCTGTTACGAATCATGCTGCCCTCTTTGTCATACTGAGAGGGTCGAAGTTGACGATACTTGTTCATCTGTTGGCAACTAATATTCACTAGCGACAACTTCTGACGATGGCCATATTAGCTTGCGGTGCGGCGCTACTCCTGTGTGTCGTTATTACTGTTGTGTGTTTAAAGAGAACTAAAATGGTGGGTTATCATTCCATTGGTGTGTGTGTGTGGGGGGGGGGGGGGGTAGGAGTAGCGTATACCAACACCGCCCACTAAGGGATTACATTTCCATGCCTATCTCTTATCTTGCTTTCGCGCCTTGAAAATTATTTATTTACCTGTCGAAATATACTAAATAACGAATACGTCAATGGGCTGCTTTCCTGGAAGTTGGTTGTACATATACTATGGGGGAAACCTTAAGGTTGTGAGATGATCGAGCGAGAAGTGAAACTGCCTTTTCAACTATTTAGGAGCATCACATTTATATACCAGGTGATCAATAAGTCAGTATACATTGGAAAACAATCACGGAAAAATGTAGATAGAGGGGGTAAAATTGACACGCTAGGAATGACATGTGGTTTTATTATTATTATTTTTTAAGTTCAAAAAAGATCTCTTGCGCGCGTCGTTTGGTGATGATCGTGTGCTCAGCCGCCACTTTCATCATGCTTGGCCTTCCAGGTCCCCAGACCTCCGTCCGTGCGACTATTGGCTTTGGGGTTACCTGAAGTCGCAAGTGTATCGTGAACGACCGACATCTCTAGGGATGCTGAAAGACAACATCCGTCGCCAATGCCTCGCCATAATTCCGGACATGCTTTACAGTGCTGTTCACTACATTATTCCTCGACTACAGCTATTGTTGAGGAATGATGGTGAACATATTGAGCATTTTTTGTAAAGAACATCACCTTTGCTTTGTCTTAATTTGTTATGCTAATTATTGCTTTTCTGATCAGATGAAGCGCCATCTGTCGGACTTTTTTGAACTTTCGTTTTTTCTTTGCTTCTAATAAAACCCAATGTCATTCCAAGCATGTGTGTCAATTTTTACCCCTCTATCTACATTCATTCCGTGATTTATTAATTTTTCAAATTTACACTGACTTTTTGACCACCCGGTATATTGAGATGCGGCTGCTATCCAATTCGAAGTACATTTCGTAATTAGTTTCCACCGATGTCACCTCCCTAGATGCACACGGCAGTTTGTCTGCAGACAGACAGCTGCAAGTGGCCCGATTGTCCCGAGGTACGCCTTTGCGTCTATGACACCGAACACCTGCCTCCCCCCTCCCCAAACTTCTACATCTACATACATACTCCGCAATTCACCGTAAGGTGCGTGGCGGAGGCTACACTGTACCACTACTAGGCATTTCGTTTCCTATTCCACTCCCAAATTGAACGAGGAAAAAAAAATGCCTATATGCCTCCGTACGAGCCCTAATTTCTCTTATCTTCTCATTGTGATCATTACACGAAATGTAAGTAGGCGGCAGCAAGATCGTACTACACTCAGCTTCAAATTCCGGCCCGCTAAATTTACTTAACAGAAATTAACGAAAAGAACGTCGTCTTTCTTCCAGCGATCCCCAATTGAGTTGCCGGAGTATTTCTGTGACACTCGCGCATTGGTCGAACCTACCGTTAACAAATCTAGCTGCTCGTCTCTTAACTACTTCCATGTCTTCCTTTAAACTGATCTGCTGCGGGTCCCAAATACTTGAGCAATACTCAAGACGTGGTCGTACAAGCGTTTTATACGCGGTCTCCTTTACGGGTGAAGTACATCTTCCCAAAATTCTCCCAATAAACCGAAGGCGGCTGTCCGCCTTATTCACAACTGTCCTTACATGTTCGTTCCATTTCATATCGCTCTGCAATGTTTCGCCTAGATATTTGAATGACGCGACAGCATCAAGAAGCTCACTACTAATGCTGTATTCGAACATTATAGGATTGTTTTTCCTACTCATGCGCATCACCTTACATTTTTCTACATTGAGGCTAGCTGCTATTAGTCTCACCAACTAGAAGTTCTGTCTAAGTCATCCTGTATGCTATTACAGTCAGCCAAAGACGACACCGTCCCATACACCACAGCATCATCAGCAAACAGCCGGAAACTACAAGGAGTGCCGTGCCGTCTGCTCTGGCGCTGGCAGCGGCCGGCTGCTGGGGCCGACTAGCCGGCAGCCACGCGGCGTGGGCGGCTGCCCCCTCCCCTCAGGAGGCACGCCCTCGCGGGGGCGGGGCCGCTCGTCTCCAGCATGGCATCGCCAGCAGGCTGCGCATGGCGTCACTCAAACAATCCCTGCTCACTAGCCGCTGGACAAACTTCTGAACCGTATTTCCAGTCCTTTCAGTTTTCATGTATGTGCTAGCGCAGCACTAGGAAAATATTCGCGGTCTACAATTTTTACCAGCTCCAAACTGCTTAATTATAAAGCACGTAGTTTCGAAGTTTTATAGGTACTCGCATCAACCACCACGCCAAGTGACAACTTAATGTATGGGAACTAAAGCGTCAATACGGCAAAATATGTTTCATGCATTGGTACTTTTGAGGACGCTTAACTCCCCTTTCCCTGGTATCGTTGACAGGATTTCCCCAATCTCGATTAATATCTTTTTTTTTTTAATGCAAAGTTCTGCGATAACTGAGGGGAAAACAAAGTGTTCACTAACATCAGGTACGAGGTACTCTATGCACTGGGTCACAAGTCCAGCTTAGGAGTGGTTGACTTAATATTCACAACTGCCGTGTGGAAAGTTTAGGTCGGTAAAGCCCTTTCTATACGAGACCTGCAACACACACAAGGAAGTCGCTGTCAGCTGCAGCGCCCCTTGCGATAGACCGTCTAACTACAAAGAAGCATTCAAATGTACGCGTTTGTTGAGTCGCCTGCTTCACGGGTCTACTTCGTTTGTTGTAAACTTACAGCAAATGAATCGCCACGTTAACATCACTTTTTGAAACACTATGATATGTTGTGATGATTAAAACATTTGTGTTTTAGACTGCCACTGTGAAACTGTATTTGTTTTCGTGCAGTTCATGCGTAACTACGTCGCTCACATGTGTTAACGTACTCATTATAAAATGCGATTACATACTTCCAGCCCCTGCGGTTTGAGGCGCCTATGTATATGATGAACAAGCTCAGGTGTCTATACGTAGACCTTTCACTTTGATAAAACTTCAAATAATGCTCACCAAAAACAAATATTTCATCTGTTAACTACAGCGTGTTTAACAAAAAATAGCAAATATTTTAGCAGATGGTAATAAAGACGATTTGCAGTTAAAATTTCATATAATGTGTGTCCAATTTTTATAGGGTACAGAGGTAGAGCTCTTGGTATGTACAACAAACTGATTTGGATGTTTTGACTGATTCTTTTGTCGGTTCTTGGTAGACCACCATATTGACTTCTATTTAAACAACCGGTTTCCGACATAGTTTAAAGTCTAAATATGTCCTAGTAAGCAGAAAACCTGGTGACTAAGTGGAAATGAACGTGTAAAAGATATACAAAATTCTACTTTGAAGTCAGTCTGATGATGTAATACCGAGAACTGACGGATGAATCCGTGAAAATTTCTTGATTTACATTTGCTGTACGTTTGTTTGGATTTCATATTAAAGCTATATATTTGTATTCAAATTTTTAATGCAATTCCTCTATAGTATCACATCCTAAAATACATACGACTGAGTCGAAAAACTACGTTACTCTGAGCAGGAGACAAGTACACATTCTCAAACAAATTCCCGACTTGGCTTCGTTTGACAGCCGAGTTCCCCATTCGATCGTCTGCGCATGCGCGAAGCACTTCCATATGCGTGAGAATAGGATCCATCCTATACCGTCTACTAGCGATCGTATGCGCGCATCTTGTGCAAGGGGACGTGTACACTGTACGCGGACGTGACTGGTGCATCATGGGTAATCTCGCAAGCTCACTTCCTGTGTAGAAAGAGCTTAAATCAGGTCCGCTCAAGGTGCATGCACCGGCGCATCGCACAGTGCAGAGTGCAGAAGACGGCTGCGCTGTGTTGACGACGGTGCAAACCCCCCCACTCCTCGGCTTTGCGCTGCTTCTCTCTTTCCTTACGCTCACGCCGCCTGTCTCTACCTTTTCAAAACTTTTACCCTGTTTCTTCTTCATTGCCAAATACTTATGTACACTAGGCGGAGAGCTTAGTCTGGTGGAACACGATTACCGATACAAAAGAGATTAAATGATAGTAATAATTGTAATGATAATTTTAAATTTGGTTTCAACACAAATTTATCTCTTCTATGTTCTGTTCTTTTTATTTTCAATTATGCTACTAAGATCTGGAACAAGAGATCGGCTGTCAGCAACTCTGAGAGCATTTTGTTTTAATTACTATTAGAAATATTTACACGCAAACTAGTTTTCGTACAAGACAAAACAGAAAAATACCTTTCACATACACATGTGGAGCCAGACATAGAAATAATCTTCGCGGAGTCTCTGTGTAACTTGGGAAATTCTTCCTTCGACAAATTCTGGTAGAACTGGAGCAAACCTTTTGTGTTGCAAAACAAATCCTTTCGGCAAATCAATCAGATCGAAGTGTATAAGTCTGGAGGCGCACTTTCAATATCCATCGATAAGGGTTTCACAAAAACAGCGTACAGAGTCGGCCTCACCCAGCAAGCCGAGTTGAGGCGAAGTATGCCGAGTTGAACCGATGCACTGTGCAAACACTCACTGCACCTCGCTTTGCACGCGTCCGGTTTTCCGTGTTTGTGCGGTCCTGGCTTAAATCTTTACGCCTCCTATGTCGTCATCTACGGACATCTGGCTAAGCTTAGACGCACTCAAGATGATTTAGTTCGGAAAGGGGATCTTGAAAAATGTCGAAAATAGTAGTTACTTGCGGTAAAACGTAAATTACCCGAAATTTTAACTTGGGTAAGTATCGGTTTAGGTTGCGGCTTCAGAGTATAATATTTTGTATGTATACTTTTTCCCTATGGCAAGCTGAAGCTCCTCAGACGGTTGTTGTTGGGACCAGTGGCCACGCGCAGTGCCGTGATTGGGGCGCTGGCTGCCACCTGTGGCGGGCGCATGCTAATGCCAATGGGCTAACGCCGGCAGCCGCCTGCGGCCGCGGCCAGCGGTGCGTGCCACCTGGGCTCTCTGGCTCTCTCGCCTCGGCCACACGCACCGCCGCAATTAACAGCCGGCGTCATGCGCCGACGCACCGCGCCTCGCCAAGATTTCAATCTCTGCCCGCCACCTGCGCGCCACAGCTCGCTAATAAACTCCACTGCTGCCACACACAAGTGCATTCAACTTTCTCATTACAACAAAGGGATAATGTAGACAAAAATTCCATCTACACCATCGCTATTTGCTAAAATTTTTGAAAAGGCTGTTTAATAAAGATTAGGGATCATTTCAGTTCCCATTACTTGCGGTCAAATGTACTGTGTGCTTATTTCTCTGCAGCGCTGAAAATGAACTACAAGCTGCTTTATTTACTATCAGAACAGTATAACAAAAGACAGTTCTACAAGATAAGCAGTCTATTTTGCTTATTTTCATAAAAAACCAAACAGTCAACAATCCGAAGATTCGTTTGAACACCACAGTGCTTTACTAAGCAGGGTCCTATTTGGAGGTGCTATGCCGTTGCCTTCCTCCGACCTTCGAACTGACTTACACAGCCAGTTATGGGGGGACCCACAGTTTAACGTGGGTTCCGAACCACGGTGCTACTCGGTATTTTTTACATTAGCAATACTGCCAGAGGTGAAAGAAGTGGAAAGTGGCAGATAAAAATCCTAGTACCTGGCGGGGATCGAACCCGCGACCTTTGTACTGTGCAACCGAGGCGCACTATGTGGTGAAAACTCGCGAACCTTTTGTGGACCCCTATTCTGAAGTCACGGAATTCTCACATTGGCTTCTCAATACATGTTTTCTTTAATGTCGTTTGTTGTTAACACTATTCACAAGAATTATTCGCTTGCACTCAGTTAATAATAGCGGGAAATCCAACTACACCACATTGCCCCTTCTGCGGAAATGCATTCTGCCTCATCAGTTTTCAAGAAGCTGCCACAAAAATTCAAAAATCTTATTAGTACTCGTCGTACTTTCAAACTAAACTAAAGAGTTTCCACATGGCTCACTTTCTATTCTGTCTAATTTCTCAAAAATTTTAAAAGTAAGCTAATTTTTGTGTTCCGTTGCTTTACTCTTTTGTTGCAATTTTATACACTGAATCGTTTCATGACCATGGCGACAATTTAGACCAGTGGAACATGATAAATATAAATAAATCTGCATACAATCCGCGGCGGTTCCTGGAGTGACGTCGTTGGTCCCGTCGTTTCTAAATTTTGACAGACTTATATTGTTCGCTTCTTTGACTTTTATTCCTTTCATAACACGCCTGCGTGTAACGGCTCCGAATCCAAACGAGCCTTCTTTCACGTAATAGTCTCTTACAAATGTTTTCTTCAGACACCGAAGGAAGCTTCCGACACAAGTGCACTAGTATATATTATAAAAAGCTCAAAATAACTTCGTTTTCTGCACAAGGAATGGGAAGAGGGGGAATCGATGGATGTATGAACACCACGGCTTAAATTAGAGGAATTGCTGGAATGTTTTATACCTTGTCAACAAAGAGATCTCACAATTGGGGTCCTACAAATAGCGCCTTTGACTTTCACAGCATTTTGACAGAACCGTTATCAACGTCGCAACGCTCTGAAGACTTCTTAGATTAACTGCTCACCAGCACGAATTTTAATTAAGGGCTGTAGAAATGATGCTACTGCTGTTACGTGGTAATAATTTTAGTTTTGTGAAACATTCGTCGAGGTGACTTTCAGAAACGCTGGCGCGTTTCATACGGGAAAATCAGTCATGCTGTAGACTGAATACACACAGCTTTTAATTTAATTGTACCCGGTTTACACATTCTCTCAAACAATTATACAACGAATTATCTCACGCATCACGATCTAAATCATATGTGCGCAACCAAGGCTCACAGCCGACTGTTTCAGATTCGACCAATTAGAGTTGCCGTTGTTTTTGGCAATTACCAGGTGAACTGTTAGTATGAGAGCAGGGTTCTTGTTAACAGCAGCGGGTTGACAGGCCCGGCACTTACGTGAGAACGTAGGAAAACTTCCAGCTATATCGATTTCTGGAGGGTGGAACAATTTCAATGTATTTCTAGAACAATATTCTCCACTGACACTAAAAGGAAGAAGTAAGCCGCAATAAGAACCCTCAGAATTATTGAGGTCCTGGGTCATCACCAAGTCTATGAGGGCAGGTACGAATATTGCCCAACTAATAGGTGGTTGTGGTTGCAATGTTATTAGTTCGACTTTTAGTAATCAAAATGTTGAAAAATGACAAACCTACAAACCTACGTTTAAAGCTTTTTGTCTTCTCTAAAGACTGTTTCACAGTGACTGACGTACACTCAAACTGGCTGGGATAAACAACAGGGAGCGAAATGTTACCAATCTCAGTACGGTTGTAAAAGTGTAAGGACATGAAAGGGAACCTGTAGTTGAGACGCGGGGGGGGGGGGGGGTGCAGCTTGTTCCCGACTGTATTCAATTGTGTATTGGAACGCTTTGAAGGGAACCAAACAAATTTAGAAAGTGAATTGATCACGGAGCGCTTTCAATATAGAAGTTAAATGAGTTGTAAGAATACATTAACGCAATGGATAATTTCTGCTGAGACAATTATCTTTGGAAATGAGACATTGGAAGGAGAAGTGTTTTGATATATGGGCAACAAAATAATCTACGATTGCCGAAGCAGATTGGAAACAACAACATTCGAACAGAACGTAGTCTTCTCCAGAAGTGAAACATGGGCGAAAAGCAGTTCAAACAAGATTGGAGTGGAAGGCTTTTGAAAGATGGGTGGATTGGGAAACAGAGGTAATGAATTAAATTGACGAAAAAATCTCGAAAAACTGGAGTAAAAGACTACTGATGGGATGTATCACGCCGCATAAAAAATCGTCATTTCGGTATTAGAATAAAATGGAGAAACGGAGTGGGGTGGTGGGGTTGTATAGACACACCAACTGGTGAATACAACGAGCAGATTGAAAGCAACGTCGGCTGTGGGACGTACGCTAGACATGGGCAGCGCGTCCACGTGTTCGTGACCTTGCGAGGCCGCCGGCGCCTCCAACGGTCGCCGCGTATTCTCATGCAGATGGCCGGCCTCACCGCGGTTGCTGCTCAAGTGCGGACGCCCTGCTAATGCCTGCACCGTTTAGCGACTGGCGCCCCTCCACTGAGTACTGTTTCTTTCTAGATGGACTTCTCTTTGCACAGCCATTGTTTATCAATTCCAGTACTTTCGTACCATAGTGAATACTCAACCTCAACAACAACAACAACAACAGACTTTAACGCCTGTCGTCAAAGCAGGACAGCTTTCAGTAAAACTAGACTCCCAAATTAACGCTATAGGCACATATCACGAAATATCTTCTGATTCACAACATTTCCCGATACATTCTGGGATGAAATTCCTACTTTATCCGTAACATAAATCGTGTTGGATCTCTGTATAGAATACTTCAAGTGATGAGTAATCAAACATTCTTTGTTGAATTTCATGTAGACTTGGTTTAATATTTTACCCAAAAGTCATAACTGATATTATTCTCGAGTTTTCAGCCAAATCAGTCATATAGAGATATTTTGACTCTTCAGCTGGCCATCTTCAGACGAGTGGGTTGCTACACAAACTTGTCGAAACGCTGCCTCCTCACTCGACTTGAAACCGATGAAAAACCGAGAAGAAAATCATGAATTCAGATATCATTTCCATGAATAAGGCAGACGTCTCAATGTACAGAAGTTGTTAAATTTACACCTTTTACTGCACTCCGTTATAGCAGATGCTATAACAGTGGATACATAATTCAAAAGAATAAGCAACCAACGTTGCAATTAGAATTTTTTTTATTAAATCTAAGTACCCGTTTCATTCGTTGTGCATCATCACGTAGCAGCAATAAAGAAAATATTACACCTCAAGCACGTGAACCTAGCGGTTGGCATATATAGAAACGGCTATGAAAGTGACTAAATTCAGAAAGTAGGAACTTACTTGGATAAAATGCTAAGATGTACGATGCATAGTAGATGCACACAAGCATCAGCTGATTTTGAGGATCGAAGCAGCTTTCCACTGGTGCTTGAAATGAGAAGCAAGGCCCCATGCCTTCAGCATTTAACACAAGGAAGTTTCAAATGTTTAAATTTACTGTTCGTTGGCATTACTACATCTGCTTGCTTTGTCAACAAACTTGAACTTTTAATATACTCCTTTTGGCTCCAGTATCATGATGCAGTAAGCGCACGAAATGGCGTAATTGCCCTCAATAAAAGAACTACAAACTGTGAGACTGTTCAGCAATTTGATTTACTATTTTGTCTATTTCTGTACTGTACAAACTGATCTCATAGCCGACCGCCGTGACGATTAGTTCCCTTACGGTACCAATAAAACAGGCATCACCCTCGGAATGTGGCACATTTTCATGATTTGGATCGAGCTATTTTACTGCTGTTATTTGCTCTTTGTGTAGTACTGAACATCGCACACTGTAGATGCAACTTCAGATGCATTATTTCCTCTTTCCACAACAGCATTTCGCCTATATTAGAAACGTGCGAATAGCAGCTTTACTTTCGAACCCATGGCTAATGAAGTAAATTTCCAGAAAAATTTCCGTGAAAGAGCACTTCGCTGCTACAAGATCAGAACAATGCATGCACTAGCCCGGCACAATGCTCTCATTCAAATCAGGTTAGTAACACCAAGGTGTACTTTGCATGATTATGCTCTATCTCTGGCAACCATTAAAAATTTATTACTGTCGTATTTCTCTTCTGAAATATATTGAATAAACAGAATGAACCTGCAAACAGTCATGCTACACTGTTTACGTCTTTTCTCGTCACATAACTGAAGTTACCATTGTTGGGTTCGCACTTTGATGGGTCATCTATGAGTATTTTAGTAAGTGGGTGACCCTTGTGAGGATCTACTTGACTTCAATTAGTCTGATATCCTAAAGTCCAGAAGGCTCGATGGTCTAGCACTATCCTAGCTCCATTATTGTAAAATAAACTTGGCTTAGTTTGGATACACACTAAACAATCCACTCCCATCTACTGTTACAGCGCTGAGTCAAGCACTGGATACAGAGGTGGTCCAGAACTTCCTATTGTTTTATAGGATCTCTTGTTCATGGTTTGTTAAAACAGCAAATGTGATGTAACAGACTTTCAAAGAAGCTGTCACAATGTCTCGAGTGCAGAAAGTGACTTTGCAGCATTGCTGGAGAAAATTTTGCTAACTGCATATCCTACAGTGAATTTAACACCACATACTAATGAGCATCTGTAGTTTTGGATGTTGCGAAAACTGTAACCAACAGCAATTCTTTGGCTTTACAGAATGCATTCAAAGGGATAAAATGAACCACTCAAACAGGAGCCATCATTCGAGATTTTGTAAACCCTCAATAGTACACAATCTTGAAAGAGTGAACAAGATGCCGAACCTGAAGAAAAGGAGGAAATCTGCTGGCAGAAGCTGCAGAGCCACTAAATAAATTCTTCACATTTGCTGGATGTAATGCTAATGATAAGCATCTTAACTTATAAACAACAACAATCTTGGGGGATCTAAGGGTGTTTTATTGTTTAACTAAAATACTGTTTAGTGTATCTATGGTTATTTATCATAATGATTCTGCTAACGAAAATTTTATTGCAAAACAGCAGTTACAGCTGTCTGTTGAATGCCTCGCCTTTACAAACAGTAATCAGCAATGGACTGATCATACTACTAATGTACTGCTTTTACAAATTAGCACTTTACCTGAAATTCAGTATTTGCCTCCAAGTTACTATATTTTCAACAGTTGTTTTGCTTAATGTTTAAACATTGCTATACAAAGTCTCAGGTGAAACAAATTGTTAGCTTTCCATCTGAGAGGGGGATGAAAGTAGCAATGGCGCCTCCATATTTGTAACTCGGGTGAGGCCGTAAACATCAGAAAACTGCCTTCTTGAGTCAACAAAGATTGTTCTGGAATGATTTTCCACATTCAGTAAGAACTAAGAAATGCTATTCCACGATATTGGTCTCCTGCAGTCTACGAAATAGGAAAGTATGATTTAAATGTGTATCATCATGTTTTCAGGAAGGCACTCTGAGAAATTATAACTGATGAGATATTCTTAGACTCACAAGCAATCTTCCAAAAATGTTCTTCACTATATACAGGGTGAAGCAAAATTTATGCACTTGGGCTTTGCAGTACAATTCCTCACACAGCAATAAGAGAGAGAGAGAGAGAGAGAGATAGAGAGACTGATCAGGTGACAGGAACCCTACAACCTCTCAGATTGTCAACAGGCCTGATGTGCCCTAGGCCATAGGAATAAAACCACCTTCACAGGTACAATCTAAAACTAGATCAGCCATTTGGCATTGCCTGTTAGCGCCAGAGGCAGTGTGTCAGTTTAAGATTTTGTCAAAAAGTGGGCAAATTTGAGAAGTGCAGATGGGCACCACTGGTTGTGGGATGGATCCTCACATTGGATCATGTGGCCATGGAACAGTCAAGTATGTATAATAAGAAGATAACTTTTTCATATATTTACTACATCCAGTGACTATGGTTCCACCCACAAACCACAAAGGATTGTGGGAATTAAATCATCTAAGACTGGTAACAGAGAGATACACATTAAAAATGATAAACTTGTCAGTTGCTCTTACACATAAAAATACTGTTTCCAAAGTTGCACTGACAGGCAAATGTTTATTATGAAGTCCAACCTAACATGCAAATACCATCCATCACCCCATTAGTGAGAGCAATTAGGACCAGTAGCTATGAAGTGTATACGTCTGTGTTATTAAAAACCAAGATTGCAGGAAACAGGAGAAATAAAGAGATGCTGTTGCTCAGGCAAGTAGTGGAAAACATGCTACAATTCCAATGGACAATGATGCCACCTGTTATCTTTGCTTAATTTCTGTCAGAACATTGTGAAAGGAACATTATTTCTGCACCTCCTATGGCTATTTAGAACACTGTATGTGTATTAAATAAAAACGAACTATAATAAGCTGACTGTACCAATTAATATTTTAAAATGAGTTTGGAAGTAAAATGACCTTGTAATATTTTTATTATGAAAACGATCAATAAAGTTCACACAAATTTTACAGTGTATTTTGTAAGGTGACTGGTTTCAATTTTTCTACAGATCATCAAGAGAAACAGTCTGATGATCTGTCAAAAGATTGAAACCGGTCACCATAAAAATAAAAGTAAATTTGTTGCAAACTTTGCTTTTAAAAAAAATTGAGACTTATTGATGAGGTCTGCTGCAGAAAGTATGATGGGGAAGAATAACATTGCCAAAGGGTGCAGAGTCAGAGTGGCTGTAACATATCATCATGCATGAAAGATGTGGAAGATTATTTTTCCTTGACTCCTTAGTATGCCAACCAGTCAAAATATATATTACACACGTCACGTGTGTTATTCTGATGTTATTCTTTCATATTCACAGAATACATGAAATCAAATCTGAATGGGCAAAGCTGAAAATGTGTACCCAGCCGGGATTTGAACACAGGTCTCCCACTTTCTAGGCAATTGCACTGACCACTACACCACTGGGACTGAGCCCTTACTAAAACTGGAATTAGTACGAAGTGACTGCGAGTTTGAGTACTGTGGGCAGGGTAAGGCTGGAAATTTGTGTCTGACGGGAGGCGTACTTAGGTAGTCGTTGCAGGTTCGGTGATCACTGTGTCACCAGTGGTGTAGTGGTCAAAGCAACTGCCTAGAAAGTGGGAGACCCAAATTAGAATTGCAGTTGATGTCATATTCTGTGAATAGGAAAGAATATTATTTTTTTCTCTCCCCTCAAAGACTGGTATCTGGTCAACAGGGGGAATGGTGTTCACTGCAGTTTACACAGGTGGGATAGAGGCACAAGGAATGTTTTGTGTCATGATATCTACACACCATACATATGGGACTGTAACTGCAAGTATACATTTGAGTCTCTTGCATGCATTTAAAGCACTGCATATATTGCTGAATGTGTGGTTTCATATCTCTTTCATATATTACCACCTTTTCTGGCAACAAATCATCTTGATAATTTTCGAGATGATTGTCAAGATAAAGGACCCAGCAGCAATCCTAACGTCCTTTGGTCACCAATGGGCAGAACAGACCAAATGTATATCCTGTTGCTGAAAGTTGGCATGAAGCTCAACATCAGACTATAAGGAATGCTGAATTGGAAAATGATGCACTGCATCAAACTAACACTATTAAAATGTGTGACAAGAATGTCACACTGCTTCTCACAGATGAGCAGAATGTATTGCTTGCCACAGAATGCAATTTATATGAGAATTAATGACAATTTTAATAGCTTACTATTTTCACCAAATGTGTCCTTAATATGTTCTATAGAGAGTAAAGCCTTTGTGGTAAAAAAGTATCACAAAACTTTGTAGAACAAACAGTGTAGGCAGAAGAGAGAATATATCTCCCCTTGTCAAACACCCCTCTACATTCTAAGAATGCTTACCTTCAGTAGTGACTAGTGGGGCCGTATGGTCACTAATGGAAGAAAGTTTAATCTGCTTCATGTTCAAGTCATCAGTCATGGTGACACTGACTCGAACTGGAGGCTTTCCACATAGTGCAACCAGATCTCAACAGTGGCTACCTGCCAGGTTAACTGTTGTTCTGAGCCCCCATTACTGGAGTTACGTACTACTACATGTACTCAGGGAGTTACCAGCTCTGGCACCAATATATGGTCCATGGATGGTTTGGAGGCTGTAACAGCTTGTTTACATGACATGCACCTCCTACAATGGATTGGCTACTTTTGTTTTAATTTCTGGTGTAGTGCTTCAAGACAAAGTAGGGATGATGGAAAGGTACTAAAGTGAAGGCCACAACACACTGGGGTACCCTTCATGCACAATTTTTGTGAAATCTAAAAATGAAGTTGTCTGTCCAACCCAACAATGGAAACCATGTAATTAGCAAGAGTGCCAGAAGAGAAAGCAAACGGCCATGCCACAGTGGATACAAAGGTTCCTGATAGATCACCTAAGTTAATGACTGTCGGGCTTTGCTAGCACTTTGATGGGTAATAGTCCGGGTCTGCCAAGAGTTGTTGGCAAATTTGAGTGCACTCAGCTCTTGAGAGGCCATGTGAAAAGCTTCTTGATTGAGAAGTAGCGACTCCAGTCTTGTCCCCCTCATACTGCATCCGATGATGCCTTTGGGTGGACGATATGAAAGCCAGTCGGTACCCGATGGGCCTTTCGAGGCCTCTGTGGGACAGGGAGGAGCCAGACCAAAAAAGGGAAATTGTTAGTCCAAAAAAGGCCCTGTGTGGTTGGTACCATGATAAGAAGGCTGGTGGAGAAAGATAGAGAGAGAGGTAGTCAACATGGAAAAGGAAATAGTGCTGCAAGGAGTTTGGCGCTTTGTAGTGGCCAAACACTTGCTCACAAGAACTTGAGTGTGCAGCAGGGTTGACATCAGGCTACATTACAAAGTGGCTAGTGTGACTCACCTTGTTGAGGGTGAGGTCGATCATGATGTAGGCGAGCAGCACGATCTCCTCCTCGTCGGCGCCGAGCGCGGGCCCCTGCTGGCCGGCCGTGGCCACGTACAGCAGGCAGAGGTGCGGAGACTCCATCATGGCTGGCGCGCGCTCGCTACCCACGGTCGCTGCGGCTGCGGTTGCGGCTGCCCCTGCGGCGGCTACGGTCGCTACTCTGGGCGCCGGCGCGCTCACTGGCCATCGCATGCCTCACTCTGCAACACCGACACCGTACTGCAAGGGGGAGGCATTGCAATCAACAAACACAATTAAAGGGACGGAGATATTACAACCAATTTAATGAGAGAGAACATGTTCTGAAAGATCACACGGTGCCGCGGTGAAGTGGCCGAGCCATCTAAGGCGTCTTGCTGCGGAGCTCGCGGTTGCTCGCCGTAGGAGGTTCGATTCCTCCCTCGAGCGTGCGCGCGTATCTGTCAGTTAACTAGTTTGTAGCCCTAGGGACTGACAACCCCGTAAGTTCCTTACATTTACAAAAATTTGACCACGCGGTTAAAAATACGGCGCCAGGTGAAGTGAGGAAGAAGATGAAATAAAGTATTTGATGTTACCGCCGTTGCCGGATATAAACGCAGCTAAGCACCCCTGCATTTAATCTGGGGTTTAGCAATCTCTGATGCTTCCACGTGACGCCACAGTGAATCTGGTGTAGCGACTGGTTAAATAATGCTGACGATCATCGACAAGACGTTTAGAACAGGCGCCACGCCGACAGACCAGGGTGCATTATCCTGCTGCAATGTGGAACTCGGTGGCGGTAGTGGTATCCAATACCACCCGAAACTTTAATACTCGGTGCAGGGCCAGTATCTAAACCTAGATACATAACCCGCAATCAAACCAAAAAGTGCTTGGCGGATGGTACTCAGTACCATCACTGGTTACTTGCTTTTCTGTTCCATTCCCATATAGAACCAGGGAAAAAAGTATGCTTGTATGCATCTGCACGAGCCCCACTCTCTCTGATCTTACCGGTGTGGTCCTTATATGCAATGTAGGCTGTCGGCAGTAGAATAGTTCTGCAATTAGCTTCAAATTCCGGCCTACCAAATTTCTTCAACTGTGTTTCTCGAAAAGAACATCGCCTTCCCTCCAACGACTGCCATTTCAGTTCCCGAAGCATTTCAATAACACTCGCTCATTGGTCGAATCTACCAGTTACAAATCTAGCCTCCCGCCTCTCAACTGTATGTCCTCCTGTAAACCGGTCTAATACTCAAGACGGGGTCGTACATGTTTCCTTCACAGACGATTCACATCTTACCAACATTTTCCCAATAAACCTAAGTAACCTTCACCATGAGTGTCCTTGTATGCTCGTTCCATTTCATATAGCTGTGCAGCGTTGACGCCTAAGTAATTGACGCTACTCTGTGAAGCAGCACACTACTAATGCTGTATTCGAACATCACGGAATCGTTTCTCCTACACATCTGCATCTCCTTACATTTTTCTACATTTAGAGCTAGGGCGAGGCTTAAGGCTTGGGCTACGACGAGGCTTATTTTTCGGAATGGAACCCATCCTATTTTTTACATGATTTACAACAGAAAGATGTATTTTGCGAAATGAGTGTTCCGCATTTCAGACAAGACTTCGAAAAGTAAGTTAAGTAAAGACCTGGTACATAGTCAATTGGTAGAAAGATGAATATTTTTTCGAATTTCTGACTATTGCATAATGTATCTTGTTTGTTTAGCTACCTGCTTTGTAAAAACTGAATTAACATGAATCAAATTTTGCTTTTATTAGGCGTGACACCCCTTCCCGTAATACTCAAGCACAAACTGTTACAGCCATTGAGGTGCAACTACTTCCTCCTGTCAAGGTCACCATCCTGGTAGAGAAATACTGCTGCATCTCCATCGTAACGAGCTTCCGATGCAGACACGCAAGCACATACATGAAAGAAAAAGATTGGGGTGAAAACTGTCGCTTGCGCATCGCATTAGTTCACACTCACTCAATGCATCTGGCAAAGCGGGCTGCTGTCGCGCCTTCCGAGATATTTCGTGTCAATTAATTCCACTAGTATTGGTATTTGCTGTATCACAAATGGTGCACACAATGTGAACTTGTAGTGTAGCTACTCAAAGTTAACAAAAAAATTCTGAGAATTCAAGGTCTCCCCAGGCTCTACTACCCTTTCATTGATGCAAATAAATGAATTGTGCATCAATGATTAAAATAAATTTTCCAAAAACTTAAGCATTTAATTACAGACAAACAACGCTGCAGTTTGACAAGTTTTAAAATGCTCGAATGAAATTTTAAATGAGTTTGTCAAGATATCATCATCTCGGATTTAGGTGATTTCCTGTTATATTCAGTGTACCGCTACATCAATATTTTAGTTAACACTAGAAATGTTAACGATTTTTTTTCTTTAATGTTCAAATGTTTGTAGAGCTTATGGGACTTAACTACGGGGTCATCAGTAACTAAACTTACAAACTACTTATGAACTAGCTAACACCAAATACGGCTCAAATATCCATGCTCGAGGGGGGATTCGAACCCCCGACCGCAGCGGCCGTGCAGACCGTGACTGGCACGCCGCAGACCGCTCGACCACTGCGACCAGCTTTCTTTTAATTTCAGACAATGTTGAAAACACAGTCTTGTAACAACTCTCCAGATGACATAATTGTAATTTACAATGTAGTACATGTTCTTAAAAATCCAAACGTGAAACCAACATTAAATTTTTTATGACTGGGGCTTATTCCTCTTTTAAGTTTAGAATTTTACTGATGTTGGCGGTAGCAACTCCTCAGAACTAGTTGAAAGATCATTTCTCTCCGGGTGCAGTAATATCGAGTTGTTCCTGAACCCAGTGTGTGTCTGTCAGTACGCGTTGCCTTCTCAACAGCTCCTTCCACCCCTGGAACCGTTACAATGTAGGAGCAACGCCATTCCCATCATCCACCGCGCGCGGATTGTTACCTGTTATAAACGGTAAGTGTAAATTTCAGAGACAATATTGTTAAAAAAGTTATTACCCTTCAAATATTACTGGAGTGCCTATCATTACAATTAGCATAAGCGCCACAATTATGAAAAACACTTAATTCCCTGGGGTTTTTTAAAATTTCCAAAACTATCTGAAAGTACCTTTACTTTTCCAGGTAAAATATAATTCCCAGATAATTTCAGGTTTATCAGAGGAATCGCCAACCTGACTTATCACGTGAGTTACAAACTTGCAGAGATGTTACAGACTCTGATGTGAGCCCGACCGATTTCTATGATAAATGTGCACAGACGGGCAAGCCTTGTTTTCAGGTTGATGACAGCAATAACTGACTAGAGTGCTGAAGTGAAGATATGGTCGTTGAACTGCTTGATTCGTGCAATTCTTGTAGCGACGCAGGTAAGGAACCATTTTCAACTGTTTTGACTAATTTTACGGTGACCTTCGTTAAGTTCTCGAGGCCGTCAAACAATCGTCAGTGATTTCTGTGGATTAGTATGTTGCAATTTGCAAGCCGGTTGTGGTATATCTAGTGACATATAACCGAGCTCCAGCGTAATACTGGTACAAACAAAGTATGCGCACAATATTCGAAATGTGTGCATTTAACCTCCAAAGAACAGGTAGAACTGCCATAAACGAAGAAACTGGTCGATCAGCAATCACTGATAATTGATATAAACCAGCACGTCCCTTCACTTCACCTCTAATACCTAACACCAACATTCACTCCCTAATTATGTATCAAAACATTGATGAAATAAAACGAAATGCCCAGAAATTGGAGATTCTTCGTAAGAAAACCTTGAGTACAAGCAAAGGTCAAAGGAGCAGGGAAATAAGAAGGAAGGGTATAAAAACCTGTAGCACTGCTCACCGAGACGAATCCTAAACAGATCAAGTCGCCTGGAAACGCGGAAAAACTGCGGGAACCGAGCGCCCTTGAAATGCACAACCGCAACAATTAGCAGCAACAACATCGAAAGGAACAAAACTTCAAGGAATAATAAATGTTTACATCTGTCAAGGATGTGCCGGGAGTGCAGTGCTGATGGGGACTGGGTAACATGTGGCTCGAGGGTGACGAGTGGCGGCTTCAGTTATGCACACCATAACGAGGACGCTCCGAGTTGCTGATTGCGGTCAATTTGTAAAATGTCAATACTAAACAAACTAAACATTTTTGGGGAGATGCCTACACTTGTATGAGAATATGAGTACACTTACCGGCATATGTCACCGCATTCCCAATGTCTAAGATGTGCCACATACGTTATTGTTGACTGTTTCTACTGTGCACGTACGTCCTTCAAATACCCTTCAATCAAAATAATTAAAACGAAGCACGAACAGTTAACCTCGATTACCATGAGCGTCGTAGTTTTGGCTCATATTCTCTGAAACACCCAGCATGTCCGATCCCTCCCCACAATGGTAAAAGAGGTAGGAAGAAATCTCATCGTTACTTGAGGATATTACACTTATATAGAATCAATGCCTTTCGGAAGAAAAATTGAAAACGTTACGCACGCTCAGACTGAAGACAGCTTTAGTGTTAATTCAAGAAAGTGTCGAAAATTATTGGATGTGGCATTTATGGTTTGCAAGGACCTCGTGTAATAAGGCGGAAACTGAGCCCTCGAGCATCCAGCACCTGTTAGGACTGTAAGGCAACGTCACCGATCTATGTTTTATTTGTCCATGAGAAATTGACGGTTGACAAAATGTCAGCCGACAATCTGTGTTCAAGTGTTCGCTCACAATTAATTGGTTAGAATCTGATAGGAAGTTTTATGAAAAAAATGTTATCAAAATTAAAATAATCATTCTTATCGCTACTTCTGACTTGTGCAATGATATTCCAGAAAATAGAGATAGAAGAACTTAAGGCTATATGACTATGTGCTTATTAGAGATGATTGTCTCTCATACTAATGCCTAAAAGAAAGAAGGGATGAGAACATTAACATCGTTCAGAAAAGCTCACTTTTAAAGGTACGGCGTTTTAGGTGGTGTATTACCTCCGTTAGGGAATAATACTGAGGAGTATCTTGTGTGCTCCACTCAAAGAACTACATATTGCAATATTCACCACAAGCAGTGTACGAAAACCTTATAAAAATAGAAGATAGCCGGTAGTGGGTTTGAAAGAGCTCGAAATGGCTCTCGAATACGTGTCCGTTGACCTAAATCTAAGGTACAATGTGTATCTACCAAAATATTAGCAGCGTATATACTGTTACATTGTAAAACACTGTGGGAGCCACGTCAGAATTGTGTAACACCACATACACAGGGTGAGGCACTTAGAAACTGTTTTTTCGGAATATATGGAAACATTTAAATCGGATTAAAAAATCGGCAATCAAAGTTGTTCACCTAGAAGAGGACCATCCATTAAGATAAAGGTCGACCCTTGCACCAACCCTCGATGTTGGGAGGTGGTGTGACTTTGAAATCTTAAATAGGATCCCCTATTTTTTATTGCAGATTCCGATTCTCGTGAAAATATACGTAACTTTTTTATGAAAGATTTTTTTTCTTTTCGTGGTAGATGGCGCTAAAATCGGCAAAAATAAAAATTAGTTGAAATCAGATCAGCAAAATCGAAGTGCAGTTTTTGAGATCTAATAATACTGTCGTGTGACACCCACCCCCAATCGAATTAAGCACAGACTGTTCACGCTATCAGTCTATGGCCAGTGTACTTCAATTATTTTGACTGTACATGGCCCTACGCAACTACACAATATTAACGGTTACACACAGAGAATAGATGTCACTTCCTCACACTTTGAGGCTAACAGAAATATTAAAGAAACTCTAGTATGTTACCTGATAGAAATTGTCCAACAACTTTTCGCAGTATTGATGCGACATTTATCTAGTTTTCAACAATTTTCGGCACTATTTTTGGCGATTACTGCATCTTTCATGGAACGAAAAAATGTGTCAAAAGCTACATATTGTTTGCGGAGAATTCCTCCCTCCCCCCCCCCCCCCAAGAGCGTGATGCAGGGGGTCGATATTTATATTAATGGATGCCTGTCAAAAATTTTTATTGCCACTTTTTAAAATCAGGTTGTATTTTCCAAATATTCCTAACAACAGTATTAAATTCTCACCCCGTATAGCGCGAATACGATCAAACCAGTGCGATTATTCAGTGGCTAGACTACCAAGAAGTCAAAAAATCAGATGAAGTGAAACGCAGTATCCTCGATGGAATCTTTTAGAAAATTGGTAGAACGATTTCGAAGCTAGAATATATTCTTCACAATTAAGCAATGCAATAACACATTTCTTACTTTAAACTGCTTCACACAGTGGCCACGTGATAGAATTCGGCAAGAAAATAGCACACCACTTGCGTCAGGGAAAGGATGAACCGTATGTCTACATTAGTGTTTTGTGGTCCACATGTGCATAGAGCTATCGCATATTTCCGACAATATACGCAGTTGTTTGGAACAATGAGACTACGATTACAAACGGCATATTTGCATTCGCGATAGTTATTTTAGTTTCCCTTCTTCGTATGTATAAAACTGACAACATGCAGATTTCCATTCGTTTAAACTTGCACCATCATTTCTGCAAGGTAGTTTTAATTCAGTTATGATCTAAAATTTCCTCAGTCAACTATTTCATGTGTAACCTTGCGCTAAGCAATGTAATTTTTCTGAATCTGTATTCCAGAAGAGACATGATTGAGAAAAGAATTGCGGCGCACATAGAAAACTATATTTAAACATTTTCTTGTGTAGACTTAAAAACTGTGCGAACCACACGACAGAGTGAAATTTGCCTGAATTGGTGCATCGCCTTAATTACGTTGGATTGGGCTGTAAAACACAAAAGGAAATCAACAGATGCAGAAGACGGCGCTATTAGCAGTTGGTGGCCAACGATTGTCAGATTTATTCCTTTGCGCAGTACGTATAAAAAGAAATCGTGACAACTGCAGTACTGTGGTTCGCATGCTGTGATTTACCTATCTAAATGCACTGCTACCAAACTACTCCGTCCCACGCTTCTAAAGCAGAAACAAGGTCACCAGGAGTTTCCATTTTATTTCAAGGACAACCAGGAAACAAAACGAGCAGTACAAAACGGTATACACTGTGCAATGTCCAAGACTGCGCTACAAGACCGCTACCGCTATTCGAACTTCGTATGGAAAACAAATGAAAAATTAGTAGACAACTTTGTTTCCAGAGGTAAATGGCTAAATTTAACTGACGAATGGAAAGCTGTTCGCGACAGGAAACAATTGTCTATTAAAACGACATGCAAGGCAAAAGCAAAAATCTCGAGTCAATAGATCCCTGTATTGTTGAACGCGTCCATTACAGAACTTGTCGAAAAGGAAGAAAAGCAAGTAACGCAATCACAGACAGGGATACGAATGTTTGACGAAAAACAGACTTTGGTATAAAAACATCGCAGCATTCGCCTGAAATTATTTGCTTAATCCCTAAAATAACAACGAAGGACGTGTATTTACTAAACAGTCTGCATTACGACACAAATGGGAACGTGGGTTGTTACGGAACTAAGACGTTTCTACACGCTATTAGGACACGTAATTCACCTTGTCCATGGCAACGCCTCATATCTACTGCAAGTCTTTCTAAGGTGATACAACGTTGTCTTGCCCACATTGGCCAATACCCGTTATTAACTGTAAGCGTCCCAATCATTGGCGCCAACTGATCTATTAACGATACACAAAACACAGATAGCAGAGATAAACATGAGATTACCGAAATTCTTCTGAACTCCAAGAATGTTGCTTAAAAATGGATGTCTAGGTGTAAATAATATTCACTTTTTTAACCTCTAAATCGTCTAAAAGTTTAGCGGCTAGGACGTGGAACTTTGTGGTGGCTGTCGCAAAATTGAATCCTCTGCATAAATGTACGGAATACAGCGATACCATTTCAAAATTGTGAAACACGTAAAGAAATATTACATTATTACGTGCCTTAACGACTTGAAATTTCAAGCAATGATAGGTATTCGTTATAGGCCAACGCGACCACTACGTGACGTGCCTAGCCTCTGAGAAGCATAAAGCCACTTCCCACAGACGGGACGCAGCGGAAATCTCACGGACTCACAATGCCCCATTCTACGTTGCGTACACGTCCGTTTCTGGCACGGACGCGCGCAGAAATATTACTGGCAGTAGTGTCAAGGTGGAGAAACAGTCATAATGCAGGCAGCATCAACGAAAATAACGTGTAAAACTCCCAATCAGCAATGAAATGTAAGAAGTATAGTACATTTCTCACTTATTTCCGTCCCTTACAAACTTTGAAGAAACTTTGGCCGTTACTGTACTGAAACGTCATTGATGTTACCCCTCACTAACAGTCGAAAAACACACATTGTAAATTTAGCAAATGTCTCTTCAGGGCAACAAAACAGACTTGAATTTCAACATTTTCCTCTACATTTTACCAACACGTTGACAGCAACATAATTATTTAGTGATGAAGGACACGCGTGCAACGTAAGAAGAATAAGAAAGATTACAAAGAATCGTGAACAAAATTCTCGACAGTCACAGCTCAAATGTAACCAGTAAGCCCTCCATTTTCTGCGTCTGTACTTTTTCCACTAGTGAGCATTTGAATCTAAAATGTGAACCGACCTCTCAACTGAATGTAATAAATAGAAAATCAAATCCAGGTTATCCGATGCGGACAAGGGATTCAGACGTAGTCGTCTTGCGCCCCCTACAATTGGAGGTAAGAGCTTAACCGGCCATAAATTTCTCGAAGTCAGCAATCGACGATTCGTAAAAAAAAGATAAACCCACACGCGCACGCACCCAAAATGCTTGAACAAAACAATCCTTATTACACATCACTAACACTTGAACCACTTGGAGGTCAATTACAATTACGAGATCGAGCTCGTAGTTGGTTTTATCGTTATCAGAACATTAATTCAGGTGCACGCGATGTAATGGCGAAGAGATTTATATACACCGGTGTGTATCTTCCTGCTCACACATTATGTCCTTGAGGTGGTCAAACCACCACGTAAACTGATACCTTACAGAAAAACCAGAAGATGCTACTAACACTGATGACTAAAGGCAGCCACACGTGAAACTACAAGCTTTACAGCAATGCTTCCACAAGCATACACAAATTACTCGCGTCTCCACATGATTCATGCATGTTAGTACAGGCATCACTGTCCACTAACTCACGACAAAAACATCGAGGAGTAGGGTTTGGCAGCCTTCACTTTGTTATACAAAACATGAATATAAAAATATAATGAAAGAGGAACGCGACAGTGTATAGTGTGTTGAAAGAACCAGAAATATTTCCACACGCTGTACTTTTTCATGCTTTAAATAGTGAAACACTGCACCAATTACGTATTTCTTCTTTCTTACCACACTATATACAAATATTTACGAAGTATTTTGCCTGATATTTGCAAGTATGTTGTTCTGACCCTTTTGTGCTGTAGTCTCTGAGGTTGTAAGTTACTCTAAAAAAAGCACGAAATCAATGTTTTTATTTCCTGTACAACAAAGGAGGAACAATACCGGTATTTACAAGAAGACTGACAAAAATACAATTTATAACATTAGAAGTAAAAGGAAAGTGAAGATTTATTCTGTTGTATTTTCTCAAAACAACAGTGCAACATAGGCGGTAAATACTTGATTAAATATTTGTAACAGTTAATTCTCGAAACGCCTTGTGCTGAACACCAAAAAATAATTACTTTGTCAGTGTTTTATTTTCTAAATCACGAATGACACAGCCTTCCCAAAATTGTCAATCTTTCTGAATCAAATGGTTACATTATTTCCCCGTGTAATATTGCATTCTTTGAGTTGCCTTACACGAATGTCTAAATTTATATTTAATTAGCAGCACCAAATAAAAATCTTATTTTCACATGTTTGAACACTGCGCAAGCGTACACAATCAAGATTCCACTGATTGTTACAATAACAAGACGTACTCTCACAGTGAAATACAGGATTTCAGAGAACTGGAAGAAAAGTAAGCTAAGCGTCGATAACAAAAAGGACAAATTTCCCAGCCTTAAAGGTGCCTCTCACCCCCCTCCCCTTTCTATTTTCTTCCCTAGCAAATGCCGTAGTCATCACTGCTCTTGCACTTTCTCGAAACCCTTTAACTTTCATCGAAGCGTAATATTAAAGATGACATATGGGCGAGAAACATATCACAGTTCAGATATTTTACAACTAGTCGTCAATAAAACAATGACATCTCGCTAAGTGAGGGCTTTCGGTATTGGTAGTATGCAGCCACACACGAACAGAAACGAAGTAAAGAATTGAAGAGCACTTGTTATTCAGAGATAAATTTCCAAAATAAGTCGACAAACACTGTTTCCTAAACACATCCACAATGATAAAACTGCAAGTATATCAATGCGTCAGGTACGTCAATAATGAAAATAGTGGACGGAGAATGGAAGTAAAAAAAAAAGGGGGGGGGGGGGGAGAACGGCGGGGAGTTAAGTGTTGCGTCTCTACAAAAGAATGCTAGTTTTCGGAATACGACCGTAGATGCAGAATGAGAGACGTATCCGACAGGTGAATAACTGCACGATTGATACCTATGAGGCCGCTGCATAGTAGCACAATTTCCTCAATGACAACTACTGAAATTCTTGCAGATGAGTGACGTCGTTGCAGTGATAGTAAAAGATGAAAGAGCAGCCTCAGTTTTCGTACATTACAGCGTTCTTCTTCAAAGTTCCGGAACACTTTTCTAATCTTGAGTACAAATGGATTCGATTTTTTTATCGTTAGACTTGGTGTATGACTCGAGCGAATTATTGTGTAATGGCCATGGCGAATGCTTAAATACTATTAGATACGGCTTTTGACGCATACTGATTTCAGAAGTTCGATATTTTGAATACTCCGACGGCTTGGTTCTCCTGACATACTTGCGTGCGCGAGCTTGTGCCATTGTGCAGAGGCGCCGACATCAAAATATAAGATGATGATGGTGGTGGTGGTGGTGGTGGTGCGAAAACCATTTTAAGTAAGGTACGACATTAAACATAACTTTGCGTTTGTATACTCGCGTCCAACGTTATGCAGGTGTTCTGCATGCTCTCAACAAGTCAATCTTAAAGTAAACATAAAATCAGCGCCATGAAGTGGTGTGACAAGTAACTATGTGTTTGAACATTGGTGGGGGGGGGGGGGGGGGGAGGGGACGAGGTTCCTATTTCAAAGTATTGGGCGGTGTGGGGAAGGGGTTGGTGAGCGAATGCAACACCCCCCCCCCCCCCCAAAACAAGTGTGTGTGTGTGTGTGTGTGTGTGTGTGTGTGTGTGTGTGTGTGTGTGTGTGTGTGTGTGTACCGTAATAGTGATGTAACAATACCACGTTTGGTTAGCTGTAACTGCAATTAAAAGTTTATGTAAAAGAGATAGTTCACCTGTACATTTTTCATAGGAGAGGTATGACATATAAGCCAAACGGCTTCAAAGGCGTGTAGGTTGCAGTAGTTACTCGAAGGAGAACATGCTTGCAAAAGAGTTGGGTAGAAAGCAGCATCAAATAAGTTTTCGGGCTGACAATTTTACACAAGATGAAGCGGAATAATTGAGATTTATCTATTACGTAAGACATATATCCTAAATTTAGCTTCGAGTTGATTTGTAAAGAGAAGCGCGGTAGTACCGAACTGAATCAGACCTGGGCATGTAATCTGTCACAGTGAAACTCTAAGGGGTACACTATTCCACCGACACAGTCATGACCTTTTCGTAACATAAGCACTTAATGGAGACAACACATCCCAATGCATAATGTCTGTGGCAAGGAATTTATTATAGAAAAATATGTTGTTCTCTCTGGCTTATCGGCTACATAGAACACAAAAGCAGGATATTTTTGGATTACTAATGCATGGAAACGATGAAAGATGCTGAACATGCAGTATCTCAGTCAAAGAAGCAATTGTACGAAATGGACATTGTCTTGAAAGAAGGGTATAAGATTAACATTACCAAGAGCAAAACAAGAGATATGGAATAAACCTAAAGAAGATCAGGTGATGTTCAAGGAATTACATTAGGTCACAATACATGACTTTTGTTATATGGGTAGCAAAATAATTTTGAAAATGTCCAAATGTTTGTAAAGCTACCGGACTCAACTGCGTGGTTATTCGTCCGTAGCATAAAAACTACTTAAACTAAGGTAAACTAACCTAAGGACAACACAAACATCTATGCCCGAGGAGGAATTCGAGCCCCCGACGGCGAACAGCCGCGCCCACGGGTAATCCTCCGTGGCAGCAAAATAATTTCTGCTGACCGAAGTGCAAACACAAAATACAGAATGCATATACGAAGAAAAGCATTTATGAAGAAGCGAAGTTTGCTGACATCAATCATAGTAAGTCCTTTATGAAAGCATCAGTCTAGAATATAACATTGTTCTTTCAAGTAATATGGGCGACACATAGTTCATACAGGAAGATGATAGAAGCTTTTGAAAAGTGGTGCTATAGAAGAATGCTGAAGATTAGATAGTGTAACTAATGAGGAGGTACTGAATATAATTGGGGAGAAGAGGAATTTCGATATACTTTGACTAACAAGGAAAGAACTTAGGCTCGAACAAACAGAAATACACCAAAATCGTATGATAGATGATGTAAAGGTCTCGTGTTGCACTAGTGATACTCCCGCATCTGCAAAACTCTGCAGTCGCCCATTAGAGGCCTCTGCGTGTGCCATGCGGCATTGCACTTTGACCTGCTGGTACGCCATTAGTGACGGTGCAGTGTGCCTCCGAAGTTGCGTTTTGTGACATTTGTGTGGTGAAGCGTCAGATGGGGCGGCGATTGCTAATCAATCCTGTTAATGTATTGCGATTAGTTGTGATGAAGTTACGAAGAACCCTTCTTCGTGAAGATGGTATTGGTGTAGAAGATGAATCATTCGCATGTTACCTATTATAGTATTTCTAATCTATGCTCATACTTCTGCACTATAATAGATACCAGAAAACATGTGAATGATTTTTCTTCTACCCGAAGACCTTATTCACGAAGAAGGGCTCTTCGGAATTTCATCTCAACCAATTGCAATACATTAGCAGGCGCGTAATTACAGTCTGCACGGCCACTACGGTCGGGGGTTCGAATCCTCCCTCGGGCATGGACATTTGTGCCGTCCTTAGTATTAGCTAGTTCTGAAGTAGTTTGTAAGTTTAGGGACTGATGACCCCCGTAGTTAAGTCCCATAAGCTCTACAAACATTTGAACATTAGCAAGATTGATTACCAATCGCCGACCCATCTGACGCTTCACTACACGAATAACGTTACAAAGCGCAACTTCAGAGGCACACTGCACAGTCATTACTGGCGTATCGGCAGGTCAAAGTGCAATGCGGCATGGCACACGCAGAGGCCTCTAATGGGCGACTGCAGAGTTTTGCAGATGCGGGAGTATCAATAGTGCAATAAGGGACCTTTACATTATCTGTCATACGATTTTGGTGTATTTCTGTTTGTTCGAGCCTAAGTACTTTTCTCGTAAGAGTAGGGATGAATTGATAGGACACGTTGAGACATCACGGCATCGATTAAGCAGTGGAGGTAAGTGTGTGAGGTGCAAATCGTAGATGGAGATGAGACGAATACTGTACAATAAGCAGGTTCAAATGGATGTATAGGTTGCCGTTCGTATTCAAAATAAAGCTTGCACATGGCAGGGTACCGTGGAGAGCTGCTTAAGTCTTTGGACTGAAGACGCGACAACAACAACAACATAACACATGCAATTACGGGGACACGAGTTTAATACGAAGGAACTAGCTAGCTGCCTACACTGCTACAACTAGGCTGGTTCTAGAACACGTGTACGAGATGGCGCTCCCTGCACAGCGTGTGTTGTACAACAGCCACTTACCCTGCCCGCCCCCAGTACTGTCATGTACGCTTCTTGCCTGGGATGAGGAGTAAGTTGCCCAAGAGATGATTCGGCGAAGCACAAGATACGGAACGACGCGAAACTGCAGCCACAGAGCACGGTGGGGGTTTTCGCCATGTCGTGCATCGGCTGGCGCTCACATTGTACTCGCGGGCGGTGCAGCTGCTGGGCAGCGAGCAGAGGGAGGGAGCGCTCCTCTCTGCAGGCCAGCTGCCGGCTACGGGGGGACGCACAATGCCGGCACAATGCGCCCTGGCCTACCCTACCCCCTCCCGTCTACCTGGACGCCACGCGCTCGCTACCTGCGCCCACAAACGGCCGCCCCGCTACAGCTGGCAGACCATCTCTATAACGTTCTTAATGGGGGCTAGCACCATATGTGCATCATTTCATCCTCAACAAAGTTTACACCTTTTCCGTAACATCTACCATTTCTCCCCCCTTTCGGAAATCATTGGATTTGCGCTTCGCAAACGGGTAAAATTTTACTTACGGCTGTGGCGGTGTAGCGTGATGAAGTTGGCAATGACCGTTAAATACTCCTTGAAAACCCATTCACAATGAATGAATAGCATCTTCAGTGTTGATCATGATATTCTTAATGGTGTTCCCGATCTATGGTTGACAGCTTATTGTTATGTACCCTAGTCCGGTCAGTAATCTGAACATTTCGTTGCCAACATCGGCACAAAACACCGCCCAGCCGTAAGGAAATTTAACCCGCAGACGTAATTGTAACTATAAAATCTATTTAGCTACGTCAAACATTAACAGTTGTCTGATATTGGCTGAATAGAAACAAGACTTCATGTGGCAGATCTCAAACAGCCCGCTCCACTCCTCGAAATGGAAGAAGAAGAAGAATAGATTAAGCGTGAAGAGTACGATGAATTATACAGATTAAATCTAAATTTCACTTAATTTCAGCTGTAGTTAAGCGATACTTTCTGGGTAATACAAGGAATCCGTGATCGCCTACGACTCGTTAGAGACGTAACAGTTCGTTACTCCAATTCGCTTCTATAAAAATAATACTCAAAAAAGGCCACTATTAAAAGATAACACAAAACAGATCAACAAAACAACCCTTATACGAAACACGTACACTTTGTGGTTGTTCCTGCACGAACACCTACACACAGAAGATATGTCGCTCTTTCGTTGCATTCAGTGTACGGCTAAACTGCAGAGTCTGTTGCCCACGCGCTGCATATGTTGGTAACACTACTAAATATATGTATACGCCACAGCAGTCAACTATAGAGCAGCTATATAACATGTTTTATTTATGATCTGTGCGAAAGGGTGATCATTTTAAGTGAAAGTTGGTTTACCTATACCTAAGGTGGTTTTTTTTAGTATAATAGGGCGCGTAGCTCCCGAATCTCCGGTTCAGAAACACTCAAATTATTGCTTTCCCATAGTGGCTCGCGGCAAAGTTGCCAACATATGCTCCATGCTAATAACACGGGCAACAGACACTGCAGTTTTACCCAGTGAACCAATACGTGGTATAAATCTCCCAAATGATCATTAAACTTACCAAAAATAAAGTGAGAAGGCTGAATGGAAGCACAAGGGCAGTGGCAGCATTTACCTTACAAGTTCGAAACAATGACATCGTGGAGTTTTGACACGTCCCTGAAGATTTTTTCAATGCAAAACAGATATTGAATTGAATAATTCTCTCCATAATCAATCTGCTGGGACGACAGCTGTTAAAATTTCAAGGTGGAAGAAAGTAACAGCAGCTGTATTGAGATTTATTCAACTATGCGACCGGTTTCGGTGTTACAATCACACAATATGCAGACCCCCGTTGTGCAACTGTCAGTACTAGCACATTTTAAATGGGTGGCCGTTAAATCTTTCATGGATAATGTAGCTGATCAGCTACATACCTTATATTTTCCATTATCTCTCAAACTCATCATTTACCACAAATTAATTTTTAGCTACTTGTATACATAGAGTTACATATGCTAGTAGTTCGTCCTAGAAATCAAATTGCATCATTTCGATAGCTGCATTGAGTTAGGAATAACATGTGGGTTTGTTTACATTAGTAGTCCTCGTTAAAAAAAGCCATATAGAATTAGTCAATAACATACTACTGTTGCAGTATGAGTTCCTTTCTGGAAAGATGAAAGAGATAAGTGACATTTACTACAACGGGTACATCATGGAAGCATTATATAGTAGTGCATAATAATTTTAAGGAATGTGTTTTAAATATTTTTCTCAGTACATAAGCACTATACATTAATCGTGGTAGTTTTTATAGCTTCAAATAAAAAGTCATGCATTAAAGGGTTGAAACACCGGTAGACGTAACTTTCTTAGTCCTTTCATGTCAGAAATACAACTTGTAGTTGATCTAGATGGTATGATTATAACACCGGAACCGGTCTCATAATTGAATAGTCTTAATACAGCTGCTGGTACTTTCTTCCACCTTCAAACAAAAATGAATGGATGTAAGAAATCAAAATGCAATTCCTGTATTTGGAGTTGCCGGATACAAGAAACAACAAATACATCCCTGAACCTTGAAAATTCTGTAGGTAATGTAGCGCATCTGGTGTAAGTTAGCTACTATAATTCTTATCTCCACTCATTATATTGCACATACTCACTACAATTCTTAATTGGAATACACTCGTTGGAATTCGTGTGTCAGCGATCAAATGTATGGCTTAAAAGGTTTCCTACAAATTGTACAGAAAATGTACTGCATTTATAGACAGCGATGGACATGAAAGGTAGGTATATTTGAGATAGTACGATCGGGTAGTAGCTTATTCAATTTGTACCTTGAAAAATCAATTAAGAAAACCAAGGAGAAATCTGGATGAGAAATTACAGGTCAGGGGAAATAAGCATTTGAGATCAGTTGCTGACATGTCTTGTACCGCAGAGGACAAAGCAGCTCAGCGGGAAAATTAATGTCCTGAGAAAAAGTTATAAAATCAGGAAGAGAAGTAAAATAATTGCGATTAGTAGGAAATAATGTTGGTTATGAATAATACGTTGTAGATACAAATAAATGCAGGCTAGTGTTAAGAGACGTGTGTACGATAAACTAGCGAGCACATCTAAAACTACTGTGTGCTTTTCACGGTACTACCGATGGATTCGACCAGCTCAATGTACAAGTGCGTTGTGACTTTACTTTTCAACGGCGGTCAAAA
The DNA here is from genome assembly GCA_026315105.1 of Locusta migratoria. Taxonomy (NCBI): domain Eukaryota; kingdom Metazoa; phylum Arthropoda; class Insecta; order Orthoptera; family Acrididae; genus Locusta; species Locusta migratoria. The sequence continues at coordinate 153,226,724 of CM048750.1, forward strand.
CCATGAAAGTATCTTGCATAGGCTTGTCAACCCCGACGTCACAGGTGCAGCAAACTACGTAGCCTACAAAAAGTAAAACCAATCCCGTATGTTTTGATAACAGGTAGCAACTATCGGAACTCTTGTATGGATGACACTTTGACAACTAAACGCTCTTCCATACACAGACGAACTGTTTGTATGCTAAAAACCACCTCATGTCGAGGTAAACCTTATGAAATCTGAGCACTATCAAACATAGGAAAGCAGTATAGTTTGTACAAATCGTTTGAAGCGGAAGGTAAATCTTCATACAACTCACCGCTGAAGGAAAGAAAAGGGAGACGGGGACATCGAAGACCCAGATATTGGCAGATGTTTCCATTCGACAACAGAAGAACACAGACCGAAAACACCTATATTCATAAAAAAAATCTTGTTTGAGTATGTGATGGATGTATATTTTTAGTTATTTTTCTTGTTTTATGGCGAATTTTGCCTCATCGCGAGATAGTCTTGGATGAATAAATAATTCATTATGGTCTTTATCCTTTTACTATGACGCTGTGCTTAAAAAGTTAGCAACTTCTCAGAATTCCACCAAATACTCAGTGTGGCCTGGTTGTTTCAATTATACTTGACTCGAAATATTGTTTCCCTGCCCTAATGATTGTGATACGAATCTGTATAAATAGAAACATCATACCAAATAAATCAGATTGCATTCTCAACAAATATGCTATAAGTTAAGCAACATACTGATTATGATAAAATAACCGAGTTTTAATTACACCACGGCATATCGCAGCCTACAAGTATTTCTTATTTGGAGTAATGCCATACGTGTGCCTTAATTACAAAAATTGTAAATACGGCAGTAAACAGCAGAAAAAGGCATCTGACCACTCTTTGAACACCCATTGCTAATAATTACAGCAAATCAATGAAAACAAAGCGCTTACAACGAAAATTACATTTATGGAATGAGTCACCATATATAACATCCACCATTAGAATCTAGAAAAACTGAAGAGAAAGACTGAAAGTCACTTATCTGATACAATTAGGAACAACAATTTAAGGCTATATGTATGATTAAGAAGCGCAATGAAGAATACTTCAAATTTAGGGCTAAAAGCATTAGGCCGAAAATAATTTATATATGAGAAATGTGCAGTAATATTGTGCAAGCGTGTCATTTTACAAAATTGGCGTCATACGACATTCTTCAGAAATGTAATCTGATAAATAGCGTAATTATTGGCAGCATTTAGACTGTCCTGGCTTTAATGAAGTTATGGTTTCAGATGATGGTAAAAGTCCGAAATGTATATATAAAGATAATTACTATTCGTGATGACACGTTAACGCAAGAACTTCTGGTGTGTAATGGGCTGAGGAAAAACAAAAACCACTATTTCAGAGGGTCGTCTGCTGTCTCAATAATTATGTTTGCTCGTTTGCCATGACCGGTAAAGTCTAAGTTAACGATCCCTCCTACGACAAAAAAACTAAGTAACAACTGCTTTAATGAGGGCATGAATACACACGAAAAACTTGCCATACTCCACAGTTCGCCTTACCAGGTGACAGTTATATTCACTGCGTGTGGTTCAACTAGATGGGAAAATTTATGGAGTGTAGAATGGTTTGGGGACTGTTACCAGCGAAATAGATTAAAAAGGATGAAATGCAGATGTGTATGCCGATAATGAATTTGCCAGATTGGTAAAATGCGGCGTTTGAGATATATAGCACACGGCCATTCGTGTCTTTTCTTAGGTAGCTGTACCAAACGTTTTTACTTCAAACTGCATAACTCAAAAAGAGGTAAGCAAATGCACTGTTAAGAATCATTACACTAATGAGGCACAAATGGCTGAAACTGGTGAAAAAGAGGTAACGTTGAGTAGCTGCACAATCATCTAGGAAATTACCTACATCAGTGACATGGTCAAATTTTACCAAAACTCTATTTTTCTCAATTTGGAAATAGAGAAATATAATTGTGAAATACTACACGCTTATTTGTATACAAGATGAGGGAAGAAACGTACTTCATGATAGAAACGTGCACATTTATTCTTAACATTAAAACTTTATACAGAAAAGTACAGGTTGCTAATCCATAGTAATTTTGACTCCAGACATCCTAGAAAACACAGCATCAGTTCCTCTTACCTAAGAAGTTTCTCAAGGGTATTGTACACACAGAAACCATCTATAATTTGACGTGACAGCTTGTGCAAGGGGACTTGTCTCTATCCAGTGTTTCACATTGTAACACGGTAAAACTACGATACCAAGTTCAATGAGCCGTTGAGAGGTACTATGATGTTCATGAGCTGAAAAACAATGTGTCGGAACTGCTGGTCTACTGTATTATACTGCGACCTGGGCAACAAAAATCTATTGAAATTTAAGATTTAAAATCGCGAGGAAAGGCTGTTTGGCGTCAGGAGTCGCGAAATACCTGGTAAACCCACTGAAGAGACCTACGAAGTTAGATATTAAGTAAGGACCCAGGGCAAGATCCAAGAATCGAAAATAAATTTTTAAAAAAGAAAACATTGGCCGCGACGACCAATGTCTTGTGTTTACAGTTCATTTGCCTAAGTGCAGTTACTGTGTAGGATTTGTCAAAAACAGAAGCTAATAAAGCTTAACCTGGTGTGAATGTCCCAATCTACGACCGATTTTAAATCCTCAAAATTCACAATTCATAGTTATCTCTTGGTTCATTCATTCCGGTAGTTGCCACGGAAATTCTACAACAAGTAAATTTCCTGCTGTCAACATGTCGGCTCCAAGTAGCTCTCCGATAACTTAGTATTTTACTAATTTTTACAGCCGTATCAGTGAAGCGTTGCCTTATTAATTTTACTAACACTGACTACAGCTATAGGCCTAGAAACCGCTATTCGAAAAACTATTTTCATGTTGCTGTGGATACAGTAATTTATATGCACGTAAGAATGATGGAAAATTGGTTTTACAACGTAGGTTTGACTGCAGGAAATGTTACAATACTGTAGCCGTGAAAGGAGTCTAAACATGTCAGTTTAAAAAATAACAAGAAAAGACTGACGAAAGTGCTGCTACTGCAGAGTAGAATGTAACAATGAGCGGAACGTATTCATTGCCTGCAGTGCGATATTTACATGAAGGTTAATGATCAACGCAGAGAAGCAGCACACAACCCACGCAGGGGATGTGTAAATACTAAGACTGGCGAGACAAACTGACCAAGATTAGTGTTTTTCACAGCTGGTCGACTGCACTGTTTAGTCAGACAAGCTACCAAACAAGCTGCAAAACACCATGAAGTCAATATAAAACTAACACGACAGTGCATTCTGCTCTTCATCCTATAACCGGCGTGGCAAATATACACTTGCTGCAAACTGTACGACTGCATTGAGCCTACGATTATAACTTACATCCAGTGGTCAGCAACACGTCCGAACTCTTAAAAAGCAAACTCGCCGCGGTTGCGACTAGGCAAGAAGTTTCTGTACCTCCCAAAAGACAGTAACCGCACGAAGAGACACGGCGCCGGACACTTTGAGCACCACGGACGCAGGAGTACCAGATGGAACTCTCCTTTTCGCCACACACTGCACGGCGCCACTGAAGCGGTGCCAACGTCCTCTGCGTGAACTTCACCGACGCGATCACGCCTACAGTATACATTACAACGACAAGTTATTCAAATTTAAGAAACTGACTGATGTGATTTATTTCGGGTCTGTTAAGATGCTTAGTACTTGTGAGTAAATGACAGTACCATACGTCACACAACACCCTGGCCACAAATGCAAAGTCTACTGATCAGTTCCCATATGGTGGGGAGTATTCGAATTGCACATGTTTTCTTCTCGTAAACAGACGTTTCCTAAGAACACTAAGAAGTAACAAATCTATCCTTTATTAAGAAAACATTTCAATAAATACTGACTTCAAGCAAAACTATCAACAGATTCTAACATGGACTAAAAAAAAAAAAAAAAAAAAGAGAGAGAGAGAGAGAGAGAGAGAAACATCGTCTAGGTCAATGTACAATTTTACAACTTATAAAAACCGGTTTCGAAACCCGTGCGTGGCAAGGAGTAGAAATATTTCTATCTCTGGCGCAGCAAAACGTGGGAGGATGCAAATTTATTGCATGACAATATCACGTAAATTTTGATTAATTTTTTTTTTCCACAAACAAGGAAAACGAAGCAATTTCCTTTACAATAAAAGACACTCAAACTCGACATACCAAGTCCGGTAATGTATCAGAAACCATAACTTCTAAACGACATTTCGTTACGCACTAACATTTATTTAACCATAAAAGAAATAAGACATAGACAACACATATATTTATAATATTGTCAAGCCTGTCAGCTTTTGCGCTTTCCAGTCAAATAGGTACTTCTGTATACCGGAAGTAAAATTTCACCAGCCACGCAGGTACTAAAAGTTAAGAGCTCTAACGGTAACATGTAAACTGATTATAGAAGCTGAAATAGTATATGTAATAAACTATAGCTTGGGCGACGTTTTAGCATGAAAAATGAGTTCGGAACAGAACTTTAAACTGCTCATTTTAGTAAAGGTAATGAAACATCAATTCTTAGAAAGTGTGGGAGAAGGAAATACGTGAACGACTAGTAAAATTATACGGTTAAGTTAATGAATATTCACCATTATAAACAGATGGCAAGCTGCGACGAAATACTGCATTACATGCTACGAAATGTGCAGCAGCTCTTACACAAATATCACAAGTAGTTCTTCACAGCACTTTTCAATTTATACAGATTCACGACGAATCGTTGACTAATTCACACATACGCACATTCAGTAAATGACTTAGATATAAAGCACCGACGAAGCTAATTTTTCGTCTGCGTTTACACACACTATAAAACCACACTCGACGTCCAGTGCACGTGTATATAAATACATAAAATTTACATGTCACTACGAGGAACAGTTGCTTGTTGAGGAACACGAGAAAAGCAGATTGGATGACTAAATTGATGCACCGTTTGAAATATATTTAAGTCTGTGCCTGCACACCTTCGGAACTAAACGCTCGGCCGAAAGTCTTGCGAAGACTGCTGAGCCAGGTAGGAAAGGTGAGTCAAAGAATACACGTCAAAGATATGCTCCGTCCTATACGCTCCGGTAAGAAGTGATCACTAGCCAGTCGGACAACTTCAGACTGCTTTTACGTGCTCCAGAAGCAGTGTTAATTCATTTACATTGCTGAAACAAGAGAAAAGGATTAAGATAAAACATACTGGCATAGAATGAAGTGAAAAAAATAGCCCACAGTCCTCCGCGTTAAGTTGAAATACTTTCAGTAGCTGGAGTCGGCTATCAACTGCCCGATAATTTCCAAACTCTTGTTATTTTGTAATTTCACAAAAAAGAGTAATATGCGCTATTTAAATAACCAAAGAATAGAGAAATTGTCAAAGAAAAGAACTGATATTTTCGCCAATTTATATTAATTTCTCAAACAATGAAATTATACTCGGTCTCTAAAGTATCCTACTAGGTTTCTATTCGTGGCTTTGATTATTAGAAAACGCTAGCTATTTTATATGGTATATTTGGAAGCTGTGAGAGGCATATGCACGCGAAGCGGAGCCCGCGCCGCGCGACTCGAATATCTTTGCGGGCGGAGTTCTTTGGACCGGTATCTACGCCTATTGGCCGTAGCACCTGTTGCTTGCAGCGCTGCCATTGGTCCGCCGGCAGGCAGGTAACCGTAAGCTGGTTGAGCGTGAGAGTTTGCCGGCCACAGGCACGAAGAAACGAGATGGCGGGGTGGGAGGAGAAGGGAGCAGCAGTGGTGGGGGGCCGGGCTGGCGGGGAGAGGCGCCCTCTCGCAGCAACACACGTTACCAGTTGCGGCTGCGTCTTCAGTTTCTGCTCTGGCAGGTGTAAAATAAACCTCAGCAAAGCTGCAGGTCTGCTATTTCTGGCGCAAATTGTATTAACACTGAAATGGGTACTGTCGAATGAGTATAAATAGGCAAAATGCATTGCTGCACAATAAAGATGAAGGAAATCTCTGTGGAATTTGAGGGGAAATAATTATTCCCCATTTTTATACAGCACCAGGCAATCAGTGTGTACACGTAAATTGTTGAATTACGGACAAAATCAGTTGTAGGTAAATTCCGCAAGATTCGCCATCGTATCAAGCGTAACAGCTGTTAAAATATGTCGACTTATGCTGTTCGTCTACAGAGTAGACTATCGGTAATACCGAGATACCAGTGACATTTTTGTACTTACAAGAAGAACCCACGACTTTGGGATAACGGATTTACTTCGAACTTCGTAGTTTTCGTAGGACGTTAAAACAACGTAAAGTAGTAAGGTTCCTATTTTGGCATTTCCGACAAAATAGCAACAAGTTTTAGGCGTTAATTATGTACAGTTAATATTCTGACACTAAGAAATTATTACTTTGCTCCATCACAACTGTATTCTGAATAAGACAAAAATATTGTATAATTATTATGAAGTTATGTGTCTAGTAAACAACAGTATGAACGATATTTACACAACGTATAACCAGTTGTTAAATAATACGATTGAAATTTCCCTATTCGATAGGCACGTTACTTTAATATCCGGACAGATGACAGTGTCGCGCTTATTTCGTCCATTCACTCCGGGGTACATTCTTCCAGTTAGTAGTTAAGTGTGTGTTTACAAGTACGGTCGACTGTCAATACAACTGTTCAAATGTTTGTAATCCTATGGGACCAAACTACGATTGTCATCAGTCCCTAGTTTTACAAACTACTTAAACTAAGTTAAACTAACCTAAGGCAAAAAAAAACACACACACACACACACACACACACACACACACACACACACACACACACATACATACATATATATGCCCGAGGGAGGATTCGAACCTCCGACGCGGGAGGCCGCGCGAGGTCGACTGTCTATACTGTATGATGTCACACAAAGCTAATACCAGTTTGAGATACGACAATTGGAAAACGAAAATGTAGATTCTATATCGCAAAATGGCCAGCCACGGACGTTGGATAAACGTGACAAGAGGAATCTAATACGAAACATAAAAATAGATCCTACACTCAGTGCATCCAGATTAGCTACTGAGCCTGGCAAGAAGGTACATCCTCAAACGATTCGCAGAGCATTGAAAGCAAGTGCCTGCAATGCAAGAGTGGCTAGGAAGAAACCAAATGTGAATGAATAGAATCGAAAGAAGAGATTGGACTTTACTAGGGAGATTATGATGAAGGATGAAATATGATGGAACGATAAATTTTGCCGATGAAAGTAAAGTTAATGTTTTTGGGGCGGATGGACGAAGAGTGAAGAATTTAGTGACAAATATTAAACCACCTGTAAAGAAAGCAGGTGGCTGTGTTCTTGCTCTGCGACTGTATATTGACATTTGAATCGGGAGAATTGGTGTTCATCGACAGTATTACGGACAAATATGTCTACTTCAACATATTAAAGAACAGTTTGCGGGAAAAATGCTGAAAGCATGGGTATATCAAACTTGTTTAAGTTTTACCAGGGCAATGACCCGACACACAAGGCTCGCAGAGTGCAGTAATATTTGTTGTGTAAGTGCCTCAGAATCTTATAACCAACACCTCTATCACCAGATCTCAACCCTATTAGAACGTGTGGGGAGAACTCGGGTGACGTACAGGAAAAAAAAAAAAAAAAAAAAAAAAAAAAAAAACAGTATCTTCCACAGAAACTATGAATCGTCGATTAAAAGAAGAAAGATGAATGAGCCGGTCTACATGCGGACTACTTAAGAAAGCTCATCTGCAGTATGGCGTAGCCTTTGAAAGAAGTGATAAACATATATTCTCCCAAAATTTTGTCTTGTACTAATTGGTTCTGTAAAGTGTCCGAATATTAGAGTAACGTGAACATAGAACCGATTTGTATTTAAATCGTATTATTAAAGAATACCATCTTCCTTTCAGCAATTAGGCTGTTGCCTGTTCCGAACAACCATTTCTATCTTTTCCTTGGTCTTCCAATATCTCTTTCACCGTTCGGTTTGTATTCCAGGATCTTCTGGGGGATACTGTGCTCTGGCATTCTAATAAGGTGTTGCCTCCAGTTTTCTCGATATTGTTGGATTTTACCGTTGATGCTTAAAATATTTAATTCTTTTCTGATGTCGTCATACATGATCATGTCTCTTCTAGTGCAGCCCTTTGTCTTTCTCAGCAATCTCATCTCTACACTTTGGATTTTATTTTCTTGTCTCTTTGTAATAACCCAGCTTTCGCTTGCAGAGGATAGTACAAGAACTGCCATCACTTTATAAAATTTTAAAATAGTATCTTCTTGTACTCCATGGCCAAAGTTATGTTCAAAAATGTTCAAATGTTTGTAGAGCTTATGGGACTTAACTACGGGGTTATCAGTCCCTAAACTTACAAACTATTTATGGACTAGCTAATACTAAGGACGGCACAAATATCCATGACCGAGGGGGGATTCGAACCCCCGACCTTAGTGGCCTTGCAGACCGCGACTGAAGCGCCTCAGTCCCCTCGGCCACCGCGGCCGGCGCCAAAGTTATGCTTATGGTGCCACAGACACTTGGAATTTTTGTATTTTATTTTCAATGTCAGAATCAAACTCGAAACTTATATCCCAGCCTAAACATGAGATATGAGAGATTTGTTCTAAAGGTGAATTATCCAGGACAATTTTTGATCGGATTGGGGTTTTTTTTCTCGGAAAGCCATTATTTTAGTTTTATTACTAGAAATTTTAAAGCTATATTTCCTACATTTTTCGTTCAGCTGATATTTTGATCTTTGGAAGTCATCTTCATTCTTTTGAATAATAACGATGTTATCTGCAAATAGAAGCACACTCAGGTATTCCTGATTCAATATTTCAATTACTTGGTTTACTTTAAGTTTCCATTTCCGAAGACTCCACATCCTTCTCATACTCCTTGAACGTAATTGATGTCCAACGATTGGCTGCCAGTTGTTTCGCTACAGTTTTTCTAGAAATATTGTGAGTTGTTTCTTCCTGAGTTGCCTGTGTTTATTATGATACTTTTATTTTTATGTAAGTTATCTTAATAAAGTTTATCCTATTATTTAGATGACCCGTCACATAATAAAATACTTGGCTATATGTTTTGTTGCGAATAAAGTTATCAAGCTAAAAAAGTTAAAATATCATAGTGTCCGAATATTAAAGTTATTCACTGTAGGTATCTGTGCGTACGTGCCGGACGTTCGAGAAAGAATTTGAAGTATTCAAGCTACAATGCTTTGATGATGCGGTCTTTTCCTGGACACGTTTAGTCCATCGTCGTACCTCCTTGGGAGTTGTTGACCTTTGCCCACTGAAGATAGCCACCCTGAACTCTTGTTACTGCCGTAATTCAGGGTGGAGCTTGAACGACAGTCACTTACAATTTTGCTGAAAATGCGTGTACTGGGAACTTATATTTTGTGTAAGGCCTATTATATCGCACTGATCCCCCCGATGACAGCAAAAATATTGTAGCAGGTTTATATGGAAAGGCTATATATTTAAACTTCGATGTGAGATTCTAACGAAGCATGGGCATTGGTACACTTCCACGGAGTCCGGGGCTCTTGTCAAGTTGAAAGGCTGTTGAAGGGTACAGACGCACACTAACAAGTCTAGCAGTTCAGCACAGCCGCTCCTAAGAGCAAACGACTATGCATCACTTCAAGGTGACTCATCATTAACGCATTTCGCGGCAAATTTATTTTTAAGACTGACTGATAATTAGAACTGCCAATGAATTTATTATCTCCTCTAATATTTTGAGGATTCAAAGTGCAGGAGGCAGCCAAATACGAAACATGGCACTTCTTACTTCTGTTATTGCCTTTAGATACATGCCGTTTTAGAACGAAATTTAAATTGACAAATTTATTTCATTATCATTTTAATAAAACACAAACATACACTGCCAAAGAATATTACTTATTTCTCTTTCCACTAGAGAATCAATTTCTGGTACAACTTTTCAAGTAATTTGTAGACAAGCTCTTAAGTTGAAACCTGCCAGTGAGCTTCTGTGGGCGGATTTCGTCTCTTTAAAGCGTAAGAAAAAGCAGCATGTACAGACAAGTCTAAAGATCAACATAATCGTAGCTGCAAATCTACACTGAGGGATCAGAAGACTTCGAGACCAATTTTGCTATGAAACAAATCACGCAAACTTCACTCTGTAGGTTACAGGTTCTAGCTGTCGACAAGTTTTCACTGTCAAAACGAAAATCAAGCTGAAGAGCGATATACTAACTTGATCTAGCGACATATCGTTCGGTGAGTGTTCCTCTTGAAAACTAAAATGTTTTTTCGTAGTGAAAATGTTTGGAAAGTTATTAAGACGTTTATTTCTGTGCTACTACATGATGATAATTATTGTCAGTCATACCTCTTACGAGCATTTCAGTTAGAACACGAAGCTTTCAAGACACCTTCGCATAGAATAAACATATTACGTAACCTGCGTAGATGTATTGATGTGTCTGACCGCTTTGTAGTCCTTAACCCTACCATCATGCTACTTTCCTCTCTTTATAAAACGTCTATTCTCCATTTTAACGGGGACTTAAACTAAAACAATAAATAAAAAATAAAAGACAGGAGACTATTTTACAAATTTTCAGTGTTTACTTTTATAGCCCAAAAGATTTGAGTGGATTAGATTTACAAATATGTCTAAGTTATGTTTCAAATATGGACTGTGTAATTTCTTATTTCTATCTCCATGAAACTTAACCATTTTTGGCATAAACTCAAACAGGAAGAAACAAGTCGCAATATTTCTAGAAAAACTGTAGCGAAACAATTGGCAGCCAATCGTTGCACATCAATTACTTTGCCTGTTGACATCAATTACTTTGCCTGTTGACTGTGTAAATATACTTCAGAGAAATGTTCGATGTAATCAGAAAGTTCAAAGGAAATAGGCAGTAGCTTACAATCAGATATCCGTATCACTGCTCCTCCTCAAGAAGTTTGTGAGTACATTTATTTCTTTATTTTTCAGAAAATTCACAAAACAGGTTACGAGAAGCAGCTCATATAAATGGGAAGGAAAAACGTTATCGTGCGAGTAAATTTTAATGGTTATATGTCTTGTAGTAACAAGAGAAAGCGTTCAAATAGTCATTTCTACGCTAGTAATCAGTGTTCTGCAGCAGCCTAACTACTTTCTAAAGTCTCTCAGTTCGGCCCACGGACTGGAAAACGAACACCTAAACGTCACACTCTCTGCAACTGGTTTGTTGTATTTCTTCTGCTTGAGGGCTTGTAATACAATTTTCAGCCCCTGAATGTATGATTACAATCATGTAATTATTCAATTTTTTGCATTAGTGTAAGTTATTTTTTTTTAAAACAAAAACAGCGTCGTTGAAACCTGGCGTCCGCGAGGAAACTGAACTGCTGGGCAAACAGGGAACTGGAGATGCGCTCAAAGGTCTCTGTGGTGGAAAGGCCTGTGTACCGTACATATGGAACACCCTACCCACTACCTGCAGTATCTCGGGCTCCGGGAAAGAGTCAACACATTCCCTCTCCGGGCAAGAGTCACTGCGTGCAGCTGTCACAAACTCGCACTTGGAAGGATGTTAATCTCTCTCTCTCTCTCTCTCTCTCTCTCTCTCTCTCTCTCTCTCTCTCTCTCTCTCATATCATACCCAAAACACGAGCATTGTATGTATCTACATGGGATACTCTGCAAATCACATTTAAGTGCCTGGCAGAGGGTTCATCGAACCAACGTTAAACTATTTATCTCCCATTCCATTCTCGAATAGCGCGCGGGAAGAAAGAACACCTGAATCTCTTCGTTCGAACTCTGATTTCTTGTATTTTATTCTGATGGTCATTTCTACCTATGTAAGTCGGCCGGCCGCGGTGGCCGAAGGGACTGAGGCGCTTCAGTCACGGTCTGCACGGCCACTACGGTCGGGGGTTCGACTCCCCCCTCGGGCATGGATATTTGTGCCATCCTTACCATAAGGTAGTTGATAAGTAGTTTGTAAGTTTAGGGACTGATGACCCCGCAGTTAAGTCCCATAAGTTTAACAAACATTTGAACATTTATGTAAGTCGGAGTCAACAATATATTTTCGCATTCGGAGGAGAACGTTGGCGATAGGAGTTTCGTAAGTAGCCCACGACGCAGCGATAACCGCCATTGTTGTAATGATTCCCATCCCAGATCCTGTATCATTTCCGAAACGCTGGCTCCCCTGAATCCTGACAATACGAAACAAGCTGCCCTACTCTGGACTCTTTCGATGTCCTTCGTCAAACTCACCTATAAGGATCCCACACTGGGCAGCAATACCTCAAAAATGGACGGACAAGCGTAGTGTATGCTGTTTCTTTTGTAGTTCTGTTGCATCTTTTAAGAATTCTGCCAATATAACGCAGTCTCTGGTTCGCCTTTCCCACGACATTATCTACGTGTTCTTTCCAGTTTAAGTCTGAAGTAATAGTAATTCCTAGGTATTTGTGGACTTTACGGTATTCACTTTTGATTGATTTATCTTGTAAACAATGTTTAACGGATTTCTTTTCGTACTCATGTGGACGACTTCACATTTCTCATTATTTAGAGTCAATTGCCAATTTCTACACCATACTGCTATCTTATTCAGATCGTTCTGCAGTTGGTTTTGATCTTCAGATGATTTCACTAGAGGGTAAATGACGGCGTCATCTGCAAACAACCTAAGGGAGCTACTTAGATTTTCCCCTAAATTTTTTATGTAAATAAAGAACAGCAGAGGACCAATAACACCTCCCTGTGGAACGCCCGATATCATCTCTGTTTTAGTTTATGCCTTATCTTCGGTTACTACGAACTGTGTCCTCTCTGACAGGAAATTCCCTATCGAATCTCAAATTTGGGAGGTATACCATAACCACGCAATTTGATTAAAAGTCGTTTGTGAGGTAAAGCCTTCTGGAAATCAAGAAATACGGAATTGATTTGCGAGTCCTCGTCGATAGCACCCATCACTTCGTGTGAATACTGAGCTAGTTGTGTTTCGCATGAACGATATTTTCTAAATCGGTGTTGATCTTGGGTCAATAGATCATTTTGTTTGAGATAATTCATAATATTTGAATACAGGATATGTTCCAAAACCCTGCTGCAAATTGGCGTCAATGAAATAGGCCTACAGTTTAGTGGGCTACTCCTACTGCCTTTCTTGAATATAGGTGTGACCTGTGCAACTTTCCAATCCTTTGGTACAGATCCTTCTTTGAGATAGCGGTTGTATATGGCTGTTAAGTAAGGAGCTATCGTTTCAGCATAATCAGATAGAAATATAATGGGTACACAGTCCGGACCAGAAGACTTGTTCTTGTTAGGTGATTTAAGTTACTTCACTACTCCGATGATATCTACTTCTACGTTACTCATTACGGCCTCTGTTCGTAATTCGAAATCTGGAGTATTGGTTTCGTCTTCTTTGGTGAATGAGTTTCTAAAAGCTATGTTTAGTAACTCTGCTTTAGTAGCGCTGTCATCGGCAGGATCGTCATTACTGTCACGTAGTGAGCGTATAGTTTGTGTTTTGCCCCTAGTATATTTAACATATGACCAAAATCTCTTTGGGTTTTCAGTCAAATTTCGAGAGAGAGTTTCGTTGTGATAAGTATTGTAGGCATCTCGCATTGACATCTTGCTTAATTTCGAGCTTCTGTGTAGGATCGCCAATCCTGGGGATTTTGTGTTGGTTTACATTTAGCATGCCTTTTTCTTCGCTTTTGCATCAGTGTCCTGACCAGTTTTGTATACCAAGGGGGAAAATCTCCTTCTTTTATTAATTTTAATACATGTCCGACAGCCTTGATATTGTCATATGTAAAACTGACTACGATCACATCACAGCTGCTCACTCTAATATAGCTAGGGTCAGCTAGCTTAACTGCGCCTGTTGACGTAGGTCGCATCCATTTCAAATCACGTCACATTCGAGATTTCTAAATTGCCGTAATCTATCTGACGCGCAAAGTGTTGAGGCGTCAAGCGGTCACGGTGTTTTCTGCTTGTTCGAGGAGATAGGATAGTTGTTCCCAATTCCGTCAAATTTTTGTCTCCGAATACGCAGTGGAAAGTATCTTGGTTTATCCTATGGAAATGGCACTCTCTCGGTACAAAGTTGTCAACAATTTAACACCTACTAATGAACGCCTGCACCGAATCGATCTTAGTGATCGCTCCCGCATAGATTTATCTGCAGTAGTCGGCATCTGATTGCAAAAAAAACTGCCCCCCCCCTTTTTTTTTACGGGAACTTTCGTAGCCTCTTATTTCACCGCCATCCATTTGCGACCAGATCTCTCCTCCTTTCATTAGTCGAAGATTAATTGCATGATGTGGTTCATTGCTCATTTAGTGCAATTCGTGGTTCTGATGTGGAGAGGAGATGATTTCTAGACGTTTCGGCAATACATACGCAATGTTTACTGTGATGCCTCGCATTTGCATCTTTATAGGGACAAATTTGCAGACATGCGTAACCTCAAAATCACTAAATGTGGTGTTGTTAAAGGAGCCAGTGGATGTGGACTTATCTGACAAGAAAACGATGAGTCATCTATATCTATAAATATGAATGTCTGTTCGGTGTACGTTTATCACGTCTGAACCACAAGATACAAATAGCTAAAAATTTGTACAGTTACTAATGTCTACCCGGGGAAGGCTTTAGGTACGGTTTTATGGCGATCGGATAGCTATTTGGCTATATATATATTAATGTGAATGTCTGTTCAGTGTACGCTTATCACGTCCGAACGACAAGACGCAGAGAGTTAAATATTTGTAGAGTTACTAAATTATGCCTGAGGAAGGTTTTAGGCACGGTTTTATAGCGAGTGATCTGATAGATATTTAGTAATTTGAAGAATATAACGCGAAATGCGGAACAATAATTACTCTTTGAAAATTACAATTACTCTTTTAAAATGGTTTTATCGGTTGCACTGTTACTTGAAGGTTGATAATGATAAAAGGGTGGAGTATATTGGGATGGAAAGTTATCGGTGTATATAAAATTCTACGTGTGTGTGTGTTAATATTTCGATCTGCTGCGAAAACTACAGAACGCAAACGAATGGTTTCCCGTTGTACACCATAGCAGTTCCATACCAATAGCTATAAGGGGGTGGAAGATATGGTGGTTAAAAGTCGTCAAATCATAAAAAAATCCGGACTGAAGGCCAGCGATGACGTTTGCGGCTCTATAGCAAGGATGTTACATACAGCGTAACGTGATGCCACAGACCATATCTTTGGTCTATTGCGTGCTACAATGTCTTCAGCTCTTTCTCTGTAGGATAAGCATACGAATAAGGAAATATAAGAATAAATAAATAAAGCAGTAAGAACCATCAAGAGAACAGGCTCTGCTAACAGTATACTACGCCTTCCACATCGCTTCAACGGGTTCTACACAAATCTAATAGTTCCGATATTGATGACATTTTGCACACTCTACCTCAAAAACAAGAGTAATGTCACTGTCAGTATAAATTTTCGTTCGGTTCATGGTGGAGGGTACTTAACTTACGGAATTTTACAAAATGCATAGTTTTGCTCCAATCTTTATAAATTTTTGCACTCATGACCTTTGAACCAAGATGAAGATCACTGCATACATAAATGTTTGTATGGTACATGGCAGAGGGTACCTTGCAGAAAACTTTGCCGAGCGAGGAAAAGGTGGAAACGGACAGAGATATGGGAGAAAAAATGTTCAAATGTTTGTAGAACTTATGGGACTTAACTGCGGGGTCATCAGTCCCTAAGCTTACAAACTACTTATGAACTAAGACTAAGGACGGCACAAATATCCATGCACGAGGGTGGATTGGAACCCCCGACCGTAGCTGCCGTGCAGACCGTGACTGGAGCGCCTCAGTCCCCTCGGCCACCCCGGCCGGCGATATGGGAGAGAAGAGGTGGATGGAGAGAGAGGGTGGAAGGGGATGTGGACTACGAGAGTATAGGATAAATAAACACCCGGGCAACGCCGGGTTTACAGCTAATCTGTTATATTTTTTAAGACATAAAGATAACAATCTTGTTTCTTTTGCTTTGGTGAGTCGTTTTCCCAAAACGTTTAAAAAAAATAATTAAAAAGTAGTTTGCACCACTTGAGGGAGCAGTTCCGTGACGGGAGAGAGGAAGAATAGGGATGGGGGTGTGAGGAGCGCCGACTCGAGCGCACCGAGAATTTCTCGAGCTCGAGCAGTTCTCGAGTAGCTGACGAGACACGGCGCGAGTCGCTGCTCGCTGGTTGACTGGGGCAGCACGCCACGTCACGCGCTGCGCCTATTTGCAACGCTCGAGCTCGCTGTGATTACCATTAAAATACGGACATTGGATACAAGAAAACCAGTCATGTTGCTGGAGATGTCTGTTGGAAGATTGTCTTAAAAAGCTCCGTGGTCTACCAAACAATACCACAGGCACGATAAGACATTTAAAATTACACAATATATCTAAAAACCAAACACATACGTCCACGGAAACAGAAGTGGATTCTTCTATCAATGCAAGTCAGAATACCCCAGCTTTTATGTATGTTATCCATTCAAACCATATTAAAAGAAAATTCGGTAACGCCGGAAAAGTCCGCCACCATCGGAAAACTTTAATTTTTAATTTGGCTCCAATAATATGCACCGAAATTAACACTATCCAAACTTTTTAACAGAATGAGTATACAGCAACCAACATACAGTATTGTAGTTGCAAAATGTACTAGCTGTGTTGAGAAAGTAACAGCTTTAAGCTGAAATAAGAACGGATGCTATACGTAACGCTGGCTAATACAGTAAGGTATGCCGAATTTTTTCTACAATTAGTAAATTATGTAACGAGTTTTCGGTGTGTAAATATTGCAGCATTTTTCTCTACACGAAATGTTTTTCGTAACAATGAAGTTCTTGTTTCGAGTAAGATACGTATTTTGCAGTGTGTAGGCTTCTCTTCAGCCAAGACTTTAACACTAATTGAAGACCTCGGCGGTAAATAATCATAACCCTCAACTTTTGTATTTTTAAAGTATTTGGAGCAAACAATCATATTCGACAGAATGTTTCATTTACTTCAAGTATTACATGAAGCTGCAGAGAGATGGCAAATATAAATAATAAAACATATAATAGAAATTACTTTTCAAACAAACAAGTCGTCATGTCTCAACATTTTATAAATCAGTGTTATCATTATTTTCCCCCGAGGTCTTCAATTATTGATAGCCATGTTCATAAAAAAAAGATGTAATTTCAATTCCCCCCCCCCTCTCCTGGAGATTCTGCAACTACTTTCTTTTGTAATAATAATGTTTTTGTTTCGTGTGAGATACGTGTTTTAATTGATAACAGTTCTATGATTTTTTTGTCTTCTGCGAAACATTCTACAACTGCTGCTAGCTAGCTACGACTAATTCAGTTTCTTCCTTGCACGTTACGGAATACAACGATTACGACAGCTCTGTCGCAATGCTTCCTTTTAGAATAGTTTCGCTCATCCTACAGAGAGCGCAGCACTGTCGACAACTTCTAAGAGAGTGCTCGAAATTTCTCGAGAATTTGCCTTAGCGCGTTTCTCGAGCGCGCTCAAAGCCCATTCCTAGGAAGGAATAGTGGCCAGCCCTCGGGAGTTGACCCAAGCCTCTTTGTCTTCACCGGCTTCGAACTTCCACTCCTACTGCATACTATAACTATATATATATAAGTGGACAGTTTTTGAACTTTCTAATATTAACGTGCTTGAGGCGACGGTTCAACTCTTCAACAGTATATATATATATATATATATATATATATATATATATATATATATATATCAGCACTACTTAATTTATATGACACATTTGAGAAATAATGTAATTTAAAATAAGCCACGTGTATTAGCATGAAGTTTTAGATAATTTTATGTGTTAACTATTTTTAATTAAATTTTCAAGGACGATGAACAGGCTTGCAAAGCCGAAGTCAAACTTCAGTAAACAATTATGCGAATGACGTTATTCAGCTAGACCACAAGAGTGGCGTACAATTGATCATCGGATGTGCTCTCAATATCACACGTTGCCGGATGGTATTTGTCATACAGACATGGAAAACGTAAACTGAAACGACACCTACTACATCGAATGAACTCTGTTTTCCCGCATTTACAAGAAATGGTCAGAGTTTCTAAAGGAAAATATGCCTCACTGACATTTAAAAAAATTCTTTCTTCGTTTACTTATCAATATAAATATGTTTGTTGTGATAATTAAATTTAATTAAAATAGTGAGGAGTCAAATAACATAGGAACTCGTGCAAATTGATATGTTTATAATTATATTTTCTCGCAAATGTCATATCAATTTACTAGGGGACGTATACGAAAGCGCCACTCAGTTACTAGACGGAATTAAAATTTCAATTCCTGATTTCCACTCATAACGGCAATAATAAAAAAAATTAGTACGAGGCCACTCCCCCTTCTGATTGTGTATTTTCTCACATTATTTATGTCTGCAGCGCTTTCTTCCAGGTTTCTGAAATTACAGTGATGAGAATCAGTGGCGTAGCGAACGAAACTGGGGCACGACACTTTATTGACGCCCTCCAATGTTTCCGTGGTACAACACTACACTTCATTGCGCCCTCTTCTTCCAGAAATACATATAACATAGAGAATGTACTCCTCTAAAATTATTATAAAACTATAGCAGAACGTTGTACCTACCTTAAAATATCTGTAAAACATTACAGTCACTACTCAGCTGCGCTTCTACAAAATACGGAATTTTTGGGACAAAAAGCTACACAGGTTAAAATTAGGCCTTAATGTGAGCCAAAAATCTAGTTACAAAGACTAGGATTGGATTCCATAATGTATCTGGGCAGTGGAAAAATCAGATGTACTATCATGTAGAATTAATTAAAAAGATAAATTTATTTTACACATTTACATGTTTTGAAACATACGGTTTTTGAACAAGAAAACAAAGTTAAAATATTAACACATAAATATGTTGTTTAACAATCACAATGTTATAAAACATTAATACAGATAAGTACTATGTATGCATTTCTTTTTGCTTTTGATTCTCCAAAGTTATCAATTACTTCATCAAAGTCGATCAAATCAAATTTTTCTCTTTCCAAACTTAAAAATGCTTGTTCATTTGGGCAGATCTTGTCCCATAGTTGATCGTAGATATGTGATAATTAATTTCAGTTTGCTGAACGAATGTTCACAGCTAGCAATTGACATTGAAATAGTAAGGAGTAATTGAAGTGCGACTCTCAGGTTTGGTAAATCATCTTCTCCATACGAGCTTATACAGGTAAAAAGCTCAATTGTTGTTTTGGTTCACTGTCTTTTCAACTGCGGAGTAACATTTTGCAGTCATATAATCCAAACATAGTTCTGTTCCATTAAAATCTGTGTTATAAAATTCACCCACATTTTTACGTTATTTTCAAAAGGCCCTTATCATCATTAGCCTCCTGTAATAAAGTTTCAATGTCCAGTAATAATCCAAATTTGGAATTAAGGTCACATAGTCGTGTAAATCTTGTACTTATTTCTTGCTGCAGACAATCAACAACGCTTTTCATAACGCGAGAAACTTCACTTTCTGCAGAAAGGCCAACATCACCAGGCAATTCTCCGAACATTTTTCGACGTCACCGAATACGGGTTGTTGTATTAAGATCCCACTTTTCACAGAGGGCCTTAGCCTTTCCTATTGTCTTTTCTCGAATTTCTGCCAGTTCAGTCGCTGATTGAAGATCATGGAACACTTTTCTAAAATTCATTTTGCACGCGATCAGTTCTCCTCAAGATATCATGCCAGAAATGGATTAAAGTTACGAAAGTGAAATTCAGTACATTTTGCAATAAAACTGTTACTTCACTTCTGTTGTCACTTGTGGCAGTACTGTCCTCCACAAATTTTTCTAATAGTTCTACTAATTCTTCCAGACCATTGACAATAACGCTAACCGCTTGTGCCCTGGCGCTCCATCGTGTTTCAGATTCAAGTTTGACAGTTTTCTTTAAAGCCTTTTTTAATAGTTCCCATAGTAATATTCAACGCGAGAAAAAGAGATATGTGTTTTCAATTACTTCAAAACACGTTACAACGATTGGATCTTACTTAGCTGCAGTAACTACTACTAAATTTAAGGAGTGATTATCACAATTAACAAATAATGCTTTTTCCAAAATTATTTGTTGAATGCCAGGTATGTGACCTGACATCACGGCAGCATTATCATCACATTAAGATCTACAGTTTTGTAATGAAATAGATCGTAATATGATTTTTCTAAAATTGTATTTTCAATTGAGCATGCTTCTTTAGCATGTATTTCAATAAATCCCAAAAAAGATTCTTTGACAGAAACTTTTCTGTTGGTAAAATCAATATCTACATACCTAAAGACTTTTGACAGTTGCCCTCGATAAGAGACATCAGGAGCTGAGTCCAATAAATGTCCGTAATATTTATTAGTTGATTTCAGACTGTAGAAGCCAGCAGATGAATGAATTGATTTTGAATTTGTGGTGATAGGTATGATACAGTTATTTGCGTTTTCGTGTCATTTTTAAGACGATTTGCTAGTAGTGGATCAGACTGTGGTACAAGTTGTAAGTAAAGATAATAGGTTTCCCACATTTGCACCATCTTCGAGTGTTATATTTTCTACACGTTCACGCAGAGGAAGATTTTGCATAATCTGATACCTCAAGCAAGCTAATATTCGTTGCAATATATTTCGCCATGTTTCTTCTTCGGACAGTAAAATTGCCTCCAATGACGCACTAATTCTAGTTTTATTATAATCAGACACTACGTAAAATAAAGGGTTAAACGCAGTTTCTGGGTACAGGGTTGCTGCTTCACGTGTAGATGTTGGTAGCTGGCACGATAGAAGACGGGATGTGAAGGCAGCCAATCAGGAGTGGCATTCAGACACCTAATAAGGTTATATGTCCATAGTCAAATTACTAATGAATATAACGTTAACTATATAATACGGATAATATGCAGCTTTTAAACGAAATAGTGAAAACATAGTAATGCCATTCGTGAGTATATTCCGCTCGAATTCCATAAATTAAAAAACATAAATCCCACTTTCTGCTTATTTGTATCTCTTGAGAGGTATAAACGCAGGTTGCCGCGAGAGAGACAAAAAGTGCTTAAATGAAAACTATATAAACAAACGTATAAGACATAAAAAAGTGTATTCTCTCTCTCGCTAATGTAACCTACGTTATGTGATCTGAAATAATGATTCGAAAGAAAATGTCCAACTTTGGTCACAGTGTTTAAGCGAGCACTATAATTTGCACTATTCATTTTCTGAGAGGCCACATAAAACTAACATTACATACTTGAAGACAATTTGTAATTGTAATACTTTCCTTATCAATGATCACTCGAAATATTAATAAAAAAATTTGATGCATCTACAAGTCTGCAACTGGAATGAGTAACGGCATACACGAAACCGTAGTCGCCACAGTCTTTTAGTATCATACATAGATCAGTTGACCTATTACGTTAACATTTTGAAACGAAATCTGACAATCCTGGTGACAAGATAGCAACAGGAAATTTTATTTTTTAAATGCTGTTGTTCTGAGAGAATGAACATTTTGTGTACAAAGATTTTTGATTGATTTACTGCAAATATTATTTATAACGATTTATCAGACAAGTAATGAAACAAAACAATTAATTATATTACAATGATTATCAATTAAAAAATGTTTTGCAGCAATCGATAAAAATAACAACTGAAATTATTCGAAGAAACTTGTTTGTCTTTGAGAGCATTTGGCACCCCTCTGCTAGTGGCGCGCGGGGCATCATAGACCCTCCCCCCTCGTTACGCCTCTGATGAGAATGATTGTGTAGTACATCTAGACGGGTGTAGAGTAGCGTCACTGGCACTGATTTTGTGTTATTTAGTTTATTGTTTGTTTTAGAGTGGCTGAAAAGTCCATCTTTTAGGAAAGTTGTGTGTAGATAAATTATTACAATCTTTGGAATGCCTCGTGCCAGTGAACTATTTAGAAAGGTTAGGAAGGCATGACTATAAGGGACAACAGTAGACATAATGAAACTATCACTTTGAAGCAAAGTGTGCGCTGATATGAAACTTCCGGGCAGATTAAAATTATGTGCCGGAACCGGGACTCGAACATGGGACCTTTAAATTAAAATTTTTAATTGCCAGGAAGTTTCATATCAGTGCACACTCCGCTGCAGAGTTATACTTTCATTCTGGAAACATCCCTTAGGCTGTAGCTAAGCCATGTCTCCATCCACCATATCCTTTCTTCCAGGAGTGCTACTCTTTTAAGTTTCGCAGAACTCCTGTGAAGTTTGGAAAGTAGGAGGCGAGGTACTGGCAGAACTGAAGTTGTGAGGACCGACCGTGAGTCGTGTCAGGATAGCTCAGTGGTAGAGCGCTTGCCCGCGAAAGGCAAAGGTCCCAGGTTCGAGTCCCGGTTCTGGCCCACAATTTTAATCTGCCAGGAAGTTTCAACGGTAGACATGTGTAGAAAATGCAAAAAGCTGTGAAATCTATTTTCATAGGCTATCTATTGATGTCATACCTATACATAATTTGTGTGACATATGTTGTAGAGCTTATGGGACTTACCTACGGGGTCATCAGTCCCTAAACTTACAAACTACTTATGAACTAGCTTATACTAAAGACGGCACAAATATCCATCCAACGGCCTCGCGCATCGTAGCATAGCGCCTAGAAGAGCAGTTGAATGGAATGGACAGTGTGTTGAAGAGAGCGTATAAAATGAACATTAACAAGAACAAACCAAAAATAATGGAATGTAGTCTTAGAAAATCAGGCGATGCCGAAGGAATTAGATTAGGTAATGAGACAATGAAGGTGGTAGATGAGTTTTGTTACTTGGGTAGTAAAATAACATGCGATGGTCGCAGTACAGAGGATATAAAATTCAGAATGGCAATGGGAAGAAAAGCATTTTTGAAAAAGAGAAATTTGCTAACATCGAATATTAATTTAAGGGTAAGGAAGTCAGCATTTGTGTGGAGTTTTGCCTTGTACGGGAGTGAAACATGGACGATAAGCAGTGCGGACAGGAAGAGAATAGAGGCTTTTGAAATGTGGTGCTACAGGAGAATGCTGAAGATTAGGTGGGTAGATCGCATAACTAATGAAGAGGTACTGAATAGAATTGGCGAGAAAAGGAATTTTTGGCATACCCTGACTAAAAGAAGGGATCGCTTGGTAGGACACATTCTTAGACATCGTGGAATCGTAAATTTAGCATTGGAGGGAAGTGTGTGGGGTAAAAATCGCAGAGGGAGACCAAGAGACGCGTATAGTAAGCAGATTCAAGTGGATGTGGGTTGTCGTTCTTATGAGGAGATGAAAAGGCTTGCTCAGGATAGAGTAGGGTGGAGAGCTGCATCAAACCAGTCTCCGGACTGAAGACCATAACAACAACAAAATAATTTTATGTCAATAAGCATGAAAATTCATTTCTTTACGCATATAACATTTTTAACAACCCTGCAGAATTTAGTTATAGTGTCTTAGAAACTTTGGACTTTATAAGGCTTTTTTTCCAAAACACTGTAATTTCACGTACATTCCCTATACACCTACTTATTCTAAGAACAAAACACACACACACACACACACACACACATACATACATACATACATACACATACACACTTATGCCCGAGGGAGGATTCGAACCTCAAGTCGGGAGCGGCTGCACAATCCATGGCAAGGTGCTTTCAATCGCGTGGCTTTTACAACATAAGCAGATATACTTTTCTTTAAAGATGATTGTAACTGTTATCTTCAACCATCACATTATTTTATTTCATACATAATTTAAAGTAAGTAACGGGAAATCTCAGATTTCTTTAACTTGTACGGTGAGTGCACCGTAATACTATGGCGCACTTGAAAGCAGAAACAAGAGTCATCATGTCCGCGAACTTAGCAGTAAAGATTACATTAATTTCTCTCTATTAAAAGATAACTTATAGTAGAATGCAACGTTTTGCACGAAAATGACACGTAGACAACAAAGGTTTTTATGCACGAGTGTTACGTTAAGAATGATTTCCATGCTAAATATCTCCGTGCAAGATTTCACGTCGCCATAACAACTACAAAAAATATTCATTAAAATCCGGTTAGTCTAATCAAATCTTGTACTGCTTCTCTTATTTTAACACCTCTCACTCCTCTCCACTAGCATTTTTACTATTCCTTAATGTTCCAGAAATCATGGTATCAACCTTCTCATTTCAGTCAAGTTGAGTCTAAACCAATTTTATCCCCAATTCGAATAACTGGCTTTTCACTAATTTCTAAATCGTCAGTATCCTTCTGTACTCTTCCTGGCTATACCTTTACGCCACATCAAAGTCTTCAGGAAAGTTCTCATACCATTAAAATTCATATTCTATCTTAACAAATGTATCTTTTTCGGAATGTTTTTATTCTTATTTCCAGTCTGTGGCCAGTCATTAGTTAATTTGCTGCCCAAACTACAACGCTATCTACTTATGTAATGGTTCCATACTTTAGCACCAACTAAAGTGACAATACTCGCCGAGTTATTTTAATTTTGAACGTATTACCTCTTGTCCAGACACTATCATTTTGTTTAAATGCTCTTTCATATCGCAGGCCGTCTCCGACAGAATTACAATATCATCGACAAATTTTTACATCTATGTTTCTTCTCCCAGAAATGTAGTTCCATTTTTAAATTTCTCCTTAGTTTTCGTTACTGATTGCTTTAACAGACACTGAATAACACGCAGAATGGGCTGCGATCCTACATAAGTCTTTCAAATCCTATAGCCTTTACACGTCATCTGGCTGTTACAGAAAGCAGACTACAAGGAAAGAAGGAAGATTTGGATTTAACGTTCCGTAAACAACAAGGTCATTAGGAACGGAACTCAAGATCGGATTGTTTCAAGGATGTGGAATGAAATCGACCGTGCTCTTTAGAAGGAACCATATCGGAATAGGCCTGGAGCTATTTAGAGAAATCACGGAAACCTAACTTTGGATGGTCGTATTATTTGAACCATTGTGCTCCCTTATGTAAGATCGGCTTGGTAGCCATACCGGACTGCAGTTCTGAGTTATAGATGCGATTTGCTTTATGTATTTTACCTCATATGTCAGAACTCCAAAGAGTGTATTCCATACGACATATAAAAAATTTATTCCTTGGGCCGAGTATCGATGTGTAGCTTTGTTACTGCAAATCTGCAGTACTGCATCGTTAGTCCTGCTCTTTGGATATATTCGGGTGGTACAGGAAACGAATAGTCTCACTTGCTTCTAGGCGAGCAGGACAATGCAGAAAAATTTCTTACGACCAGGTAATCTTCCTCAGTATTGTGTTATTGCTCAGATTAGAGCTTTTGGTACCTTCTAAAATTATAGGATTGGAATACTTTCATGTTTCTCACAACACAGGGAGCACATCAGACTTCTCGCAGTGTCATGATGTTAATTTTGATTAACAAGCAGTTTGAAGCAGTGCTTCGTGATCCTGTCAACGAAAACCAGAATTTTGCAATGCGTATTGCAGGCGTGGTTTTTATGTGACACAAAAGAATATGTAACATCGTTTGGACTAAAAGAGAAAGTGAGAAGTACAACGACAAAGAGATCATGAAGTAGCATATATTACAGACAATAGGAGACAAATATAGTTGTCACTATGCAGCAATGATAAATTATTGTGTTATACAATATATACTCTGAAAGTCTGAAGTACCTGCGTTTGTCAAATGTGTGAGAGTAAATTTATAAATACTGCTCTTTCGTTCAAAAAAATGCAAAAAAGCATAGGTTTCCCAAGATCGCTCTAAAATAACATTTTCCTCCCTACCGTTTCCGCAGATCTAAGCTATCTTCATCAGATCCTGCATATTGTTAACAGAACACGATTTTCATGTCAACCATTGGTCTTGCAATAAAATAGTAAGTTGTAGGAAACATCAGCGTGTCAAAACTAGAAACTACATCACAATAAGAAACACTGCATTTATGCTCATATCCCCAAAGACCCATTCACTAGAGTCACCATTATGTTATTAAAAGTGAAACAGTATGGGATGACATCAGAAAAATGTTTCGGTTCGGTCTCTCAACTAGCTGATTTATTTAATCACACTTGGCACCTTTAGTTGCTGATAATGGATGATTATATTATCAGTTAATATGTTCGGAATGGATGACTTGGGCAACCTGCTTAAATATCACAGTAGTGCCGAGAGGACGAACCGTCGCCGATTGTCCCTGAGTTTTAATCCACATTAGCAACTAATAATGCAAGGAAACTGTTGTAATTTTTCTCTCACAATTGTCGTCTGAGAGAAGCAAAGTCATGCTGGTCTTCCACAACGGCCATAGGGACTACATTCGGGAGTCTGTCGTACTTCTTTCGTCCAACCCTCCTCTGTTACGTCTCTTCAATTTTCTGGCACCATTGGATAAATTCTTGGGTCGTCGAAACGTCTTAACAGAGGAGCTGTCTTCCGCAATGCCCTTCATCAGGTGTGAAACTTTATCGGCCTCTGTCATATCCGGGTTAAGTACGTGACAGAGGAACAAAACACTCTGTATATACGGATGTGTTGACTCACCATGCCGTTGGGCCCCGTTTTTCGATTGTTGTTCTTGTAAATGGACTTGCGGCTGGTGGTCTCCAAACGTCTTAAGTTATGTCTAGAACTTTTCCCAGCTATCGAGCTTGTCTTCCTTATTATCAAATCACTGCTGGGCCGCCCCGTCCAGGTAGAAATACACGTTTGCCAAGCACTTAATGTGATTCCACCTATTATACTTGGCGACTCGGTCGAATCCTTACAGCCAATTGTTTGGGTCCTTTTCAGCGTCTCCGGCGAACACCGATGGGTGTCTGATGTGCAGCTGGCTTATCGCTGTTTTGGCATCCATGGGTCTTTTGATGACTCAGACCTTCGGACGGAGGTAGTCATAATTCGCTTTGTTATTCCGGTTCTTGTCCACGTAAGCGACGATTCTTACGCTGCCTAATCGGAGCCACGATGATGGAGATGTCTTGCAGGATACCCGGCGCCTCCACCAGAAAGTGTCACGTTGAAAACTGCAGGTGGTCTGGACATCAGAGGCTGGTCATTAATAGAGCACAACACTTTACATTTGCCTGGTGCATAGCAGAGGGCACATTTGCTAGAACTTCGAGAATATCTAAGGTTTTATTCATGTCTTGACGAAATTTTGTACACTTAACCTTCAAAGTAGAGAAACGTAAACATCTACGTAAGATTTCATACGGTGTATGACGAAGGGTACTGTGTAATATCCTTATAAACCACTTCACTGATCACCTTGAACGTTAAAAGGGTTATCTAATTTTTAAGAGAAGGAGGCAATGGACTGAGGAAGTGGAGTTCGATAGAGAAGAGGAGGTGACTGGCAGAGAAAGGGGAAGTGGAGATCTGCAGATGGGGGTAGCAGGAGATGAACAGAGAGAAGGGAGATGAGATGAACAAGAGAGAGAAGGAGGGTTGTTCAAATTGTTCAAATATTAGTTAAGCTTACGGGACTTAACTACGGGGTCATCAGTCCCTAAACCTATGAACTACCTTATACAAGACGACACAAACATCCATGTCCGTGGGGGGATTCGAACCCCCGACGGGGAACGGCCTCGTGCATCGTAGCACAGCGACTCAATGCGCTCGGTCGTGCCGCCGCGGTGAGAGGGAGGGAGAGGAGGAGATGGGTAGAGAGAGAAGCAAAGAGAAGGTGGACGGAGAGACAAAGGGGAAAGAGAGATGGAGTAACTTAAAATCGGGATAAATATATACCACGAAATCGCCGGGTTTACAGCTAGTTACAAATAAAACCACTAGTGGCCTGTGTGTCATGACAGGTAACAGATACAAACTCCACTATTTTGCAAATGATAACTGATGGGACCAGCAGCCATTTAGCTGTAATAACCGCTGGATACCAGGTTTACACATCAGATGACAGAAATCAATTTGAATGCTGTAACATGGCAGTGATTTATTTTTTTGTAATCAAGTCCTCTCTGCCGTAGCAGGGTATTCGTTGTGTGCGGAGTTGGTGCAGTTACTTCTCTCATTAGCAGACAATGTGGATAATCCAGATGCCCCTCTGCATCGAATATGCTGGATTTGCGCAGTGCCGATAGACAGTCGACATGTGCAGAATGCTTGGGTTGCATAATTGGTTCAAAATGTTCAAATGTCTGTAAATCTATCGGACCAAACTGCGTGGTCATCAGTCCGTAGCTTACAAACTACTTAAACCTAGGTAAACTAAAATACGGACAAACACACACACACACACACACACACACACACACACACACACACACACACACACACACTCCCATGCCCCAGGGAGGACTCGAACCTCCACGGCGAGCAACCGCGCGCTCCGCAGCGAGGTGCTTTAGACCGCTCGGCTACTCCACCGCGGCTGCATAATTGGAAGAGCACTGCCTGTAAAAGACAGATATCAAGTCTTGGGTAGGAACACCGTTTTAACTAGACACGGAAAAGTCATCGTGTTGGTCTTTACTGTCAGGTCTGCTTCAGACAACATCTTCCCATTGTGCTAGGCGTTATCCTAGTGCCTAACGCATAAGGACACTTCTAAGTCTGGCTGCTGATGTAATGGTATGAGCTTGTGAAAACAGGATACTTTTACATTAATCTCTGAAAATTACTAAGATTCTGAAAACAGACATCCATGAGTCCACGGATATATATATATACACTTAACAACTCAGATATTTCGAAATGCACAAACCGTATACAGCCAATCTAACACACCAGTGATGATCCGCCGTTAGCTGCTCACGAATTTTCATAAGCTCTCGTAACTTCAGCAACCCCTTTTCGAGATACTTCTAGAAAGTTGCGTTACTTAATTGGCAGTACGTTTGGACATCCTAAACATGTTTCTCGTAGCCTGTTAAGGTTGGATGACGGTTCTCTGTAGTTACAGCTGCGGGGAAACCCGCAACCGGGCTGTGAATACTAAAGAGACAATCGGGCGTGAGCTGCCGCAGAAGTAAGTTCGGAGCAAGTGGATGCTGTTACCAGCAGTCATTCGCGCCACAAGCAGACCACGCTCAAACTAATGCGTTAGAGAGTGTCTGGAATCAATATCATAAATTCAAATCGATGACTAAACGAGATACGCCCTGCGATCTGCAAACTGCAAGCAATTTCTGACGGCAGCCGCAGAAATATTTGTTGAGGATATCTGGATAGTACATAACAGTCGGTATTACATTCTCAAATTGAAAACTACTTTTTTTATTGTGTATCTGTACTACATACAATGAAGGCTTTAACGACCGGATAACATAACTTCAAGTGAATCTATCGGACCTATCAGGTAGTATAGCCGTGGTACATGAAACATTTCCGTTTCTGACCTCCGCAGATGTCAGAGAAACCCTACACGAATCGTCAGGAAAGTGAAGGTTTCATGGACCAAAGCCTTACAACCCGGAAGATTCCCAGCAACACCTGAACATCAAGCTGGAGTCAATTGCAACTAATACTTCTACATAAATATTTTATCCTAAGTAAGTCAGGTGATACGTTTCTGACAAAATTGTCCTGCTCTCGCTTTCATCGAAACGCAGCAATTATGTGTGTATATTTCAGCTAGTGATGCCCAAAAGTTTGTAAAAATTAAATGTTTGCAGCATACCGAAACACTAACAGCTGATAAGATGAATAAAATCACTGCAATAAGTTTCAGTCGTAACAGATCATTGATGAATACGGAAAATGGTGTGTTTCATCACAAATGAACATTTAAGATGATATGTTAAGAATGAAACTGGTGCAATAAATGAATTGGTCCATCGCAACATCTGCTAGAGGTTTAATAGAACTTTCGAACTGTAAAAATTCAAATGTTTGTAAATCTAACGGACCAAACAGCATGGTCATCAGTCCGTTGCTTACAAACTACTTAAACCTAGGTAAACTAACCTAAGGACAACACACACACCCATGCCCCAGGGAGGACTCGAACCTCCACGGCGAGCAACTGCGCGCTCCGCGGCGAGACGCTTCAGACCGCTCGGCTACTCCACCGCGGCTTCGAACTGTAAGTTGTGTATATATGTGTTTTATATTTTCTGGGCTTCCCTTATTTAGTTAAAGGAATTTAAAGTAATATGTTTTCAGTTACATTTTTTTCTTTTTTCCAAGCTATAAAGAAGAACTCAACGTCAAATTGGATTCTGAACTGAGATAGGATTTCCAGCATTTATTAGTAGTTCTGTAGAGCTCAAACATCACCTTTGTCTTTCGTGTAATTTATAACAACTACGTTCGCAAACGTTGTTTATTCTGTTGCGAGAACACCAGCTCGTGAAGCGACTTATGAATTTCAAGACCACAGAAAAACTTCATTTCCATCCACAATTCTTCGTTGTGATCCGTCAACAGTGCGAACGAAGGCTTTCAGAGTAACATCTGTAGTATCATAGTAGAAGGCCTACTACTTTCGCATCCTTTTCTCTATATAATGTGGCAAAATAACATATCAAAAGGCAGAAAATACAGGATAGTCTCCTCGACGAAATCGATATGTTGCCTCTTACTGAAAACTAACGATTTTTCCCCCTCTACTTCCTCCTGTACAAAATGAAAACTACAACTTTCCAAAAACTCCTTTTATACATATTACAAAGGGGGCGAATTGTAGACAGATTTCCTCCCTGTTCCAATGTCGCACTAGGACAGCAGTATGCCGTTACGAACTGACCGTTACAGTCGTCACAAACATCCGCACTAGCACTCGCAGAGGCACTTTCACCCCAGCAGCTACAGGGTGTTCCAAATATTCTGACAAGGCTGCGCTAGAAGTCTGCTTGACTCACTTCGACTTCCTTGAGAAAATCAATATCTTCTCTAACTGACAGAAACTTTTCAAATAATTATACTTCAGCGTTTAGCACACATGAAGCGTACCCAGATGTCAACACAGCAAAGAGGTGGCAGCAGAGTTAGTTCGGATTTACGGAAGCCGCGATTTTTCTAAATTAATGTTCACGTTTTAATTGTCTTACGAATATTATGTACGTTTTGTTAAAAACGTGCGTTATATTACACTAGTATGAGCGATGAATACTCAGTTATGTATTACTTCAAATATTTATTTTTCACAGTTTTAGTTGCACTTATCTTCTCTATATACGAGGCGCGTCCAGAAAATAAGTTCCGTTTGCTTATATAAAACGAACGGGTTCATATACAGAAAAAATATTGATAGTACAAAACTCTACAACTGTTAAACTACTTTTCTACATAGCTTCCGAAATTTTGTAGGCAATTGTCATAGCATGGCACAAGGTTTTGTGTGCCTTTTTCATAGAATGTTGCCGCCTGTGTATTCAACCATGTCGTAACATGTTCTTTCAGCTCGTCATCATCGTTGAAGTGTTGTCCACCAAGGACAGATTTTGTGTGTAAGAAGAGGATTACTGTCAAAATATTTTTTTTTTTTTTCACGATAATGCCTGACCACACAAACCGAATGTTACCAAACAATAATTACGGAAATTTCAATGGGACCTGTTTGATCATCCTCCATACAGTTCGGACCTCTCTCCTAGCGACTTTCATCTCTCTTTATACCTAAAATCTGTCCTTGGTGGACAACACTTCAACGATGATAAAGAGCTGTTACCACACGTTTGAATACACAGGCGGCAATCTTCTGCGAAGGATGGGTGCAAAAACTTGGGGTACGCTATGACAAGTGCCTACAAAATTTCGACAGTTATGTGGAAAAGTAGTTTAAGAGTTGTAGAATTTTGTGCAATAAAATTTTTTTCTGTATCTGTGTACAATTTCATTTTATTACCAAATGGAACTTACTTTCTGGACGCGCCTCGTATAAAAGGCAATGTTCCGACTGACTGACTGACTGACTGACTAACTGACTCATCATCCTACAGCCCAAACCACTGAAGACAGAAACTTGAAATTTGTATTTGATCTTAATCTGTAGGCGTCATTTAAGAAGCGATTTTTCGATACTCCGTCCATAAGAGGGTGAAATGGGGGTTGAAAAGTTTTTTTGAAACTACATTTCTATTTAGGCAATTTTGAAGCTAGAACTACAAAATTTCGGACTTTAATTCAGGGTTCGAATTAAAAAGACACGTGATTCGACAATTTTTTGAAATTCAACCAATAAGGGGGTAAAATAAGGGACACAAAAAATTGATTTTCAAAAATATATTGCTGTTAACTCAAATTTTAAGCTACAACTACGAACCTTCGGATATGGAATCTTGGTCAGGATAAAATAAAAAAAAAAGTTTCAGTATTTTTGGAAATTCAACAAGAGGGTAAATTAGTGGATGAAAAATTCTTTTTGAAAACACGTAGCTATTAAGACAATTTTGAAGCTAGAGCTGGAAAAATTGATATTTGTATTGTTGTATAGAATTTAAGAAATACGTGTTTCGGTATTTTTGGAAATTCAACCATAAAGGGGTTAAACTGGAGGGGGTGCTTTTTTTTTTAATCTGTTGCTGTTTAGGCAATTTTGAAGTTAGAACTACAAATTTTCGGATTTGGATTCGGGGTTCGAATTTAAAAGACACGTGTTTTGGTATTTTTGGAAATTCGACCAATAAGAGGGTGAAGTACGGAATGCAAAAAATTATTTTCAAAAATATGTTGCTGTTAACTCAAATTTCAAACTATAACTACGAAACTTAGGATATGTAATCTTGGTCAGGATTAAAAAGACACGAGTTCCGGTATTTTTGGAAATTCAACAATTATGGTGGTAAAATAGGGGATAAAAAATTCTTTTGGAAAACAAATTGTTGTCAATACATTGTTGAAGCTAGAGCTGCAAAAATTGGTATTTGTATTGTTTGTTAAAATTTAAAATAATTTTGGAAATTCAACTATCAAGGGGGTTAAATTGGAGAGAGGATGTTTTTCGAAAATCTTTTGCTATTAAGGCAATTTTAAAGATACAACCACATAAATTGGTACATGTTTTCTTGACCAGAATTAAAACGATAAATGTTCCGGTATTTTCAGAAAATTAATCATATAGGGGGCTGAAGTAGGGGATAAAACGTATTTTTCAAAATACATTACTTATCAGCCAATTTTGAGCCCAGAATTACAAAAAATGATATTTGCATACTTTGTTGGAATTTAAAAGACACATGTTGGGATATTTTTCGAAATTCAACTATTAAGAGGTGCCATAGAGGGTTACAAGTAGTAACATCAAATGTTTGAAAATCTTAAGAGACTTAAATAAGAGATCATCAGTCCATAAGGCAAACAAACTAATTAAACTAACTTCTGCTAAGGACAACACGAACACCCATGCCCGAGGGGCGAATCGAACCCCCGACGGCGAAGAGCAGTGCGCACTGCAGCATGGCGCCTCAATACGCACGGCCATTCTGCCGCGGCTACAAGTTGTATCACAACAGTTCATTATGACAGTATTTAAGCTATATCTATAAAAATGTGTATTAAGGAGAGAAACAACTGGTGCAGACCAACCAGCCTACGCATGCGAAGCGGCTAGTAACTAGTAGATGGCGATGCTGCATTTTTTATTCACATAACTAAGGTGTAACACAATGAAACAAGGGCTACAATTTTCCTTACGGCAGCGGTGTAGTGTATTGATGTTGGCAACGGCCGTTCACTCTCTTTTGAAAAATCAGTCACGTACAATGAAGAGAATAATCCTTTGTCTTGAAATAATGAAATAAACAATTAATGTTGTTCCGATCAGTAAATTAATGATCCCTCTAAAGGGAATATTTCGATACGAACGTTAACATACTAAACCCCTGCCACTGCAAGTAAAATTTAACCCAGGTACGACACAAATTTTGGCCCACTTTAGGTTACGATAGTAACACTAAAAGTGGGCCATTGCAATCGTCTTTAGGCAGCTCGAAATTCAAATAAAAATAACGGCTTAACCATTCACCTGAAACGAAAATTAAATAACGGACTTTGTAGAGGAGAAAATTCTCTACAACTTTGCTCTCTTATGTTTTTCCATATCTCTTATCGTTTCAGAGATATTTGCAAAAATAACGGCGATTTTGGGATGTCTGTCTGTCTGTCTAACGTGTTCCCAGTTTTTAAGACGAACCGTTCAACCGATCAACACCAAATTTTACAGACATAATTGTAGGCCGACAGAGACCAGAACCTTCCTCTTTCAAATTTTTCGGACAAAAAATATGGCAGTAATAACAAAAAAGCCGTTTGTAATGTAATTTTAATTTCATATAAACCGTTTATCTGACGCTAAAATTGAATAACCGAATTTGTAGAGGAGAAGATTCTCTACAGCTCTACGTTGTCATTTCAAAGAAGAATTAACAAAAACACATCGTTCTTCGTACGATAAATGATAATCTAGTGCCATATTAACATCAGTTAACAACGGCCATCAATAGTATGAAATTAAAGAACGCAACTTCTAAGTGTTGGCCATAGCGTAGTGGGCAATGTGTTGGACTGTGAAGCTGAAGGTTACTACCAAAATTTTTTTTTCTTAAAAGGCTTTCAGACACTGTTATTAATTAATTTTTTATTGTTTACGTTATTATTTTGGTCGAAAATGTTTGCAAACACTTATAAAACTACAAATCTAAAGTGGGCCGTAAAACACGTCAGTGCGTTTTTTTCTTCCTAGCTGTATCCCACATGCCTTGCAATGCCATGGAAAGAAGAAAAGTGCTTCTTCCTGCGGGTATCATTTGAATTTAAAACATAACGACGTTCCTTCGCGTCTATCGAAGTTTTCATTTACTAAGAATTCTTTGCAAGGAAACACGAATTTATGTAGTTTCTTTTCTGATTTCTGTGCGTACTTATTACATCTTGAGTCCATTCTGTTTAGGAATGCCTAGAAAATGATGTAGTACAGTTCAGAATAAACAGGGACCCAGTTAGTTACACAGTGCACCAAAGAACTAATAGTTGGCGCTGCTGCATCTTTTACATATTTTTATTTTTTATTTCTTTTCGATGGTTATGCCGTAGAACAGCAACGAACCACTGCTGTTGGTTTTATAGTGCTGCAAAGAAAAAATACATGATTGTGTTGTGCGTATTCCCTCAGTAACAGAAGTATTTTGAATTAAGAGCCGCAATCTTATCTCTGCAAATACAAACTAACCAATGAGGTTAGAATAAAGGGAGATGGCATTATCTATGAAGAGCACATACGTCAGTCGAAGCCTGTCCGCCTTCTTGGTCAATTTTGAAATGCTATTTATCTGTTAAAAGTAAGCGGTAAGTCGAACTGACATTCACTGCAAAATATGTACTTCCAAACAATATACTTCCTTGAATAAATAGTAATAAATACACACCATAATATATTTGAAAAATTCCTTATTAACGGGTAATTTGCACTCTTTTAACATGTCGTGCAACACGGCAAAACCGTCCGAATTTTTGTCCCTGTTTTAAATAACATAAAACATTAGCGCTACAATACGAACACTTCCCAAAAGTTAGCAATATGGCGTAGGCAGGCTTCACTTTTTCAGCGTAAGGCTGTCTCCCTGTATTCCAACCTCCTTGAAAGTAACATTGAACAGCGAGTTGCTGAATACACTTTGTATTTTCATAACTTAACGACATTTATTTGCTTCTTTTGACAGAGAATATTTGAATTTAAGACATAACGACATTCCTTCTCTATCGATGCTCTAATTTACATAAGAATTCTTTGCAAGGAAAATCGAATTTATGTAATTTTGGTGTATCCTCATTACATTTTGAGTGCGTTCTGTTTAGGAATGCGTCGAAAACGCCACCGTACAGGGAAGGGCAAAGTGAGGCGACGTTAGTTACATAGTACAAAAAATAACTAATTGTGGCCTTGCTGCGTTTTTTTTCTCCATAACTATAGTGTAATACACTACAAGAAGGTGTACAATTTTACTTACGGCGGCGGCATTGTGTGCTTGTTAATGTTGACAACGGCCGTTGAATGCTTCTTCAAAAATCAGTAACGTAGAATGAGGGGAATAATTCTTCATGTTCACGATCAAATAAATAATTTATGCTGTTCTGTTCAGTAAATTAATCATGTTCCTAAAGCGAGTAGTTCGTTGCCAACGATAGCAAACTAAACCGCTGCCATTGCAAGTAAAATTTAACCCAGGTACGACACCAAAAAAATATTTTTTCCTCTAGCTGTATCCCATATGCTTTGCATTGTCATGGAAAGAAAAGACGTGCAGCTTTCGACGGTTATGACCATTAAATTGTACATAGAGTAGAAATATCTATGGAGTGAGCATTGCATTCTGTGCATCTTAACATTAAGCTGGAATTACCACGCGATATTAAGACAAATCCACACTTTCCATACATTTATTTACTCCTACGATTGGTTTGTACCGCACTGACTGCAAAGAAGCCCCACATCCTTGTCGCAGAGCAACGAAATAACATTAAATAATATCTAAATAAATGTGTCACAGAAGCAACAAGAAATCTGAGGAAGCGTCGCTAAATGGGCCATTTACACATAGTTATCCGATTAGTAGATTTTTCCCAATATCACGTAACATTTCCACCTTAATGTTGACACAAAATCTGTCCTGCGCATCTGAATGCTCACTCCAGAGGTATTTCTACTCTGTGCCTGCCACTAAAGATAATATACACACTCGAGCGACAAACTCATCAGAAACCTCTGTGCTTTCATAATCGTTCGGTACAATATTGTGATTAAAATTTTTAATTACTTACTTTTGGTGCGGACTACATTAAGATAGAGAGAGACGTTTCCTTTTGCAGAGACAACTGTACATTCCGACTTCTGAATGTATAGTTCTAATTATTACAAGGCCGTGCAGGAGTAGCCGAGCGGTCAGGAGCGCCACGTTACGAATCGCGCGGCCTCCCGCGTCGGAGGTTCGAATCTTCTCTCGGGCATAGATGTTTGTGTTGTCCTTCGGTTAGTTTATCTTAAGTAGTTTGTACGTCTAGGGGCTTGGTTCCATAAGATTACAAACATTTAAACATTTTATTACACAAGGTCGATTTCAAGTTCGTGCTTTACGAAGTAATCACTGCAGGACTTGGAGACATGTATTAGGTGAAAGAGTGCCCGATGTTGCCTGCACAGTGAAGACAATTCACTGGAAAGTTCTATACATACCATCAGCTGACGACATTTCTTCAACGATTAGCCAGACTTACTTTATCGCACATTGACACCACCATGACGTCTTATTTAAACAGACATGAACTCTGTTGATTGAATTAACAGACTTTCAGCATTCGTCGAGTTTTAGATAATAGGGAGCACTGCAAACAGAATAACTACATTGTCCCTGGTGCAACACTGCAACATACTAATACTTCAGCATACACTTACTGTGAGAGATAGTTTAGTACTACACCACAGAACAAATACATGGCGCTGTTATTATTACTACTATTTTTCATCTCAACGATAGAAGTGTTTTCAGAAGTTTACGCCAAACAGACAATTACACACCGCAGTCTTAACTTTATGAACACAAGCTAATACGGAATTTACATCATTCCGGAGTACAGACTTAAATTAATTTCACTTTTTGTAGGAGAAACTTTATGAACACTCATCGTTTTCAATATTGACTTCTACTTCAATTTCACATTTGGCTAGGAGAACTGAGTTTATTGACAGAGCGATCCAACAAGGATTCTGTTTTTGCTAACCTACGTCTAAAACCCGAAAAAAAAAAAAAAAAAAAAAAAAAAAAAAAAAAAAAAAAAAGAAATACACAGGTCCGTCTTTAAGAACCGTTGCGAAGCACGAGCATATAAGCTAGTCACAAATAAAGATTAGTTACAACTAAACTAAACTCCGACCCATACAGGCCGCGAGGGCCCAAGGGGTACCGACCGGCCGCCGTGTCATCCTCTGCCCGCAGGCGTCACTGGATGCGGTAATGAGGGGGGCGTGGTCAGCGCCCCGCACTCCCGGCCGTTGCGTCCATTTTCCAGACCGGAGCCGCTCCTTCTCCATCAAGTAGCTCCTCAGTTTTGTCTCAAAAGGGCTGAGTGCACCCCGCTTGCCAACAGCACTCGACAGACCCGGTCGGTAACCCATCCAAGTGCTAGCCAAGCCCAACAGCGCGTAACTTCGATGATCTGATGGGAACCTGTGTATCCACTGCGGCACGGCCGTACGCTAAAGATTAGTGACGAATGTTGGGTAAAAATATTAGAATCAGCAGAAAATTATATAGGGGGAGTAGGATTCGTTTGAAGTAAGGAAGTAGAGTACAGAGTGAACTATTGAGTACACTTCGGTTCTTCTTATGAGATTCGACAGCAAACCAACACAGACAACGATGGACCTAGTATACATGCCGACGTCACAAGAAGCTTATAAAGAGGTAGAGAAAAAATCCGACGATGCTGAACGGATAAATCAATATGTACAGGGAGAGGAAAATACAAAAAACGGCTACAAGAAAATACGGACTTGGCCGGAATGATAGACGTGAGAGACTAACTGAGTTCTGCACTAAATTTCACCACCCCCATAAACCGCAGACATTGCCGAGTCGAAGTGTCCTGTGTGCCTCTCAGATACAGGTAGGTGCAACCTCAGCGGAGAGATATCTGTGGAGACACCAGACAAACGTGTGGTTCCTGAAGAGGGACGCAACAGCCTTTTCAGTAGTTAAAGGGGTAACAGTCAGCATGATTGCCTAAGCTGACCTTGTAGCATCCGCTAACATGGCTTGCCATGTAGTTACGGCGAACGGCTGAAAGCAAGGTGGAACTACAGTTGTTACTTCTCACGAGGTCATCAAGCTCTACTGTATGAATATATGATAATGGCGTCTTCTTGGGTAAAATATTAAGTACAGGTTTATAAATACAAAATTAGTTGTAAGAACTCAGGAGTACATCGAGCAATGAATAAGATAACAGGAAATCGAGTAAGTTACCATAAACAACGTAGTGAACGGATTATCGTAGTAAAGACAGGCACGAGACCAACACCGACTGCCGCGCGAGAGTAGCCGACTGGTCTGGAGCGCCCGTTGCGGATCGCGAGGCCTCCCGCGTCAGAGGTTCGAATCCTCCCTCGGACATGGATATGTGTGTGTTGTCCTTAGGTTAGTTTAAGTAGTTTGTAAGCTACGGACTAATAACCTAGCAGTTGAGTCCGATAGATTTACAAACATTTGAACACAGACTACAATAATATAAGTTTATATGCCAAATAGCTCTGTCGATGACGGGGAGATCGAAGAAATGTATGAGGAGATAAAGAAATTATTCAGACAGGTAAGGGAGAAGAAAAACTGATTGCGGTGGGGGACTGGAACTCAGTAGTAGAGAAAGGCACTGAAGGAAAAATAATTGTTGAAAATGGACAAGAAAAAGGAATGAAAGAGGAGGTCGCCTGATCATCACAAACAGTTGGTTTAAGTACCGTGCAAGAAGGTTGTATAAATGCATGAGACTAGGAGACACCAGAATACATCGGAAGGTAAGAAATTTACTTTATAATGGTAATATGTAGATTTCGAAACCAGGGTTTAAAGTGTAAGATATATAAAGGGGCAGATTAAGATTCTGACCATAACTTACTGGTTATGCAGATGGGTAGATCGTGTCAGGTGCTGTACAGAACTGGGGAGAAAACAAATTTCTGGCATATCTTCATTAAGAAAAGGGATCGATTGGTGGGACACATTCTGAGGCATCAAGAAATCGTCAATTCATCATTGGAGTTAAAGTGTGTGGGTTAAAATTGCAGAGAGAGACCGAGAGGCGAATACTGTAAGTAGTTTAAAAATGATGTAAGTTAACCTTCTTATTCAGAGATGAAGAGGCTTGCACAGGGCAGGGTACCGTTGAGAGCTGCTTCGAACCAGATTTCGGACTGAAGACCGCAATAACAACAACAACAACAACAAATTTTAAGTGGCAAAAGCGAATACTCGGTTGGAGCTCATAAGAAGAAAGGACACGAGACACGTGAAAATTCCAGATGCATTACATCATCGTCAGACACAGTTTACGAAATCAGATGTTGGGTTGTAATGCATACTCAAGAGAACGTCACAATTTAGTAATGATAAGGAATAGCCTAAAGTGCAAGAGAATCGGATGGAAGAATCATTGTGGAAGGAAATGAAATAATGAAGTACCGAGGAGCGATGGGATGCATTTGATATTTATTATAATACTTCGATGGGAACATCAGTGCACGCACTTCAGATGAAGAGGACTGGACATTCAGATGGTGGACATACGTGGTGCATCCAAGTTCTAACACTTCCGATTCTTTTCTCAGGACTG
Organism: Locusta migratoria; assembly: GCA_026315105.1. NCBI lineage: Eukaryota > Metazoa > Arthropoda > Insecta > Orthoptera > Acrididae > Locusta > Locusta migratoria. The sequence continues at coordinate 153,267,224 of CM048750.1, forward strand.
GCTGATGATAGAAACAAGTGAATTATTATTAAATTCGCGCGCACTCATTTTGAATGCGTGAGAGTGGTTGCAGCTTCATACGGCGCATTGAACTCTAGCCTTTTGGTCACATCTTTGAAAGTATCTAGGACATATTTTATAAAAGATTTCTTTTATAGAACATATTTGATAAAAGTTAGAGCGAGGGCCTAGCTTTTATAAAAGTTAGCCATTGTATACATGCTTTGGTGCCTTTTAACCTACAAATTAACGACGAAGTGTATTTGTTGCGTCGCTACTGCCACAGTAATCGGTATCAGAGTATGAAGCGTACGGAATATTTCGTAATACAAAGCACATTTACTGAAATATACGATTAGAATCTTATAAAGAAAAAGGTACTGATGTCAGTTGTATTCAAAGTGGCTCACTGGAAATGATGATAGAGAAGAAATTATATGGACCAAAGGATATATGCAGGTTATGTTTTTATTTGTACTCTAACCTAACCTCGGAATTCTTCCTTAAGCGATTTACATTTTGGTTCAGTTTTGTCTGGAATAATACTTGAAATCGTGGGCCTACACTTAGGATTTGTGTATTTTACTGCCTGCTGGAATAGATTTTGCCTGTGGATATAAATGGGGCGGTTTCCAACAGGAAAGGCATTCATGATTTGCGTAATGAAACATTGCACTAGTTAGCTTCGTATTTTTTCTTGCTTTGCACGATGCATTTCGACATTTAACCAAAAGTGCAGGTATTTATACGGATATTTTGCGTTTCGAAAAATTAGGCAAAATAAATGTCAGACTGCAGTAAACTATAAAAATATCTTTCGCAGCGCATAAACCGCAATGATGCACATGCAAGCATAACGTGAAGGAACTACGAAAATATTCTCTCCTCTAAATTATCATAAAGTGACTAACGAGGTTATGTTTAGCATGACACACGTAACTTAGTTCAGTGTTTCATTATTTACACATTGACATAGCTTTAGTGCTTCCTAAAACATCGATTATGATGAAGTTAAGTATTTATAAATAATCGCTGGAATCAAAATGTTTGGTCGCCCGTTCTTAAACAATTTAGGTGGTTATGTCCTGTTAAGGTTTTCCGGGGGATGTCGGAGAGACTGGGTTGAGAGGTGCCCCAGGACCAACTGGGCCAAAAGGTTTTATAGGAGATCCAGGTTTTAGCCAGTTTGCACCAGGAACCAAAGGAGAACCAGGAGAACCAGGACTGAACGGTGTAATTGGTTTCCAGTGAGACCGTGGCAACTCGGGTCTGCCTGGGCTCTCAGGCACTAAGGTATTGTAAACTGATAATGATTTCTTATGAAGTAAAATGAAACACTAAGTACAAGAATTTCTGACACTACATGTTACAGTTCCATAAACAAATGATTCAAAATGCACAAGCACAAATTTTGCACCAGTAAATTGTGTTATAAACAGATGACGCAACTTTTTTAATGTGTCTTATTATTGTGTGTCATCACTATGAATGCTCAGCATAATTTAATGAATTTGTCACACTGGCAGGCCCTGAATTTGAAAACCATACACCAGCGTAAAGGGTATTGATGATGACTGCATGGCATTCATTGGCCAGGAATCACCAATTTGGGTTCAGCCATCTTATTGCAAGTCATTTTAGTTGAAGCAACTTTGGCGACTTATGTGTTAACAATGATGAATATAACAATACACAACACCCAATCCCCTGCTGGGAGAATATTATCATACATATTATACAGGGTGATTATCATTAAACTTAAATTTTTATAATGCTGTAAAAATAATTCTAGGTGGTTATGTCCTAACAGTGTAGCTCATGGAGTACATTTGTGAGAGCATTTTTCATCTTTTCCTCTCGGTTGTACCTAAAATTGTTTCCATTTTTCGTTCTTTTCAATGTATGCACTCCCGAGCAACATTATATTACGTACTATAATAGAGACAATTGACTATTGGCAACTGACTTTTCCGAGCAACTATGACGAAAAATTTTACGCTAGTGTAATGTGCTCCTGTGAAGTAGTTTCCTTAAATGTGTTGGATAAAATCTTTGACAAAAATCTTTGTCAAAGATCTTTTACAGTATAATACCGGCCTTAGGCGACGTTTTCGGTACACGGACAAAATGTAATCATTCGTTTTCTCCATTGCGTGGTGTGTCACTGATTGAAATTCATCACCAGTTGAGTGAGACATAGTGATTGTGTCATTGATGTGTTCAATGGTTGCGACAGTTCCGACAGGGCAGAAAGTCTTGTACGCCAAGGGAATCTCGGCCTCGCACTAGCTGGTCTGACGACATGATCGAGCGAGTGGAGATAAGTGTTCTGCAGGATCGCCTCAATTTGGCATTTCCGTGGGATATATGCGCAAAATCATGGATGAGGACCAGAAAATGCAAAAAGTGTCTGCCAGATGGCTGACGTATGACCACAAGAATTCGCGAGTGACATGTTGTCAGGTAATATTGACGCTTGATGAAGGCGTCAATGGGACTTTCTTTTCATCGATTGTGACAAATGATGAGACAAGGATGCCGTTTTAGTCCTGACACGAAGCGCCAGTCAGCTGAATGCAATGGCATCAGCGATTTTCCAGTAGTCCAAACGGACTCCTACAGTAGTTTTTAGGATAAAGAGCTTCGGGGAAATAGAAAATGGGCAATCTCAAAGGGTGCAGGTGGATGACAGGAGAAATATAGATCCGGAAACTATCGGTATAACAGTTGTAAATTGTCGTAGCTGTGTCGGGAAAGTACCAGAACTACAAGCGTTAATAGAAAGCACCGAAACACATATCATTATAGGCAGCGAAAGTTGGCTCAAGCCGGAAATAAGTTCAGAAGAAGTATTTGCAAAAGATCTATCGGTGTTCAGAAAGGATAGATTAAACAAAATAGGTGGGGGCGTGTTTGTCGCCGTCAAAAGTAGTATTTCATGTAGCGAAGTTGAAGTTGATAGTTCCTGCGAGCTATTATGGGTAGAGGTTGTACCCGAAAATCGTAAGAAGTTAATAATCGGTTCCTTTTACCGGCCTCCCGACTCTGACGATACAATAGCAGAAAGGTTCAAAGAAAACCTGAGCCTAATTACAAAAACGTACCCGACTCACACGATAATAGTAGGTGGTGATTTTAATTTACCCTCGATCTGTTGGCGAAATTATATTTTCAAATCAGCAGGTAGGCATAATACATCGTATGAAATTGTACTCAACGCATTCTCTGAGAATTACTTCGAACAATTAGTTCATGAGCCAACTAGAATTGTAAATGGATGTGAAAACACACTTGATCTCTTAGCAACAAATAATCCTGAGCTCATAACGAGCATCAAAACGGATACAGGTATTAGTGAACACAGAGCTGTCGTAGCGAAATTGAATATCGAAAGTCCCAAAGTTACCAAAAATAAACGCAAAGTATATTTGTTCAGGAAAGCAGATGGAAACAAAATACATTGCTTCTTGAAAGACAGCTTCCACTCGTTTCTAACACTAAACGTAGGTGTAGACCAGATGTGGCTCAAATTCAAAGAAGTGGTATCGACAGCAATTGACAGTTTTATACCAAATAAATTAATAAAAGAAGGAGGCGATCCCCCTTGGTACACAAAACAGGTCAGGACACTGTTGCAAAAGCAAAGGAAAAGGCATACTAAAATTAAACGAACACGAAATCCCCAGGATTTGCGATCGTACTCAGAAGCTCGAAATTTAGCGAGGATTTCAATGCGAGATGCCTACAATATTTATCACAACGAAACTCTTTCTCGTAATTTGACTGAAAACCCAAAGAGATTTTGGTCATATGTTAAATATACTCGGGACAAATCACAAACAATACCTTCACTACGTGATAGTAATGGCGATCCTGCCGATGACAGCGCTACTAAAGCAGAGTTACTAAACTTAGCTTTTAGAAACTCATTCACCAAAGAAGACGAAACCAATATTCCAGATTTCGAATTACGAACAGATGCCGTAATGAGTAACGTAGAAGTAGATATCATCGGAGTAGTGCAGCAACTAAAATCACTTAACAAGAACAAGTCTTCTGGTCGGGATTGTATACCCATTAGATTTCTATCTGATTATGCTGAAGCGATAGCTCCTTACTTAACAGTCATATACAACCGCTCTCTCATAGAAGGATCTGTACCAAAAGATTGGAAAGTTGCACAGGTCACACCTATATTCAAGAAAGGCAGTAGGAGTAACCCACTAAACTACAGGCCTATTTCATTTACGTCAATTTGCAGCAGGGTTTTAGAACATATCCTGTATTCAAATATTATGAATTATCTCGAACAGAACGATATATTGACCCAACGTCAACACGGATTTAGAAAATATCGTTCATGCGAAACACAACTAGCTCTTTATTCACACGAAGTGATAGGTGCTATCGACAAGGGTTCGCAAATCGATTCCGTATTTCTTGATTTCCAGAAAGCTTTTGACACCGTACCTCACAAATGGCTTTTAATCAAATTGCGTGGTTATGGTATATCGCCCCAAATTTGCGATTGGATAGGGGATTTCTTGTCAGAGAGGACACAGTTCGTAGTAATCGATGGTAAGGCATCGACTAAAACAGAGGTGATATCGGGCGTTCCACAGGGTAGTGTTATTGGTCCTCTGCTATTCCTTATTTACATAAACGATTTAGGGGAAAATCTAAGTAGCTCTCTTAGGTTGTTTGCAGACGACGCCGTCATTAACCGTCTAGTTAAATCATCTGAAGATCAAAACCAACTGCAGAACGATCTGAATAAGATATCAGTATGGTGTAGAAATTGGCAATTGACTCTAAATAATGAGAAATGTGAAGTCGTCCACATGAGTACGAAAAGAAATCCGTTAAACATTGTTTACAAGATAAATCAATCAAAAGTGAATACCGTAAAGTCCGCAAATACCTAGGAATTACTATTACTTCAGACCTAAACTGGAAAGAACACGTAGATAATATCGTGGAAAAGGCGAACCAGAGACTGCGTTTTATTCGCAGAACCCTTAAAAGATGCAACAGAACTACTAAAGAAACTGCATACACTGCGCTTGTCCGTCCATTTTTGGAGTATTGCAGCCCAGTGTGGGATCCTTATCAGGTGGGTTTGACGGAGGACATCTAAAGAGTCCAAAGAAGGGCAGCTCGTCTCATATTGTCACGATACAGGGGAGACAGCGTTACGGAAATGATACAGGATCTGGGGTGGGAATCATTACAACAACGGCGCTTATCGCTGCGGCGTGGGCTACTTGCGAAACTCCAATCGCCAACATTCTCCTCTGAATGCGAAAATATATTGTTGACTCCCACTTACATAGGTAGAAATGATCATCAGAATAAAATACGAGAAATCAGAGCTCGAACAGAGAGATTCAGGTGTTCTTTATTCCCGCGCGCTATTCGAGAATGGAATGGGAGATAAATAGTATAATTGTCGTTCGATGAACCCTCTGCCAGGCACTTCAATGTGATTTGCAGAGTATCCCATGCAGATGTAGATGTAGATGTAGTGTTCTCAGCGGCCGAGCAATCAAGGCGTCGCACAGTGGTCTGGTTCTGGAAAAGGGTGGCCAAAAATCGAAAAATGCGACTGTCAGCGACTGGCTACCATATGATCTTGCAGTAGACGCTTTGCTGCATGTTATTCTGAAAGCTAAGTGAGATGTCTACGATACCTGAGACGCAACATGAGTTCACAGTTTTTGTTCTCGGCATAGCGTTATGGTCGTGCTGCCGCTACGTTAAACTACTTTTAATGAAAGTGCGCCTAACGTTTTACAAGGGTGTCATATTTCATTTCTGTTTCATGGATGGTTCCAAGTTAGAATGTTAGAATATTAGCATATATAATGTTTGCATGATTTTATACTTCTTTGTGTTGTCAATCAAGGTCAAATATGTGCCTATTTATTTGTTATACTTCTAAAATTGTTCATCAAAAATTAGCAAAAAATTGTGTATACAGGGTTATTTAGGGATTTCCGAGATGTGACACATAGCTTATACTTATAATAATTTCGTGTGGCTCATTGGACTGGTGCAAGTCTTAAGATTGGACGCCACTTCGGCGACTTGCGTGTCCCTAGCCTACCCCAGTTGTTGGGGGAAAGGGGGCCTACAGCTTAACGTGGAATCCGAACCACTTGTCGTTCCTGGCGACTCCTCACATCGTTGAGAGGTGAAGGATGGATTACAGTGCAGACTGAAAAAAATCCGAGGCCCGACCGGATTTCGAACCTGCGACCCTTCGGTTTCTAGTCGAGCGCTTTACCCCAAGACCACCGGGCCCGACATAAAGCTTATGACTTCTGTAATAGAATGTGAAATAAAATTCTGCACCCCCATTTGACCTGTAATAATCATACTAGGTGTCTTATTTCAACCTTTATCATTTGTGTAACTAACAACTCGATTTTAATATTTCACAGATGACTGCCCCTCAGCAACGGTATAGCATAGCAAATTAATAATCAGCCAACTTCTTGCAATAACAATAGCTTAATAAACTTGACCAAGGTTTCGACGGATATAAACCTGTCTTCTTCAGAAGTACGTGTGGTACCTATAGACAATGTGACATCATAAATTACAAAATCATAACCATTAAGTCTGATATAGGCGTCTTACGAAGCCTATTGTCTAAAACTTCGTGACATACAATTATCGCCGGCCGCGGTGGTCGAGGGGACTGCGGCGCATCAGTTACAGTCGTCACGGCTGCTACGGTCTGGGGTTCAAATCCTCCCTCGGGCATGGATATTTGTATCGTCTTTAGTATAAGGAAGCTCATAAGTAGTTTGTAAGTTTAGGGACTGATGACCCCGCAGTTAAGTCCCTTAAGCTTAACAAACATTTGAACATTTCGAATACAATTATCAGAATAAGACTGGTACTTACTATAGTTGCGTATCACAGTAGGAGAAACATCCCTACAGTCAAAGGAATGTCAGTTATGGTTGCAAGCAGGGTCAGTGCATTTTCAGGCATCCACGCCTACTGATAAGAAGCGGAGAGCGTGGATACCAGGATCAGTGACGCAAGAGCCGTGGAACATATACGTTTAGTAGATTAAGTAGCCGTTGGGAGAACGTACATTGAATTTACAACTATGTTAAATAAATAACTAAAATATTTGAAAAAAAAAAAGGGGGCGAGGGTTGCGGGCAGCTATGGAACAAATATTACAAATGTTCAAATGTTTGAAAATCTATGGGACTCAACTGCTTGGTTATTAGTCCCTAGCTTACAAACTACTTAAACTAAGATAAGCTAACCTAAGGACAACACATACATCCATGCCCGAGGGAGGACTTGAATCCCCGACGGCGAAGGGCCGTGCGCACCGCAGCACGGAGCCTCTGTACGGCTGCGGCCAAGTATTACATAGATCAATTGTAAAGATAAGCTAACTAGCAGATATCGTTGAAATGCAAATGCGTGAACGAACAATAATAATATTGTATCTAAAAAATTTAAAAACGTAAGTTTGGCACTTAATGGAATTTTGATGGTTCTTCGGGGTATGCAAGGGACTTGGACGCTTAAGTTTTTTTAACTTCATTGGTACCACTACAACTAGAATCCACAGATAATTTATTGCGAAAAGAAGTGGTTATGTGGAAAAATTCCTGCTCCTTCAGCGTCTCATTTTTGTAGATCTATATGGCTACAGTTCTTACCTTAACATTTAGCGTTTACTTTAAACGAGAAGAAGTATATTAACGACCAAACTGCGTCTCTACTTCCTTTTCAGACCGGTTGAGAAGTAAAATAAATAATAATACAAATTTTAGTTGGTTTTCAGAAATGTTGATGGAAGGAACTGTAGCACTATAACTAATACTACATCATCTATGCACTACTAAGAGTGCGAAGTAATGTCAAAAAATTTACTGATCTCATTTTGTAAAAAGTATAATGATTAATGATTCTAATTTACATTACGGATTATCAACTTTACGCATTGATTCGTTGCTTTGAGTATTAACTTCACCATGGATATAAACCCGAAATTAAAATAATAATAATAATAATAATAATAATAATAATGGCAGCCGCTATCACCAGAAGACAGAAAGCAATTGAGATTCGGGAAAGAATAACGCAAAAGGTGTTTCAAAAGGAGCAAGGGCTATTAACATTGAAAGCAACTGATTTTCAATCGTGTGCATCGTCGTTATGAATAATGTTTACAACTGCGGGGACATTAAGTCTAGAAACGACAAAAGCGTCACAGTTTGCGTGTGCTTAATTTACGCGAAAAAAATATCGGAGGTGTTATCAACTTGAATTCACCTCTTACTAACAACAAGTCCATTACGAAAAACCCTTGTTACAAGAAGACATATTTCATGTATCGAAAGAAGGAAGTACAACATTGTTAACGGAATGAAAGAATACAACTATACTCGTATAATCACTCAGAATTTTTTATTTTAATTAATTATTTATTTTTACTGATTTCTCCATCGCTTCGTGTGCTTTTCACTCACCACTTAGAGTCTACGCTCCATAACGAGGACATACTCACCCCGGATCATGTTATATTAGCAACGACTTAGCTGCCGAGTGTTGACTGGAAAGTCTATGAATTCGTTGCGGGAGGTGTAGATAAGTAGTCTCGGAAACTATTTTTGAATACGTTTTTGTAAAACTCTCTCGAGTAGCTAAATTTTCTTCTTGCGAGGCCTCCAAATACCTCGAAAGCACTTTTATTTTATTTATTTATTTTTTGAGCGCCCTTGGCCTCTCATTCTGAGGCCTCCAAATCTTGGAAACTATTTTTCTTAGATTTTCCCTTTCCTCTAAATCTCAAAAGTTACTTTTTTATAGTAATACCTGTACAGTATTTGCAAGTGCACCGCCGCCCCGGGCCTCCAAGAGCCTTAGTCCGCCACTAGATGTTAGCTACAAACAGGCTTGACCCTCACCGTCGATGTCAGTGTAGATATGGGAATTAGTGATCATAATTTCGTCATCGTGATTATGAACGATGGTTACCAAACATATAAGTCAAGATTAGGAGACTGCTTTTGCTACAAAGCATTGTTAGTTTCCACTTAGATAACGAATGCACATAATTTAATTCCGATACGATAGACGTAGATGGATTGTACGCGAAGTTTACATGCGTGTAACGTTTACATTCACGGTTCAAATGAGAACAAGCAAAAGGTCATGTATATTCCTACAACCTTCATAGGTAATATATCAAACAAAATCAACTCACTATTCAAACAAACACGAATAAAATTTGCATTTCGTACAAACAACAACCTACAAACAAAACTCCATAAAAAGGTCATACAGATTCACGCTACTGTAAAAATATTGATGTGGGAAGATACAACTACCAACGTCATGCCTTACAAAACGTTCCTACCGAAAATATTTAAAAAATCTGGTCCTACGTAAAATCTATTATCGGACTGAAAGCTTCCATCTAGTAGATAAATCACTGCACGCTGATACTTCTCGTTATGTAGCGTTGTGAAACATTCTTGGAAATGTCATCGATCTCTAGTCTTCTATAATCCAGTGTAGTGCAAACAATTAGCAACTACAGAGGTATCTCTTTAATGAGCGTCGTTGGCAACATTTTCTCAGGTATCGTTAAAAGGAGAGAGCGAGTATTAGTTGAAGACAAGTTAGATGATAATCAGTGTGTGTTTAGACCTCTTAGAGGCTGTCAGGACCAGATATTTAGCTTATGGCAGGTAAAAGAGAAGTGCTATGAGGGGAACAGGGAATTGTATCTATGTTTTATAGATCTAGAAAAGGCTTATGATCGTGTTCCTAAGAGGAAGCCGTTGACTGTTCTACAAGATTATGGAACAGAAGGCAAACTTCCACAGGCAATTAAAGATCTTTACGTCGACGTCAGGCAGCAGTTAAAGTAAACGACAAATTAAGTTCATGGTTCAGGGTAGTTTCAGGGGTAAGACAGGGCTGTAACCTGTCACCACTGTTGTTCATACTATTCATGCATCATATGTTGAAAATAGGAGAATGGCAGGGTGGGATTAAAACAGGTGAAAACAAAATAAGCAGTCTCGCATATGCAGATGACTTGGTTGTGATGGCAGATTCCATTGAAAGGCAATCTAATATTTCAGAGCTGTAAGGGTTATGATATGAAGATCTCCTTCAGAACAAAAGTAATGTCTGTGGGAAAGAGATATAAATAGATTGGGTGGCAAATAGGAGGAAGAAAGTTAGAAAAGGTACACAGTTTACCTAAGATGTATTTTCTCACAGGATGGCAACATAGTGAAAGAAATGGAATCAAGGTGTATCAAAGCTAATGCAGTGAATGCTCAGCTACGGTCTGTACTCTTCTGCAAGAAAGAATCAGTACCAAGACTTAGGAGTCCACCTTTCTATCTTTAGATCAAATTTCTTTTATGGGTGTGAAAGCTGGGTGGACACAGGTTATCTTATTAATAAGGTTGTGGCTACAGTTGGGAAAGTAGCAAGGATGATTGCAGTTACTAATAGATGGGAACAATGGCATGAGGGCGTCAATGATGAAAACTCAAGGAAGAACTGGAAATGAACATCATAGAGGAAACCGTTACAGCGAACAAGTTGAGATGGTGGGTCATATTTCACGCACGGGAGAAGCAAGGAGGGTAAGAGGAGCAGAGACAGACCAAGGACAAAGTACTTGAATTGGGTGAAGAATGATCTTGAAGTAAAAAGCTTAACATCAATGTTAGTTTTGAATAGGATATCACGGAGGAATGTTATTTGGGGAACTATGCTCCAGACTGAACGCTGAAAGGCATAATCAGTCTTTAATGACGATGAAACCTTTTCGTAGTAACGAGGTTCAACCCCCCACCCACCATCACAACCACGTTTTTCTCTCCCTTAACTGTCTGAACAAAACCTTTACCTTACGGTAATCTTTTAAATCTTCTCATCATCATCATATAAACTTTTACTACTATGTTAGGCGTTGGGTTCGTTTCTAAAATACGTTCACCTTGGTGTTCATAGAAGTATTCCTATTTTATAATTCATTAATTGACCTACTCTTGCATTAACTCCAACTGATTGTGTATTTATTTTGTTCATCCAGCCACCGAACTTCACTAATCCCATTAGATCTAACTTCAACCCAAAAATTTCTCTTATCAAATTTTCTAACTTCCCTACGCTATTAAGGTATAGAACAATCCACGCTCCGATGCGTAAAATGCCCGTTTTGTTTTTCCTGAAGACAACATCCTCTTGAGTAGTCCCTGCCTGGAGATCAGAGTGGAGGACTATTTTACGTCACGAACACTTCCCAATAGGATGTCTTGCGGTAGAGCCAGTATTATGTTCCAAGGCAAAGGTCGGCTGTCGCGTTACCAGCCGACTATAGCCTTATAACAAATACCTCTCATGTTATATTCCTTTCATCTAAATTACGTAGCCGAAACTAAGTAATAAACAAATTTATTGATCTATTCAGACGGTTCCATTCATAAATGAAAAAAATGTTCAAATGTTTGTATAGTCTATGGGACTTAACTACGGGGTCATCAGTCCCTAAACTTATGAACTAGCTAATCCTAAGGACGGCACAAATATCCATGCCCGAGGGGGGATTCGAACCCCCGACCGTAGTGACCGTGCAGACCGTGACTGGAGCGCCTTAGTCTCCTCGGCCACCGCGGCCGGCCTTCATAAATGATACACGATTGTCTTAGACCCATTTAAAAAAATTATTTCCTTTATTAACAGTAAAACTGTCGGGAAAAAAAGAACAAACTCTGATGGAGTCGAAATACACATTAAAAGTTGATATCTAAGGGCAGACAACATTCTATCGCTTCAAATGTTTGTATAGCTTGTGGGACTTAAATACGGGGTCATCAGTCCCTAAACTTACAAACTACTTATGAACTAGCTAACACTAAGGACGGCACAAATATCCATGCCCGAGGGGGGATTCGAACCCCCGACCGTAGTGGCCGTGCAGAGCGTGACTGGGGCGCCGCAGTCCCCTCGGCCACCGCGGCCGGCCATTCTATCGCTCTGCATTAAGATAACATCTGGGCGTAGACAATTTATTCTTCTAGAAGGGATGTTCACTAGTGTTTCGGTGGGGTGGGGTGGTTAAGTGTAAAATAATAATAATAAAATAATAAAAAACCACACACATTGCCGGAAATAAAAATTAGTACATTCCGTTGGATTTTCCCAATTCAAGCAAGATTTGTTGCTGAAACAGAGCATATGGAGTACATGAAATGATTACAGACCAATAGGTCAAGTGGTATTGAGGAACTAGGTGTTGATACATGTTCAAACACCCATATTAATAGGTGGTGTAGCCTCCATGGGCAGGCACTGATTCTGGCGAATACTGTTTTGGGGTAGATGATTTCACGCCTGCTCGACGTGTTTACGTAGTTCAAATCAAATATTCAAATGTTTGTATAGCTTATGGGACTTAACTACGGGGTCATCAGTCTCTAAATTTACAAACTACTTATGAACTAGCTAACACTAAGGACGTTTTTGTTATTTGGATGTTTAAGGGGGACAAAACTACAATGGTCATCAGTCCCCCATTCCATCACAAAGTGTCAAAAATAAAAGCGCGGGTGGCAAATAAATGCGCCCAGAGATAAAGAGTGCAAAGTGGGAGGGGAATCCCACTGGGTCAAGAAAACATCAACAAAACGGAGAAGAAACTAAACGAAAAGGGACGATCACACAAAGACACCTTACAAAAAAGAGGCCGACGGCAGTGGTTGACCGACCATAGGAATAAAAAAGGAAAAGTCAACCACTCGGCAGTACAAGGGAAGGACCAGTCAGAGAGACTGATAAAAAAACCCTGCTCGAATAAAACTTAAAACTGAATTCGCTGCTGAAGCATCGTCACGTAAAACATCTGATAAAACGCCAGGTATGTTAAAACGACGCCGCAAGGCGGCTAAAAAAGGGCAGTCCACTAGGATGTGGACTATTGTTAAGTGGGAGCCACACTGACACTGGGGCGGGGCCTCCTCAGGAAGGAGATGTCCGTGGGTGAGCCACGAATGCCCAATACGGAGTCTACACAGCACCACGGAGTCCCGGCGAGAGGCCAGCATGGAAGAACGCCATGCGGTCGTGGTCTTCTTGACTACCCGAAGCTTGTTGGGTGTGCCCAGGCTATGCCATTCGGCATCCCAACGCTGATGGACGCGGTGGCGCAACAATGAACGGAGATCAGACGCCGGGAGGCTGATGTCCAGAATGGACGCACTAACTGCCTGCCTGGCAAGTCTGTCAACATGTTCATTGCCCGGAATGCCCACATGACCTGGCGACCAGATGAACACCACAGATCGCCCGGACTGTTCAACGGCACAAAGCGTCTCCTGTATGGCGAACACCAGAGGAGACCGCGGGTAACACTGGTCCAGAGCTCTAAGGCTGCTCAGGGAGTCGCTGCAAATAAGAAAAGACTCACCTGAGCAGGACCGGATATTCACGAGAGCTCTGTGAATGGCCACCAGCTCTGCAGTGTAAACACTGCAGCCATTCGGCAGAGAGTGCTTGTTCCACACGGTCAGCAAGAGTATATGCAAATCCCACACAGCCATCAACCATGGAACCATCGGTGTAGATCAGGTCATAACCAGGATACTCGGCGACGACAGCCGAGAAATGGCGGCGGAGTGCCTCCAAGGGAACCGAGTCTTTGGGTCCATGGGCCAAGTCAAGCCGGGTACATGGCCTTGGCAAGCACCACGGGGGTGAACGTGGATGGACCCGATAGGGAGATGGAAGAGGAAAAGACTCGAGCTCCAGCAGGAGGGATCGAACTCGAAAGGCAATTGTATGACCTGATCTAGGGCGTCGCTGATGGGGACGGACGACCACATCAGAAAAGAGGAGACGCCGGTTTGGGTGGCCTGGGGAGCAATATACATTCGCTGCATAAGCCACGAGCAGGTGTTGGCGGCGTATCTCTAAAGGTGGGACCCCGGCCTCCACAAGTAAGCTGTTCACAGGGCTGGTGCGGAAGGCACCCGTCGCGATGCGAACCCCACAGTGGTGGATGGGGTCCAACAGGCGCAATGCCAAAGGGGATGCTGAACCGTAGGCAATGCATCCAAAGTCAAGCCGTGACTGTACCAGTGCTGTGTAGAGTCGTAATAGTGTGGAGCGATCCGCGCCCCAACTTGTATGGCCCAGGTGGCGAAGAACGTTCAGATGGCGCCAGCACTCCTGCTTCAGCTGACGAATATGAGGAAGCCACGTCAGCCGAGCGTCGAAGACAAGCCCTAAAAACCTACCTGAAGTAAGTGGTCGTCGAGGTAAAGTTCGGGGTGTGGGTGAACAGTCCGACGCCGACAGAAGTGCATAACACTTGTCTTGGCCGCAGAAAACTGGAAGCCGTGGGCAAGAGCCCAGGACTGAGCTTTGCGAATCGCTCCCTGCAGTCTGCGTTCAGCCACTTGTGTGCTGGAAGAGCTAAAATAGATGCAGAAGTCGTCAGCATATAGTGAAGGGGATACTGACGACCCAACTGCTGTCGCTAGGCCATTAATGGCTATTAAAAATAAGGGAACACTCAGAACAGAGCCCTGAGGAACCCCATTTTCCAGCACATGAGAGGTGCTTCGAAAGGCACCAACTTGAACTCTAAAAGAACGGACAGCTAAAAAGTTATTGATAAAAATGGGAAGGGAGCCCCGGAGGCCCCACCCATGTAAAGTAGTGAGTATGTGGTGTCGCCACGTTCTGTCATATGCCTTGTGCATGTCAAAGAAGACGGCTACGAGATGTTGGCGCCTGGAAAAGGCTGTGCGGATTGCGGACTCGAGGTACACCAGGTTGTCGGTGGTGGAGCGACCCTGGCGGAATCCGCCCTGGCATGGAGCCAGTAAGCCCCGAGTCTCGAGGATCCAGCACAACCGCCTACTGACCATGCGCTCCAACAGTTTACAGAGAACATTGGTCAGGCTGATGGGTCGATAGCTATCCAAATGAGCAGGGTTTTTGCCCGGTTTCATCACAGGTATGATGATACCCTCCCGCCACTGCGAAGGGAATACCCTGTCGCTCCAGATCCGATTGAAAATGGCGAGGATATTACCCAGGCTTTCTGCAGAGAGGTGTCGCAGCATTTGGGCATGGATGCTATCAGGCCCAGGGGCCGTGTCAGGACATTGCGCAAGGGCACCAAGTAGCTCCCACTCACGGAATGGAGCGTTATAAGCCTCAGTGCGGCGGGTGGTAAAAGAGATAGGCTTGCGTTCCACCCGCTCCTTTAACGTACGAAAGGCCGGTGGGTAGTTTGCAGAGGCAGAAGCACGAGCATAATGCTCAGCAAACATCTCTGCAAGCGTCATTGGATCCGTACATATGGCTCCATTCACGGAGATCCCAGGGATTGTTGTTGTTGTGTATCCCCGTAAGCGCCTAATCCGGCTCCAGACCTGGGAACTGGAGATACCTGACCCAATGGTGGAAACGTACGTTTCCCAACACTCCCGTTTCCGTCTTCTAATTAAACAGCGAGCACGAGCACGGAGCCTTTTAAAGGTAATGAGGTGCTCAAGAGAAGGGTGCCGCCTGTACCGCTGTAGGGCCCGCCTACGGTCTTTAATGGCGTCAGCGACGTCTGGTGACCACCATGGCACCGCCTTACGCCGTGGGCGCCCTGAGGAACGAGGAATATTAGCTTCTGCAGCAGACAATATGGACTGCGTGGCCTTCTCAACCACCACATCGATGGTATCGAGTGGGGGAGAGCCAACGATGGCAGCAGAGGTGTAGCCTTCCCAGTGAGCCCTATGAAGAGCCCACCGAGGAGAGCGTATGAACTAGCTAACACTAAGGACGGCACAAATATCCATGCCCGAGGGGGGATTCGAACCCCCGACCATAGTGGCAGTGCAGACCGTGACTGGAGCGCCTCAGTCCCCTCGGCTACCGCGGCCGGCTTTACGTAGTTCTTGCAAGAGTTATGCGTTGATGAGTCGCACATGTCAGTTGTAGCCCAATCATATCCCTCACTGATCGATTGGAGATCGCTCTGGCCTGGGAAGTTGCTGAACGTTTTGCAGAGCACCTTGAGTTTCACGCGCAGTGTGTGGCCGAACATTATACTGTTGGAACAACATATCACCCTCCTGTTGCAAGAATGGCAAAAGAACGGAACTTACAATATTCTGCATGGACCGCGCGCCTTTCGTAGCGTTCGACTAAACACACCAAATGTAAACGAGAGTTGCAGATTATCGCACCTCATTCCATAAGGCCTGGGTTGGGGCCGGGTGCCTTTCAAATGTTTGTAAATCTATCAGACAAAACTGCGTGGTCATCAGTCCGTAGCTTATTATTATTATTACAATTATAAGGTATTCTGCCTAGTGGCAGGTCCATGTCTTCGTACGGAGAATTTCTGATTCCATTGTTCCCTGTCTTCAGCTTCTTCCTTCAGTCTGTTGTATCTCCTTCCATCTTTCATGTCGTCCAGATGTTGAATCCTCCTCCTTCCTCGTCCTGTGTTTCCTCTTATTTTTCCTTCGATGACATCGCGTAGGAGTCCCTCGTGTCTAAGTATGTGTCCAATCCAGTTGGCCTTTCTCTATAGAATTGTATGCAGAATACTTCTCTCCTACTCTTCTCAGTACATCATCATTTTTCATGCGATCTGACTATTTGATCCATTCTCCTCCAGCACCACATTTCGAAGCTCTCTAAGTATTTTTTCTCCTTCTTTCTCATGGTCCACGTCTCTGCTCCATACAGTGCAATGCTCCAAATGTAGCACTTTACCAGTTTCTTCCTTAATGCCAAACTCAACTTGTTGGTCAGCAGAGTCCTCTTCTTGTTGAAAGCAGCTTTGGCCATGGCGATTCTTGCTCGGATTTCGTTGGTGCAGTCCTTTGTGATAAAACATCCCAGGTACTTGAACTGATTCACATTTTCCAGTTCCCGATTGTCAATAATTATCTTCAAGGGTTTCTCACATTTTGATAGCTCACGTAGCTTACAAACTACTTAAACCTAGGTAAACTAACCTATGGACAATCACACACACCCATGCCCCAGTGAGGACTCGAACCTCCACGGCGAGCAACCGCGCGCTCCGCAGCGAGACGCTTTAGACCGCTCGGCTACTCCACCGCGGCCCGGGTGTCTTTGACGAATGCACTCGACGCGACAGCAATCGCAGGTCTACGTCGTGCGCGCAACCGACCATCACTTGCGTGCATGCAGTATCTGCTTTCATCGCTGAAGACCACAAGCTCGCCATTCCATTTTTGAAATGATTCTATGACGGCACGAGTCGAGTCGTGCACGTCGAGGCTGTGGCGTGAG
The DNA here is from genome assembly GCA_026315105.1 of Locusta migratoria. NCBI lineage: Eukaryota > Metazoa > Arthropoda > Insecta > Orthoptera > Acrididae > Locusta > Locusta migratoria. Next base: position 153,284,561 of record CM048750.1, read on the forward strand.
TGGAAAACGGGCTACAGGTGTGCGTCCTCTCTCTTCCACTGTACGTAACGCGTTGACAACAGTCCGTGTTGGCACTTCCGGGCTCGCAAAACCTCTTTTTACTTGTGCTGTGGTAGCTGCACGATCTCTCACTGCTGCCCTTACATTACCACTGTATTGATAGACGTCTATGCTGCGTCGACGTCCAGAATAATGTCTAAGGGTGTGAGAATGTTCACGTGACCATTGCATCACTGCACAACTGACGCAGCACGTCCAACTTGAGTGGGAATTGTCCGAAAGGACCATCCCGCTGCTCGGGGCCACAATGTGACTCCTTTCAAACTCATTCAGTTGTCAGTAAGGAGCACGATTTCGAGACTGTACTTTACTATAGACGGAGAAGGCAAGGCGTGGTGCTTCCTTTTGGTGGCTTGTGTAGACGTGGTGTGACGCGGGTTTGGCAGCGTGACGGCCGGTCAACAACCCGGGCAGCAGTCGGCTGCGCGAACCCGTCTGCTCTTCCCACACTCCCCGCTTACGCTCTCGCCACCTTACACTGTTAAGGTACGTTTACACTGGGATACATGTATCGTAACTTGTATCAGCGACATGTCAATTTGACATCACCTCAAGCAAAAGTTCACCGAATTTGTATAAGGACTTTCCCTCGCTACATGTCGCGCATACATTTTGCATATCCACGGAAAGCGAATACAAAGGGGAGTAAAGGCGCAATACTGTTCCTGTACGGCGACTTTTTCAGAAATCACTGCAGCTCGGAATGACCTCAGCCCCCACCAGACCACGATCCTGGGTACGCCACTGTGTAGGGTAAGGTGGTACAAATTCGATATACGTACAATTCTGATCAACATAAATTTTCGCGCCATTTGTCAGTCTCGTAGTGTCTCGTTGTGTGGCATTGTAGCGTAGCAGGTTTCTACAGCTCCTCCTGTCTTTTCCAAGAATACACCACTTTGTGCTAAGGAGAAATAAATTTTTTCACGTTAGGAGGTAAGTGAAGCTACTTAAATCTAACGAGCCCTTATAAATTTTCTATTTAAGGGTGACTAGATTCTCTACCCAAAATGTAATGTTTGGTACAACGAAGTATGCGTTTGTGCCTGACGGAAAAAGTGCTTTTTATGTGGAAGATGCCCTTAGTCAAAATTCTACTAAGAAGTGATCACAATTGTACCTAGTGTGGTACATTTTGGATCGATTTTTCTCAATCCTGTAACTTTTTTGTGTGTCTATACCGACATTTGTAATTGTCTAATATTTGTGTTACATATTAGTTAAACATCCAAGAACAAGTGCTATAATTAAAATCACATCTTTTATCAATATATTTCCAGTTACAATAACATTTGTCCGAAATGATCGAAATTGTACCACCTTACCCTATATCGCTTTTTCGGCATATACGCGACACGTCGCAGAACTTACGCATACGCAGTACCAGTCATTCTTGTCTTCTGCTGCTTATTTTGACAAGCAACAGAAAAAAGCTGCGGTTGTCAGTACAAGTCTCTCTTGGCGTCTATTGCTTTGTTGATCGGTGTGCTGTGTTGTGTGGTGTTGTGAGAGCTGTTTTTTGTTCATTACATAAAAATGAGTTCGTGGTCAAAACAAAATACAATGCAACTCAATGAATTCATGCGATTGCATCCAGTCGTTCCAAAGCATTAAAATGTATCCCAAAAATGTTCAAATGTTTGTAAAGCTTAAGGGAGTTAACTGCGGGGTCATCAGTTAACTTACAAACTACTTATGAACTGGCTTATACTAAAGACGACACAAATATCCATGTCCGAGGGGGGATTCGAACCCCCGACGGCGGACGGCCACGCGCACCGCAACACGGCGCTCCAGTACGCGCGACTAATCCGCCGCGGCAAAATGTATCCCATCTTTAAAAGAATTATATAGTGTATTAGATATTCTTATTACAAATTTAATAATTTCCATTATACCTTCACTTATTGGGATAAAACTTGCAAAATGGCCTAACAAACCCTAAGAATAATATTGCTTATTGAGATTTTTTATATTCTATGTTAATACATTACTCTGGAAAGCGCATCCACAGTGGTCAAAAATAGGAGCGTCACTTCTAACTGATCCTCTGAGCAAACCACACAAATCTTCCATACACATTCTAATATAAATTTTGAACTACGCGCCGTCTTCAACAGTTAATTCTCGAAACAAGCATTGTCAAGCTCCGTGATTAACACGTTTGGGAAGGAACTCTCGTTGCCACCATCAACCCTTCCTCCGCCTGTCTTTCCTTTCTACATCCAAAAGAGCAAGCGCACAGACACACAAAAATGTCAAATCTTCGACATGGCCAAGGGACGCCATCGCGAACTGCAGTAAACCAGCGATGATACACGTGAGTTCGCGTACAAGTCGCGATACATGTTCCGAAATCGCATATACACGTCATGCATACATGGGCCGATACAAAACCCAGTGCAAACGTACCTTTACGTCAAGCTAAAGCCTTCGAAGATGGTGGTCGTAGTAGAGTGGACTGTCCATAGGGTTGCCAGACGTCCCGGTTTAGCTTTCGGGACTACAGTTTAGTCCCGGTTTTGTGATGCCAAAGAAATACTCTCATGCCGTCTATTTCTTCTTGTACTTTAACTGTCACTATTAAGCAAATTGTGCACCTGCCAGCTTCAATAAATAGAGTTTAATGCACGTAACGCTTCTTTCCGTTATTAATTCTGGTCTTGGTATTCAGTTCAGTAAAGACGTTGCAGCTACAGTACGTAGTTCTCTGTCCAAGGCTTATTGTGCATAGTTCATATTTGCGTGTGTGAAGTGAACTCCAAACCAAAGCGGAAGTGTTCCTTTGAAGATAAAAAATGGTATTTCATCAAACGAAGAACACATGTCTATGAAGTGGAAAGTGGAAGTATGTAAGTCATATGTTTCTATTTCACATGGAGGAAGGGCAGATAGCCGGCCACGGTGGCCGAGGGGACTGAGGCGCTCCAGTCACGGTCTGCTCGGCCACTAAGGTCGGGGGTTCGAATCCCCCCTCGGGCATGGATATTTGTGCCGTCCTTAGTATAAGGTAGTTGATAAGTAGTTTGTAAGTATAGGGACTGATGACCCCATAGTTAAGTCCCATAAGCTATACAAACATTTGAACATTTTTTTTCATTTCAAGACAAATATATAGAAGAATATGAAGTGGAAAGTGGAAGTATGTAAGTCATATGTTTCTATTTCACATGGAGGAAGGGCAGATACTGCAGATAATTTAGGCAGCCAAAAGCATAAATTAAACATGTGCTCTGCTAGGACTTCGATAAATAGTCAGATTTTTTATTTCAAAGTCATCAAAACAGAGCCAATCAGTAGCAGCAGCGGCATTACTAATGTGTTATTATACTGTTATACATCATATGTCCTTTACATCTGTAGACTGTGCTTCTAGGCTAAACTCCAATCTTTTTAACGATTCTGTCACAGCGAAGAGTGTGACGTTGTGCAGAACCAAAACAACAGCACTTCTGAAAGCGGTTTTGGCACCTGACACTGTCAAACAAATATGCGACGACCTTTCACTTTTCCGCTTTTATTCACTAGCTACAGATGCGAGTTATCACAGGGCTGAAATAATATTTCTATTAATTGTTCAATATTTTACACCTTAGAATGGCATTCAAGTGAAATTGCTTAAACTAGTTTCGCTGCCAAATTAAACCGCATCTACAATAAGTACGTACTGAATAATTGCATTATAAGAAAATAAAATTTGTAAGAGTAAGCGTATTGCATTTTGCGGTGACAATGCTAACACTGATTTTGGAGGAGTGGGACGAGCAGGTACAAACAATTTATTTACTAGACTGAAAAGTGAAGTAACTGAAAATATTTTAAGAGTTGGCTGACCTGCTCACATACTACACAAGTACACTGCGCTGACAAAACAGCCGATGGCGTGATGAGTGTTGACGTAGAAACCTTTATAATTAAACTTCTCAATTACTTCTCCATATATACAGTACGAACAGAGCGCCTAAAAGAATTTTGTGAGTTTGTGGAGATAGAGTATCATTGCGTTGTTGTCAAATGAAAAAAAGATGGTGGTTATCTTTGTTTGTTGCTGTAGAGAGAGTACTGAAGTTGTATGATGCTCTTAAATGATTCTTCCTCTTAGAAGAAAAGGCACCTAAATTTCTGACAACCTTCTTCTAGAATCTGTTAACGGAAGCATACCTGTGGTTCCTCCATAGTCAGTTGAACGTGTTTCAGAGACAAATACTTGAAAAAGCAGAAGCGGTGTTTTAGAAATAGCTGCGATTTTGGAAAATACCATTACAATCATAGAACGTAGTAAAGAAGAAAGTTTCATTCCACTCAAAATGACATCTGTCTTGGAGAACAGTAAGGTTGCATTAACTAGTGTCATTTAAAAATTTCATGTGATGCAGTACAGTTTTATGAAACATGTACAGCTTATTAAAAAAATGGTCAACAAATCTCAATGAATTTTCCATTTTTAAATGGATGTTGCTGGACGCAGAACCTGAGTGGAGCAAGGTGACAAGGACAATAACATTTGTACAAGGTAGAGGATTGTCAGTAGATGATAGATAAATATCATGTATAGAATAACAAATTGTATGACATTTGCACTTCAACATATTGTATTTCAGTGACAATTTCGTATCTCGTATTAATGTTTCAGAATAAAAAATATACTTATGTTTCCATTACTAATGTTGTAAAATATTATTACCTTTTGAATGCCCTTCTTGGGTTTTATTAAATTAATTATAGTATAAAGTGTTCATTTATTTATCTATTTTACTAAATCAATTGAATACGGTATTAATTTACACAAATAATTCACTTATTTAATGTTACGAAAAGTGTCCCGAAGTGTCCTGGTTTATGATTAACAAATTATGGTCGTTATTTGTTAATTTTAGAGAAACGTCCCGATTCGCTAGCAACAAATTCTGGCAACCTCAACTGTCCATGCTACTGGCCTTGTTTGCGTGGGCATGGTACTGGACCTAGCATAGACTGGCGCACTGTAATATAAAATTACTGTATCTATTCGTGGTGTTGTTTTATTAGCCCGAAGATGGCTTCAACGGAGCTTTCTGTCTGAAAGTATTTTCACTTCTGCGTGACTATTGTAACCTACATCCATGTGCAGCCTCCTAATTGAAGCCTTGGCTTACATCTACAATTTTCACGCCTCACGCTTTCCTATATTTATAAATTTGTTATTTTCTTATGTTTCCGACTTGTCGTATTGACGTATCTATACCTCACGTTACTATTTTTTATTTTCATGTTGTATCTCGAATTCATTTCTGTGGTGTCACTATAGTTAAGCACTCTACCCATCCAATATTTAGCTGTGTTATGCAGTACTATATTTCAAAAGCTATATTCGAGTTGTGTTTGTAATAGAAAGAGCATACTGAAAGTCGTGAGCAAACACTTGTTAAAATTCAAATTCCTACAATTTAACGTAAAACGCCTGCAGTGTATGAACTTTACAGTACTTAGTGTCATGTTTTGACGTCAACAGAATCTATCACGTGACAAAGACAATATATCGAAAATGGCGGACATCAGTGTTTTGCTTAAACAGCGCGTTTTTCATTTAATTCCTCATTAAAGAGGAATGCCTGCTCCTGACATTCATCTCAGTCTTCAAGCTGCGTATGGAGATGCCTGCATGGGCGTAAACAGTATTAGGTGATTGATGAATCATTTCAAAGATAGAAACATCAGCATTCAAGATGAACTTCGCAGTGGTCGTCCATGCACTGTCTCCAAGGATCGTTAACACGGAGACTGTTGATGTGCTCCAATAGAGACGATGTAAGGAGTCAAGGTTTTCCGACCTCCTTCCATGACAATTTCATGCAAAGAATCACATTCTACAAGTCATTCCGATTCATTTGATACCTCACACGTCATATTTGTATTGGTCATGAGTGTAATGAGTAATTACACATGAATTTGTAAATTGCGTTCAATGTTTAACGAGAGGATTCCGCACGCAGACAAGGGACACTTCACGGCGTAGCCGGAGCGAGGCAAGGACTATGAGTCAGCAGGTGGCAAAAGAGGACCTGTGGCGAACACACACAAGCCCTTTTAAACAGCAGACGAGCCGCGTCTAAAGAGCTTTTAGGCGGACAAAGGACTGAAAGGAAGGAGGTTAAGCTTGGCGCCGCATAACTTTACGAGAGCGACGTGTTCTAGAGCAAAACAAAAACTTTACGGAACGGCCTATACTGTATGTAACACACGCTGTTATGTCGAATGTTGGCGGAAAGCGTATTGTTACGATGACGCTGATTGGCTGCCGAGGACAGAGAGATTTGGTAGCTGCTGCCAAAGTAAATTGTCGACGGACACTTAAGCATCTTCTCCTGCCTTCTGCAGGCAACAAGAAAACGCGCTCTTAGAATTTGAAAGCGACTTGCTGTTGTTACATCTGATTGCGTGTACAGCGGAGTATGCGGTAGAAAGTGTTGAGTTACATGCGTAACATGTAACTACGGTACGATCACAGAGCAGTGGACATTTTGCCAGTCCATAATTGTGACATTTAACGTATGTGGACGATTTTGAGTGGCATTTTCTGGTGGGCTAATTTGCTGAATTAGCGTATCCAGCCAATATTAGTTTGAGTAGGGGAAAATAGCGAGCATTGGCTTCACCAAGTGCAATAGGAAGTTTTTGGCTGGTTTATTCCAGCCATCAATTTAATCAGATAGATATCTACAGGTTTCAGAGACGCAGCATCGACGCAGCATATGGTATTTGTGCGCACATGCAACGCGAGTAAACGATGATATTTGAATAGTGTAGGTTCCGTTAAACGCCACAGACCTCACTACAATATTATTCCTGACATTACGGCGACATCCTCTCGTCCGGTATTTCAGCTTATTAACGAAAGAGTTACGCGTAGTTGCAACAACTCAGGCATTCTTAAAATTATAGTTCAGTGATATTGTTTATGGCAGAACCTTATCTTGATTTATTTCTTCTGATAACTTATTAAATTTATTTGATTATTTCATAATTCTATTTGCATTTCAAGTTTAATAGTTTTTAAATAATAAATTACGCTTTTACCTCTCAGTAACTAGTTAATTCTTGATTTACTGAGAAACTGCCAATACCACATTTCCTTACCCGGTGAGGTCACTTAGCAGTAATTATTCATATTTTTCAACTTACAGCAGTGGTAGTTCCTATCTTTTTGAGTATGATAAGGATCACTTATCTGTCTTGAATTGAAATGAGCACTACTTTCTGATGTCTAAGCCTAGGAGTCACGTCGGATTTGTTCCACCTGCAGAGGCAAACGTTTAAGGGTACAAAAATATTACAGATCAGTCCTTGCGCGAATTACAAGGTGGAATAAGTCGCCTGTCCAATTGAAGAGACGGAACGTGATGAGAAGAGCTTTAGAACGAGAGGGATGTCACTGTGGATGAAATCGTTACAAACCTTGCAGTATAACATACTGAGGTGCAAGAAATGATTCACAAATTATGGTATTGAAAAGTGTGTGCCCGTTGGTTCTCATGTTTCTTGACCGTAGAACACAAAGTTAAGAAAATAACCATCACCGACAACCTTTTTTCAGATATTTTTTTAATGAAGTTGATTTTTGTACGAGGATTATGACCGGCAATGAAAACTGGTTTCATAATTATGAGTCTGAAAGAACACGCCACATTATGGAATGGCACCACTTGGATTCGCCATTAAGAAAAGCGTAGACAATGGGATTGACTGGGAAAGTTACAGGCTGTGTCTTTAGGAATGCGCAGAGTTGCATCCTGATAAAACGTCTTCAACCTGGACGAACAATTAATGCCACGTACTATATCGAGTCGCTTGGGAAGCTCCACCGAGCATTGTGCGACAAACGTCCTGCAAACATCATTATGCAACACGACAACGCCCGTCCTCACACTTCTCGAGCCACTGTGGAGAAGATCATGACATTTGGGTGGTACACTTTTCCTCATCCCCCCCCCCCCCCTACAGTGCCGACTTCGCATTCTGTGATTATCCTATTTTCGATTCTGTGAAGAAACACCTGAAAGGGCAAAGGTATGAGACGGTGGAGGTTATCCCCAAAGCAGTGCGATATTATCTTCAGGCAGATAGAACGATTTCTATCAAAAGTTCTTAGAACAAAGAGAAAAATGTGAGCAAAGAAATGGAGACTATGTTACAAAGTTAAAAAAATCATGGATATGAGGATGATATACTTTATTTGTTTGAAAGTAACTTTCAGTATGCTCCTCGTATTATTATCCACTGTTACTTCTAGACATGGCTACACTTTAGATAAATACTCTACACGAAACTTCTTCGTTATCTAAGCATTTACACATGTCACGTGGTTATTGTTGTTTTGGCATTCTAGTTGTAAGGAGTGGCCGGCTGCACTTCCACACATTATCTTCAGGAGAGGGTACTTTTGAAAGTACCATGTTACAGACTGTAGATATAAGGTGCCAATATATGTCTAAAGATGGGTAGGAAGTGCCCGAAAAAGGCCAGTAAAACTGAAGTACGACTGATTGCTGCTATTTTAAAAACTAAATAAATAAAACTAAATCAAATAAGCATACATTTACACACTTACAGGTGACGTTTGACAAGGGTACGGCAGGCAGAAGGCCGTGGCCTTACAGTAGGTACAACACCGACATTTACCTGAAACACAGAAAACCTGAATCAGGAGGGCTGGGTGATAAATGACGAGTAGGGTCAGAACACATATCAAGGATATAAAAAAAACAGTGCCACTAGGGCTATTTGATGTTTCGGCAGATGCCTGCAATTTCGTTATTGCATTATGTAGCTTCTTATGACGTCATTCAAACACGCTCAGTGGAGGATTTCTCTCGATCTCCCGCCCAAAATTACAAAAATTATGATTTTTCCCAACGATTGTACCAAGTGCCTATATCTTGTAGTAACTGCCCAAATGATGGGTTCGTATGTCATTTTTAGGTCTGTTTCGGCGGTTTGGGATCTATCAAAGACGACTTGAAGTTGCCCATGGTAGGTGTTTACGGTATTCTGTGCGGATGTGGCAAATTTTATATAGGGCAAATTACGAGCACTGTGCAGGAACGCGTTGGAAAACATCAGCGACGTACTCACGTGTACTTCTACTGGTAATTTTGATGAAATACTTTCTTTAAAATTGTCGCCCATACGACAAACTTCTGGAGCTCTATCATCAGTAGATAAGTGGAAATACTTATCAATCGAGACAGCAGCCTTCAGTTACATTCAGCACGGAACCTTATCATTGTAAAGATTCGTACAATGCTAATGCGTAGTTGGCCAGCATTGAACTGCGATTGTACCGCGCAAACGCTATCGAACAGAGAGCGAAGCGGCAAACTTTCAACACGAGGGGCGCACAGACAGGCAAGAGAAGAGTATGCGCTCATGCGCAACCGCGATGCCAGCTGTACACGCTAAGCATGTGCCAGTGCGGTCTTACGTACGTGACCTCCGAGCGTTGTCACCTGAAGATGGCCAGAAGACTCTGCGTGGAAATACTGTCGCAAGAAGTTACTGACATCCAGATACTTTGTGGTTTACCGTTTTTAACTTTTATCGTATAGTGTAATTAATTTATTTATATTTTTCCCACTTCTGTAATGTGTTTCTCCTATTTTATCCTTCTGTTGTTGGCCTTAAAAAAGGACGGGGTTTAACGTCCCGTGGACATGGTGGTCATTAGAGACGGAGCACACGCTCGTATGGTTTTGGTTACGGATGTGAAAGGAAATCGGCCGCGCCCACTGAACAACAACCATCCCGGCGTTTGACTGGAGTGATTTAAGGAAATCGCCGTAAACCTAAATATGGATGGCCGAGGTGGATTTGAACCACCGTCCTCTCTAATGTGATTCCAGTTTGTTGCCACTGCACCGTCCCGTCCCGTCCGGTGTATACGTCATAAATGCAATAAATAATGATGTTGATAAAGACACTGTTTACATTATCACGTAAACCGCCACAGTACTAAATTTGTATTCTGTAACACTCAAGTGAATCTATAAAACTTTATTTAATCAATTCAATAACCAGAATTTTTTTAGTAAAAAGAGAGAACAATGTCTTTAACATAACAGGAAAAGGAACATCAAACAAGATATGATAATGAAAAAAGACGCGAAATAAAATGAAATAAATGTATAAATTTGTAAAACTGACTAAAGTACGATGTATTTCTAAGTTGTATCTATTGATATGGAGTCTATTCTTTTCGAACAGTTCCCAAGGAAGAGACACCATTAGTTGACAGTAACGGTCGCAAATTTACGAAATCGAAATATCGAGACATTTCTACCGTATCGGGGGGGGGGGGGGGCGAAATAAATTCAACGACAAAGCTGAAAATTTGTGCTGCACCGGGATTCGAAGCCGGTCTTCCCGCTTCAGGCCAGCGGTCGCCTTAGCCAAATAGGCTATCCAGGCACGCTTCCCTGCCAACCGAAATTCTCAACTTATAGCACACTACGATTGTAGTGTCCCCTGGAGCTGACGGCTTATACTGTATTCCCACATGGTACCGAGCGTATGAATGCGTTCAAAAAAATGTTCAAATGTTTGTTAAGCTTATGGGACTTAACTACGGGGTCATCAGTCCCTAAACTTACAAACTACTTATGAACTACTTACGAACTAGGACGGCACAAATATCCATGCCCGAGGGGGGATTCGAACCCCCGACCGTAGTGGCCGTGCTGACCGTGACTGGAGCGCCTCAGTCACCTCGGCCACCGCGGCCGGCTATGAATGCGTGTTATTGCCTGTTGTGAGCATATGTGCAATTACTGATATGGTGTCTGCTATATTAGAACGGTAGAAATGTTTCAATATTTGGATTTCGTAAATTTACGATCGTTACTGTCAAGTAATGGTGTCTGTTCTTTCGGACATGTCCAAAACGAACAGACACCGTATGAATAATTATAAATATGCCCACAATAGGCAGCTGACAATTTCAATGCGGACACATTCAAACTCTTCAGTATAGGCTGCAAGCAGCTGACAATTTCAATGCGGACACATTCAAACTCTCCAGTATAGGCTGCAAGCAAGAGGAATCAATGGGCAGGGTGCTGAAAGTTGAGAATTTGGGTTAGAAGGAAAGCCTGCCTTGGTAGCCTAATTGGTTAAGACGACCGCTGGCCCGAAGCAGAAAATTCGGGTTTATATCCCTCTCCAGCACAAATTTTCAACTTCGTCGTTGAATTTATTTCAACACCCCGAAACGGTCGAAATGTTTCAATATTTCGATTTCGTCAGTTATATTTATTTGACACGTACTTATAAATCAACTACTTCTATCCCCATTAAAACAGTATGCAATTAAAATAAATATGTACAATAAAAAACAGACGAAAAAGTTCATATTTCAGGTTCATACTTGGTAAGTATAAAAACCAGGAACCACAGGCAGATTCATAAATTAAAAATTTGTAGCACCTAATCTACGGACGACTATTATGTAAATACTTACTATAGTCTACATATTTTCTCTTCCAAAGTATTACGGTACAATATTATATAAACAGGAAATAACTACTTCAGTTTGAAAAAAAAGGTCAAAATCATTGGAAAATCGCCTATCAAGATAAGGATCATTTAAAAAATGAAAATAATGGCTGCAGCAACCTAATCTACATGAAATACCAGTGTAAAAGTAGGTGAATTACTAAACTTGATTGAGAGAAAATTTACAAAAAATCCAAACACCCATATTACAAGAAAGTGTAGCCTACACGAGGGGAAATGCAGGTGGTGATTGTGCTATGCAGGTGGAGAATACTTCCTTGGTATACATTGTTCCACATCGCTGGACCAGCTCACATAGTGCTGCAACAGTTGTGGCTTGACGAGTCGCATGTGTCAGTTGTCGCCTCATTACATCCCACACTGCTCACTGGAAATCGTCTCGGGCTGCGAAGTTTCTGCACGTTTTGCAGAGCTCTTTGAGTTTCCGAGCAGTCTGTGGGCGAGCATTATCCTGTTGGAACAACAAATCACCCTCCTGTTGCAAGTATGGCAAAATAATGGGTCTTACAACATTCTGCATGAACCGCGCGCCTTGGATAGTGTTCAGTCTACAAACACCAAAATTGAACAAGTTGTAGCAAATCATTCACACCATATTGCCTGATGGAACCAGTATATTCTGAACGAATGCACTCCAAGAGAAAGCGCTCATCACGGCTACGTCGTACGCAGGAAATATCGTCACTTCCTTACAAACAAAATTGCTTCCGTCGCTAAAGACCATGGATTGCCATTCTAAGTGATCCTCTAAGTAAGGGTACCAGTCACGACCGTACTCGCCGATGGAAGACCAGTTATAGGTGTGCTTGTTTCTTACTGGACGGCAACAGTTCGTGTTGAAAATTCTCACAAACCCTCTTATCCGTCAGTCTTGTTCGTATAGTACGAAGATCTCGGGGGACGTCTGTGCTAAATGCATATCCAGAACCTCGTGTAAGGGTTTGAGCATGTTCACGTGACCATTGCAACCACCATCATTGCACAATTGATGCAGAACGTCAAACGTGTTGGGTAATTCTCTGAAAGGACCATCGGGAGACCACAGTTTGACCCCTTACAAACTCGCTTGGCTGGCGGTAGGAAGCACCTTTCTGTGGCGTGGCGCCTGTTTACTTCACAAGTTGACAGCACACTGAGCCTTATGGCTGTAAACATCCCCTATTAACCCTTTCATTCCAAGTGTTGTTCCTGGGCAACAATATATTGAAAGCTGATTTATACCGTATTTTGTGTGTCAGTCTTTAAAGTCGCATGTTTCGTGATGAACAACGTGCTTCTAGTACGATATTTTGCCGCTTGGTACGGCATTTAGGCACTTCTGAGACATTAATTTATCCATTTTGGAGGTTGTATTACGTAGCCGTCTGTATGTGATTGTGAATGTGGTTCATATTTTATTACAGCAGTGAATTGTCTTGTCTTTGGTGCTGTGGCTAAGATTATGCCAGCATTTTTGATCTGGCAGTGTTATCTATCAACAAAATAACGTCCCAAGTAATAAAATACCTTATATAAACGTCTGTGTTGCGCATGAAATATATGACATAAAAAAACAATTGTTCGATCAAAAATTTTAAAACGCACATTTTTATATTTAGTGCACTGTATCAATACAGAAAAGACTGAATTTTAATTCTTCTGGACCTGAATTCATAATGTGGGACTGTATGGGTTAAAGGGCGACACAGACGGCACTCTGGTAGGAATATCACTACGCCACCTGCTGGCGGACGACGTCGAAACATTATCACTACTTCTACTATCACCCAGGTGACATCTGCCATCATCGATCAAAAACGTCGTTGTTTTCCCCGGTGTATCTTTTCCAGCAGTATACTTATTGAACAATTGTGTAAGCAACCATTAATTCGGCATCCTACTACGTCTGCCGATATGAAGAGATCGAAGAAATTTAGTATGAGGTAAAGGAATTTGTTCACTTAAGAGAGAGGAAAACTTTATTGGGGATTTGAATTCAGTAGTACGAAAAGGAAGGGGAGGAAAAGTACTAGGTGAATATGGTAGGGGGGAAATGAATAAAAGAGGAAGCCGCCTAATAGAATTTAGCGGAGAACATATTTTAAACACTTTGTTTAAGAATCGTGAAAGAAGGTTGTGTTCGTGGAACATACCAGGGGACACTGGAAGTTACAAGGTAAATTTTATAATTGTAAGACAGATTTTCGGAACCAGTATACTTGGAATGAAGAATAATCCAATGGGCGAAAGACACTGGTAACTGAAAATTCACAGAAAATTACAAGCAGCCTGAGCACCCTAAGGAAAAGCATTTTAATTAACTATCACAGTTACAGTCGCTCATACGAAAACAACCTTATGCCCATTCAAGATGAGCAAGGATGCGAGAATCAAAATCCAACGTGTCATAAGGTCAAGCTACTGCTCACAGTTTACTGTCTTTTACACCACATTGTTACAATGGAAAATGTGGGTGTAAATGTTCAAATGTTTGTAAAGCTTATGGGACGTAACTGCGGTGTCATCAGCCCCTAAACTTACAAACTACTTATGAACTAACTTATACTACAGACAGCACGAACATCTAACCCCCGACGGGGAACGGCCTCGCGCATCGCAGCATAGCGCCTCAATGCGCTTGGCCACTCCGCCGCAGCAATGTGGGCCTAATGAAGTGTTTGTTAGACGGTGCCAGCTTTGACCCGTGACGTAATGGCTGCTGTGACGTCACATTTTAGTGCATGTTTTGAATAGAATGAATGTCATTCGTATATAAAGTAATTGCTTAATCTTTCATGTTTGTGAAAAAAGGAAAGTCTGTTCTTGATGTTTGTGCGAGATTGTTGAAAAGCTTTGTATTTACTAGCAGCTTCGTTGATATCGAAAATATGGGAATTGTTGCGAGTGGGAAACCACACACTCCTCGCGACAACATACACACCCATATCCGATGACCTCTGGCGGGAACGACCACCCAGTTCGTCGAATGACACCTTAAACCACCCGGCCATTCCGCAATTTTCGGAAAATTGCACAAGTGATGGCGATGTGTGACGGTCTGTAGGACCCGGTACTTGGTTTGAAAAATGAGGGCTACCGATGAATTCTATTCTATGGCTTTCTTAACGATTTTGCGAAAGGTCTGCTTCGCTCGCTACACATTACAGTGAAACAAAAACGACAACCACTACCGACTGGTATTCATTATGGAACAGTTCTGAAGTGAATGCCACGAAGTGGTTCCTCCATCTTCGGAATGAAGTCAAAGTCACTAATGGTGGATAGAACAGTAATTCCCAAACCCATCGACCGAACAGAGTAGCTTGCGCTGTATGCGTCCGCGAAATGTGCAAAATGACGGGTGCGTTGCGCATAGAGTGTTGCTGCTTCTTTCGCAAAGCTGATCGCAGGTGATGCTCCAAAAACGAACAGTTAATGTGCATTGACGGTCTGCCGTGGAGGATGGTAATGCGTTAGGACACCACCATCACAGTCGTATACAAGAATCACCGTACTTTCAACTTTCGTGGCGACCCATAATGGCGCCGTTCGTTTGAGTGGCATTTCCGTTTTGGTCCACGTCTAATCCAGTGCTGCGATGCGGCGTAAGAAAGCCTCTGCTTGGAGCTCATAGCGCTCCAAGTGGATCTGAGTAGCGTCGTAACGCATCCATTTCTGTATTTCCGTCAATTCATGCGGAACCCATCGTGATGCAATTTCTCGCATGTTCGGGCACATTCAATCTTGATCTAACTCCGTTGTTCCTGTTTCGAAAACATACTGACACCATTACGTTAGACTGCTCGCTCAGAAGTGACTGTGTTTACCTCGATTATGTGCACGCCGGTGACGTGAGAAAGGCGAGTCCATTGGTTCGGAGCTACGGTAGGAATGTCAACAACGCGTGCGATCAGCGACAATAGTAAATTCCACTGGATAGTATCTCCACAACAGTGTTGCCACTATTTAAATTCCAACCCTCGTACAAGGATTAGATAAAGTGTGGTATTAACATTTAATAGCCAACCGCTCAGCTGATTTTAGATATAAAAAAACAGGGGCATGCACCAACACGATTGAATGGTAGCCTCTTGGTGGTGGTGGAAGGAAAGGAGGGGGTGAAGAAATATTATTGGGAGGTGAAATAGGAGGATATCTGCATCGGGTGAAATAGGAGGATATCTGCGTCGCAAAGCTATTTAGATGAGTAAGTCTGGCGAAAGAATATTTAAAATGTGAGTGTAACTGATGTTTCCCTGGAAAGTGCAGCATAGATGAATGAGCCAAAAAAGGAAAGTTAGGCTTTTTGTTTTTAATTTTCTTATTTAATTTTATGTTTGATGTATAGTTTTGAGGTGTTATGTTTTTCTTATTTTATTTGGTTTTAAATTTTTTGGTCAAAAATAGTTTAGTTGCTTGCTTTGATTTCTTGAGTGTTGATCTTCGTGGAATAGTCAGCCACTGTTGGTGAAGTACTGGTACATATGCTATTATTACAATTTTAATTTCTGTATTAGTTTTCACTAAAGGATACTTGTGTAGGCGGCTCTTCTATTGCGTTCCAATGTTGGTAGGTGTTCAGGTTGGTGTTACGTCGCTTGTAGCCAATGTTTTAAATATAAGCTGGATTGAAAAGACAAATGTGACTGCGAAAGAGCTGTGTGTGGTGACCATAGATACAGGTGAAAGTATTATTAGTGTAAAATGATGGCATTTCTTGAAGACGGTGGAGATGTTTATTACATCCGGCTAATGCTCGCCAACAGTCACGTGGTCCAATGTTTGAACCACGCCGTGTATGGAGCCGTTCTGCTGTTTGTCCGGTCTGTTAGTATCTATGGTCGAAGGTAGTGACAGACTGATGCGTTTTGTAACTCGAAGTTTAAATTAGACTGGGACGTAACAGTCTGGTAGTGAGCTGGCTAAGCCTACGAATGAGGAAGTTGACAATACTGAATATGATGAATGACCTACGTTATGGTGAAAAACACTGTTTTCTCGCGAAAGCGACGAGAACGACATATTCTGTGGGACTCACGGTAGTGTAGTGTGAGGTGGGCAGTGAAAGTTTGTTTGTGAGTTGCCCAAGGCAACGAATGTCATTGCGAAAGTAGGAGTGGCATAATACATCGCTAGGACTGATCTGATGCATATGTCACGATATATATGTTCCTCTTTGCAGTAACTTACTTGTATTTTTTATTCTCGTTTTAATGAAAATTTGAGCAATGTGGTTTAATTAAGACTTTACTGGTAGAAATTTAGGAGCTTGTGATGCTTACGGATGAGTAAATATCTTGGGCCACTTACTGGTGATTGATAGTATTCAGTTTTACGGTTCTGACGCTTGCCTTTTTTTCTTCAGAACTACTGTCGTTATTTCTGACTATATTGTAAGCTACCGGTACAATTATTTGGGAAGCAAATAATATTTCCGACAATCTGATAATATGCGACTGGTTTCTTGTGTTGATTTCGATTATTCAACGCGGCGTATATAATTAACTATAGCAGACTTTGGAAAATTTCCTTCTAATAAATTATTCAATTCGAAGTAATAAATGAAATGAAGACAGTGGTATTTCTTAGGAAATTTGTCGGATGTTTCCTACGTCAGGTGTCAACGCCGATGGCGCTTGTAGAACATTCCTCTATATTGGAAAATATAACAAAAAAATTGAAGCAATGGCTAGCTTTTTATCTCTGCAGGCTTTTTATCTCTGCAGGCATCTCTGCAGATATTGTCATGGCATCATTAGTATTTTATAAGAAAATGCTGGTCACCCACCGCTGTGAATTCGGAATTCTCTTGCTGCATTCCACTAGAATCTTGTAATATAAATTAAGCCGCCATTCACGTGTTAACAAAAATTCTATATCAATTTTTGTGAAGATATAAATGACGGTCACGTCACATGAAATTAATGAGTGGAACATAACGGAGCTAATCCAGAGAATGAACACTAATTTTGGTAGGATGTCTAGCTAGAAAGCAATGAACGGAAAGCCATCATGGTTGGCGTAAATCTTTGGTTAAAAATTTCCAGAAAATTGTAAAAATGTCCATTGAAGTTTTCATTTCGCTGTTTCCATGTTTCCTGTTGGGATGCCTAATCGAGGTATGAATCTTAATACGTTACAGAGACAATAAAAACGTTTTACACAGTGTATTGCGCTCCAACCGATGAACTCTTCAACTGTTTAGAGTTAGAAACACTCCGTATAAGTTTACTACACAAAGCCAATTCTAATCAGGAAGCACAGTTTCTTCACCGACTTTTACTAGTTTTTGCCGCGGTAGAGTGGCCGAGCGCTCTAAGGCTGCGGAGCGCGCGGTTGCTCACCGTCGGAGGTTCGAGTCCTCCCTCGATCATGGATGTGTGTGTTGTCCTTAGCGTGAGTTAATTTAAGTAGTTTGTAAACCTAGAGACTGATAGCAGCAGCAGTCAAGTCCCTTAGATTGAAAAACTTTTGAAGATTTTTTTTACTACCTGTTACGGTAGTACCAAAGTAACACGTTCGTGTAAGTGACGGTAGAAATCGCGTGATCAACCTAAAATTACGACGAAGACATCCAGTGAACCTACTGTTCTCACAGAACGAAAAACTACGGTGCGGCTCAAATGGTTAACCTATACACCGGTCTCAACGAGAAATGTAAAAGTACAGCAGAAACATTTTGTAAGTACAACAATATACATTAAGATGTTTTATTACGTCGCTTTCTTGTTTGTTTATTCGGTACAAATTTTGCAACTGCTTTTAAATTATTACAATTGATTTAATTGTAGATAATTTATGAAACGTATACTATTAACTAAATAATAACTTTTTCAGCCTTGCTCTACAAAATTTATTGTTCATACTGCACGACGTAGGTTTCGCGTTATAGGCCCACTTTCAAGTACATTACTGATTCCAAAGAAGTTAGCTCAAAGATGTCAACTTCTTAATATAGCGATTCTTATTTTGAATTTCGAGGGTCTCTGTGACAATATTGAATGTGGATTACAATACCTTCTCGATGAGCTAGAGAAGCGTCTGCAAGACAAGTAGAGTTGCATAACAGATGCTATATACTAGTAAGTATTTACCGAGCACCTATTCCTAAATCATCTAGAAGCTCTATTGGGTTATTTAACATGAAGAAACAAAGAAATCTTGGTTACAGGTGACTTAAATACAGATTTTCTTATGCAGTCCTCCAGTAAACATTTATTGCAGTCAGTAACATTGTCTTTTAATCTAACTAGCACTGTTAAATTTGCAACTGTCATCTAAGACAGACATTGATAATATTTTTACAGAAAAGTCAAAGGAACAAAATCATATCATAAAACCAATAATCATTGGCCTAGATATGCAGCTCCTTGTTTCAGGTATAAATTCTAAGCAGATTATTAAGACTGCTAAATCTGCATACAGGAGAGTAATGTATCCACGAAAAATTGAGCATTTTAGAAAACTGCTCAAAAATATGACCCGGAAACATGTTTATAATGCTCATGACATGAATGAAAAATATAACATATTCATGAATAATGTCAGTATCATGTCTGAAAACTGTTTTCATCTAAAAGTAACTCAAATTAAACAGAAGTCTATAATAAAACCATGGATTACACAAGGAGTAAAGACTTCATGTAAGACAAAAAGATTTGTTCCGAAAGAACAGACGTCACTTCTGATCCTGCAGTTGTTATACTTTCACATTCATAGAATATATGGCATCAACTGCGAATGGGCAAAGCTGAAAATGTGTACCCAGCCCGCATTCGAACCTGGGTCTTCCGCTTTCTAGGCAGTTGCGCTGACCCCCTACACCACTTTATTTTTTTATTGTTCTTATTTGGTCGTTCGTTGATAATTTGGCTCAGCTTTTTTGTTACAGTGGACGTTCAGCCCTCTGACCGGGCGCGCTGAGCCACGGCGCCCGGCACCACTGGGGACACAGCGATCACCGAACCTGCAAGGTCTAACTAAGCACGCCTCCCGTCAGATACAAATTCTAGTTTCACCCTGCCCACAGTGCTCAAACTCGTAGTTATGAAACTAATTCCCGTAAGAGTAAGGGTAGTTGATGTCATGTATTCTATGAAAATGAAAGTATGACAACTGCAGGATCAGAAGTGACGTCTGTCCTGGCTGGGTACACATTTTCAGCTTTGCCCATTCGCAATTGATGTCATATATTCTATGAATATGAAAGTTCATTAAAGTGTACTTTTGTAATTTAGTAAAATTTTAAGTTCTTTGTGTAACCAGTCTATTATAACTGGAACATTTCCTGATTGGCTAAAATATGCGGATATTAAACATCTATTCAAGAAAAGAGATGAAGAGATACCATCAAACTACAGACCGATTTCACTTTTGCCAGCATTCTCGAGAAGTCTAGAAAAGGCAATGTTGAAGCAGCATCTCAAACACATGACCACAAATTACATAGTGTTCAGAACACAGTATGGATTTCTGAAAGATTCTGATATCGAGAAGTCTATTTACACCTACAATGAGAATGCACTTAATTCATTAGATAATAAATTACAAGCAGTTGGTATTTTATGTGATTTGTCAAAGGCATTTGATTTTGTGTACCACAACATCCTTTTAAGTAAATTAATATATGGTGTCATGGGCATTTCAGCAAAATGGTTCAAGTAGTACCACGCTTACAGGAAACAAAGGGTGTCAGTGCAAGGGACTAGTGAATTAAAGCACCAATCATCAGATTGGGAAGAAATTATATGTGCTGTCCCACACAAGGATCCATCTTAGGGCCATTGCATTTTATTGTGTACATTAATTACCTACATTTACATTCTTACTCCGCAATCCACCCAAAGGTGCCAGACGGAGCGTATTCAGTACCACTATTGGTTACTTGCTTTCCTGTTCCACTCCCGTATAGAGCGAGGCGAAAATGAATGTTTTTACGCATCCGTACCAGCCCTGATCTTTGTGGTCTTTACTCAAATGTAGGTTGCCGGCAGTAGAATCGTTCTACAGTCCGGCTCAAATTCCGGCCCTGTAAATTTCTTCAACATTGTTTCTCAGAAAGAACGTCGCCTTCCCTTCAGCTAATCCCATTTGAGTTCCCAAAGCATTTCAGTAACACTCGCACCCTGATCGAATCTACCAGATATAAACCTAACCGCCCGCCTCTGTACTGCTATACCTCCCTTTAAACCGATCCGTTGGAGATCCCAAACACATCAAAAATACTCAAGACGGGGTCGTACTAGCGTTTTATATGCGGCCTCCTTTACAGAACAATCACACTTTCTCAAAATTCCCCCAATAAACCGAAGTCGACCATTCGCCTTCCCCACGACTGTCTTTATATGCTCGTTCCATTTCATATCGCTGTGCAGCGTTACACTTAGATATTTAATTGACGCTGCTTTGTCAAGCAGCAAACTACTAAAGCCGTAATCGAACATTATGGAATTGATTCTCCTACTCATCTGCATCAGCTTACATTTTTCTGCATTTAGAGCTAGCCGCCACTCCTCGCATCACCTAGAAATTTGGTCCAAGTCATCCTGCATCCTACTACCGTCATTAAATGACGACACCCTCCTATAAACCACAGCATCATCAGCAAAAAACCGCAGATTGCAACTCACTTTGTCCGGAAGATCATTTATTTAGATAGAAAATAATAATCTCTCATCAGTTACTCTTCCAGAAACAGAGTTCGTTTTGTTTGCAGATGATACAAGTATTGCAATAAATAGCATGTCGAGCATAGTTCTAGAAAGGTCAGCTAATGATATTTGCATGAACATTAATAAACCGTTTAAAGCCAACTTATTGGCATTAAATTTTGATAAGACTCACTACATGCAGCTCAGAACATGTAAGAGATTTCCATCCGGCATTTGTGTACATATGAAGAAGAGCAGATACAAGAGGTTTATAGTGTTAAATTCCTACGATTACAGCTTACAGATTTAGTTGGGAGAATCAAACCACAGAACTGCAGAAACGACGTAAATAATCTGTATTTGCAGCACGAGTGTTATCAGACATAGGAGATATAAAAATAAAAAGCTTGCATACTTTGCTTACTTTTATTACATAATGTCATATGGTAAATAATATTTTGGGATAGCTTTTCAAGTCAAACAAATGTTTTCGGAGCCCAAAAGCGTGTATACGTATTATTGTGGAGTAAATTCACGTACATCGTGTAGAAGCCTCTTCAAAGAACTCGGTATACTAACTGCTGCCTTTCAGTATATTTATTCCTAAATGAATAATATATCCCTTTTCCCAACAAGCAGCTCAGTTCATACATATAATACTACGAACAAAATACGATCTACACAAGGACTCAAAAGCACTTACTTTACTTCAAAAAGGGGTTCACTACTCAGGAACACACACCTTCAATAATTTACCAGCAACCATGGAAAATTTAGCTACAAATGTATATGAGTTTAAGAGGAGCCTAAAAGACTTCCCAGTGGCCAACTCCTTCTACTCCATTGACGAATTTTTAAACAGAACCAAAGTATGTATGTATCTGTATTCATACTATTCTATGAGCTTGTAAAAAAAATTTCACGTTCTATATCTACGAGGATCTCCGCAACAGGGATCTAAAGAACGAACGACTAATCTAATCTCGAATCGTATCTTCTACGGCGCCTCCTGAAATACCATACACTGTGGTTACTTTGCCTATGCAAGCACCAAGAATTTAGCCAAATTCCAATTCACTTAGCTCCCATAAATCACTTACAAGTACAAAGAACATCGTTCAGATGACGACTGACATTTGCACATTGCGCAGGCTTGACTGACATCTAATTTATAGAGCCTGGCATAGTCAGGAGGAGATATGCGATATTTTATTTTATACAATAATTTCAAGAAAGTAATTCACTAATATATGCCATAGACCGCTAACTAATTCAAATGAAACTGTAATTCTTGTATTAAATATAACAAGCATTATATATGACCGGTTTCGATGTTATTTTTTTACATTATCTTCAAATCTATCTTCAATTAACCTCTGTAAAATAACAAATGCCATGTAACTTCTAAATCACTTTACAAAGTCGATATAATATTAACAACAGTTGTAAGGGTAAAATACAATGAATAAATTTTCCCCTAAATAGGAGGCTATAAGCTTCGTTTTCTGACATAAAAATCATAATATCAGTTGCCAATGTCCATAAAAAGGAATGGTAGACATCTCTTAAATCATCATAAATAATCCTAAGTACAATATGATCCATATTTGTGATAGAATTCTGTGCTGGTTACTTTGTAATAGCCTATACTTCATACACAATGCGTCTAATGTCTGCAAATCAGGCATGCTGACAAAACTGGGTAAATGGTTTTATGTATTGCATTACTTTATTTTTTATAATGTTGGTGGAAGAGGGGTGGGGGAAATTGTAGTTCCAGTTTTCAGTTTCTGGGATTCAGTTATTAAAGAATCGGTACAAATACGTCTTTGCGACAATCTTATTAATCGTAACAAAGGCTTTCAGTTGGATAAAAATTGGAATCATGTGA
Organism: Locusta migratoria; assembly: GCA_026315105.1. Taxonomy (NCBI): domain Eukaryota; kingdom Metazoa; phylum Arthropoda; class Insecta; order Orthoptera; family Acrididae; genus Locusta; species Locusta migratoria. The sequence continues at coordinate 153,307,688 of CM048750.1, forward strand.
TTACTGTTATCGAGTCACAGCGAAAAAATGTTCAAATGTTTGTATAGTCTATGGGACTTAACTACGGGGTCATCAGTCCCTAAACTTACAAACTACTTATGAACTACTTACAAACTAGGACGGCACAAATATCCATGCCCGAGGGGGGATTCGAACCCCCGACCGTAGTGGCCGTGCAGAACCGTGACTGGAGCGCCTCAGTCTCCTCGGCCACCGCGGCCGGCGTCACAGCGAAATTGACGTTATCCATCGATAATCAGTGATTAGAAAAATGTTTCTCTTCCATCAACGAGGGCAGCACATACAACTTGGCGGTACTGCGCATGACCCCACCTAACGCATGCGCAAAACGACACCAGCACTATTGCCGTGCGCAAGAACCAGTACAACTATCACGACTGCACCTGGACCAGGCAAACCGTGTGCGACCAGTGGCGCAAGGAGATGATAGACGCAGTGCCTCATGCCCTGCACTCCTTGGAAACCGCCATGATGGAGGAGAGGGTGGCGTACTGCGCGCCGAGAAATAAAAGAGCTGAAACAAGAAAAACGCGCCATGAAGGAAGAGAAGGAGTAGACTTTAACGACACAAACCACAGAAGAGGTCAATGCGCTTGCTGCAATCCCCAAGCCTACAACACTAACGTGGGAGACTGGGGAGGTGCCTATGGAGACAGACAAGAAGACCCAACCAAGCGAAGCCGACGCGCCACAGGCTGCACACGTCGCGGCCGTTGGTGCAGAAGATACAGCCAATTGCTTGCCGCTGCCAGGCTATCGCAGCATCAAACAACGCCTACAGAATATCGCTGCATCGATCCACACCACGATAATCCCTATCCCTTCGCCCTTCTCAAAGACAAACCTCTCCCACGCTGTCCCTTTCAGCGGCGCCGCACGAGATCCCCTGCTTCAACTGGGAATCTCCAAAACGGAAACCCGCGTCCTGAACGCCCATCCAGTATTCACGATGGACAACTGGCGGCATATAATTGAAATTGCAGTCCAGGCAATCAGTGATGAATACGCGAGGAACGTCAGGAAGCCAGAAGCTCCAGCCAGCCAAGCTGGCAACAGAAGATGACGAGACAAGAAAGGCACAACAGAGAAGACAACCTAAACCAGAAGATAATACCTTCCCAGCTAACCAGAAGATCCACAGGCGATGCTTTCATTAGCAACTTGGGACGAGAAGACATCTCCCAATTGAAGAAGTGCTCAGGACGGACTCTTCAGTACTTGTTTATTCACCTGAAGATGGCTGGACGTCCCTGGGCCGAAATATCGTGGCAGAATGTCGACGGGACCCGGCTGCATACCCGAAAGTTATTGGAACATGATGTAATATTTATTTACAGTTGTACGTGAAAACCTGACCATACAGTGAATGATACATAAAAAATAACAATGTACTCTAAATGTCTTCTATCTCGGAAACCACCCGAAGTATGGCTACTGTTCAGTGGAAGTACTTGGCTTCAGATTATCTTTCTTGTCATCTTGTCATACTGACCATTCCACCTACGATAATCTGTTTCATACGTCGTCTTCCTGACAGTCGCTTTCGCCATGTACCATTCACGAATAGAACATCAAAGACGCTGAAATGACATTAGTATCTGATATATCACGAGCAACGATAACACCGCCGGTTGAAACAGATAAACATTTTTGACAGTTTTTCTTCAGTTTTATTCGCTATTATTTCAAAAGTAGATTTTACAGTATTTTGAAAGTCGCATGTCGATTTACTGTGTATTCAATCATTTCTTCGAGTTTTCGTCCGCTTTACTGGATCAGCCATACTGTTTTTTGAGCACTGATTTCATATTCGGATTCAGCGACTTTAATACCGTTATATTATAGAGATGAAAAAGTTTAAAATATAGATTCACAAGGTATTTCAAGGGCAGTATCTAACAAGCGCAGCAATATAAGTATTGTTACCCCTCATACATATATCTAGGTGGGCGAACCACATAGCTAATGAGGAGGTACTGAACATAATTTTGGAGAATAGGAATTTCTGGCAGACATTGACTAAAAGAAGGGATCGATTGGTAGGACACATTCTTAGGCATAAAGGAATCGTGAATTGGAGGGATGTGTGTGGGGTAAAAATCGGAGGGAGACCAAGAGATGGATACAGTAAGCAAATTCAAATAGATGTAGGGTGCCGTTCTTATGAGAAGATGAAGAGGCTTGCTCAGGATAGAGTAGGGTGGAGAGCTGCATCAAACCACTCTCCGTATATATCTCGATGAACTTCGTAACACTTACCTCTTAATATAAACCATATTAATTTAAATCATATGTATTTTAGACCCAGCAGCTTGATAAAGGCATCATCGCATAGTCTGAGTATCGGCTCGATAGTGGGCGGAAAGAGTGGGCAATAGAGGTCTGCAAATCGCCGGTTTCGCTCGCTCGCACGCCGAGTGTGTTCGTTCGCAGCGGGCGTGTTGACACTCGAACGAGGCTACATGGGGCGGCGCGGGGCAGAGGCCGCACAGCGTAGTGCTGCCGCTGTACTCACAAGCAGACCTACCCAAGTCACTCTCCGATTTTTATGAAATTTGCATATGTTATAATACATGAAAAACTATGTGACATGTATTTTTTTAGCGGCGGAGAAACATATTTAAGGGGTGAATCGGTCCCTCCAAAATTATCGCTAAAATAGAAACATGGCGATAACTTAGAGACTAGTGAAGCGATTTTAATGATTTTCGGTATGAAAGTATCTTTTGATTAAAGACAAATTTCATAGATTCAATTTCGATTAAATCAAAATAATTTTTTGAGCACAAAACATTGGTCACTTTAGGGGTAGCTGTCCCCCTAATTGTCACTCCCCCTGCAATGTACCTAGCCGATCTCTTATCAAAAGATACTTTCATACCAAAAATTATTAAAATCGTTTCACTAGTCTCTAAGTTATCGCCATATTTCTATTTTAGCGTCAATTTTGGAGGGACGGTTTCCCCACTTAAATATGTTTTTCCGCCGCTAAAAAAAATACGTGTCCCACAGTTTTTCATGTATAGCCAGATTTCATAAAAATCGGAGGGTGACACTTGGGTAGGTTTCTTTGTCAGTCGCTGCGGCAGCCGGTCTGTGGCTCTGAGGTGTGGGCTGTAGACGTACATTCCTGCATAGTAGCATGTAGCCGCAATATCATTATACCGCAAACGAGAAAAAAAAGATTGTTTTCACCAACTACAACATTTGGAAGTAATGTAAAGGATCCAAAGAGAAACTATGGAACGAACGACGTTTTTATTGTAATGCACAAAAGTGAATGTTACCGTACAACAAAGAATACATCGAAAAGTAACAACATTATCCCCCACCTATTCGTTGCTGGCATTGTAATTGCAATATACTGTTAAAACATCATTGACACGTTGTAGATCGAGTCGAGTTCTTCTATCAGAGATCAGGTTCTCTGCCGCACTGAAAGTGCGTTCACTAGGTGCATTTGAGGAGGGCACACAAAATACTCTGTTTGCCAATACAGATAGCTTAGGAAAGAGAGTACTGTTGCGTTTCTACCATTCATGAGGATCATCATCATCATCAATTAGTGCTAAATAAAGGTCCATCTTATTGGTGGATTGCGCCTCACGCATTTCACAGACCAGCCATTCCGAAAACATGCACTTCATTCTTTTGGCTGGTGCACCCGGGTGACATTGTTCAGACGGCCCTAAATAAATATAACACAGATATTACTGAAACAGGAGCACCATAAATTCGTACAGTTGTGTAAAGTAAACAATTGGAATAGGAGGATTTAAAACAGTTATATGAGCATTAGACCGGCATATGGCCCTGACGACGGAAGAAAGCGCGGATCCTATATATTGTACAAAAGCTTGCATGCGTTCTTTATTATGTAGATAAGAAAGACGACAGTGGCAGTGGGGAATATATGAATGTTGCAATTGGAAAAATTCCCGTTAAGGACTCGCTCGGAAAAGGGAGAGGCGCAGCAACCACGCACAGTGCCAAAATGCTACGGGAAATTGTATTAACGGGGTGTAACAGAGAGAGATGCACAAACCTAACCTAACGGGCGTACATCAATATCGGAGTATTTAATATCAATCTAAAAGACGGACAAAGTATTCCAGGGCTTGAGAGTGATAAGAGGAATGGATATAAAATACAAGTACTTCCTCGTTAAGACGGCAAGTAACACCTACCACTAAGCAGGCACTAACAGCCCACAAAATGGGAAAAAGAAAGAAAGAAAGAAAGATCGTGGAATACTCCTTTAGTAACTGATCTTAGCACAGAAACTTTATATTAATCACGTATAATAACCAGTATGGTAAAGTATAAAATGCGAAACTGAATGGCTAGTTCAACTGGATAGAGAGAACAGCTTTCGAAGCAACCGGGAAAGGAAACAATTCCAAATTTCGAGGTCAGGATGTATTCTCAAGCGTCTAGTTTGCTCCTGACACTCGCCTTGGACTCGAGTGGCGCTGCGGTGGGCGACCGAGTGGCGAGCGGGCGGTTTGGACGGTCGGGCTAGTCGAGCGTGCGCCGCTCGAACGAGCGTGGAGGAAGTCGAGCTCAGCCGCACGCCTTGCCACAAGCTGCAGTACGACACCTGTCGGACTGTCATAGAACGACGTGTATCACGCGATTCGAGCGAGCAACCGAGCGAGGTGCAGACCTCTAGTGGGCAAATCACGCACACATGTCCGGGATAATATTCATCTCACATTCGTGGAAGTTTAAGGAAGGTTTAAACGGTGATAAAATATGGAAAAATTGCAAGGAAACTTTAGATTTATAACATGTAAAATAATGACTTGGTTGTTGTGCTGGGTGCGTTCAGAAATATACTTTGAAAGAGTAAAGTTCGCTTTACACGATCTGAATCCGTACATGAACTGTTGTTCTGCGTTCTATCTACTTTTTACAAAAGGGAAAATGTTTTTCTAAAAGTTAATTATAACTTCTGAAAAATAGTTAAGAAGTCAAAAAGTAAATAGCTTTCCCAGATAGTAATTATTGTTCGATATTTAGCTTTATATACTTCAAATCCAAAAAAGCTTGAATTACAGACTTTCTAAAGCATCTTATCCGGTACTTCAGCGCTCAAGCTATCTCTACACCAGATTTCATCACAATAGATTCAGTGGTTTATGTAATGATATATAGCCAAATCGGTTAAGCCGTTCTCGGGTTTCAGCGGGACTAACGAACAGCAATTCATGTATATATGAAATACTGTTCCTTTTGAAGTTTTTATACATTCTATTTCGATTAAATCAATACTAATTTTTGTTGTAAGATAATGGTCTCTTTTTGGATGTTGGCCCCTAATTTTCACTCCCCCTCCAATACAACTAAGCCGATTTTCGTCTTTTATCAAAAGATTCATTCATAACAAAAAGCATTAAAATTGCTTTACCAATCTCTAAGTTATATATTTTGGAGGGGCCGTTTCACTCCTTAAATATGTTTTGCAGTCGCTAAAAAGCACATGTCCCTTAGTTTTCATGTGTTGCAACATATTCAAATTTCAGAAAAATCGTAGAGTGACAGTTTTGTATGTTTACTTGTCAGAATGTGTCCTACTAATCTTTTGTCACCAAATGCCAAACATTTATTTTCTCCAGAATTCTGTTCAGTATCTCCACATTAGTTACGCGATCCACCCACCAAATCTTCAGCATTCGTCTGTAGTACCGATACCACATTTCAAAAGTTTCAAACATTTTCTGGTCTGCTCTTCTGAACTATTTATTGTCCACGTTTGACTACCGTACAAGGATACATTCCAGAGAAATGTCTTCACGGAAGACATCCTAACATTTAAATTAATATTGGATGTCAACAAATTTCTGTTCTTCAGAAATGCTTTTCTTCCCATAACCTTTCTGCATTTTACCTTCTGTACTCCGGCAATGGCCAAATAACATAACTCATCTACTACTTTTTTGTCTTGTTTCGCAATGCAGTTCGTTTACAAAAAAAAAAAAAAAAAAAAAAAAAAAAAAAATTTTGTCTACAATACGTTTTCACGACGTAAATGATAATGCTAAATTACTTGGTCTCCTTATCACGTGGGAGATATTGGAAGACTTGTTTCAGCGACGTGAGAAGGTAAAGGAAACGATGAGAAATCTGATATGGCATGAAATCCAAGCAAAAACCTCCGAAAACGATGGAATACGCACTTTGTTCATTAACTGGTTTTCAAAGAGGAATGTGAGAATGCTGTTTTGCCTTATATGTGATTCCGAAGAGTGCACGAACAGGAAGACTTTCCTTTAGCCCGTTCTATCGAAAGCAAACCCATTTCGTTGAATGTAGGAGAGCCAATAACATTGTACCTGCATTCAGTGCACAGTATAGAAACATTATAAGGCGTCTGTAGACATTCTATGGACGTTATCAGATGGCAAGAAAAATCTCAATGTTTGCTAACACACGAATTAGTGCTTTATGTCAAGAAGAACTTTCATCAAGAGGCTTTCCTAAGTATAGCCGGATTTAATTAGATTACATTACCGTTATTTCGCTGTTATTAATGTTGATCTTATACCCTGCTTTCAGACACTGCCCATTCCATTCAACTGCTCTTCCAGGTCCTTTGCTGGTTTACGGAGTACAAATGTACTCTCATGCGCAAAAAAATTCGAAAGACCTGAATTGCGTTCCGCTTGATGTGCATGCATCCCAAATAAGGTAGGTGTCTTGCGGGAACTCTGATCGCTTCGCGGGATAGTCGTTCGCCCAAATAAGGTAGGTGTCTTGAGGGTACTCTGATCGCTTCACGGAATAGTCGCTCGATTATTCAAAATGGACTCCGATTCCTCTACGTCTCCACGAAAGGCACGTATGTGGATTCGCATCTATGTCTAGCAAAAAATATTCATAATTACATTTGAAGTCCTAGATAGAGCACACTGGACTAACAGAAAAAAATAATTACCATAACAACGATAGGTGCCTTTATTATTAGTCACACATAAGCGCATCCTCATTCCTGTTGAGTTTACATCATTTGAGAATTAATTTCTAGGACGTGGAAAGGACCTCGGTAGGTACGGGGTTCGATACACCGTCAGGCATAATGTAATTATATTCTTATTACAAATTCAAACATTTCGCTGCTAGTAAAAAAAAAAAAAAAAAAAAAAAAAAAAATTAGACTACTAACATCTGACTTATTCATCATATAGTTACTGAGTATGCAATTCCACATCAAATGTTTCTAAATGTATGGGACCAAACTATTATGATAATCAGTACCTAAGCTTACAAAGTACTAAAAACTATACACACACCCATGCCGGAGGGAGAACTAGAACCTCCGGCGGCAGCAGCCTGGTAAGTAACTCTAACATATGTGTATTAATTTGGTGGTTCAGTAAAAAAATTAAAATTTTCATTTTACATGTTGAGATTTGCGTTCTGATATTTGTGGTCATCACTCCGACATTTCAGAGCTCTTTATTACTAGTTAGCTATGAAAATCTTTGTCATGATCGAGTATCGATAAGACATAAAAGCTTTGCTTCGTTAGCAATGGCTGTAGGTGATTGGTTTGATTTCAGAACAAGATAGTTCTTCATATCACTCCAAGTTCAAAGATGTGTTCGAGTATTTCTTGAGGTACTGTTGGTGATACGCAGTTAATTCGAAGTTTCCATAGAGCGTTTGATCCTGTTAATCGAGTTTTTATTACCTGGTTAGTTCAACAATCGGTTAATACAAAAATGTTCGCCACCGGAAAGACGTTTCGCAATTGTGAGAAAACGATTTAGAAGGGAAAAGTAGTTCGATTTTCTAAAGAACTTCAGGAATTCCGATATTACCGTAGGATCTGTTGTTCAATATTAAATATTGTTTAAGGATTCCCGAATGTTTTATGTGCAGGAGTTTTATATCAGACTCTAATGAGTGTGGTAATTATTTTCATATGTCAGTTATTGTAATAAAGAGGCGTTAACGAACGAGGACGTACGAGGGTCGTTTGAAAAGTCTGTGCAAAGTCCGAGAGATGGCACCAGCGGTGCGTATCGAGGTCACTTTTAGTTAGTAGCATCTTTGGAAAGAACGCACAACAAGTTTCAACCATATTGGGCCGCTGTGGAGTAACCAAGCGGTCTAAGGCGCCTCGCTGCGGAGCGCACGGTTGCTCGCCGTCGGATGTTCGAGTCCTCCCTGGGGCATATGTGTGTGTGTGTGTGTGTGTGTGTGTGTGTGTGTGCCCTTAGGTTAGTTTACCTTAGTTTAAGTAGTTTGTAAGCTACGGACTGAAGACCACGTAGTTTAGTCCGATAGATTGACAAACATTTCAACCATATTGGTCTATTGCTTTGTGTTTGGCATTCGTGTGAATCAAAGAAGACTATTGATTGTCAGAATAAAAGAAAAAAATATCGTGCGGTGATTAAACATTACTTTATGAAAGGCAAAACACCTCAGGAAACTAAAGAAAAGCTTGATAAACATTAAGGCGACTCTACACCTTTGATTAGAATAGTTTGTAATTGGTTTCAAAATTTTCGCAGTGGCCATATGGGAGGACACTAGTGACGCTGAACGTTCAGGATGCCCTGTGGAGGTTACGACTCCAGAAATTATTGATAAAATCCATGATATGGTGATGGATGACAGTAAAGTTAAGGTGCGCGAGATTGCTAGTGCTGTGGGCATATCGAATGAACGGGTAAGTAATATTTTGCATAAACATTTGAACATGAGAAAGCTAATCGCAAGATGCGTGCTACGATTGCTCATGCTTGACCGAAAACGGATTCGCGTGAAGTGTTGCAAGGAAGGTTTGCAGCTATTCAGGAAAAATCCGCAGGACTTTAAGCGTCGTATCGCCACTGTGGATGAAACATGGATATATTACTATACTCCTGAGACCGAAGAACAATCTAAATAATGGGTTACCAAGGAAGAATTTGCACCAAAAAAGGCGAAGCCTGGTCCTTCGGCCGGAAAGGTTAGGACGACGGTCTTTTGGGATTCGTAAGGGATAATTCTCATCGCCTGTTTGCAACAGGGTAAAACTATTACGGTGCTGGACCTTTTGAAAACGAAGCTGCGATTGGCCCACAACAAAGTCCTTTTCCATCAAGACAATACACCAGCACACGCCTCAGCAGTTGTGGTCGCAAAAGTATTTGAAACATGATTCCAACTCGTTTCACATCCCCCCTTTTCCCCAGACTTGGCTCCCTCGGATTATATTTGTTCCCCAACTTGAAGAAATGGCTGTTGGGACAAAGATTTCATTCAAACGAGGAGGTGATTGCAGAAAGTAATAGCTATTTGGCATGCTTGGACAATTCTTATTACTCGAAATCTATATCTATAAATGTGAATGTCTGTTCGGTGTACGTTTATCACGTCTGAAGCACAAGACATAAAGAGCTAAAAATTTGTACAGTTACCAATGTCTACCCAGGGAAGGCTTTAGGCATGGTTTTATGGCGATCGGATACCTATTTATCTATACATATTAATGTGAATGTCTGTTCGGTGAACGCTTATCACGTCCGAACGACAAGACGCAGAGACTTAAATATTTGTACAGTTAATAATTAATACCTGAGGAAGGTTTTAGGCGTGGTTTTATAGCGATGTAATAGATATTTACTAATTTGAAGAATATAACGCGAAATGCGGAACGATAATTACTCTTTGAAAATCATATTTACTCTTTGAAAATGGTTTTATTGGCTGCATTGTTGCTTGAGGGTTGATAATGATAAAAGGGTGGAGTATATTGGGATGGAAACTTATCGGTGTATATAATTTCTACGTGTGTGTGTTAATATTTCGCTCTGAAGCGAAAACTACAGAACGCAAACGAATGGTCTGTGTGTAATTGTTGTCCGACGTCTCCTGTTGTACAACGTAGCAGTTCCATGCCGATAGCCATAAGGGGGTGGAAGATATGGTGGTTGAAAGTCATCAAATTATAAAAAAAATTCGGACTGAAGGCCAACGATGACGTTTGCGACTCTATAGCAAGGAGGTCACATACAGCATAACGTGACGCCACAGACCATATCTTTGGTATATGCGTGCTACAATGTCTTCAGCTCTTTCTCTGTAAGGAAACATAAGAGTAAATAAATAATGCAGTAGAATAGAAATTTCTTTTAATACATCTCTTTAAAAGAATCGATTTGATGTTTCGCGCATTACATCAAGTGATCGATCTGTGATATTATTACAATCATTATTGTTGAATTTTCTTTAATCCCTTCAGATATGCCATTTCAGTTAAAAAGACTTCAGTTTCTAGTTCGTCTAGCTTTTGCCATGACAATTAACAAAGCTGAAGGACAATCATTAAACATCGCAAAATACATTTACAGCCCTCAATTATACGTCGCTTCCTCAAGGGTAGGCAACTCAAAAAGTCTCTACATTTACGCTCCATACAATACTACAAATAACGTAGTTTACTGGAATGCCCTAAAATGAAATTAAAATGAATTCCGACATTACTCTCACCATACGTGTTGAGATATTGCAACACAGGCTATAAGGAATAATGTATGTATTATTTATTATAAATCTTTAAGCACTTCACATAATTTTATTTTTTTATTCGAATGTTCGAATGTTTGTTAAGCTTAAGGGACTTATCTACGGGGTCATCAGTCCCCAAACTTACAAACTACTTATGAACTACCTACAACTAAGGACGTCACAAATATCCATGCCCGAGGGGGGATTCGAACCCCCGACCGTAGTTGCTGTGCAGACCGTGACTGAAGCGCCTCAGTCCCCTCGGCCACCGCGGACGGCTATTCGAATGTTGATTACAAATATTTGTTTCTAAAAAACGGTATTGTATTTCATTTCATCCGTCAAAACCAGTCGCATAGCACACTACTAAAAGATAGGTTATCTATCATAATCATCCAGCACGCGAGCGGAGCCGCGGGCTTAAGCTAGTAAATCAATAAATTAGAACAGCGTCGGACAAAGTGTATAATTCGAACAGGGTACTGTGTCGAAAAATGATTTTCCCCATACACGTTGGTAGTTTTTATTTTTGCACGGACATTTCAACCGCCCCTCGTAATAACGTGCTTCATTTCAAAAAATGTTGAAATGTTTGCATGGCTTATGGGACTTAACTACGGGGTCATCAGTCCCTAAACTTACAAACTACTTATGAACTAACTAAGACTAAGGACGGCACAAATATCCATGCCCGAGGGGGGATTCGAAACCCCGACCGTAGTGGCCGTGCAGACCGTGACTGGAGCGCCAGTCCCCTCGGCCACCGCGGCCGGCGTGCTTCATTTTAACAGCCATATCGTGGTGTTAACTTACATCTGTATGATTGCCGTAAAGAGCAGTTTCTCTAATGAGTCCATTTTCAACAGTCGAACGATTATACCGCGAAACGATTAGAGTAACCCGCAAGACGGGTACGTAATTTGGCATGCACATCGAGCGGAACTGAATTCGGGTCGTCCGGATATTTTTGCGCATCGCGTTGGTGTCTGGAGTGAGCCACCGGTTCGGTAGCGGCAGGATAATCACTGGAGACGTCACGCCGGCTGCGCCGTGAATCACGGCGGCTGTGTGGAAAGGCGTCACAGCCAGCGCGGCCCGGCCCGCCTCGCCTCTCGCAATCGCCCACCGCGCCGCGGAGCGATGACCCAAACCTTGGCGGCAAGTCCCGCTTTCCACTCGCGCAGGGTCCACCGCCCGTCTGCGCAGGCGCGCGCGGCCCGGCTTCACCTGCCGTCTGCGGCCAGTGCCTAGCCTACGAAACTGCCGGAAAGGCGCTGCCTCCGTCCTGCAGACGTACCTTCGTGCAGCGAGAAGTATTGTCGTAACGGAACAGGAAACTGCTCCCACGCACGCAACGAGAGGCAGCGCTTACGAGAGTCGCTGTAACACGACCGTCTAGCAGCGAGCACGGGCGTTTTGTTTTACAGCTTCCTGTTGCGTGTGCTTATTTAAACCGCGGCCATTCCTCTATTCAGGACCGGCGCAAAGGCATGTGCGAAACGTGCGGCTGCACGGGGCGGCACTTTCCGAGGGGCGGAAAATCTGCCGCCCTCTTTTTTCCTACTTGTTTTAGGACAAACTCAACATTCATGCCCAAGAGGGGATTCGAAACCAAACCTCAGACAGACTGACTTCGGGAACTGTGGCATGGCTCCTCGACTACCTGCCGGCCGCCCCTGTTGAACAAGGGAAGGGAGGAGGACTAATTCCTTCCTCGCTACTGTGGCAGGGGTTGGAACACTTGCGGGGAGTGACACTTGCGGGGAATCTGGGGCCCTTGGGGCGGCTGATGGCTTTTCCTGGGTACAGGCACTCCAAGAAGTCAAGCACTGCTGTTGTCAAGTTTCCACACTGTCAACATAACACGAAATTCAGTGAAATTGCACAACCCTTTGCAAGCTGAAGAGCAATATAGTAACTTGTTCTAACTATATATTAATTCGTTGAGTGTTCCTCCTGAATAAAAAAAAAAGGTACTTTAATAGTGATAATGTTTGGAGAGTTATTAAGACATTCTCTGCTACTACAAGACGATGACTTTCCACAGTTATACCTCCTAAAAGCATATTATTCAGAACACTAAGCATATCAAGACACCTGCGCAAGCAATAAATATATTAGGCATCCTGCACAGACACGTTGATGTAATTGACCACTATGTAGTTAACCCCACTATCACGCAACTTCCATCTCTTTAAAAATAGCTACTATGCTTTTTAATAGGAGACGAAACCTTAAACCTTCAATTAAAAACGTTAATAATAAATCATTGAGTACTTTACATACTTGAAGCGTTTATTCGCAGACCCCAAAACGATTTGGCTATATTCGAATTACAAATACATCTAAGAAATGTATGAAATACGGAATGTGTAAGGGAATGTCACACACCGAAAAATGCTGAAGATAAATTGTATTTTCTATCACCGTCATATAGAACCATTTTTACTCCGAACTTGGCATAAACCAACAGGGAGAAAGAAGCTGCAAGACTTCCAGGAAAAATGAAGCGAAATTGGCAGCCACTAGTTGGTTATAAATTACATTGCCTGTTTACTGTATAAATATAAATTACGGGATATGCGGAACTCCTGTTCAGTACAGTCAAAAAGGTCTAAGGTAATAGGCAGTGACTTATAATCAGATATCCGTATCACTCTGCTCCTCAAGAAGTCTGTGTGAATATATATATTCAGAACATTCAATAAAATGGCTACTGTGGTGTTGAAACTACAAGAAACAGCTCATTTACTCAGGAAGGGAAAGCGTTATGGTGCCCGTAAATTTGAATGGCTGTATCTCTTGGCGTAACATTCATTTTTTGATAAAATGCTAAAATCCTCTGAATACGGCACAGGTAGCGGCTGGAGAGCGTGGAGTAGGGGTGGTGTATCCCTACTTCTGGAACACCCTGTTCACTACCTGCAGCGTCCGGGTCTCCCCGCAAGTGTCTACACATTCCCTTTCCCCGCAAGTGTCACAAACTCACTGTGGCAGCACCGCCGTGTTTACGCCAGAGGAACAAACAGGGGGAAGCAGTCTGACGTACACGCCAGTAATCAGTATTCTTATGAGTGGAGCACTGCCAACCTGTTACGCGCCGTGCGTTTACTGACAACTAATTTTGCAGAAGACGAAATCAAATTTGGAAATTCGAATGCAATGATCGATACTGCGATTATGTGTTTAGCCTGAAGCAGTTTTGTTAAATCATTCAATGGTGGTTTGCGAGTGTTTTATTCTTCCCATATTATGGAAAAAATCATTGAACATCACTACTGACAAACTTGTCCAACACCTACAATGGCTAGAAGTATTCCGAATGGGTAAATACGCTGCGAGTAATTACAAGGGGTAAAGATATTGTAAGTAAGGCTCGCGTAAGTTGGGTTTCGACGTATTTTTCAAAATTTTTGCTATCCGTTTCTGAGTGATAGTCGGACGATTGATTTTGAGCCATGAAACATCTCTGCCCACCTAAATGAACAATTAAACTCTGACCGGCACTTTTGTTTGACAATACTACTCGCACACTATCACTTTGCCAACATTTATTTACAGTGTACAGTTTTCCGTTGAATACCTTATCTGTTCACAAACATTGAAAAATGCCGAGCGGGATTAGCAGAGCGATCTAAGGCGCTGCAGTCATGGACTGTGCGGCTGGTTGGTTAGTGTGAAGGCTTAGGGACTCATGACCTTAGCAGTTAAATCCCATAAGATTTCACACACATTCGAACATTTTTGTAAGTTCACAAGGCTTATTAAAATTAGCTAGATTTCTTCAGTCAGGTTTGACTCCAATTTTTGAGCTGGTGCCAAGCGATTGTTTTGTACAAATCTGTAGAGAATTTAACCAATCAGTCGCAATATTTCTTTTTATTTTCCAGATCTACATAGATTTCGGGCACAGTATAGCTATTCTCAATGTTCTGAGTTATGTTAACATCTATGCCGTAATGTTGAACGTAACTGTTAACATGACGGTTTAGATGTAAGTTCATATTAATGAGATTATTTCTGACATTTCCTACTGATCTGTTTAATAAAATTCCCCGAACACTACGTAGAAAAAAAAAGATGGGGGGGGGGGGCGGTAATTTAGCAGATCGTACGGGGCGGCACTTGGGTTTGCGCCGGCCCTGGCCTCTATTTGTTACGATCCAGAACTTCCTTTTATCTTCCGTTGGATGTAGCATCAGATGCGATCCGTAGACCCGCCGAGGAATATTCACGTCGATATTGAACATGTTTAGCCGCGGCGGATTGGCCGTGCGCATTGGAGCGCGGTGGTGCGGTGCGCACAGCCATACGCCTTCGGGGGTTCGAGTCCCCCTCGGGCATGGGTATTTGTGTTGTCCTTAGGGTAGTTTCAAATGTTTGTAAATCTATCGGATCAAACTGCGTGGTCATCAGTCCGTAACTTACAAACTACTTAATGCTAGATGAACTAACCTAAGGACAACACACACCCATGCGAACCTCGACGGCGAGCAACCGCGCGCTCCGCAGCGAGACGCTTTAGACCGCTCGGCTACTCCACCGCGTCTAGGGTAGTTTAACTTAGTCTAAGTAATTTG
Source organism: Locusta migratoria (assembly GCA_026315105.1). Classification (NCBI taxonomy): domain Eukaryota; kingdom Metazoa; phylum Arthropoda; class Insecta; order Orthoptera; family Acrididae; genus Locusta; species Locusta migratoria. The sequence continues at coordinate 153,322,792 of CM048750.1, forward strand.
TAAGCTACGGACTAATAACCCAGCAGTTGAGTCCGATAGGTTTACAACATTTCAATTTAAAACATGTTTAGCGCAAGGAATTTTCTTGTTGTATCAAGCATGCACATAATGTAAACAAGGAAAAGAATTTTCAGCAAATTCTGTTGATGCAGGGGGAATTACATACGTCAAAAAAAGTTCTCTGTCATCCACAAAAAACAAAAACAAAAAAGTACTAAAATGTTCAAATGTTTGTAAATCTATCGGACCAAACTGCGTGGTCATCAGTCCGTACCTTACAAACTACTTACACTAAGGCAAACTAACCTAAGGACAAACACACACACACACACACACACACACACACACACACACACACACATGCCCCAGGGAGGACTCGAACCTCCGACGGCGAGCAACCGCGCGCTCCGCAGCGAGGCGCCTTAGACCGCTCGGCTACTCCACCACGGCAACAAAAATACTACGGTATTCTATGCTGTCATGAATCGGTATTTTTGAAGTAATTACCAACTTCGGCAAAACTTTGCAGTTGTTAAAATATATTGGAACAGTAAATCCATCTCCTCATCCCCGTCTAATTCTCCAATTCCTCTCCCTTATCTCTGTCCATCACCTCCCCCCTTCTCCCTGCACATCTCTTACTGCACATTCTATCCATCTCATCCTCCTTTTCTAACCGTCTATATCCACTCTCCCTCTCTTTATATCCCCCTTCTCCATCTTCTCCTCCCCCTCTCTTATTTCTTGCTTCTCTACATCTCCTCCCTTCCTTTTGATATAAACAGTGGTATGTGCAGTTCAGAGCAACATTTCCTAAATTATGTATTTATTCGAATATACTTTATGTTCACCTTCTCCTCGCCCTTTCTCTGCCCGCGATCTATGAAAAATTACACATACCTGACAACTATCAGGGTCAGTGATCAAAGGTGTCGAAACCTATCGCAATTTTTCACCCGCCATGCATCACACAGCAGCTTTCAGAGGGAAAAGGTCTTATACGTGAAAACATACAGCGTGGCCCTAAAATAGATGCCACTTTCAGACGTTTTGCTTGGATTGCCCGCCACATTAGATTTCTTATCGTCTCCCTTACCCTCTCACGTCAGTGAAACAAATATTTCCAAAGCTCCCATGTGATAAGGAAACCACCTAATTTAACATTTTATAGTTTCGTCGTGAGAAAGTATTACAGAATATATTTTATCTAGACAAAGTGAATTTCTCACCATGATTTTCATGTGATGGTTTTATTTCATATTCTATTACGTGTATAACAACCGTCGCGACCCATTAATTCTGTGGACAAAGGCTAATACATTTTTTATTTCTCTGCTTCAGTAGCTTCTTTTTCCGTCAGGTTCCGTTTTTTGCAGCTTATCAATACAATTTTTATCAGCTAACACTTCCACGGCAAGAAATCTGACATAAAGGACAAGAATTTACTGCAAATTTAGTAGTTTACATGACAGTAATGGAAGTATCACATTTCATTTTGAATGCTCGAAATTACTTCCGTGTCTGCGGGCCACTATCAAAACTGACGTATTACTTTCTGCCTCTAGACAAGTGTTAAATCTTGTTTCCAACCTGAAGAGATGTCTTACATGAAGTATTTTTCTTTGTTAGGCTCCATAATGGTAGTGAGGAAAAAATGTCCTTATGTATTACTCTAAATACCTCCAGCATTTCAGTACACCGGAAAATGATAACGCTATGTTGACGTTCGGAACTTGCGTTTTCGTCTCATGGTCTTACCAACAGAATGTCAATCCACGGGGTTCTTCCTTCACGTTTCTTCTTACTTCGTAGTAGCTCTCCTCTATACTTCGCCGAGCTACAGACTTGGGATAGGACGGTTCGAAGAATCGTAACAATGTCTAAGGCGCGTCATTGGAAACTTTCACTCCGCGGTGAAGAACTGCAGCTCAGAAGTTTCCGCCAGGAACAATCTTCAATGGAATTTCGCTTGATCATGGTGATGTAGTCAAGCGGAAACTATACAGACTTTTGCGATGCTACTCTTCAGCAGAGTATTCATGCCCTGTTTGGTTTAATTCAACACATACTAAACAGGTGGAAAAATGTTCAAATGTTTGTAAATCTATCGGACCAAACTGCGTGGTCATCATTCCGTAGCTTACAAACTACTTAAACCTAGGTAAACTAACCTAAGGACAACACACACACCCATGCCCCAGGGAGGACTCGAACCTCCACGTCGAGCAACCGCGCGCTCCGCAGCGAGACGCTTTAGACCGCTCGGCTACTCCACCGCGGCAAACAGATGGACATAGCTCTCAAAGATACTTGCAGAATTACAACAGGCTGCTTCAAATCCACTCCAATCAACGAAGGAATAGAATCACCTCTAGTTCGAAGAGAAAAATGGCTGCGAATGAGGAAAGAAGAACGTGTGGAGCAGGGCACAGGCTCTCTCGCTTAAGTCACGGACGATATTCCTTAGAGTATCGAAGAAGCTAGACTGCGGCTACAGAGTATAACGGCCTACCTTCCATCAGGTCGTAAAAATATGAAACTCTACTTCGTGGCTATGATGAAGAATGGACGACCTGAAGGGTCTGAGTAGACTGAGGCATTGAGTCGATAGCTTAAAGCCTAATTTGGCAAGATGGGGCTACGCTGATCTAGGAGATATTCAGTGCGGCTGTGGAGAAGGCCAGATTGATCAACGTTGACTCTTTGTGCCTCCTGCACAGAAGATGAACTCCAACAAGGATTCTGACACGAGCAATAGTAAATACGGCGAAGTGTAGAATGCCGTGCAGCTGAAACTGTGTGCAGCACCTACATTCTAGCCGCACTTTAGCTTCCAGAGAGCAGCGCTCGTGTGACCTGTCTGCACGTTAAGGGCTCCGTACTGGCAACTTCAGGCTTTGAGCAGACCGCGGAATATGCATTGAAGGCGCAGCTGTTAGATGTCGACCGAGGAATGCGTAAGCCGCGGTGGAGTAGCCGAGCGGTCTAAAGCGTCTCGCTGTGGAGCGCGCGGTTGCTCGCCGTGGAGGTTCGAGTCCTCCCTGGGGCATGGGTGTGTGTGTGTGTGTTTGTCCGTAGGTTAGTTTACCTAGGTTTAAGTAGTTTGTAAGCTACGGTCTGATGACCACGCAGTTTGGTCCGATAGATTTACAGACATTTGAACATTTGGAATGCGTAAGTTGTAGGATTTCTGCGACACTTTTCATTACTGCACACAGTCATTTGAAAAGTTAAAGTTCTACTAAAACAGTGACTTACAGGGCGTCTAGTTCACTTTGCTCAGTTTTCAGTTCTAGGTTCAGCCATAAAATTATACTGACACACTGTTCTTATAAACAAGTCGTACAGATATTCAATTTCTTTTCTGCTAGGATTACTTCACGTCAGATAAGTTGTAGAGATTACAATTTTCACGCTATTAGACGCTAAACGTCAGCATTATGATCCAAGGAAAATTTATATCGTGAGTTTACTTTAGCACTATATATTGAATAAAAAGGGAGGGAATAACATTGGAAATGTGCAGACGGCAAAGAGTTATAAATGAATATGTGTACGATGTCTGTTAGAGCTGCAAGTGTAGCCCAAAATGTCAATTCAAGTAGGTAACACGGTAGCTTTAAGTACTTAAAACAGCTGTGCATTATATCTACAAACCGCGGAGGAGGCAGTTGTAGGCATAAAGAATGATCCTTTAGGAATTCATATGTATGGACAAACCATAACGATACAAGTTTGTAGATGACATTTTGAGCAACATCAAACAGAAACGTATTTTGTAATAAGAGAAACTGATGTGTTTTGACCTAACGTTTTCGTTATTATCAATGTTGACGACTGGTATGGACTGATGTATAACAAGCAACGTATCAGGTAATATTGTAACATGTAAAAAGAGCGAAGACAATGCGAATTATCCAAATATACCAACAGGATATATGCTTTGCCACTGTATCAGTTGTAGGGGGCGATCTGAATTGTTATAATTTTCTGAAAAAATTAGCTTTAGCAAGATGGCTTAACATTATTTTTTTTTTATTACCGGTTTCAACAACGAACAATACAAGAGATTGTCACCTTTGCCAAGGACCCACAGCGACATCCGCCGACGAGGTCATTAGAGACGGGTGCAAGCTAGGATGATGAAGGAAACCGCCGTGTCCCCACGTCGACTTCGACATCAGTATCATCTCTATTTTAGGCTCATGAGAACGAACGGGTAACCATTCCTTCAAAGGGACTCAGACACCTCACTGAAAGTGACCCCAGCACAGGTTAAACCGTTACAAAGGTGAAAACTAGACATACTCCATAACAATGTCCACTAATAGGTGTCCGCATGGATGGATGGGTTGTTGGGGACGGTCATCAGTCCCCCGGTAGGGGAAGGGAAGGAGTGAGGATAGGAAAGGAGGGGAAGGGATATGCGCAGTCCATGGAGGAAAGAAGGTAGAGAGACTACATTAGCTCAGGGCCCCGTGCTCGCCATGCACGTAATCACGAATGAACCGTGAGCCCCCTGGAGGAGGGGGGGGGGGGGGTCGGTGTCCGAATATTTTTGATCGTATATCGTTGTCTTACTATGATACGCAGTATATTTTCAAATGTTTGTAAATCTATCGGACTCAGCTGCGTGGTTATTAGTGCGTAAATTACAAAATACTTAAACTAAGGTAAACTAACCTAAGAACGACACATACACCCATGCCCGAGGGAGGACTCGAACCCCCGACGGCGAATGGCCGTGCACACCGCAGCACGGCGTCCCAGTGCGCACGGCTAATCCGCCGCGGCTCGCAGTATAAATGGATAAATTACGTTCTACTTTGACTGAAAATTTTGCATTATGGAAGTCGTACAATCAAGTATCGTAAACAATGTAGATGCTGCTTGAACTAAGAAGACATTGTCTGCTGTCATCACGCCACTTGTCATAAAAACAAGTGAACTATAAGAGAACTCATTAAATTAGATCATTCATTTTGACAATAGATGACAGGTAAGAGATGAAAATGCAATCTTACATCTTATAAAATAGGCTGTATGTTGTATGTTCCACATCTCCTCCTAAACCACTGGACCGATTTCGACCAAACTTGGTACACATGTTCCTTAATATCACGCAACAATCTCTGTCGGAGTAAGAATCACCTACGACTTATAAGTAAGGAGATATGGCGTCATAAACGATGAGATGCGCGAAAAACTGCTGCGTCAAACGACAATGCTGCACACTTTCTCCTAAACCACTGGACCGATTTCAACCAAAGTTGGTACACATATTTCTTACGTGAGGTAACAACTGCTGTACGAGTACGAACCACGTACGACACGAGGTTCAGGAGATATAACGTCATGAGCAATAGGAAGTGCAAAAAAAACCTGTTACATAATGCGACGAGATTTTATGAATACACTATATGAGAATGATAGTACTTGGCGACTTGCAACAAATTTTAAACATAATTAAACTTTTTCTAGCTGACAACCACAGCAAAATAATGAAAGGAAAAAAGTTTCTAGCTTACTACTTTTCCGCTGTTCATGGAGGAAAACTGTGGCATTCGGTATAACGTTAACATTTATAATTTCTACACTACCAATTGAACTCGCAGGAAATTTTGACGACGCTATACACATTTAAAGCTGAATGTACGTTCGAAATTGTATCACAGTACGACACGTAGTTCATGAGATATGAGGACGTAAAGAATAACGTTCATGGAAAACAGCTCCATCAAGCATCACGTTTTAATCTATTACTTATATACTACTAACGAAACAGATTTTACCGACATACAGCACTTATACATATCAATATATTCCTGCAAAATTTTACAATTGGACAACATATCTATACTAATAATAAATCTGTAAATGTAGGCCTGTCGCTGTTCGCCTCGATCTTCAAAACTACTCGACGAATTTTCATGCGGTTTTCACAGGAAACATGAGCGAAGATTGGTTCAGGATCTAGGCATGATTTGCCGGCCGCGGTGGCCGAGGGGACTGAGGCGCTTCAGTCACGGTCAGCACGGCCACTACGGTCGGGGGTTCGAATCCCCCCTCGGGCATGGATATTTGTACCGTCCTTAGTTGTAGGTAGTTCATAAGTAGTTTGTAAATTTAGGGACTGATGACCCCGTAGTTAAGTCCCTTAAGCTTAACAAACATTAGAACATTTTCTAGGCATGATTTCATCAAAATAGAATCACGAAGTGTTCTAATAGACCGTTGTGCCTGTCTATTCATCTACTATTAGAAACCACTTCTCCAAAACTACTTCAAGAATTCGTATGAGGTTTTCACAGGTACCTTCAGCGTACCTTGGGACAATATACAGACTTAGTATTACGGAAAGAAGAACATCACAAATTAACGTCTTTCATCGACAACCATCATGTCTATCTTTCCTCTTTTGTCTCCAAAACTAACAGATGAATTTTCAGGGGTTTTTCACAGGAAACGTGAGGGTGTCTTTCGGTTACAGAAATGCTTCGTTTCACAAAATCAGATAAGAAAAAGTAAGATATGTCAATTTAAACATTTCTCTGAAAGCAATCGCACGTGTCTATTTGTAGAGAGTAATCTCCAAAAGTATTAAATGAACATTCATGGGGGGGTATCACAGATAAATAGAGAATATCCTTTGGCAACATATTGGCTTCATTTCATCAAAATCACATCAGGAAATTAAAAGAATCGTAATTTGAAGTTTTAGGTGTATTTCATGCTTGGAAAGAACGGCGTAATGCAGCAAAGAACTAATAGATAGCGCGGGTGTTCGTGTGAAATTCGGGGCAGCGATCGGATTATTACCCTTTGAAAATATTACTTACTCTTCGACTTTTCAAATTTACCATATTTCTGAAATTCGTTTTCTTGGTTGCTATGTTCTACGAAATATGTTTCAATGCATTGAATATAAAACTGATATAATCCTCGCTGTGTTTAATCCATATATTTCCATACTGATATCACAGTCTAAAGTATATGTACAACTGCTATGAAAGTTTAAATCTCACGCTTGGTGCGAGAATAGCGCTTCTAACTGAAAGAGAGCCAACCGTAAGAATAATAATTGTTTTCAGTGATATTTCTACTTCATTAAAGAAATACTTATTATATTTCAGCTTTCACTGCCTCAGCCCATTGTCCAGAGATATGAATGATCATGAAATACATGGTATAAATGGCGAATATAACTGATGTATGATGTAAGCTACATATATTCATGAAGATATGCCTATTTCTAACACGTTTCGCAAACGTATTAAAAAAAAAAAAAAAAAGAGCTAAGATTGGGGCAACATATAGGCATGATTTCATCACAACCACATCACGCAAAAAAGATACATCGCAATCTTAAGTGTTTTCAGTAACTGTCTGTTCATCTATTAGAAATACCTAATCTCCTAAACTACATAAAAGTGGAATCAGGGACATAGTTTTATAAGTAGGTCATGCTTGAAGTATGGATTGCGTAGTACAGCAAACAAGCTATAGAGGCGCTGTAGTGCACAAAAGAACTAATGAACACCACTGCTGCATAATAAGTATTGGGTAATACAACAATGAAGCGAACGTCTGTGACAGAATTAAGCAATCTTATGTCTACGAATACCAACAAACATTGAACATAGTTTTACTGATTTCGCTTTGTGTATTAAATACTTAACGACATTTCTTTGCTTTTTTAGGCACGTTTCACTTTTTGTATCAAAAACGTTATGAAGATACATCGTTTCGGATGTATCAAAAACATTATGAAAACACATCGTTTTAGATAATGACTTTTATTTACATTTGACATCTTTATGAAGGTCTGCACGGCCACTACGGTCGGGGGTTCGAATCCCCCCTCGGGCATGGATATTTGTGCCGTCCTTAGTATTAGTTAGTTCATAAGTAGTTTATAAGTTTAGGGACTGATGACAGCGTAGTTAAGTTCAAATGTTTTATAGTCTATGGGACTTAACTACGGGGTCATCAGTCCCTAAACTTACAAACTACTTATGAACTACTTACGAGCTAGGACGGCACAAATATCCATGCCCGAGGGGGGATTCGAACCCCCGACCGTAGTGGCTGTGCAGACCGTGACTGGAGCGCCTTAGTCCCCTCGGCCACCGCGGCCGACCCGTAGTTAAGTCTCATAGACTATACAAACATTTGAACATTTGATCTTTATGAAGATACAACGTTTCGGACAATGAATTTTATTTACATTTGACATCTTTATAAAGATACATCGCTTACTTACATTTGACATCTTGGCTAGGACAACTGAATTTATTGACAGAGCGATCCAACAAGGATTCTATTTTTACTGACTGAGGTCCGGAACCCTAAAAAGTCATGATACACACAGGCCCTCCTTCAACAACCGTTGCGAAGCACGGGCATATAAGCTAGTTTGGTATCGAAAATCTTGTCTTCGCGACCGAGGACTTCACTTTCATTCTTTAACTTTGTAACGGTCACTGACAATCGCAGCTATGTTTAAAATTTTGCAATTTGGTATAGTACCGCGAATACTTTTTGTTTTTTTGGAGATAATAAGAAATATTTATGGAACGTTGGTTTTTATTACCGCTTGCAATAACAAAACCACAACAGAACCGTAAAATTTGTGGCTTGTGTGATGGAAGTAGTTATTCTGCTTATGTCTGCGTCTTTTGACGATTCCAATTTTGGCGTTTACTGATACTTTCCCCTTTACTCACTGTTAATGTGAGTAGCACCAAGTTTATAACGGGAAGTAGTAAATAATCTTTAGTCAGATTGAGATGGATCGAAACTATTTGCTTAATTTCAAAATAGCGGACGATGCAGACGACAGAAATGTATGGGTATGCTTAAGTCCTATGCTCCACAGTCATGGTTCGCTACCAAGGAGGAACACTGTTTTTCCCTCTAAAAAATAATTTAAAAAAACGCCTGATTGGATTCAAGACCGAGTATTTCAAGAAGATTTGCATAAGATGTGTCTATTCAAAATGGGTGAAATTCAATGTTACCCAAATGTCCTCTTTCAAGTTGTTGGATCCAGGCGAGGTGGTTTGGAGGTTAAGTCGGTGGGCTCCTTGGGAGCAACGGGTTAGAAATTCTGTCTAGTCCTCGTCACACAGGTTTTACGTGGCTGCCTTAAATCATTTCTGCTAGCTGCTGGAATCGTGCCTACAGCGACGATGTCGCCATTTCGTCCCTCACTCTTTTTCAAATCAGCAAGTGTTCTGTCAACCTCCACGATCACACGAAGTTCATCTTTAAACTCTCTTTCGCTCCTAGTTGGTGCAGGCAGGTTTCACACTGCATGGCAAATCTTAGATGCCATCTCTTTCCCACAGCAGTAGCACGGGAACGCAAGACAATTAAGACTGCAGTAATCATGATAATTAAAATCAGGAAAAACTTTGCTCAATTAGGTCAACATTTCATTAACTGTGATTCTTAAACTTCTCCCGGAATAGTTGAACAGCCGGATTTCAGGGCCAAACGGCCACAATATTTCGGCAAGCGATGAGGTTATTATCTTCAGGTACGCTCACTGGACACTGACATTCGGCATTTAATCCGTGAGCTGCTTCGCTATTTTATTAGTTTCAAAAAAATGTTCAAATGTTTGTACAGCTTATGGGACTTAACTACGGGGTCATCAGTCCCTAAACTTACAAACTACTTATGAACTACTTACGAACTAGGACGGCACAAATATCCATGCCCGAGGGGGGATTCGAACCCCCGACCGTAGTGGCCGTGCAGACCGTGACTGAAGCGCCTCAGTCCCCTCAGCCACCGCGGCCGGCTTTTATTAGTTTATTGGTTAAAACTTAACTGAGAAAGGTCTATGGTACTGGTAGTCATCTAATTCTAAACTACTGACTAGATGAACCGGTGAAATATAAATCATATTAATTTAAATCATGCGTATGATATGTAGCTTTATGAAGGCATCATCAGATAGTCCAAGTATCGGCTAGATAGTGGGCGGAAAGAGTGGGCAAATGATTAACATTTCCCCAGTTGTTACAGATTTGTCGGTACTATAATCGGATCATAAGAGAAATGCTCCTCTTTCCGGGTACTCTGGAGTATTGCGTCTGCGGACGCCGTTCTCGCTGCTGTTGTGATCGATGTGCCCGAATGCGTTTCATTCTATACCTATCTACTTCATTGTAACTCTAGAACGCAAATCTGCCATACCAATACGACTGTCATCATTATCAGTCTCTTGCTGGTCATCAATGCTCTTAGCGCGTGTGGTATCTCGTCACACATTTGATTAACTTCGATGACCTACGTTAGGTCTTTTTCTCCTCGGCATTGTAAACGGTATCAGATAGTAATGTTTTTCGTGCACTAATAATGGTAGCTATAATGGTGACAGAATGACAAATGAAGTTTAAATTTTTTGTTTTTGGCGTTAGTGTCATCGCACTTTGCAGTGGCACTATATTCAGTGTGCACTTTGCATAGGCCTATATTTAGTATATGTGTAACCTTTGACAGTGACTCTGACAGTTTATATACGGGTTCAGATAGTGTAAAGCGAACTTTACTCTTTCAAAGTATATTTCGGAGCGCACCCAACACAACAATATGTCGTCAGAATGATAAATCAAGTTTACATTTTTAACGTCGAATGTGCAAAATTTTATCGCAATCAGATGAATTGCTATTGATATTTCATAGAAAAATCTCTTTCTGTTTTTTCTGAATTTTCCATTTTTTCCGGGAAACTTTTCCAAGTTTTTATTTCATAAGAACGTTACTCTTGCTTTGAACGTCAAATATGCAAAATTTTATAGAAATCAGACTAATTATATTTATTTACCACTGAAAAAAGCTTTCAGTGTCTCGCAAATTTTGAAATTTTCCAAATTTTTATTTGATAAGAACGTTCATATTTCGTTGAACGTCAAATGATTAAAATTTTATCGCAATCGGATGAACAGTTCTCAACTTATAGTGTTGAGTACATTTAGAAACACATTGAAAAAGGAACTTGTTTCGAATTTTGCGACTTTCCTTTTTAACTGTGCCTATTTTTCAACTGAAAACTTTTCCAAGACCATAATGAATAAAACAAAAAATTACCCCTCTCCATCGTACGAATAGTCAGCTATATACCTGAATTCAATCAAAAAAACATTGAAAAACGCACATTCAGTTTTTCTCAAATTTTCCAGTTTTCCGGTAGATTTTCCAAAAAATTTATTTTATACAAACCTTGTCCTGTCAAGCCGTACTCAAGTGATGCTCTTACAACCAAGTGACGATTATTTTTATTCACAGATAAAAATCGCTTTCGGTTTTTCCTACTTTACCGGCGACTTTTAGAAATTTTAATTCGATGCGAACCTTCCTGTTACTATCAACATGAAATATACAAAATTTTATCGCAATTGGACGAACGGTATAGATAGTTCACTGGAAAAAGCTGTTTCAAGTTGTTCCCGATTTTCCTCTTTTCCGGACAACGTTTCCATATTTTATCGCCGTTTAAACCTTCCCTGGACTAACACGAATATTGCAATACTAAAATTAGCCAAATCGGTTCAGCCGGTGTCGAGACTAACGAAGAGCAATTCATTTTTACATATATAGATAACAGGTAAGAGCAACTGTCACACATTCTCCACGAGACTCTCAGAGAAACTTGGGATACACAGACGGTAACTGCTAACGTTCCTAAAGACCTGGAATTATAAACCACTAGAATAGTGCACATTGCACATTTAGGTGTCATGTTGGATGGAACGCTCACCTACAGACAACATTTTGCAGCGAGAAACAATATCACCGGAATAACGCCAAGAACAATGTGCGTAACACAGCCCTGGATTATAAGGCCCACAGCTCTCGGTTTATATTACACAGCAGTACAGTTTGCGTGCCCAATATGGCATCTGTCACGTCATGCCAAGCAGGTCGACATACCTGTAACAGGACGCTGAGGGCAGCGTCCAAAGAAACGCTGTGCTGTCTTGCCATACTGCACCACCGGACATCAGACGGGAAACGGTGGCCAGAAGGAAGACAAAACAACGGCAATAAATCCATGTCCATCTGCCAGGCCATTAACGTCCTCAATCTACAGTGCATTTTACTGTGTGTGTGTGTGTGTGTGTGTGTGTGTGTGTGTGTGTGTAGGAATATATTTCCTTTACAGCAATCACCCCCCCCCCCCCCTTTTTCCTTTTCGTTTCAGACGGCAAGACTCCGCTTATGAGATCTTTCTCTGATTTTCTGCTCGCGAGAAGAAGGCCAAAGGAACGTGTTTCATAGATCGTCATTATCGACCCCTACTGACTAACTCAGTACAGAAGTTGGGACTTGAGAAGAAAATGCATTGGTGAGTAAGCACAACAATAAAAATCCTCCCGCTTTAACAACTATTATTTCTTCCCCATTTATCCGCTACGAGCGACTTGCAAAACTTGGTACTTCTATAGTGTCGTTTGCATCTTCAGCGAAGTACTTGCTGAGAGAAATATTAAACGCAATACATTAAGAGAACTACTCCTGTTAAGGAAGTCACTCGCGCACCACGAGGTGCTGGTTGCCAACAATGTTAACAAATTATTAATGTGGATTAATACACTGTCTTATTCAGATGTCAGAGTAATTTTTCGTGTCGTCTTCAATTTCTCTAGACACAAGCAATGTAAAACGGAAATAATGATGAACATAACGTACTCGCTGCTCGAATACATGTCTAACTCATCTCAGTTCTGTACCTTAGCCCACAAGCAGCTTCCAAATGTCTCGAGGAGATAACCACCAAATAATAACCTGTATTTAGATTTATTGCGGGACGCAAGGAAGAAGAGGGAAGACTAGGCTTCAATATCATGTCGATGATGAGGTCATTAGATACGGACTGCAGTAGGTTAGAAATTTGCCCTTTGACTTTTCAAGGAAATCAACGCCATATAAGAAATCGTAGGAAATGGAAAAGTCAGTTTTAATACGGTGCCGTAAGCTCCTTATGAAAGCCCCTCCCCCTTAACCAGCGCAAATGCACTATGGGAGTACATGTTTTTTGGCCATCAGCGTTCTGACCGGTTTACTGTGGCCCGATATGACTTTTTGTCAGTCCACACATTAGGGAGAAATGATTTCAAAAATTACAAATTGAAAACAAAAAATTGACTGTACTGGAAATTAAATTTTGACATAGAGTTTCTATTTCATGAATCTCGATCTTAGACGGCGGCGATGGCCAAAAATATACACAATCTGGAAAAAAACTGTTTTTCTTAATTATATTAAAAACTGTTATTTTAATGAAAAAGTGTTTGAACAGATAGTGGGGCTTAAAAACGATCCGTAGACTCATTTTTATAAATAGAGATTCCTTTGTAAGGTTTCGAGATAAATGGAAGAAGCGGCAGAAACTCTTCAAAACCAGATTATTTATAACACCTTAACGTTCCCAAATTCGCAATTTTATGAAGTTCATCCGCGTTAAATCAAGAAGGTTCTCTGAAAAATAAAAAATAAAACAGTTTGAGATATTACGAGCTTTTATTTATATATTTTTTAATATAAAAAGGCCTTTTCGAAAATTGTACCTGCAATAACGGTTTTAGGCTCATTTACTTCGTAAAGAGTTGTAACAGTAAGATATTAAAGATTTTTTGAAATTATGTTAAGGAAGTTTGATAATCTTGCACTGCTTTTGGGCTTGTTTTACTTTCTTCTTTTTTTTTTATAACTATCTCAATTTATATGTCATAAAAATAACGTTTAAAGGAATAAATTGCGGACTTTTTTTACGAATTGAAACAAAATCTTTTTCTACGATCTTTTGCAGCAGAGGAAACTGCTTTCCTCTTTACAAAATCTAGTGAGCGGAATTCACATTTTTCAGCAAGGCGATATAGGAGGTTTTATTTTCAAGAAATAACTAGGATATGCATCACGGTTTAGTTAGCATTAGTAAATGAATGAGAGTTTGAAGCATGGAGACACGTAGTTCGTCAGCTGGAGCGGGTGGCCAAGTGGGAACAAACGGAGTCCGCTCGCTATGAAACGTATCCTGTTATGCTGCAGTTTGAAAATCAATGTTAGTCAAACCAGCAGCACGAATAACGTAAGCGTCATGAACTAAACAAAACGTTTGATATATTACCCAAAAATACCTTTGCGATTATGCAAAATTTCCATAACTAGAAACACAACAAATGTAAATTAAGTAACATTTAAATATTTACCGGGCTATTCTACCTCTACGGGGACAATGACTAAACATTCGTGTTTATCGCACCAGGCTACGCCAGAATAAGTACAAAAGAACTTTGGCACGTGGCGAGATGTCCAGATATCAAAGATTTTTGCAAGCGCAGAATCAGTTTCGGGACAGAGAGCGCACCGGTTTACGCACTCCGCCACCCACTGCAGGTGACGCACTGCCCGCTCCCACACTTCAATTGTATTACTCAGTTACTAATGCTAGCAATGCGATCAAACGAATCCTAGGTTTCTCTTGAAAACAAAAGTATTCCGCTGCACGTGAATGGCCGCGTCGACTCGGACATCATGTCGCAGATTCAGTGGCCGTTCCCGTCGGAGCTTCGAGTCCTCTCTTGGGGAGAGGTGTGTGTGTGTGTGTGTGTGTGTGTGTGTGTGCTTTGTTCTTAGCATAAGGGACCGATGACCTCAGCAGTTTAATCCCTTAGCTTTACAAATATGTGTACAGTTTTTTTGTAATGTATTCAATATTGACCTTATTCAAGCACATCGCTGTAAAATCTTAATTACAGCCACTAGATTTTTTTTTAAGAGAAAATGTTTCTTTGTCTACAGTATTATGAGAAAAACATGCAATTTATTTTTTAACGTTATTTTAAAGTAAAAGTTAAGATAGTAAGTTAAAATACGCCCAGAAAAGTGAACGATTTTCGAAATATTATTTTGATCCCTGCAACTAACACAATTTTAAAGCTATTTAACAGCATGACAATATAACGTTTTACGAACAGAATGCGCCTAAAACATTACTGTAGGTCGATCCTCTAAGAATTACCCAATTGAAAAAAAGTAATAAAACAACAGTCAACAAATGATGGTTTTAAGTCCTGTTACTTTTTTAATTAACTCTTTTTTGATCGGAATTATACATCTTCACTTAATTAAGAACACAGTTTTTCCAAAAATGGGAATTTATTGGTCCATATTCGCCTTCTTGGATCGATTTCCATGAAATTGTGGCTCTATTTAAAATTTAATTTCTTACACGCTCTATTATTTTATGTTTTTAAGTGATGATTTTTGCACATTTAACATTAGGCCGTGACAGAATGCTTGGACTATGTGCCAAACTCTTCATCTCCGAATGACAATTGCGGTCAATGGCTTCAATTATTTTTGTATGGTTCAAACGTTCAAATATTTGTAGACCTAAGGGACGAAACCGCTGAGGACTGCGGTCCCTAGACTAACATATACCAAGGACAGCACACATACCCATGCCCGACAGAGGAATCGAACCTCCATAACGCCCCAGACCTAGGGTTAACAGACGGTCGGGGTTTGTCTGGATTGTCACGACATTTCATGTGACGACAAACTATAGATAAAATACAGAATCTCAAGACAAACAGCTTTTCGGTTTACCCTGTACAAAACAGTACTATAATTCGAATTTTCCAGAGGAAAAAATATCTTCCTAAACACAAAGACATGTAAACAAAAAAGGGGGGGAATGGGAGCAAAACGATCATAAATTTAAAAGTTTGACCACTCGTCTACGGAGCGTACTTCATTTTATTACAGACATTTGTCTTCCAGTCTGGCAACCCTAACCAGACCGTGCGGTCAAACCTCCGCAGTCCCTTCTTCTACTTCTCTTCTCCCGCATACGGTATTCTTTTTCTTATCAATTCTAATTCTGTGGAGAACCTCATTTCTCACTATTTCAGTTCACTAAGACGAAATATATTTTCCCACTTATAATACTTTTAGCGATGACAATACTTATGTTTATTTTTTTTTTTATTATTTTTATTTCTATTTTAAGGACAAATTCAACATTCATGCCCAAGAGAGGATTCGAAACCAAACCTCCATCACGTTCTACACGTCCACTACGGCCGGGGGTTCGAATCCCCCCTCGGGCATGGATATTTGTGCCGTCCTAGTTCGTAAGTAGACGAAAGATGGACTTTTTACGAAGATGTATTCTTCTGACGATGATACAAAATTTTCGTCATGCGAGAAAATTTTTTGTTATTGGAGTTGGGTTAGCACAATTTGCGTGCAAAATTTTAAGAATGCATCACATTTTCATGTTACAACGTGGGACCCTGTCAGGGCTTTCTAATGCGAGATACTCTATTAAATATGACACTTAATGGCCTGTTCATAAGCGTAGGATGTGTGTTACAGCCGGCCGCGGTGGCCGCGGGGACTGAGGCGCTCCAGTCACGGTCTGCACGGCCACTACGGTCGGTGATTCGAATCCCCTCTCGGGCATGGATATTTGTGCCGTCCTTAGTATAAGGTAGTTCGTAAGTAGTTTGTAAGTTTAGGGACTGATGACCCCGTAGTTAAGTCCCATAAGCTTTACAAACATTTGAACCAAACCTCCGAGGGAGCGGCTTCGGGAACTGTGGTATGGCATTGGCATCTCGACTACCTGCCGGCCACCCGTGTTGAAGAAGGGGAGGGAGGAGGACTAATTTCTTCCTCGCCGCTGTGGCAGCACCGTCGTGTTTACGCTGGAGGAACAGAGAAAGGGAAGCAGTCTAGCGAATTGGTTCGTCCGAATTTCTTGCAACTTGGGATGTAATAGGTAAGTGCTTTTCATATAACGTACAATTAGAATTGCGTATGCACGCTACTCATAAGTTAGAATTTTTCTCCTTCAAGATTGCAGAATAGGAAAATTTATTTTTCTTATGATATATTACTTCAAAAATTGGCAAGTCGGCAAATAAGCACGCGTCGTCCCAATAGCTAGAATGAAAATAAAGTGAAGTGATATGGCGATGAGTATTTGTTACCCCTTATTCCATAATCAGTCACGAAAGAACCGACACATGGAAATTACGACAGATGTCGAGTGTCAATTCTTTGAAATGAACAATCGCAATGCAGGAGTTAATATATTTCGACTAGCATTAGTACCCGTCGATGCCTGTATGTGTATTTATTGCATTATTATGTTACTCCATCTCCTTATTCTTCCTCTCTCCATTGTCTTCCGCCCCAGTCTTTGACCGTTTCATTTGCGTATGTAGTGAAATTCGTCCTGAAATTAAATTTCACGCGGCTCAATTCTTATGACTTCATCCCCTGAACAGTGTATCCTACACTAATATAAGATTTCACACACATTTGAACATTTTTGTAAATTCACAAGGGTTGTTAAAATTAGGTCGATTTCCTCAATCAGGTTTGATTAGATTTTTGAGCTGGTGCCCAGCGACTATTTTGTACAAATCCGTAGAGAATGTCACCAATCAGTCGCAATTTTTGTTTTTATTTTCCAGATCTACATTGATTTCGAGCACATTGTGGCTATTCTCAATTCTCTGAGTTATGTTTACATCGATACCGTCATAATGAACGTAACTTTCAACATGTCGGTTTAGATGTAAGCATATTACAACCTTTGAGATTGGGTAGATCTGGAAAGTAAAAACAAAATTTGCGATTCATTGCTGACATTTCCTACAGATTTGTTTAAATAAAATTCCGCAAACATTTTGTAAAAAAAGGAGTGACGGCAATTTTGCAGCTTGCACGGGGCGGCACTTGGGCTTGCGCCGGCCCTGTGTATCAGACAACTTATGTTAACTGTTCACAGTAGCTCATAGCTCTCCCATTCCATTTAAGTACGTTAATTAATTTATTTATTTTTGTATTGTTTTTAGTTTCCTCTCAAGCGTTCCTCGCCGGACCAATGAAATACAATTCAAGCAGATTACATCTAACAACAAAGCGCTTCAACAATAGAATATTCTCCACTCATCTCCACAGTATAATAGTTTCAGACTCCTGACTCCGTCAGCTTGTTCGCAAAACATAAACACACATGTAACCTTCGCATTGGAGCTATATAAGGATCAACAAGGGAAACAACAGAATACCACATCCATTTAACACTAACTGAACATCACGACATAAAAAACAAAATAAATTAATAAAATCGTTGAGACAGACAGTCATAAGGTACTATATAATCTGTGTGTGCTAACATAAATTTAGTGCCAACATCTAAGGTATTATTAATGATGATACTGGTTGTATGGTACGTACAGCAAATGTAATAAAACATCGTCACACGGCGTTCAATGCCTTGTACTGTCGCTAAGTTATCCCACACTCCCTGTTGACATTATATTAAAGGCGACTGGCAGAAAAAGCAAATAGGGTAACGAAGAATGGTTAGAAAACAAAACGAAGTCAGTAGAATCATATATAACTGTGACAATGAGAGGTGCCACACTGCCAACTCCTCTGGAGAAAAGAGAAGTAGTTGCAGGAATATCTAGAGCTTGGACGGCAAATTGTAAATCTTTCCATCAGTTATCAAACGGTTTCTCTAGCCACTCTCGTCACTGGACCCTTTCTTTTGTTGATCAATCGCGCTTCCATGAATCTGTCTGAGATGAGCCTTTCCCTCAGTTACATTTTATGTGGTCGTTGCACTTCAAATCGCTCGTTATGAATTGTTCCAGATAGTTTTGGAAGTAATTTCTCCTCCATTTTTAGCTATACAGTAAAGTATCTTCATTTCTCTATATTCGCGGTATGTTACATTTGCTAATGCTGGGAGTCAATACTAGTCACTTTGTCACAATCTGCACGAAGCGTTGAAATGCTGAAGGTTCTGTGCATGTCGCTATAATTTTTCAGCGTTGTGACGTCTGGATCTACTATTAATATCATCCGCGAAAAGCCTCATTCAACTTCATACGTTATGTACTAGATTCAAATGTTTGTAAAGCTATGGGACCAAACTGCAATGGTCATGAGGTTTACAAACTGCTTTAACTAACTTATGCTAAGTACAACACACACATGCCCAAGAGAGGACTTGAAACTCTGACGGCGAGCAGCCGCGCATTCCGCAGGAAGACGCGTGGCTACCTACTACGTCATATACATGCAGATACACTAGACACGCAAGCAGTTTCTTTTATGACGGAACGGGACGTTAACCCTTAATCATCCTTCCTTGCTACTTTTACGTAAGAAGACTTCTCTCCGTTGAGAATGACTAGCTGTATTCTGTTTCCTGGAAACTCTTCAATCCAGACAGTTAGTAAGAAAAACCTGGAAGCCTGTTATTCTGCATTCTGAGTCTCGTGGACGTACAGAGCAACGAGGGTTTCACACGATCACTGCTTTTGGAACCCATGGTCATTCCTATAGAGGAGATTTTTGCTATACAGAATTGTTATACTCGAGTATGTTCAAATATTCTACAGCATTCCAAATATTTTCGACGACCCACTGTTCAAACGGGAATGACCAGCTCTTTTCCAAACATTAGGAGTGCTTACTTCCTCAAGATACCTATGATACACTGCTGCTTTCTTTAGCATACTCTGTGTGAAATACAATTCGTATCCCGTCAAGTCCTGTGGCCTTTCCTCTGTTGAGCGATTCCGGTTGGCTTTCTATCCCCCCTTTCATTTATTTATACATCGGATTTTTAGTTGTTTGTGCGGCGATTTAGTGTAGGAACAACATTGCCATCTCCCCTCTTTGGAAAAGAGTATATCAACATTTTCTGTGTTATTCTCTCTTTCAACGCTATTACGGACACAAAATGTCTGTTTACTGATTAAACATTTCATTTGACAGTATTCGGTAACCACTGAAGAAATCATTCATGCAGGAGGACCATGCAAACATACCTTCATTTGATGGTCGCACTAATTCTCAAATGGAGGACCTAGAACCTAGAAATAGGCATAGCTGGTGTAGAGAAGCAGATGAGAGAGTTGAAAAGTAACAAGTCGTCAGGTCCAGATGGGGTACCAATCCAGTTTTACAAACAGTACTCGGAGGCAGTTAGCTTACATTTATCGCGAATCTTAGATCCAGCGCAAAGTAGCAAGAGACTGGAAAAAGGCACAGGTAACTCCCATGAATAAGAAAGGAAATAGAACGGCCCCACAAAATTACAGACCTATATCATTAAAGTCAGTTTCCTGCAGAATTCTTGAATATATTCCAAGTTCTAATACAGTAAATTTCCTTGAGACGGAAAATCTTTTGTCCATACATCAGCACGGCTTTAGGAAGCATCGATCGTGCGAAACCGAGCTTGCCCTTTTCTCTCATGTCATGTTGCGTTCTATGGATGAGGAGCAACAAGCATATTTCTCGACTTTCGGAAGGCCTTTGACACGCTACCGCAATACAGATTGATAACGAAGCTACGAGCCTATGGAACAGGTACCGAAATATGTGAGTGGCAACTTATCGAAGCCAGTACGTTGTCCTCGATCGCGAGTGTTCATCAGAGACAAGGGTATCCCAGGAAAAATTGATGGGACAGCTATTATTTTCCATCTATATAAATGACCTGACGGACACAGTGAGTTGAAGTCTGCGGCTGTTTGCTGATGATGCTGTGGTGTACAAAAGGGTGCCGTCATTGAATGACTGTAGTAAGATGCAGTATGACTTGGACGAAATTTCTAGGTGGTGTGAGGAATGAAAACTAGTGCTAAATGTAGAAAAAAGTAAGGTGATACAGACGAGTAGGAGAAACAATCCCGTAGTGTTCTAATACAGAGTTATTAGTGTGCTGCTTAACAGTCGCGCCAATTAAATATCCAAGCGTAACGCTGTACAGATATATGAAACTAGCTGAAAACCCGGCGTTGCCCGGGTATTTATTTATTTATTCCTCCCATTTGTTAAGTATATATTCATTTGTATAATGGCTGTATGCCTGTGAAATCTTTTGGGAATACAATTAGTAGTAAAGCTGTAATAGAATAAAACTAGGTGCGTGAAGGGCCGGTTTTCCATGAACGTTACTATTTATGTGATCACATGAACTACGTGTTGTACGGTGATAGAATTTAGAAGGTACACTCAAGTATATGCATGTATACTGTCTATAAAATTTCTTGTGGCTACAGTTTGTAGTGTATAAATTATAAATTGTAACGTCGTCCGAATGCCGTAGTTTTAGTTCATAAACAGCGGAACGTTACTGTCTATTTGCTCATATCTCATGAACTATGTGTCGTACTGTGATGCAATTTAGATCGGACATTCAACTATATGTGTGTATACTGTCTGCAAAATTTCCTACGGCTACAATTTGTAGTGTACAAATTATAAATTGTAACGTCATACCGAATGCCGTAATTTTACTCCATAAAGAGCGGAAAAGTACTAAGCGAGAGACTTTGTATACTTTCGTCGTTTTGCTATGGTTGTCAGCGAGGAAAGGTTTAATAAAGGTTTGAAATTATGTTTAAAGTTTGTTGTAAGTCGCTAAGTACTCTCATAGTCATATAGCGTATTTATAAAGACTCGCCGCATTGGCAGTTTTTTGCGATTCCTGTTCATGACGTCATATCTTCTGAACCATGTGTAGTATGTGATTCTCAACCCTGCAGCAATTGTTACCTCACGGTAAGTAATGTGTGTACCAAATTTGGTTGAAATCGGTCCAATGGTTTAGGAGAAAATGAGCAGCATTGTCGCAAAATGCAGCAGTTTTTCGCGCATCTCATTGTTTATGACGTCATATCTCCTGAACTATATATCGTACGTGATTCTTACACTTACGGCGACCGTCCTCATGGATTGAAGCTTACGTGTACAAAATTTTATAAAGATTGGAACAAAACAGTAGATTCGTATGCAACACGTACAAACATACGGACACTCCTTTATACGAGGCGCGTCCAGAAAGTAAGTTCCGTTTGGTAATAAAATGAATTGTACACAGATACAGAAGCAATTTTTATTGCACAAAATTCTACAAATCTTAAACTACTTTCCTACATAACAGCCAAAATTTTGCAGGCATTTGTCATAGCGTGTTCAAAAAATGTTTGTACAACTTATGAGACTTAACTACGGGGTCATCAGTCCCTAAGCTTACAAACTACGTATGAACTAGCTAAGGCTAAAGACGGCACAAATATCCATGCCCGAGGGGGGATTCGAACCCCCGACCGTCGTGGCCGTGCTGACCGTGACTGGAGCGCCTCAGTCACCTCGGCCACCGCGGCCGGCGTCATAGCGTGGCACCAGGTTTTGTATACCTTCTGCATAGAAATCTGCCGCCTGTGTCTTCAACCAGTTGGAAACATCAGTGATCGTTAAATTTGGGGGAAGTCCATAGCGAGAGCACTAATTGTAAACCTACGGTTTTCCTTGATCTTGTCATCAATCGCGTGGACTAGTTCTTCTGTAACCAAAGGTTGACGCCCACTTGCACAACACTACGCCCGCCATTGAACTGTCGGACCCATCTTCTCACCATCGTATCACTCATCGCATTTGGTCCGTAAACATCGCAAATTTGCCGATAAATTTCACTTGGTTTCACTTTCCTCGCATTCAGAAACAGAATCACCGACCTGATTTTACAGGCGGCGGGATTTTCAATCAACGCCGACATTTCAAACAAGCACAAAAAAGCGTACGTAACTGACAGCGATCTCCAAATGGCGCACGTTCTTCTCCTTCATACACATCGTCTACAGCGTATGTGCGGAACTGCAATTAAAGCGCTGCAGCGGAGATAAACTGAAACGGAACTTACTTTCTGGACACGCCTCGTATATTAGATGGAATGAGGATACAAGGACAGTCGTGGGGAAGGTTACTTAGGTTTATTGGGAGAATTGTGGTAAGATGTGAATCGACCGCAAAGGAGACATGTACGACCCCGTCTTGAGTATTGTTCAAGTGTTTGGGATCGCCACCAGACCGGATTAGATGAGAACATAGAGACAGTTCAGAGGCGGGCGGTTAGATTTGTAAGTGGTAGATTCGATCAACGCGCGAGTGTTGTCGAAATGCTTCGGGAACTCAACAGGGAGTCGCTGGAGGGAAGGCACTGTTGAAGAAATTTAAAGGGTCGGAATTTGAGGTGAAGTGCAGAATAATTCTACTCCCACCAGCCTATATTTCGCGTAAAGTCCACAAGGATAAGATTAGAGAGAATAGAGCTCGTACGGATGCATACAAGTATTCGTTTTTCACTCGTTCCATATGGGAGTGCAACAGGAATGCAAGTAACTAGTTAGTAAAGTACCCTCTACCACGCACCTTTGGGTTGATTGCGGAGTATGTATGTTGTAGTGGTAGTAGTAGAAGAAGAAGGCCTGAATAGATTCGGGGAGGAAAGAATTTTACGGCACGAAGAACAGTAGGAAGGGTAAATTAGAGAAGAGCGAGCAGGAGAAGGTGCAGTAGGACAGGTGAGCGCGCGGCGTGCAGACGTTTGGAGGCATTAGGGGCAGCCTGACTTGGCTGCAGCGGTGCCGTTAGGCGGTCTCGCGGAGTCGTTGACTCCGGCTGCTGCCTGCCGCAGACATCAGCCGCAACATCTTACGGCCCGCTTTCAGACCCGGCAGCCTCTCCAATGCTGGCGGCTGTGAGCGAGGAATACTCCGTCTAAACATTCATAATGCCACACTGGCACTCCTATTCTCGTCTTGAAGGGTGACAATTATTCAACGACATTTTAAATAACATTGTCTTAACTACTAACGGTTTACGTTATGATGTTCAAACTGCATACTTGCCCGCGGGATATGGTCGGAATTACAGTCCAATTAAAATTACTCGCTAGTTGACGTTTGTCACGTGGAGCTACAGTGTTGCCACACCGGCAGTCGTCTACCACTCGGCTGTAGGCGACGCACAAACACGGCGGACCACTTAGAGATGCTGTTAATATTATTTTGTAAAGTGAGACAGTGGTGTAAGAGAACGTCGACAGTTAATGGCGGCAAAGTGAAAACCTCTGTCCACAGATAACGTTTTTGTGATCAGTGACTGAACTGCAGCAGAAGATGCATTTTTTAGTTCTCATTTGAATCCCATGTTGTGACTATAATCCGACAAAACGGCGCTCAACCATCTCCAGCATACCTAAAATCAAGATTTTTTCGTCCACGGCAAATGAAGCTTACCTCTATGAGCAAACTCGGACAAAAAATTGTAATTTCTCGCTATCGTTGGTTACCATACCCAAAATATCCTCACACTGAATAGTGTCAGCATCCAATCAGCAGTCCAACCTGGTTGGCAATGCAGCTTCCAAAAAAACAAAAAAGAGACTCAGCGGATGAAAAATAACAACGAAAATAAGTCAATACTATTATGAAACATACGTAACGCAGTATTACAACTTAGATAAAATAATTGAAACAACAAAGTAATTTTGATTTAGAAATTAAAATCTTCGCATCCGAAAGAGTTCGAACCCACAAACTTCAGCAAGAGAAGGTACGAGGTTAACATTTAAAAGTTCAAATGTTTTTAAATTTATGGGAATTAACTACTCTGGTCATCAGACCCTAGGCTTACAAACTACTTAACCCTTTGCTGCACATCAAATCAAATTTTCCTCAAAATCAGCAATTGTTCCACACAAAGTAATAAGAGAGACCACTAATGTTTATATGTAAATTTATTTTCAGAAATTTGTTTCACATAATTACAAAATTATGGGTGGTATTCTCACAATACCACTAAGATGTTAATAGGCGGAGAAGCTAATAAAATAGTGGTATTGTGAGAATACCACTGTGGAGCAAACGGTTAAACTAACTTACGCTAAGGACAACAAATACACCCGTGTCCGAGGGAGGACTCGAACCTCCGACGGCGAGCACCGCGCAGTCTGCAGCTAGGCGCCTTGGAACGCTCGGTCACACCACCGCGGCATTACCATTTCGCTACGCAGTCACCTTCTCACTTGATTCCAGGTCATCACTACAGACCAAGTAACAACCTCGAATTGTATGTAGCCTTTGGAGAGCTCGTTATCGTGTAAATCATATGAAGTGTGTATAGATGTGAGCTGAGTTCTGTAATATAATACTTGTATATGAGACATTAAATCGCTGCTTGTACGACAGGATTCAGTAGTGTGTGCTTAGTGCTGTGCATGAGTATATATTGCGTTAAAACCGTTGTCCCTGTCATGCTTTTTGTATGGTAATTATTAAGTGATCAAATGCGCAATAAAAAGGGCAAATAAAAAAAATTAAGAATAAACAAGAAAGAGGCCAAATAACGTTGTGGCAGTTTGGCGATAGGAAACGGTTCGGGTGTGACGTTGAGCGCTCTGATTGGACGAAAGCAGTTCCAACGTCTGAACTGTCAACTAGCAAGTAATTTTAATCAATCTACTGTATATGCACACGGATTGTTATTTTCGGCTATTTGCACTGTCACAACCGAACGGTACGTGAAGGTTTTGGAAAATGATTTCTTACCAGTCACCCATGGTGTCCCTGATTTCGACAAGATGTGGTTCATGCAAGATGGAACTCGACCCCATCGAAGTAGGAGAATCTTCGAAGTCCCGGAGGAACACTTTGGGCACCGCGTTCTGTCTCTGGCGGCCGAGTATGTGCCTCGATTGGCCGCCGTATTCTCCAGATCCGAACAAGCGCGATTCCGTTTTGAGGGTTTACATTAACGACAAGGTGTGCAGAAATAACCCCAAAACATTTGCTGAGCTGAAAACAGTCATTCAGGAGGTCATCCACATTCGGACACATCAGCGGGTCATACAGAACTTTGCTATTCGTCTGCGCCGCATCATCACCACGGAAATAAGGCATGTCTAACACGTCATAACCTGACAATGTAAAGTCCAGGATGGAATTCAGCAATATAATGAGAATAGTTTGCAACTCAACCAAAGACGTACGTCGAGCTGCAACGAGCACACAAAACACTCTAACACACACACAACTTCAGCTATCGGCTATTAGTCTACGTCCGAAAAAATGACACCATTCACACAAGCAGAAAAAAGACGCCAGCCACACAATCGCATAGGCACACTTCACAAATACCCCACCGTCATCTTTGACCGCTGCATTTAGAATCACGCACTGATTTGAGGAGAGAGGAGGGGAGGACACGAAGGTTAACAGGCCATGGATGGAAGGAGATGCAGCTTATGAATAGTGTGGGGAGGTGGCGGAGCGGAGCGAAGCAAACCACACACACAAACACAGCTCCCGGAATGGGAGGGGTGGGGTGGCAGAATCCACAAAGCTCAAGTTGTCAAGCAGCCGTTGAAATAAAGCATCATCTAAATATTTGTAGTGAAGTTAACATGTTGAATGGAATGTGCACACGCCGTAGTTTATAACTACTTTAAGCTGTGTTTCATACAGTTCCATAATCGTTACCCTATATTAGCAGACAGTCCGTTCCTATAACTTATAGGTAGTGCCGCTAACCGCAGTGAAAGAAGCCCAGGTTCGATTCCCGACAGTGGACTGGATGTAGTGTGTTTGTCCTCATTACCACGTTCATCGTTATCTCTACGCACGAAGCCAAAGTGACGTCAATAAAAAAACTTTCAGTAGGCCGCCCAAACCCGATGGAGATATCCTGGCCACTAAACACATTACAATCGTTTCATTTCATTAGCAGAAAGCTAGACCACTGTATAACTAGACGTCGAGTCCAGGAGTCGACAGTTCAACGTGTGACCACATCAAAATTTACACAAACAGTTTGCAAAACGCACTCCGAGATGTGCTGATGGAGCAATTTTTCACCAAAATTTCAGGCACAGCACACAATACGTTAATGCTGTTTCTAAAAGGATATCATAAATTATACACAATATGATAAAATGAAAGGTTGCATAGTGGTGTATTAGAATATGGAATGTAAATACCTTCGATCTTTCCGGTACCACACATAAGTATAGTTTAACAATACGTGTGCAATGGCTCAGCTCCTAGACTCGCAAAAGAAAAATCACATGTTGACAATCGAGCAATCTGCGTGAAGTCCCAGAACATGTATTTCTCCTAGAAATCAGTCACACTCACGTCATTTTAGAAACTGAGAGCTAGTTGAAACCCGAAGTACAAGGTAGGAAAAATTCCGACTACATGACAGGCTGCAAAAATAAGTCTAGCAAAATCCGAACGTCAACTGGTGTGGACAAGTATAACGAGTATCAATATTTGTAGATTAACCTTTAACAACACGGGCGGGGTCTGAGCAACCCCACGAGATATTTTTTCTTTTATAATTTCCAATGTTGGCGCACTACAGACTCGTCACTTTAGGTGTTCCCAGTATGCCGCGAATGGTTGTAATAGATGGAGGGGCGTTGTCCTCTTCAAGCGGTAAGTACCTGTTTTACATTGTTGGGGTATCCGTAGCCCCCACGTGCGTTTTAAAGAGTATTTATTTACAGTTTACTAATACAGTAATTTGCTTTCATTTCAGTATATTCACAATAATGGCTCCGTTTGACCATAATAGTTAGACACTACTGGCCATTAAAATTGCTACACCAAGAAGAAATGCACATGATAAACGGGTATTCATTGGACAAATATATTGTACTAGAACAGACATATGATTACATTTTCACGCAATTTGGGTGAATAGATCCTGAGAAATCAGTACCCTGAACAACAATGTCTGGCCGTAATAACAGCCTTGATACGCCTGGGTATTGCGGCAAACAAAGCTTTGATGGCGTGTACAGGTACAGATGCCAATGCAGTTTCAACACGGTACCACAGTTCATCCAGAGTAGTGACTGACTTATTGTGACGAGCCAGTTGCTCGGCTACCATTGACCAGACGTTTTCAATTGGTGAGAGATCTGGAGAATGTGCTGGCCAGGAGAGCAGTCGAACATTTTTCGTATCCACAAAAGGCCCGAACAGGACCTGCAACATGCGGTCGTGCATTATCCTGCTGAAATGTAGGGTTTCGCAGGGATCAAATGAAGGGTAGAGCCACGGGCAGTAACACATCTGGAATGTAACGGCCACTGTTCAAAGTGCCGTCGATGCGAAAAAGAGGTGACCGAGACGTGTAACCAATGGCACCCCATACCATCACGCCGGGTGATACGCCAGTATGGCGATGACGAATACACGCTTCCTATGTGAGTTCACCGCGATGTCGCCAAATACTGATGCGACTATGATGATGCTGTAAACAGAATCTGGATTCATCCGAAAAATTGACGTTTTGCCATTCGTGCACCCAGGTTCGTCGTTGCGTAAACCATCGCAGGCTCCTGTCTGTGATGCAGCGTCAAGGGTAACCACAGACATAGTCTCCGAGCTGATAGTTCATGCTACTGGAACCGTCGTCGAACTGTTCGTGCAGGTGGTTGTTGTCTTGAAAATGACCCCATCTGTTGACTCAGGGATGGAAACATGGCTGCACGATCCGTTACAGCCATCCGGATAAGACGCCTGTCATTTCGACTGCTAGTGATACCTGGGCGTTGGGATCCAGCACGGCGATCCGTATTGCCCTCCTGAACCCACCTATTCCGTATTCTGCAAACAATCATTGGATCGCGACCAACGCGAGCAGCAATGTCGCGATACGATAAACCGAAATCGCGATAGGCTACAATCTGACCTTTATCAAAGTCGGAAACGTGACGGTACGCATTTTTCCTCCTTACACGAGGCATCACAACAACGTTTCACCAGGCATCGCCAGGCAACTGCTGTGAAATCGGTTGGAAACTTTCCTCGTGTCAGCACTTTGCAGGTGTCGCCACCGCCGCCAACCTTTTATGAATGCTCTGAAAAGCTAATCATGTGCATATCACAGCATCTTCTTCCTATCGGTTAAATTTCGCGTCTGTAGCACGTCATCTTCGTGGTGTAGCAATTTTAATGGTCAGGAGTGTATTTTACGACTGTTAGGAGAAAATCAATCATGGAGAATACATAAAGTCAATTGTATGTGAGCCGTCATACGGTTGAAGTAGATTAAAAAATAGCCCAATCTGGCCAAATATATACACGAAATTATGTGCAAATTGGTTGGTAGAGAATGAACTTTATCAACGCCGAATGCATATGAGCCGGGTCCTACTGCTTCTAAAAAGCGAAGGTATTATTTTTGCCCGCGGTCGAAAGATAAGAAGAGCTCTCTAATAAGGAAAACTTGCAAAAAAATGTAAGCCTCATTCCGGTGAGCTGAGAGGACAGTAATACTATTGTAGGCACCTAAAATGTGCTGTCATTTTTTCGTTATTAGTTATTTTTGTTTTATAATTTTAATTTCATTTCTGCGCTTATTCTTTTAAGGAAACATAGAGTTTAAATAACTTAGTTTTATGTTGACTATAAAAATAAAACCCCAAAAAAGACAGGTCTTCGTAAATTACTAAGTATTTGTTAACACTGATCATTATCAGTAAGTAAATTAAACGATTTAAATAATAATTTTTTGTCTTTTATTATTTAAATATATAAATATTGAAGTTATTTCCAATAATCACTTATAAAGATACCTAAACTTTCTTGGGGTACTTCCAGTCAATATGTATTTTTTACAAGGAAAGTTTTGGGGTAGTTTTGATTTCTTCGATTCCGTCTGTTTTTTGTTGTGCTGAAACCAAATCTGCCATTTCCCAACAAAATTTCGTGACGCAACATCGATAAAAAAGCAAAAATTCGAAAAAATAGCATTTTTCGGCGTATAACTCGGAAACTATCAACTTTTCACAAATTGCCTCCGAGTACAAAATTGAAGTCAATAGAATTTCTTACAGATTTCACTACTTATGTTTTGCTCACCGATCATGTGTTCCAAATGGCCCTGTGTCCTTTGGTATAGGCATGCGGAAAAGATCTTGTATGTCACTTGTATTAGGGAAATGCCCCTGTAATTGTTTACGTCTGTGCGGTCGCCTTCTTCATGTAATAGATGAGGCAGTGCGCATTTCTAGTCACCTGCCAGCTTTTATGATGTCCAGATGTATGTTACAATCTGTCTGAGTCCTTTGAGTTTGGTCAGCTGTTTTTCATTAGTTTGGCCACTATACCGCCTTCTGTACACTTTAAGTTTTAAGATGTGTCTGTGGACCTCCTTTCGTGATGGAGGTAATGATTCTGAGTGTCTCTCTGTGGGTTCTGGGAAATTCAGAAGTTCTGAGAAATACTGTGCCACTGACATTCGTCAGTGCCACTGTTCCTGAAGCAGAGGTTCGGTGGTGTGTGTATCCTCGGATTTCCCCTGCAAACGTCGTATCAAAATCTCTTGTATTGTAGTTACAACTTTTCGCCGCGGTGGGTTGGCCGAGCGCTCTAAGGCGCCTTGCTGCGGAGCGCGCGGTTGCTCCACGTCGGAGGTCTGAGTCCTCCCTTGTACGCGCGCGCACGTGCTCGCGCGATCGCGTGCGTGTGTGTGTGTGTTCGCCTTAAGTTAGTTTATGTAGTTTGTAAGCCTAGGGACTGATATCCATAGTAGGTAAGTTCCGAACAAAATGTTCAAATGTTTGTAAAGTCTATGGGACTTAACTACGGGGTCATCAGTCCCTAAACTTACAAACTACTTATGAACTAACTAAGACTAAGGACGGCACAAATATCCATGCCCGAGGGGGGATTCGAAGCCCCGACCGTAGTGGCCGTGCAGACCGTGACTGTAGCGCCGCAGTCTCCTCGGCCACCGCGGCCGGCAAGTTCCGAACATTTTTTTTACAACTTTCCTAGTGATGAATGCATTGTAGCAGTCGGTGTCCCACGAAGGGAATGACGGCCAGTGCTTTTTCTGTGATTTTTCGGTACACAATTTTGACAGTCATTTACGTTTTCATTTTTCCAGACTTGTTTCGGTAAGGGAGCTTTCTTCCTGAAAGTTCTCTTTGGCATGAATTTGACTTTGATACGTGTGAGGTAGTAATCTGAATCGATGTTGGGACCTCTACGAACCTATACATCGTGGATCTCTTTGTGTCCTGGGTACGAGATACCCACATGGTCAATTTGGAACTCACTTAACTACTCGACTGGTGAGCGCCAGCTTGTCTGTTTTCTGGGGTCTTTCCTGAGGGATGTCGACATGAGCTTGAGTTTGTCCGGTTGGCAGATTTCTATGAGCAGTGTGCCATTCTGTTAGTAAATAATTTCCGACTGTTTTCCTGTGTCTCTTTTATCTGCCGATCTGTGCATTAGTTTCCCCGATAGAATTTGACGTCATCTCTTTGAATTTGGACATCACTTTCTCTACAGTCGACCAGAATTTTTTGTTACTCTGTTAGCGTGTGTGTAGATCAGTGTCTTCTCTTTGACCCTGCATAGTCATCAGTCGGATGTTTACTGGTGGCACTTCTTTTATGGATTCGACCATGGTGTTGTGAAGCATGAGCACCTTAGGATCGCACCAGTCAGTTTTTCTTTCGAAGATGCGGTATTTATCGAAGTCCATGGTATCTTCGTCTTTGATACATGTCTCGGGATGCGCAGGGATTAGAATCTTGTGTTTATCGAGTTCTGCCACTAGCTTGTGCCGATTTCCAGGCTGTATGAGAGTGTTAATGCTGATAGTCCCTAAGCGCGTTGTTGACTTCAATGGAAGTTTGCCAGAGAACTCCGATTTTCTCTGTATTCGTGGAAGCCCGGGTCCCCCAGAGTGCGAATGCCTGGTTTCCGCCTGTTGGCGGGTGGATCTGCTACCACTTGGAGTACTGTTGTTATTATATGCACGAGCCATGCTTGTAAGTAAGTTAGTTAGAACCGGGGATTGTCAGTTCCCAGAGCAAATGTTACAGCCGCATCCCTTGGTGAACAGCCGCTAATCATAGTGCCAAATCAGACGCAGCCTGGATTTTGGTTGTTAGTTTGGTCCGCGGGTGGTATTTTATTTCCCACCTACCCTGCATATGTTCTACCAGGCATTCTCCTCTCCTCCGCCACCTTGGGACGCCCAAGATGGGGGTTGAGAACCCCACATTACTATTATTTCGTTTATGGAGAGCGGTTGGCCCCTCGATCCGGACAGTTTGAGGTGCAGTGCCGGCGGAATCCATTCAAGCACCGTGACGCGGACAATGTGATGTTCTCCAATGTAAGTCGTATCAATATTGCCGAGCTCTATAATACCAGCAACCCAGCATTGACGTAATGGGGACAAGCCTGTACCTCAGGCTTAGGTGATATTAAGATCAAATGAATAAGTACTTTAATTCACTGCCTCTCCGTGTAATCATCAATGTCATATGTTAAGACTAGTTACAGATTTAGGTTGTCCGTGATTTCCCTACATCACTCCAGGCCGATGCCGGGTTGGTTCCTTTCGAAGGGCACGACTTATTTCATCTTCATCTACATAAATACTCTGCAAGTCACTTTGAACTGCATGGCAGAGGGTTCATCGACCCGATTTTATGATGTTTCTCTACAGTTCCATTCTCTAATAGCTCGCGGAAAAAAGGAACACCTAAATCTTTCCATTTTCGATCTGATAACTCTTATTTTGATGATCATGTTGTATTTAGGTGGGTGCTAACAAAATCTGTTCGCATTCGGAAGACAAAGTTGGTGAAAGAAATTTCGCAAATAGACTCGTCGCAATGAGTAACGCTTTTCTTTCAATGATTTCCACCCAACTCGTGCATCATTTCCGTGGTACTCTCTCCCCTAGAGTACAAAACGAGCTGCCCTTCTCTGTACTTTCTCTAAATCGTCTGTCAACCTCACTTGGCGGGGATCCCACAATGCACAACAATACTCCAAAATAGGACGCACAAGTGTAGTGTAGGCAGTTTCTTTAGTACAGCTGTTTCATCTCCTAAGTGTTCTGCCAATGAAACGTAGTCTTTGGTTCGCTTTCCCTAGGCCTACAATATTTTCTGCGTGTTCTTTCCAATTTAAGTTGTTAGTAATTGTTACTCCTAGGTATTTAGTTGAATAAATTCAACTATGTAGTTTTGACTGATTTATCGTGTAAATGTATCCTTTCCAATTTTTGCCCAAACAATCAGAGTGTGAGCTG
This sequence comes from Locusta migratoria, assembly GCA_026315105.1. NCBI lineage: Eukaryota > Metazoa > Arthropoda > Insecta > Orthoptera > Acrididae > Locusta > Locusta migratoria. The sequence continues at coordinate 153,355,762 of CM048750.1, forward strand.
CATCCATAATGACCACCTAATCTTCCTTCCACTCTTTCCAACCTCATAGGTTTCAATTATATTGCAGGAATCTTTCCAGTATTCTACTCCGTAACTGCTTCAACCATGCTATTCTTGTTTTTTTTTATCTTGGTTCAAATGTTTGCAAATCTAGGGGATTTAACTGCTGCGGTTATCAGGCACTACGCTTACAAACTACTTAAACTAACTTAAACCAACTTATGCTAAGAACAACACACACACACACACACACACACACACACACACACACACAATGCCGGAGGGAGGACTCGAACCTCAGGCGGCGAGCAACCGCGCGCTCCGCAGCGCCTTAGAGCGTATGGCCACTCCACCGCAGCTTCCCTCTTGTTTCTCAGCATGAATGTATACACGTTTGTTTAAAATGTATCTATTATGACAGTTTCTACAATTATGTACTATAGGTACATCACTTTTATGTCTACTTTAATCAGTCTTACTTTCTTATGATATTCTTGAGTCATTTTCATAAACTTCTCTTGTTAATATCATCATACAAGTATGAGAAGGCAATAAAGTATAAGGGTACTTTTATGGTACGAGTGTACGGCAAAGTCTAAAAGTCCGGTTTTATATTATGAAATTGGTGCCCTATTCAACGGCTAATGGGCGCTTAATAGTTTTAAATAACGGCTTTACTGTTCGTCTCCTGTAAACTCTGAGCTTAAACATCCAATATCCGTAAAATTAAAAAAACATAAAACCGAACCAAAGTGTAACGCTTCCTACACTTCTCCTCATTCCTTTTTTTTAGGTCAGTTACCTACATCATATAGGCTCATAAGTCGTGTTTTCCTACACTTAGAAGACGTTGGCAGAGCTGTTGCTGTCAGAACGACTACTATGGCACGCTATTTTTAAAAGGTATCTTATCGCTTGAATACGCTGATCTACCGTTAATAGAAAGCACGGATACACATATCATTACAAATAGGGAAGGTTGGCTTAAGCCGGAAATAAGTTCAGCAGAAGTTTTTGCAAAAGATCTAAGTGTGATCAGAAAGGATAGATTAAGCAAAATAGGTGGAGGCGTGTTTGTCGCCGTCAAAAGTAGTCTATCGTGTAGTGACGCTGAAGTTCATAGTTCTTGTGAGTTATTTTGGGTAGAGGTTGTACTCGAAAATCGTACAAAGTTAATAATTGGTTCCTTTTACCGGCCTCCCGACTCTGACGATACAACAGCAGGAAGTTTCCACTCATTCCAAACACTAAACGTAAGTGTAGACCAAATGTAGCTCCAATTCAAAGGAGTAGTAGCGACAGCAATTGACAGTCTTATAACAAATAAATTAATAAAAGAAGGAGGTGATCCCCCTTGGTACACAAAACAGGCCAGGAAACTGTTGCAAAAACAACGGAAAAGGTATTCTAAATTGAAACGAACACAAAATCCCCGGATCGGCGATCATACACACAAGCTCGAAATTTAGCGAGAACTTCAATGCGAGATGCCTACAATACTTATCACAACGAAACTCTTTCTCGAAATTTTACTGAAAACAATAAGATATTTTGGTCATATGTTAAATATACTAGGGGCAAAACAAACAATCCCTCACTACGTGATAGTAATGGCGATCGTGCCAATGGTAGCGCTACTAAAGCAGAGTTACTAAACACAGCTTTTCGAAACTTATTCACCAACGAGTACGAAACCAATATTACAGATGGAATTACAAACAGAGGCCAGAATGAATAACGTTGAAGTAGATATCATAGCAATAGTGAAGCAACTTAAATCACTTAACAAGAACAAGTCTTCAGGTCTATTCGATTATGCTGAAGCGATAGCTCCTTACGTAACCGCCAAATACAATCGCTCGCTGATAGAAGGATCTGTACCAAAAGACTGGAAAGTTGCACAGGTCACACCTATATTCAAGAAAGGCAGTAGGAGTAACCCACTAAACTACAGGCCTATTTCACTGACGTCATTTTGCACCAGGGTTTTGGAACATATCCTGTATTCAAATATTATGAATTATCTCGAACAGAATGATTTATTGACCCAAGGTCAACAGGTTCATGCGAAAAACAACTATAAATAGCTCTTTACTCACACGAAGTGATGAGTGCTATCGACAAGGGATCTCAAATTGCTTCCGTATTTTTTGATTTCCAGAAGGCTTTTGACACCGGGACTCACAAATGGCTTTTAATCAAATGGTGTGGTTATGGTATATCTCTCAAATTTGCGACTGGATAGGGGATATCTTGTCAGAGAGGACACAATTTGTAGTAATCGATGGTACGGCATCGACTAAAACAGAGGTGATATCTGGCGTTCCACAGGGTAGTGTTATTGGTCCTCTGCTATTCATTATTTACATACACGATTTGGAAGAAAATCTAAGATCTCTTAGGTTGTTTGCAGATGACGCCTTCATTTACCACCTAGTAAATTCCTATGAAGATCAAAACCAACTGCAGAACGATCTAAATAAGATATCACTGTTGTTGTTATGGTCTTCAGTCCGGTGACTGGTTTGATGCAGCTCTCCACCCTACTCTATCCTGAGCAAGCCTCTTCATCTTCTCATAAGAATGGCAACACACATCCATTTGAATCTGCTTACTATACGCGTCTCGTGGTCTCCCTCTGCGATTTTTACCCCACACACTTCCCTCCCATGCTAAATTTACGATTCCCCGATGTCTAAGAATGTGTCCTACCAAGCGATCCCTTCTTTTAGTCAAGGTATGCCAAAAATTCCTTTTCTCGCCAATTCTGTTCAGTACCTCTTCATTAGTTATGCGATTTACCCACCTAATCTTCAGCATTCTTCTGTAGTACCACATTTCAAAAGCCTCTATTCTCTTCCTGTCCGCACAGCTTATCGTCCATGTCTCACTACCATACAAGGCAACACTCCAGACAAATGCCTCCAGAAAAGACTTCCTTACACTTAAATTAATATTCGATGTTAGCAAATTTCTCTTTTTCAAAAATGCTTTTCTTCCCATTGCCATTCTGCATTTTATATCCTCTGTACTGCGACCGTCATATGTTATTTTGCTACCCAATCACTATGGTGTAAAAATTGGCAATTGACTCTAAATAATGAGAAGCGTCAAGTCGTCCACATGAGTACGAAAAGAAATCCGTTAAACTTTGTTTACAAGATAAATCAATCAAAGGTGAAGGCCGTTACCTCCATTAAATATCTAGGAATTACTATTACTTCACACTTAAACTGGAAAGAACACAAAGATATTGTCGTAGGAAAGGCGAACCAGAGACTGCGTTTTATTGGCAGAACCCTTAAAAGATGAAACAGAACTACTAAAGAAACAGCATACACTAAGCTTGTCCTTTGAGTATTGCTGCCTAGTCTGGGATCCTTATCAGGTGGGTTTGACGGAGGACATCGAAAGAGTCCAAATAAGGGCAGCTCGTTTTGTATTGTCACGGTACAGCAAAGAGAGCGTCACGGAAATGATACAGGATCTGGGATGGGAATCATTACAACAACGGCGTTTATCGTTGAGGCGTGGACTACTTACGAAACTCCAATCTCCAACAATCTCCTCCGAAAGCGAAAATATATTGTTGACTCCCACTTACATAGTTAGAAATGATCATCAGAAAGAAATACGAGAAATCAGAGCTAGAACGGAGAGATTCATGTGTTCTTTCTTCCCGTGCGCTATTCGAGAATGGAAAAGGAGACAATTACGAAGTATAAAGGTGGTCGATGAACCCTCTGCCTGGCACTTAAATGTGATTTGCAGAGTATTCCATGTAGATGTAGATGTAGCAGACATATTACTTAATACGATTGGCTAGACAGCTAGGTCAGATATCTGCCAGCAACACTAATTTAAACTGTACATCACATAACTGACATTAAAACTGCTCCTAAACTCACTGTCGCAAGACTTACTTATTCCATCTCCCAGGGCAGTGCTACACAAGAAATAGTTTGCTGTTGTCGGAAGACTCAGCGTTTCAATACGATTGCTACGGTTGTTTCTGCGATATTGTTTTAACTGGAATGTTAAAAAGGGATAGCCGTGTTTTATGAACATCGTTAACGTAAAGAACTTCGTGAGATTTACGTCTCTCCTCCAACTGTCTGCCTAATGACTTGGCAGTTACTGAAACAAAGTGAGGGACTTTTCGATGTAGAATTAGTAGCGAGGCTGCTCACGTTCCAGTAACCACCGAGGCATTTTTTTTTCCTCCTTCTACCATTTCAGAGACTAAAACAGACTTTTCACCGTAAGTAGTTTGCGAGTACGTTTATTATATGGTTTATTTGTAGATTTTAAAACCGTGTGTTATCACTGTTCTTCCATTCTTTACATACGAAGGGTAAACTAGACGTTTCGTCTAATGTATAGCCGACGAATAACAGGTACGCTGAAAACGAAAAACAAAATACACACGTTTTAAAATTTTTCATACAGAACTGCGCCTCTGTATACACGTGTGTGAAGAAATGTAAATATTCAGCGGTAAAAAGAAATTTTACAGCTTAAAGTCACTGAAGAATACTGTGACTACAAATTACGTCGCCATACCTATTTTTCAATTTTACCTGTTTACGCAATTCTACAAGATACACTTTTATCGATGCCTGCTCACTAAATCAAATATTTACTGTATTTTCTGGCGTCTGCTACGTCACTTTAAACACTCCTCGACATCTCAGACGTAATCTCCAGCGAATGAGCTCGATTGTGATGTTTGCGTACTTGAGGGAAGTATTTTCACTTGTTGTAACTACTGCCCCACTACAAAATCTAATCAATTCATCGTTCTTCAGCTACAAAATTAGAAGCCTGGAAGAATGGATAAGAAGTATTTAACTTTGAATCAACGCCTCTGAATTCATATAACACTTTGGAAAAGAGACGCAATCCATTTTGAAGTGTCTCGTAGTGTGTTGCAGAATGGTAAATAAACGTTCAGCGAATCCGTGTTATAGGCTGGTTTAAGAATCATACAAGATATGAAGTACATGGAGAAACTAGCTACCAGCACTCTTTTGAGATATGTGAAATACGGAGATATTATCAGGTAATCATTAATTCGACTTGCCTCTTATCTTGCAGTGATGTGCTTCGACAGAGTATGATCGATGAGTTAGTTCTCAGATTAATTGATTGATGACGGAACTTTTTTTGATCGGTCACATGGCAGCAGTACCTCCTGGTTTACTAAAATCTAACTCACGTTCTAAAGAAGAACTAGTCTACAAAACTCCATTCAGTAGTGTGATTGTTGCAGGAAGTCATGCTGTGAGACCTAGAAAAAGTAACAGTTGAAAATTCCTCGAAGAAAGTCGATTACTAGGGAAGCATACTGGGTATTCTCTTGCTTTGCTTAGCGTTTCGCACTACTCGATAGTAGTGTGTGTGTGTGTGTGTGTGTGTGTGCCCGCAAGAGAAGATGTCTGACATTCTAGTCCAAAGAGAGCGTAAGAGTGTATAGAGAAAGATCCTGGACTGATTACATGAATGAGGACGTCAACGGACGCAGATTTTTCCGTAAAATACTGAAACTACAAATAAAGAGCGATATTAAGTGGAACGATCACATAATCGAGAATAGGCAGATGCCAGACAGATTAATAGGATGAATCCTCAGGAAGTGTAGAACATCAATGGAAAAAAAATTACCCCTACCTGGATACTGTTCGTCAATGTGGGATGGATTCCCAATGATTGCGAGCACTGATTTTTAGTTTGTCACACTGAGACATCTTTGTTTGGTATAAATTTTCAGTTGGCGCTGTAAACGAACTTCTATTACTTCCCAAGATACCCAAGAATATTTCGGTTGAACAGCGATTAATTTTTTTGCCATCTGTTAAGGAGTAAAAATGGCTGTTTGATATATATTATGGCTATATATTATGATTATATTGTTGTGGAGAAGAGGCCTTTCCAACTCGGAATAAACGGGAGTGACTTACTGGTTGTGGCGTTTACTCACAACCAGTGGCGGCGCGACTTACGTGTTCCCTGGTTCAGTAAACACCCCAAAAAAAGCTGATCGTGCAAAAAAGGAATTGTATATTTAAACTAATACTCTTCCTTTTATTCTCGTATCCGACTAGCTTATCTGCTTTTCGAAGTATTTGTATCGCTCGAGGAACTTTTCACGTGTCATTTCTTTGGCCAGGCACTGCTGAATCTCCTGAATCAGTCTATGCGCGCTCCTTCGGAAGGATAAAGGAAGCGGAAACGGAAACGTCGCTGGCAACATGAGTGTTAGCGATCGTGAAGGCACTAGGTCTTCTGCTATTCGAACTCTGACGGAAACGCACAAAATTGTCCCAACGCAAGACTACGTAGCTAGTTCCGCACTTTCCGCACGAGCACAGCCTCCCTGAACGCAACATCCATGCACTCAATCGATGTTGGTGCATTTAAGATATATCAACAACTCATCATGATTTTGTCAAATTTCTTGTAAGTCAACTAGTGGCACATCATCTGTGAAAGCCTTCGGAAGGTCCAAACATGCATAATAATAATAGTATTGCTAATCATAAACTGTGAGAATGGCTGTGCAGTCAATATTACTTTGTGAAGTTAGAGGAGGGGGGGGGGGTTGTTGTGTTCGACTACAAACTATACTTTTACCCCATATTTACGTCTATAATAGATTCTTGAACCAGTAACGACTTGTGTATTGTTACTCTTCACAAATGTTTGGCCTTTTTTTCCCCGAATATGTCTGACTTCGAGGGTAATTTGCAGGTTATGGCATGTTTTCAAACTACTCAGAGAAAGCAGTGCTCAATATTTTCTGTAGTCCGTAGGAACAGATGAGTTGTTATTTTGTCTAAATGGTGTGTGCACGTCAGTAGAGTTAGAAAGTGCAAGAATGTCAGCTGACTAAAAAAGTGGAGGCGACCGGTTTTCGAGCTCACTGATTCAATTATTTGGGAAAGTAAATTGCACACTGTAATAAAAGTAGTGAATTCTCAGTCATTTTAGGAATCAGTCGCCACTTCTCACAACCACGGCCATGTATTTGCTACAACAAGCACAATGTAACAATTGTTCATTCAGTTCTTGGACGCTGTTATCGATAGCACGAGGGAAAAAAAAAAAAAAAAAAAAAAAAAAAAAAAAAAAAAAAAAAAAACTGATCACGAAGTTTTATGTCTTGAGCACATATTACGTGAAGCTGGGGCAATCAAATAAATAGTAACAAATGGTTTCAAGCCAAGATCGCTGATTTTACTTTACGATGACCGCTTTCAGTGCTCTATTGGCATCATCATCTGATCTTCAAAATTCTGTTTAAAACTTGTTGAACAGAGTAATTGTCATATAGAATAAAATAATGTAAAATGTTTCAAAACATATGTCTATGAATACAAAAAGCCACTTATGAGTTCTGCACCAATCAATCACGAGATTGTAAACGCCAGGTTTGTACACTCAGTCGTATAAGGCGTAACACACTTGTAAGGTAACATAAATAATGGGGAATCTTTATTCCGTGATAAAGACATATGTGGGCCATTATTTTCCAGCAAGCAGGCGGCAGCGTGCAGCTGTGGGGGCCCCTTCTGGTTTTTCACGGCCACTTGGACCTGCATAAACGCATCACTTAGCGACGATGCTGGACAATGGGCAGGGATAGTCTCAGCATATACGAAGACGGCGGTCAATATAAAGACTGGAGTTGAAAGAAGGCTATACAAATTCATCCTATTGACCTACAGCAAATCCAAATATACGGCGGCAGGAACTTAAATGGTGGTAACTATTCAGTCACAATCCATAGAAAAGCGTTACATGTTTTCAGCTGTTACATTCCTACAAACTAGTCACCAGTGTTGTGTAGAACCAATTGCCAGCTATGTGGAAGGTCTAGTATATCGTTAGCAGAGCCTGTTCTGTTGATGGTGTGAATCTCTAGACCAGTTCTGAAGCGAATGCCACGAAGTGGTTCCTTCATCTTCGGAATCAAATCAAAGTGACAAGGATTTAAGTCCGGAGAGTATGGTGGATGGTACAGTACTTCCCAGTCCCATCAACCGAACAGAGCAGCCACAGCTTGGGCTGTATGCAACCGCGCATTGTCGTGCAAAATTATGGGAGGGGTGGCGCAGAAAGTGTTGCCGCTTCTTTCGCAAAGCTGGTAGCAGGAGATGCTCGAAAAACGAATAGTAATACTATGCACTAACGGTAGGCCGTGGCGGAACGTAATGCATTAGGATAACACCATCGCAGTCGTATACGAAAATCACCATAACTTTCACCCTACTTGGGCTCTGACATACTTTCTTCGACTATCGTTGCGACCCATAATGACGCCATTCGTTGGACTGGGTTTTCAGTTTTGGCTCGTGCAATGTGGCGCATGTCTCATCCAGTATTACGATACCGCGTAAGAAATCCTCTCCTTCGCGCTCATAGCACTCCAAGTGCGTCTGAGCAGCGTCGTAACGCATCCATTTCTGCTTTTCCGTCAGTTCACGCGGAACCCATCTTGATGCAATTTTTCGTATGCCCAAGCACATTAAATCTTCATCAACTCCGTCGTTCCTGTTTCGAAAATATATTGACACCGTTACGTTAGACCGCTCGCGCACAAGTGCCTGTTTCCCCCGATTGTGCGCACGCCGATGACGTGGGGCGAGCATTTGCTCGGAGGTAAGGTAGGTGTGTCAACAACGTGTGCTCCCATTGACAATAGTAGATTACATTGCACAGTGTTGCCACTATTTAAGTTGCAATCCTCGTATGTGCGACCCACAAGCATTAAAACTTTTTATGTGGAGCCCGCGACCTGCTGAAACTGGTACTCTGTCAGGGAAACACAGTTGTCTGTATTACACAATCGCGTGGGAGTGGTCGTGCGTTCTAAAAGGCGCCTTGCTTCGGAGTGTGCCGTTGCTCTCCGACGGAAGTTCGAGTCCTCCGTCGGGCATATACAGGGTGTCCCAGCCATTTTGTCTACCCAAAATATCTCTGGAACAATAACAGCTATTGGAAAAGGACTTTCACCGGTATCAATGTACGGCTGGGGCCCATGAATGTACATATTTGGAAAGATTCTAAAACGAAAGCAAATGTGTTTTTTTAACACAAACTTATATTTTTTTAGATGGACACCCTATATTTTTTTCAGATATCCATAGCATGAAAAATTACATGAACAATGGCGTTGATTGCATCGCAATATTCCAATTACATCCCGAGATTTGCGACGAGAAGTTGACGCTTGAAAAACCCGAAATACGCTGCTGACGCACGTCTTGAGGCTCAGGCATGAACCCGATGCTGCCCGTATTATTCGTTTCGGACCTCTTGGTAAGTATGGAAGTGCGATTACGCATGTCAATCACATCGTGATTACGGGCAGCATGGGGTTCACGCCTGAGCCTCAGGACGTGCGCTAGCAGCGCATTTTGGGTTTTTCAAGCGTCAATTTCGCGTCGCAATATTTCGGGATGTAATTGGAATATTGTTATGCAATCAACGCCATTGTTTATGTGATTTTTCATGCTATGGATTGCTGAAAAAAAATAGGGTGTCCATCTAAAAAAATATAAGTTTGTGTTAAAAAAACACATTTGCTTTCGTTTTAGAATGTTTCCAAATATGTACATTCATGGGCCCCAGCCGTACATTGGTACCGGTGAAAGTCGTTTTCTAATAGCTGTTATTGTTCCAGAGATATTTTGGGTGGATAAGATAGCTGGGACACCCTGTATATGCCCGACGGAGGACTCGAACTTCCGTCGGAGAGCAACGGCACACCACGCAGCAAGGCGTCTTTGATAGTGACATACAGATAACTGTGCTTCCCTGCCAGAGTACCAGTTTCAGCAGCTCGCGGGCTCCAAATAAAACTTTTAATACCTTCTGGGTCACACACACGAGAGTTGCAACTTAAATAGTGGCAACACTATGCAATGCAATCTACTGTTGTCACTGATAGCACACATTGTTGACAGTTCTACCTTACCTCCGAGCAAATGGACTTGCGCGTCCCATGTCATCGGCGTGCGCAAAATCGAGGGAAACAGGCACTTGTGTGCGAGCGGTCTAACGTAACGGTTGTGTGTGTGTGTTTTGTCTTTCGCTTAGGTTAGTGTAAGTAGTTAGTAAGTCTAGGGGGACTGATGACTACTTTAGCCTGGTCCCACAGCTTTACAAACTTTTGATTTGTACTGACACAGGATCCACGGTACTGCTGCACGCACCAGACAGTTCCATAAGCCGCTATGTAAACAGACGCCGCTACGGCATCGCACAACAGCTGTTGTTTGGAGGTGCAGACGCGTGCATTGTGACGCCGCAGCGGCGGTGCGACGGACCACGCTGCAGCCGCATCGGTATATGAATCGCATCACGTTCCTCACACCGATTTTCCTTGAAAATGGCCGAGAGTAGGCGGCCAAAAGGCGGGCTCATCAGCTTTATAGTCCTCGTGCACAACTTTTAAGTCGTTCTTGGTGCCTAAATGGGCTTTAAATCCGTGTGCCCAGTTGAGATCGGCTCCCTGTGAGTGCAGGAGCAGTTAGTATTGCTCTGCCTGCAGTTCTGGCAGAGTCTCTCGGCTGGTCGAGGGGCCGGCATTCCGGCACGCGGCTGCCCACACTTCCGGTCCGCAGCGGCGACCACGCCCACTCCGTAGCCGAGTTCTGCCGGACACGGCCGAACAAAGGTCGGGGCAGCCCAGCATCCGCGCTCCACTCGCGACCAGCTCGTTCCGTGTCTGCTGCGACCCGCTTACGCCAATCCCAGGATTATCCTGTTTCCTCTACATCGAAGAGCGGCAGCAGAGGGAAACTTCGCAAATACAAACCGAACTGCATTCGATATCTAGTACACAAGAACGGCAGCCTCTGCACCCATTACACACTGAACAGCACATATAAATCGCTGGAATAACGTTCCACATGTAACTTCTGCTTTTTCCTAGTGTGTCCCGTTCTAAGATATGTTGTCTTTCATTTAAATTCTGCCAAGATCGGAGGGATAGAAGACTAAACCATTTATTGTTTGACAACTGTAATATTTTAGGGAGAAAGATAATTAAATACAGAAATCAAAACTAAGAACTACATGGCACCAATTTAACAGAAATTGGCTGAGAAGCAATAAATAAATAAAGTAATAAAACATAACACAGGATGTAAAATCTTGTGGTGTCGCACAAGTATGAAGTGCGCGCCACGTACTTTCGCCGCGCGCCGCCATGCACACACGGCGCGGCGTTCTTACGTCAGCCACGAGCGCCCTCTGCTGCAACTCCGCTTGTGGCCACGACAGCTGCATCGGCCACTTGGGAATCAGACAGGCACCAGTTGAGACTTGGCTATCGGATAGGCACTAGGAATCATCAGTAGGCAGGCGTCTATCTAATCTATGTATCAGCATTCTGCAGTCAAGAACTATGTAAAAGTTAAGTATTACTAAGTCTCTATGAAATATACATCTCGTTCTAATTTACTCTAGTGTTTCTAGTTACTGCTGTCCCACTGGCTGGTCACCTCCGTACCTGCACACGCGTACATCCTTCATTCCTGTGTCGGTCTCTTTCTACTCGGCCACCGACACCTACGACAACCGGCGGAAACGAGACACAAAAGTGGCGACGAGGATGGGATACAAGGGATACAAAAGCAGCGACGAGGATGGGACACAAAAAATCCAGTCTTCATTTTTAACAGTAAATTTCGCTCCTGAAAGTATATGAAAGAATTAATTCACTAGTATCATACGCTAAGAAATATATATCTCAATCGGTATAGCGATCCAAGTCAGGCCAACATATATAAAACCAAATGTGAATCCGAATTACATGTCTAGTAAACAATGCCCAGTGTAGTTGACGAACATAACCAAACCTTATGTCAAGTTCCTTAGTGTAACTTACGTTTTAAAATAATTAATAGGATATAAAATAATAGATAAAGCTGCAAGAGCGCAGAAATGGGTCTATCTCAAAGTGCAACATATTACTATATTTTACTCATGGCTACATATCTCAATTAATGCGCAGAAATGGGTCTATCTCAAAGTGCAACATATTACTGTATTTTACTCATGGCTACATATCTCAATTAATTAATTCAAGATTTATTTATGTCTTAATAGAGTGCATATAAATTTACGAGACTTTCTGTGTGCCAAAATATTTGGAGAGCCACAGAAACTTGTAGAGGCATGCCTATGGAAACACAGAGTTATATAAACACTCATGTGGTCGCCAACGTCAATATATTGCAGCAGGTATCTGGCGCAGGCGCTAGATCGGTTACCGCTGCTGCAGTGGCAGGTCTTCACGGTTTAATTGAGTTTGAACGTGGCGTTACAGTCGGCGCGCGAGAGATGGGACACAGCATCTCCGAGAGAGCGATGAAGTGGTGATTTTCCCGTACGACATTTTCACGAATGCATCGTGAATATAGGCAATCCGATAAAACATCAGTTTTTTTCCGATAAAGCTGCGGCCGGAAAAAGATCCTGTAAGAACGGACCCAACGACGACAGAAGAGACTCGTTCAGCATGACAGAAGCGCAACCCATCCACAAATTGCTGCGGATTTCAATCCTGAGCTATCAAAATGTGTAACGAAACAATATCGATATGAGCTTTCGGAGCCGAAGGCTCACTCACGCACCCATGCTGAATGCACGACACAAAGCTTTGCGTCAAGCCTGGGCCCGTCAATATCGACATTGGACTGTTGATGACTGAAAACGTGTTGCCTGGTCTGACTAGTCTCGTTTGCAATTCTATAGAGCTGATTGACGCGTATGATACGGTTTTATGGGCAGCCCTGCAGGATTACGAAGACAATTTCATCTAGCACTACTTCAGACATAATGCTACGTTGTGTTGCGGCACTTCGCGGAGGCCCTACGCGATATTAATCAGGTGTCCAGTTTCTTTGTTCCTCAGTGTACATCTAATTACATACTGTGAAATGTACCGTAAGGTGTGTGGCACAGAGCACTTCGTACCGCTACTACTCACTTTCTTTTCTGTTCTACATAGCAAACAGCACGTGGAAAAAACGAATAGCCTTACGCCTCCATAAGAGATTTACTTTCTCTTCTGTTTCTGGTCTTTAAGTGAAACATAAGTTGGCGGCAGGAGAATCGTTCTGCAGTCACCTTTTAATTCCAACCCTCCAAATTTTCTCAACGGTGTTTCTCAACTACAACGTCACTTTCTCTACAAGCTATTCTCATTTGCTTTGCCGAAGCATTTCTGTAACACTCGCACAATGACGGAACCTACCAGTAAAAAAACCTAGCAGCCTACCTATGAATTGCTTCCATGTCTTTCTTTAAGTGGATCTGCTGTTGATCCGAAAATTTTAAGCAACACTGAAGAAATGGTCGTCCAAGCTTTTTACACACGTTTTCCTTCATATCTGAAGCACATCTACTACGACACGGATTTTTGCTTTCTCCTATACAGGGTGAATCTAAATTCGCGCACTCGGGCTTCGCAGTGCGATTCCTCACATGCTAGCAATAAAAAATTACTTTATTACACCAACAAAGTTTTAGAGGTTGTGGGAGGTGTCTTGAGGAACAAAGTGAGCACAGAAACCCATGTCCGGAAACGTCATCCAATGACGCTACAGAGCGTCGAAGTTGCTGGAGGGGATGTCTAGCAGCAGGAGCTGGAGCCTGCAACATGGACTCTCCGTAGCGTCGTTGAATGGCGTTTCCGGGCATGGGTTTCCATGCTCATTTTGTTCCTCAAGACACTAATACATCCCTTACAAGTCTGTTGGTGTAATTATGAATCACACTGACGTATGGAACACACAGGCCATCTCAGTCTTTGACGTCCATTTACTGGCGGAAATATGCGCAGGATGAAATTTTGTTAGAGACATTTTTCATTGTTGACAGGTGAGGAATCGCGCTGCGAAGCCCCAGTGCACGAATTTAGATTCTCCCTGTAACTTCACTAACTACACCATTGTTAGTCCCAAGCTCAGGGCATCATCGAGCAACTGATGAGGAAGGAGGAGGGGGTGCTGGAGTACCACCTCGTAAAAAGCCTAGGTTCATATGGCTCCGGATGGTAGCACCTAGTGAGGGCCCCTGCCTAGGGTTACAGGTGAAACCCGATCAACGATCTCAAAGGCGAAAGAGGAAACCTAGCTCCCAACGGCTGAGAGAGCGGAAGAACCTAATGGAGAAAACTACGAAAATTAATCATTTCCGACTAACAATCCGATCTTATCTTGGAATTTATTTTCTACCACGTACAATGTGAATTTCAATTGCACACTGAATGTGCGCTAAAAGTAAACACAACCCCAAATGGTAACTCGAAAGACAACTCCATCATTGTTTTATGCAATTCATCGGGACCTATCGTTTTGGGGAGAAAATCTGCTGTAATGGTGAGTCGGAACATCCTTGATATCCTTCCAAATTGAAGTTCAAAAGGAAATTCTTTGCAGGCACGATGAATGTAACTCATTACTAAAAACTGGTAAACAGAAAGAACTTGAAATTCTCTTAGAAAAGAATGACATACACATTTTACCAGTTCTACAGGGAACGACATTTTTTTTTATGAAAATGTTACAGAAACCAAAACCCAAAGAACTGTTAAGGGGAAACCTGGCATGAAAGTTATGAAAGGTACCGCCTCCTATACTCATAAGAATTTAGTAGATAAAGTTACTGAATTCAGATTCAGTTCAGGAAGACTATAGATTCTCACAGTGAAATGCAAAAATAAACATTATACATTTGTTAATTGCCATGCTCGAATCCGGGAAAATTAAAGCATTCTGGGAACTTATGGAAGACGAAACATCAAAAATTCCAAAATCATATCTTGGGATACAACTGGGGGATTTTAATACACAGATAGAGAGGGGTTATATCTCATCCAAAAGTATGAGAATATCCAGTTCATAATAGGACGAACAAACATTGCGTCATACTAATTAACCTTTATAAAACATTTTAGTTGAAGTTAATGTCAACTTTTTTTTTAAACATTGACAAAAAAGGCAAAACCATGCATATCTCCAGATCCAATGCTAGGGGATTTCGAGTTAGATAACGTAGCTATTTCTCAAAGCAATATTAAAATTTCATTGACATGAAAAACAGCTTTGTTAAAAATAACTCTTGGAATTTCTACCAGATGTTTAAACCTGATCTAAAAGGCTACCATGCCGAAAGTATTTGCTTGAGATAAGCCTAAGCAATACTCATAAATAATAATTACTAAAAAAATTTTGAAAAACTCTTGAATTGCGAAGAACCGAATTGAAAGCTAGAATTTTCAGATCTTAATGAAAGCACAAAAGCAGATCCATCATCTACAACTGAAGAAATTA
This sequence comes from Locusta migratoria, assembly GCA_026315105.1. Lineage (NCBI taxonomy): Eukaryota > Metazoa > Arthropoda > Insecta > Orthoptera > Acrididae > Locusta > Locusta migratoria. The sequence goes on from CM048750.1 coordinate 153,371,109, forward strand.
AAACAGCCATAAGTACCCTGGAAAACAACAAAGCCAGTGCAGAAGACTATTACGGCTGAACCCATAAAATGGTCTCAACCAAAAATTATAGCTAACCTTCAGGTCATGTTTGAAGAAATATGGAAAACTGAAAAGTTTCCGGACCATTGAAAGTGGCTCTTATTCATCCTTTGCACAAGAAAGATGATAAACAAGATGTAAATAGCTACATAGTATCTCTGTTCCCAGTGGGTTATAAAATATTTTCAACAATATTATTAAATAAAATAATTAGCCATTTGGGAGAATATCAGAGTAGCTTTAGAAGGACAGTTCTCGCCCAGAACAAATTTTTATAATCCGGCACAGACTTATAAACTCCAAATACATAGTTGAACTTTTATAGATTTTAATAAGGCATTTGATTCGGTTGATAGAGAAACACTTGATAAAGTTATTCGAAAATTTGGCATTAAAATCAAGCTTGCAGACCTAATTAGTGAAATGGTCACAGACACAAAATCAAAACTAAGGTGAAATATCTAAGGCATTCGACATAAAAGTAGGTGTTAGGCAGGGTGATTGCCTGACTCAAGTTCTCTTCAACTGCCTCCTAGGAAAACAGAGAATGGAAAGAAAATCTAAAAGAACATAAGCTAGCACAAATAACACTTGGGACTAAGATCGAAAGTATTCAAATTCACTGTCTAGCATTTACGGATAATTTCCCATTATTTGTGAAATCCTAGTAAATGCAAAAATACAGACCAATCTCCTAGAAGAAACAGCAAATAAAAAAGGTTTAAGCATTTCTGTATGTAAAAAAAATGACAAACGTAAAAAATACTTCAGATATCCTAATTACAAACACTGGGTACATGAAGAAGTAAATAAACTTAAATATTTGGAAGAAATTATTCAAGAAAATGGTTTAGAATAGTTTGCTGCAGAAGAAACAAAGTAAAGTGGAGAGAGCATACTGAATAACGAGAAACATTTACAACAAAAAGGCACCTATAAAAATTTGCAAATATAACATTATAACACAGTAGTAATACCAGAATGTATTTACGCAAATGAATTTTTAGCAATGAATTCAAATTACACAAAATTAAAAGTCCTAGAAAGAAGAATTATTTGAAAAATACTCAGTCCACAAAAATACACAGAGCTATGGAAATTAGGAAGTAATGAAGAAGTTCATCGCATCATAGAAAACATAACTGAAACACTGTGGAAGAAGCAACTGCTATTTTTTGACATCTACACAGAATGAATTTCAGCAGGTTAACCAGACAGATGTTTAAATATCTTTGGGTCAAGAAGTCAGGCAATAGCTTGGATTCAAGAAGTTTGGAAAGATTTGAAAAGAAACAACATGAGTGAAAAATATGCAATAGAAAGAATTTTTTTTCTTTTAAGAAAGTGTTAAAATGGAAGGATTCCAAGGCAAGAAGGATAATAAGAAAGGGTCTACACGGTTTGATGAGATACAAAGAATTCACAGCGAAAAGATAAAAGAATGCTACAGAAAAAGGAATTAAGAACAAAGGAAGAAGATTGAAATTGGTCCGTGGTTCTTAGATGACCCAAATGGGAAAAGAAGACGATATCTACACCAAAAAACCCGAGCAATTATAGTATAGTTCTGTTTGTTACTTTCTAATGTGGTTGGTATTTCACCAATTCTAAGGAATTAGAGAAAACTTGTGACAAGTATCTTCTTTGTTGGAATAATTAACTGAAATTGTTTAGACCCTCTTCTTAGGATTTGAACAGGCCCCTAGCACGCCAGTACAGTACTACTATCCGTTTCTGACCTATGTCTGAGCATTCGCATTCCATTTGTGCTCTATGTTATTCAGTGCTATTCATACAGGATTATCGTAACGAAAATATTAAAGGTAAAAGATAAAGCAGTCAACAATCCGAAGATTGGTTTGAACACCACAGTGCTTTACTAGGCATGGTCCTGTTTGGAGGTGGTATGCCGTTGCCTTCCGCCGACCTTCGAACTGACTTACCCAGCCAGTTATAGGGGGACCTACAGTTTCTAACCACGGTGCTACTTGGTATTTTTCACATGAGCAATACTGCCAGAGGTGAAAGAAGTGGAATGTGACAGATAAAAATCCTAGGACCTGGCGGAGATCGGACCCGCGACCTTTGGATTTGTGGTCTGGCACTTTACCACTGTGCAACCGAGGCGCAATTTTTGATAATTATTGTATTTTTCCATCTATTCCAACTGAAAAGGCTATAATTTGGTTTGTCATAAGCGTTTCGCCTTTATGCTTATTTCCGTTGCAATAGACGGACAAATACAATAATCATCAATATAATATTACGCAACTGAGGAAGACAGGACAAAATAATTGAAAATAAAGTGATGCTGCGTTACAAAAATATCCTCCAGGATGAACTCATCTTCAAATATCGTCTATTTCTCCTGACAACCTCTTCAGACAGAATTACTTTCGTTACAAGCTTAATAATGATCTCCGAATATTAATCTGCAGAATCAGACATAACAAGTTAACGTTGCAAATGTTCCCACATGTACTTTACAATACAGCCACCAAAGTCACTAAATAAAAAGTGAGTAAACTTACTACGTTAATCGAAGATAGTAATGGCATATCAGTAGAAACATGGAGATTGTGTTATTGCCTAGAAACCATCTTACAGAACCATTTTAGGTTTAGACATGTAGTGACAGGCAAGTTTCTGAATACTGGCACTATTACATTTACACCTGCCGATACATTATGACCACCTAATTAATAGCCTGATGCTCCACCTGCGGACAGCAATAGAAAATCGATTAAGCTGGCCGTGACTTCTACAAGTCCTCGGCCTCCCGGAAGTATGTGAGCAGAGGTCATGCACTTCCTGAAAAATTACACGCCTATGAGGGCATAGAGTAGGCGTTCCTATTTGTTCAATCGGAGTCGGATCAAGCCAATTTGGTGACGAAACAGTCAACAGGAAATGACAGTCATACTCCCAAAGTATTAGTCTTGCAAAACAAACAGTGACCCAGTTTGAACATGTACAAACTATCATTTATTGTACGAATATTACATTTTAGTGTAAAAGGTAATATTTGAGAGAAAGCGTGTCTTTTCGAGCTTTCTTACGAGTGTCAGGTTTGAGATGTCATAGAATTCAAACCGTAATTGAAGAAAAATTTCCTTTGCAAACAAAACCTCTATTTTCTTAATCATCGCTTTAATGATAACTGACGACGCTAAGATTGACATTACCGTTGCAGCGATTCCGGCGGAGAAAGCACGGATGTAAAACACGATTTTTTGTTGGCTACATAATATGTAATCTTATAAAACTGGCTGTACGTGTGTGTGTGTATGTATGTTCCCCATCTCCTCCTAAACTACTCGATCGATTTGAACCAAATTTGGTACATTTGTTTCTTACTATCAGGCAACAATCGCTGACGGGGTAAGAACCACCTACGACACTCAAGTCAGGAGATATGATGGCATTCCTGATAAACGGCCACTCCATGCGATAATATTCTACATCTGCTCCTAAACAAATGGACCGATTTCAGTCAAATTTGGTAAAAATAATCTTTAAGGCCAGAAATAATTTTCTATGGTGGCAAAAACCACCTACGATATATAGTTCATACGATATCACGTCATAAACCATGGAAACTGCCCTACATCGCGGTGCAGATAGCGTGATTGTATTCGTCAACTATTTGAGAATGAGTGCATTTAGCAACTTGCAATAAACTTTAAACATAATTTCAAATATTTACGATTTTTTTTCGATGACAACCCCAACAAAACGATGAAAGAAAAAGTTCATCGCTTACATCTTTTCCGATGTTCATAGTGTATATCTACGGCATTTGGTATGACATTACAATTTATTACTTCTACACTTTAAAGTTTATTCGCGAGACGTATCACAGACATTACACATACATACCACTGAATGATCCTTCGGTATTATATCACAGTTCATGAGATATGAAGTCATAAACAATTTGGTTAAAGAAAAATCGTATTATCATGCATGACGTTTCGATCTATTACCTCTTTACTACTAACACCATTCACGACATATTTTGAATGTTTGTTTGTAAATCTTATGGGACTCAACGTCTGTAGTTATCAATCCCTAAGGTTACAAACTACTTAAATTAACTTAAACCTAAAGACAACACACACACTCATGCCCGAGGGAGGGCTCGAACCCCTGACGGCGAGCAATCGCAGCGTGGTCTTTAGACTGCTCGGCCACTCCACCGCGGCCCCACATTACACTCTATAAATATGGAAAACTATATTATTGCAGGTCACACAATCAAGGATATACTTCTATACTTATAAGACGCGTTTGTTGTCTGTCTGTTTGTTCTCTTATAACTCAAGATCCAGACAACCGAATAACATGAAATTTGGTACACGTACACATAATTACACGGGGAAAGTTCTTAAACAGGTTTCGTACCATATTTTGGAAAACCAACCGGAAAATTTGAGAAAAAGTGAAAGTGTGTTTTTAATGTGACCGTGTAAATCTATAACAGCGCACTGATCTTGATGACATTTTGCACAATCGACCTTCAAAACAAGAGGAAGGGCACTGTCTACATAAAATTTCGTTTGGTGCATGGGGGAGAGTACTTTACTTACAGACTTCGATTGCAATCTCTATACATATAAGACGCATTTTTGTACGCTTCTACAAAAAAACATTATTTTAAACACGGACAAAGCCGGGTACTTGCAGCTAGCGGTGTCATAAGTATTGAGCTGCATGAAAACGAAACTTAAATGGACATATAGTAAAGTAGAAGCCGATGGACAGAAGGGAAGGAACGAGATGGACTAAGATAAGAAAGATATCAATACATGTAGAGATACGACGACACAAACAATTAGGTTCACGCAAAACCGCCACATTACACTTGAGGTTGCGAGAAAGGGACATTCTTGCTCCTAAAAATGAAGACGTACACAAAATAAACAATCGAATACTTGCCCTGTTGCCAGGTCAAGTCACTGAATGCAATTCCATCGATATCATGGTAAATGTCGACGAGACCGTCAATTTCCCAATTGAGTTCCTTAATTCACTTGACCCAGCTGGTCTGCCACCACATCGAATTTTACTGAAAGTTGGATCACTAGTTACTTTACAATGAAACCTCGACCCACAAAACCTTTGCAATGGTACAAGGCAGTTTATTAGGGAGATGATGAATAATGTGATTGAAGCAATCATTTTACAAGGAAAGGGAGAGAATGAAACTGTATACATCTCACGAATATCCCTTATTCCGACAGATCTACTTGTAACTCCACGAGACTGCATTTTTTATTACGATTAACAAATCACAGGGACAATCTGTTAATTATTGGGGAGTGGATTTGACATATGCATATTCCTCACATGAACAACTCTATGTCGCCTACTCAAAGGTGGCCTCACCAAAGAATTTATTCATACTAGCTCCCGGACAGGGAAACAGAAATATTGTTTATAGTCAAGTTTTGAATTAAATTTATGGCTTAAATCATTTGTGTTTTATTACTTTAAGAGGAAACAGTGGACTGAGAAAGGAAGGTGAGTGGACACCATGCATAAACTATGGTGTCTGGATAATCAAGACCGGCGAACTTAAAACAAGAAAAACTTTGCCCACTTCCCTACATCTCCTATATCGGTGTGTTACAAAATACTAGGATCTGGGGTTTACAAGCCGAACCGCGCCATCCGCAAGGGCATGTGATTGAAGAGACGGACAGCAGGCTGTAATAAATATAGGAAAGGTAGTGAGTTGAGAGAAAAAGCATGGGACACAGAGCTTGGCAGCGAGATAGGGAAAGTGCGAAGACAGTGGCAATGATAAGCGTAAGTGCAGTGGCAGTGGGAGAGACATGGCAGTAGAAAGTGCCAATGGAAGGAAAATGAGACAGTGGCAGTGACATGGGGATACTGTGCATGAAGCCTTCACTACGTTAGAGACTGGGGAAACGGATTTAGCATGTTCGAATGCCAAAATTATTGGTGAGGAAGGAGGAATGAGAACAGGCAGCTAGTTCTCCAGTTTTCTGTCAGACACTTTTAAAGAGGAAAGCTTATTTCCCCTTTTTTGTGCTCCAATAGGGGCACTTTTCATCTGGGTTAATGAATGAACCAAAACTAATCCCTTACATGCATCTACATCTACATACATACTCCGCAAGCCACCCAAATGTGCGTGGCGAATAACTGGTTTTTCTTGCTTTTCTGTTCCACTCCCATATAGAACGAGGGAAAAACGAATACGTGTAAGCATCCGTAGTCTGAACCCTAATGGCCGCGGTGGAGTAGCCAAGCGGTCTAAAGCGCCTCGCTGCGGAGCGCGCGGTTGCTCGCCGTGGAGGTTCGAGCCCTCCCTGGGCCATGGGTGTGTGTGTTGTCCTTAGGTTAGTTTACCTAGGTTTAAGTAGTTTGTAAGCTACGGACTGATGACCACGCAGTTTGGTTCAATAGATTTACAAACAATTTTTTTGGATCCCTAATGTCTGTGATCTTATCTTTGTGGTCTTTACGCGAAATACAGTTTGAGGCCTGCAGATACTTTCAGCGTTCTCCCTCAAATTCCAGCCCACTAAATTACTCAACAGTGCTTCTGTAAAAGAACGTTGCCTCCCCTCTAGCAACTCCCATTTGAGTTCCCGAAGTATTTCGGTAACACTCCACACATAATAAACCTGGCGCCACCTTACATTTTTCTATATTTAGCGCTAGTTGCCATTTCTTGCACCACCTAGAAATTTGGTCCAAGCCATCTTGAATTCTACTATAGTCATCCAATTTCGACACCTTCCTGCACACCAGGGCGTCACCAGCAAACAGCCGCAGTTTGCAACTAATTCTGTCTGTCAGATCATTTATATAGATATAAAATAATAGCTGTCCTATCACACTTCCCTGGGGCACTCCTGACGATACCCTAATCTGATGAACACTCGGCGTCAAGGACAATGTTCTTAGTTCTATTATTTAAGTAGTCTTGGAGCCACTCTCATATTTGGGAACCTATTCCATATGCACGTACCTTCGTTAGCATTCTTCAGTGCGGCACCGTGTAAAACGCCGTTCGAAAATCGAGAAAAATGCAGTCTGCCTGTTGCCCTTCATCCATAGCTCGTAAGGTGTCATGAGGGAAAAGGACAAGCAGGGTTTCGCACGATCTATGCTTCATAGCGTCGTGTTGACGCATGAACAGAAGCCTTTCAGTCTCAATGAAATTTACTATATTAGAAGTGAGATTATTTCCAAGAATTCTACAGCAAACTGATGTTAATGATATACGTCTGTAATTTTATGGATCCTTTTGTTTTGTCTTTCTTATACAAGGAAGTTAGCTGCGCCTTTTTCCAGTCGCGTGGAACTTTGCACTGGGTCAAAGATTCGCGATAAATGCAAGCTTAAGAAAAGGGCCAATGTTGCTGAGTACTCGTTATAAAACCGGACTGGCACCACATCGTGACCTGACGACTTGTTTTATCAACTCTCTCAGCTGCTTCTCTATACCAGCTATACCTACTACTATGGCTTCCATTTGGGAGTTAGTGCGACCATCAAATGAAGGTTATGTTTGTATGGTCCTTCTGCGTGAATGATTTCTAAATTTAAAACTTCAGCCTTCAGCGTCTCTTTAAACAAAAGTGCAGAGGCTAAAATTGCCTGGCAAAATACCGCATAGGACAATGTACTTGCTGTTTTTCCTTGCAATGGAGTACTAAAAGTGCAATCTGCAATCTGGAGGCATTAAAATGAAACTGTGATGTTTAGTTACATTCTAAAAGTGTCACCAATTCTGTTATGAGAGAACTACGTGATTTAAGTCATCGAATCTTGTGTAAGGTACGAGTTAGGAAAAGAGTTGAACATTGCTGCTGACCGAATGCGCACCCTAATGTTAAGATCCATGCAGGGTGGGGGGGGGGGGGGTCAGTTTGAAGCTTTGCGTGCGGGTGTTCCTTCGTCAAAGGTTCAAGATGCAGTGATGGTATCGATAACTGTTAATTTACCTGTATACAAGAAAAATGAATAAAAAGTTTAATACTGCTCGAGATTGAGAACACGTAGGCTACGCTCCAGGCGCTGCAGTCAAAATGGAACCATATGGAACCCATGAATGACAAGTCGACAGCCGCCTGATCCCGAGGGTTCTTCACTGAATAATGTTCTGATAGGTACATAAGCCGCTATAATTCACTGTCATGAAATACAGAAACATTATACTACATTTTAACGACCAGGTACAAATTTTATCATACTGGGCAAGGGAAACATCTAATTGAGTTAATGGCAGTATATAACTGGGTAGTGCGTTATCTAGTGTGTGTGACTACAAGTATGCTAATGTACGCAAACTTGATAAATGTTCCGGTCTTCAAGGCCAGTTCAGCAACGCGTCATTTGCATACTGGTATTTTCAGTCCCTTAAACGAGGAATATTGATCAACGCGCACAGGTGCTAGAAAGTAATTCTCGTTCCTAGTTTCCATTTTTAATGATCCGAGGATCAGAAATAGTTGTGACGCCAATGGAAATAGAGCTAAAGTTCCAGAACGGGGATCGACTCGGATTTCAATCGGCACTATTCGTACACCCTCCTACTTTCCCTCAGCCTTCTCATTTCTCCAAAGCTCCCTATTTAAGGGGACAGATTCAGTTTAAATACAAATGACAGATTTTTTAGGAAAACAGCTTACAGTAAAATAAAATGAATTCGCCTTCAGTCAGAAATTGTGTTTTAGTTCATACAATGTATTTCGAGTCCTGTGGGCTCATCATCAGGTGCTTCTATGATTTATTATACGTGGACTTTTTAAACAGTGGTGGTCAAATAAGTCTGGTGCAGTATGATAACTGGAGTACATTTGTATGTATACATAATCACAAACACAAACCCTTCTCTTCTTGTATGTATAAATATGCATACATTTATAGAAAGATATAAAAAAGCTAAGATCGTCGATCATCAATTTTTATTTAAGACGACCGGTTTCGCTGAACTATGTCAGCATCATCTGATCCAATAAAATCATTTTACAAGGCCATAATCTTGTAATGTCAATCAGTTGCTATATAACATAATTGACAGTGCATAGGTGCACTATGTCATTATAATAAAATATAATTATCACAATGAGTGACAATAGTGACAATTTTTTTTTTTTTTTGCTATTGTCACTCACTGTGATAATTATGTTTTATTATAATGACATAGTGCACCTATGCACTGTAAATTATGTTAAATAGCAACTGATTGACATTACAAGATTATGGCCTTGTAAAATGATTTTATTGGACCAGATGATGCTGACACAGTTCAGCGAAACCGGTCGTCTTAAATAAAAATTGATGATCAGCGATCTTGGCTTTTTTATATCTTTCTACAATATCATAATTGGATCGCCTCCTAGAACATAAACAAACTCATTATGCATACATTTGTATATATGCATACAAATGTACGCCAGTTATCATATTGCACCAAACTTACTTGAGCATCACGTTTTAATAACCCAATGTACAATAAAACATAGAACCACCTCATGATGAGCCCATAGGGCTCGAAATGCATTGTGTGAAATAAAATACAATTTGTGACTGAAGGCGAACTCATTTTATTTTACTGAAGTACAACAGTCACGGTACTTCACTGGTAATAATGGACAAAATTAAGATAAAACAACTTACAATTGTTGTTTCAATTTCCACTCTTATTGACGCGAAGTGTTGATTTTTTTATTTGGCCAGGTGTTATAAAAACCAAAAACATTCGTAGTAAAAAAAACTCATAGGAGAAATATCCAAGGCCTCATGGAATCTTTAGAATGTGACAGAATTATAAATGACAAGCTGTATAACGTCCAGAATATTGAAACAGTTTCACACAACCCTTGGAAGGATACGTTAATTTACACACTTTATAAAAAGAAAGATAAAACAGATTAAGATAATTAAAGTGAAACTAGCTGCATTTATGAGTAACAAATCCGGTCTAAAGTCTATTTTAAACCTTTAACAAGTAATTAGGTTTATGAAAATATAAAATAAGAAGATAGTGCTAATATCTGTTGATTTTAAGAAGACTTATCATTCGATACAGATACTCTACCCTTAAAATCTTGAAGGGCTTTGCAGTTATTGTAAAAATAACAAACTTGTACAAAGACATAGTCAAAAATTAAATTTCTTGGAACAATATGCAACCGCTTCCAGTTGTAGCAAAACGATAGTTTATAACCATTATTATTCACCTATTTGCTAGAAAAAAAAAGGTACAACAGAAAACAAAAAAGGTGTATGGATTGTAAGAAGCAGTAAATTGTTTGGCCTCAGTAGACGATATTGTGATAGTAAATAGAACCTTAAGGAAAGCAAAGAAAAGACTTTCACCTGCTTAGGAGAAAGCTGAAAAAAGTAGATCTAGAATATCATTAAAAAAGACAGGATACGCGACCACGGAAGCAACTAAGTATTTTAAAAAGCATTTAAGGCAAAATGGAAATAACTTAAAATATTTGGGTGAAGACCCCATAAAACGCGAAAAGAAGAAATTCAAACTAGAATAGGAAACATGAAGAGATCCTATATGAGGGAAGTCTGTATAATCGAAATAGCTTTTTTACTTTGTCAAATTAAGGCTTACATATAATACAGTGGGAAACAAGACATCCTCAATGGATATGAAGGATTTATTTTGGTCCAAAATGTCATTATAATATTTGGAGAAAATTGAAGACCTCGAGAAATACGAGGTATGTCCACAAAGTAAGTTCCGTTTGGTTATATAAACCAAACGTGAACAGATACAGAAAAAATATTTATTGTATAAAAATCTGCAACTGTTCAACTACTTTTCTACATAACTTCCGAAATTTTGTAGGCACTTGTCATAGCGTGGAACAAGTTTTTGTGTGCCTTCTTCATAGAAGGTTGCCGCCTGTGTATTCAACCATGTAGCAAACATGTTCTTTCAGCTCATCATCGTTGAAGTGTTGACCACCAACGACGGATTTTAGGTGTAAGAAGAGATGAAAGGAGTCTTCTTCTTCCCTTCACGTTGCCGCCCGACCTCAGAAGGCGAATGTGACCAAACAACTCTTACGGGAATTTCACTGGTACGTGTTTGATCAGACTACGTACAGTCTCGCTCCTAGCGACTTTCTTCTTACACCTAAAACCTGTCCATAAGGCATACAAAGACTTCTGCCACGCTATGACAAATGCCTACAAAATTTCGGAAGCTATGTAGAAAAGTAGTTTAATAGTTGTATATTTTTGTACAATAAATATTTTTATGTATCTGTACACGTTTGTTTTATATAACCAAACGGAACTTACTTTGTGGACATACCTCGTATTTTACGTCAAATCAAGAACAACTAGTACTTGAAGCCAAGTACGAATATATACTGATGTGATAACAAAAAGACGTGTTACTCACAACGAACTTCTAGAGAGAATGAAAGAAAATAGGTTACTGAACTTATATTTTTAAAACAGGAAAATAAAAGAATTGGGATAAAAGACAAGACAAAACGGTCTTAGAAGAAATATAGATTCAAGAGAGACAAGTTCATATTATAAGTCAAGAAACTGAAAGGTTTTCAGGAAGATAAACAGGTAAAAATTATACTCAGACGGTAACATGAGAGGAAACGTGATCATTCCGAGAAAATGAAACAGTTCTCCGAAAGGAAAGAACCTGGTGTAGTCCGTAGTTGAATGAATAAATAAGTAGATCATAAAAACTAATAAAACATCTGAGTATAGAGCCAACCGCTACAACATGAGTGAACGAGTAGAGACGAGAGAATCTGTTATGTTACCACCGTTCCCACACCGACATCAACGTCAAAAGTTAACGTACCGTTCCCTTCTTCTGACGACCTGTGTGAATGGTGCAATTTGAAAAGAATTGTGGAATATTTTCACTTTCCGTTCCGTCCTAACCCGTTCCATCAACTTTCCTTCCTCAAGGTACTCGCCATGAAATCAGCAAACTCAAACCTACACAGCACCTATTATTGGCGCTTTCCGGAAATGTTTGAATTGTCGTGGATTGGAGATATACAATAAATTCCATACTGCTTAAAAAGTCACAGTACTAAAATAAGAGTGTCACAAGAAATCTTTTCCAGTCTCAAAATTACTCGTAAATAGGTAACGCTTGTCCCGCATCGTGCTGGCTACCGTATGGAGACGTACATGTATTTTACGATCAGTCAATGACGCATCTGTTCATAATGTAATTCTTAGTAATCATATTAATTACGGTAAATGAGCTAGATTTCAAATATTCTAAAGACATGACACTAAGTTTCATCCAATCGCCAAGTATCAAGCAATCCCTACTTGCGTGCCAACCAAAATGCACTTTGTAAAGGTATTACAAGGGCGTTTACGAGACAGACGACTAAAGTAGATGGAAGTAAATTTGTTAATCAGTTTCAAATGTGCAATACCAAAGTCTAAACGCGAAAACAGTTAATACGCGGCATTAATTAACTGCTTCATCAGTTGGATTTGCAGGTCTTGTATTTGTCGTGTATGCAGTTAAAATTGTTGGATGTAAGATCCGCTTATTTTGCGAAACACTGTTTTTCGTAAGACCGAAACAACTTTCAGCACATCTATTCCATTTTCAGTTGGCTTCATTTACTTAATTGTTGTGAAATATGAACATTTTACTACCTTCGTACTTCACAGCTTTAATTTAATTTCAAAGCCGAAATTTAGGCTAAAAAGCAGTATGTCTGTTTTTTATTGTTATCTTCATTTTAAAGGTCAATTTACATAGCATCATATAGTGACATTTACAACCATCTCCATGTTAAGTATTAGTGAGTGAAAGACTTAATTTATGTTCAGATGTAACTGTGTTGCATTAAGTTATGATTTGGTTGCAGATGACAAGTTACCACTACATGTCGAAATACAAATAGTTCGATACAAATGTATAATGTAAAATCAGTGTGATAATATAAAAGAACGTTAAATTCCAAAATATTTATTACATACACCCCCTGCCGTAAATTGTGATCGAAATTTATTATTTTAAATCGCTACCGGTATCGATACTCCATCTTTATCACCTTCAGGACATATCAACGACGTCCATCCAGTTACATGGATTGTCCAGCTCCTGGCTTTCATGTCAGCTCCTGACACATGCGACAGTATGTGGTAATGCTTTCGAAATGTACTTATTATATATAGTACAGTTGAATTTACTAGCGTTAAGTACTGTCCCGTCTTTAATAATGAGTTTCCTTACATGTACAATATCGTAGTGTTAATTAACATCTCGAGTAATTGTCATAAAGAATACAGTTGTCTAGTACCGTATTTTGGTATACATTTTGCATAGAGTAACAACTGTACTGCGATGTAATTAGAGGGCCCGCAAGACGCCAGCATCCAGCGACGCCTTCGAGCGGAGGATGAGACGGTAACCGGTCGGTACCCGTTGGGACCTCGAGGTCTGTGTGGAACGGAGTTAAGTTTTTTAGCAGCAGTGATTCCCACATAGTGAAGGCAAAGAATACAAATACCTGGGTATGAGCATTTGAAAGGATATCTCATCTGTAAGTAAAACATGCTTCGAGTCAGTGTCAAGAGTCAGGGAAAAAGCTGTTCGCTTAAAAAGGAAAAAAGGTTTATACATATGTCGTGTGCCTGATACTAGAATATTGCTCAATGTTGAGACTGATGTCATATAGGACTAACACGAGGAATTAAAAGTATACGAAACAGGAAAGCACGAATGGTCACAATGGCACGAGAGAGAGAGAGAGAATGTTAAAGACAGATGCAAATTATCTCTCAAAATTTGAAGAATCAGCATTAAGTCAGGCCTGTGCAGAGGCATTTTACAGATACCTGCGTCCTCCGTAAGGGCCATGAGTAAAATACTGTCCGTATTGGGTCGGGAACAAACACTTTCAAGTCTTTTTTCTTCTTTTTTTTATTATTATTATTATAGCGCTTTCTACACGCAATGCATTGACAGTGTTTGCACACAATGCAAGGAAATGCAGGACTAGTAATCACTTACGGGAAACGTCTTTCTTTGAAATGGACACAGCTTATTGTCTCCCACTACCCCCTCCCGATTCATTAGTAATCTATGAGTCCCGCCGCCAACGGGACGTTACAACACGCACAATTAAAGAAACCGTTAGATTTTACTGGAAATCTACCAAGCTCTTCTCTATTTCATGTGTCGTTGAAGGGATGTGGACATCATCCTGGTTTTTACCTATTTCACTTAGTTGGGTGTGGGAAACCGCCTAAAAACCACACCATCGATGCGCAGCTCAATACTCGACGTTAATCTACGAAGCGGGCCTTGGTTGCCGCCGCGTATTCCGGATCTCATCCATTCTTCGTGGTCTTTTACAGCAGGAAAAATTTTCTACCACATTAACTGATCTCTTCACCCATTGCCCTCCTCTTCCTCATATCGGGTTTCGTTCAATTCTGTTTGTGAGATCTTGATTTCCTTAAAGATGCGACAAAACTAGTGAGGAATAAAGCAACAGGTTTTGAAGTGGCCGTCTCAAAGGCGTCGTATGAAAACAAAATATCTCACGACTACCAGGAAGCTTTATCTGTAGCGTTGATGGAGAGACCATGACTCCAAATCTTCATATGTCTGTAAAGCTATGGGACCAAACCGCAGTGGTCATCAGACCCTAGACTTAACAAACTACTTACACTAACTTACGCTAAGGACAACACATACACCCATGCTCGAGGGAGGACTCCATCCTCCAACGGGGCGCAACCAGCTCTCCGCAGCAAGTCGGCTTAGGGCGCTGGGCAACTCCGTGTGGTTTCCATGATTCCATTGGAGACTTTTATTTTTCCAATTATACTACTTGTTTAGGCATACTTTCACGTGAGACCAAAAATACAGCTACAGCGAAGATTAGTCCAGTGGTCAGTCGCATATCTTGCCTACCGTCACGATCTTGAAGGCAACGGAACGCTACACGGAAGCAGACCGAACACGCACCTGTTCATACTAACCACTCCCACGAGGAGCCGGCTGCGGCGCCCACGCATCTGCAACCAAGGAGGGTCGGCACCTGTCTGTTGCAGCCTGAGCGCTGTGTCCGGCACCTGTTGCCCATTCTGTCATCCCAGACCACTGCACAGTTCATCCGCAAAAACACAATACAGCAGAGGGTACCCTTTCCTGCTCCAATCGCAAACTGACTGGAGAAACCGTGATCGTCTATCAGCCACAGTTATGAGCTACAATTTATTTTGTCTTCGCGCTCCTTCCGAAAGATACAAGCTGATGGAAACAGCATCATTCTGCAGGCCGGGTGTCAAAACTTTCCGGTTAGTGTTTTCAAAGTGAATGTCTGCTTTCATCCATGGTTTTCTATTTGGGAATGTGGAACACTTCAGTAACACTCGTGTCTTGATAAAACCTGCTGGTAACTTGTAGCAACAATCCTCTGAATTGCTTCGATGTCTTCCTTTGATCCAATCAAATGGGGATCCAAAACGCTCGAGCAATACTAAAGTACGGATTACACATGTGTTCTGTGTATGTGGTCTTCTAGAAATCGCCTTTCCCAAAACTAAGTGTTCGTTGCATTCCAGGCTGTTTTGCAACATCACACAGAGATTTAAGCGACTTGGCTGTGTCAAGTAGCTCGCCACTATTTTTGATAGTTATACGATGTTTTTGTTACTCACTTGAATTAATTTACATGTTTCCGCATTTAGAAAAAGCGGCCATTCCCTCCTGTATCCACCTACGGCCATTCAGTAACTAATTGGACCTCACATTGTCAGTCACTCAGCGGAGTATATTGAGCGTCCTTTCATACTTTCCGGAGGAATTCTCAGCGCTATATTTGTCTCCAACGAACACCCGCCGTTCAGAGCAACGTACCTGTTTCTATAACACAAAATATCTTCGAGCGACTCACATAGCTGCGAAACTACTTTGTGAGCTTATACTTTGGTTAAGTCTGCCACGTGGCACTGTGCAACCCTTTCCTCTTATATCATTCCATCTTTGTCGAATAAGTCCTGTAATGTCTCTCGAGAAAAGTGGTTCTTAAGATTTATGAGGCCTCTCCCCAACTGCTATCAGGTATCAGCTATTTGCCGCTACTCTCCGACCCATCAACAACATTGGCGTCTAAACTGTATAACTTTCAAAATGCAAAATATAAATATTAGGCCATATTGTAGCTGTTAGTTCTCCACGGCATCGTATCCTGTTCAAGCCTCTTCATCTCTGAATAAGGCGTCCTAATATTTCAATTAATATTCGATCTTAACAAATTTCTCTTTTTCAAAAACGCTTTTCGTCCCCTGCCATTCTGCATTTTATATCATCTGTACTGGGACCATCATAAGTTATTTTACTGTCCAAGTAAGAAAACGCACCTACCAACTTTATTGTCTCCTTACCGAATCTAATTTTTTCAACATAGCCTGATTTTCTTAGACAATACTCCATTATCTTTGTTTTGCTCTTGTCAATGTTCACGTTATACGCTCCTTTCAAGACACTGTCTTCCAGGTCCTTTGCTGTCTCTGACTGTAAACCTCGCAGCGACACAGTTACTTTACACACCACCACGTTACACGTAACAACCTAGCGGCACACGACGTGCGTCAGCGAAGCGGGAAAATTCCTGAGACATCACTTTTCAGTACGCCCTCGTAATTACTTACACGTTCCATACGTCACAGTTCTTTCATTGAAATGCAACTAACAGGATACGTATATATTTCTTTTATTTGTACTCATGTAACTGCACGAAAATATAATTATATATTTTTGACTAACAGTTTTTAAATAGAACGTCCATGGAATAGAAGAAGCTGTCAAGGAGAAATGATTTTAAACTACATTTAAAAGTAGTTTGGTAAGTATCAGACATTTTATGTTTTAGAGGCGCAGTTAAAATGTCCAACTTGTTGAAGGGGCATCTGCATGACGTCTTTGGGTGAACACATACTATTCTTACCACTCGCTGTTGTGAAATTAATACTTTCCAGTGGTGAGTACCCCAAAAAAATATCCCATACGTCATTGAGGAGTTGAGATATGGAAAATATTTCAGGAGATTGCTTATACGAAGAGCAACACCACTTAATTGTTTGGTTGCGTTCTGGGCTCACAGCGATGGAGTCGGTGGTTCGATTCCTGCAGAAACTGAAACATATATATATATATATATATATATATTTTTTTTTCGTTGTGTTCGAATACCTTCACAATTTTAATATCTAACGGTAATTTTTATGAAAAATGCACGTATTTTTTTATTTATTCGTAATGTTCTATATTTTTAGAAAATAATGGTGGTTTCAATCAAAAAAGTACATTACATTTTTTACAGTATTGGCTTCACCATTAGTTGACGATGCTAGTCTTTGAGTGTTAAGTTTGTGAGAGCTACTTTTTTCGTCGTTTTCGTATTCAGTTACTTAAAACATTTAGAGATCTCTAATTCCATGAGTTGTGTCAGTTTTTATGTGTGTGTAGACGAGCTGAACACCTTGTCGACGCCTAAAACGATGGTTTTTTAGGGTAGCTGCTTCGAAAGCCATTAGTACCTGTGGAGAAGACTTTTCAAAAACTGTCGTAGCTCTTCACAAACTTAACAATCAAAGACTACCGTCTTCAACTAATAGTGAAGCCGACATGTAAAAAATGTAAGGTATGTTTTTTGATTGAAACCATCATTATTTTATAAAACATAGAAAAATACAAATAAATAAAAATACGTGCGTTTTTCATAAAAATTACCGTTAAATATTAAAATCAAAGACTACCGTCTTCAACTAATAGTGAAGCCGACATGTAAAAAATGTAAGGTATGTTTTTTGATTGAAACCATCATTATTTTATAAAACATAGAAAAATACAAATAAATAAAAATACGTGCGTTTTTCATAAAAATTACCGTTAAATATTAAAATCAAAGACTACCGTCTTCAACTAATAGTGAAGCCGACATGTAAAAAATGTAAGGTATGTTTTTTGATTGAAACCATCATTATTTTATAAAACATAGAAAAATACAAATAAATAAAAATACGTGCGTTTTTCATAAAAATTACCGTTAAATATTAAAATCAAAGACTACCGTCTTCAACTAATAGTGAAGCCGACATGTAAAAAATGTAAGGTATGTTTTTTGATTGAAACCATCATTATTTTATAAAACATAGAAAAATACAAATAAATAAAAATACGTGCGTTTTTTCATAAAAATTACCGTTAAATATTAAAATCAAAGACTACCGTCTTCAACTAATAGTGAAGCCGACATGTAAAAAATGTAAGGTATGTTTTTTGATTGAAACCATCATTATTTTATAAAACATAGAAAAATACAAATAAATAAAAATACGTGCGTTTTTCATAAAAATTACCGTTAAATATTAAAATCAAAGACTACCGTCTTCAACTAATAGTGAAGCCGACATGTAAAAAATGTAAGGTATGTTTTTTTATTGAAACCATCATTATTTTATAAAACACAGAAAAATACGAATAAATAAAAATACGTGCGTTTTTCCTAAAAATTACCGTTAAATATTAAAATTGTGTAGGAATTCTAAAACAACGAAAAAAAATAAAAACATGAATCAGTTTCTGCAGGAATCGAACCACCGACTCTATAGTTGTGAGCCCAGAACGGTACCACCTGAGCTTCACCAACACATGGTGCAACTGTTTTACTTATTGGTACTTACGTGTACCTGCAAAATTTCAAAGTCAATTTTCTCGAGAATTTTTGAGAGTTGCGGGGAATGGCTTTTACTGATTGTTATTTAAGTTCTATACTTCACGTGATACAATAAAAGTAGTAGATGAGTTTTGTTATTTGGGCAGCAAGATAACTTCAGATGGCGGAAGTAAAGAAGATATAAATGCAGAATGGCTATGGGAAGAAAGACGTTTCTGAAGAAGCAAAATTTTTTGACACCCAACATTAAATGTTAGGAAGTCCTTTCTGAAAACATTTATCTGGAGTGTAGCATTGTATGGCAGTGAAACGTGGACGATAAGGAGTTCAGATAAAAAGATGATAGAAGCTTTCGAAAGGTGGTGCAACAGACGAATGATGAAAATTAGATGGGTAGATCACGTAACTAATGGGGAGGTGCTTAACCGAATTGGGAAAAAAATGAGTTTTTGGCATATCCTCACGAAGAGACGGGATAGATTGGTGGGGCACATTCTAAGCCATCAAGGAATCGTCAACTTAGCATTAGAGGGAAGTGTGTGGGGTAAAAATTGTAGAGGAGGCCGAAAGACGAATACAGCAAGCAGATTCAAAAGGATGTAGGTTGCCGAACTTATTCTGAGACTTGCAAAGGACAGGGTAGCGTGGATAGCTGCATCAAACCAGTCTGCGGACTGAAGACCACAACAACAACAAACTTCACGTACCGTAAATATGAAAAAATTCTAAAATCCGACACGCTTGTGGTCTCATTGTTAGAGTGCATTAGTCCAAGACACAGCTCAGGCGTTATGGTCTCGGATCTGATAAGCTACAACTATTTTTCACCTTTGGTGTTTCTGGAGGGAGCGCTAACCAGCGCTCGGTACATGCAGCACGCGTAAGACCTGATATTTTGCCATTGTTTCTAGGTGTTGTGTTTTTCATCAGGATAAAGCTGACCCATACACTGGGCGTGAAATTCAACGTGCTCTGCAAGACGTGCAGCAACTTCATTGGCCAGCTTGATCTCCGGCCTTGTCTCCAATCGAGGACGTTAGAGATATTGGTTGACAACTGGCACGTGTGACTCGTCAACCCACAACTTTTGCAAAACTATATGGATAAGTCGAGCAGGCGTAGAATGATGTACCCCAGGACAATAGTGGTCATCTGTATGATCACATGGATGCCAGAGTCAGCGCCTACTTTGTCGGGTTTGAAGGCTACACGCCGGCCGCGGTGGCCGAGGAGACTGAGGCGCTTCAGTCACGGTCTGCACGGCCACTACGGTCGGGGGTTCGAATCCCCCCTCGACCATGGTTATTTGTGCCGTCCTAGTTCGTAAGTAGTTCATAAGTAGTTTGTAAGTTTAGGGACTGATGACCCCGCAGTTAAGTCCCATAAGCTTTACAAACATTTGAACATTTTGAAGGCTACACCGCGTACTAACGTCAGTGTTTCGGAATGGATAGACACTTGGTAGCTCAGTACCACTTGCTCTATTAATATACATATTTCATGTAGTTCGTATGCACTGTTTCCGCAGTAAATCTCTAGTGAACTGGGAAATCCTGAGGGTGTACTACGTTTTATTTCCGGCAGTGTAGTTCCGCGCCTGGTCTTACAACCTCTTCGGGACTATCCGCGGCGTGAACAGCACCTGCTGATCAGCATTGAAAGAACGATGTCGAGAAACTGAAACACAGTTCAGCAATACATTCATCAAAACCAGGCAACAAAGGGGAATTACGGCGACTCCAAACTTCGTGACTAATATAGTGTAAAATTTAAAGACGACCTAATTATAAAATTAATTGACTTTTCCGTCAGCGCTTCACAGAACATGATAGTAATATCAAAAAGGAACAACTTTCTGATGTTCCGCAAAACTTATTTATTCTTCAGAAACCGGCTTTCGGCTTCTCCGGCCATCATCACGTGACAACTGACTGTAGTATACCTACATGTTTTGAAAGATGTTACGTTTTACAAAGGTGTTGTCAGAGAAAATACACTAGTTCACAGGGAAGTACATTACGACGTTTTTATAGGAGTTACTAACATTTATTTGAAAAAATGAATAGTATATGTAAAGAATAAAAACTGACACGATTTTTGATGACAAGGAACCTAAAACTTATTTCAGTAGAGGTGAAAAGGGGAACTGGATTTAATCTTTTAATACTTAACTTTAAATGTTTATGGATTTCCTGTATTTCCAGCAGTGTCATCTTTTTGATTTTCTTTAGGGAATATAGGATTTCACTGCGTACATCATAATATTGGTTTTCACTGAGCAGATGTTCAGCCAAGGTTGAATCTCAAAATTACTAAAAATTTCTGGGCTGTTATGCCGTGGTCTAGTGGATTTATTGTTAAAACTCAACGTTTCGTCCCCGATTGCGGAGGACATTCTCAAGGGGGATCGTGGCACTTTTGGATGTCCGATTCACACCCTGGCTCGCTACTGACTGAAGCCAAATTCAGTTTTTGACATGCGCGCGCAATTCGTCGTTGCCGATTGCCTCCGATCGTTAATATCGTCCCATGGTGGAAGACTGTTACATTTCTTCTTCAAAACCGGAATCCAGATATCATTTAGTTTCACGCCCCCCTCCATCTTATTGAAATTATTTGGGTGTTTTACAATTTCTGTAGCCTCTCTGTACAGCCTTTCGTGGTATCCATTTGTGGCTGCTAAAACCTGAGCTTATCAAATTGAATAAGGTGGTCCACTGTTTAAAAAACATGTTCAGCAACAGCTGATCTGTCAATCTCTCTCCTTCTACAGTTTCCCTTGTGCTCATCTAGTCGTTTTTTGACTGTTCTTTTTGTGGTACCCACGTATACGTCCCCACAGCTACACGGAATCCTACAAATTCCTGCTTTTTCCAGCGATTTTCGAGCATCCTTTGCCGATTTCAAGTGATCCATGGTAAACTGAAAAAAAAACCTACTAATTGGTTTCGCTATGTAGACGATACCTTTGTTGTGTGGAGGCATGGTAGAAAGGAACTAGATCGTTTTCTTCAACACCTCAACGGGATTAATTCTAGAATCCAGTTTACCACGGAGAAGGAGGTAGACGGAAAACTGAATTTTCTTTACATGTCAGTTTTCAAAATGGGGAATGGCAGATTGGGCCATAAGGTTCATCGGAAGCCCACACATACAGACCGTTATCTGCACCGGGATTCAAACCACCACCCACAGCAAGAGCGGGGTATTATAAAGACGTTGGCGGACAGAGCAAGGAACATCTGCGAACCGGAATTACTCGACGCGGAAGTGAAACACCTGAGTTATGCTTTACTTAAGAATGGCTATTCGTCTACAGGGATAAGGAGGGCTTTGCGACCGACACGTTGAGTTTAAAACGATGAAAGGGTTCCTCTGAAATCTAAAGTCTTCCTACCTTTTATTAAGGACGTCACCGACCGCATAAAATTTTGACGAAACGGAATGTTGCCGTTATTTACAAACCTACTCGGAAGATACAGGATCACCTGAAATCGGCAAAGGATGCTCGCAAACCGCTGGAAAAAGCAGGAACTTATAGGATTCCGTGTAGCTGTGGGGACGTATACGTGGGTACCACAAAGAGAACAGTCAAAAAACGACTAGAAGAGCACAAGGGGAACTGTAGAAGGGGAGAGATTGACAGATCAGCTGTTGCTGAACATGTTTTTTTAAAAAGAGACGATATTAACGGTCGGAGGCAATCGGCAACGACGGATTTCGCGCGCGTGTCAAAAACATCTGACGTCACACCACTGCGCGCGAGCCCTCGTAAACTGAATTTGGCTTCAGTCAGTAGCGAGCCCCCTTGAGAATGTCCTCCGCAGTCGGGGACGAAACGTTGGGTTTTAATAATAAATCCACTAGACCACGGCATAACAGCCCGAAAATTTTTAGTAATTTTGACCTTTCCGGCCGTGAAAGTTTACATTTTACAACAAAGTTGAATCTGTCTTTTTTTACCTCCAGCTTTTCTCGTGTTCTGACAATCTAACAGTTACAGCCCTGCCAGACTATTAGGAAGTGCCTTTTTGATATTATACTCTAATTAGCTATAAGCTATATGTTCCACCGTAATGCCACGTCTAATGGCAGTCGTACAAAAAGGAATGGACGTAAAACCACGAAGTGAAACACGATGTGTTGTACGTTCACCTTAGGCTATAAATAATGTGTGTCCATTACTGAAGCTGGCCTCTTGGACTGCAGAGAAAATGACCTGGACACCTGTACGCTAGTGCGGTGCGGAGGCGGTGCGTGTCAGCGGTAAGAGCGCCACGACGCAGCTAGCGGCGGCTCGGCTCGGCGTGGGCGGCTTACTGGCCACGGGATTAACGGCCGAGCGCGCGCTTCCTGGTAGAGAGGCGGCCAGCGCTGTTAGCGGCAGAGTAAATCGGCTGCAGCTGAGCCCAGCCCCTGCAGGCCGCCTCCTGATGGGCTCTAACAGCGGCTCAGCGCTCGCCTGCCAATGCGCTCCGCAAACTTCCTGGCCGCGCCACTTACCGGGGGATCACCACCTCTGTTTACTGACGGCTGCCGCTGCGCCTGCCTCTGCACCAGCACTCACCGTCCAGCCGGTGGCCGCTCAAAATGCAACACAGACAACCTCTTCTACATCTACATATATACTACGCAATCCACCGTAAGGTGCGTGGCGGAGGGTACACTGTACCACTACTATGCATTTCCTTTCCTATTCCACTCCCAAATAGAACGAGGGGAAAAAAAAAAAAAAAAAAAAAAAAAAAAGCCTATATGCCTCCGTACGAGCCCTAAATTTTTCTTACCTTGTCTTTGTGATCACTACGCGAATTGTAAGTTGGCGGCAGCAAGATCATACTACACTCAGCTTCAACTTCCGGCCCTCTAAATTTCCTCAACAGAAATTCACGAAAAGAACATCGTCTGTCCTCCAGCGTTCCCCAACTGAGTTGCCGGAGCATTTCCGTGACACTCACGCACTGGTCGAACCTACCAGTAACAAACGTAGCTACAGATATCACTACCAAAGATATTTTGAAGATTACACCTTGTAAAACGATTTTTCCCCCAAATGTTTGTAATTTTTTCGGACCAAACTGCGTGGTCATCAGTCCTTAGCTTACAAACTACTTAAACTAAACTTGCCTAAGGACAACACACGAACCCATGCCCCAGGGAGGACTCGAACCTCAACGGCGAGCAACCGCGCGCTCCACAGCGAGACGCTTTAGACCACTCGGCTACTCCACCGCGGCAACGATAATGTGACTGGAAAAACAGCCCCTAGCGAAGTGAGGAACATGATGAAATTATTACTGTTAGTTCTAACCGATGCCACGCTGAAATGGCCACATGGTCTAAGGGTCTATGTTACGGACTTTACGAACTCGGGTCGGCCGCGGAGGCTGAGTGTTGTACGGCGCGCCAGTCACAGTCTGCACGGCCACTACGGTCGGGGATTTGAATGCCTCCTCGGGCATTGATATTTCTGCCGTCCTTAGCGTTAGCTAGTTCATAAGCAGTTTGTAAGTTTAGGGACTGAAGACCCCGTAGTTAAGTCTTATAAGCTCTACAAACATTTGAACCTTACGGACTCGAGCGTCGAAGTGCGATTTCTCCATCGGGCATGGGTGTGCGTTTGTTGCCCTCAGCCGGCCGCGGTGGCCGAGGTGACTGAGGCGCTCCAGTCACGGTCATCAAGGCCACTACGGTCGGGGGTTCGAATCCCCCCTCGGGCATGGATATTTGTGTCGTCCTAGTTCGTAAGTAGTTCATAAATAGTTTGTAAGTTTAGGGACTGATGACCCCGTAGTTAAGTCCCATAAGTTCTACAAACATTTGAACATTTTTGTTGCCCTCAAGTTAGTTTCACTTAGTTTAAGCAGTTTCTAAGGCTAGGGACTGATCACCGCAGTAGTGCGGACCCACAGAATTACAAATATTCTAACATTTTTTTTTTCTAATCGCTGCTACAAACTGACAAGAAGAGGAATTCGAACTCTTTCTTACCGCTGAGGCAAATAACGCTACCTAAACACGCTCTCACCATAATGTGCATATGTGATAGATCCGTATCAAAATTCCTTTTATTTCTTAAGTCCTTGGCCATCTGTAGTTCCCATTTGGGGCACTTTCATGTCTCAAACGCCCTATATGTATCAATAACGGGTTAAAGAGCGCGTGGCTCGTTTTTTTTTTTAACTTTTGTTACATAGTGCTACTCGCCGCATTTTCGAAGCAAACATACCTTCTGTGATGTTTGCCTCGAAAATGCGGCGAGTAGCACTATGTAACAGACAAAAAAATATATCCCGAACAACGCTCGGTAACCCGATATTGGCACATATAGGGCGTTCGAGACATGAAAGTGCCCCAAATGGGAACTACAGATGGCCAAGCACTTAAGAAATAAAAGGAATTTTGAGACGGCTCTATCACATATGCACATTATTGTGAGAGTGTGGTTAGGTAGCGGTATTTGCCTCAGCGGTAAGAAAGAGACCAAATTCCTATTGAAATGATCGCGGGTTCCACTCTGTCCGGCGGCAAATACTTTTGTGCTCCTTGGTAATGCGTACGCTACTGTCGTCACAGTTAACCGCAATATCAAATACGTTATTTTTGCTTTTACAGATGCACAACATCAGCATGGGACGTCATTATTTAAAACAAGCGCATTATTTTCCAGACTTGGGGTTGTGAACGGTGTATAAGGTGCAAACACGAATAATCGCATATAGTTCGATGCTGGATAATGCGATGAAAGAAAATGTTTTCAGAATATCAATAAAATTTGTTTTTCTAAGGAGACTTTAAAAACATGTCAGTGGCAAAAGACGACCGTTTACAAAGCGCGCAAGATTAAGTAAAACTTATTCCTTCCCCTATTTCTTCAATGAATATCGCCTCGGTACATGTAACTGATCAAATGCAAAATAATGGAAGTATCGATTTACGTACACGACGTTCCCGTGCACGCGTTAACTACAATCCCTTTTAAAATGTTTGCATTCCCGAATTTCATTCTGTGCGTATACTCGTTGAAGGACCGTACATAAGTTGTGGGGAGTGGGCGAGGGGGTCTGGGCCCCTCGAAATAATGAATATACATGAAAGTAACTATATTTTTATGATTTAATGTCAACAATAAAAAAGCTCATCACGGCAAAGTAAAAGGGGCTTCAGCGCAAATTAACCTCTGAATATGAGCAGCAAAACTGATACAAAACATCATTGCTTTATATTAGTCTTGCCCCACCCCTTTCCCGAAAATGTTAGCCATATTCACCACTGACTTTTTGTGCTTATATATATAAATTAATAAAATAACCCATATCATGTCCTCAGTAGCGTACACATTGCCAAGGAGGAGAAAAGTATTTGTCGCCGGGCAGATTCGAACTCTCGACCCTTTCATTACGAATCCGAGCTCTTACCGCTGAGCCAAACACCGCTTCCTAATCACACTCTCACAGGGACAATTGATAAGGTGCTTATGGTGATAGATCCGTATCAAAATTCCTTTTATTTCCTAAGCGCTTGGCCATCTCTAGTTCCCATCTGGAGCACTTTCATGTCTCACCACGCCCTGCATGTAGCATAAATTTGGACGAATTCTGCGATGACTTGTATGCGTCCTCTCCTTGTGAATCAAAGAGGCTATGGATGAGTTGTTGGGGTACAGGAATCAATGCAGTTTGCGCTTATCTCCAAAGTTGATCTTGTGAAGCAGCGTGTGGTGTATCACGTATCAGTCGTTTCTCAGTCACTGAGCAGACGTTTTCGATCGGGAGAAAGAGGAGGCTAAGTTGAAGCAGTGTTTCGCGACAGTAATCTGCGTAGCTTTGAAGACGTTTCACGCCGGAAATTGCCATCACATGCCCATACCCACCCGGATGACGGTAAACAGAACATGTGTGTATGCATGAGGCACGTACCATTCTGAAAGTAGCTGCTAAGCAGTGTGCTTTGGTTGTTTTATTCTTTGTATTAATGCCTGTGAAAATGCAATTGCCGCGCGGAATGGCCGCGTGGTCTAAGGCGTCATGCTACGGACTGGGTGACTGTTTCCGGCGGAAGTTTGAGTCGTCCCTCTGGAATGAGTGTCGAACTGATGAACAAAGCAGTTTGGTTCAATAGGTTTACAAACATTTGAACATGTTTTGAAATCACGGTTCGGCACTGACGATTGCCAAATGTAAACATTGACAGGAAATAGTAAGTAAGTCATGTAGACCATCCAACCTTGTCTGTGATTTGCAATATTAACTTTACTACCACTGTACACTAATAGTATCTTATTCTGAAACGAAATATAAGTAGGGCGAGTCATTATTGAATAATGTATAATAGTTTTAACTTCAGTAGGATGAAGACGTTCAATAAACTACAGTGATAAGTGATACATACGCCTACAGAAATAAAAAGTTTGGCTTCATACTCTAACCAGTAACAGAAAAATATTGATCATAAGTAAAGGGTATCTTAGTTAGTTTATACAAGCAATTTTATACCACTAATTTATAGTCACGATTACGTACCAAATACTGTACAAAAGCAGTTAATGATTCCCAATGTGTTAATAACGTACAGTATGCACTCATTGTATTAACTTATCCAGAATACATCACTGCACGCTGATAATTAACCTGACCACGTATATTACAACAAATGTTGACTACTGTTTAGTCTTGACACAATAGGCTCCGCTTTCCAGAGAAATTAGCGTCTTGTGGGAAAAAACAAAGTGACTTAACAGTAAAATCGCATTTAACGCTTAAACGTCTTAAGCACAATTAAAGTGGACAGCACAATATTTTTTTCCTTTAAAAACAGTGAGGAACTTTGGTACACTCGCTAATATATTTCAATCAAACTGAGGTAATTTTTTTTTACCTACGAATATACTATCATACTTCACTCTAAATTGAAATTCTGTGTCAGCTCCTCCCGTGTTGTTACCTCCAAATGGATACACTAGAGATAGCAGATAGTGACATGCACCGATTTACCGTATGAAACGTCAACGCAGCCGTATGGAAGTCTTGAACATTGCGTGCCACGTGTGCCGTAAGCTCCGAAACTATGCGATGATAACAAGACCCAAAAATTCAGAGACTGATTAGTGAATCGGCATTACGTACTGGGGGGAGTGGATGGGCTGGGTGTGGAGGTGTGTGGAATCCAAAACCACCCCAAACCAAAATACCGGCTGTAAGTCCAGTAGGTCGTTGCATTAGGCAACAGTTCGACACTATCTCACCACGGTGACTCCAGACTCTAATTTTACCATTCTGGTGATACAGGAGGAATTGGATTTCGTCGTCATGAACAATGTTCTTCCGATCACGATGAAGGTTACACTACGATGACGGTCGGATTAGTCTAGAGACACTGTGGCGAATGACTGCTGAATTGTTGCCTTATATATCGCCATACTGATCCTACATTTGATCCACCCCCTCCCTCCTCTACATGTATGTGTTGCCGGCAACATAAACCAGTCAGCATTACACCTGAACAGTTAGACCTGTGGTCTCATAGTTGCGAAGCTGCATTTGGAACACTTGCCAGAGTGACATTTTCCCGGGGCTCTTACCGGACTAACCGGCTTTTTCAAGCAATAGATCCTGCGAGCTCTCTGCCAAGCTACACTGCTGGCCATTACAATTATTACACCAAGAAGAAATGCACATGATAAACGGGTATTCATTGGACAAATATATTATACTAGAACTGACATGTGATTACATTTTCACGCAATTTGGGGGCATAGATCCTGAGAAATCAGTGACCAGAACAACCATCTGTGCCCGTAATAACGGCCTTGATACACCTGGGCATTGAGTCAAAAAGAGCTTGGATGGCGTGTACAGGTACAGATGTCCATGCAGCTTCAACACGATACCACAATTCATCAAGAGTAGTGACGAGCCAGTTGCTCGGCCACTATTGACCAGACGCCTTCAATTAGTGAGAGAGCTGGAGAATGTGCTGCCCAGGGCAACAGTCGAACATTCTCCGTATCTAGAAAGGCCCGTACAGGATCTGCAACATGTGGTCGTGCATTATCCTGCTGAAATGAAGGGTTTCGCAGGGATCGGAAACGGCGTAGAGCCACGGATCGTAACACATCGGAAATGTAACAGCCACTGTTCAAAATGCCGTCGAAAAGAAGAAGATGTGACCGAGACGAGTAACCAATGACACCCCATACCACCACGCCGGGTGATACGCCAGTATGGCGATGACCAATACACGCTTCAAATGTGCGTTCACCGCGATGTCACCAAACACGGATACGACCAACGTGATGCTCTAAACAGAACCAGGAGTTATCCGAAAAAATGACGTTCTGCCATTCGTGCACCTAGGGCCGTCGTTGTATAAACCATCGCAGGCGCTCCTGTCTGTGATGCGTCAAGGATAACCGCAGCCATGGTCTCCGAGCTGATAGTCCATGCTGCAGCATTCATCGTCGAACTGTTAGTACAAATGGTTGTTGTCTTGCAAACGTCCCCATCTGTTGACTCAGGGATCGAGACGTGGTTGCACGATCCGTTACAGCCATGCGAATATGATGCCTGTCATCTAAACTGCTAGTGATACTAGGCCGTTGCGATCCATCACGGTGTTCCGTATTGCCCTCCTGAACCCACCTATTCCGTATTCTGCAAACAATCATTGGATCGCGACCAACGCGAGCAGCAATGTCGCGATACGATAAACCGAAATCGCGATAGGCTACAATCTGACCTTTATCAAAGTCGGAAACGTGACGGTACGCATTTTTCCTCCTTACACGAGGCATCACAACAACGTTTCACCAGGCATCGCCAGGCAACTGCTGTGAAATCGGTTGGAAACTTTCCTCGTGTCAGCACTTTGCAGGTGTCGCCGTCGGCGCCAACCTTATGTGAATGCTCTGAAAAGCTAATAATTTGCGTATAACGGCATTCCTTCCTGTCGGTTAAATTTCGCGTCTGTAGCACGTCATCTTCGTGGTGTAGCAATTTTAATGGCCAGTGTACAGTGCCCCGCGGCATTTGTAATCTCTTCTGATATCTTGATGATGCTAAGATCGGAAGGTAGCCAAGTAACGAACATGATATTGCTTACACTGTTGCAACCTTATAACTGCCGGTTTACAGCCGCACTAATTGAATTACAGACTTGAACACGGAAGGGTAGTTGGACGTTCCATATATGAAATCGTTAGGGAAATGAATGTTCCGAGATCCACAGGTCAAGAGTGTGACGAGAATACAAAATTTCAGATGTTCCCTCGTGCCACGGACAATGTACTGGCCATCGGTCAGCACTTCATGACGGGGGAGGGGGGGGGGGGGTTGGAACACTTGTGAGAAGGCACATTTGTGAGCAGTCATACTTGTGAGAATACTCGGGCGAGCAAGTAGCAGGTAGGCTAGAGGAACACCAAGAACCTGGTACCCTCCCAGCAGTCGCTCTCGGTTGCTGTAGTACCTGCGACGCCTTTCTGTTGAATCTGTGGAGGCCCAGTTGTTTTATACAGTTATTTCGTACTTACGTTTAACGATTTCACTAAGTCTGAGTCTAAGCTTATTTGATCTTCCTGTTTGTGTGCATCTGATGCTTACAAAATGTTTTTGCAATTAATCTGTAGCTTCGTGCAGAATATAAATATAGCAATCTTCGTCTGAAACTATAGTATTTTCAGTCGGGATTTCAACATTTTCACGGAGTGACTCGTGTTTCGACACGTTTAGTCGACTTTGCGTTATCTTCACCTTCATTACGTTTATTTACAAAATCTCTAGTGGTGATGGCGTGCATAATGCAATTTGTTTGAGGCATGTCAAATCCTTTGACAATTTCTTCTGCCGGCCGCGGTGGCCGAGGGGACTGAGGCGCTCCAGTCACGGTCTGCACGGCCACTACGGTCGGGGGTTCGATTCCCCCCTCGGGCATGGATATATGTGCCGTCCTTAGTATTAGTTAGTTCATAAGTAGTTTGTAAGTTTAGGGATTGATGACCCCGTAGTTAAGTCCCATAAGCTATAAAACATTTTTTTCAATTTCTTCTTTTTTGAGTGTAGGCCAGAAAAGATATTGGTTTGACAGCAATCTCGAGATTCCTTTGATGTCTTTAAGTAGCATCGCCTGTGAGAACTTACAGATTTTTTCTTTTCTCGTCAACAATTAAAATTAGTTTGTTTTAGTATTCTGCATATTCTCGAGAACGTTTCCGCTAATCAATAAAAGTTCTGTTTAAGTTTTGGACGAGGCCTTTAGAAACAGCGTTAATGCGACAATGCCTTTGAATGCAGTTCCACTGTCGATATATTTCGATCGCATATTTTTTTACTGAACCATTAGTCTAGAAAAAGCTGTAAAAGTGTTGAAGAATGTAGTTTTCAGGCGCGGTCTCGAGAACACAGGCTAAGAGTTCTGAAAAATACCCAGGTAGAGATTTGTTAGGCATGAACAGATTCAACGAATTTGTTCGTTTCCATCTAGAAAGAAACAAGGCCATTATTTTGAATACTTTTCTACAAAGACTGATAAAATTGACAACTGCAACTTGTAACATAAGTTTCAGAAAAACTTTTAACTGCTTGGAACAGAGCAAATTAAAGGTCCCTGCAGCTTTCCACCCAGGCATGTAAATTTAAATGTGTGTTATGTTTCTTGCTTTCTGTACCACAGAAAAGTGTCTACATCTGTAATGTGTTTCTTGCCTCCAAGAAATTGTGATGTCAGTGAAGAAAAAAGTACATTCAAATGTGCTAGGAGAAAATTTCTAACTTGAAAGCCTTGATATTTCATTCTGTAAACTAATGGTCAGGCAGAGCTAAAGAATAGACTCAAACTGGCAATATATTAACATCTATTGCAGATGGGTGATGCCATACTTATATGTTCCATTTACTTAATTTTTATGTTTGTTATATACTGGAACTTTTCTTGCAGGGCGAAGGTTTAGTTGTCTTTACGTATAATTTTATTTTCGACTTATTGGATATTTGTCAATCTGTACTTATTTTCCTAAGAGCTGTCAACAGCACGTTGAAAATGGTCTTGCAATGAAAAAAAAAAAAACTTTAATTGCTTGTATACAGTATTACGATAGGTGTAAGCAATACCCATGGTATAGAAAAATGTTAGTCGCGTTTTATCATTTGAGGAAAGTCAATTTCCCTTAGTCTTACCCGGCACCATGAAGCCGGTCATTTAAACGACCAGGTACGGCGCAAGGGCCAGTGTAGCGACTTGCGAGACAGCTTCTGGCTTCACCCGAGTGTCCCGGATTTCTCACAACTGTCTACACATTCCATCCTCTCATAAATGTGTCTTTTCACAAGTGTCACAAACTCATGACAGAGAACAGTGGTGTTTGTATAGAGCTATCAGTGCTAAGAGACAAGCAACACTCCGTAACGTAACCACAGAAATCAATGCAAGACGCACGACGAAAATATCAGTTAGGACAGTGCGACACAGTTTTGGCGTTAATGAGATATGGCAGCAGACGACAGCAACGAATCAAGTAGATGTGCATCTGCTTGATTCGTGAAGATATTGGTTGGACGCTAGACGACTGGAAAGCCGTGGCTTAGTCAGATGAGGCCCGGTTTCAACTGGTAACTGGTCATGGCAGGGGCTCACTGTGGCGCATCCCCCACAAGCCAGAATCCCAGTTACCAACAAGGCATGTGCAAGCTGGTGGTAGCTCCATAATGATGTAGGCTGTTTTTACATATGGGGTGGACTGAATTCTTAGGTCCAAGTGACCCAATCACTGAAAAGATATGGATATGTCCACCATCCTGGAGACCAGTTGCAGCACTCAAGGACTTAATGTTCCAAAACAAAGATGGTCCGGTATGAATCTTACTGAACATTTATGGAAAATAACCGTGAGGTCAGTTCGTGCACAAAACCCTGCACCGACAACTCTTCGTCAATTGTGGACATCTGCAGAGGCAGCGTGGTGCCATATTCATGCAGGCATCTATCTAGACTCGTTGAGTCCATTATTTGCCAGCTGGTGCACTGCGCCTTGCATGATATTGAGAGGGTATCCTATGACTTCGCCACCTCAGTGTAGAAGTACATGTGACACTAAGGTTCGATTAAAATTTCTAGGAGTTGACGTTTGTCACGTAGCGGCACAGTGATGGCATACAGACTGCCGTAGGTTACAGGCGGCACACAAACCGGCAAATCACTATAGACCCGCTGTTAATGTGTACCGCGGACAGATGTAAGAAGCTAACGCTGCGAGTTATGTGTAAAAGGCGACAGCCGATTTTAAGTGACCAATGATTCAGCTGTAGTAACCTCGAGATGTGTAATGTATCCGAGAAAACGGCAGTCAAAATTCTGCTGCAAAACTAAGGTCATAATCGCTCCCCTCACGGCGATTAATGGTAGCCTCTGCGAGAAAACTCAAGACAGAACACATTGTTTCAACGTTAAAGGCAAACTTTAATTTCCGGCTATCTTTGGTTACCTGAAAATATCCTCACGCAGTGTCAGGAACCATGAACAATGCCGCTTCACAGTTACTGGCGCAGATAACACAGGCGGATTGCAGTCGATAAAATACCACGAAGACAAACTAGAGAAAATATAAAGTCAATACGATCATGAAAACGATGTATTAGTAATGAAACAATATAATTCAACCAATTAATTGAATAAAATAAAAATCAACGTCATTGTGACTAGATGTGAAAATAAAACATTATTCCCTTTGGGCCGGCCGCGGTGGCCGAGAGGACTGAGGCGCTTCAGTCACGGTCTGCACGGCCACTACGGTCGGGGGTTCGAATCCCCCCCTCGGGCATGGATATTTGTGCCGTCCTTAGGATAAGCTAGTTGATAAGTAGTTTGTAAGTTTAGGGACTGATAGCCCCGTAGTTAAGTCCCATAAGCTTAACAAACATTTGCACATTCCCTTTGACGAGATTCGAAAAACACCCTTCAGCATGAGAAACAACAAACTTACCACTGTGCCACGCCACAACACTACACCCTTTGCTTCCAGGTAGTTGAATTCTAACTTTCGATAAGTTCGGTTTCACGTAAGCCGATCTCTGTTATTGTAATAATTGTAAACATGACGCTATAGCGCAGCTTGTGCGAAAAGATCCAGATCAAGTCACATTTTTTAGAACATTGTGAATTAACAGCGATCTTAATTATTAATTCACATAACAAGGCAATCTAGATCGCAATTCCCTTATTTATTTCCCTGGTAACCGGTTTCGGTCACTTACATGACCGTCATCAGACACAAACATAATGTTGACCATCGGTTGTTTTCAGCTGGAGCTGGGGCTGCCTAAAAGGTTTAATGTTTAGTGTTGTGTATGAAACGAATACATTTTTTGATTAGCATTGTTATGTGCGTATTGTTTTCGGTTTGGATATCATGGGCGATGCATTGGGAAATAAAAGGGACAGACTTAAGAATCGGCTTCAGAACACATGAAGAAAGGAAAAAAAAAAAAAAAAAAAAAATTGGAAGTGAATTATCCAGTTATGACAGTTTGTCAAAGGCGAACGGTTCGGTCGTGAAGTTAAAAGCTCTGATTGGAGGAAACCAACTTCAACGCGTTAAGCGCCTTATAGCGAGTAATTTTAGTCGGACTATAGTTTCCGATTCATAGCAATATTGTAGGTCTCCTATTTATACGTGAGGCTTAGACAGAGCGGCGCAAAAAAAGTGCCATTATTTGTTTTACTCTTTAGCAATGCATGTCAGTAGTAGAACATGTGCCTTCCTCTTTTCTAACAAAGTTTTCATCGAGATTATGAAATGTGATGTCTATAACAAACTCACGGAGTCATGGTCGTCGGTATAATATTGTCGCGTTGAAATGGAAGCAGGCTTGACTTCGAAGGCAGGGTTGTTAACTGAACACACCACTTATACTGAAAGCAGGTTTATTGCGAACTGAAACATACACGCAGCATTGACTGCCTTTCGGGCAGAGTGCTCTGCTATTTATACACAGACAGAATGTACCAGAAATTAGAAGAATAGTTAACATAAGAAACAAGTAGAAATTACAAGTGAACATAAGAAACATGTAGAACTTTCTGGAAATGATAAATACAAAAAAATAAATCTTTGTCGGTGGACGGGATTGAACCAGCGACCTACAGCACCACAATTGGTGATGCTATCCATTGCGCCACGTCGGCAGTCGGATAACTTGTGGTCTTGGCGGCATTGCTTCCTCTCCTGAAAAACAGTGACCCGTTGTTAGGTTCCGTTTGGATCCAGCAGCAATGTCCTGGGACCTCTGGGACCTCTGTATGGCAGTTCTGGAGAATCGTTCCCTTCTGCACTATTACCGACGACAGACGTTCCTGTTGTGGCTTCATCAGTATCATTACCGTCCTTAGAGTCCTTGAACAACAAGCCATTGTCGCCTATCTGCTGTTCAGGATCGTAGTAAGGCTTCATGCGAGGATGTGAACAATGTCTCTTCGTTTTTGTTGTTTTGACGACGGCTCATAATCCTCGACTTCGTATGTGACGTCTGACAGGCGGCGTAGACACGATACGAACCAAAGTATCGTTTCAATAATTTTTTCTGATAGTCCAACTTTCCGTACAGGGGTAAAAATCCATACCAGATCTCCTGGTCTGTACACTACAGGTCGGTGCTTGTTGTTATATCGCTAACGGTTTTTCTCCTGGGCGTCCAGTGTCCGTATGCGAACCCGCTGCCTTGCTTCTTCCACCCTGGTGATGAGCTGTTTCACATCGTCATCCTGAGTGTCGTCCGGCTGGAACGAGAACAGTGTATCCATTGTTGTCTCACCTTCACGGCCAGGGAGAAGGAAAAAACGGCGTGAAGCCTGACTGTGGTATGTTGCCTTGCTGTATTATAATCAAATATCACAACTGGCAATATTGTACCCCAATCCTTCTCCTCAACATCGTCAGCATATTTGCTAACGTCTTGTTAACACGTTCTGTAAGACCATTTGTCTGGAGGTGGTTGCAGTTGTCATTCTGTGGACAATGTCGCAACGTGACATTACCTCTGATACTAGGTTTGAGATGAAAAGGCTTGCTCAGGATAGAGTAGG
This sequence comes from Locusta migratoria, assembly GCA_026315105.1. Lineage (NCBI taxonomy): Eukaryota > Metazoa > Arthropoda > Insecta > Orthoptera > Acrididae > Locusta > Locusta migratoria. The sequence continues at coordinate 153,406,946 of CM048750.1, forward strand.
GTGGAGAGCTGCATCAAACCAGTCTCCGGACTAAAGACCATAACAACAACAACTAGGTTTGACTCGAATACTTATCCACGATCAGATATCATCACACGTGGTCTTCTGCAAGGAATTTTGCTATCTCTGGAGCTTCTGCAGTCGGCACAGGTTTGGTAACAGCGTAGCGTGTGAGGTAGTCAGTTCAGTCCATAGGTTACCTGTTGTCGACTTCGGGAACTTTCCTAAAAGGTCGATTCCAACTCGGTGGAGAGGAGCTGCTGCAAATGGAATTGGTACGAGATGCCCTGGAGGTAATTGTGGCACATGCTTCCGTTACTGGCACTCTTTACAGTGACTCACATTGTGCTTGACATCTCGATAGAGACCTCACCGGTGTCGGTTCCTCATGATTTACAGGTCTTAAATACATGGCCGAGGATATAGTAAGCAGATTCAAAAGGATGTAGGTTGCCGAACGTATTCTTTGATGAAGAAACTTGCACAGGACAGGGTAGCGTGGAGAGCTGACTGAAGACCACTGAAGACTGAAGTCATCCATGGCTATAATCTGATGCTCGCTTGGTCTAACAGTCCCAGCTGCCATAAACTGTTGTAATAATGCCTTCACAATTTGTCGTATGAGAGAAGCAAAGTCATGCTGGTCTTCCACAACGGTCATAGGGACGTCTTTCATCGAACCCTCCTTTGTTGCATCTCTTCAATCCACTGACAGCACTTGATGAACTCTTCCGTCGTTGCGACGTCTTTTATCAGAAGAGCTTGTACATGTCTTCTGCAATACCCTTCATCAGGTGCGTGATTTTGTCGCCCTCAGTCATATCCGGGTTAACTATGTTACACAGGGCCAAAACATTCTGTATGTAGGACTGTGTCGGCTCACCATCTCGTTGGGCCCGGTTCTTCAGTTGTTTTTCCGCCGAGCGAATTTGTCGCTGGCGGTCTCCAAACGTCTTCTTAAGTACCGTTTGGAACGTATCCCAGTCATTCAGCTTCTCTTCGATATTTGCAAACCATTGCTGGGCTGTTCCGTCCAGGTAGAAATAAACGTTGGCCAAGCACATTGAATGATCCCACTTGTTATAATATGATCCCACCTGTTATATTTGGCGACTCGGTCGAATCCTTTTAGCCATTTGTTGGGATCCTGTCCAGCGTCTCCAGAGAACACCGACGGGTGTCTGATGTGCAACTGGCTTACCGCTGGTTTTGTGTCCATAGGTCTTCTGACGATACGAACTTTCGGAAGGATGTACTCGGTATGTGCCTTGTATTTCGGTTATAGTTCGTGTAAGTGACGGTTTTTACGTGACCTAATTGGCGCCACGGTGATGCAGCTGTTTCACAGGGTATCCGCCGCCTCCACCAAACAATGTCGCGTTGAAATGGAAGCAGGCTTGACTTCGAATGCAGGGTTGTCAATTGAACACAGCACTTATACTGAAAGCAGGTTTATTGCGAACTGAAACATACACGCAGCACTGACTGCCTTTCGGGGAAAGTGCTCTGATATTTATACACAGAATGTACCAGAAATTAGAAGAATAGTTAACATAATAAACATGTAGAATTTTTTTAATTTTTTTTATGGTACTTAACTACGGGGTCATCAGTTCCTAAGCTTACAAACTACTTATGAACTAGCTAAGACTAAAGACGGCACAAATATCCATGCCCGAGGGGGTATTCGAACCCCCGATGTAGAAATTACAAGTGAACATAAGGAACATGTAGAACCTTCTGGAAATGATAATTACAAAGAAATAAACTTTTGCCGGTGCACGGGAGTGAACCGGAGCCACGCCAGTAGTCGGATAACTTGGGGTCTTGCGGCAATATTGCTCTGCAAACTCTTCTATAACCGTGTCGTTTGATACTGTTCAGCGAATTTAATTTGTTTGTTCACCAAAGTAATTCTGCTGCTTGGGTTTCAAGTAGTTCTTAATGCTAGTACACAGAGTAATTTTACTATGCAAATTATTCACAATGTTAAAGTATTCTAAAACAGTTTTTCTGGTATAAATGCTATTCAATCACACATTTAATTGCTAAGCTGCTGACCGCATCACTTGTTTCTTTGAACGGTGTCTTGGTCGTGCACAGCTACGTGTAGGTCTTGTGAGATTAGCACTCTCTTTAATTCTCTAGAAGTAAATTTACGCAGCTTCCATTCTCTAGCACAGACGATCTTAAATCTTTTGCCTGCGCCCATCAAGGTCACATTGAGTACTTTCTGCTGTTATGGATTATGATTTGAATTTTTTACGATGTAGAAGCTGTTATGTTAATTTGACTACTCACGCAACTGTAATGAATTTTTTACCCCCTCTCTCTACTTATCTCCCCTCCTCCTCCTCCTCTCTCTCTTTCTTTCTCTCTCTCTCTGAAAAATACGTTTAAGTTTCGGTCTACGAAGAGGTCAAGGACCCAAGGCTCGTTAAAGTCTGGAGCGCCACGTTACGGGTCGCGCGGCCTCCCGCGTCGGAGGTTCGAATCCTCTCTCGCGCATGGATGTGTGTATTGTCCTTAGATTAGTTTAAGTACCTTGTAAGACTAGGTACTGATGACCAACGTAGTTTGGTCCCATATGATTACAAAGATTTGTACATTTAAGGATACTGGGTGTCTCCTTCTCAAAGGAATCGTCATGACATTTTGAGATATCATGGAAAATCTAAATCTGGATGCCCGGATGACAGTTTAAATCTTGCTCCTTCCGAATACCAGTCATATATCTTAAAACTGCGGTCTCTTACCTACTCAGTGTTTAAATTAGCACTATGCAAGAAATAAACGAAATTAAATCACTGTGGTCTTTCTCTTCAGGCGGCCGCAGTAACGCTTTGTCAGAAGTTGTTACTAAATCAATTATAACGCATTTATTTAACAAATGGACACTGAATTATTTAAAATAAAGTATATTATATTCTGAATAAAAAACACAATACAGATTTGATACACATCTACATCTACATACATACTCCGCAATCCGCCGTAAGGTGCGTGGCGGAGGGTACACTGTATCACTCTTAGGCATTTCCTTTCCTATTCCTCTCCCAAATCGAACGAGGAAAAACAGAATGCCTATATGCCTCCGTACGAGCCCTAATTTCTCTTATTTCGTCTTTGTGATAACTACGCGAAATATAAGTATACGGCAGCAAGATCGTACTACACTCAGTTTCAAATTCCGGCCCTCTAAATTACCTCAGCAGAAATTCACGAAAAGAACGTCGTCTTTCCTCAGCGATCCCCAATTGTGTTGCCGGAGCATTTCCGTGACACTCGCGCATTGGTCGAACCTACCAGTAACAAACCTAGCTGCTCGCCTCTGAACTGCTTCTATCTTTAAACTGATCTGCTGCGGATCCCAAACACGTGAGCAATACTCAAGATGTGGTCGTACAAGCGTTTTATACGCTATCTCTTTTACAGATGAAGTACATCTTCCCAAAATTCTTCCAATAAACCGAAGTCGGCTGTCCGCCTTACTCACAACTGTCCTTACATGTTCGTTCCATTTCATATCTCTCTGCAATGTTACGCCTAGATATTTGAACGACGCGACAGCATCGAGAAGCTCACTACTAATGCTGTATTCGAACATTATGGGATTGTTTTTCCTACTCATGCGCATCACCTTACATTTTTCTACATTAAGAGCTAGCTGCCATTCTTCGCACCAACTAGAAATTTTGTCCAAGTCATCCTGTATGCTATTACAGTCAGTTAAAGAAGACACCCTCTCACACACCACAGCATCATCAGCAAACAGCCGCAAATTACAAGTTACTCTGTCCATCATATCATTTATATAGATAGAAAATAATAGCGGTCCTAACACACTACCCTGGGGCACGTCTGACGATACACTCGTCTGTGATGAAGACTCGTCGTTGAGAACAACGTATTGCGTTCTATTACTTAGGAAGTCTTCCAGCCAGTCACAAATCTGTGAACCTATTCCATAAGCTCGTATCTTCATTAGCAGTCTGCAGTGTGGCACCGTGTCGAACGCCTTTTTGACGTCGAGAAAAACACAATCCGCCTGTTGCCCTTCATCCATGGCTCGCAAGATGTCATGTGAGGAAAGGGCAAGCTGAGTTTCACATGAACGATGTTTCCTAAACCCGTGCTGATTCATGGAAAGAAGCTTTTCCGTTTCAAGGAAATTTACTATACTCGAACTGAGAATATGCTCTAAAATTCTACACGAAACTGATGTCAATGATATTGGCCTGTAATTGTGTGGGTCAGTTCTCTTTCCTTTCTTATAAACGGGAGTCACCTGCGCTTTTTTCCATTCACTACGAACTTTGCGCTGAATTAAAGAATCGCACTTATCGGCTCTTCCCAACAAAACCACGCTCCTAGCCTTCTCGATTGGTTTATGAACTTTGGTCACCATTGACGCTATGACGATATCATGATCACTAATTCATGTCTCTACACAGACATCGTTAATAATGTCAGTCGTGTTCGTGGCTGTAAGGTCTAAAATATTTCCATTACCCGTAGGTTGCCGGTTTAGCTTCTCAAGACAGTTTGAAGATTGTTGACAATATTATACTTTTCAGATTTTGAAAAAGTATGTAACACATGCGACTTTGTTATTCTTCCAAGGAGAAATTTATTCCACTGACTTTTTTCTGAGAGATGTGTAACTCTATCATTGGTCTTAGAGAACCATTGCTTGCGCATATTTTGTTCTGCTAAAGAATGTGATACCGCACGTCTATATTGACAGTTCAACAACTTTTTGTAACTCTACAAATGTCAAATATGGGTCTCTAAATTAGTTTTGTCATGAAACTAATTTACTTACGTCGTACATTTGGGGTCCTCTCTCCAAATAAAGTAATTTATTTCCTTTTACATTTAAACCTATTTATAAGCGTACTAAGAGCGGGTGTTATTTACGGACAATAGGAAGAAAACCCTTTGTGAAAAAGATAAACTTTTAACATCTACTGAGCAAGGTGCCACAGTGGTAATACACTGGAATCGCTTGCGAAAGGACGATGGTTCAAATCCAGAAACAGAAATCCACATTTAGATTTTGCGTGATTTCGCTAAACGACTCCAGGTGAATACCGGGATGGTTCAGTTCAAAGGACACGGCCGATTTTCTTCCCCGCCCTTTCAATAAATAAATAATAATAAATAAATCTAAAACCTAAACACACGCAACGAAACTCAAGGTATAACTTGTAACATCGTATCAGACATCCTCTTGCTCGGCGAAGAGCGGCTTCTCGACGTAGCATGGACTCAATATATCGTTGAAGTCCACTACACGCATATTGAGCCATGCTGCTTCTGTAGCTGCTCACTACTTAAGTATTGACGTGGGGGAATTTGTCCACGAACTAATCTCTATATTATGTCCGATAAATGTTTGATTGAATTCGTGTTAAACAAAATGATAGTTGGGGTTGCTTGACTGTTCCTCAAACCAGTCGCAAACGGATAACATCCAGGGGGCTCACGGTTATTTCGTGAGTACGTGCGTGCCGAACACGGAACTCCGAGCTAATGCAGTCTTTCTTCCTTCTTTCCTCCCGGGACTGCATTTCCTATCCCTTCCCCTCCTTTCCTCTCCACAACCCTACCCCTGCCCACCGGCGGACTAATGACCGTAGCTGCTATGGTCCCCCTGTCCCAACAAACCAACCAGCAGACAACTGTGGCCCAGTGACATGGCGCAATCTCATCCATTAAATTTTCTTCGTGGCTCCAGGACATGATGTCCATGAACGGCGGCAAATGGTCTCCAAGGAGCCGAGCATAACCTTTTCCAGTCAATGATCGGTTCAGTTAGACCCGAGGGGAGGTCGGCTAACAAATCAGCTTGTCCCCTCTCATAACCAAGGAAACACAAGCAGTTAAAATGTGTTGAACGGTAATCAGCGTATCACATGCAACAAAAGTAGGAGGGGGTCGTCACCACTAAGAAAGAGCCTATAGGCCAGGAAGCAGCCATCACATCTGTCAGACCGCACGGATATACGCCAGGGCCTAACGGTTCCTTTTATTGATCGCAATTTATTATTCGCTACGGCGGACCATTCTTGGTCGAAAGGCTCATGACAGAGCTTCGTAGCAATGACAGCGCGGAACGGAGAGGAATAGGACAGTCAACTACGTTAGGAGGCCACACGTCTCATTGGCCGCGGTATCGGCTAACTCGTCCCCACGGATACCCACGTGTCCAGGCACCCAGCAGAAGACCGTTGCAACTGCAGCAGAGCGTGTTGGATGTTTTGGACGGTTCGCTCTTCTGGATGCATATGCTGGATGGTCTGCAGAGCACTAAGCGAATCAGAGCCTTTTCATCTGCTCCACTGTTTTACAAATGGCTAAGTTTTGCTTTACATGCTCTGAAATGGCTAGGCAGACGAAATCTGAAGATTCGTGTGAGGGAAACCACAGAACAAAAGTGTCCCCTTGATTGAATCCATCATAATATATTACGTTAAAATCATGATGGTCCTTTAAAATGCTAATAAACGTGTTCTTAACACTTAGAGTGCCATGCCCGTAATATTACGTTGCTGTCGTTTGTTCGAAAACTGCCGCGCCCGTAATATTACGGACGGCTGTTCTCAAACGAATTCTAGCTTTCGCACGCTTCATTATCCGGACGGCAGTTATCAGAAGGGAGGCAAATCCTTGTAGTAGACACCTCTGCCACTAGGAGGCGCCACAAAACTGTTCGTTTTATAAACAAGGGTTTGTGTCAGTTGACTGTGAGACATCAGGGCGAGCGTTAGACGCAACATGTCAAGCAGTAGGTCTTTGAGAGACGCCGAGATTCGCCGCATTCTTGATGAATCGGATCATCTGAGTGATGTTTTTGATGGCGATGACACGGATGAAGATCCAGCTTATGCTGAATTAGGATCAGGTAATATAATTGCTTTCACGACTGGATGGAACACATTTCCTGGAACGAATACCCATTCCACCAGGGAAGAAAAAGGCACAAAAGACTTGTAGAGTGTGCTCAGAGAGGGGCAAGAAAGAAGCAGTAGTCGCCAGAAGGAAGGATACTTCATTCCAGTGTGCAGTATGCAAAGTGGGGTTTTGTGTCCAGCCCTGCTTCCAGCTATACCACTCAAAAAAGAACTATTTGCACTAAAAGCCGTTTGCTGATGTTTAATATTCATGATATTTGCATGTAATCACATAAAAATTGCCATGTTTATTAATAGATAGTTTATAATACGAAAAAACTATTTTTTACCTACCCGAAAAACAGCGTTTCTTGTTTTGATTGTTGTGATGAAGGTTTACAAAGCCGGGAAATGTACGGGGCAAGTATTTGAAGAGGAAATAATAAGGTTTATTCCGTTGCCTTGTACGGGAGTGAAACATGGACGATAAGCTGTGCGGACAGGAAGAAGATAGAGGCTTTTGAAATGTGGTGCTACAGAAGAATGCTGAAGATTAGGTGGGTAGATCGCATAACTAATGAAGAGGTACTGAACAGAATTGGTGAGAAAAGGACTGACTAAAAAAAGGGATCGCTTGGTAGGACACATTCTTATACATCGGGGAATCGTAAATTTAACATTGGAGGGAAGTGTGTGGGGTAAAAATCGCAGAGGGAGACCAAGAGACGCGAATAGTAAGCAGATTCAAGTGGATGTGGGTTGTCGTTCTTATGAGGAGATGAAAAGGCTTGCTTAGGATAGAGTAGGGTGGAGAGCTGCATCAAACCAGTCTCCGGACTGAAGACCATAACAACAACAACCTGACCAAGAAAAATATATTAATGATTATTCCTGAATCTGTACCAACAGAACGAAATACTGTAAAAATGACCGGAACTGGGGGAAGGAGACTAAGAAAATGGGCTGGCACTGGGGGAAATCGGTTCGCATATACGGCTGGCACTCAAAGTGTTAAAAACATAGTCTGGAATGAACAGTTTGTTGCAACTCTAAAATTATGTTCGGCTTCACAAACAACCAGGGGGGCGCTCTGCACCAACTCAGCCATCATTAGGTAGGTGTGGAGCAATCACAGATGCACCGTAACAGCAGCATGTTACTGACTTATTAGTCACTAATTCAAAAACAATTTCGTGAACATGAGTCACATCTTCAGTTGAAAAAAAAGTTGACTCTTAAAACATGGGGGTAAATGATAGCCGCCTCCTATCTTCCTATTTAAAACTAACGCATAAAAGCGGACTCATTAATGTTCATAAAACGACTCACAACAAAATACAAGAAGCGAAGGCTAGCAACACAACGTATACCGAGAGTGTAGGTGATGCCCACAGGCGACCGACCGTGTATGAATGAAGCTTTCGAAAACAAGTGCTACAAACGAATGGCAAACATTAAATGGACAGATCGCCTAATGACGAGGTACTGAACAGAATTGCGGAGAAAATAATGTTCTGGAATATGTTGACTAGAGGAAGGATTGATTGTTACTGCACATTCTGAGAGATCAACGAATCGTCAGTTTAGTATTAGAGGTAAGTGTTTGTGTGTGTGTGGGGGGGGGGGGAGGGAGGGGATGAAAATCACAGAGGTTGACCAAGAGACGCATTCAGTAAGCAGATTCAAAAGGATGTAGGTTGGCCTTATTATTCGCAGATGAAGAGGCTTGCACAGGACTGAGTAGCGTGCAGAATGCCATCAAACTAGACCATGACAACAAGATGTACGTTCGAATGTCTCTGTTGCAGTTGTAAGAAGAGATCTGCACACGATACATTAGAGTGCAGAATATAAAATTAGTCTTTGTAAATGAAGACCATCATCATCATCGTAAACATCTTCATCATCATCAACAACAACAACAGAAAAACAAGATATGCAAAAAGTGGATTTTGAAAGGTATTATCATTTAGGGCCACCAGAGAAAACCTCACTCTTGATAACTGAATTGGAATTTGGAGCCCCCTCATTAGGAATGTGAATGCTGTGCGTTACAGACACTGCATTACGAAGATACGTTCTGCTTGTTGTGGCCCTGCTGAACATATTTTTGCTGCACCATTAGTTTGGTCACAGATTTCAAGGAGCAGAAACCTCTAACTGAAAATGCCAATACGAACTAAATCGTAAAAGAGATAAATAAAAAAAAAAAAGGTTGGTTACGTTATCTAGGGATATGTGAAGGCTAAAGTAGCTGTATGCAATTACCTATAGTCGAAAACAATTACCTGACTTATGTCTGACTGCGTCGAAAGCGATTTAATGAGCATAGCTAACATCATAAATATGATTTACAGCGTTTTGTGTAATAGCCGTTTCGGTTACTAGCAACCAGAATTTGACAAAATTATGGTCGAATTAATGCAAAAAATAAAAGGAAGCTCAGGTCTTTAATAAACCGTTTGATAACGAAAGATGGCGAAGGAAAAACGTCGCTTTATGCTACGAGGTGTATAAATTTATTTGCGTTCCTTAGGACTTACAGTAGCACTTCTCAGAACCAGTGGGGGCAATAAAACCAGCAGCTCGTTGGGCAACATCACTGAAAGCTATTTCGGCCGGTTCCGTGGTGAAATTTCACAGGTTCGGCACTCGTATGATTAAACCGGTTTCTCGAGCACTCTGTCTGGTTAGTTCTAGCCGACTGACAGATACGATAAATTTTGATAACACTTTATTTGCTTCGATAGCGACTAAGTAATAAAGCAAAGCAATTTGCGAACGAAATAGCGAACGAACATACGTGTGTGTGTGTGTGTGTGTGTGAGAGAGAGAGAGAGAGAGAGAGAGAGAGAGAGAGAGAGAGAGAGAGAGAGAGAGAGAGAGAGAGAGAGAGAGACTGGATGAGAAATGAAAGATAAAAATGAGCCTTTTCCTGATTTTAGAAGGTGAAATATTCCATAGAAGCCTGATTCACCAACCAGAAACTAGAATACCGTCGTTTCCACATTTTAAAGGATGAAACTTCTCGAATGAAACCTTATTCGGTAACCTGTGGACGACGGACACGGGAGAAATGGGATTCCATTTACAACTGAGAGAGCTGGAAAAGATTTGGGCGAAGCCGTAAGTTACGTACCATGACGCCAAAAACGCTTTCCCCAGCCAACACCTTCTAGAAGGTGTTGCCCCAGCGCGGCAGCAGTACCAACGCCAAGTCTTCTTATGTCTCTTCGAAGGAAGTAAGGAAGATTGAGAGTATAACATTCCGTCGACAGCGTGGTCATTAGAGACAAATTTTTGGGTAAGGATAGGGAAGGAAATCGGCCATGCGCTTTCCAGTGAACCATAGCGGCATTTGCCTCGAGTGAATTAGGAAATACGGAAAACCTAAATCAGTTTGGTCAGAGGTGGATTTAAACCACCGCTCTTTACAATACGAGTCTACCGTGTTAGCACTGCGCCAACTCGCTCAGTTTAAGTCTCTTCGAGATTACTGACTGCACGCAACGTCGTCCATTCTTAGTTCCGTCAGAGTTCAATTTGCAAGGAATGGAAATGTGCGCTCGACACCGAATGAAGTCAACTATGGAAGTTGTGGAAGTATTGTTTGCACAAAACAACAGTATCAAGTTCGTAACAAACTCAGAAATCACTACAAAAAATGTAAAGAAGGTCTTACCTTCGAGCGGCAGCTGCGGCAGTATTTTCAGTTAGTAACGGCTGCTTGGCCAGCTGCAAAGGAAACGGAATTACATTAATCAAGTCTAAAAAAATGCATGAAACAATTAAATGATATTTTATCTTATTAATAAGCTTAGTCATAAGAAACATATCTTAAAAAGTAGAACAGTAGGTTTCAATTCGTCAACAAAAATGTGACATATCAACGAGAGCTAGAGTTAAATTCCCATCTGTTCCAAATAACGACGATTTAGGCATATCATTGCCTGCAGCAAGGGCTTCTTACTGATTTGGTAGAACAACCAACGTTCTACCTACTAGATTCAGTGCAGAGACGGAATAATCTGAGTACTAAACTTACATGTTGTAATAGGAAACTTTCCTATGTTAAAAATATGGTTCGCTTGTTATTCTAAATGATTGTTGCGTTCAAATAGCATTTTCGGTCATTGTCCTAACAAAACATCTGTTATAGTTCTGAAATTAAAGCTTAAAATGGTTAAATTTGAAGATAACGTCACCTGATCGAAAATGCTTTGTCATTGGCTGAAAGTCTGGTGACAATTCATGACACGAGGAAAATGCAGCTGTGTTGTTGAGGTCTTCAGTCCGGAGACTGGTCTGATACAGCTCTTCACCTTACACTATCCTAAGCTAGTCTTTTCATCTCCGAATAAAAATGGCAACCAACATCTATTTGAACCTGCTAACTGTATTCGTCTCTTGGTCTACCCGGGCGATTTTTACCCTACAAGCTTCCCTCCAATGCTAAATTCATGATTTCATTACGTCTACGAATGTGTCCTATCACTCGGGCTCTTATTTTACTCAAAGTATGCCAGAAATTCCATGTCCGTCCATTCTATTCGTACTTCTTCGTTAGTTACTCGATGTACCCACCTATTTCCAGCATTCGTCTGTAGCACCACATTTCAAAAGATTCTAGCCCCTTTCTTGTCTGAACAATTTATTATCCATATTTCACTACCGTACAAGACATCATTCGACACAAATGCCTTCAGAAAATACATCCTATCCCAAAGACTTCAGTAGCTCTGAGGGAACATCGAATACTCTAGGAACCTTGTTTCGACTTACTCAATGCTCTGTCAAATTTTTCAATCTACATCCCATTCCCTTCCTAAAATATTGTCACGAAGCTCATTTCCTTCATAGAGCCACCTCTACATATTTTTTCTATCTTTCAGCTTTCCCTTCTTTGCTCAGGTTTTCCGTCTCAGTTCTTGATATTTATACAACTGCTTTTCTTGTCACCAAATGTCTCTTTTATTTTCCTGGAGGCGGTTACTATCTTTCCCGTAATTATACATTCTTCTACAGTTTTGAATTTGCTATATGTGTGCTATATTAGTGAAAATTACTAGATTTTTCATAAAATTTTCTTTGTAATGAAACCGCGTTTACAGAAGAATAGAAAAGAATTTTGTGAACTCTGATAGTGAAAACCTTCCTAAAATTGATGCGTTTACCACATCTTAGTTTTTCGAAAACAACACGAATATTTACGTGCCGAAAATAAGGTGAAAGCTGCGTTTAAAGTAAAATATACCCACATTTAGACCAAACTGTTGCTTGTTTGTATCAACAGATTGCATCTAGTATAAAGATACTATTTATTTATTACACACGATAAATGTGTGTAAATAAGTATTGCAACTTAGATTCAGTCTTCCTTTATGTACCAAATACATTTGACTTTTAAATTATCACTGTAAAAATTACATGGTACGCCCGCGACTATGAAGTTGAGTTTCGAATGCACATTAATTGTTATATATATGTAAATTAATCTTGCGCACTAGTCAATTTCCACCTACCGGTATGAATGTTTCTCTTGCTGATTTGTTATGAAGACACTTATCAGTGTAAATCTGAACTCGGCATGATAAAGACGACAAATAATCTGTCGCACGTGCCAACAATAAATATTTTCGAGGAAAAATAACGATCAAAGTTCTGCATTGTTAATGTCTGTGTAGCGAGTTTATCTGCTCGGGTAGCAATAAATGTAGCAAAACCGTTATCGTCTTGGATTACAAGTTTTGCGGTCTGTATTCAAATCTGACCCTCTCCTATTTTTCTCTCTTTTAGTTATCCGAAAAGAATGTGATAATGTAAAATGGAATCGAAATATTGACGAAATTAGTAATAATGTACAATTTTATTAAAAATAGTTACATTTAGCGGATGTACTCAAAACGCATCTTTGAAACACAAATAGTTGATAATAATAATTTAGGAAAACGCTGCTATTTAATACTATTTATTTGAATGGTCTGACATGCACAAGACATCTAGGCGTCTGTATATAGCCTGGCAAATTTGGTTGCTACTTTTAATTCTGATTTTGTATTTTACATCGAGGCTGTGACTGTCAAAATACAAAATCATAATTAAAAGTATCAACCAAATTTGACAATCTATACACAGCAGCCAAGATGTCTAATTTATATCAGTCCATCTATACATAACTGTCATTTGAAAATGGCAATGAAAACCGAAACGGGACCGTCGTGTTCAAATAAATATTATTAAACAGCAGCGTTTTGGTTAATTATTATGTCACTTACTGATCTTTACCACGCTGCGGGCCTTAAGGAATACAAATCGTTGATTTATCCATCATATATTTAAGTACAGCATCACTGATGTAAATATTAAAACTGAAAACCAACATGAAATTTGTGCGTTCAACATCTACATTAGAAAACGACTAAATACAAATCGCTGGCATGTCATATCGAGAACAGTGGTTTCGCAAATGTGGATATCAGCTCACTAATATGTAAATAATAATACTTCATGCTTTTATTTATAATAGTGAAATAACAGAGTAATAACTAACGTACGGAGTTTTTACTTACAGAAAATGATCTTCACAAAATTAAATAAAATGACCGCTATCTAATTTCGATCCACAGCTTGGAACAAGCAAAAACAATTTCTCTGGAGTTTAAAGATGTATTTATACAGTGTGGTACTACACAAAATTTGTAGAGTATTTCCAGAAATGTGAGTGATCAAACAGTTTTACGGCATCAGACGTAGCACCATGTCAACTGACGTCACAGGCATCTATGAAGCGTTTTAGTGGACCTTCAAATGATTTGAATTTTAATTCCTTTTTATTTTTACAAAATACTCCAATACAAGAAGATAAAATACATATTATGAGCATAGACGGCATAATTAACTATTTAACACGACTTTCAGAAATCAGTCTAATACGCTATTAATTATAAAGCGTTATCCAGAAATCCAATGACGCCTTCGGTTGGAGAATGTCACGGCAACCGGTCGACACCTGTTGGACCATTCGAAGCGTGTAGGTCGAAGTTAAGTTTTTAGTTTTACTCCTTATAAATAGTCTAAATTAATCATACTACGTAAAAAATCAAGTCTGTATCATGAGAAAGCATCAAGGGAAGAGCAATGTGAGTTTTAGAAATGAGTTAAAGCTCGAGAGAGAGGATAGAAGGTTACAAGTCACCGGACTCGGACTCGTGATCTTCCATTAATACGCCCACCCTGTCAGCTTCTTCGCACGATTGGTATTATAGGGGAGTCGTGAATTCAGTCGCTTTAGTTCATACCGATTGCCGATGATTGAATACTTCAGCTGTAGAAAAGCGCAGCGGGTGTTCGGCAGGATAAGGCGTGGGCCAAAGGCGGGTGAGAATGAGCGCCCCGGTTCGAATCCAACCGGATGATAAAGACCCTGGGCGGTGTTCCGGCTAGCCTGGTGTTGCTTCTAGGTTTCCGACATCACACCAGGTCAATAACGGACTCATGCCCGCGTTCCGACTCAGTTACACGACTCGCAACATTTAGAAAACTTTGGCACACTTTTATATGCATAGGCATTTCGGGTAAACAAATTTCCTCCCTGGGGGACAAGAGACGGAAGGAGGATTATGGTTGAACGTTCCGTTGAAAGCATGGTCATTAGAGACGGAGCTCACGTTCGGATTTTTGGGTGAGGATTGAGAACAAAGTTGGCTTTGCCATTTCAAAGAAACCATTCCGGTATGTGCCTGGAGTGATTGAGGGATGTTGTTGTTATTATGGTCTTCAGTCCGGAGACTGGTTTGCTGCAGCTCTCCACCCTACTCTATCCTGAGCAAGCCTATTCATCTCCCCATAAGAACGGCAACCCACATCCATTTTAATCTGCTTACTATATGCGTCTCTTGGTCTCCCTCTGCGATTTTTACCCCACACACTTCCCTCCAATGCTAAATTTACGATTCCTCGATGTCTAAGGATGTGTCCTATCAAGCGATCCCTTCTTTTAGTCAAGGTATGCCCAAAATTCCTTTTCTCCCCAATTCTGTTCAGTATCTCGTCATTAGTTACGCGATCTACCCACCTAATCTTCACCATTCTTCTATAGCACCACATTTCAAAAGCCTCTATTCTCTTCCTGCCCGCACTGTTTATAGTCCATGTTTCACTCCCGTACAAGGCGCCACTCCACATAAATGCCTTCAGAAAAGACTTCCTTACACTTCGATGTTAAAAAGCCGCGGTGGAGTAGCCGAGCGGTCTAAAGCGTCTCGGTGCGGAGCACGCGGTTGCTCGCCGTGGAGGTTCGAGTCCTCCCTGGGGCATGGGTGTGTGTGTTTGTCCTTAGGTTAGTTTACCTAGGTTTAAGTAGTTTGTAAGTTACGGACTGATGACCACACAGTTTGGTCCGATAAAAAAAAAGAAAGAAAAAGAAAAGATGTTAAAAAAATTCTCTTTTTCAACAATGCTTTTCTTCCCATTGGCATTCTGCTTTTTATATCCTCTGTATTGCGACCGTCATATGTTATTTTACTACGCAAGTAACAAAACTCATCTACCACCTTCATTGTTTCATTACCTAATCTAACTGCTTCAGCATCGCCTGATATTCTAAGACTGTATACCATAATCTTTGTTTTGCTCTTGTTGATGTTTTTTTACGCTCTCTTCAACACACTGTCCATTACATTCAATTGCTCTTCCAGGTCCTTTGCTGTCTCTGAATGAATTACAATGTCATCAGCAAACGCAATGTTTTTATTTCTTCGCCCTGAACTTTAATCCCTATTTCAAATTTTTCCTTGCTTTCCTTCACCGCCGGCTCGATGAACAAATCGAATAACATCGGAGAAAGGCTACAACCCTGTCTTACTCCCTCCCCAACTAATGCTTCCCTTTCATGCCCTTCGAGTCTAATAACTGCGGTCTGGCTTTTGTACAAGTTGTAAATAACTCTCCTTTCCCTGTATTTTACCCCTGCTGACTTCAGAATTTGAAAGAGTGTATTCCAGTCAACATTGTCAAACGCTTTCTCCAAATCTACAAAAGCTAAAGATGTAGGTTTGCCTTTCCTTAATCTACCTTCTAAGATAAGTCGTAAAGTGAGTATTGCCTCCCGTGTTCCTACGTTCCTCCTGAATCCAAACTGATCTTTCCCGAGGTCAGCTTCTACCAGCTTTTCCATTCTCCTGTAGATAATTCGTGTTAAAGTTTTGCAACCATGACTTATCAAACTGATGGTTGCGTAATTTTCACACCTGTCTGCGCCTGATTTCTTTGGAATGGGGATTATTACATTTTTGTTAAAGTGTGAGGGTATTTCTTACACACCAGGTGAAACAGTTTTGTCATGGCTGACTCTCCCAGATACTGTAGCTCTGAGGGAATGTCATCTACTCCTGGGGCCTTGTTTCGACTTAGATCTTTCAGTGCTCTGTCAAATTCTTCTCTCAATATATTATCTCCTATTTCATCTTCATCTACATCCTCTTCCCTTCCTACAATATTGTCTCCAAGTTCATTTCCTTTATAGAGCCCCTCTATATACTCTTTCCACCTTTCAGCTTTTCCTTCTTGCTGATAACTGGTTTTCCATCTGAGTTCTTAATATTCATAGAGCTCTTTTTCTTGTCCCCAAGTGTCTCTTTTATTTTCCTGTAGGCGGTATCTACTTTTCCCCTTCTTATACATTCTTCTACAGATCTGCATTTGGCTTCTATCCACTCCTGCTTAGCCATTTTGCACTTCCTGTCAATCTCATTTCTTACTCGTCTGTACTCCATTTTGCCTGTTTCATTTGCTGCATTTTTATATTTTCTCCTTTCATCAATTAAATTTAGTATTTCCTGTGATATCCAAGGATTTTTTGTAGGTCTTGCCTTTCTACCTATTTTGTCCTCTGCCGCCTTCACTCTTTAATCTCTCAATGCTACCCATTCAGCTCCCTCTGAAATTCTTAACAACTTCAGGTTCCCTCAATTTATCCAAGTTCCATCTCCTTATTTTCCTACCTTTCTGCAGTTTTTTCAGTTTCAGCCTACAGTTCATGATCAATAACTTATGGTCAGAGTCTATATCTGCTCTTGCCACTATAAAATCTGATACCTTCCGGTGTCTCCTGGTCTCTTCCACGTACAAAACCTTCTTTCGTGATTCTTAAACCAGGTGTTTGTTACGATTAAATCATGTTCCGTGCAAAATTCTACCAGGCGACTTCCTCTTTCATTCCTTCTGGCCAGTGCATATTCACCTATTATGTTTCCTTCTCTTCCTTTTCCTACTACCGAATTCCCGTCTCCCAACACAATTAAGTTTTCCTCTCCCTTAATTGTCTGAATAATTTTCTTTAACTCCTCAACATTTCTTCTATCTCCTCATCATCGACAGAGCTAGTTGGCATATGAACCTGTACCACTGTTGTCGGTGTTGGCTTCGTACCTATCTTTACAATGATAATGCGATCACTGTGCTGCTCATAAGTAGTTTACCCGAATTTCTATTTTCTTATTCATTATCAGTCCTATTCCTATGATACCCCCAACTGATTTTAAACATACCTTGAACGCACCTCACCGAGCGTCGCACAAAATACCGTCAAAATTATCCGGCAAAAATCTTGGTCCACAATCACACTGAGAGAGTACATCTCGATGATGGTTTCGGTGCTGGTGGGCTTTTGCTATCCGAATCTTCCGCTGTAGATGGGCAGTGGAATGTATAAGCCACCTAATTGCGTGGTTTCGCTTCAGAATTCTTAGAAGAACCTAGACTGGTTTGATGCAGAGATCAAAGAGCATGTTAATTATTTCAGAAACTCTGTTCGCAGCCCTGATGTTAACAGACGTAAAGCAGCACATTACAACCTGGAATTTAAGTTACGAGCCTTCGAAGACAAATAGTGGGCGAATAAAGCGAATGAAACGCAATTATATGCTGACACAAACAAAATAGACAGATTCTTTGAGTGTCTGAAAACTGTCTTTGGTCCCAAATAAATAAAGATAGGCACTATCTATGACAGATAAAAACCTGTCGGCTAACGCAAAAGAACGACATCCTGGCTCGCTGGGCAGAAAATTTTAAAGAAGTTCTTAATCCCGAACATCAGTCAACTGACATTCCATACATAGAAACACTTGAAGATCTGACAATTGACGAACAACTTGCCGATCCTCCTTTCCTACGCTGAATTCACTGTAGCACTCGGTAAGCTTAAAAATGAAGGGGAAAAAAAAGCAGGATTAGACAACTTGCCATCAGAACTGTATAAATATGGCGAGTCACACATTGTTCTGCTTTTAAATATCTGGGAGTACGAAAAAATCCCACAAGTTTGGAAAGATGCTTTCATTTGCAAGCTCTACAAAGGAAAAGGTGACAGTTCCCACAAGGGCATGTCCCTCCTCTCAGCAACGGGAAAAGTGCTCGCTCACATAATTAACATCCAGCTGATGCACCTTGCAGAAAAACTGCTACCAGAAACCCGGTCTGGCTTTCGCCCCAATGGAGGCTTAGTGGATGCCATTTTTGGTGCCAAACAAATGCAAGAGAAAAGCTTAGAGCAACACCAGTTCCTGTTCATGTGCTTTCTAGGCCTGGAAAAAGCATTCGACGGAGTTTCACGGAAAGCTCTCTGGATCATAGTAAAGAAAAACGGTTGCCCTAACTAAATTGTTAATTTGATTCGGCAGTTTCAATGCAACATGATGGCAAAAATACGCCATGAAGACAAGCTCTCAGAACAGTTTCCAGTGACACGTGGAGTAAAACGAGGCACCCATACTATTCCCTTTTCACATTGCAGCTTTTAATAATTATGCTACCAAAGTTTGCAATGGTCAACTAGGTCTCAACTCGAGAACGGACAAAAGTGTCTTTAACATCTCTCGCCTCAGAACAAAAAGTCGAGTAAATAAACTGTCCGTCTTAGAAATTCTCTACGCAGATGATGATTGCATGATTGTCAATTCTGCCGAAACTCTTCAAACCTACATAAACGTGTTAAATGACTCCTTTAGAAGATTTGGTTTAGCCATAAGTGTCACTAAAAACAAGTTCTTCAACAACCACTTACAGGCCTTAATGCAGACGAGTCCAGTATTGATCTGGAAACAAACCTCTGGAAAAGAGTCATTTTAAGTCTCTACGAAGCCAAATAAGAAGCGACAGTAGCCTGACTACAGAAATTGCAGCTCATATAGCCAATGCAGTCTCAGTCTTCGGCAAGCTCAACTACCGTGTATGGAAATATCATGATCTCAAACAACGAAAAACATTGCAGTTTACAAAACAGCAGTGTTACCCACCTTACTCACTGGTCTGAAACCTTGCGCTGTTACAAAGCTGACATTAGAAGGCTAGATACCTTTTTTTTTCAGCTATCTAAGAACAATTCTTTGGATCAAACGGAAAGACACTGCCCCAAACACAGAGATTTTGCGCCTCGTGGGACTGCCTGGTATTGAAGCACTCAGAATGAAATACCAACTGAGATGTAGTGGCCACTTCGTACGCATGGATGACAGCAGACTACCTATAGCAGTGCTCTACTCGGAGCTCTCGTGTGGGAAGTGGAGCCATGGCGGCCAACACCTGCGCTATGAAAACATCATTAGACGCCACCTCACAACCTGTGGCACTCCGAGTAACCGTTGGGAGGAGCTTGCATTGCATTGCACCGATCTGAGTGTCGCTCAGCTGTCCACAAGAGCGTCCAACAATTCGAGCAAATGCACCTAATGAACATGGGCGCTAAACGAGAGTTCCGCAAATCTCAACCCCAACTTCACTGCGCTTCTTGCTATCGGGTCTCCAACGCGAAGTTCGGCTTTGCGAGCCACATCAGAGCCTACGACAATATGTATGCAGACGATTGACGGAGTCGCTGTCGCTGGACACAGCGAGGAGCACATCATCAAAAATGCTGACCCCCGTCACTGCAGGATAAAAGCAAACGAAAATAAGAAGAATAGGTCGCGACATTGTCCCTTGCGGATTCGCAGTAGTTAGTTGCAACGGGGTTCTAGGAAGCACCTACCAGAAAGTGACTTACAGGAACACGGCTGGTTGAAAGGATATATGAGCTTAGATCTTGCAAAAATCCCTCGCCTAGTCTCCGCCCATTGGACTCGACCTCATCCCCTCGGCGGCAAGGGGCTCAACCCAATGCCGTCTAGATGACAATGGCTCCACCAAACCACAAGAAACCCCTGAACGCCAAATATATGTTACAGAAAAACAGCAGTTCCTAATGCACAGTTTAAGGGTTCGATTGTAACATTTTTACAGATGCTGTGTATGAACGAAATAGAATCTAAAGTGGGTCGCCTAAGTGGTATTTACAGGAGTAACAAATAACTACTGTTTTTGTTACAAGTGAATAGAATTTTCTATAGTTCTTTTTCTTAAAGACAACTCGTTTATCTAAAATCCTTATTCTCGCAACATAAATCGAATTTTTGCAAGACAAAAAATTCAAATGTTTGTAAAGTTACGGGGCCTAGCTGCAGTGGTCATCGGTCCCTAAACTGACAAACTACTTTAACTTATCCCAAGCACACACACACACACACACACACACACACACACACACACACACACACACATCCATGCCCGAAGGAGAACTCAAGACGGCGAGCAGCCGTGTGCACCGCAACAAAGCGCATTACTGCGTACGGCTAATCCGCCGCGGCTGCAAGACAAAGAAACTACTTAACTTTCTTAACAGTACGCATATAAACATTGCTAAACCGAGGCAGCTATTAGTTTCTATTTTCACCATAAAGTTGTAATTTATCAACAAGTTTCGTATTATTCACTAATTCGACAGATGCGACGTAGGTCTACATTCCTTTTGGAGTTACTACATTTCTTAGTTGTGAGCGTTGAAAAACATAACCAAACTATGTTGAAAACGTGATTTCGCTAACAACAAAATAAATACTACATGATTCTTCCGATACTGTGTGTCTCAATTCTGTCCAATAACAGCGGCAACAGTACAATACAGTTTCACTGTGCCGCGGCGGAGTGGCCGAGGCCATTCCCCGTCGGGGGTTCGAATCCTCCCTTGAGCATGGATGTTTGTGCTGCCTTTAGTATAAGTTAGTTTCTAGGTAATTTGTAAATTTAGGGAGTGATGACACCGCAGATAAGTCCCATAAGTTAACAAACATTTGAATTTGAATTTAGTTTCTCTGTATGTAAACATACTCTCAACATTTAATCTTAGTGAGAAATATAAGAGCTGTTGTCAGGTAGTAAGTAGGGCGATTTGTTGCCAGTCTTCTAGAGGGCAGAAGAAATTCTCCTGGAACTGCAAAATGTACTGTACGAACATTTATATTGAGGAATACAGAGGGAAAATCTACATTCTTTCAGGCATAGCTGCATGAAACAAGGAAGGAATTGCTCGGTATCAAGGAAGATAGAGAGGATGAGGGTCGCTGGGAATTGGCGGCTCTTATATGCAGATGACATCGAATACTGAAGAACGTACTTCCGTTACATGAATAAGAATTCATAGCTTTTGTTAGAAATGCGAAACTGAAGAAAAAATCGTGAAATAGATGAAACTCACTAAAGAGAGATAGCACATTGTCATAATAAAAATAAGAGAATATTGCAGAACACTGTGCTGTTATATATAAAGAAGTATTAGAAGGCATTACAATTACAACAGATGGGACATTAAAAAAATCTAAGCAACCTGCTGGATTCGAACCACCTACCTGCAGTTCAGCGTAGCCGGCCGCGGTGGCCGAGGGGACTGAGGCGCTCCAGTCACGGTCTGCACGGCCACTACGGTCGGGGGTTCAAATCCCCCTCGGGCATGGATAATTGTGCCATCCTTAGTGTTAGCTAGTTCGTAAGTAGTTTGTAAGTTTAGGGACTGATGACCCCGTAGTTAAGTCCCATAAGCTCTACAAACATCTGAGCATTTCATTTAGTTCAGCGTAAACGTAACTCTAACCACAGAACCACATCGAACACACTGCCAAAATGCTTTTAAACCTATTTATATTCAGTAACATTTACTTATACCTCAGTACATGTGTTTATGATGAAATTGCATTGAGTCGTTGCTTACAAACATTGTACTGTAATAGAAGGCAAGTTATACACACAGACAATCCAAGTAGTGAACTAAATACGACGATTCAAAAGTAGGGAGCGTTGGACGTCATGCGACGAGCTGTTGGGGTGGTGGGGCAGGGAGCTGAACGGGTGATCCGTGCAGGCATGAAAGAGGAGTGGGGAGGATTTTCGCAGGAGCTAACGTTTGCTGAAAGGATGAAGTACGGTGTCCGATAATACTTTGTTCGTTTTCACTATTCACGGAGGTGGTCCTGCCGCTACTTTGTGGGAACATGACACAAAAACATAGCTTTCCGTCGCGAGCACACGGCGAGAGGTATATAATCAATGTTCCGATTCGTCTGTCGCCATCGGGCGTGAGGCGAGAATTCTGGTAAAAAAATTGTTAAGTAGAGTGTACTCTGATTGACGCTGTTTTCTGGATATCTTAGGGAAGGAACTTATTTAACACTGTAGTAGCTTGCCACTGGGAAAAGTGTACTACCTTACATATGTTTGCTGGTTTCGACGTTCTGGGAAGAGAATCGAGGAGACGTGCGCGAGGTGTGCCACGGATTCTGGCAGGCACAGGGAGCCTCGTGGAGCAGCCGTCTGGGCGCCGACTGCTCTCGCCTGTGTTTGCCGAGGGTGGAGTAATTTCTCCAGGTCTGAGCTTCGCCGTCGCCTAAGCCGACCAGGTGATGACTCTGCGCGATCTTGAGACAACTGACTGATGCCCATCCCTGCTAACCAACATCATCGTGTCCATCGCGGAAACAGCACTTTTAGTGAGCATATTCGCAGCACTGGCTTGTTACGTGGGACCAGACATTCCTTCTTGGGTTGTCGAATTCACTGTACTTCAGTTAGCTTTAAACTGGAAAGATAGGTTCATATTGCTGATGTAAGGACAATCAAATACTGCATAGTCTGATTGAATCTATTCACGGAATGTGCTCCACCATACCATTTTTCGGTACGTATATTCACTTTTGTTAATGAACTTTGTGGTCAAAGCTACTAAAAATTTCCGGGCTGTTATGCCGTGGTCTAATGGATTTATTATTAAAACCCAACGTTTCGTCCCCGACTGTGAAGGACATTCTCAAGGGGGATCGTGGCACTTTTGAATGTCCGATTCACAACCTGGCTCGCTACTGACTGAAGCCAAATTCAGTTTACGAAGGCTCGCGCGCAGTGGTGTGATGTCAGATGTTTTTGAGATGCGCGCGCAATTCGTCGTTGCCGATTGCCTCCGTCTGTTAATATCGTCCCATGGTGGAAGACTGTTACATTTCTTCTTCAAAACCGGAATTTCATTTAGTTTCACGAACTTTATGGTGTGTAAGGCGCATTTGGATTGTTTGTTATTTTTGTAAAGTTCAAAGTCAGGCTACTGTTGAGCTGTGGCGCGATCGATAGCCACCTTTCACCGGGGGCTTGGATCTTGGCGTCTCGTGGCGGCACACAGAGGGGACGGGGCAGAGCGGTGCTGGCGGCTGTAGTGGGTACGCCAGCGCGAGCACGTGCTTAAGCCCCTTTACACGATCGTCTTTCTTGTCTCACAGCCAAATCTTCAAACGTTGTATATCGACGGAGTATCAACCGAAACTTCTATATAATTCGTGCTATGTGTTGCCGTCCAGGAGAACGTGCGTAAACTATGATAATAAGTAACACCTAACCTACGGAGCACAGGAGAAGCGTATCTGTAGGGGTCTACCACGCGGAACTCCCGTGGGGTAGTTGACAGAGCAACTATTTGTCGTTACGATGGTCCTCAGTTCAAACCATGGTGGTGCGAATTTTTTTCTTTTTCTTAATGCATGACGTTGCAAATTATTCTACATCGACAAACGTACACGGAGTGTTACATGTGACATGTTCCTGAAATTTAAAAGGACTGTTCGGATTTCATAGCACTGTGTAATCGGCAGTTTGTTTCTGCTTAGTTTCATTTGAAAGTAGCAAACATGTAGAATAGGCCTATATTCGTAGAAGAAAGAAACAATTGCACCATACGCGCAGAAGTATTAAAGTACTACTACTACTACTACTTATAATAATAAAAGACTGCTAGATAGGCAGCACCGCGTGTTCTGGCTAGAGTGCCGTGTGTTTGCTCACACCATCAAGTAGGGCTGACGTTGCTGTCCAGTCCGAACGCTAAGCTACTGCTGCAGCTGACAGTGCTATTTTGCGAAATGAACCCGTGGAAAGTTATAAACATTCTCTTTCAACAATTTTCAACGTACTGCACTTTAAAAAAGAGGTTCTAGGTGGGACTCGAACCCACGACCCTGTTCGATGAACTAACACTCTTCCAAATAGCCCACGGCAGCGCAACGTGATAAGCTATCAAGTTACGCTTTTCCTCTACTCCGTAGGTGATATAGTTCACGCACGTTCTCCTGGACGGCATCACATAGCACGAATTATATAGAAGTTTGGCTGACACTCTATCGATATACAACGTTTGCTAACAATCTGAGTGTCTGACATCAGAAGGTTTGGGTGTCACCTGACTAATCGTGAAGAGTGGCGCTACTACACTGTACCTGACGTTTTATTCCCGTACTGCGTGTCGCCTGTCTGAGTAATCGTTTTCCTTCGGACGTTAACATCAAAATTGTAGAGCTGTCTGTTGTTTAGTTTCGCATCTGAATGATGAAGTGAGGTTATGAGGGGACTTTTACGTAGGAGCAGGAAGATGGTAACTGTGTTTATTAATGACGAAAGGGGAATACATTGCTGATATTTCCTTCAAATGTTATGTACTACATTTTGTAGACAAATGAGAACCAAAGAAATAGGAAAAGTGCCATTCAAACATATCAAATACTTATAAAGTTATTTGCTGAAGAAATTGTATAGTTACAAACACATCAAACAATATCGAAAATGCAGTAACAAAAATGTATTTACTTTTGTGTCCACGTCTCGTTTTTTAACTAACGGTCTAAAACCATCGACTACAATTATCTCATCTAATAATTGTGATTCTGTTACTGTCGAAATATTATGTATTATATATTTACTTTTGTATTTATGCAGAATGTAGACTTTTTAATTGTAAAACGTAAATATCTTTCTGCTTGAAGTTATACCGTCTCTTATGTAACAGAACGCTAGTACAAAAAAGAATACTAGGGTCTGGTGGAACATTTTCGGTGTGATGAAAGCACAAAGCAAACAACAGAATAAAGTTACAGAAGACGCGAAATCATTTCGATAATATTAATGAGCTCGACCAGAAACGGTTAATTTCCAGTGTTGGCAGACCACTACAGTTCCTTGCTTATGCGCATGCGGAACGTGCAGCACGTTCGGAAATTTAGAACTCCACACTCGGCACAGTCTATTGATCATTGACGTCATAGACTCACTGGCGATGGGGTTGGCTGCTGATTTACACGCAGGCACGAAGGGCGCACGCACGTCGTTGATTGTGTATAACGGGCTTTACTCGGGACGAGCGGAGGAAGGGTGCAGTCGGTAGTTCTGTCTTTTGCTGACGACGGGTTTAAACTTCATGGCAGTCACCATCGCCGACAACAGCCGTTGCATGCTTCTAAACGGTCCTTTCGGGCAACGTGCGAGAACCCTTATCCGGCGAGAAGGATTAGAGAACATTTTTAGTCAGAAGCTGCCGGTCTCTGTATTGCTACTCCATACAGAGTACTTCTGCTGTTCGTCTGTGGTTCTAGTTTGCTTCACGCTGCTCCTGCTACGTTTTTCTTCCAACCTCGGCTCCTGAGGGTACTTCATAACCCGTTGGGATTTCGTATAAATGACAAAGCAGATCGTCGATCTGCTACGCCTTGCTCGGCCTCCCTTGAAGGAAATTTGCCTGGTTCTTCTAGTTTTCTAGTTAGTACTTACCTACTTTTTTCTTGGGAGAGTGAGTGCCCTTTAAGCACCGCGTGAATTAGAAGAACCGACCTTGGAGCTGGCTGAAGAATTTGAACTGAGCCTGCAGAGGACTAACGTTACAGTGAAATGTTTTTGCCTCTGTTTTTAATTGTCTATGGAATTATTGAGTGTTATCAGTGTTCATTGAATTTGTGCGCGCTCAAGGCCTAAGCTGTCATGGCACGTACGTGCAGTAAACTGTCTGCTCTGAATTTGTCCCTTGTAAAGCAAGACATTACTTTCCCTGACCATTTAAAGTAAATACGACGGTAAGTCAATTATCATCCGCAATTTCGTTATATTTTTGTTTATGTTGGTAGTACTGCCGTTTTACGTTGGTGATGCATGCTTTGTTTATTTGTTGTTATATCTTTGCAATTTTCAAGCTGCTACGTTAGTTTCGTTGTCGCTGCTGTGCTGTTAATCATGGCTGCTCCGCTGTCTATTTGCACCAAAGAAGAGCAACGTTCAGTGATGCGTTTTTTGTGGGCGGAAGGTGTATCAGGGGCCGAAATTGATAGAAGACTTTCAGTACAGTACGGGAGCAGTGTTTTGCCACAACGAAGTGTGTACGAGTGGATTGAAAAATTCCGAAATGGTCGCACGAGTGTTAAGCACGATGAAGGAGCCGGACGACCGTTTACCGCCACAAATGAAGAAAGTTTACCGCCACAAATGAAGAAATCATTGAGCGATCACGTGAAATTTTCTTAGACAGACGATTAACTACTGATGAAGTGGCTCATCATGTTCAAATTAGTCATGGTTCTGCCTACGAAATTATTCACAACAGACTTGGGTTTCGTAGAGTTTGTGCAAGATGGGACCCAAAACAACTCACACAGTTGCATAAGCAAACGCGCCTCGACATCTGCAAAAAAAAACATTTGGATCGCTATGGTAACGAAGAGGACAATTTCTTAGACAGAATCATTACTGGTGACGAAACATGGATCTATCATTACGAGCCGGAGAGTAAACGGCAGAGTATGGAATGGAAACATCCAAATTCGCCGTGCAAGAAAAAGTTCAAGACCCAACCGTCCGCAGGAAAACTGATGCTTAAGGTTTTTTGGGATGCTCGAGGTCCTGTACTAGAACATTATGGTAAAGGGGCACAACAATAAACAGTGTACGTTACAGTGAGATGCTCACTGACAGGCTAAAGCCTGCAATTCGAAGCAAACGCCGAGGATTGTTGTTAGAAGGTGTTGTGTTGTTGCACGACAACGCCCGTCCGCACACTGCTGTCCACACTGCTGAAAGGCTTCAGAAACTCAAATTCGAAGTACTGGATCATCCTCCATATAGTCCCGATCTTGCCCCTTCTGACTATCACTTGTTTGGTCCACTCAAACAGGCATTACGGGGCCGTCGATTTGACTCGGATGAAGCAGTGAAGGAATCGGTGCATTCCTGGCTCGCAGCTCAACCGAAAACCTTATTTTGTGAGGGCATAAGGAAGCTTTTAGAGCGATGGACGAAGTGCATTGAAAGGCAAGGAGCCTATGTCGAAAAAGTATGTTCTTGTAAGTTTAGTATTTTATTATAATAAAATTTTATAACTACTTTGCGGATAATAATTGACTTACCCTCGTATTATGGGTATGGTCCTAGTTTGTTTGGGCGGTGCTTTCTGCGTCCGCTTGATGGAATATTGGAACTGCAGGGTTCAAATTGCACGGATTCAAGTGTTTTTAATTTCTTAAAAAAAAAAAAAAAAAAAAAAAAAAGACATGATTCAATCTATGTTGGGATGGTTTGCCATATTAAAGATTGAGAACCTAGAGAAGGTTATTGTGTCGGCGATTTCGCGATATTTTGATCGTGGTTAATGAAGTGGGTAACAAAATTATTCTTAGAATTGACTCGCGTGTCTTCCATTTCGCCGTTGGCCACCAGGGTCTTAGGCGGTATGTGGGGCGAAACAAACTACCTGCTCGCTCGCGTGGCCTTGCAGAACGGGCAGCTGCACGCCTCGCCCGCTAGCACGAGGGCTGCCCTGTCTTCCATTAAGTTTCATAATTAGAATAATTATGTGAAATGCGGACTGCGTAACCGTGACGCCACAATAGCACGCCACCCAGTCACATACCGGGCTGCGTGTTGTTCAGTAGGAGGCTAAACGTCGGTAATCAGTGCCCTGTTCTGAACCAGCCGGCGACCGCCAGGTTTTTACCAGACTGCGCGCGGGCCGTGCACTTACAAGCGACCCAGGCAGAAAAGCAGCCACTTAACGATTTGAAATACGGCATTAGTTCGACCCATGAGGCCAAAGAGTATCTTCCAGCTTACTAAACAGTAAGTGGTTAAAGAAATGCCATTCATCTATGTTTATATAGGCCTAATACATTTGTAAGAGAATAAGTCTCATGAAACAGTTTCTAAGAATGACGAATGTTAATACCATATTTTAAGATGTTCTGGTAACTTCTGCAATTGGCAGTTGATTAATAAGAAAGAGGTATTGTAGTTTATGTCATGTATCTCAAAGAGAACATGCTATTTCAAAACTTTCTGTCTGCATATCCATCACTAAAATTTGTAGAATATTATCGCTCTCCGCACCGATGTAAGGCATTTTAAATGTGCTCCTGTCGGTCTTATAACATTTTCCTACACTGGGAAATACCAGAAACGACGTTCTGTACATACTTTTAAGAACACAGTATCACAGAAAATCGGAAAAATACCGATACTATCTCTACTGAAAAAGCAGAAAGAGACTCAAAACAGGTAACTGAATATCTACAACGAACCAATAGCCCCGACCCCTCCCTTTTTCATGTCACATCCCGTAACCAATTATAGGATTGTGAATAGGCAATAATACACAGCCAAGCCGTAACCAAGTTAAAACATGTCTTATAGCACGATATGACAAAAACCAAAACCGAGAACTAACAAAAAGCTAGAAAAACCTGTCTTCAAAAAACCTACCTCTTATCGGATTTGAACTCGCAACCTTCACATCATGAATTCATTACGCAACGACTGCACCACGTAGGAATTTCGCAGCCAGTAGTTCTATTCCTGTTTTTCAGCAATGTCTTTCTTGCAGTGGGTGTGTGTGTGGGGGGGGGGGGTCAGAGAATCTTTTCTTCACACAAACAAGAGTAAATCGTTGGTTTCCATAAGTCTCCTTTACGGTTCCCGCTTTCTCGGTTAACTTTCACCGACCACTGTTTGAGTATTTCCTTTTTTCTTGCGAATACAAGCATCCTAAAACAATCTTCCCTTCGGTTTTTGCAGCCAATAGAGGAACAACTAGGCATTTATCTTGACTGTCCTTAATGATTATGTAATCACATTATTAATTACGCTCAACAAATCATTTCAAATCAACATTTAATCTTAAAAATTGCCGTGAAGTTTTAAGTTTATCGCCAACGATTGACGAACAACACGTTAATTTACTTGAATAGGTCCGACAAAAGACGTGAAAAAGTGGAGCAGTGCCTATCGTAATAGAACCTGCTTGTAATTGTACAGGGAAATCGCTGTCAGAAGCTTTAAAACACTCTAGAGAACAGAAACGCTCACCGTAGCTATTCAGACATATACAAATCCCGCCAAATCTGGTAAAAACATGGCGTTTTGGGTTGTCATCCAATCAGGACCAGTATCACGCATGGCCACTCACTCCCTATACAGGCTCTCTACCGCGACTGGGCTGCGGACGCCGTCTGTATCAGAACGGCCCCACTTCGCATTTTCGACACCGATACCACTTCTCCAATTTTCAAGGTGGTCAACAAAGACCTGAGGCTTAGTGGACATAAAAATTCACCATCTGAACGCTCACATACAAGGTACTGCGGCGAGTATGGCTCCGATCTAAATGTTGAAATGTTTGTAAAGCTTAACTGCGGGGTCATCAGTCCCTAAACTTACAAACTACTTGTGAACTACCATATACGAAAGACAATACAAACATCCATGTCCGAGGGGGATTCGAACCCCCGACGGGGAACGGCCTCGCGCATCGGACTATAGCGCTACAATGCGCTCGGCCGCTCCGCCGCGGCCCTAGGTTCCGATCTATTAACGCTCCTACATTCCTCCCAAGGGGTGGCAAGGGAAGGGAACGTCTTAGAGTCATATGCTGTCACGTTGAAGTCAGTCTTCCCACGCTTAGACACTGGTTTTGCGCCAGGCAACGCTATTATTAGCTCGTTTCATCGTTGTCCCACGAGCAGCTAGGAAACTATACGTCCACCAAGGCCTGGGTAAGCCTCATACAACTGAGGAGCGGCAGTTTCCCCAGAGGTTGCTCGCTAACGACTGTTGTACCTCAACTGCCACGCACTCTCCTCGACACGTACCACACCTTGAGATTCAGGGTATCTTTTTTTCTCCTTTAATAGAGGTTTGAGCTGTCCTCACGACCCGGGCGATCAAGCCAAGATCCCCGGGCTCTGAAACGTACAACGTTCCACCGTCGCGCCGAACGATGGTCACTGAAGCATGCACAGAGTTTACGGTGTGGCGGACTGTTGGCGCGACGCAGTCCACGGTTCGGAACCCCGGGTTCGCCAAGCCCGTACTCAGCAAATTAATGCTGAGGCTCTGAGGGGCAAAAATCAAACACTACGGCTTCGCTATTAAAGCTGAAGCAAACTATGCTGGTGAAACACTGTTCCAGCTCAACACCAAAGCACAACAGACAAACGTCAGAAGACAGACTGAAGAATCCATACAACACTAATAAACAAAAAACACTTAAGAGTGGCGTGTATTACCTAACCAAGTTTTATACCAGGAAACTTAGACAATAACTGACACAGAGCGGAAAATGAGGGTTGCTTTCATCTGCCACTTACCAGACGATCAGAAATTAGGCTAATAAAATAAATATGTTCACCTACTTTCGGAAAATTAAAACCAACAACAACAGGTTCAAGATGATTTAGGCTTCACAATTCAAAAAACTGAAGGCACAGAAGAAAAGAAGATCTTGAAAACTAGTGACACGAAATTTAAACTAAAGACATTTACATGCAAAAAAATACACCATAACTTATGAAGAAACGACAGCCAAATCTACACTAATGTTAAGACTTAAATGTATAGTGCTTCAATGTGGGCGTAAAGTTTGTAAATAAATAAATTAAATATATTTGTGGCTGCGAGCATTACAGAATAAATAGGCTGTTATAACAGGAAGAGCTAGCGTGGCGAATGGAGATTTGGGGCCGCGGTGTAGCCGAGCGGTCTAAAGCGTCTCGCTGCGGAGCGCGCGGTTGCTCGCCGTGGAGGTTCGAGTCCTCCCTGGGGCATGGGTGTGTGTGTTTGTCCTTAGGTTAGTTTACCTAAGTTTAAGTAGTTTGTAAGCTATGGACTGATGACCACGCAGTTTGGTCCGACAGATTTACAAACATTTGAATTTTTTGGAGATATGGGTGTGGCGGGAGACGTGCAGGGAAGAGTCCTCTGCAGTCGGGTTGGTCACTGTGTCCTCGGTGGCGGAGTGTTCAACGCATCTGCCTAGTAAGCAGTAGATCCCGGGTTCGACCCCGGCCGGGCACAAATTTTCATTCGCCGCACTTGGGTATTCCATCTAAACCTAGTACAGTGAAGCCATAACTGATCGCAAACTGCGAGTTATTTCATTATTTTAAATAAATTACTTTCGATATAGTGAACTCATATTCAGGACGTCTGCACAGATTTATGTCTTACCCTATTTCGATATATCGGTCAAGATAAGTAGTGGGTTTTCTCTTTAGAAAAGAGTACGGCTTTTCTTTTCCCAGTCCAAACACATACTCTGACACTAATGACGTCGCCATCAACAAGAAGTTAACCCACAATGTTTCTTCCTCCTCCTCTCCTTCGTGTAGTCTCACCCGCCCATCATACCTGTAGTGCAGGTTGCCGCGGCTGTACGAACAGGCGCTCTCCACCTCCGCTCCACAGGAAACCGTTTAACTTGCTCAATATTTCCTCGCACAAGAACTATCCGAGTGGAATGATAAGAATGGCCAAGGACGCTGCCACGATAATATACGTTTACGATAGGCTAAGAATGCTATCTAATACACCACAAGCTTTCCCTCTTCCTGCGCGAACTATAAATATAACGAAGAAATTAGCAAATGACAGACTGTTCTCAATTTTTCGAACATAATGCCTATTATTCACGCTACAACAGATATATCCTGACATACAGCTCTGCGCCGTGCCTACCATCGAAGTTTCCTACGTTCTGGCTATTATAATCTCACCTGACAAACAAGAATGTTGTAAATCAGACAGGCATTTATTTAAGGATCTAGGGATCTTAACAGTAACCTCACAATCTCTACATTCACTTATTAACTTTGTTCTTAATAACCCAACCCAATTCAAAATAAGAGCAGCAATCACAACTACGACACTAGGAGAAAGGATGATATTCACTATTCAAAGATAAATTTAAATTTCATCCAGAAAAGTGTGAATTAAGCTGCTACGATAAGTCTTTGGTCACTTGCCAAACAGCATCAAAAGTTTCACAAAAAGCCAACTACTATTTAAAAGAAAATTAAAAGAAGTTTTTGATGTCAACTCCTTCTACCCAGAAGGGACTGAGGCACGCCAGTCACGGTCTGCACGGCCATTAGGGTCGGGGGTTCGAATCCCCCCTCAGGCATGGATATTTGTGCCGTCCTTAGTGTTAGCTAGTTCATAAGTAGTTTGTAATTTTAGAGACTGATGACCCCGTAGTTAAGTCCCATAAGCCTACAAACATTCAGTTCTTAAATCCAAATAATAAATGCATTTACCTACAGCCGTAAATTTAAAACTAGACCAGCCGCAGTCCCAATTCCAGAATAAGATGAAACTACATCGACAAGAAGTTTAGCGGTATAACTTTCAAACAAAAATATCTGCTTTTCCCACGATTAGATTTTGATGTACCGTCAAACGGGGTGATTACAGACAGTTTTGAGATTCTTGTCACTATCGTAGGCTTTGTCAGATCTCATTGTTTTTTACGGAAGTGGTGGAGTACATGTATAATCAATGAAATATCCTAGAAACAGAACGTCCATCTGCATCTACTTTTGCCTGAGGCAGACAAGTGTCCGAAATCACCCCATGAACTGAGGTGATTTCGGACACATGTGTACATTCAGTCTCTGTCCTCTCTTTCGAAGTGTATGGGGTCATTTCGAACACAAATTGATTTTTTTTCTTCTATTTTTCCTGTTTGATATTAGTGAGTTTTAACATATTTTAAGGACGTCCATCATTAAAATAAGGGATAAGGACTCAGATGACGAATTTTATTTATTAAAGGCTTTTCTATATGTTAATTTGCCACACTGAATAACTCGAACTGCTTTCTTTAAAATTTCCGGGTCACAATTACATCGACTTTGAACACCTTTCTTACTTTTATAGTTCTCGGCATTGCCCGAAATCACCGCACAAAGTCCACAGTTTCGAACAAAGCTCCGTTACTTTGAAACTTTACACAAAACTCGTGACAAACTAGTACAAAACTTCTCACAGTGAGACAAACTAATGATCTTGTTGGTAACTGACGGAACAATACTTTTCCCCCAGTCACAACAACAGAAAGTTTCCGCTCCATAACACAGCGAGAACTTTGTACAATGAGAGTGATTATTGCGTCGATAAACAATCGATCCAAACGCGGGAGCGCGGAAATTACAGTCTCGTGCATAAAATAAGCATCGGACGGAGGTGGAAGTTAGCGCTTATTCGTTGCTATGCAGAGGGAAAGAGAAAATAAACCATATCGTCCAAAAATCACCCCGGTGTCCGAAATCACCCCTTTTGACAGTACTAAAATCTGTATGTTGTCACAAATCCTGTGAAAATCCCACGGAAATCACAGAATGATGTTTTCACTCTACAGCGAAGTTTGCACTAATGCGAAACGTTCAAGCAGATTAAAACTGTCATCAGGACCGGGATTCGAACCCGGGGGACTTTATTTGCCGGGATGTTTAATATTGCCGGCCGCGGTGGCCGAGGAGACTGAGGCGCTCCAGTCACGGTCTGCACGGCCACTACGGTCGGGGGTTCGAATCCCCCCCCCTCGGGCATGGATAAAATGTTCAAATGTTTGTATAGTCTATGGGACTTAACTACGGGGTCATCAGTCCCTAAACTTACAAACTACTTATGAACTGCTTACGAACTAGGACGCCACAAATATCCATGCCCGAGGGGGGATTCGAATCCCCGACCGTAGTGGCCGTGCAGACCGTGACTGGAGCGCCTTAGTCCCCTCGGCCACCGCGGCCGGCGGGCATGGATATTTGTGCCGTCCTGAGTCTTAGTTAGTTCATAAGTAGTTTGTAAGTTTAGGGACTGATGACCCCGTAGTTAAGTCCCATAGACTATACAAACATTAGAACACAGGGTGAAAACATTCTGGAACATTCTCGCCGTGCCCGCGCCGCCGCCCACGGGCGGCCTTTGCCGCGCCCTCGCCGTGCACTGTGCGCAGCGACTGTGGGGCACTAGCGACACACGGTCGCGGCCGGAGCCGTGAACTAAGGTGTACTCCGCCCGCGGGGCGGAAATGTTGGCCGTGCCTACTCTTGGCTGCGGCGAAGCCATGTCTCCACAGTATCCTTTCTTCCATTAGTACTAGCCCTGCAAGGTCCTCAGGACAACTTCTGTGAAGTTTGGAAGGTAGGAGGAGAGGTACTGACGGAGGTTTTTTTATTCTACAGTAAGCATTCCATCTTTTCTTCCTCCTCAAGGAATTCCAGCCCTCCACCCAGAGTTTTCACAATGATGAAGAGTTGAAGACGACTGTGATACGCTGATTCCTTTCACAGGCGGCAGTCTTCTATGATACAGAAATACCAAAGTTGATGTCATTACTAAGATGTTTTGGTGACTGTCGAAAAATAGCTCAAATACTGATGTACCTGCTGCTGATATAGATTTCATGTAACTGTGTTGTCTTTGTTTAAAAAAAAATAAATAAGAAAACATACTTTCGGATCCGCCTCATATAATAGGTTATAATGGCAGATTACTGAAAAATTGAAATTTCGGAAACACTGCTCATGTTGGGTACCCAAAAATCTTACTGAATGACACAAGAAACAATGGATGAGCACTGCATTTCACTTTTCGACACGCTACAATGAAGTAGGCGATGGTTTTCTTTCTCAGATAGTCACGGGGGATGAAACTTGGGTATCGTACGACACCTCTGAAAGAAAACGGCAATCAATGGAATGGATGCGCACTTCATCCCCAGTGAAGGTTAAGCCTCAACAAATCTTGACACCTCGAAAAGTCATTTTCACCCTTTTTTTGGGACAGAAAAGGCATTCTGCTGATTCATTTCTTACCACTAGGCCAAACAATCAATGCACATATTACTGCGTGACCATTAAGAAACTGCGCAATATAGAACAAGCGCCGAGGATTACTGTCAAAAGGTGTTGTTTTATTTCCACGATAGTGTCCGACCTCACATGGCGAATATGACCAAACAACTCGTACAGGAATTTCACTGGGTCGTGTTTAATCATCCTCCTTAAAGCCCGGACCTCGCTCCTAGCGACTTTCATCGCTTCTTACAACTTACTAAAAGATACCTTGGTGGTCAACATTTCAACGATGATGACGAGCTAAAATAACATGTTACCGCATGGTTGAATACACAGGCGGCAACTTTCTATGAAGAAGGCATAAAAAAACTTGTGCTACGCTATGACAAGTACCTACAAAATTTCGGAAGCTATGTAGAAAAGAAGTGTAACAGTTGTAGATTTTTTTGTACAATAAATTTTTTTCCGTATCTCTAGACGTTTGTTTTATATAACGAAACGGAACTTACTTTGTGGACATACCTCGTGCATTAATTTTAATAGCCCTGCTGCAATCCTGCGGTACTAGCAGTGCTAGTCGTTCAAGTTTCTCAGGAGAGCTACTGTGAAATTGGAAGGTTTGAGGCGAGGTACTGCCAGAAGTAAATCAGTGAGACGGGCCGTGAGGCGTGCCAGATTAGCTCAGTAGGTAGACCGCTAGAACGCGAAAGGCAAAGGATCCGGGTTCGAATTTCAGTCCGGCAAAAAGTTTTAATCTACCAGGAAGTTCCCAAGTATAGTCGATGATTAAATTAGAAGAAAACTGTGTTCCAACAGAATGAGGTCAGACACGGCGGTTTTAGTTTTATTGTGGTAATACAGATATTGTGAACCCTAAATATTGATCATCTATGGAAACCTGATACACAAATGTGTACTGCAAAAGTCTGTTGTATAAGTATAATGGGACAATGTGAAGTCTCTCTAATATACACGCGCACGCATTTTTTTCACAAATGTTGAAATGTGATGTTCGATGTGACCGCACATTTCTCGTCTGACATCCAGGTGTGTTCTATTTTTTACCATCTCCTTCAATTATCATGTACAGTACACCCAGTCGAAAACTATAAAGTCCTGGTATGTGAAATAAGTCGACTTAGACATTAACAAGAGACACACTACTAGTACAAAGTAAATCTGTACCATTTTATAGCAATAAAAGTTACTATATTGTATTTCACTGTAAGGTTTTAAAATAAACGCCTTTTGCTACTGCAACTGAAGGGTTTTATTTTTATATTTTTAATCACCCATACGCGTTTCGCCTTTCTCTCAAGGCATCATCAGTGGGTGTCCTGAAATATTTACATCTTTTTGTTCGCACATATAGGTTAAGTCTCTTACATATCTACAAAACATTTCATTTCAGATTTAAAACAGTTTGTTTTTTGGTATAAAATGGTGTACTTACAGCACTTGTTACTCCACTTCAGTCTTAGTCTGGCAACCAGGTCGAAAGTTTACACTGTTTTTCGAAACACATTGCAGTTCTCTGATTATGCTGTCACCTGCTGCCATACTGTGTCTACTGCTGTTTG
Source organism: Locusta migratoria (assembly GCA_026315105.1). Taxonomy (NCBI): domain Eukaryota; kingdom Metazoa; phylum Arthropoda; class Insecta; order Orthoptera; family Acrididae; genus Locusta; species Locusta migratoria. Next base: position 153,443,711 of record CM048750.1, read on the forward strand.
TTTTGTAGTGTTGCCAGCCTTAGCTTATTTGAAATTCAACTGTTTCATTGAAAATGTGTTGAAGGTATCTTTGTGTGTGTGTGTGTGTGTGTGTGTGTGTGTGTGTGTGTGTGTGTGTGTACGCATGAGTGTGTGTGGGTGTGGGTGTGTATGTGGGTGGGTGGGTGGTTTTTTATTTATTTATTTATTTATTTTCTCCTCTCTGTTTGAGTGTGTGTGTGTGTGTGTGTGTGTGTGTGTGTGTGTGTGTGTGTGTGTGGTGGGGGGGGGTTGTGACTATGTGTTGGGGTTTGTGTCTACCATATGGTCAATCAGTGAGAACAGTGATTGATTGGTCAGGTTTATTTGGTCATTTAGTAGCATCTTTTTCTCAGCTTTTGTTTTATATATGTGATAATTTTCTTGTAATGTTAGGAGATGTTTTTCATTATTTATTCTAATTACCTTCATGTCTTTTTCTATTGTGGTGGGTTTGTGGTTATATGTTATTAGATGTTCTGCAAAAGTGGAGTGGTTTGTTCCGTATTTCCATGCCCTGATGTGTTCCTTGTATCGGGTATCGAATGTTCTGCTGGTTTGTCCTATATACCTTCCATCACATGAGTTGCATTGTAGTTGGTATATTCCAGCTCTTTGGTAGATATCTGTGTCTGTTTTGATTTTTGGGATATATTTTTGGACTGGGTTATCTGTTTTGAGAGCTATTTTTATGCCTTGTCTTTTGAAAATATTTATTATTTTGTGTGTTAGTTTGTGTTTGTATGTCATTGTGTACCATCTTGAATTTTCTTTTTTGCTTTCATGTGTTTCTAGTACTGCAGTTTGTGTTGTGTGTGTTTGTGTGCTGCTTTGCTGTGTTGTTGTCTGGGTGTCTGTACGTTTGGTGTTTTTTGCCCGTATCTGTTTTTTAATTTTTTTGTTTAATTTTTCTACTATATTACCATCGTATCCATTGTTTGTTGCTATTTGTGTGATGATGTCTAGTTCCTTTTGGTAATTTTCTTTGTTGAGTGGTACTGTGTTGAGTCTGTGGAGCATGTATCTGATTGCTGATTGTTTTTGTGCATGTGGGTGATTGGAGGTCTGGTGTATAATTGTATCAGTTGTTGTAGGTTTACGGTAAATGTCAAAGGTATGCTTGTTGTTTTCCTTTTTGATGGTTATATCCAAGAAGTTTATTTGGTTGTTATGTTCTTTTTCTATTGTGAATTTTATTTTTTTGTGTATAGTGTTTAAATCTCTATGGAGCTGGTCTATTCTTTCCGGAGGTTCATCAATTAGGCAGAGGATGTCATCCATGTACCTTATCCAGTAGAGTATTTTATAGTTTTTTGTGGTTACTTTTTTAAAAATCATACTTTCTACATGGTTCATGAAAATATTGGCTAGGGTACCTGACACTGGTGATCCCATGGGTAAGCCTTCTTCTTGCAGGTAATATTCATTATTAAATTGAAAATAGTTTTGTTCGGTTATCAATTTTAGCAATGAGTATATCTCTTTTATGTGTTCATCTGGTATTTGACTGTTTTCTTTTAGATTTTGTTCTATGATAGTTATTGTTTCATCTACTGGTATGTTAGTGTACATATTTTCTATGTCAAAGGAAAGAAGGGTAGCTGAGTCTGGGATTCTTGTATCTTTTATGAGTCGTATTAAGTGTGAGGTGTTGTTTATGGTTTTGTCATCTTTCATTTGATAGGTTTCTGATAGTACTTTCATCATGTGTCTTGCAAGTTTATAAGTGGGAGCATTTTTGAAATTCACAATGGGCCGTAATGGGATATTTGGTTTATGTACCTTTGGTTGGCATCGGAGGGTTGGTGCTGTGGGGTTATTCTGAATTAATTTTCTTTTTTCTGTGTCATCCAATGTGTAGTCTATATCTTTTAAGGTGTTTTTTACTTTTGTCTGAAATCTGTTTGTTGGGTCTGATTTTAATTTTTTAACATTACTTTGAGAGATGAGATCATTTGTTTTCTCAATGTACTGTTGTTTGTCCATCAAAACGACTGTGCCTCCCTTGTCTGCTTTGGAAATGATTACGTTTTCCTCTTGGAGTTTTCTCTTTAGGTTTTTGAGTGTTATGGAATCGGGACTTTTTTTGTTTTTGTTGTTCTGTTGTTTCATGTCTGTTATGATTTTATGTATTTCGTTTTTTATAAGTTCCCTCGCTAACCCAGTGTTTACATTGTTGTTTTCATTTCTTTCTTCACGTTTTAAAACAGCTTCTGATTGTATTATCAGGTCTTCTATGTATTCTTCATCTATGTTTGTGTTAATATTGTACTTCAATCCTTTTTCTAACAGCTCTTTTTCATTTTCATTTAGTTGTGTCTTTGTGAGGTTCATTAGTCTTGGGTAAAATTGATGTGTGTGTCTTGGTTGTTTATGGTTATCATTTTTGTGGAGTGTTTGTTGTCTTATGAGCTGTGTCATCTTCTTCTTGTGTTTTTCCGCAATTTCTTTTACAGCAGTGTCTGTGTAGCTTTCGACCTTGTTGACCAGATCTGAGAAAACAGCTGCATTGTTAATGTTATTTGCTAGCTGTACATGTGTGTTGAATAATTTTCGAGATAAAGTTTGTTTCTTTGAGTATAAGGCTTTGATTTCGGATTTTAACCATACTTTTTGTGCTGTTTGCTTGGCTTTCTGAGCACTAGACGAACTGTTTTTAATCTTTACATTGATGTAGTTAGGTACAAGGTTATTAGATTGACAAAATTTGTTAAATTTTAAATGCTCTATGGTTCTATGGATGTTGAGATGTAATCTTCTGAATCTGTGATAGAGGCCAACTGGGAATGCCTGGCATGGCTTGTTTAATACGTTGCTTGCAGTGGCCACTGCAAGCAACGTTACTATATTGGTTTTTATGATTGTGACATTTGATTTTAATCAAAGAATTTAGAAAGGTAATCTCTTCGTTTGAAAATGCTTTCACATCCTTAGTTAATCTGAAGTTCAATCTCTGTTTCTAGTTCATTATTTAGTTTATTTCAAGCTATTTTTTAAAGAAAATATATACGTAACTTTGTAAGACTCATATTGAAAGTATGTCATTACTTGTGTGGAATCAAACAACAAACACGGAAACTTGCCAAACGGCTACGACTAACACGTTTTAAATATATTATATTTTTAGTATGTATATTTATTAGTCACTGGTATTTAATGTAAGAAAAGATCGGCTGATCAGTGGAAGGGGGTGTTAGAGAAAGCCGAGAAGTGAACTGCGTACCACAGTATTTCAATACTTATTATTCCATCCAGAAATGCATTCATCCATATGTGAGACAAAACTTGGATAAAATGTTACGTAATTTCTATATTTTGACTCTGTACTGTAGGATAGTAACAGAATATGTATGAAAATGATTTCTAGACCAAAGGCTGTATAGATTTAGCTCTGAAATCAATGGGACCCTGGTTATTTCCTTCGGACGAATCGCATTTCCCACGTATTATTGCTGTGCAGTATAAAGTAGATGTTCTCAGTGCTATTTATAACACACGGGAAATCAAGTATATGTACAGGGTATTTCAGACCTGACAAGAGGGCAATTTTCTCAGAAACTGTTTGTACAATCTCATGCTGATGAACAGAATTGTAGGCAAAACAGATAAGCTGAAGCAGACTGTGGGCCGCGCGGGAGTAGCCGAGCGGTCTGGAGCGCCACGTTACGAATCGCGCGGCATCCCGCGTCAGAGGTTCGAATCCTCCCTCGGGTACGGATGTTTGTATTGTATTTAGTATAAATTAGTTCATAAGTAGTTTGGAAGTTTAGGGACTGATGACCCCGCAGTTAAGTCCCATAAGCTTAACAAACTTTTGAACATTTTTGAGCAGACTGCACTTTGCCTGGAATCAGCCACAAAATTCGAAAACGAACTCCAGACTTTTACATATAAGCATAAAAACGATATTAATACTGGTGGAAATATGTCGCTGTGCTAACTAAATATGTCTGATTGGAGAAATATGTGAAACATCGTTCCGATACGCTAAGCTTACAAAATCATCTCATCAATGCATCACGCGACGCCGAGTCACATCGAACGGCTCAAACCACGCGAGTGGTAACTGTTCACGATAGTAGTGTCAATACATTTCTTCGCCATTAATCGCACCTAACAAGAAGCATTTTACAGCAGCTTTAAATTGGTTTACGATATTTTATGTTGATAGTCCAGTAATGCTATTCTTTAACGCAAAGTTATTGCGGTTTGATTATTTTGCTAGGCATACTTTCATGGGGCTGCGATTGCCTACAAACTGCGTTTACGCAGAGAGAAAACTAAATCGTCCACGATGGGCTCTGCGTGTTATTCGACGATTAGAGTCCTGAACTCGTTACAGTCAGCAGGAGAATGCGGAAAAAAAGAAAAAACTGACACAATGCAGTGCTGAAATGTTAATGTGGAGAAAGATTATACTGACCTTTTGGAGAATCGAGTTCGAAGATTTACGATGATGCAAGGAGCACAGGGACTGACCAACGAGAAATGGAATAGTGTGCTCTCTCAAATAAGAGGAGAATGTGAGCACTTTGGTGGTCCAGGTTTTCTTTGGCGTTATAGAAGAGAGGAGACAGAAGAATACTTGGAACGTGAGGGTTTTCGGCACATGAACTATACCCGGGCCGCTGAAACATTGCACTAGACGTTTCGCGTTACGGCGAGTTAAGTTGGCTACACTGCTTTAGCGACGTTGCAACACTAGCCTCTATACACACAGCAGACGAAACGGTTTTCAATTGCATCTCGTAAATGTAAGATATTGAGTAACAAAAGTGCATATAATAATTCGTTCTTGAGCAGGAATTAATTAACGACTTACTAATGGAGACCAGAGCACAACAATGCACACGCTTTCAATAACGGAGCAAAGCAATATAGAAAATAAGCATTGGATCACGACTGATACGAAATAAACAATAATCAAGATAGTAACTTCTCTCTGTACGTTTTATAATAAATGATTTTCACTCACCAATTTACGGCGACAATGGTAGAATTACATCCAGCTCCCCATCTTCATTGTTATCTTCGCTGCCAAAATCGTCATCAACAAGACAAATCATTAATTGTTCATGATCCCTTCCATTGTTTGTGCTGCCACATTGGCAACAGCTTCATGCAACAGCTTTTCCACATCTGGTATTGTGAAAGACTTATGGTTCCTTAAGTAATTCTTCACGTTACTGCACACCAATTTTATAGGGTTAAAACGGCAGTGAAATGGGGCAGATTTATTTCATTGTAACGCTGCTCCTTTGCGATTTCGTCTACTACATATGTGGGTGTAATACGCTTATTTTGTTTCACGAGCGAATCTATAAGAAGTTTTGACAATGACATATCTGCAGCAATATTTCTTTCTTGCAACCACTGCACCATAACTTCTTTCCGATCATTTGAAGCGAGAATGAACTTCCTGCTCAGAGCATAAGCTTCGAAGTTTTTATTCAAACGAAGTTGAGAACTTACTCAGAAAACGTCACTAGACAAACGTCTTTTCGGTGACATTATCCAATTACTTGAACACGGAAAGTCAAGTTAAATCACTCATAGTAAAACAAATCGCAGCGAAAAAAGCACACACACACAAAATAGACACGCGATAAACACGATACACAATTTTGTTTACGTTAGAACTGAACAAAGCCGGCAACGCGGGAACTGTGACGTCACGGCACGTGATCACTGGAAGTGTTTACCGCGCTGTGATTGGATCGTTCCTAGCGACTAGCGCCTCACGCTTCCTGCTCTTCACTTGTTATTTGTAAACGTAAAGTGCAAAGTTTCAGCGGCCCGGGTATAGGCTGCCAGTTCTTATAGAGCACGAGTGGGACTCGCTGGGGAGATGTTCTCACCTAATCTACAAGCACCACCAACATCCACGAGTGGTCAACCGCCTTCATGGGGATGTGGAACGCACTATCACAAAAACTCCTCACCAACCTAGTTGCTCAGCATGCACTGTCGCTGGTATTGTACCATTACATTAAATATTTTCGCATAAATTATCTGCGACGCCTGTGGCCAGCGTATCCGTTTTCGCTTTAAAGTATACCTCTGCCCACTTTTTTTCTTCGGGGGTCAATTTTTTTCTCCAACTTGGAGAGGGAACGAGAACGCTCTTCATCTTTCCTCTCTACAATGTGATACTGAACGGACGTCTCTTCTTATCTACTTTTGTAAGTGTGAGCCAAAATTAATTTTTTTTGTAATAAACCCCCTTTTATTTAAATTTATTCTCTTTTTGTTTTTCATTTCAAAATGATCCACCATTATTTAATTAATTCTTTCTCATTGTTTGCAGCAAGCCACGTTCGAACGCAAAAAGATACTTGGCCACCATTACAGTTCAGTCGCGATTGCACCCAAGTTTAGCTCAATTTCTTCTGCTTTAACATTCCACTCATACTGATTATGTATTTCAGAGCATGCAATAAATGTTTAGTTTCAACTAAATCCGATATTGCTTAGATTTGTTCGCCTATTGTGACAGTTTTTAAATGCGCTCTGAACCTTCATTCCACGAGGCGTAATAATAGCCAAGCATCTCGTTACGGCATAAAGGTATTTATTTATCCTCCTCACCAAGTTATCAATCCCAATCTCACCCTGCTAATGTTGCAGAAAAAGGTAACTTTTCGCCAATTTTCTTTGAGGTGATATTTTCGTGTGTTGTCTTGGCCTCAACACCAAGTCCCATCTCCTTATGGAGGTTTCATTCAAACTCTGCTTTGGTTTCTTCCCTATAAAATTTAATTCCTGAGGCTTATTCCAAATTTCATTAACCTAAGGTTCATCCTGTTTCTTACGCGGTCTTCAATTCGAATCTGTACAGACAGCATCACGAAATATATCACTACAGAGTGATTAAACACGCTATTAAGAACGTTCTTTAAATTCCAAGTGAGGAAGATTACGGTTAAACGCCCCATCGACAGCGAGGTCATCAGAGACGGAGCTCACGCACGGAATGTTTGGGTAAAGATGGGAAAGAAATCAGCCGTACCGTTTAGAAGGAACCATCCAGGCATTTGTTGGTGTGATTTCGGGAAACAGCGGGAAACTATAGGAGGATGTAAGCCGCCGTCCTCCCGAATGCGAGTCCAGTGTGCTAACCATTGAACCACCTCGCTTGGTTAAAATGTTTGTAAATCTACCGGACTCAACTGCTGTGTTATTAGTCCGTAACTAACAAACTATTTAAACTAAGGTAAACTAACCTAAGGACAACACAAACACCCATGCCCGAGGGGGACTCGAATCCCCAACGGCGAAAGGCCGTGCGGTGCGCACGGCTAATCCGCAGCGGCCCTCGCTTGATTTTAATTTACAGGAGACCAAGATAAAGAGGGATGATTTCTGATTAACTTTTGTTTTCGAATCAGCCATTATATATTCTTTCAGTCATTTTATGTTATAGGCTCTAAGGTGTCATGCTACGGACTGGGCGGTAGTCCCGCTAGAGATTCAATTCCTCCCTCGGGCATGAGTGTGTTGTTGTCCTTAGTGTAATGTAGTGTAAGTAGTTTGTAAGTCTGGGGACTGATAATCATAGCAGTTTGATCCAATAGGTTTACAAACATTTGAACATTTTTGTAATAACTTGTTTCAGTACATCTTGGGCCCACAATATTAACATATGTCGTAGATTGACATAATTGTAATTGGTTAGTCAAGAACACTGTTATATCTAGTGCACAAATAAATAAAAAATATATATCACACAAGTGCCATCATCGTCAGGTGTCTGTCTGCAAAAACATTTGCTGTTATCAATATGTAGCCAATTACTAGATAAATAAAATTTACAAAATTTCTATTATGTAGTGCAGTACATATGGTATACATAGGCTTAAACTGCTGACTACTCGATATTCATGAGGTGTTCTTTTAATCTTATACTTCCATCTATGAATTTTAGCCAGTTATCTGTCAGTGACACACCGTATATTTACAATTTTTTTTCCAAAAACAGTATATGTAAAAGTTAATAAAGTTGGCATAACTTTATTATTTCTTTGTGTGTCATTGTGTAGAGAGTATGGTTAAAGATTTTTATTAGATATTTTAGGATACTTATATGATAAATTTATGTTTGACAGGGTTTTCCTTATTTAGTCTTACGTTGTCTTTAGCATTATATTACGATCTTTGTTCAGTGGTAAGCTATATTCACAGACATATATCACTAGACTGGCAATGCCATATACTATATCATTGGTGTCAGTGAAGTCTCGCCGCCATATTTCTATACTATAAACGTATAAGCAGTCGTGTGTGTTATTACAGAAAAGAGTCGTAAAAATACGGATGAACTGACGTAACTACGCTGTCTGTCTTCAGACTTTTTAGATATGTGGAAATTCAGATGAAGTAAACTTTGACACATACAGTAATGAGTTGCACTGATTTTTTGCTATTATTAATCTGTACCAGTTTCATTCAACTTCGGATTTTCTTTCACTGGTATGGTCATCATAAAAGTGTTGTTTATCGTTGATAATACGTATTCTTATTCTTTTGAGAGTTCTTACGAAATCTACAATCTGCTTTAACACATACACTAATGAGTCACGTTTCCTATTTTTATTAATCGGTTACCAGTTTCGATTAACTTCGGCTTTTCTTTTAATAGTATGACCGTTATAAATGTGCTATTTGTCATGAGTAAAACATAACACATATCTTTATTCTTCTGAATGTTTTTCAGATGCTGTTTTTCAGTCTGTTTTAACTGTACATAACGGTAATATTTTACTTACTATCCCGGCAGCATCGCACGATTACGTTGGCAACATCAACGAAACTGTAGAACGCTCTCGCCAATATGTTAATATTCTTAGAATTCCCCAACGAGTGACTTGATTAGTGTGTCGTACAGACGATGAAGTAAGTAAATAACGCTGTTCCTGCTCTATGATTGACAGGTTCTTGTATTTATCCTCGTTCATTCAATAAAAGTAATTGCCCTCGCAAACCAAGATTTCATAACGAAACATTTGCATCGTCACGTGATTGGCTAATGCCAACAGCACACGATTGACAACATAATCACGCGAGGCCGAGACGCTAACTACAATTTAACCATACGTAACACGCTCTTCTATAACGCGATTCGACAATGTAAGCCTATGTGTTAAATTCAATTTTTGTGGAAGTATTAGCTGAAATACAAATCATGTTCATACCAATTAGTAAAGCTTATAACGTCATATCTTATCAAAAGATCATAGTAGTACCGAACAGAAACTTTTTAACGCGAGGTGAAGCAAGATGGCGGCGTCAGTTTTCAGTCAGCGAGGGAAGTTTGCCAGGCGATAAAATTTTTGTGTTTAAAATCTGTTTGAACGTTAGATAAGTTATATGCGTCGCTAGTTGCGTGCATACTGTACATACTTTAATTTCTGCTAGAATGTTCATTTCATATCTCTTCTGTATTACATGTAAAATTTCGAATGCATTTTCTATAGTGCCTACTGTGTGATTTTCCGATTGTAGGCGTTGGCAAAAAGTGGATGGGTTTTTCTTACTCTCATTTTCTTATTGTAAGCGTTGGCAAAAATTGGATGGGTTTTTCTTACTCTCAGAATACTTCAATGCATTGCACAGCAAAATTAATACGACACTAACAAAATATGCAGTAATCAGATGAATCACATTACAAAGCGAGTTTGTTGTTATGGTCTTCAGTCCGGAGACTGGTTTGATGCAGCTCTCCACCCTACTCTATCCTGAGCAAGCCTTTTCATCTCCTCATAAGAACGGCAACCCACATCTATTTGAATCTGCTTACTATACGCATATCTTGGTCTCCCTCTGCGATTTTTACCCCACACACTTCCCTCCAATGCTAAATTTACGATTCCCCGATGTCTAAGAATGTGTCCTACCAAGCGATCCCTTCTTTTAGTCAGGGTATGCCAAAAATTCCTTTTCTCACCAATTCTGTTCAGTACCTCTTCATTAGTTATGCGATCTACCCACCTAATCTTCAGCATTCTTCTGTAGCACCACATTTCAAAAGCCTCTATTCTCTTCCTGTCCGCACCGCTTATCGTCCATGTTTCACTCCCATACAAGGCAACACTCCACACAAATGTCTTCAGAAGAGACTTCCTTACACTTAAATTAATATTCGATGTTAGCAAATTTCTCTTTTTCAGAAATGCTTTTCTTCCCATTGCCATTCTGCATTTTGTATCCTCTGTACTACGACCATCGCATGTTATTTTACTACCCAAGTAACAAAACTCATCTACCACCTTCATTGTTTCGTTACCTAATCTAATTCCTTCAGCATCGCCTGATTTTCTAAGACCGCATTCCATTATTTTTGTTTTGCTCTTGTTAATATTCATTTTATACGCTCTCTTCAACACACTGTCCATTCCATTCAACTGCTCTTCCAGGTCCTTTGCTGTCTCTGATAGAATTACAATGTCATCAGCAAAACGCAATGTTTTTATTTCTTCGCCCTGAATTTTAATCCCTATTCCAAATTTTTCCTTGCTTTCCTTCACCGCTTGCTCGATGTACAAATTGAATAACATCGGAGAAAGGCTACAACCCTGTCTTACTCCCTTCCCAACTGATGCTTCCCTTTCATGCCCTTCGAGTTTAATAACTGCGGTCTGGCTTTTGTACAAGTTGTAAATAACTCTCCTTTCCCTATATTTTACCCCTGCTGACTTCAGAATTTGAAAGAGTGTATTCCAGTCAACATTGTCAAAAGCTTTCTCCAAATCTACAAAAGCTAAAAGTGTAGGTTTGCCTTTCCTTAATCTATCTTCTAAGATAAGACGTAAAGTGAGTATTGCCTCCCGGGTTCCTACGTTCCTCCTGAATCCAAACTGATCTTCCCCGAGATCAGTTTCTACCAGCTTTTCCATTCTCCTGTAGATAATTCGTGTTAAAATTTTGCAACCATGACTTATCAAACTGATGGTTCTGTAATTTTCACACCTGTCTGCGCCTGATTTCTTTGGAATGGGGATTATTACATTTTTCTTAAAGTCTGAGGGTATTTCGCCTGCCTCATACATCCTACACACCAGTTCAAATAGTCTTGTCATGGCTGGCTTTCCCAGAGACTTTAATAGCTCTGCGGGTATGTCATCTACTCCTGGGGCCTTGTTCCGACCTAGGTCTTTCAAGGCTCTGTCAAATTCATCTCTCAGTATACTATCTCCTATTTCATCTTCATCTACTTCCTCTTCCCTTCCTACAACATCGTCTCTAAGTTCATTTCCTTTGTAGAGCTGCTCTATGTACTCTTTCCACCTTTCAGCTTTCCCTTCTTTGCTGAGAACTGGTTTCCCATCCGAGTTCTTGATATTCGTAGAGCTGCCCTTCCTGTCCCCAAACGTCTCCTTTATTTTTCTGTAGGCGGTATCTACTTTTCCCCTTCTTATACATTCTTCTACGGATTTGCATTTGGCTTCTAGCCACTCCTGCTTAGCCATTTTGCACTTCCTGTCAATCTCATTTTTTAGTCGTCTGTACTCCATTTTGCCTGTTTCATTTACTGCATTTTTATATTTTCTCCTTTCATCTATTAAATTTAGTATTTCCTGTGATATCCAAGGCTTTTTTGTTGGTCTTGCCTTCCTACCTATTTTGGCCTCTGCTGCCTTCACTATTTCGTCTCTCAATGCTACCCATTCCTCTTCTACTGTTTTATTTCCCCCTGTTTCTGTCAATTGTTGCCTAAATCTCCCTCTGAAATTCTCCAGAACTTCACTTTCCTTCAATTTATCTAAGTCCGATCTCCTTATTTTCCTACCTTTCTGCAGTTTTTTCAGTTTCAGCCTACAGTTCATGACTAACAAGTTATGGTCAGAGTCTATATCTGCCCCTGGGTAGGTCTTGCAGTTTAGGACCTGGTTCCGGAATCTATGTCTTACCATTATAAAATCTATCTGATACCTTCCTGTGTCTCCTGGTCTCTTCCACGTATACAACCTTCTTTTGTGATTCTTAAACCACGTGTTTGTTACGATTAAATCATGTTCCGTGCAAAATTCTACCAGGCGACTTCCTCTTTCATTCCTTTTGCCCAGACCATATTCACTTACTATCTTCCCTTCCCTTCCTTGCCCTACTACCGAATTCCAGTCCCCCATAACAATTAAGTTTTCCTCTCCCTTAATTGTCTGAATAATTTCCTCTAGCTCCTCATATATTTCTTCGATCTCCTCATCATCGGCAGAGCTAGTTGGCATATAAACCTGTACTACTGTTGTCGGTGTTGGCTTTGTATCTATCTTGACAATGATAATGCGATCACTGTGCTGTTCATAGTAGTTTACCCGCATTCCTATTTTCTTATTCATTATCAGTCCTACTCCTGTGATACCCCCAATTGATTTTGTATTTATAATCCTGTACTCACCTGACCAGAAATCCTGTTCATCCTGCCACCGAACTTCACTAATCCCCACTATATCTAACTTCAACCTATCCATTTCCCTTTTTAAATTTTCTAATTTTCCTACCCGATTAAGGGATCTAACATTCCACGCTCCGATCCGTAGAATGCCAGTATTGTCTTTCCTGATGACAACATCCTCCTGAGTAGTCCCCGCCCGGAGATCCGAATGGGGGACTATTTTACCTCCGGAATATTTTACCCGAGAGGATGCCATCATCATATGTTCATACAGTAGAGCTGCATGTCCTCGGGAAAAGTAACGGCTGTAGTTTCCCCTTGCTTTCAGCCGTTCGCAGTAGCTGTGTGGCAAAGCCACATTAGCTGATGTTACAAGGCCAGCTCAGTCAATCATCCAGACTGTTGCCCCTGTAACTACTGAAAAGGCTGCTGCCCCTCTTCAGGAACCACACGTTTGTCTGGCCTCTCCACAGATACCCCTCCGCTGTGGTTGCACCTACGGTATGGCTATCTGCATCGTTGAGGCACGCAAGCCACCCCACCTCGGCAATGTCTGTGGTTCATGGGGGCGAACCAAGTGGAAAAAATGTATCAGTACAAGAAATACTAACAATACTTTTGCACACCACAATAAACGCACCACAAGAAGGAAAATCATCACACACACGACTAAACCTTCTAAATTTCTAAATCCTGGTATATACCAGATCTCTTGCAATTCATGTAATAAATATTATATAGACCAAACTGGACGTAATTTCATAGTTAGTTATAAAGAACACACACGTTTATGTAATAAATATTGTATAGATCACACTGCACGTAATTTCATAGTTCGCTATAAAGAACACACTAGTGAGAGTGAGAACTCATCCACTTTTTACCAGCGTTTACAATCGGAAAATGACACAGTAGACACTATAGAAAATGCTCCCGAAATTTTACACATAATACGCAAGGCACTTAAGTGTGATTTGCAGAGAATCACAAGTAGATGTAGATGGGATATGAAATGAACATTCTAGAAGAAGTTCGTTTCAACGCAATTACCGACGCAAATAATTTATTAAATGATCAAACCGATTTTGAACACACATTTTATCGATAATTTTATTGATTCTTAAACGCCGAACAAAGGATAATACAGCCACAGACATATGTCTGTGAATACAGCTTACCACTACAAATATCGTACTATAATGCTGAAGTCAACCAAAGACTAAATAAACCCTGTCAAACATAAAATTATCGTCTATATATCCTCCTAAAATTTCTAATAAAAATCTTTAATCATAATCATAATCACATACTCAGAAATAATAAATAAAATTAGGTAAAAATCTGTTAACTTTTATACATATTCTCTTTGGAAAAAAACTGTAAACGTACAGTATTCTGAGGCACTGACAGATAACTGACTAAAATTCGTAGATTGAAGTATAAGATTAAAAGAACACCTCATAAATATCCAGTAGTCAGCAGTTTGAGCCTCTGTATACCGTATGTACTGCACTATATAACTGAAATTTTGTAAATTTTATTTACGCAAATTTTATTTATCTATTACTTGGCTACATATTGATAACAGAAAATGTTTTTGCAGAAAGACAACTGACGACGGCATTTGTGCCGAGATATATATCTAGTGCATAAATAAATAAAAAATATAACAGTGTTCTGGACTAACGAATTACAATTTTTGTAATAGGCTCTTGCAATTGTTTCTGTGTGTGATTCAGTTTCCATTGAGCTATGTAGCTAGACAGTGAAACAGGAAGCGAAAATTAATTTTGTACTTACTGTTTGCGCAGTAATAGTTTAATGGTCAGATGGAGATGTTTGTGGTGTCCTCAGAAGATGACGTTGTTCCACAATGCTGGTACCACGTTATGTCACCAAAAGCGTGCGACTATTGCTGCCACACGCAGCGACCGGTGAGTAAGCTGATACAAGCCACGCCTCCGGAAAGTTGCCGCTATACGAAGCTTATTTAGTGGCGAGCATACTCGGTCTCACTTGCACGTAAAGGAACTCACTTCCAGTTGCACTTACGGTATACAGAAACTCAGAATGTAGCAAAGAGGTTGTAGTTCAGCTAAGAACAGTGTCTCAGACTACAGCATGTACTCTGCAAATCCCACTGACGTGCAGGGCAGATGGTGCATCAAACCGCTTATATGTTGTTTCTCAACGGTTCCATTCTCTAATAGTTCGCGTGAAAAAGGAACACCTACATCTTTCCGTTTTCGATCTGATTTCTCTTATTTTATTTTCATGATCATTTCTCCCTCTGCAGGTGGATGTTAACAAAATATGTTCGCATTCGGATGAGAAAGTTGGTGAGAGAAATTTCGCAAATACATCTCGCCGCGACGAATAACGCCTTTCTTTTCATGATTTTCACTCCTCCCCTGTATCACGATAATACGAAAGAAGCTGTCCTCCGAACTTTTCTATGTCGTCCGTCAGCCCCAACTGGCGAGGTTCCGACAATGTGTTACAACACTAAAAAGCATCAGTATTTGTATGGCAAGGCCTTCAACCATAGATACTAACAGACCAGGTAAACAGCTGAGTGGCTATACACATGGCGTGGTTCAAACGTAGGACCACGAGACTGTTGGCAAATATTACCCGGATATAATAAACGACTCGATAGTTTTCAAGGTATGTCGTCAATTTACACTAATAATACTTTCGCTTGAAGCTTAATGTTACTTCCCTCCACAAAAATCTCTGTATAATCCCAGGCAAAGCTGTACACTATCACACGACAGTTGGCAAAACTATGGTTTAGCTGCAGAGAAGTTTGTGCTATGAAAATGATGCCATGCCCAGTCTACGAATATCTATGGACGAATGGCAAGGCACAGTTAGAAACGACCTCATAACACTCAGTAGCGGCATAGATACATTCAGCACTGTTAGACAGAGTTGGTTAGCCACAGAAAGACAACAGTATATAAAGACCATTATTGAACCGCATGAGTGCAACACAGTTATTAAAATTAATGTATTAGTTGTGGCAAAGGGTTTACCTTGTTCATGTAACGGATGACTCAACAAAGCAACTTTCATTGGAACATACGAAATTATTAATCTCATAAGAACCATCTTATCAATGACAAAATTTATATTCAAGCCATGGGAAGTAGCAAAGTAAATACATTAGCAGACATCTTTCTAAATACCATAGAAGATAAGCTATTCACATCTAAGCAACAAATTTTAAACCAATTTATTATACTGTTATGTAGATGATACACTGATGCTTGTAAATGGAACCAATGACGACTTACAGAAAGCCTAACACCACAGATTGTAGCATAATTGTTGACACACATTACATATATTAGCATTTTCAACTTAGTGATTAACAGGATAATTAATATACCTCTAAAGAACGCAGCAGTTGATAAATAACTTGAAATACTTCAATAAGTATCACACAAAAGCAACTTTAATCCTGAGATTGTCACTCAGTTATAGAAGAAACAAATTACGCCAAAACAAGACCAAACACACAAAGACATCCACCTAGCTAGAGAAGACAGTTTACATACCATTTTTAAATACATACCTGCAACATAATTCGGTAAAATATCCAACAACGGTAAAGAACTTTTCCAAAACACCAAAATTAAATTTGTCTTTCTCATTAATAACAATTTAAGAACAAAACTACACTTTCCAACCGTCAGAAATTACCCACACTTAGAACCAAAAATTTACAAATCACATGTGATAACTGTAATAGCTTTTATATTGGTCAGACAGGACGTAATGTCATCGCAAGATTTCGTTAACATACTAGAATAAGCGAAAACAACCAGTCAGGTTTCTGTATACATCTCAGAAACGAAAACCACTGAGCACTTAACATCGAAAATGCACTACCGATATTATATAAAACTAGCTTAAATGCCCGTGCTTCGCAACGATTTTTGGATAGGGACTGGATCTAGGTCAGCGAAAACAGAATCCTTGACGGATCGCTCTTTCAATAAACTGAGTTCTCCTAGCCAAGATGTCGAATTTAAGTAAAAGTCATTGTCGAAAAGGTGAATGTTTATAAAGATTTTCATAGAAAAAGTAAAATTAAAGTCCGTACTCCAGAACACTGTAAATTCAATGTTAGGTTATGTTCACGTGTGTAATTGTCTGTTTGGCGTACACTTGTGAAAACATACTATCGTTGAGATGAGAAGTAGTAATAATAATAACAGTGCCATGTATTGGTTCTGTGGTGTAGTACTAAACTGTTCGTCTCTCACAGTAAATGTATCCTGAAGTGTTAGTATGTTGCAGTGTTGCACTGGGGGGCAATGTAGTTATTCTGCATGCTGTGCTCCCTATTATCGAAAACTCTATGAAAGGTGAAAGTCTGGTAATTCAATCAACAGAGCAGTTCATGTGTGTTTAAATAGGACGTCATGGTGGTATCAATGTGTGATAAAGTAAGTCTGGGTAATCGTTGAAGGAATGGCGTCAGTTGATCGTCTATATAGAACTTTCCATTAAATATAGTATTTTCAGTGAATTGTCTTGACAGTGTTAGCGGAATCGGCCATTCTTTCAGCTAATACATTTCCCCACGTCCTGCAGTGATTGCTTCGTAAAGCACGAGGTTGAAATCGACCTTGTGTAATAGAACTATATATTCAGAAGTCGGATTATAAGTCTAAGAACAATTGTCTCTGCAAAAGATGTCTTTCTCTATCTTAACATAGTCAGCGCCAAAACTAAGTAATTACCGAACAATTATGAAAGCAAAGAGGGTACTCATGAGTTAGTCGATCACGTGTGTATGTTATCTCTAGTGGCAGGCATAGAACAGAAATATCTCTGGAGTGAGCATTAAGATCTTAGATTCAGATGCGCAGAACAGATTTTGTGACCTCAACATTAAGGTGGAATTGTCACGTGATATTGATAAAAATCTACTAATAGCTAACTTTATCTTGGTCCTTTTTTGGCGACGCTTCCTCAACTTTCTTGTTGCTTCTGTGACACATTCATTTACATATTAATTCATGTTATGTGGTTGCTGGGCGAAAAGGAGGTGGGGCTTCTTTGCAGCCACTGCGGTACGAACCAATCGTAAGAGCAAAGAAATGTGTGAAAAGACTGGATTTGTCTCAATATCCCGTGGTAATTGCTGCTTAATGTTGAGAAGATGCAAAAAACGCAATGCTCACTCCATAGATATTTCTATTCTATGGTAACACACACTGACACTGCCTGACAGTGATGTCTGTATAACCTGGATGTATAACACTGCAACGTAGTTGCACATTAATGTGCTTTGCATTCTGCGCTATGTTGTAATTAGTCACACGAATTTTCGAGAGTCTTTACGTCAGAATTAAATGCTTACGCGCTTTTTGTTTGTAATATTATGCCATTATTCCATGTAATAGGGACATATGGGAACGATTTTCAAACATATTTTCTGTTCGTTTTCTATCAACATTTTGTAGCAGCCATGTTGGAGTTAGTAAAGAAACGAAATATGAATATTATGGCGGGTTGATGCCGGCCGCAGTGGCCGAGCGGTCTGCGGCGCGCCAGTCAGTCTTCAGGGCCACTACGGTCAGCTATTGTCGCAGTTCTGTAGTCCAAACCATTAACTGCTATCGCAAACTTTTCCTTATCGTCAGCAATCCCATTATGAACAAACGCTAGCTCTAACATGGAAAACAAAAGCTCCGGATTGTCTGCAAGGAATTGCGGAGCGCGTACTTTCATGTGTGTTCTGAACCAATTCTTTTTATCTTCTCCTCTGTCTGCGCAATCTGCCGCGCGTCTCTCGGAAATTCGTTGGGGCGAATAACTCTGTTGTCGTCTCATTTCGTTAAGTAAATCTTGGATTTGATTCCTTAACGTGTCTTGTAGCTGTGTTAAATCCAACACCTGGTTGCTACGTTCCACTCTACGTTGCGGCGAATTTACATCCTCCCGCGTATTTTCTTCTTCTTGTGCGTGTTCGTCAGTCTCTGGGGTCACCAATTTGTGGCCGCTTCTTAGCATCATATTAAATTAAAATAAAAAATTAACGGCTTGCACTTAATACACTTTAATCACGTCAAAACCATAACAAAGAATAGAAGACAATAAACAACAGAAATTATATCATCTTCAAAGAGCAATTAAAGTTCAGCATTAATGATAATCTTTGCAGTCGTCCGTCTGCTCTGTACGTCATTCAGCTTCATATTAATCTTGTTGTTCCCACATGCTCTTTATGCAAATGTGACTTTACATGTTCCACAAAAGAAAAAAAATGAAACATCCCACATGGCTACGCTCACGAAGAGATACTAAAGAAACTCACGAGGAATGACAGTGACAGCGAGTGTAAAATCTTTAATTACTGTAGTTATAACGATGATTATTCAGCTGAGTTTTGTAGCACAACGCCCCCGCTTACTTCACCTAATACAGCTTACCAGGATGGTTCTTCTTCAGAGTATGAAAGCGAAGGCGAAACGATCTGAAAAACGTCACGTCCTAGAGACGACAAGTTTGATAGGCAAAGTCGTGCCTTCAGATCAGTAGTACATGTATTTGGTGATTCATGTTCAGGACATAATTGCAATAAGCCTTTTCTATCGGAAAATCTTATGAAATTCATAGCACTTGAAACGAACCAATTTTACGCGTTCACGATGTAAAACACGTCAGAATCAGTCCATTCTCGACTGTTTACGTGTGACGATTTGAGTAACTGTATTTCTTCATTGCTATTTCGCTTCTATAAATGAATACTGGTCCAGAGATGCATTCCAATTTTCATCAAAGTTATGTTCCGTTACCCTTAAGTATTACCTTTGAGAACGTTGCATTTTACATACAACACTGTCAATCATGGAGAAGACAGTTTGTATGAAATTGGAAATATGCACCCCTGGCCATTAAAATTGCTACAGCCGACCTCAGTGGCCGAGCGGTCTGCGGTGCGACAGTCACAGTCTACACGGCTGCTACGGTCGGGGGTTCGAATCCCCCGTCAAATTACGATATTATTTTTTTCCGTGATCCGATTTTTATGAAACGAAGTCTATATGTTATCCAGAGTTACGCTCAAGTTACCTGCGAAAACCCCATCCAAATTCGAGAAGTAGTTTTGGAGATAAAAGGTTTTTAATACTTGTAAAGATAGACGCGACGGTTGCTGAAAACACTTAAAATTACGATATATATATATAGTAGTCCGATTTTCATAAAATTATGCCTATATGTTGACCCAAACTTTACTCGTGTTTCCTGTGAAAACCGCATGAAGATTCGTCCAGTAGTTTTAAAGATTAAAGGGAACAGCGACAGGCCTACATTTACAGTTTTATTATTAATATAGAAAATACCAAAGGGATTAGAAATTAATATTCTGGAGTAACTTGAAATACATATCCAGATTAAAATTATCAAAACCAAATTCTTAATGAACACACCGATTTTAAATGTAAAAATCATCTAGATTGACTTCATCAATGAAATAGGCTACGAAACAAAGATATGATAAATGACCAGAGGTAGGCTGAAAACATGATCCTCTCTGACCAGTGTAAACATCGAACGTCTCTGGCGTTGATCTCTATATTATCTGGATGTTGAACATCTGCTGTCTGAGCGTGTCAACCACAGATGTTCATATTTAGTTTCTTGCCAAATTCAAAAATGGCTGCTACGACATATTACAAGAAAACGAAAAGAAAGTACGTTTAGATTCCGCTCCCATATCAGCCTATTACTTAGCGTTTAGACATAAATTTCAAACCAAGAGGTAAGCAAGCAATTCTTTATCATGTATAGCTGATGGAAATTCGTTTGCCAAATTTAAACATGGCAAACAATGCGAAAACGTGAGAAAACATTTGAATGTGCAGGCACGCTGCCGTTCTATATGCTCAGAAACCAGAGTTATACATCCAGTTTGTACACAGATTTGTACAGAGATCACTGGTCTCTGGTAATATAGTCGATTACCCCACAGATATACATTACTAGACTGGCAATTTTGCTTCTGAGACTAAGCTTCCCAGTGGCTCACTGTTCTTTCGTGAGTACGTGCATAGCGAGCACAGGGTCCCGAGCTAATGCAGTCTTTCTTCCGACTTAATCCCTAGACTCTATTTCCTTCCCCTTCCCCTCCTTTCCTACCCTCACTTCTTCCCCTCTCCACCGGGGGACTGATGACCTACGCAGTTTGGTCCCCCTGTCACCAACCAAGCTTCTGTGACTGAAGCCTGACGCCGCCATCTTGCTTCACCTCACGTCAAAAAGTTTCCGTCTGTCACTACTATGATCTGTCACGAAATTGACGTTATAAGCTTTTTCAGTTGGTTTAAATATGCTTTACATTTGAACTAATACTTTCGTAGTAGTTAATTCAACACACAGATTGTAGAATGGTGTTATGAGAAGAGGATGTTACATACAATTTAGGCAGACTGTAGATAACGCAAAACTGCTCAGAAGAATAAAGATATGTGTTATCCACGACAAAAAGCCTATTTGGAACGGTCATACTATTGAAAGAAAAGCCGAAGTTGATCGAAACTAGTAAAATTAATTTTAAAAAAAGCAGCTAATTACCGCGACTCATTACTGTATGTATCAAAGCAGATTGTAGATTTCGCAAGAAAACTCTAAATAATAAAGATACGTGTTATCTACGACAAATATCTCTTTTATAATGACCATAACAATGAAAGATATGTTTTAGTTTAATGAAATTGGTAACAGATTATTAAAAGCAGCAAGTCAATGCTACGTCTACTCATTAATCGTTTGTGTCTTCCGTTTTCTGTACGAAAAATTACAGCCACATACAATACACGAATTGACCATCATGTCAAAACTGTAAAGACAGCGTAGTTGCGTTAGTTCATCTGTATTTTATGTATGTTTTCTTAGATCGCACACGACTGCTCACATGTTTATAGCATAGAAATATGGCGACGAGACTTCAGTGACACCAATGCTTCGACCTTAGATACTCTGCTAACAGACCGGACAAACAACAAAGCAGCTATACATATAGCGTGGTTCAAACACAGTCTAACATATACAGTCACGACACTCCGATTTATTTTTGTTATACGCCACCACAGCAGCGCTCCAAGCGGCTGACAAGATACATTTGGGAATACGATATCGGATGAGTGTGAATAGTATCGTAATAATTGACTGTGAAATACTGGCAAAAAGGAAAGGCAAGCAAAGATTTGAGCAAAAAATCAAATGGTGGAAACTTAAGTACCCAGAAATGGCAAGTGCTTTTAAATGTATTGTCGTAGGCAACTTAGTACAGGGGGAGAAGGACAGCGAGTTGTGGAAAGAAAACAGCAAAGTAATCGTAAGAGCAGCAGAGGAAGTTATTAAAAAACATCTGGAATGGGCCCTCCAGGGGACAAAGAGTGATGAGGATGGGGAAAAGGAGGCAGTCGCTATGGCCAAAGAACGAGCGGCGGATGATCTGTTCAAGGAACTGGGTACACCTGAATGTCAGAAGTAACTTTTCAGGGTGGCAAAGGCAAGAGATAAGATATCAAAAACTTCATACACATAAGACAAGTAAAGGACAGAGATGGGAAAGTGCTTTGGAATGAGTCAATTATAAGACAAAGGGGGCACGACTACTTCCAAAAGTTGCTGAATGAGGAGCACCCAAGGAAAGATCAAGGGAGGGGAATGTCAAACAAAAATTTAACGCCAGATACCACTAGAGAGGAAGTGTCTGAAGCATTAGGGAGAATGAAAAATGGAAAGGCGGTAGGACCAGATAACGTGTCTGTAGAGGCTTGGAAGACACTGGGAGAGGCCGGTGTAGACCTGTTATGGGACCCGATGAAGAAGATATATGAAGAGTAAAAGTACCTGTGATATGTAGGGAAAGTACGGTGGTACCAATATACAAAGGAAAATGAGATATTCAAGAGTGCAAGAACTACAGGGGAATCAAGCTAATGTTCCATACGATGAAGATCTCGGAGAAAATTATGGATCAGAGAAGAAATAAAAATCTCGGATAAGCAGTTTGAGTTCATCCCAGCTAGAGGAACGATGGATGCAACCTTTACCCCGAGACAACTAATAGAGAAGTATGGGGATCAAAGAGACCTACCCCTACAGTTTATAGACCTGGAGAAGGCGTATGATACAATACCGAGAGATGTACTGTGGAGAAACCTGAGAGCGAGGGGTGTGCCAGAAAAGTATGTTCGACTGATCAAAGACAAGTATGATGGCGCCTGCACTAAAGTAAGATCTAGTGTCAGAGTAACCTTAGAAGTACTCTATCATGGTTGGACTGCATCAAGGGTCAGCACTAAGTCCATACCTGTTCAATATAGTGATGGATGTGTTGACGGAAGGAGTGGAGGACCTGGCTTTATGGTCGAGTATTTTTGCAGATGACTTGGTGATTGAGGAGAAGAGCAAAGAGAAGGTAGGAAGAACATCGGAGAGATGGACGGAGGAAATGGAAAATGGAGGACTCAAGAGTTAGCAGGAAGAATACCGAATACCTGTGGTTTGGTGAAGGTGGAAGGGATGGAAAAATAATGTTCGAAAATAATCAGTTAGAGAAAGTACCTGGGTTCTTATGTAACCAGTAAAGGAGATTTAGATAAGGAGGTAAGCCACAGGATCCAGGCTGGATGGACGAAATGGAAAAGGGTGTCAGGTGTGCTCTGCGACAAAAGAATAAAACGAAAGACAAAAGATGACTTGGTGATTGAGGAGGAGATGCGTATGCTGAGATCGATGATGGGGAAAACGAGGATGGACAAAATAAGAAATGATCTTATTAGAACAGACAAGGCTAGAGGAGGCATCGAAGAAAGACCAGGAACGAAGACTGCAATCGTACGGACACTTGATGAGGGATGGGGGACACCTGTTGTAGACAGCAATGGCGTTACAAGTGGACGGCAGGAGAAAAGAGGCAGACCAAAGAGAAGATGGATGGACTACATCACTGGAGACCTGAGAGAGAAGGGGCTGAGCCGGGAGGACACGTGGGACCGAGAGAAATGGAAGGCAACAATAAGGAACAGAGACCCTTGAACTGGGTACAAGCTGAAGGAGAAGTGAATACTATCGTTTAAATTGATTTTGACACACTTTTTACGACAGGGAAAGTTCGTATTGCCATTAAAATCAGAAACAGCTAGAAAATAATTTCACATTTGTCTTTATTTGCTTTCCTAAGACCCACTGGAAGGTATGAAATGGTACTTAGCAGGGCAGTTTATTTTAAATTATCTTGAAATCTACGACTTTTTCAACAAGAATTTCATTTTCTTTTAAGAACAAAAATGGCTAATAAACAACAGAAAACCGAATCTTATGCAGAAAGACATCAGTTCCTACTCAGAAACGTCAAGGTTTCTTCACTACAATTTCAGTCAAATCAGTAAGTGTTGCAGGTAAGAAACTTATATGGAATGCGATACCTACATTATTTATTGTACCAGACCAGCCACTACAGCTGTAGCTGAAGGAAAATCCTCACAAACATGACAATAAAACATTGAAAGCAAAAAAAAAAGTTTCCCAACAAAACAGAAGCTATTTCCACAATCGTTGCTACATCTGAACCACAAATTGCAAGAATCTCCATCACAATCGTTTTATAAACAAACATAATTACACTCAAAGGTATAGAGCCTACGTTTATAAGAAAGACGAGTGAAGTGGAAAACATGTTCGAATCATTAGACTCTACATCGAAGTTTTACACGACAAAGAAAGTGCCTGTCATATAAGAACAGACCACAACAGGAATTAATGTTTTTCGTCTGTTTATATTCTCTTACTTTTATCGAAGTAGGGGGCAAAATACACACATGTTAGTATTTTGTCATTAATAAGGGAAATTCGTCTGTTTTTACACGATTATTTATGTCTTTTGATATTTTACTGATGCTTGGAACGCGAAAATTAAAGAAACTGTTCGGTTAATTATATATAAAAGTAATTACAAACAAATATTATTTTTACGGCGCCTTGTCCACCACTAGGAGCGCTAGTGTCGTTGCAACTGTCACTTGGTAACAACTTTTACAGCAGCGAGTATCGCGACTGTGTATGTTAGACTGTGGTTCAAACATAGGATCACGTGACTGTTGGCAAACATTAGCCGGATATAATAAACAACTCCACTGTTTTAAAAAAAAATGCCATCATTTTAAACTAATAATATTTTCACATGAAATTTAATATTGCTTGCCTTCATAAAAAGCTCTGTATAATACTAGGCAAAGCAGTACCCAAGGAGATTAGAAACTCTGGAGCGCTTTAACACTGAAAAAGTGAAGTCAACACAATGGGCAATCCGGCATTTGTTTGTGCCCAAAACTTTTTTCGTACTATGTGGTAAAGTACTTCTAGTCGTTGAAATATATGTCATATTTAAGTAAATACTCCGATATGACTACTAATTTAGTGCTTTACGTAAAGAGGGCAATATTCACACGGGATTTTAAGCGAGAAATCATTGTTTTGGGCACAAAATCACGGTCCTTATGGCTTCAATCAATGTCTGTTCTCAGCACAGATAACGCCGCCTCCCTTTATTCTAACCTCCTTGACAGTACCACAGCTGAACACTACCACGTGAATGTTGGCCAAGGAGGTTAGAATAAAAGGAGTTGGCATTATCTATGCCCAGCATATACGTCAGTTGAAGCCTGTCCGCAGTCTTGGTCAGTTTTAGGACGTTATTTCTCCGTTAAAACTATGCGTTAAGTCCGCACTCTTACTGATAATGCATTGATCTGATAGTCACTGTAAAGTATGTACTTTCAAACAATATACTTTCTTGAATAAATAGTAATAAATACCCATCATAATATATTTGAAAACTTAATTTTTAACTGTTAATTTGCACTCTATTAACACGTTGTACATTACGGCAAAACGATCGGACGATTTATTGCTGTAAAGTAACTTAGAACATTAGTTCTACAATTCGAACACTTCTCCGAACCTTAGCAATACGGCGGAGTCGGGCTTCACTTTTTCAGCGTAAGGGCGTCTCCCTGTATTATAGCGTCCATGCTGTTGGCAAAGCAATGGTTTAGCTGCAGAGATGGTGCCATGAAAACGATGCCATGCCCAGTCTACCATCATCTATGGTCGAAGGTCGCCAGTCTAGTAATATATGTTATGGATTATCCTATGTATATAAAACATCATTGACGGATATGTAATAAATTACGCAAAACATAAAAAGTTTTATATGAAGTTTAACATCATAACCCATCAAGCTGCAGAAAGCTTTGCAGCAAAAACCGTATATAATTGCAAAATACGTGGGTAATGTATAGCAATTATTATAACAGAAATGCCAGATGTTAATTACAAACATCAAAACACCTTAGACGTAAGGCAAAGAAGATTATAACAAAATTTTATATGTAATTTCGTCATATCAGACTCGTAACACGCAGGAGCTTAAAAATGGCAAAGTGCTGAAACTGCTGTAGCGGTAAATAATAAATTGTAAGCAGTGATTCTGAACCTTTTCCTACATTTGCGGTACCTGTTGTGAATGAAGTTTTTCATGTTACTATGTTGTCTTTGTTTTGAAGAAACATGGAAACTTACTTTCTCGATGCCCCTCGTACAAGTGTCCAACTTCTATTCTGCTACTATAGCCTATTAATTTTTTGTTTTGAAGTTATACCGGCAACCTCCTTATTCCTTACTATAATGGGGGACAAAAAGATTACCCGGTCTAAAAGTCCAAGTACAGAGCACTGCGCATGCACAAGCTCATAAGCGCGAGTGTTGCCAGTTCCAGGGGTCTCTGCAGCTTCAGCTTGCTGTTTACATCGTCAAATAGAAGCAATAAAATAGTTAAGATACATTATATGTCGAGGTTCATTGCACTTTAACTCAAGTATCATTTATTTTGAGAAATATTATTTGAACACGAAGAGACGGTTGAGGTATAAGAATTCTACGTGGGTACATTTACTACACATGTTTCATTGTGTGAGTGGATAGCCTGACGGTTTATGAACGCCACGGGCGCGCGTTCGTATCCCACTGGAGTCAATTAATTTTTTTACTTTTTAGACCTCTTGCAAGTAATATTTCAAATATTAATTCGCTAAAAATTGTGCAGTTGTAGGCTTTTATTGGTTTTTTGAATATTCTGTTTTACAATAATCTAATCTTTAATTAGACAGACACGTGTGCATACTAAAAAAACTAAAAATGGATGTAGTTTGGAAGGTCAGATGACAAATACCCTCCAAGGATTTTTATTTTGTTTTTTGTGTGGTCAGATAAATATTACCTTCCAAGGAAGATTATTTTTAGATATCAAATTGACAAACTGTAATTAGTCATTTACTAAAGAGAATACTAAAAAAAGTAAAACCAATATGATTTATTAACAAAAGCTATAACAGGACCCTGACCATATTTATTGTTATGAACTGTTGAAAGGAAATGAAATTATTGTATGGCGACTACAACTTGATTGATTTGTTCGGCTGTCTAGTACAAATCGCCACGTGGACGACTTTTGTGGCTATGATGATGACGACAATAAACAATACCCATTCCCCTGCCAAGAAACGAGCCCCTAAACGGTAGCCAACGACGCTGTCCACAGAGTTACAGAGAAAGGCGTTATGAACTACTGATTAAAATTTACGAAATTCCAACAAAGCCAGGAATTTAAGAAGACTATGTATATATAAACAGATTATTTCACAAAAGTCCCCGAGTCACTCCTTTTTGAATTAAGGGCGGATTTGTTTACTCCTGCTATACACGCACATTTTAATGCCAAACAGATCCTCTGTCATGGTTTTCCAACAGCAATAATGAGGATGACATTTTGTCATGTAATTCAGAAGGGTACCTGAGACAATGACTGCGGTACATTTCTGCAATAAAAGTTGGCTACTGTTTCAGCTGATGATATGGTATGGTATGATATGATATGATAGCTGATAATATGGTTCTGTTACTGTCGGCATTGTATACTTGCTGTGCTCAAAGCTATAACGTTATTTCATTGCGAACATGAATATCTCTTCAAACAATAAATCAGAGAAGGGAGACAGACATCCTGAAAAGTATAAGAGGAATATAATTAAATCCAAAAGGATTAATGGCGAGGAGTACATGGATTGTGGAGGGAAATAAGCAAGCAAAACGAGTTCGATCGCTTTGCAGGTAAGATAATTTTATCATTATGTAATTTGTTATTGTGACTCTATCAATATTCCATTATGGAAAAACTTTAACTACTGCTTAACTCACTATGCAGTGATACAAAAGGACTACGTTTTATTACTAGATATAATGTTATACAGTAATTACTGTACTGAAACTTCACGAACTAAACAAATTATCAGAATGAAACTTCACTCTGCAGCGGAGTGTGCGCTGATATGAAACTTCCTGGCAGATTAAAATTGTGTGCCGGAACCGGGACTCGAACCTGGGACCTTTGCCTTTGTTTGGAAAGTAGGAGGCGAGGTACTGGCGGAAGTAAAGTTGTGAGGCGGCATCGTGAGTCGTGTCGGGATAGCACAGTCGGTAGTGCGCTTGCCCGCGAAAGGCAAAGGTCCCAGGTTGGAGTCCCGGTTCCGGCACACAATTTTAATCTGCCAGGAAGTTAAACTAATTATATTTCAGATGTCTAAGACGATGTTTCGAGAAGTTTTATGAAAGGAATAAACGCTTGATATCTGATTACCTGTAAAAGCTGGAAACAAGATGCGCAAGATCTTCATCTACAGAGGAAGAGGTGAAGAGGTGAAACAACATCGTCCCCGTAAAGAAGACTCCTTAGGAGGGTCACTTCTGGTATCATGTTTTACTTAATGATGAAAGAGTGAAAGTGTATAGGAAGGCACAGTTTAAACAGTATGACAAAAATGATACGATTTAGCGTCTGCGAATGTTGTTACTCAAACGGAAAAATATCAGTGGAAACAGGATTAAGAGTGATGACGTGCTAAGAGAACATGAGCACACAGCTACAGCCGCAGTGGAGTGGCCGAGCGGTCTAAGGCGCCTTGCAGCGGAACGCTTGGTTGCTCGGCGTCGGAGGTTCGAGTCCTCCCTGGGTTATGGGTGTGTGTGTGTGTTGTCCTTAGGTTAGTTTACCTACGTTTAAGTAGTTTTTAAGCTACGGACTGATGACCACGCAGTTTGGTCCGATAGATTTGCAAACATTTTTCAACACATAGCTACGTTTCCAGTTTCAGGTGGAAATTATCGGAATGTTAAATATTTAAGCGAAGAGCTAAGTACTGAAAAGATGTTTGAATTGTTTAAGATAAAATATCGAGATCCACGCATAACTTACAGTTGTCATAACAAGTATTTCAGAGAAAATTTTGCTCTTCGGTTTGGTAGGCCAAAAACTGAAGTTTGTACTTTCTGTGAGGAACAAGCTCAAAAATGTTCAAATGTCTGTTAAGCTTATGGGACTTAACTACGAGGTTATCAGTCCCTAAACTTACAAACTACTTATCAACTACCTTATGCTAAAGACGGCACAAATATCCATGCCCGAGGGGGGGGATTCGAACCCCCGACCGTAGTGGCCGTGTAGATCGTGACTGGAGCGCCTCAGTCTCCTCGGCCACCGCGGCCGGCGAGGAACAAGCTACTAGGCTTAGAACTCCTAGTCTTAATGTTCCTGCGAAGAAGGTTGAAGCTTCAGCATGCATTGTATATAAAACGCATGTCAAAAGTTGTTACATAGCTCTTAAAGAATCCAAGGAGCAAGCAATAGAAAATTAACATATTACAGGTATAATTTTTGATTATATGAAAAAATTTTGAGTTGCCAAAGATCCCAGCCCAAGAAGAATACTACACTCCTGGCCATTAAAATTGCTACATCACGAAGATGATGTGCTATAGACGCGAAATTCAACCGACAGGAAGAAGATGCTGTGTGATAAGCAAATGATTAGCTTTTCAGAGCATTCATACAAGGTTGGCGCCGGTGGCGACATCTACAACGTGCTGACATGAGGTAAGTTTCCAACCGATTTCTCATACACAAACAGCAGTTGACCAGCGTTGCCTGGTGAAACATTGTTGTGATGCTTCATGTAAGGAGGAGAAATGCGTACCATCACGCTTCCGACTTTGATAAAGGTCGGATTATAGCCTATCGCGATTGCGGTTTGTTGTATTGCGACATTGCTGCTCGCGTTGTTCGCGATCCAATGACTGTTAGCAGAATATTGAATCGGTGGGATCAGGGGGGCCATACGGAACGCCGTGCTGGATCCTAACAGCCTCATATCACTAGCAGTCGAGATGACAGGCATCTTATCGGCATGTCTGTAACGGATCGTGCAGCCACGTCACGATCCCTGAGTCACCAAACTAGTCCAGTCAATGAGTGCTCAAAATAGGGGTGTAGACTGCATGGAATATGCGACAATTTTTGACTTCAGGTCTTTGTTAGGGATAGTTAGGAGGTGAACATACTAAAAGTCCCCGCCCCTGGGGGGTGAGCTAAAGCGGGGAGGGGGGTGGAAAGGTACCATTTTTTGGTTTTCCGCTTATATCTCGAAAACGGTCGGCTTTAGGAAAAAATTGTTCCAAATAAAAATTATAGATAATTGAATTTGCTATAAAATTGTTTCGATACATATACGTCGAATTCCCAACGGTTTTCGAGATATACGTTATTGAAAATCGACTATTTCGGAAAATATCGTCTTTACCTCACTAATTTTGTCAAATATTTATTTCTAGTGACTCACTCGATCGTTTCACAGAAAATTTATCTGAAAAAAATTTGTAGAGGACATATTAATTATTATGAGTGAAATTCCAGTACTCCTAGCCAGGTACACAACTCTCTTGGTCGCGCAACATAGAAGATAACC
Organism: Locusta migratoria; assembly: GCA_026315105.1. Lineage (NCBI taxonomy): Eukaryota > Metazoa > Arthropoda > Insecta > Orthoptera > Acrididae > Locusta > Locusta migratoria. Next base: position 153,474,008 of record CM048750.1, read on the forward strand.
GTAGCCACGGGCACGGAGACACGGACAATGGACTGTTAGCGATAACAGACTGTTACTCTGCCTAAGAATGCTCTGTCTGGCAAAAGAAGTAGAACACGATAACTTCACTATCTGCACAAAATACAAGCTCTGCTAGCACATTCCGCACGTCTCACATGTAAAATTCCTTCGCATCTGACTTTTAATCGTTCTCCTCTTGCTAGGCATTTATTAAAAATTTCATGAAGTTGACAATTACTTCACCCTGTTGTCTATCAGTAGCGCCTGTGACAAGTAACAAAATCAGGCAACATTTCAGTTTTTAATAAAACTCATCAGTAACGGAGCCCAAAGATTTCATACATTGGGGATCGCCCTTCCTCTACCAACGACCTTGTCAACGAGGGGGGAGGATATGAAAAATGTTTAGGGATTTCTCCCCCTCTTGGAGCGGGAAACTGCGAAAGAATCCGCAATTAACAACCGTATGACGATTCATAGGGCATTGGAAACGACTATACTAGAAAGATTATGTGTGTTCATTGGACAAGCAAGCCGTAAATAATAATAAAAATGTCATGATTTCGCAATTGGCAAGATTTCTGAATAGTCGTCCATTACCGGAGGGCACTGCCAACGGGGAGGTGCCCTTGAGAAAATATCTTGTGTGTACTTGGAGATACCTCATTATATAATCGCAACTCAGAGATTTCGAAACCATATTCTACAATATAAAATATTTCCAAGGATAGGTGATCACTTAAATCTTAATTGGTAAACAACTCTGAAAGAGAAGAAATGCAGAAAGGTTTGATATTAAGGTGTGGTGAATAAGCTAAAAGGACCAGAGGTTGTCGAGAATTTCAAAGACGGTATTAAGCAACGATTGACTGAAATATGGGAACGGAATATAAAACAGGTCGAATAGGTAGGTTTGAGAAATGAAATTAAGAAAGCAGCAGGTGATTAAACAGTCAAAAAGAGCAAGCCAAATAGAAATCCTTGGATAAGGAAAGATATTAATTACAGAATGGTAAAATATCAAAATGAAGCAACCAAAAAGGATGCCGACGTTTAAAAAGCTATGCTGGTGCAAACTGCATACTATTAAGACCGGAAATGAGGAAGAGAAATGCAATAAAGGTACGGCGTGTAAGAAAATAAATGAGAGCTTTGGATAAGCACGTTCAGGAATATTAAGAGGACATATCACAAGCCCATACTATTCACAGAAGGGAAGACTACAGGGTGAAAGGCAGCGAGACTATATAATGAAAAAATGTATATAATGAGAAACGATATTATAGCAAGAGGAAGGAAATGAAATTCAGATGAGTGATACGATACTGTGCGAAGCCAAAGCTCCGCAACACTAAAGCCGAAATAAATTCCTTGAATCAGATGAGATTCTATAAGGATTAAGGAGGTTCTTGAGATAGCCAGTCATGACAAAAATATGCTTCTTGCATGCAAGTTACCTCAGTCACGTGAAATATCTTCAGCCTTAACAACGAGAAAGGTGACATTCACAGATATGAATACTATCGAACTATCAGTTTAATAAGTAACGCCTGCAAAATATTGATACGACTTAGTTGCAGAAGAATGGAAAGCTGCTAGTAGCCGGTGTCGAGGTTCCAAAAATATGTTGAATACAGGAAGGAATACTGACCTAACGACTTATCTTAGAAGATAGTTTAAGGAAAGGAAAACTTATTGTTCTAGAATTAGAGATTTGAAGAAAGCTTTTGACGATGTTGATTGCAATACAATCTTTAAATTTCACACGGTAATACAAGAAGAAAACGATTATTTACAACTTCTATGGAAACCAGACGTAGCAGTAAGATTCGAAGGGCATGAAAGAGAAGCAGAAGGAAATATGACAAGCTGTAGACACTCCCCAACGTAACTCAACCTACGCAATGGGTAAGGAGTTAAGGAAACCATAGCGAAATTTCGAAAGGGTGTTGAAAGTCCAGGGTGAAGAAAAGAAACTTAGCGATTTGTCGACGAGAGTGTAATGCTGTTACAGGCGTAAAATAACTTGCAAATATGGAAAAAGGTTAGGAAATGAGTTTCAAAAAAAGTAAATGATGGATTATGTAATATATTTATATATTTATTATAATTAAGAAATCCGATAAGGAAATGGGACGATAAAATTAATAGGTGAGTATTATTATAAGGACAGTAAAACAGCTGTCGATGGACGAAGTAGGGAGGATACAAAGTATAGACAAGGACAAGGAAAACGTTATGAATAAGTGAAATTTGTCAACATTGAATATAAATTTAAGTGTTAAGAAGTCTTTTCTGAAAGTATTTCCATGGAGTCCATGGCACTTAAACGTGCAAAATAAGCATTTGAAAAATAAGAAGGGATCTCAGGTCTCTACGACGTGGTCATGAAGAGACAGAACGCAATGCCGGTGAGTCATTGCTAAGGATGGGAAAGGAAATCGACCTTGCTTTCGGGAGGAACAATCCCGGTATTTGCCTTGGGCGATTAAAGCAAATGCAGAAAACTCAAATGTGCGTGGCCAGAGGCAGGTTTGAACCACTGACCTCCCACGTGAGGGTCCAGTCCACTGCGCCACCTCGGGCACTGGTAAGCATCTTAGACAATAAGAGTAAAAAGCTTTTAAAATGTGGAAATATAGAAAAATATCGAGAAATGAACGGATGGATCGAATAAGTAATGAGGAGCTGAGAAATAAAATGAGAAAAAAAGAAATTTGTGGCATAACGTGACAAACAGACGGGATACGTAGATAGGATAAGGTTAAAATGGTTGCAGTTGTCATGCACAGATGAAGAGGATTATACAGAATACACTACTGTGGACAGGTGGATCAAAAGAATTTTCAGACCAAAGACCGCAATAACAGCAGCAAATAAAAGAAAATCACCTTGCAATAACATTAATCACATCAACACACTCAATACTTCGTTTGGTTACTGTATGGTCGTATATGGTAGCAGACTATGTACTAAAACACAGAGGGACTGAATTGATCACAACCAAAATCTAGCATTGCATAATTGAAGGCAAGAGAGTAATAAGTGGATAAAGACCACTTTTTGTGATTTTGATTTATTAGCACAAAATACAGTTAGAAGACATGATTCATCTATTGGTGTGTGAATGGTACTAAAATACCTCCCACAGAGGACGCTATATATCTCTGCATTTTATCTCGCTTTAGATATCCACTTTTCATTGAGAATGACAAGAGAACAAATACCAGTAAAATCCTGTTGTCACTCCGAACTTTTTTAAATCTTTGTGAGGATAATGAAAAGAATGAATGAAAAGACTGTCATGTTGTACATTGATGTGAATTATATAATAATCAAATCAAATGTTTGTTAAGCTTAAGGGACTTAACTACGGGGTCATCAGTCCCTAAACTTACAAAATACTGATGAACTACTTACGAACTAGGACGACACAAATATCCATGCCCGAGGGGGGATTCGAACCCCAGATCGTAGTGGCCGTGCTGACCGTGACTGGAGCGCCTCAGTCACCTCGGCCACCGCGGCCGGCTGTGCATTATATTTTCTAATTAATTGGTTAATTTTTTCCGTAAAGCTACATAATAATATCTAAGGCATATTATAACACAATGTAAGTTAAATAGTTCAAATCAGAGCCGTTTCAGTTCACATTTGGGGCTGAAAAAATTCACAAGTTTGAATGAGTATGAGAACTGGGTAAGTCCATCGACATTGTCTGTTAATAACCCATTTAAGGCTGATAATATTTACTTTATTACTAAAAAATGTTAAAATGTATCGGTAACATTACGGGGACTATAAAAATTTACTAAATGGCGAAATAAAATGATTAATGTTGTTTTTCTTGGTACTCTCAAAAGTAGTGAATTGGTCTTTATTCACTTATCATTCTCATGCCTCCAATTTTTAACCGGGGTAGGAAGGGGGGAGGGGGTCGAGCTAATGACTCTTCAAGTTGGTATTTGGAATTCATAAGACAGGAGTTCCGGAAAATATATCCACTCAATTCCGAAGACAGCAAAGGCAATCAAGTCAGACAGCCACCACACGTTTAGTACTATATTTCATACATCAGTATACTTTCATATGATTGGTTGACCAAGAAAGAGCGTTCCACAATGTAAAATGGTGAAATAAAAAATAAGAGTAGTATTTACGAGTAAAGCGGGTAATAGTTCGTACCATCTCGAATAGGGAGCAATAAGAATGGACTATCTAATATATAAAGCAGAGTGTCCGTATGTATGTATATACGGGTTGCATACAAATCTACAGTTTCGATCAAATCTTTTTCAAATTTTATACACTTAAGTTTCAGTCCATGAGGACGGTCGCCGTAAGTGTAAGAATCACGTACGATACATATTTCTCGAGATATGACGTTATAAACAATGAGATGCGTGGAAAACTGCTGCATTTAGCGACAATGCTGCTCATTTTCTCCTAAACCACTAGACCGATTTCAACCAAATTTGGCACACATGTGCCTTACCGTGAGGTAAAACTGATGAATGGTTAAGAATCACGACACATGGTTCAGAAGATACGTCATAAACAATAGGAATCGCAAAAAAACTGCCTTATAATTCAGCGAGATTTTATAAATACGCTATATCAGAATGAGAGTACTTAGCGACTTGCAACAAACTTTAAAAATAATTTCAAACTATTATTAAACTTTTTCTCGCTGACAACCATAGCAAAGCGATGAAGGGAAGAAAGTTTCTCGCTTACTACTTTTCGGCTGTTTATGTAGTAAAACTACGGCATTCGGTATGACGTTACAATTCATAATTTCTACACTATAAATTGTAACCGCAGGAAATTTTACAGACGGTATACACGCATATAGTTGAGTGTACTTTCTAAATTGTATCACAGTACGACATGTAGTTCTTGAGATATGACCACATAAACAGTAACGTTCATGGAATACCGCCACATCACGCACAAAGTTTTAATCTATTAATTCTATACTACTAACTGTATTCCCAAGAGATTTTAGACATACATCCATTATACAAATGAATATATACCCGAAAAATGGCAGGAAGAAAGAAAATACCCGAGCAACGCCGGCCTTTCAGCTAGTTATCTATAATTGGTAAGATATTGTAGAGTTTCTCCATAGACTCTCTGAAGAAAAGAACATATTAGCAAAAAACTGCCGAGTAGTCTACATCGGACGACAGGACACGTGTTAAGACCTCACTGAATAATATCCAAGATGCTCAGAGGGAAGCTGTGTAGAAGAAAAATTGCAGGGGAAGTCAGAGATTGGAATACAGTAACCAAATAATGAAGACACAGATTGCAATTGCACACGCAAGTGAGTAAATTGTGGTCGTAGATTGCATCAAATCAGTCTGATGTCACAAGTTTCGGGTCTGAACTTACTGTCAGATGGTGACTGACAGCAGATTTAGAATCGGCGAAGAAAGAAACATGAGGAACACAGTGAGAATAAGAAAGGACACGATTATAAGACAAGTGTTAAGACGTGAGGGATTATTCCATGGTTGTAGAGGAAGCTGGAGAGGATAAAAGAATGGAATACATCTAGAAATAATGTACTATTGTACGGTGCAGCAAGTGTTACTCAGAAATGAAGAGGTTGCCTCAGCAAAGGGATTTGTGGCGGTCGGCGTCAACACAGTGTGATGACGAAAACAATAAAAGGAATTACCTCGTAAAGCTGACGCAGCGGGCTGTGGTCCACCAGGCGGCGTCTGCGGAGTGTCTGCTCGCCTGCCGTGTACTCGCCGTGCCGCGCCGCGGTAGCTCATTGTTTACCCTGGCACGCTTGGAATTCCAGCCGCAGTCGTCTGTTTTCGCATACACCGCTTTTACTACCTTCCGGTCTACGAGGGTGTTCATTTTGCTAAGAGATGGCGGCAAAATGTCCTCTTCCCATTTGAGGAAGGAAAGAAGATTAGGGTTTAACGTCCCGTCGTCATCGTGGTCATTAGGCTGTGGTCACAGTGGCTCCGACATGGGTGGGTTTTACCGACGACAGACATCGGCGGAAAACGGCCGGTCGTTTCAAATTTGCACTCCTCTATGGGCACGCTCACAGTGCAGCCGATCTCATCGCCCGAACGTAGGCATTTCGGACTACAGTCTGTGAAATTCAAATCAGTATGTTTTTTCGGTCAAATCGACCGACGTTCTGATATGATATGCTTAGTGACAGAAAGAAAGAGATTGTGGCAACCAGAAGACGATAAATATCACAATCGGGATATAATTTGGAATCTATGGTCTGATATTATAGTTTATTGGGAACACCAGGTTGGTTAAATCCTTTAGCAGAAATTTTAGGCGTAAATTATAACCTCATAAAATGTGTTCTACTCGGGATTGTGGCTTATCTTAATGTTATTGTAGTGGCTCTCTTACGTTGTTTTACACTGTGATAATCGGGTATTAGCTGTGCACAAATTATTCTTACTGACTTAATTATATCCATTATTGATGTTTTAAAGATTCTTGTATATTTTATCTGATGAAACGCGTCATATTTTAGTGTTTTATACACGATCTATGTGGTTGAGCCTACTTGACAAAATAATTATTCTTACTGGTTCTGGCGTTCTTTAACAAGTGTTCTATGAAGTGATCTACAAATGTGATGCAGGCCTACGTGTGCTTCCGCTTTTCAGTGGTTTCTGTGTTCAAAATTATTCTTAATTTCACACTAGTCTTTCACAAATATACTGAATGACAGTCATTGAAGTTCAACGTACCGTAACTTCATTTCTTTCGTCATAATCGGATGTTTGTGGGTGGCCTTATACTGTGATCTTCATGGATTTAAATACTGAAAAACTGCATTCGTGATGTAATTTTATGCATAGCACAACGCATTTCGAGGATTTTTCTTGCCTTTAGTGCATTTGTTTACATAAATACATCGTGACGTTTCCATGTGTGATTTTATGCAGCTCTGGCACAGATGTAGTCTTTTTGAGGTTATTGTAATGAGGGAAATCCTAGCAAACATAACAAAATCTTGGCAACTTTTTTACATACTAAATAGTACGTCTGTCTATACTTGCAAGTATTGTGTCTGTTCGATTAAACTGGATATCACAACACAAAAATCGTCACTTACACTGGTTTTAGTACTCAGGTAGGTCTAATCACGATTATTATGTTGCATATTCTGAATAATGGAAGAGGCACAATACCTTTCAACAGACAGAAAAAGTTATGGTTTCTAACATTAGGATAAAACACACACCTCAATATTTATTCTGTCCGATTTTCCGAACTTATGTAGCTAACCTAAGAGAGACAAGTGTAGTGCAAGTGTGTCAGGAAATCACACATTGAAACGTCAAAAAAGTAGCGTACTTATGTAAACAAATGCACTAGAAGTTGAGAATAAATCTTCGAAATTCGTTGTGATGAGCAAGAAACTTCCCTAACTGGTGTAGTTTTTCATTATTTAAAGCTTGGAAGTTAACTGCTGTATAACTGCACAACTTAAAATAAATTTAGCAAAACTGTAATATTGCTTGTCAGTGACCCCACGAAATATCAAGTATGTAATAGACATTTCTCCTTTTACCGGTACCTCGCACATTCGTACAGACTGTCTGGGAGTAGCAGTAACTGAGAACAGTACACCATCCTCGTCACTTTCTTCGTTCCATACAGGTGTAGCTCATTCGTATGCATTTGAAGTCTTTATTAATAACAAAAGCCGCATTGTAGCACTAATTTCGAAGCATAAAAATGTCGGTGGAATCCATTGCACCACAGTCAATTGAAATCTAATATACTTCAGACACAGAATACATTCAAACCTAACCTAACTTTTTCCTTTAACCGGACCAAGTGACAAGCTATATCGGATGCAGTGTGACCACAACATCGGTCGATGTTTTCAGTCGAACTCGGGCGACGGCGTCTGGCGACTGTCTGTCGGTGCCAGCTGCGGTGGCCGAGAGAACTGAGGCGCTTCAGTCACGGTCTGCACGGCCACTACGGTCGGGGGTTCGAATCCCCCCTCGGGCATGGATATTTGTGCCGTCTTTAGTATAAGGTAATTCATAAGTAGTTTGTAAGTTTAGGGACTGATGACCCCGTAGTTAAGTCCCATAAGCTTAACAAACATTTTTTTTTTTTTTTTTTTTTTTTTTTTTTTTTTTTTTTTTTTTTTTTTTTTTTTTTTTTTTTGTCTGTCGGTGCCACTGTGAACACAGCCTTAGAGATAGAACACATACTGAGATAGTATTTGACAGTATGGTCAGAGACAGGTTTGAAGCGCCGTCCTCCCACTTAAGTGGCCGAGAAAAAGCCATAATGCAGCTATTTCAATGAGGACTAAGGATGATGACTTGTTTAGATGACGAGCGAAACACGCTGTTCAATCGAGATGCCATGGGCACGCTCCTTTAAATTAAGAAAGGTATTTACAGTGCGAAACAATCAAACTCATACTTCACGTTTTGCCGCAGCCGGAGATGACGGCTGTGTGTCTGTGAAGTGTGCCTGTGTGAGTGGTATCTTTCCTGAACACAACTAATGGCCGATAGCTCAAGTGATTAGGCTGTGTATGTCATCTGCCAGCCGTGGTCGTAGTAGGTCGACGTATGTCTATGCAGTGAGTTGTAAACTCCTCATGCATGCATGCATTTCACGTGGTCTTATTATGACTTTCAGTCCCTTTCTAACACAAAGCGCACAGTATACAACTATTACCAAATAATAACAACAATAATGTTCAATAAAGAATGATCACAATTTATTTACGGTCATAATCTCCCGCGCAAAAACTTAACCTTATGATATTCTGTTCGTTTAATATGAAACAATTACGCCGTAGTATCTTCATTGTGCCGGCCGCGGTGACCGAGGTGACTGAGGCGCTCCAGTCACGGTCAGCACGGCCACTACGGTCGGGGGTTCGAATCCCCCCCTCGGGCATGGATATTTGTGCCGTCCTAGTTTGTAAGTAGTTCATAAGTAGTTTGTAAGTTTAGGGACTGATGACCCCGTAGTTAAGTCCCATAAGTATTAAAAAAAATCTTCATTGTTGGGACTCCCAATCCCCACCTGCAAGAGACAGGCAAGTTCAGACATAACCTTTAACTGGAGATGTGGCATGTTCACAGAACCCCAGTTTTGTGGTATTTAATGAAGCATCTACACTACATACATACTCCGCAATTCACCGTAAGGTGCGTGGCGGAGGGTACACTGTACCACTACTAGGCATTTCCTTTCCTATTCCACTCCCAAATTGAACGAGGAAAAAAAGAATGCCTATATGCCTCCGTACGAGCCCTAATTTCTCTTATCTTGTCTTTGTGATCTTTACGCGAAATGTAAGTAGGCGGCAGCAATATCGTACTACACTCAGCTTCAAATTCCGGCCCTCTAAATTTACTTAACAGAAATTCACGAAAAGAACGTCGTCTTTCTTCCAGCGATCCCCAATTGAGTTGCCGGAGCATTTCCGTGACACTCGCGCATTGGTCGAACCTACCGGTAACAAATCTAGCTGCTCGCCTCTGAACCGCTCTATGTCTTCCTTCAAACCGATCTGCTGCGGGTCCCAAATACTTGAGCAATACTCAAGACGTGGTCGTACAAGCGTTTTATACACGGTCTCCTTTACAGGTGAAGTACATCTTCCCAAAATTCTCCCAATAAACCGAAGTCTGCTGTCCGCCTTACTCACAACTGTCCTTACATGCTCGTTCCATTTCATATCGCTCTGCAATGTTACGCCTAGATATTTGAACGACGCGACCGCATCAAGAAGCTCACTACTGATGCTGTATTCGAACATTATAGGATTGTTTTTTCTACTCATGCGCATCATCTTACATTTTTCTACATTGAGAGCTAGCTGCCATTCTTCGCACCAACTAGAAATTTTGTCTAAGTCAACCTGTATGCTATTACAGTCAGTTACAGACGACACCCTCCCATACACCACAGCATCATCAGCATGTCGGTAACACTGTTGAGAGGCTTGTTATCTTCATTCAAAGGGATGCACATTGTTACGAAACCAATGCCCATGTTTATAAAAGTACGAAACACTGTGCATAACAAGTTTTAAATGGTGGGGTGCTGATAACACCCCACCTACCTAGTAGTGCGAGTTTTTGTGTTGAGCATTGCACATCAAAATGTCGCATGAGGAGGAGCAAAAATGTCTTAGAAAGCTGTTGGAGGAAGTTTTTAATCAAGATTAGGACTGTAAGATTCCAGAGTTTGAAGATTCGGATGACAAAGAAGAACTGCCAAGAAAGCCATCATTCAACTCTAAGTGATCAATCTGATGATGATGATGGTCAAGATGCGGCATAATAAACATTTTAAGAAAAAAATCGAAACCTCAGTATCGTATTTATCTAGGGTACTGTGAACACCCCGCGTCCCTAATTATTTTATGAATTCTCACCTCCCCAGTTAAAGGTTAAGTACGCCTACTAATGTTGCCAACCGTAGGGACTTCTGACTCTTTTTTCTAAACTGTAAGGACAGATTTCCGATTTCTTTGCAAAAACCTTGCGTCTTTTCTCAGGGGTGATGCAGAATGACAGTACTTTTTTTAAAATCAAAACAGTCACAATACATAGTACAATAATGTTAATAAAGGGGAAATATTACTACCCAATACGTAAGTAGCTTCTTTTGGAGAAGAAGAAAAAGGGGAAAAAATAATTTTACCTCTTTGTGGCGAATCCACAGTTTGGTCCGTAAGGACTTTCATGGTGGGCGTAGAGATTTTTGACACGCCAATTAGGGACATGGTTAGAAACGAGTTGGCAACACTGTCGCCTTCTCTGCAATGAAGTTAACGCGCGAGGAACAATAAGCGGCTATGAAATTCTGCTTTCGTCTAAAAAAACTTAAGCTGAGACGTATACAGTGTTACAGGAGACATATAGACAGTCCGTTCTTCCCTGCAGCACAGTTCGAAGATGGTTTAAAATGTGTAAAGAAGGGAGACAATTCATTTCAAAGGAAGGTGGACCACCTTCCTCCAGTTACTGCTATTATGGAAGAAAATATCAACACTGCTGCCGTCATTGTGACAGAGGTTCGACGAATTACACTAATATCATTTCCTAAAATACTGAACATTTCAGTGGATGTCACACACACGTTGGTAACAGAAATATTAGATGTGAAGAGACTGGATGCAGCACCACGATAATGCGCGGTCGCATACTGCCAATGTTATTGCTGAATAACTTGCACAAATCCACGTGAAGTGCATCCCTCACCCTCCTTATAGTGCGGATGTAGCCCCATGTGGCTTTTTTCTGATGAAATGTTTGTAAACCTATTGAGCCAAACTGCTATGGTCACTAGACTTACAAACTACTTAAACTAATTATATATATTTTTGACGAATTACAGCGTTCAAATGAATGAAATAAATCACAATTTGCGATGTTATGGCTTCACTTTATTATGTTTCGTCAAAAATGTATATAATTGTATACAAGCCGTGGCTGGGCTCCTGACGACAATTCATTGTGTCTCGATACCTCATGGTCTGTTCTCCCTAATGCGGGAATAGAGTAATTTTACTGCGAGCATTATAGAATAAATAGGCTGTGGTATAGGAAAGAGACAGCGAGGCGAATGGAGATTTGTGTGTGGCGGGAGACGTGCACGGAAGAGTCCTCTGCAGTCGGGCTGGTCACTGTGTCCTCGGTGGCGGAGTGGTCAACGCGTCTGCCTAGTAAGCAGGAGATCCCGGGTTCGAATCCCGGCCGGGCAAAAATTTTCATTCGCTATAGTTTGGTATTCCATCTAAACCTAATACAGTGAAAACATCACATCGCAAATTGCGATTTATTTCATACTTAAACTAACCCAAGGATAACACACACCCGTGCCCCAGGGAGGACTCGAACCTTCGAAGGCGAGCAACCGCGCACTCCGCAGTGAGGCGGCTTGGAGCGCTCGGCCCCTCCACTGCGGCTTTTTTCTATTCCCTAACTTGAAGAAACGCCTTTGTGGGAGGTTTATCCATCATAAGAAGCAGTGATGAAGGCTGTGGAGGCGATTTTGAAGGACCTCTCAAAAAATTCTATACTGCAAGTATTTCAAGACGAGAAGAGACGCTGGGACAAATGCATCACATTCACGGGAGACTATTTTGAGAAGGACCATCAAAATTAGAGGATTAGTAAGGTAATGAAGATGAGTAAGGTTGTTGTTGTGGTTGTGGTCTTCAGTCCGGAGACTGGTTTGATGCAGCTCTCCACAATACCCTATCCTGACCAAGCCTCTTCATCTCCACATAAGAACGGCAACCTACATCTGTCTGAATCTGCTTACTGTATCCATCTCTTGGTCTTTCTCTGCGGTTTTTACCCCACACACACTTCCCTCCAACGCTAAATTCACAATTCCTTGATGTCTAAAAATGTGTCCTACCAATCTATCCCTCCTCTTTTAGTCAAGGTATACCAGAAATTCCTTTCCTTCCCAATTCTGTTCAGTACCTCCTCATTAGTTACGCGATCCACCCACCTAATCTTCAGCATTCTTCTGTAGCACCACATTTCAAAAGCCTCAATCCTCTTCCTGTCCGCACTGTTTATCGTCCATGTCTCACTCCCATACAAGGCAACACTCCATATAAATGCCTTCAGAAAGGACTTCCTTAGGCTTAAATCAATATTCGATGTTAACAAATTTCTCTTTTTCAAGAACGCTTTTCTACCCATTGCCATTCTGCATTTTATATCCTCTGTACTGCGACAATAATTTGTTATTTTACTGCCCAAGTAACAAAACTCATCTACCTCCTTTATTGCTTCGTTACCTAATCTAATTCCTTCAGCATCACCTGATTTTCTTACACTGCACTCCATTACCCTAGTTTTGCTCTTGTTAATGTTCATCTTATATGCACCTTCCAGTACACTGTCCATTCCGTTCAATTGCTCTTCCAGGTCCTTTGCTGTATCTGACAGAATTACTATGTCGTCGGCAAAACGCAATGTTTTTAATTCTTCACCCTGAACTTTAATTCCTTCACCAAATTTCTCCTTGCTTTCATTTATAGCTTGCTCAATGTACAAATTGAACAACAATGGGGAAAGACTACAACCCTGTCTTACTCCCTTCCCAACCACTGCATCCCTTTCATACCCTTCAACTCTGACAACCGCTGTCTGGTTTTTGTACAAGTTGTAAATAACCTTACGCTCCCTATATTTTACTCCTGCTTGCTTCAGAACTTGAAAGAGTTTATTCCAATCAACATTGTCATAAGCCTTCTCCAAATCTACAAAAGCTAGAAATGTAGGTTTGCCTTTTCTTATTCTATCTTCTAGGATAAGCCGTAAAGTGAGTATTGCCTCCCATGTTCCTACATTTCTCCTGAACCCAAACTGATCTTCCCCGAGGTCGGCTTTTACCAGCTTTTCCATCCTTCTGTAAATAATTCGTGTTAATATTTTGCAACCATGACTTATTAAACTGATGGTTCTGTAGTTTTCACACCTGTGTGCACCTGCTTTCTTTGGAATGGGGATTATAACATTTTCCTTAAAGTCTGAGGGTACTTCGCCTGTCTCATACATCTTACACACCAGGTGAAACAGTTTTCCCATGACTGGTTCTCCCAGAGACTTCAGTAGCTCTGAGGGAATATCATCTACTCCAGGGGCCTTGTTTCGACTTAGGTCTTTCAGTGCTCTGTCAAATTCATATCTCAGTATAGTATCTCCTATTTCATCCTCATCTACTTCTTCTCCCCTTTTTACAATATTGCCACTAAGTTCATTTCCTTCATAGAACCCCTCTATATACTCTTTCCACCTTTCAGCTTTCCCTCCTTTGCTGAGAACTGCTTTTCCATCAGTGTCCTTGATATTCATAGAGCTGTTTTTCTTATCTCCAAATGTTTCTTTTATTTTCCTGTAGGCTGTATCTATTTTTCCCCTGTTTATACATTCTTCTACATCCTTGCACTTGCCTTCTAGCCACTCCTGCTTAGCCATTTTGCACTTCTTGTCAATCTCATTTCTTAGTCGTCTGTACTCCATTTTACCTGTTTCATTTACTGCATTTTTACATTTTCTCCTTTCATCGATCAAATTTAGTATCTCCTGTGACATCCAAGGATTTTTTGTAGGTCTTGCCTTCCTACCTATTTTGTCCTCTGCTGCCTTCACTATTTTATCTCTCAATGCTACCCTGTGTTTTATTTTCTCCAGTTTCTGTCAATTGTTGCTAAAGCACCCTCTGAATTTCTTAAGAACGTCAGGTTCCTTCAATTTATCCAGTCCCATCTACTTATTTTCCTACCTTTTTGTAGTTTCTTCAGTTTCAGCCTACAGTTCATAACCAACAAGTTATGGTCAGAGTCTGCCCTTGTCAAAAAATTATGATCATTGCTTATTAACATCCCTCGTAGTAATACAAACAAATAAAGTAATGAATATTATGGAATTTAAGAAATAGGGGTCTCAGTAACAGAAGTTTCTTCATTATGCTCTTGTTACAACACCAGAAATTTAAGGCTGCAGTACAGAACGAAGCAGATCAGCGGAAGTTGTTTACTGGTCAGTAGAAGCATGAGAAATAATATGAATATTGAACAGATGAGAAGGAGGGAAGAAAGAAAGTCGGCCGCGGTGGCCGAGGGGACTGAGGCGCTCCAGTCACGGTCTGCACGACCACTACGGTCGGGGGCTCGAATCCCCCCTCGGGCATGGATATTCGTGCCGTCCTTAGTAGTTGCTAGTTCATAAGTAGTTTGTAAGTTTAGGGACTGATAACCCCGTAGTTAAGTCCCATAAGCCCTACAAACATTTGAACATTTTTTTAAGAAAGAAAATTCGAGAGACGAGATAAATAAGTCAGAAAATTTGTACTGTAGGAAATTCAGAACGCTAAGTACACTATGTAGACAATGTTTTGAGAAAGGGAGATTACTATTATGTTGTCAACGAAGTCCTTAGAGGAGAAGCTTAAGCAGGGTAATGATCCAGCAGGATAATTTCATTACTAAGGAAAAATCCTAGAATAAAGGTTCTTGAATGTCACTTCGGCGTCAGCGGTTTGGTATGTAGACTAACGGGAATGGCCTTTGACAACGACGTCCCCGAAAGACATTCGTATTGATTCAGGTCAGTCAACCAAAAATTATTACAATGCTCGACATAAAAAAGTTTTAGTACTCACAAGATACACCTATGACTGGAGATGTTTGGAACCATACGAAACCACGTTTACAGTTACACTCGATAACAAAGAAATAAATAAACATAAAAGGTGTGTGCTATTTGCATACGAAATGTTGCATTTTAACACAAATGACAAAGTACCATACGAGAAAAATTATTTCTAATATCATGATGGCAGTATGTCATTACATTTTCAATCAAATGTCAAAAACTTGCCGTTTAAAAAATTATAACTACCTTTACTCGGTGATTTACAGTAAATTTTTGCATAAATTAGAGGCCTATATTGCAATAAGCTTGAGAATGGCAAGTTATGGCCTGACATACTCCTATGATCATTTGAAAATGTAATTACTGTCACTTTTCATATGGACGCGAAAGTGTTCCTGAATGTAATAACGTGGCATAGTGAGGTGAGCACATTGTTCTCTTTCAGTTTGTTGTATCCACGTTGATTTTGGAAGGGACTAAACGATAAAGGTTATCAGTCCCTTCTCCCAAGTGTAAAGAGTACAGGAATGATCGCTAAAAAGGTGTATAAAACTATGTGATAAAATGCACCAAGCAAAGGCGTTAACACGCCAAGGAATAAAAGCAGCAAGAAAAGAGCACCGAGAAAGGAGAGAAAAAATTAAAAACAATACCTGAGGATCTTGGCCGGGAGGTCACAATAATAAAAATAGAACATCCGGCCACTCTGTGACACAGTAAAACCACCTACCTAAAAGTACTAGGTAAGTGGAAGGTAGATAGATACTGAAAACTCAATAAAATTCAGATGCAATTATATAATCCACTCGCACGGATAAAATTTAAAACTCTATCAACCTTAGAGTCATTGTCTGCTAAAACAGAGCTCAGGGCGTCAAGGAGGTTAAAACTCCGCCTCTGGCGGCGAGGTTGGTGCAATCCAATAAAATGTGGGCGACTGCGCCACAGCGACAATGAGGTGGATCCTCGCGACGGAGAAGGTGACCGTGTGTCAGCCAAGTATGGCCAATACAGAGCCGACAGAGGACGACAGCGTCCCTGCGAGGGGCCCGTAGAGGACCTCCAGACGTTCGTTGTCTCCTTTATAACCCATCACTTGGGGTTCTGGAGGTACGCCATTCTGTATCTCACAAACCGCAGGCTCGACTTCGCAGCATTGAACGTAGGTCAGCAGAGGGTATACCAACGGCCAGAAGAGGTATAGTGGTGGCCTCTTTGGCTAACCTGTCTGCCAGTTCATTTACCACGATCCCGATGTGCCCAGGAGTCCAGATAAATATTACTGACAGCCCACGTTGTTCGACGGCATAGAGGGACTCTCAGATGGCTATGACCAAGGGATGGCGGGGAAAGCATTGATCAAGGACTCTAAGTTCGCTGAGGGAGTCGCTACAGATGACTTAGGGCTTTCCAGCAGTGCAGGTACGACGGATGTGGTTAAGTGCACGGAAAATGGCTACTAACTCCGCAGTGAAGACACTGCAGCCAGCCGGCAAGGAGCGCAATTCATTATGCCCTGCATGCATGTAAATGTAATCAACACGACCACCCACCATCGATCCATCACTGTAAATCACTTCTGAGTCCCGTGACACGTCAAGCAGAGAAAGAATTGGCGACGAATGATCTCTGGGTGAACTGAGAGTTTGGGGGACTGTGACAGTTCGAGGCGAAGGTGCAGACAGCGTACAAACCATGGTGGAGTACGCGATTGGAACTGGAAGAGGGGATTGGGCACGAACGCCAAATGTCATATCCGACCTCGGCCGCCGTTGTGGGATAGGTAGTGGCCTGTGGTTGGGGTGATGAGGCAAGCCACGAACATGAGCGATATAGTTACACAGCAGCTGCTCCTGATTTGTAGTGGTGGAATTCCAGCTTCCGCAAGGAGACTATTAACAGGGCTAGTTCTGAAAGCTCCTGTTGCCAGCCCAACCTCACAATGGTGGACTGAGTCCAGCATCTGCAGGGCTGAAGGTGATGCTGAACCATA
Source organism: Locusta migratoria (assembly GCA_026315105.1). Classification (NCBI taxonomy): domain Eukaryota; kingdom Metazoa; phylum Arthropoda; class Insecta; order Orthoptera; family Acrididae; genus Locusta; species Locusta migratoria. The sequence goes on from CM048750.1 coordinate 153,491,174, forward strand.
TGCAATGCTCCCGTAGTCCCATTGTGACGAAACGAGATCCTTGTAACAGTTTAGCAGAGTACGGCGGTCTGTTCCCCAAGTAGTGTGGCTAAGACAGCGGAGAAGATTCAGGCGCTGCCACCACTTCCGTTTAAGCTGACGAATATGGGGGAACCACGTCAGCCGGTTGTCAAACAATAATCCCAAGAAACGGTGTGTATCCATCACATTGAGCAAGTGCCAATCTATGTAAAGCTTGGGATGTGGATGGACTGTCCGACTCTGGCAGACGTGCATAACGCAGGTCTTGGCAGCAGATAACTGAAACACCTGGGCGAGGGTCCATGTCTGCGCCTTGCGTATGGCTCCCTGCAGCTGTCGTTCAGCAACATGTATACTGCAACAGCTAAAATATAAACAGAAGTCATCAGCATACAATGAGGTGGAGACTGAGGAACCTACCGCTGCTGCTAGACCTTTAATCGCCACTAAAAACAGAGAAACACTCAGTACAGAGCTCTGGGGTATCCCATTCTCCTGAACATGCAAAGAGCTATAAGAGGCACCGCCTTGTACACGAAACGTACGCAAAGATAAAAAATTCCGGATAAAAATGGGAAGCGAGCCCCGGATACCCCACACATGTAATGTAGTAAGGATGTGAGGTCTCAAGATCTTGTCATAGGCCTTAGATATGTCAAAGAAAACTGCCACCAGGTGTTGGCGTAGAGAAAAGGCTGTCCATATGGCGGACTCAAGGTGGACCAGGTTATCCACAGCTGACCGCCCATTGTGGAAACCACCCTGTCATGGAGTTAGGAGACCCCTGGACTCAAGGAGCCAGCACAACCGTCGACTCACCACACGCTCCAGCAATTTGCAAAGAAACTTGGTGAGGCTAATTGGTCGGTAGCTGTTCAACTCATGCGGGTGTTTACCAGGTTTGATCACTAGGACTGATAACTCTCACGTCACTGTGATGGGAATGTACCACAACTCTAGATGTGACTGAAGATAGCCAGAACGTTACACTGAGACTCGAGTGACAGGTGTTTCAGCATCTGATTATGGACACAATCTGGCCCAGTGGCTGTGTTAGGGCAGTGCGCCAGGGCACTAAGGAATTCCCATTCGCTGAATGGAGCATTGTACAGTTCTGTGCGGCTAGTCGAGAAGGATAAGCGCTGTCTTTCCTCCCGCTCTTTCAGGGCGCCAAAGGCCATTGGGTAGGTCACAGATGCAGAACTCTGAGCGTAGTGCTGAGCAAACAGTTCAGCAACTGCATCTGGAACTGTGCAAACTCCTCCATTCACGGAAATCCCGGGCACATTAAGAGTCCACTGGTAGCCATACACACGTCTGATCGTCACCCACATCAGAAATGGAGAGGTACGTAAGCCAATGGTAGACAAGTACCTTTCCAAACACTCCTGTTTGCCTCGTCTAATGAACTGTCGGGCTCGGGCACGAAGCTGTTTAAAAGCGATGAGGTGCTCCATATATGGGAGGCGCTGCAGAGTTCACCTGCGCTCTCTAATCGCCTCAGCAATATCCGGCGACCACCAGGCCACTGTCCGCCGCCAGGCGGATCGCGAAGAGCGAGTGATTGCAAGATCAGCCGCAGAAATAATGGCTGAGGTAACACAGTCGATTACCGCATCTATGTTGGAGTGCCTATGAGAACCAACCGTGGCAGCAGAAATAAAAACGTTCCAATCAGCCTTATTCAGCGCCCATCGGGGCGGGCGTTCTGGGACCCGACCCAAGGGTAGTGACAAGAAAATCGAGAAATTGTTACTACCACACAAATCATCATGTACACTCCAGTGGATAGAGGGGAAGAGGCTAGGGCTTCACACTGAAAGGTCGATGGCCGAGTAGGTACCACGTGCCACACTAAAATGGGTGGGAGCACCATTATTCAAAAGGCAGAGGTCGAGTTGAGATATCAATTACTCGACATCTCTACCATGGCCAGTAATCATGGTACCAACCCACAATGGGTTATGGGCGTTGAAATCACCCAATACCAGGAAAGGCGGGGGTAGTTGGGCTACCAGTGCAGCCAGGGCATGTTGTGGGACTTCACCATCAGGAAGGAGGTAGACGTTGCAGATGGTAATCCACTGCAGCCCTTACCCTGACAGCTACGGCTTCCAGAGGCATCTGTAGGGCAAAGGTAAGGACGTAGGTGCATACTACACCTGACGCCCTGTCACACTCTGCACAGTTCCTATAATAACCCCTATAGCCATGTAAGGCAGGGGAGCGTATCATGGGAAACCAAGTTTCTTGCAGGGCAATGCAAAAGGCAGGTGAAGTGCTGAGGAGTTGGCATATCTCACTTAAGTGTGGGGAAAAACACAGACATTCACTGGATGATGATACTGTTACTAATGTGAAATGCCATGATTGAAAAGATAATAGAAAAAGGTTATTCCCCTGCTGCTGCCGATTGCAAACCTGGGGAATCCATGATCATCGACTCCGGGGAGTCAGTGAGGGCGAGATCCTCAGGTGAGGTGAGGATATCTAGCACATCTTCTGAAGTAGAAGATGAGGGTAGCTGTGGCTTTTGAGCCACTAAAGAGTCCTTTTTCTTTGACTTCTTTACTCTTCCCTCTCGCTGCCCCTTCGGTTTGAGGGGTTGGGAGGGCTTCTCGGAAGTGGTGTCAGGTGTGGAAGAAGAGGGAGAAGCCCTTCGACCAGCAGGTTTGGGATCCTTGGGTCTTCGGCCAGGATCCTCTGAGACACCGTGAGAAGCCTTGGAAGGGGGTGTCCCGAGGATCGCCTTCCGAGTGAGAGGAGCGAGAGGAAGCTTCTCCTTCTCTGGCTGAGGTGGGGACCAGTGACCCTGCTGTTTGAGAGGTTGTAGCTCCCGTGGTGAAAAGGGTGTGAGCCACTGAAGACGAAGTGCCCCCAGCTGGCAAGGGGGCAAGGTCATTTGAGTGGACCTGGGAGCCCACTGGCATGGGTGGTACAGACTGGGGAAGAGGGACATTAGACAACGACGATGACAAGGCTGCTGTGGCATAGCTGTTAACCGAGCGCACAGGGTGGAGCTTTTGATATTTTCGCTTTGCCTCTGCGCAGGTCAGTTGGTCACGGGTCTTGTATTCCATAATTTTCCTTTCATGGTGCAGAACCATGCAGACAGGCGAACAAGGAGAGTGATTTAGACCACAGTTAACATATACTGGAGGAGTGGTGCAGGGGACATTCGGATGGACAGCACGTCTGCACTCCCAACATGTAGGGTTGGCATCATATCAGGAGGACATATGCCCAAACCTCCAGCACTTAAAACAACGAATAGGAGGAGGATCGTAGGACTTTACGTTGCACCTTGACCTTCTCGTCTAATGAATCACCCTCGAAAGCCAAGATGAAGGCACTGGTGGCAACCCTGTTGTCCTTCGGACCTCTATGGACTCGACGAATGAAATGAATTCCTGCCGTTCTAGGTTCGCGCATAGCCCGTCGTCCGACTGCAATAAAAGGTCTCTGTGGAATATTATTCCCTGCACCATGTTTAAGGTGTTGTGCGGTGTTATACTAATGGTAACGTCACCCAGCTTGTCACAGGCAAGCAATGCCCGTGTCTTGGCTGGGGATGACGTTATTAATACCGACCTAGAGCGCATTTTTGACATCCCTTCCGCCTCACCATACTTGTCCTCCAAGTTTTCCACGAAGATCAAAGGGCTTAGTTGTCTTAAAGGAGTCCCCCATCAGTGCGGCTACAGACAAGATATTTAGGGGCATAAGCCTCACCCTGATTTCTGGCCTGACGTTCCTCCCATGGGGTGTCCAGGTTAGGAAACGTTTGGGGATCATATTCTGCGGCATTCTATTCGCCTCGACCTCTCTTAGAGACACCGGTTATACGTCTGGCACGTTACAGGTTTTTCTTCATGGTGTTCCCACGAGCAGCTAGGGATCTAAAGGTCCACCCAGGCAGAGCCCCACTTGCCTCGGTAATCATACAACTGAGGTGCAGCAGTTTCCCCAGATGTTGCTCGCTAGCGACTGTTCAACCTCAACAGCCATGCATCTCTTCGGCACGTAGCACACCTTGAGATTGAGTTGTTTTAATAGAGGTTTGTACCGTTCTCGCGACCCGGGCGATTAAGCCAAGATTCCCGGGCTCTGAAACGTACAACGTTCCACCATCGGGTCGAACGATGGTCGTTGAAGCACGCACAGAGCTTATGGTGTAGCGGACTGTTGGCGCGACACAGCCCACGGCTCAGGACCCCGGGTTCGCCAAGCCCATACTTAGCAAATAACCACTTTATTGAAATTAGCATCTCCACTTTAAGTACTAGACTGCTCAAAACAATTAGGGGATCATGTGAGATATCATACACAATATACATATGGTAACGTATATTATTCACATAATTATTAGATACAAGTGTAATTTTTGTGTGTTACAGTACGATATTTTGCTGTCTCAACTCCTTTTAAGGTTTATGTGGCATTTGCAATAAATGGGGCACCATGGGGCTACCATAATAGTGAAAAATTCATTCTAGATGCCCTCTAATATGGTGTGCGATCACCTCGGATGGCCAGTAAAGTTACACAACTGTGAAGCATGGACAGTATGAGGTTATCAATCAGCTCTTGAGAGATATTTGGCCATTATTACACGAGTGTAGTATCCAGCTCTGTAAACGTGTGCGAGGTGCTGTTCTATCTGCAATGTGTCTGCCAACTGCATCCTGTACTCCGTTCACCGAAACGAGATTCGTACCGTACACACAATGAGGCGCGAGATCAGGGGTGGACAAAACGGGGACGCTCGCACAATTTCGCTGCATCCGTTTCAAATGTAAGGTCGTTGTGTGTGTTGTTATATAGCAGTGATCATAGGTACTGACTGTCAACTTCATCTTAAAGGACAAGCTGCTGATAGTAAGTATTAATGTTTACAATAACATTCAGCATTCATAGTGTATGTATATTTTTCTCTCTCATAAGTATCACGTACGAGTAACCTCTTTATGTCATCCTTCAATCTGAGTCCACCCAGGAAGCGTTCAAAGAAGAAGTAACGAAGTTCTTTAGAAAAACACGTGGTTACTAGTGTGTATAAAACGCAGCTGTTGTGTCCAGAACAGTCAATGGCTAATATTGTTATGAAAATAGTCAATAGAAATCCATACACATTTTGAAGCCAGAAGAAAGGGAAAAAAAAAGATATGCGACAGTAGTTTTCAGAACGTCTTGATGACTTTGAATGAAAAGCCACATGAAGAAACGTTTTTCGTAAGAAATTTCCAACACTCGACAAAGTGCTTGCTGTGGTAAGCAAACATGGAGATTTGGGAAATTTTCGGGGAAAATAACTTTTTATAAAGTATTGAAAGAAATGAATTTTAAATATTCGACTTCTAATAGCACTGCTATATAACAAAACACTCAACGGCCTTACACTTGAAACGGATGCAGCGAAGTTGAGCGAGCGACCCTGTTTTGTCCACCCCCGCTCACGCGCCTCGTTGAGTTCACAGAACGTCTCTCGTTTCGGTGAACGGAGTATAGACATGCTCAATCGGGTTTAAGTCCGGTGAACAAGCAGGCCACTCCATTTTTTCAAACCCCTCAGCTTCAAGCATGTAGTCCACCTGAACCGCTCTGTGGCGAAGAGCGTCCACCAGAAGGAACCCATCTCGTATAGCACCAGCGTAGGGCACAACAGAAGGTAGAAGGGTTTCGTTTCTATATCTCTGACCAGTCAAAGCGCCATTTTAACGACACAGAGGTCCGTACGCCCGCCAATGTTAACTGCTGTCCACACCATTCGTCCACCACCAAGATATGGTGATGTTTGTTGCACATAATCAGGATTTTTCCGAGTTCCATGTTCTCTTCAGAAGAGGGAACGACAACTTTCCGGCTGAACACAAAATCTTGACTTATCTGTGGACAGAAGACGGCGCCACTCGTTACGACTCCAATTTTGATGTCCGTTGCCCAGTTTCAGCGGGCTAAACAGTGTCGTGTGTAACACCACATCGCGACCATAGCATTAGAATCGCGGTATTACGACATTTTTCATCGTTACGTAATTTTAATATTTTGTTAAGGGGCAGAATTTTCTCATGTTTTCAAAATTTTTAGTAAATTCAAATTATATCACCGTAATTCAGAGTAATAGTATCCAGGGAATACTTAGGTCAAAACATCTCGTATATCAGATATCATTTGTCAGATTGCTATTGTAAATAGTACCTGCAGTTGAGTTACTCTCTCTCTCTCTCTCTGTGTGTTTAGCTCTCTATGTGTTTAGCTATCGATGTGCTTAGCTTTCTCTCTGTGCTCAGCTCTCTTTGTAACGAGCTCTCAGTGCTTATCTAAAATATTATACGCGGTTAAATTCCAAGATAGTAAAAAACCCGAAAAAGTATTTACACTTTAATATAAACTTTCATATCGTGATCATACGCGAAAGCGAACATTATCTTTGGACTTTGATCGGGTTACGCTAGGACGGAAGAATTAGAAACTTCTGCTTCCCGTAAAAACTGATGAGCATTCCAGAGAGATTAATACAATCAAACTTTGACGAAAATAATAACGAATTGTGTACTTATAACGTGTGTACTGTGAAAGTATAGTGAATGTAACTATTGATTTCAGAATAGAGAATCTATGAACCTTAAAAAAATCTTAATCAGTTATTCGCGTATTGTCCCAGCATATTCTAAAAGTGAAGGAATATATCTAACAGTTTTGGTCAGGAGGAACTTATGGTGAGATTTTTAAAGAATAATTCTATGAAGGAAAAGGAACAGGCAAAAACAGTACCTTTGTGACGGGCGTCAAATTATCTGAACTACCGGGACTCAATGATTCAAATTTTTATTCTATGGTTTCTTAAATATCAGCCCCTGAGGAACAGATTTTCATGCTCAAACATTAAAATAGGTCTTTACGTATAATGAAATCCAGAACCAATATTTAATCTACAGTCGCAAATTAAAACCCTAATATAAAACGAAGTCAACGCAACTGTCGCCCCAGTCACAAACCAAACCATGTCGCTGCCCGGTCACAAAATGGCGCCCAACGTGGGGCTCGACTAAATACGAAGAAAAATTACGAAGACTGAAGAAACGGACAGTAAGAAATTATACCGAAAGGTCGACGAAGAATGTACTTCAGCAGACGACTAAGAATCCAAGATCAAGGAAACGACGGAAAACCCAGTCAAGATTGTTGACAGGAAGAATCTGGATGAAATAGTACAATTTTTGGACAATATTAACAATTGTTGCTGTGACGCGTGGACTTGTTGCAGAATCGTTAAAAGGTTATTATCTTTCAAAAACTTTTAATTACTGTGAGATATTGTGAAATAATCCATTATCAGTGTGTTTTATGTTATAGTATGTATATGTACTAATCTGATAATTTTTCTGTTTCATGACCAACTTACTATAATATTATTTATGCTTCCGAGCATTACATGGAATAATTCTGTCCAAAGTAAGAAATTGTGACCAAAAAAGGATATTTATGTTCTACCGACTACGGAAGTATAAGGTAAGGACATAATTTGTAATCTATATTTTGCCATACGGAACGAAGTACTTTTAATTACATATGTGTTGTGCACAACAGATTTATTGAAAGATAGAATTAAGTTTGATTTAAAGAATTAAGATAAATTGAAAACTAATACAGATCCCCACAAGGCAAAATATATTTTGTATTGTAGCTTGTAACAGTGTATGGTAGTACGTAGTTTTATTTGTGATTTTCTGAAAGTGTTTAGGTTAAGATTGTGTCTGATGGGATTTTCTTTAATTTGAGTGTGTAGGAATTTTAGACTTTTAAATTGTGTGATAAAGATAGTGTTAGGTACTGAACAGAATTTAATTTTGATATTATGGTTAGGCGTACATGCAGGTAAGAAATGGAACCCACAAACCGAATGATGACTCGTTCACAAGACAATTTGAACGCGAGGAATAGTATAGACCGGGAATGTTATTCTGAACCAGAATTAGGTGAACATGGCGAGGATAGACCGATACCCCAATCTATTGCAAATTTCAATCCACAACCAAGCACATCGCGAGGTAACGAGTTTACAACAGAATCTCCGCGAGTGCAAATTTTGAATCCGAATAACCAGACAGCCAACACGGTAGATCCATTTGCATTGATTTTGCAAAAAGAACAGGCTAGATAAACACAAGAACTGAATCAGCAAATCAAACTTTCTCAAGAAAAACAAACACAAGAATTAACTAAACAGATTCAACTTGGTCGGGAAGAACAGATAAAAAAGCTAGACGAACACTGTAGACAAATAAATGAACAATTCAAACGCCAGGACGAAACCATTAATGAAGCAGAAACTCGTAAAAATTATGAATTTTTAAAACATCGATTGGATGGACAGTGCGAACAGAACGAACATTAAAACAAGAACTACACAACACCACCACTAACCGAAAAGCCGAAATTGAAGAGCGAGATACACGTCGCGACAGAATAACTAATCACTTAATATCGGAATTTAATAACTTACGAACAGACGTAGAAGGATTTAAAACATCTTTAGAAGTTCCACAAAAGGTAGAAGAATTACAAACTGATGTAAATAAAATTAAATATTTTCAAAACACAGCTCAACCTACGATCGAGGAATTAAATAGCAAATTCCAGAACCTCCAAGTAAATGCTAATGAGACAATAAATAAATTCCTACACGAATCGTCAAAACGAATTAACAGTAATGTACAGGGCTGGCTCGATAATCCGGCTACCGCCATAAAACAAAAAAATTGAAAATGAACTGCAATCAAATTTTAACAAACTGTCAAATAATAATGAAAATAATAGCAATAACTGTAATTATAATCAAACTAACCCTTCACATGAAGCAAATACTAAGGAGCAGGTTCGTCCAGAACATTCCAGCAATGGGCAAAATATTAGTAAAAGTATACACGTCTGGACACGGAAAACACAACATTGCCAACCTAACATACGCACGAAACCGGATCCTCATAATTATGAAGTTCCGGAGCCCGAAGCAGAAAATAATATTTCTCAACCGCCTACTGGAAACAGAACTACGAAGTCTCATTGCGCGAATTATAGCAGATGTGATTTGCCTAGAAGTCCGGTTGCATGTAATTATAGAGAGCCGTGTAACCATGGATGCACAAATTTTACATGCTCCGGCAGAGATCCGAAAATATTAAACGAATCGACATTTTCAGGCATTCTCGTCAAAAAAAGACGAAACTCATCCTATTATTTTTATTCGAAGCTTCCGAAATGTATTCCCGTACAACTGGGATGAATATAGTAAACTGCAATTTATTGTGCCACACATCGTAGGCGAGGCCGCGCTTTGGGCGAACGAAATCATAGAAACTTCTGCGTCGAAATTTGGGCTTCAGTGTCTACAATAACAACAACAATAATAATAACGGTAACAACAACAATAACGGAATTGAAAATAGTATGAATTACCACAATGGAAATAGAAATGGAAACAGTGGTCAAAATTTTAGTAACCGTAAAAGGCGCCAGAATGGCCAATCAAACGGGAAACATAAAAATCACAATAATAACGGAAACCGTAATTCTTCCAATTCGAATAATAATAACCACAACAATAATTTCAACAACTTTCAAAACCCACGAAATTAAAACTTTCAATCACAAAATAATGGACAGCAGTTTAATAACCATACCGAATCACGAAAACGGACGTACGATGGAACTTTCGAAGCATAAATCCACCGAATCAATACAATTGGGCAAACTGGCAATGCTATAGTAATCCTCCAAGAAACTGGATACCACAGACAAACAATTTACCTACAGGACCAACATTAAATTACCTTCGAGTGGACATCATCAACAGAACACTTCACAAACGAGAAATCAACCGACTATGTCTTCTCAACACACTACAAGGCAGAACCAAAATACTAATCAGCAAGTAAGATTAATAGAAGTTATAGAAGATGAATCCAATCCGACTACAACGAATCCGACAAACTAGTACCGACATGTTTTTGCCTTCCTGGACATGCCGGTATGAATAAGGAAGGTCCGGATACCATTCAGATAAACGTACTGAGATACAATGATGGCCAGAATATACTTGATGATTTAAATGAGGAACCACCAAACATATGCAAGAAAAAGGAACCTCTTGTTCCAGCTGTAATTAGTGCCAAGATTTATGATGTACCTGTGGATATAGTGATTGATACAGGATCTTCAATCTCTGCAATAAGTGAGAATTTTTTTTATAAATTAATTTCAAAGAATGTATCTGTTCCCACACTTCCTGTACAATCTTGTACGGTGACTGGAGCATTAAGTTTAAGTTTTCAAAGAGTACTGGGTGTTGTGTCGTCCTCATCATCATTGACACGCAAGTCGCCGAAGTGGCGTCAGATAAAGAGACTTGCACCAGGCAGGCTGAACACGACCCCAGTTGGGGTCTAACGGTCATAAATGCCACACGATCATCATCATCATCAGTTATAATTGGCTCAAGTGGGCGGATAAAGTTGTCCTTAACTGGTGTGGAGAACGAACAATCTATAAAATGCTGTAATGTGAAGATTAATTATATGGCTCCTACAGCTTGCTATTTGGAGGAAGATATTCTTGCTAACCAATTTATTAGTGAAGAATCAGTGACTAGAATACATAAAACTGTTTTAGAAAAAGTGTCTGAATCTGGTTAACTCACAGAGCAGTAACAAGATGATCTAGCCTCATTGTTAGTGAAGTATATTAAAGTTTTTGCTGGAAAACCTGGTATAATTAAAGGATATGTTTAGCGCATGAATGTATATCCGCACAAAGTTTATTGTAGGTCTTCCTATTCGGTACCGTGGACAAAACAGGAAAAGGTAAAGGCAGAAATAAAGAAAATGTTAAAATGGACTATCATAGAATCTTCTCATTCAGAATATTGTAGTCCTCTTTGGCAATTTATAAGGCAGATAATAGCGTTCGTCTTGAACTACATGCAAGAGAAATAAATAAAATAATTGTTCCTGTAAGAACCCATCCCGAAAGAGTGATTTCTTGCAAGAAAAAAATATACAAAAGTTCTTATATCTAAATACCACCCTGAAGCTTCGCCCGTGGAAAGGATTTTTTGTGACTTTAATCGCTTTATTAGAACTTATACATCAAATCGCCACACCAAATGGGTGGAGTATATTAAGTTATTTGAAAACATTGACAATAATCTTCCGCATTCATCTTCAAAGCATACGCCAGATGAAATTATGTTTCATGAATCTGAGGATAATTTATGGTATAATAGCATTCCTAAAGTGAATAATAATGTGTATGACCGACAAGCTATCATAAGTAATGTTTTACGTGCTTTAGAAGTGAGTGCAGCAAAACGTAAAAAGAAAGTTGACAGAAATATCTCCAAGACTATAGACTATCAAATAGGTGATCTCCTATTACTGAGAACGCACCTTATTCTTGTGCCTTAAAAAGGAAAAATAAAAAGTGGTCGTTATTGTACAAAGGACCTTATTAAATTGTTAATATACCCATGAAAACAGCTACTGGCTAGTAAACCCTAGAACCAGAATAGCTAAAGGACTATATTCTTATAAGGACTTGAAAAAGTTTTATTAACTTGTCATTAATGTGTACTGTATATATGTGTTATATATGACTTTCTTCTGTATATAATGTGTTATAGCATTTTAATGATTATATGTAGGTCATAAGTAATGTTTTTGTATATGTGTGATGATTTACAATACGTTCCAATGACTTGTAAAAGATTATATATGCAAGACAAAACGAGTAAAAATAGAGTATGCTACTAAGGAGTAGGCTTGATACAATGTTAGTAGCGACATTGCATCATGGGAAAGATAGACAGCAATAGTTAAAATTTTACTTCTCTACCTGAAGGTAGTGTTGTCAGAGTTGGTAATACTGTTGCATCATGGGAGATGGAGGTGCAACGATTAAACTTTATTACGCAGCGCACAAAGACAGTGTCCGAAAAGTTAAACCTTACAGATATATTGACTGTTGCCGGCCGCGGTGGCCGAGGAGACTGCGGCGCTCCAGTCACGGTCTGCACGGCCACTACGGTCGGGGGTTCGAATCCCCCCTCGGGCATGGATATTTGTGCCGTCCTAGTTTGTAAGTAGTTTGTAAGTTTAGGGACTGATGACCCCGTAGGTAAGTCCCATAGACTATACAAACATTTTATTGACTGTTGAAAAAGTGTGCTTTAAGAAAATACAATGTTATTCTCTCACAGACGGTATAAATATGAATGGATTTAAAATTCTGAGACTCATATTCCCTTACACGACATCTGAGCTGAAATTTTATCGAAACTACGATGTGTAGTAATGTGATTTAGTCTTAGATATAAGAGTGTCTTTTCTTTAATGTTATGATTCTATTTCAGCTTAGTGTAAGATTTTTATTCTTGTGTAATGTGAAATGTTTCTAAGTACAATGATATTTAAAGCAGTTTTCTGATTGATTAATTAATAAATAACATTGTTAGAATGGAGCTTCACTCCGATATAATTTACAAAGTTTTAAGATTTACAAGATTTAAGCAGCCTTCAGCTGCAGATAACTTTCTTGAAAAACAATATAAGATTTTATTACTGTAATTAATAAATCATTACTTAGAATTATGTTGAATGCACAATCAACATCAGATGTAATTAGAAGGCACAGTTCGAACTTTCACAAGCAATTTGAGGCTTATTTTGTCGAGACTAACCGGGAAATTTCCGCGGGAAATTAAAGTTCAGTAATTCGCAAATTTCTTTATGCATTTGCAACACAAGGCAAAATGTAGTAAAAATGTATGTCCAATACATACTTGACCTCATCCAGATGTTAATATTTTGCAATGATTTAAATAACTAATAATAGTGTTCAGTTTTGTTTATTTTATGTTTACATGTGGCGACATAAGACTGTGCTACAGCAGCAATCTGCAACCCGTGTGATGTCTTAAATCGAATAAAATGTGAGCAACAGTTTTAGATAGTGCTTGCGTGTTGATAAATCTGTCAATATACAGCAAGCAGCACAAACTAAACAAGTACACATTTATTTAAGTGGGCCAATTAACCACTAAATAGTAAAATATGCAAGCAATTATTCAGAACTTAATGCGTAAAATGAAACTCTGAAATATTGACAGTTCATTGTGTGTGTAGTGCAGAAGTGTCAGTGCCATATCGAACTGTAACCAGTCAAAAAATGTTCAAATGTTTGTATAGTCTATGGGACTCAACTACGGGGTTATCAGTCCCTAAACTTACAAACTACTTATGAACTACTTACAAACTAGGACGGCACAAATATCCATGCCCGAGGGGGGATTCGAACCCCCGACCGTAGTGGCCGTGCAGACCGTAGCTGGAGCGCCTTAGTCTCCTCGGCCACCGCGGCCGGCGTGTAACCAGTCGATTCGGACACTGTTACTCGCGTCACAAAAGACCGATGATGTTGAACCAAGAAGTAAAAGGACAAAGACTGTGCACTCAATGTTAAAATATTAATGAACTCAGTGACGTCTTTGCTTACAGGAAGAATTATCATTAGAGATACTCTAATATTTTGTACAATGTTTGCTGCTCGTGTGAACTTTGATGTCTTTCGGGAGCATGTTGGACCCTGGGGGGGGGGGGGGGGGGGGCGCTGTGTTCATGTTGAAGACCAGACCACCGTCATCACATCAAGACGTCCCATCTTCATCGAACGACGAAATTATATTTCTGAGACTACAATTACACTTCTTACACGTAGCATTAGGAGCATATGTCGCTCAAATTACACCACAACATCATAATAAAGTCCCATTACACACACGCAGGATGTTCTTTTTCAGCTCTAAAATAAAATTGAAATAATTTGATATGAAATACCTTTATTTTAAATGATTTCATGAAATAATGCTAAAGGATTGTGACATATGTAACATAGAATTAAGTTAGATTTTATGAGGTCAAGTATACAACAGATCAAAATTTCTTGTAAAATCATAGGAACCAAAAAGATACTATTGTCATGTCTCGATTTTGTTGTGTTATGGTCTAGATGGAGTTTGTTAACAAGTGAACAAACACCATCTGGGGAGCCTGTGTAACACCACATCGCGACCATAGCATTAGAATCATGGTATTACGACATTTTTCATCGTTACGTAATTTTAATATTTTGTTAAGAGGCAGCATTTTCTTATTTTTCAAAATTTTTAGTAAATTCAAATTACATCAGCGTAATTCAGAGTAATTGTATCCAGGGAATACTTAGGCCAAAACATCTCGTATATCAGAGATCATTTGTCAGATTGCTATTATAAATAGTACCCGCAGTTGAGTTACTCTCTCTCTCTCTGTGTGTTTAGCTCTCTATGTGTTTAGCTATCGATGTGCTTAGCTTTCTCTCTGTGCTCAGCTCTCTTTGTAACGAGCTCTCAGTGCTTATCTAAAATATTATACGCGGTTAAATTCCAAGATAGTAAAAAAACCGAAAAAGTGTTTAAACTATAATATAAACTTTCATATCGTGATCATACGCGAAAGCGAACATTATCTTTGGACTTTGATCGGGATAGGCTAGGACGGAAGAATTAGAAACTTCTGCCTCCCGTAAAAACTGATGAACATTCCAGAGAGATTAATACAATCAAACTTTGACGAAAATAATAAAGAATTGTGAACTTATAAAGTGTGTACTGTGAAAGTATAGCGAATGTAACTATTGATTTCAGAATAGAGAATCTATGAACCTTAAAAAAATCTTAAACAGTTATTCGAGTATTTAGTTCCCTAATATTGTCCCAGCATATTCTAAAACTGACGGAATATATCTAACAGTTTTGGTCAGGAGAAACTTATGGTGAGATTTTCTAAAGAATAATTCTATAAAGGAAAAGGATCAGGCAAAAACAGTATCTTTGTAACGGGCGTCAAATTATCTGAACTACCGGGACTCAATGATTCAAATTTTTATTCTTTGGTTTCTTAAATATCGGCCCCTTAGAAACAGATTTTCATGCTCAAACATTAAAATAGGTCTTTACGTATAACGAAATAGAATTTTGAATCTATACATCTAATACAACAGTGGAAATTAAGACGTTATCTACAGCTTAAAAGTCGCAAGTGAAACCCTAATATAAAACAAAGTCAACACAACTGTCCCTCCAGTCACAAACCAAACCATGTTGCCGCCCAGTCACACGTGGTTTTAATGGGACACACACACTTTAGGTCACCGTGCGTAGTGGCAGCGGTACCGAAGGCGATTTCGGACAGTTGGTGTTGATACTGCGCGTCCTGTTGCTGCCTGGATGGTGCGTTGCAGTTGAGTTGCATTCAGCCTCCTGTCTCGACGGGCTGTTAACCGGAGATATCGGTCATATCTCGTGGACGATCTTAGCCTTGTCCTCTATTAACGGTTCCTGTTTGAAATCTCGTAGAGGTCCTGGAAGTTACAATTTGTCACACTCCAACAGCTGTAGCCACCACCCTCTGTGTCTGTCCCGCTTCCAACCTTCCTATGACTCTCCATGCCATAGCTTCGTGTAACTCACATTGATAGTGCAATTCAACATCTGACTAGAGAAAACCCTACAACGGGTAGCCCAGGGTCTGCTATAGGGGTGGAGAACTGTGACACCGTATAGGGCGACAGATTGTAGGAGTCGCAATCTAGTATCTTACTGGAAGTGATGTACTGTATTGCGCAACAAATGACAAATGAAGTGCTGGAGAAAGTCGTCTTGGGTGCGCCTTTTTAAATAGCGACGGTAACTACCGGCCTTCTTGCCAATTGAGTTTCCACACTGACGAACTAAGGAGGGGAGGGGGGAGGCACCCCGAGCCTCTCGTCCTCGGGGGGGGGGGGGGGGGGGGGAGATCCAAATCTCGAGAACATCGAGATATGGAGGCCCCGCAGGACCCGACCATTGTGAATCAAGTTATAAGCAATGCCAAAATAAGTTTCTTAAATAAGAGCCAGTCTGGAGTTAGAGGCCTCGTATGTATACAAAACATAAACACAGGCAGGTACCTACACTCCACTTGTCGTATCAATACAGTGCAGGTAAAAGTGTCACACGGTGGGCCGCCCCGCAGAAACATAGTGTACTGCCTAATCACGTACTCATGGCGATGAACAAACTAAACGTAATGTTTTTCCACGGCATGGCACTTAGCACGCATAAGACATCGAAAATGAAGACCAATAATAAGAATAAAACCTGTAGTTAGGAACAGAAATGAGTACTCATTCGTTCCAGCTCCCTGTGACAGACGCTTTAGATGGATTTGAAAGAAAAATTGAACAAATAAATAAAATTACTCACCTTAATGTTATCGGACAGTATCTTTATTTCTTTTCAGCAAAGACTGATCTACCAACGAGGAGTCATATTCGCCGGACCTCCATGATTTTCATATAATCTGATTTTTTTGCGTGTAAATCATCTAGATCTATGTGCTTAGAGACCTCCACAGAACTACTTATGGAACCATCTGGGTAGCGTGATGCTCAGCTATCATTATTTTTTACATACGTAACTGTTTATTTATTAACCTTGTACTTATTAGATTTTTTATTAATAGAACAGAAAGGACGTTTGCGTTTAGTTAAATTATGAGTATATTTTCCGCAGCAAAGCTGTCAGAAGTAAACTTAAGAGAGGGCAAACGGTTACTATTTTACTGTTGTTGGTAACTCGGCGGGGGCCGGATTCAATTTGTATCGCCGCTCCGGGAATCCAAATGCTCTAATGCTTGTAAATCTATTGGACCAAACTGCGATGGTCATCGCTCCCTAAGACTTAAAAACTGCGTAAACTTATCTTAAGGACAACAGAAACACCCATGCCCGCGGGAGGACTCTAACCTTCGATGAGAACCCTCGGGCACTGTTAGTCCGCCACTACGCCACCACTACATTTCAAAAATACCTATCAGCAGAGAATATATGTGTAATGAAGAAGTAAACATATCAGCAGATGATGGTGTGTCCGGTCCTATACCGTTAGGAACACTCCCAGTCATATGCCACAATCTCTCCAATGTGGAAATATGTACGACATCCGTCCTCTTCCAATCCCTCTTCTTTGGGCGTCGCAATAATAACATCCACATTACTATTTTTTTTGCCACACAGCTATAATTAACTTTTTTAATTTCTCCGTTTTCTAAAGTGAGCTCTCTTAACATACTTCCAGCTAAGGAACTTCTATTACGTTTACGTTTTACTATGGTTTATAATAAAAATGGCAAAATTGGTGTTGCTTAGAAGGCAAAAAAGTTTCTTTATACGTAGTCTGAAGAAATACGAGAGGAACTAAAAAGTTTATGCAAATAAGAACATTTTGCTAACGAGTCGCTTCCTTTACAAAAATCATAAGTGTGACACTTCAAGCATTTTATATAGTGACGAGAGTTTTCTCACAACTGAGATATAAATGAAACAAAAGTAGATTCAGCTGCGTGTTTGGCCCGTATGTGTGGAGTGCATATTTACAGTAGTAAACAGTTACATAGCAAGTACTACTGCATGTTTTTAAACAGGATCTATTAAAAATGCTTTATGACGTTAATTCCAAATAAAGTGCATCCTAGAACTAACAGTCTGTATCACAAAACAAATATTGCTGCAATACCGCGTACTGAAGTATTTTTGTACTGCTCTTGTTCATTCTACCCAAACCGGTTACCCCATTTAAGATGAGTTTTCTGCCTTCGTAATCGTAACTTCTGTTATGTTAGACGTGGGCAGACACTACAGTAAAATTAATAACTGATTAATTACATACCTAGCAATCTGTTTCTTGTAACACACAAAGTTCAAATGTTTGTTAAGCTTATGGGACTTAACTACGGGGTCATCAGTCCCTAAACTTACAAACTACTTACGAACTACCTTATACTAAGGACGGCACAAATATCCATGCCCGAGGGGGGATTCGAACCCCCGACCGTAGTGGCCGTGCAGACCGTGACTGGAGCGCCTCAGTCCCCGCGGCCACCGCGGCCGGCTGTAACACACATCCTACGCTTATGAACAGGCCATTAAGTGTCATATTTAATAGAGTATCTCGCATTAGAAAGCTCTGACAGGGTCCCACGTTGTAACATGAAAATGTGATGCATTCTTAAAATTTTGCACGCAAATTGTGCTAACCCAACTCCAATAACAAAAAATTTTCTCGCATGACGAAAATTTTGTATCATCGTCAGAAGAATACATCTTCGTAAAAAGTCCATCTTTCGTCTTAATAATATGCTGTTGCACAACAAACTAATATGTGAACATAGTACAGTTCTTCCTGAACACGTAGATGTCTACTCCATATTTGTACACTGAATTATTTGCCTGACTGGGCTTGTTTAAAGAAATACACTACTGAACAGCTGTTCTGCGCCGGACATGGCACACGGAGAACTTACTCATGAAGGAGCGGAGCTAGTGAGTGAACTTCCTGCTCAGAACATATGCTTCGAAGTTTTTTATTCATACGAAATTGAAACTTACTCAGAGGACGTTATTTTGCTCTGAGAATCTTCTCTGGAGTATGTGCTCTTTCTTATTCAAACGGCCGCATGTGTCAATCCATACTGAGCCTCGCGGAATGGCCGCGTGGTCTAAGGCGTCATGATACGGACTGGCGGCCGTTCCCGCCGGAGGCTCGAGTCTTCCCTCGGACATGGATGTGAGTGTTGTCCTTATTGTAAGTTAGTTTAACTAGTTTGTAAGTATAGGACCTGATGACCATAGTAGTTTGATTTAATAGGTTGAAAAACATTTGAGCACTTGATCCATTTTGATGCTGTGGCGTTCCCTTAGTCCCGCTGCTAATAACGATTTGTCAACAGTTGGAGTTGACACGTCAGGCTCACAATTCTCCATTTGTGCTGTGACAGCTGTAAGATCTGTCACAGTTGCACTCACAATACGACCAGCATCGTTGCACAAGTGACTCAGCACGTCCAATCTTTATTTCTCCAGAAGGACCATCCCACCACCCGAAAAGCCACAATTTGACTTCTTTCAAATTCACCCATCACACGTTGATGTCACACTGAGCCTTATGGCCGGTAACATTCTCTACTACAATCTATTTGGCTGCTATGTCATTAGGCTATTTGTTGACGGACGACGCTGAAATTATTACCAGTACCTACAGCTACTCTTCCCCAGGTGATACCTGTCGTCATTCAATCAAATTAGACGTCATATTTCCAGGTGAACTTTTCTTCGGCAGTTTGTTGTTATGGGCTTCAGTCCGGAGACTGGTTTGATGCAGCTCTCCACCCTACTCTATCCTGAGCAAGCCTTTTCATTTCCTCATAAGAACGGCAACCCACATCTACTTGAATCTGCTTACTATACGCGTCTTGTGGTCTCCCTCTGCGATTTTTACCCCACACACTTCCCTCCAATGTTAAATTTACGATTCCCCGATGTCTAAGAATGTGTCCTACCAAGCGATCCCTCCTTTTAGTCAGGGTATGCCAAAAATTCCTTTTCTCACCAATTCTGTTCGGTACCTCTTCATTAGTTATGCGATCTATCCACCTAATCTTCAGCATTCTTCTGTAGCACCACATTTCAAAAGCGTCTATCCTCTTCCTGTCCGCACTGCTTATCGTCCATGTTTCACTCCCGTACAAGGCAACACTCCACACAAATGCCTTCAGAAAAGACTTCCTTACCCTTAAATTAATATTCGATGTTAGCAAATTTCTCTTTTTCAAAAATGCTTTTCTTCCCATTGCCATTCTGCATTTTATATCCTCTGTACTGCGACCATCGCATGTTATTTTACTACCCAAGTAACAAAACTCTTCTACCACCTTCATTGTTTCGTTACCTAATCTAATTCCTTCAGCATCGCCTTATTTTCTAAGACCGCATTCCATTATTTTTGTTTTGCTCTTGTTAATGTTCATTTTATACGCTCTCTTCAACACACTGTCCATTCCGTTCAACTGCTCTTCCAGGTCCTTTGCTGTCTCTGACAGAATTACAATGTCATCAGCAAAACGCAATGTTTTTATTTCTTCCCCCTGAACTTAATCCCTATTCCAAATTTTCCTTTGCTTTCCTTGACCGCCTGCTCGATGTATAAATTGAACAACATCGAAGAAAGGCTACAACCCTGTCTTACTCCCTTCCCAACTGATGCTTCCCTTTCATGCCCCTCGAGTCTAATAACTGCGGTCTGGCTTTTGTACAAGTTGTAAATAACTCTCCTTTCCCTGTATTTTACCCCTGCTGACTTCAGCAGTATGTGGGACTATTACTAATCCACAGCCGCACTGTGTATTAATATGTGTAGCAGTTTAGCCTCTCGAAAAGCTTATTCAGGGCTGTTATCAGAAATTTAAAATATCTGATGTATATAGATCAACATATGAAAAGTTGTGCTGGACCGGGACTCCCAAGCTACGTTTACCGCTTATCGCGAGCGGGAACAAATTTGCTTCGAGGTATTTACATCTGTAGTTCGACAAAATGAACTAAAATAATATATTGGGTGAAAGTACTAAATCTCATTCTACTGATTTAACCAGTCTTTCAGTGTGTTGCTCTGTCTGAAAGTTTTTCGTCGCGTTTCCGACGAAATTTAGTTGTCTCGTTTACTGCGGCATGGTTAGGCAGTGTGGTATTCGTGATTGTGTTGACTGCGAAGTAGCAAAAAATTAGGACTCTATGGAAGTTTACATGGCGTCCCAAGTATTTAGGGTCAAAATGATCAAATAGCAGATGATCAAAAAGTGAATACATTCAGATACGAAAGTAGCTGTCGCAAACCAATATTTCGCGCGGTACGAGGTCTGAAAAGTACAGTCCTTCGGAGGCGTTGCTTATGTTTGAGGACAAATAACTGTCTGTCACGTCACCGTTGGTGGAGCTGTTTTGAAAAAACAATGCACAGTCGTCTGTGAGATGACCGGAATGTGGTTTAGTTGTACTCACACTTCTGGACGGGTTCTGTGGAACTGAGCAGGCACGTGGGAATGGCCGCGCGATTTGGGACTCTACGTTACGGATTCCGTGGCCGCTCCAGTCGGAGGTTCGAGTCCTTCCTTGTGTGTGTATCTGTGTGTGTGTGTTGTACTTAGCATAAGTTAGTTTAAGTAGTTTGTAAGTTTAGGGACTGATTACCACAGTAGTTTGGTCACTCAGCTTTACAAGCATATGATTTTGATTTTAAAACTGTGTACAAGAAACTTGAGAAATGCAATTAATTAATGGTTCATCAGGATTTATAGTATGAGGATTTTAACAATTGAGCAGACAGAATCTTTTTGACAAGTATAATCAGAAATGGTCGAAATTAATTTCACAGAGAGAACGGTAAGAGAAACTTGCCGAATGAAGCTACATAGAGCCGGCCAAGGCTATCGAGAAATTGTGCGAGTTAAGATTCATCTTTAAGCACTAGCTAACCTTTGCGTGAAATGCACACATCGGACAATGCCGTGTGGTAGTGCCCATAGTACTGAATACGGAGAGAGAGAGAGAGAGAGAGACACAGAGAGAGAGAGAGAGAGAGAAAGAGAGAGAGAGAGACAGAGAGAGAGGGGGGGCGTAAGAAGGAACGGGAAAATTGGAAGGGAATATGCACTCCACCACACATTGTACTGTGATTCACGAAAGGAATAATAGTGTAGCTAGCGTAGTTGCCTCCAAACATAAAGTAACAGATATGCAGCTGTAAACACTGTAAACAGCGGCTGAAATTATTTGTTAAGACAAACAGTTAAAATTCTGCAGCTGCAATAAACACGGCAGATAGTTGCTGGCTGGGTATTTTCAACGAATGTAACGAGCTCTTCGCGGTTGACCATCGAGTACGGCGCACGTATTACCGTCTGCGACGCGTGTTCTCCCGAGCGAGAAGTGTTCGCTCATCTGTGGTGTTGTACGTTGTACCAGTTTACAATAGAAGTAGCACATTATTTTGTGATATAATTACTTATGCTGTGAAAGAACAATAAAAGTTAAGTTAAAGCTACCGCAATCCCGTGTGATTAAGTAGATTGATAGTCCCCGCCTCAACGGTATAAAACACTCCTGCACGAGGCTCAGACGATTCAGAATTATTACTCTGGAGCACAATGTGCGCTCATGTGGAACCTAATGGCACAACGGACTGTACCAGGACTGGCATTCGGAACTCTATGCGGGCAAGTCGGCAGTTGAGGATCAAAGAGACTACAAAAACTGTGTTTCGAAATAAATCAATTTAAAGGCCACCTTGTCTTAAAACTCAGTACTTTCTATTAGTTTTTATTTTTGCGATTCTCTGTACGGTAAATAAAACAGTGGCACAACTAAAAAATGTAAAACTTGAGCTAACTGTTCTTGCCGTCTAGAAGAATGAACGAAGAGTGAAAACGCCATTATTGGCATTTAGAGCACTAAATACGAGAAAGAGATGTGACGTCTTTCCTGGACGTTGGGACTCTTTAGACGTACACTGTCCGATAAAATAAGTGTTGCCCCTATTTCGGTAGGCACGCGTACCATTGATCTGAGAGTAAGTCATTAGATTTACACGGCTCAGTAATGCGTAGGACACCCACCACAGTACATTCGTGATATCACCGCCCTGTTGTTGCGGAGTTGGAATCAGTCAACTGGCGTGAGTCAGACAGTGAAGCAGAACGTTTACGAGCAGTATGCAGACCCGTGATGCCTTGCAGTCATTTTAGACAGTCTGTCCACCAACTCAATCCATTTTACAGAGGCCGCATCGTTGGACATCATGAAGCGGGGTGGTCGTGTCGCGCAATTTCGAGGCATGTTGCAGTGGCCCGATGTTAAAATTAATGGGTACAAACAGCACCGAGTCACGTCGTGCAGGTTCGGGTCAACCAAGAAACACCACCCCGAGGGAGGACCATCCTATGGTGCGCAACCTGTGCCGTATCCCATGACCACCGCACACACCATCCGCGAACATGTACTGGAGAGCACACAGCTTCCTGAGATAAGGAGCACAATGTCTCGAGAATTTGGGACCTACCGTTCCAGGCGCAGGTGTCCATCATGCTCAGTGATGAGTCCCGCTACTCCATAACCTTGGATAACCACGGTGTTCGGGTTTGGCGGCGTCAGAGCCAGAGGGCACATCCTATCAATACTGTGGAGAGACGTACAGATGTATCCTCTGACATCACGGTGTGTGGAGGCTTAGGATGTTAGCACGTCCTAGCCCTGTGGTGGTGAAAGCGCCCTGTGACAATGTTCCAATACGATAATGTACGGCTACATGCAACACGTGTCTATGGACTGACTGCTTGCGGAGGTCCTTCCGAAGACAACAACATCCTCAAATCTCTGTGTCATTGAGCACGCGTGGGATGACATTGGAAGGAATCGTCCCAGTACTAATCCGCAGTATCTGGAAAGAAACTTTCCTCGGCAGGGGGGGAGGGGGGGGGGGGGCTCCAAAAGCTCCAAAAGCAGACAATTCCGAACCGCCCAAGGGCATGCATTGCGGCCGTAGGGGATGTGATATCCAGTAACCTGGCGTCAAGGTTGCACCTTTATCTGCCAAAGGTCTGGTCTCTTTCAACCCTTATTGTAATCGGTACAAGACAATAAAGTAAGGTGGTCTTTCACTAGCCGCTCCTCCTTGCTGCACAACTTTTTTGACTGGCAATGAATTTTTCAGTGATAAAGAATGCCTTTCGTAACTCGTGTCACTTTTCTTGGAGAGGAGGGTATGTAGTTATGTTTGTCTGATGAGAAATAGGCAAAATGTTCTACCAACTGAACTGTCCACTCCTTCTCCGGCCTTTCCCCCTCCCTCGCTGTTCAGTTTTATTTCTGCCATCACCTCTCCACTACCTAGAAGCGTCACAAAAGGTCTCACGCATGCCTCGCGGGGCTAGCTCAACTGGAACAATGTTGCCGTCTTGCCGTTTATTCACACCCTGTAGGGAGTCTCCAGACTGAATTTTCATTCTGTAGCAGTGTGTTCAGAGGTGCTCTGCGAATCACAATTACTCAGCTACGGGATGCAGGAGAGCTTTGAAAAATATGAAATGGGTACTAATAGAGGTAATGCTGTGACAGTAGGTCGTTAGTCTTCGTTGTCCAGCTGAAATGTTTGTAAACCTATTGGACTAAACTGATATAGTCATCACTTCTTAAGCTTACAAACTACGGTACCTAAACTAAGTTTCACCAAGGATAACACACACGAGGGAGTACTCGAACCTTCGGCGGGAACGACCGCCCAGTTCTTAGCATGACGCCTTAGACCACGAGGCCTTGTACAGCTGCTGCGGTAGAGGATTTGGTCGTGACAGGGAAAGGTTCCGAGTTCGAAGAAGCTTAGGGTTTAACGTCCTGTCGACAGCGTGGTCATTAGAGACGGAGCTTACGCTCGGATTTTGGGTAAGGATTGGGGACGGAAATCGGCCGTGCCCTTTGAAAGGAACCCTCCCGGCATTTGCCTGGAGTGATTTAGGGAAATCACGGAAAACCTAAATCTAGATGGTCGGAGGTGGATTTAAACCACCATCCTTCCGAATATGAGTCCAGTGTGTTACCACTGCGCCACCTCGCTCGGTCTCGAGTTCGAGTACCGGTCTGACACATAGCTGTAATATGCCATGAAGTTGCAAAAAAAGTTCAATTAATTGTAAATCTAAGGGACCAAACTGATAAGGTCGTCGGTCCTACAATTCAAAAGTACTTAAACTAACTCAAGCCCAATGGCGGTGCAATCCGTGACATGGCGCCTCAGACCGCGTGGCTATTCACGCGCGGCAGAAGATGCAGCTCATAAACGGATGCAGACAGAATTTTAATGGCTTCTTTTAAGACTTAACTAGTGTATTTACTTGATACGAAAACCTGTCATAAAATTAGAACTAGTATTGCCTGTGGTCGAAAATCGACCAATTGTGTTTACAATTTTACGTATCATATCGGCGGTCTCGCGTGATTATGTTGTTTGTACCCTCGTCCGCTCAGTAAAAATAATTGCCCTCGTAAAGCGACGATTCCAAGAGAAAACATCAGCGTTGTCAAGCGACTGGCTAAAATGAAGACTCACAGGATTCTCACTATTCAGCATCTGTTGCCAACGTTAACATAGGAGGCCGCTGGGATATTTGGTAAAATTTAACCGGCACTGGGAGGTATGAAACGGTATCTTTTACGTGTTAAGGAAAATGCCTGACACAATAACAACAAATAAAAACGGAAGTATATACTTCTCATGCCTTTTTCGAATTATATATCTTTCATTAGTCTAAGATTTGAAATGGAAATACAATTTCGGTGTTCGTATATTTATACAACGCCAAGAAATAATGTTATTTCGATATTACGATATTCAGAATTCCAGAACTGACAACATGTCGACTTCGTAGTTCCACCCGTGCACCGCTAAATGTCTCTCCCGGCGCATCATCATTTATATCGGCAGTCTCGACTTCGTAGTTCCACCCGAGCACCGCAAGATGCCTCTCCCGGCGCATCATCCTTTATATCGACATTCATATGGAAACATCTATTTCCTTCAACCACTCTTAATCACTGCGAAAATGAAGCATTTGAACGGCACAAGAAAGTGAGTTGGGAGCACTCCATGTTTCGATATTCACTTATTTTAATACGTTATTTTAATACTGCAGATGCCGTGCATTACAGCGTCTTTGGTCGAGGCGAATAGCCAATCAGTGAGCTGATTGTTGGATAGTGTAGAACTTGATCCAAGTTGCAGATAGGGAAATTTCTACTTCCTTTTTCTACTTTTAATGGCTAAATACACACATAATATTTATATTCGTGAAATCTGTGACAAACAATCTTTCGAATTATGTAACTTTCATTTGCCTTCTTGTACGAATAAATTAGTAATCTGCCGGCCGCGGTGGCCGAGGGGACTGAAGCGCTTCAGTCACGGTCTGCACGGCCACTACGGTCGGGGGTTCGAATCCCCCCTCGGGCATGGATATTTGTGCCGTCCTTAGTTGTAGGTAGTTCATAAGTAGTTTTTAAGTTTAGGGACTGATGACCCCGAAGTTAAGTCCCTTAAGTTTAACAAACATTTGATTTTGAACATTTGCATCAACCAGTTACAATTTTATTATGCGTACAGATGTACCTTTTTGTTAAACTGACAGATTGCTTCTCTTACAATATTAGTTCAAGTTAAATATTGTTTTAAAAGTATTTCATAAAACTGCATTATTGTATATCGTAACTATCAACGGGTGTCTTCCTCTTCATTCTATTGTACATTAAGATAAATGCAACGCAACAAGAGCAGTGTTTGGGCCTTGAATGCATTGCGTGGTAGTTAATTTCAATGTGAGCAAATTATCAGTGCTCATATGATAAGTGCTTGCATAACCAAGCTGTTCGAAGTGTTGGGTGTTAAAGAGTTACCGTACCAGCTATCGAAGTATACTGCAGAATTTTGTTAGTCTAATTAATATAGTTAAGCCTGTATTTTCCTGTAATTCTGTCTTCTATTCCTTTATCCTACGATAGCTTAAAATTCTCCCCTTTATTATTAGATAGTCATCTACCTTTACGATTATACTAAAATGTTCAAATGTTTGTATAGTTTATGGGACTTAACTACAGGGTCATCAGTTCCTAAACTTACAAACTACTTATGAACTACTTACGAACTAGGACGGCACAAATATCCATCCCCGGGGGGGGGGGGGGGGGGATTCGAACCCCCGACCGTCGTGCGTCGTGGCCGCGCAGACCGTGACTGGAGCGCCTCAGTCTCCTCGGCCACCGCGGCCGGCACTATTATACTAACTTTCCACTTCATTTTCCTTATCCCGTTATCTTTAGTGGCGACCGCATGTGCATCTGAACAATAATTGTTGGCGATAAGGTATCTTGAATGACAGCAAACAGTCGTCTTTTATGTGAAATGTTTTTATTACATTTCTCCCATTACCGGTTTCTATATGCCTAGCATATCATCATCAGATGGTGAACGGTTTTTTATATTACAGATGGTGTGTAGTGGAATTTGTGCATAATTTGTGTTATCCATTAACCCATTGTCACAAATGGTAGCATGCACACATTAATTGTGCTGCTATGCACTTCACTCGTATTACACAGCATAACTGGTAGCATGCACATATTTATTGTGCTGCTAAACACTTTATACATGTTACACCGCCGGCCGCGGAGGCCGAGCGGACTGCGGCGCGCCAGTCACAGTGCAGGTTTCTGCTTGCCACAGTGCTAACAGCCGGCCGCGGTGGCCGAGGGGACAGGCGCTTCAGTCACGGTCTGCACGGCCACTAAGGTCGGGGGTTCGAATCCCCCCCTCGGGCATGGATATTTGTGCCGTCCTTAGTGTTAGGTATTTCATAAGTAGTTTGTACGTTTAGGGACTGATGACCCCGTAGTTAAGTCCCATAAGCTTGACAAAGATTCAGAGAAGGGCAGCTCGTTTTGTTTTATCACGTTACGGGGGGGAAAGCGTCACGGAAATGTTGCACGAATTGGGGTGGAAATCATTAAAAGAAAGACGTTATTCATTGCGACGTGATCTGTTTGCGAAGTTTCAATCACCGACTTTTACTTCTGAATGTGAAAATATTTTGCTAGCACCCACCTACTTAGGGAGACATGACCATCCCAATAAAATAAGAGAAATCAGATCGAAAACGGAACGATTTAGGTGTTCTTTCTTCCCGCGCGCTATGGAACGGTAGAGAAAAGTTATATATATATATATATATATATATATATATATATATATATATATATATATATATATATATATATATAATATGGCGGTGACGGGCAATGATCCTATCGTTAGTGGGGAGGGGTGGGCAAAGTTTGAAGCCCTTACTCTTACGGGAATTAGTTCATAACTACGAGTTTGAGTACTGTGGGCAGGGCGAAGCTGGGAATTTGTATCTGACGGGAGGCGTGCTTAGGTAGTCCTTGCAGGTGCGGTGATCACTGTGTCCCCAGTGGTGTAGGGGTCAGCGCAACTGCCTAGAAAGCAGGAGACCCGGGTTCGAATCCAGGCTGGGTACACATTTTCGGCTTTGCCCAATCGCAGTTGATGTCATATATTCTATGAATATTAAAATAATAACAACTGCAGGATCAGAAGTGACGTCTGTTCTCTCGCAACAGACGCCACATGTATATAGTATAAGGTAGTTGATAAGTAGTTTGTATGTTTAGGGACTGTTGACCCCATAGTTAAGTCCCATAAAAATATATAAAAAAAATAAATAAAAAAAATCAGTAATCTGTACCACAATTTTCGTGTTAGCGTATTTATATAATGATTGAACAACAGACACAGTTGGGAAGTAGTTGCTATGTCGGTGGATTACCCCTGAACGCACAGGACGGAAGGAAAACCCTACCCGCAGTACAGTTTAGATTATGAGAGTACCGGTGAGCTGGCTGCGGCGCGTACTTACAGGGAGGGCATGCGGCGGGCCGCGGTGCCTCAGCTGTTGACAGCGCAGCGCCGAACTGGCGCGGTCAGCAGCGGCAGCGGCAGCGGCAGGCACGTACCGCCGCCGCCGCAGTTTACCTTACCGCACACGAGCGGCGCGCGCAGGTGCCCACAACGCCTCGTCTCGGCCGCCGCAGCTAACAGTAATACGACAATTCTTAACAGTCTTGTGCACTATCCGACTTTGACTATGTGCGCCCCAGGTACAGTTACCAGATGTCCGTTTGCAGAAAAGAGGTCATTTCTAGATACATAAAAGAACCTCTCTCTCTCTCTCTCTCTCTCTCTCGTATTGATAACCCAAGTGATAGTGATGCAGTGGCGGCGTTAGACGAAAACTGGAAGTCGGCGAACTCGTCTTTGCGAGGCCCCTTTCATTTTTACATTAATGTAGAAAATGTTAAATGAGCTTAATTATACATCAATAAGCATTATACTAAAATTCTATTAGTATAATATACGAGTATTATTGCAATGACAGAAATTACAATAAGCAAACAAAAATTAGAGGAACTTTTCAGCTTTTCGTCTCACAGAATTTTTTTAAGATCACACTATTTCGGCTTCAGTTGATAGTACTGACAAGCAGATAGTCTTCCTTGGCTAATTGTGCTTCTCAAGTAAGTCTTAATCAATTTTAACTTTGTGAAGCTTCTCTCGGCCGAAACTGTACTGACTATAACTGAGCATGATTCTGATTGTTATACAAACATTTTGATATACATCTTCCAAATCGTTTTCTAAAATGTACTAAAGAAATGGTTTTGCAAGTATTTAACTAAAAATTGCATCACTGCTGCACTCATTCGGAAATAAATACGGATAACTAAATAGCTGCCGGCCGGGAATAGGCGAGCGCACTAAGGTGTCATACCACGGTGAGCGAACCGAGCGAGGTGACGTAGTGGTAACGCACTGGACTCGCATTCGGGAGGATGGTGGTTCAAATCCACCTCCGACCATCCAGATTTAGGTTTTCCGTGATTTTCGTAAATCACTTTAGGCAAATACCGGGATGGTTCCATTCAAAGGGCACGGCCGATTTCCCCATTCTTAGCCAAAACTCCGAGCGTAAGCTCCGTCTCTAATGACCAAGCTGACGACGGGACGTTAAACCCTAAGCTTCCTCCTTCCACGGTGAGCGAGGTCGCTCTCGTCAGGGGTCGAATCCCACTCTTGGATACGAATGTTGTGTTCGTCCATTGGTTCAGCTAGTGTAAATTAGATGTAGGTCGTCGCTACATAACCTAGCAGTTGGAAAGCGCCATTAAACATCAAATATAAAAAAGGAAACAAAAGAAAAACTAAAATTTTAACAATGTTTTGCGAGGCCCCCACAGGCGCGAGGCCGTCGGCGGTGGCCGACGTCGCCGACGCCTAGCGCCGCCGCTGTAGTGATGTCTCTACTGTATTATCAGAGTCTTGTTTGTAATACATCTTACGCATCTTACGAAATTTGTTCATCTTCTTACAAATTAAAAAGCATGAAATGAAGAGACCTTTAGAATGTTCAAATGTTTGTGTAGCTTATGGGACTTAACTACGGGGTCATGAGTCCCTAAACTTACAAACTACTTACGAACTAACTTACACTAAGGACGGCACAAATACCCATGCCCGAGGGGGGATTCGAACCCCCGACCGTAGTGGCCGTGCAGACCGTGACTGGAGCGCCTCAGTCCCCTCGGCCACCGCGGCCGGCGACCTTTAGAATGAATTACGGGACTACATAGCAGTGAAAACCTGATATTTCATCACGTCACCACTTGTAATTATGGTTTTAAGTGCTGAACATTTTTTCCATACTTTGCCGATCACCCCTGTTTTCACCTGAAAGTTTTTACGATGCATCATTTACGGAAACTATAGTACTGTTGACTGTAAAATCGTCACGAATAAAGTAACTGTAAAATTTATCTAAGCGTTCCTTGATCCAGTTATGTTTCCATTTCGGATCACACCGACGTGACTATATACATGATTAGCATCTAGGTTCTAGTGAGTAAATCGAATATGTAAGGCCTAGATGAAAAAAGCAATGAATAAAATAAAAAGTTTATTTACCGTACAAAGGCTCGCAATTAATTATTAAAAACTACTCAGTTTTTAGGACGAAAGCTTTAAATCGATTTTTTTCAAACACTGTTTATGTAGTTACGACTCTTTGGTCCTAAACAGTCTAATGGTGAAACGGCAATGGTGACGGTGGCAACTTACCTTCTTTGTATGAATTTTTGAACAAGGTTTTAACTTATGTATAACGAACATTGCACTAGCTTTTGATCTTAAAGTGTGGTTGATGGTTGACAGACACACACAGAACGGTCGAGTCCCAGCACGACAGACTGAACGTTTTATATTTGGGTGTCAAACAACACTCCCACCAGGGAAAGGAGGGGAAAGTTTCATATTATACTATGTGTATTACACTGTCTACCATCGTTGCAGACGTATGTTTGTAATCGGCCACCTTGAAGCTCGTATTCCGCGACAGTTGCCACGCCAATTATTTCAGTTGTTACGAAGTAGCTTCACCTTAGAGCAGCACGGCAGACAAAAGAGAGAAAAAAATATTGCTTCAAAACAGGTTGAATTCTCTAGAGGTAGTGATTGTGGAAGTTCAGAGAGTTATATTTACGCATTTCAAGTTGAATCATTGCACAACGTAAAAAAAAAAAAAGAGAGAGAGAGAGAGAGAGAGAGGGGGGGGGGACATTTCCTCATTTTGTTAAAAACCCGGCCGGACCATTTTTAGGGTCCAAAAAAGAGGACATGTCCGGGTAAAAGAGGACGTCTGGTAACCCTAGCCACAGGCTGTCAAATGTTTAAGCGCCCTTTCAGTTATTAACCCTTCGACAGTCGCGTATGTATCTGGAAGATACATGACCTATTTTTTCTCTCTAATATTACCGCAATGAACAGTGATAACGGTTTGCTGGCCTACGACATCTTGTGTCATACCTTCCTTATTCCGTCACAGGAGTTTCAGCCTTATACCGATAGGGACAAGATCATAAATGACTCAGAAGTGAGCACGTGTATTTTCTGTATCAGCCAGATACAGCGCGCCTACTAGCGTAACGCATTGTCGCCGCTAATGACAGGTGGGGTATATGTATAACCAATAAAATATCATAGAAACAGAACGTCCATGTGCATCTATTTTTTCCTAAGACAGACAAATAAAGTGCCCGAAATCACGCATGGACTGGGGCAATTTCGGACAGATGTGTATTTTCAATCTCTGTCTGGTGTTTCGAAGTGTATGGGGTGATTTCGGACACAAATTGAGGTTTTTTCATTCTACTTTCTTTCTGTTTGATTTTAGTGACTTTTAACACATTTTAAGGACGTCCATCATTAAAATAAGGGATAAGGACTGAGATAAGGAATTTTATTTTCTATACGTTATACGAACACGGGGAGAGATAAGATTGACTTATCTTACAAGACAGATCAAGGAAAGGCAAAACTAGCTTTTGCAGATTTGGAGAAAGCTTTTGAACATATTCACTGAATTACACTCTTTTAAATTCTGAAGGTATCGTGTGTAACTTGTACAAAAACCAGACACCTGTTATAAGAGCCGAACGATGCAGAGATTGAGAAGGGAATAAGACAGCGTTGTAGTCTTTCTTCAGTTTTATTCAGTCCTTACATTGAGCAAGCTGTAAAGGAAAGCAAGGAGAAATTTGGAAAAGGAATTAAAGTTCAGGGAGAAGGAGTAAAAACTTTGCAGTTTGCCAATGAAATTGCTATTCTGTCAGTGACAGCAAAGGACCTGGAAGAGTAGTTGAAAGGAATGGTCAAGTAACTCGTTAAGAGGGTATAAGACAAATATTAACAACAGCATAATAAGGATAAGAGATTGTAGTGTAAGAAGGTCGGACAATGTCAAAGTAATTAGATTAGGTAACGAGTCTATTAAAGTAGTAGAAGAGTTATGTATTTTGGTAGCAAAATAGCGTCTGATGGCCAAAGGTAAAGGGATATAAAATGGAGTATGGCTAAGGGAAAAAAAGCATTCCTGAAGAAATTAGTTGACATCCAATATAAATATTACAAAATCCTTTCTGAAAGCATTTCTGCAGAGTGTAGTACTGTACGGGAGTGAAAGGTGGACGATAACGAGTTCAGTCAAAAAGGGACAGCCGCGGTGGAGCAGCCGAGCGGT
Organism: Locusta migratoria; assembly: GCA_026315105.1. Taxonomy (NCBI): domain Eukaryota; kingdom Metazoa; phylum Arthropoda; class Insecta; order Orthoptera; family Acrididae; genus Locusta; species Locusta migratoria. The sequence goes on from CM048750.1 coordinate 153,523,852, forward strand.
CTAAAGCACCTCGCTGCGGAGCGCGTGGTTGCTTTCCGTCGGAGGTTCGAGTCCTCCCCGGGGCATGGGAGTTTGTGTTGTTCTTAATAAAATAGTTTAAGTAGTTGTTAAGCCTAACTAGATTTACAAACATTTGAACATTTTTGAACAAAAAGGGAAAGAAGCTTTTGAAATGTGGTGATACACACGAATGCTGAAGATTAGATGGGCAGATCGCGTAACTAATGAAGAGGCGCTGAACGGAACTGGCGACAAAAGAGATGTCTTGACTAAAAGTTGGGACCGATTGATGGGAAACATTCTGAGACATCAAGGAATTGTCAATTTAGCATAGGAGAGATGAATCAACAGGTTCAAAGGGATGTAGGTTGGCGTACTTATTTAAAGATGAACGGGCTTGCATAGGGCAGGGTAGCGTGGAGAGCTGCATCAGACCAGTCTTTAGACTAAAGACGATAACCTTTGAAACTGTCAAATTTTGATACCGCGAATATATTTCTTGTCTTTACAAGAGAAAGCCAAAGAGCGAAGACGCTTCTTCCAAATAAAAAGCTTACGGCGATAGTAGCCAGAATATCAGAATCGGCGATGTCCTGTAACCAAACGTCTTGCACGATATTCACTGACGGGAGGCTAAAACGTGTGAAGACGTCGACTTTGATCCGATGACGGCAGACAGTACTGGTTTCAACGGCGTCTGTCAATAGATAGGGTAGTGACAAAGCTGACCCAGAGGACTTGTGTGTACCCTTTAATAGGGAATATTTACAATCCTAAGGCTGAGTGTGATATCAAAGTGTGAAGCAAACAGGCATCATCCCACGGAGACGAACTCGCGCCCAGCCAACTTAGCTAGTTTGAAAGGGATCAAATTGTGGCCTTTCGGGCGGTAGTATGATCCTTTCTGAGAGTTGCCACACAAGTTGAACGTGTTGCGTCATTTGTACAACAATGCTGGTTGCAATGGCTGAATGGCCATTCCTTCACCCATAGACGAAGTTCTGGACGTCCACAGTCGTCATATTGTACGGGCAACTGTGGCAGCTACTACAGCACAGATAAGAGTGTCTGTGATCCCAGAAGAGTCAACACGAACAGTTGCCAACCGGTTACTAGAAGTGGGACAACAGGAACGCACACCTCTAGCTAGTCTTCCACTCACGCTACAGCATCGACACGCACAGCTTGAATGCTGCCGACTGGGGATCACTTGGAATGGCGGGACGTGATCTTCAGTAACGAAATAACATTCTGCCTACACGTTAGGCGATGGTCACTTTCGCTTACGACGTACACCTGGCGAGCGCTGTCTCGTAGAGTGCATTTGTCAAAGTCGTTCTGGTACCACCTAGGGCACCTGTCTATATACAAGTACCCTAATATCACCCAGTCTGGGCTGCAATGAGGTAGAAATCAAGTTCAACTTTGGTGGTTCTGGAAGAAACGCTAACCAGCGCTCGGTACATGCAAAATGTTGTTAAGACCCGTTCTTTTGGCATTATTACAAGAGGAGTGATGTTCCAAAAGGATAATGCTAGTGCACACACTGTGCGTGAATCTCAACGTGCTCTGCAGGATGTGCAAAAACCTCCCTGGCGAGCACGATCTCCGGACTCGTCTGCAATCGTGTGGGACATGGACGACGACTGTCACCTACGACTCGTCAACCCACAACTCTTGCAGAACAGGTCGAGCAGACGGGAACTAATGTATCCCAAGACAGTATTCGCCATCTGTATGATGGATGCCGGAATCAGGGCTTGCATTGCCGCCCGTGGAGGCGACGCCGCGTACTATAGATGTTACAGCAAGGATCGGCACTTGGTACCTCAATAAAGCTTGAGCTCAGTACATGAAATCATTTCGTGTAATCCACAAGCACTGTTCCAACAGTAAATTCTCAGTGAATTGGGAAGTTCTAATTGGGTATACTAACTTTTATTTCCGGTAACGTATATGGAACACGGCAAGGTACGAGACGAACTTTATTGAACTGTTCTTCTCACTGCTCACAAAGCTACGAGGGATTACCAGCTCAGCCAATTGGTTATACCTCTGGAGGTGGTCCAGCATGGGGAGGTTGTCGCAACACAGTACAACAGTTTACCGTAATATCATTTAATGACTCAGTGTATTCTTTTTTTCATTGGTATATTTTGTATCCCATCCTCGTCGCCACTTTTGTGTCTCGTTGCCGCCGGTTGTCCTAGGTGTCGGTGGCCGAGTAGAGAGAGACCGACACAGGAAAATAGGATGTACGCGTGTGCGGGTACAGTCTGAGGTGACCAGCCAGTGGAACAGCAGAAACTAGAAGCACTAAGCTAGATTTACAAGATATGTATTTCGTAGAAATTGTACAATACTTAACTTTGTTAACTGAAGACCAGTGGAATGCAGATACATAGTTTAACTAGGTAGGGGCCTGCCTACTGGTGAGTCCTAGTGCCTGTCCTAATCCCAAGTGACCGATGCAGTTCAGTGGTGGCCACAAGCGGAGTTGCAGCAGAGGGCGCTCGTGGCTGACGTCGTAAGAACGCCGCGCCGTGCTTGCAAGGCGGCGCGCGGCGAAAGTACGTGGCGCGCACTTCCGACTTGTGCGACACCACAGTATAAATGAACATTACTGCTGATAGGTAAGCATGGGACGCTTCTTATCTATTTTACATAGAAATACACCGGACAATGTTGACGCGTCTAAAAGTGTGCAAATGTTTCATTCCTTACAGAAATGCACCTTCTTTTATCGACTTTGCTCTTATTTAGCTTATGCTTAGTGAATGTTTGGAACAAGAGAACAATAAAGTCTTGTGTACGTGAAAGGACGTTAGAGACTAATGACTGGCTTTATTACAGAGGAAAGCCGTTGTGGCATGTTTTGAAAGTTGACTGCACGAGGCCGCAGTCAGCATGTTAACCCTTTGACCGTTTAATTATTCCCGCTTCTCCCGACTTCCCTAGCAGCGCGGCGTAATCTGACAAGTTTCGGCGAGCTTTTCTGAAGTTTCAAGTGAGCGCTGAAACTGAAATTTGCCAACAGTTGGAATCTTTGGCAGAAGTAACTTGTCCTGTGGAAATAGGCACACTATATTTTACTTATGTTGATAGCGTCACGAAAGCCTACTGGAGGAACCAACGCATACGCATTTCTTCCCGGAAAATCGCTGTTTCGAGCATTTCTTTTCTTAATGCCGAAATAACAAATCCTGGTTCCCCGTAGAAACGACATATTTCGTTGTTGGTTGGTACACACGTGTCTTTACAAACTATTCAATATACTTTTCGCCTCATTGATTATCTTGTTGACAACCTAACTTCAAGAAAGGGAACTGGATACCATTGTGTAAAACTGTAAAAACATTCTCTTCAGCATCCCGAATGTTAGCGACTGCGGAACCGAACTCAGTTCATAGAGAATGATCAACAAGTTAAGAAACCATTCCGGCTTTCGCTCTAATCCTCGTGATGACGAGATTTTACGCCGTATCAGCCGGTAGCGGTTATTATAAAGGATAAAGAAGAACATATTTGAATCGTTTTTATTTACTGAGCGATGGTGTAGTCTTGTGAGATGAGTCAGTAAATACTGTAAAAAAAGGTGAAACTTTCTTTACAAAATACACAAAATGGTGGTAACCATCATATGTGAGAATGATTAAACACTGCGAAAAATCTCAGTGAATATATATGGAGCTTCCATGGCATAGCCTTCACCTCGCGTTCCTCTGATATGAGAAAAAGGACCATAAAACAGTATGGTGTCCTACTTTAAACTATTTTCATGTCAGTTGCTCTTCGAATGGCTATTGTACTAAACCTACATGCTTCAGGGTCACCCCAGCACGACTATTACATAGGGCACGGACAGGCCGTCGGAATAAAAAAATAAATGAACTGTTTTTACAGCATGTTCGTTTTCAAACTTCGCATCATATAAGGTAATCCATTTTAACATCAACCAAGTCTTACAATACCACCGTTGGCAACTTAGTATTTTTTATTAATATTTCTTGAGAGGGTGGGGTGTTCACAGGCCTCTGTGTGTTAAACCATACACCAAACTACGAAAATTGGACATGTATTTTTATTTGTTATATTCTACCGATTTCGGCAGTTGCTGCCATCAACAGGAAATCAACAAGCTATTTTACATCAAAGCCAATAAGATAACATTTTTACTGAATACAGCAACGTCTAATTTACAACAAAATATTGTGATTGTTTCTAAGAGCACTTCCATTTTACATCATGAAGTAGCTATTCCTTTAATTAATCTTTACCTATTACAAATGAGGAAATTCTTTCGTTACAAACTCTAACACTATGATAACGTTAGTCTGTAACGATATAATTTCCTCGTATGTAGTACGTAAAGATTAATTAAAGGAATAGCTACTATATGATGTAAAATGGAAGTGCTCTTAGAAACAATCACAATATTTTGTTGTAAATTAGACGTTGCTGTATTCAGTAAAAATGTTATCTTATTGGCTTTGATGTAAAATAGCTTGTTGATTTCCTGTTGATGGCAGCAACTGCCGAAACCGGTAGAATATAACAAATGAAAGTATTTTGCAGCCTTGGCATAATAATTATTTTTTCAAAGTACATCACGGCTGTAGATTTCCACCTCAAAACATAATCAGGTACTTGCCTGCATGACCCAGCATGCTAGAAATAACTAAAGATAAATCTTTGTCTCCAACGTTTAGTCACAGACAAAAATTAAGATGAAGTGGCTCGTGCTCCTTATTGTGACCACTTCAGCCAACATGTCACACTGTTCCTGTTGAGCCGCCGAAGTAAAAGTTGTGTCACACGAGATTTGCTGACGTAACGCCAAACATTTGCTGAACAGGCATGGCGTCACAAAGAGCTGTGCGGTTCTAGTCTTATACCTACAGTAGAAGTACTCACATTTAATATTTACCTTTGCGATGGAACTCTGCAGACGCAGCAGAACGAACACCTGGAACCGAAAGAAGGCATGTCAGTAAACATTACCTTACCAGGGGGCTTTACAGAGTTGGAAATTCGATCCGCGGTCAGACTTCTTCTGTTAGTATTTATTACGCTTCAAGAGTGACGACTCCGTAAAGTTGTAAAGTGCATAAGCCAAAAGAGCCCGAAGAAAAGTGCTATGAAGTTTCATACTCACAGCTCATATAACAGTTGATATGCACGTTGTAGCAGCAACGGTTGATCCAACGCGCTAGTTTTCCAAGATGTTTAGAAATTAGTTTTAAAAATATTAGCTTAAAGCTATAATATATATTTAATTCAAAATAACAGAGAAATAAATTATCTTGAAAACTATATCAAAATACAATAGCCAATAGCCACATCAACCATTACTGGGAATTTATATGGAAAGATCTAGCACACTGTTTGATAAAAAGGACGTTTTCATGAAGGTAACATAAGTATTATTTCAAACGTGTTTATTTCCGTCAACAGTTGCACATTTATTTGTTTAATTACATGTTTTGATCACTTGGACCATCTTCAGATTTAAAAACAAAAGTAAAATAAAAATGTACAATTTGATTAACTTACTAAAGGTTAATTGAACAACAGTTAAATTATACATAAATGGAAAGATTTTTCTTTGCCTTATAGTTGCGGCCGCAACTCCTCTGGCTAAGTACTAATTGGTACTGAGTTTTACAGTTTGATATAAGCACTTAAAATTTGGTTCCAGGTGGTGGTGGGGAGGAAAAGAGGGGGGGGGGGAGGTGAGCCGGATTGGATGTGATGACTTGAGCCCTAATAAGCTAGTGTCTTATACTGAACAACTGTTTGTTATATAAATATTTTCCTAAAAATGAGGTTCTGGAAAATATCCAACCATAAAAATTATAAAACTGTAGGTGGTATAAGTATAAAAATAAGTAAGATAATTAAAACTGGATTAGGTTTTTTAAAACATTGAAGGTGTAAAACAAAGATGTATAAACTTACAAATGTCATACTTAAAAATTTTAAAACGTCAGTTTATATAAAACTATACTTAAAATGATTAGACTTCTTGCATAAAATATTAAAATAGCTATAAAACAGGATGGTATGGGCGTTCATTGTTTCCGTTGCTACTTGGTGACGTTGTGCGGCCGCGGTGGAGTAGCCGAGCTGTCAGGTGGGTTGTCCACGGCGCGATTGCTGCCTGCGGCTGCGATGGATCGGCTTAAAGCACTAGATATACCGAGCTGAGCAATCCGCCATTTTGAATCCCAATCCGACGGCAGTGTTGTATGCTTTGTTGTGTGGTAGCGAAGTGAATATTTTGTGATTTCATTGTTTCACAGTGTGAAATGGTTGGTTGTGCTGCTCCGAACTGCTCAAATAACATCAGACGTGGTCCCTTTAAGTTTTATTGCATTCCTTCAAACACAGATCGACGTAAAATTTGGCTTGTATATTCCAGGCGGCAAATATGGACGACAAAATAGAGCAACTATCTGCGTAACGTTAAGAACAAAACCTTTGTTATATTTGTATTAGAAATAGTTACGCTCACACAGAGGTAGTAATAGAAATACAAGCCTATACATGTAAGCAATGGTTTATTTTAATTTTGCATCAGAGTGTTAACGTAAGACGACATACAGTGTGCTTAAAATAAACTAGTTTTCTTGATTTTATGTAGACTAACGAAGGAGTTATCCTAAGGCCGTTAATTGTATTTTAAGTGATGCATGAGTGCAGTTGGCTTTACCCAGATAGTGGTTTTATATTATTTGGCATTAGTTCAGTGTTTAAATGTGACTCTCAACACGGGAATATGTAGGCCTAACCCAGACTGAACAGGATATCTGAAAGAACAATAATAATAAATTGAACTTCGTAAAGAATGTGAACAGGATAGTAATCCTACATGAAAGGCATTAAATTCAAAACTTAGCATGCAACATCCACTTTATTTTCGATGAGCATGATACCAGAGAGAGTTTATTTAGTCGTTATCTAACGAAACAAGACGTTCCTTGTTATTAAACACATTTTTGACGTTAAATCTACTCTGAAATATAGCGTGTGTAAAATACGAGAAACATGCGGCAAGTACAGTACTGTATCACAATTTAACAATATGTAACTGTTTCCGAAAGCAACTCTTAGCTAGCGTAAACATATGTGGAAGTACCATTTATAAACCAGAAAAAAATGATAATTGTAACGTATTTCAACTGTACATGGTAAATATTTAGAATGGAAAAATATGCCTTAATTTGCAATGTAAATGAATGTATCATATCTCTAAATATCCATGTAACCACTAACTTTAAGTTGCTTGCCTCTTAAAGTCAGATGTAAACAAACAAATTTACTATGCTGTAATATTTCTGCGTTAGCAAAATATATTCAATCGCCTTAAAAGCATATTAAACAGTGTATGTGTTCCGTAGTCTTCAAATGCGCGCTTTCAACGTGGGATTCAAAATGGCGGATTGTTCTGCTTGTATTATACACCACAGTCTACCTGTTAGACTGTGTTATACACTGCTCTAGATCGGCTCGTGACGTCAGAGGCTGGCTGCTCGCGCATGCGCACTTCGAGTTTGGAGTGCGGCGCGCGGCTGATGTGGCGACAATCACAGGACTGCAACAGTGAGCTGTGTTGCGATTGAAGTCGCGACGACTGAAGGCAGCGGCAGAAAAATGTTCAAATGTTTGTAGAACTTATGGGACTTAACTTCGGGGTCATCAGTCCCTAAGTTTACAAACTACTTATGAACTAGCTAAGACTACGGACGGCACAAATATCCATGCCCGAGGGGGGATTCGAACTCCCGACCGTAGTGGCCGTGCAGACCGTGACTGGAGCGCCTCAGTCCCCTCGGCCACCGCGGCCGGCAGCGGCAGAAAGATGTCAAGCCAAGTGCACAGAAGAAAAACGGATATGAACTACTCATCTTATGAGCTTATCTCACTATTAAGCTATTGCCTTTGTACGTTGAACAGATTTAGATTTCATGTTAATCTAGTGACATATATAAGAGTAAACTGAAAATATTCAGAGAAATAAAAGAGAAATGAAGGGTGGAAAAGGAGCTGTATTGGCCCTCTAGGGTTTTGGAAATAAAAAAAATTGACTGGTGGTAACTAATTTTTTTGTTAGGTGATTCCACAGGTGTGAGGAAATGCATTACTATGTTAATGTAATTTTTTTATTAATTTCATTCATACCAATACAGTCCGTTTTGTGGCATGTCGTAAAAATTATCTTAGTTTATATGAACAAAGATAAATGTTGTGGTGTACCATTTAGATTCAAATGTCTAGTGTACAGTATGGATGACATCTTCTATATTTTAAAATCTATTTGTTTTCCATAGTCTCTGGAAGATGGTTTAAGACAGAAACCGGTCAGAATGAAATAAATTATAACAAAACAGCAAACAGACTTACAACTGTTGTTGATACATTTAACAAGATGCAGAAAAATCTTTTGTTTGGTATGTGTTTGCTATTTTTGATTTCCCTTGGAAAAAGTTTCAACTGTAAGTTTTCGAAAACTGGGACTTATTTCCAAGGCAATACAGAAGGTGAATCCAATCAGTTAAAATGAAAAAAACAGCCTGAGGCGAGAGAGATGCAAGCTGCATCAGGAGTTTCAGGTAAACACAGTCCTGGTCTTATAAAAAGCGCCGCAATCATAAATAAGAAAATAAAAGAACAATTACCTTTGTGTCACTGCGTTTTATTTTTATTTATTTTTTCAGCTGCACTGATAGATTTGTTGAATCGGTTATATGATTTTCTCTGAATGTCACTCTCTGCAAGTTCCAATTCATGTGCAAACTGGCTGACATTTCATCTAAACACAAGAATGAATTTCGTGTCGTCATTTAAAAGGTGCCTGTTAATAAAAATGTTTTAACAGCTTTCATGGTCATTGTCAGAAAAATAGAACCAATATATAGAAAACCCTAACAGTTAAAATCTGCAGAGACACAGTGAAGTACACGGCACTGTGATGAAATGAAGAACCAAAACTTCCATCCCTTGGGAGAATACACACACAGCTCCATGAAGTCGCACATAGAATTAACACTAAAAACTGCCATTGATGATGGTTCACAAATAAAGAAGCGAAATATCTTTCATTTAGTTGCAATAGACGGAAATAAACCTCCATAAATATTAAATACTGTTTAATTAATACCTCGTTTCATCGTAAAAAACTGTAGTTATTTCTGTATACCTGTAGATACAAAAAGCTTTGAGTATTAATGATTGTGTAAAACATGAATTCCTTCCCAGGCTATCATTTAAAAAAATGTTCAATATCTTCAACAGTTTATAAGATGTGATGATTGTTACCTCCCCACAATTCAAATTGCACGTGGAGAGAACTGGCGCGCTAGTCGAGACGCTCCCGCACCGTAGATATACGAGCCAAAATCTCGAAAACGGAGACAGGTATCGTCCTGATCTCAACATTAAAAATATTTTCGAATTATTGGCTTCATTTCATCCGCAATAATGTATGACCTAAAATGAACCATACGTAAAGTAGCCAGCGACTACATTTTTCGATGTAAACACTTCAAGTTTAATGCAATAGGTTACTTAAAAATTAAGTATCTGAATAACTATGAGGAATTTTGAGAAAATAGACACTTCGTTATCAAGCTGGGATATGAAACTACAAGGCATGCAAAAATCAATATTTTTTTTGCGTGTTAGTTTCGTCAAACTCGACAGATATAAGAAAAAGTGAGAAAAAAAAACACGCACAACCGAAAGTAGCGCTTTTTATTTTTTTTAAGGAAAACGAGAATCTGTAACAAAAAACTAAATGTGAGAACTGATGTAGCTTTGCTTCCTTAACATGCAGTATTTTTTAAAGCAAAAAAAAAATCGGAAGTTTTATTTTCGTCATGAATTTCCCGAGTCGCCGACCAGGAGCCGCGCCTTGGTAAACGGCAGCGGCTTGCGTCGTGCTCCCGACTCGCCACCGTCCGCCAAGGCCGAAAAAGGGAGAGGGGCCGAGCCGCAATCGTAGTTACCAGCCGCGTCTTCCAAGGCGCGATTGCTGCCTGCAGCTGCGATGGATCGGCCCGTGACGTCAGAGGCTGACTGCTCGCCCATGCGCAATTTGAGGTTGGAGTGCGGCGACAATCGCAGGACTACACCAGTGAGCAGTGTTGCGATGGGGGTCGCGACGACTCAAGGCAGCGGCAGAAAAATTTCGAGCCAAGTGGACCGAAGAAAAACGGATATGAACCACTCATAAGATAAGCTCGTCTCGCCATTAAGCTATTGCCTTTGTACGTTGAACAGATTTAGATTTCATGGTAATCTAGAGACATATATAATAGTAGACTGAAAATATTTGGAGAGATCAAAGAGAAATGAAGGTTGGAAAAGAAGCTTTATTGGCCTCTAGGGTTTTAGAAATAAAAAATGTGACCGGTGGTAACTAATTTTTTTGTTTATGTGATTCCACAGGTATAAGGAAATGCATGACTACATTAATGTAATGTCTCGTGTACAGTATGGATGATATCTTCGATATTTTAAAATCTTTTTATTTTCCGTATTGTCTGGAAGATGGGTTAGGGCTGAACCTGGCCAGAATGAAATAAACTATAACAAAACAGCAAAGAGTATTACAACTGTTGTTGATACATTTAACAAGCTGCAGAAAAATTATTTGTTTCGTATGTGTTTGCTATTTTTGATATCCCTTGGAAAAAATTTCAACTGTACGTTTTCGAAAACTGGGACTTATTTCAAAGGCAATACAGAAGGTGAATCCAATCAGTTAAAATGAAAAAAAACAGCCTGAGGCGAGAGAGATGCAAGCTGCATCAGGAGTTTCAGATAAACACACTCCTGGCCTTATAAAAAGCGCCGCAATCGTAAATAAGAAAATAAAAGAACAATTACCTTTGCGTCACTACGTTTTATTTTTATTTATTTATTTTTTCAGCTGCACTGATAGATTTGTTGAGTCGGTTATATGATTTGATCTCAATGTCACTCTCTGCAAGTTCCAATTCATGTGCAAAATGGCTGACATTTCATCTAAACTCAAGTATGAATTTCGTGTCGTCATTTAAAAGGTGCCTGTTAATAAAAATGTTTTAACAGCTTTCATGGTCATGTGTCAAAAATATAATCAATATATAGGAATCCTAACAGTTAAAATCTGTAGTGACACAGTTAAGTACACGGCAATGTGATGAAATAAAGAACCAAAACTTCCATTCCTTCGGAGAATACACAACAGCTCCATGAAGTCGCACATTAGAAATAACACTACAAAACTGCCATTGATAATGGTTCACAAATAAAGAAGCGAAATATCTTTCATTTAGTTGCAATAGATGAAAATAAACGTCCATAAATATTAAATACTGTTTAATTAATACCTTGTTTCATCGTAAAAAACTATAGTTATTTCTGTATACCTGTAGATAAAAAAAGCTTTGAGTATTAATGATTGTGTAAAACATGAATTCCTTCCCAGGCTATCATTAAAAAAAGGGTTCAATATCTTCAACAGTTTATAAGATGTGATGATTGTTGCCTCCGCACAATTCAGGTTGCACGTGGAGAGAATTGGCGCGCTAGTCGAGACGCTCCCGCACCGTAGATATACGAGCCAAAATCTCGAAAACGGAGTCAGGTATCGTCCTGCTCTCAACTTTAAAAATAATTTCGAATTATTGGCTTCATTTCATCCGCAACAATGTATGATCTAACATGAACCATACTCTAAGTAGCCAGCGACTACATTTTTCGATGTAAACACTTCAAGTTTAATGCAATAGGTTACTTAAAAATTAGGTATCTCAATAACTATGAGGAATTTTGAGAAAATAGACACTTCGTTATCAAGCTGGGATATGAAACTACAAGATATGCAAAAACCAATTTTTTTGCGTGTTAGTTTCGTCAAACTCGACAGATATAATAAAAAGTGAGAAAAAACCACGCACAACCGAAAGTAGCGCTTTTTAATTTTTTAAGGGAAAACGAGAATCTGCAACGAAAAACTAAATGTAGGAAGTGATGTAGCTTTTTGCTTCCTTAAAATGCAGTATTTTTTACAGCAAAAAAAAAAAAAATCGGAAATTTTATTTTCGTCATGAATTTCCCGAGTCGCCGACCAGGAGCCGCGCCTTGGTAAACGGCAGCGGCTCGTGTCGTGCTCCCGACTCGCCATCGTCCGCCAAGGCCGAAAAAGGGAGGTAGGCCGAGCCGCAATCGCAGTTAATATAACAGCCGCGTCTTGGACAACCCACCTTAAGGCGCTTCGCTGCGGAGCGCGCAGTTGTTCGCCGTCGGAAGTTCTAGTCCTCCCTGGGGCATGGGTATGTGTGTTGTCCTTAGGTTAGTTTACCTTAGATTAAGTAGTTTGTAAGCTACGGACTGATGACCACGCAGTTTGGTCCGATAGATTTACAAACATTTGAACATTTTACGTCGTGCGGCGCGCAATTTTCCACGTACGTACGGAAGCGTCTGCACGCCGACCTGCTGCCGCTGTCAGCCACCGGAAAGTGGGGCCGCCGCTCCAAGGCTACAGGAGAAATAGTTCACTTTGTAGAACTCCTAGAACTAACTCTCTCCTATAACGTTTTCACATTCAACGACATGATATATCATCAACCTGAGGGACTAGCCATGGGAAACTCCCTAGCAGGCATTATGACCGAGATCTTCCTTAATCATTTAGACGCAGCGCTTGGTGCGGCGGCCCCACTTTCCGGTGGCTGGCAGCGGCTGCGCGTCGACCCGGACACCGCCCTAGCACAAGGTCCGCGTGCAGATGCTTCCGTAAGTACATGGAAAACTGCGCGCCGCAACGCCACCAAGTAGTAACAGAAACAATTAACGCCTGTACCATGCGGTTTTATATAAATTTTAATATTTTATACAGGAAGTCTAATCATTTTAATGACAGTTTCATACAAACTGACGTTTAAAAATTTTTAAAAGTATGACATTTGTAATTTTATACATCTTTGTTTTACACCTTCAATGTTTTAAAATACCGTAAGCAAGTTTTAATTATCTTACCATATTTTTATACTTATACCACCTACAGTTTTATAATTTTTATGGTTGGATATATTCAAGAACCTCACTTTAAGGAAAATATTTATATAACAAACAGTTGTTCAGTATAAGACCCTAGCTTACTAGGGCTCAAGCCATCCCATCCAATCCCCCCCCCCTACCCACACCTGCTCTTTCCCTCCCACCACCACCACAACCACCACCACCACCACCACCACTACCTGGAACCAAATTTTAAGTGCTTACATCAAATTGTAAAACTCAGTACCAATTAGTACTCAGCTAGACGAGTTGCAGTCGCAACTATAAGGTAATAAAAATCTCTCCATTTATGTATAACTTAACTATTGTTCAATTAACCTTTAGTAAGTTTATCAAATTGTACATTTTTATTTTACTTTTGTTTTTAGATCTGAAGATGGTCCAAGTGGCCGAACATGTAATTAAACAAATATATGTGCAACTGTAGATGGAAATAAACACATTTCAAATAATACAGTGCAGTTACGGACACTCGATCATGTCGATCATGTCGACTATAATAAAAATAACAAAAGTATGATTTCCAACAGATCTGTTAAAAAAGGTAGTTCGTGTCAACGATCAGAAAGTTTTGGTTCACAATGATATTATATTATTCATTACGGTGCTTGTATCTAAAATACGAAATTGACAAAGACAACTTTGTAAAAGTTTACATATAATTGGCGAAAATTTTGGTTAAATTTTGTTGTTGGTTACAATACGGAAAATTGCTTCATTATGTCAACAAATAAAACTGTATGAATAATATTTTTTGTGAAAGTATGTTGTATTTTGGGCCTGTTAGGTTTAGAGATGTTTAAAATTTGTTTTAGAGAGGAATTTGTGTGAAGTAGCAGAGAGAAAAGCTGCTGCCTATCAGAGAGTAAATGGTGGACGTCGAGTTTTGGGCGCAGTCAAAAAGAATAGTTAACCTACAACCTGAACTGCGTCATCTGACCTCTGCACGAGAAAACCGAAGCTCACTGTTATAATTAATCAATTGTTAAAAGCAGAAAATTTCTGTTCCATGATCTTGAAACTAACGATTCCAATTAGAAAAGCCGGTTTGTCTCGGGTCAGTCTCTAGTTAGTCTCAGTAGGAAGAACTCGTGAAATACTCTAGTCGCAAGATGCATCCTAGGCCATTATTCAGTTATGAGAGACTGTAACCAACTACGGTTTACAGGTCAGGTAAACTTTTCCTACCGATCTAGCATGAATATTTTCCCGGTTGAAGGAGAATCCTTATTGTGACGTTTATTTCGGGATAGTGGAGGTGTAGGATTTTTCTTCGCGTTATGTGGTAAGTTCAAGGGAAGTGCCTCAATCAATTATGATCAACAGTGTATAAAGATTTAATCTGAGGCTTTAAGCTCCGAGATTCGGCTTAGTGAAGTGGTTTCTCACTAGTGTAGTAGTTTATAAGGAAGAAACTTGACAGATAAATTTTAGTAACTTATAAGTATTTATTTGAGATGCAACATAAATAGATATTTGTTGCTTGAAGTACCGTTGGTAGGAAATTTTTTGATGTACACAAAACGGAACACAGTCGTGGATCTAGATAATGATATTGTTTCCTGATGGAAAATTGGTTTTGTGGCGGAATAGTAATCGATTTTTTTTGGTCGTCTTTGCCGATTCATTTTCAGAGATAACGAGTGTTTAAGATACGTATCTCTACCGAATGTTGGAGAACATAGGGTTAGCGTTTCGAGAATACTCAACCAGTGACACCTACTTTTCAAAACCGCAGATCAAAACATTTAAGGAAATATTGAGATTACACTGGAGTTTAAGGAACCTTTACTTTCAGAACGGAACAGCACGAGTAGACATCTGCTGCGCATGACGGTACTTCAACAGTGCGTCAAGCAATGTCGTGATAGGGGTTGTGTCAGTGCAAGGAACTTAATTACAGCTGGGGATGAAAGTGGTAGTGGCACTTAATTTTCTTCTTCTTCATCGATTAGGGTGTCACCCTTTCGTAGTGTTAACAAAACCCGTAACTGTAACAAATTGATATTTGGAGGAAATAACACCCAATATTCCCTGAACAAACAAATGCCAGTGGCGGCTTGGAACCATACATTCTTAATTATTTCGCAAACGGCTAGTTCAAAATGTTCAAATGTTTGTAAAGCTTATGGGACTTAACTACGGGGTCAGCAGTCCCTAAACTTACAAACTACTTATGAACTACTTACGAACTAGGACGGCATAAATATCCATGCCCGAGGGGGGATTCGAACCCCCTACCGTAGTGGCCGTGTAGACCGTGACTGAAGCGCCTCAGTCCCTTCGACCACCGCGGCCGGCAAACGGCTAGTTTCCGGACCCATGTTTACTGGGACACTTTTGCTTCTATTATCGTGCACTTTCAACCGTGTAAGTTTGCGTCATCCTTTTTGATACACTCTATTTAGGATGTTTCTCGAAGATATGCAAATATATTAATATATTATTCTACAAGTAAAACTAAAGGAAAAAGTACACATGGAACATACTTTATTCGCCACATCAATAATAACAAAATAAAAGGAAATTTATGTACTGTACCTCGTAGTTTTGCGATGGCTTCAATATTAGCGAGGTTGCTAAATTAAAGGCAAAATCTTTTATTAGCATATCTTCGTAACTAAATATTTGTGGACCTACGTTTATTTGATACTTTTCTTTAGTTTTACTTGTAGTAGAACATATTAAAATATTTGCATAATTTCGTGAATCATCTTAAAATTTATTTTAATTTATAAATTATATACATTTTAAACATAGGTATCTAAAACATGCGCATCTTCCAGGTTAACGTTGTGTCAAAATTTCAACGCATTTTGTGGAGAACTTTCGGAGATTTTCTGTTCGCTTGTTCAAAATCTCAAATTTCCTGAAGTTCTTTACAGACTGCTTTGAAATTTTGACATAATGTCGCTTTTGATTTAGAGGTTGATTTTTTTCGTAGGCATTGGAACGCCCTCTCGTATATGTGTAATATCTATGTAATAAATGTTGAACATTAAGAAAATGTTAATGTTCGTTTGTGCAAAATTGTTATTTTCTTAAAGCTCTTGACCTATTTCTTTGAAATTTTGACACAACATTGCAGTCTAATACAGGAAGTTTTTAGATGAAGATCGTTTCCCCATTATAAAATTTATATACATTTACGTATAACACGAATTAAAAATTAGGTACACAGAAACACGCACATATAACAGTGCGGCGTTGTGTTACAATTTGTTCTAAGCATTCCGCCAAGATCATTTGCAGATATAAGATTATGAACATAATGCTAAACAAGGCTCTAAGTTAGAGAGAGTTGTGGCGGGGGGACGAGATGAACAGGTGGAGCGTGATGGTGAGGAGGGGAGAGGGAGGAGGTGAAGATGAACAGAAAGAGGGGGAAGGAGGGTCGGATAGAGTTAAGCAAAGAGGGAGAGGGGAGGAAACGGATGGGGGAAGGAGATATGGATAGGGAGAGAAGGAGATGCACATTGAGAAGATAAAGAGAGGGAACGAGGGGGAGAAATAGAGGAAGAAGTTATGCGTATTAGGAATGTGTGCTTGCTTTTTTATTACTTTTACATTTAATCTGTGACAAGCTACAGTAATGGGTAGGTGGGTACAACTAGTAGATAAAATTCTTTGTGTTTTAATTTGATAATATTGTAGATCATTAACGTTTTTACAATATGTTATTATTTTAAAAAAAAATTAGCACAAAGTCGAATCGAAACTGGATCATACGCTTGACAAGCGAGTCCGCTCCAAGTCCAGCCATTTCTCTTTGCTGCCACAGCGAACAACCTCACCAGCAATTGCGCCCAAAACTTCATAACCCTTCTTCTAGGACTCTTCTGGCTAGTGCACTTCCTTGAAATTCACTACTGACCTAGGAAGTCTCATGTCGATCTGAATTTCCTAGACTGTACTGTCCCTTTCTTAATGTGAAAATGTATCATAGGATACATGTAGTATACAGAGCATCGTTGCTACACTGCCTGACAAGAAAAGTTAAGCATCCAGGAGGAGCAGGAGTAGGAAACGAAACTTTACGGGGTGTGTCACTTTATTTTAGTGATTACAATGTCGGATCGAATTTGCAAAGAAGTTAGCGGCATGGAGCTGATTTATCGGTAGCAGGTTCCATCACCTCTGACGTGGTTACGTCCACTGATCCAGTTGTGGTGGGTCCCTTAGAGCTGCTGTATTCTGTTCTGAGGTAATACGGCTTACACAAATTTTTCACATCCTAAATACTGGCTGCATAAAAATTTTTATGTCTTGGACTGACTAAGACTCTTGCCGGCCATAGGAGTACTTCAGTATTATGTAGACGAATGCAACATTTGACAAGCACTGTGCCGCTGAAAAACGGCACCGAGGCGCCGTCGCGTGAGAGGTGACACATGAGGAGGCACCACGTCCGTGACGTATCGTTGTGTCACAACCAGCCGCGACCTACAGCCATACCCGACGGATCTCTACACCATGACGCCACATGTAAAATCGCTGCGGTTGTCCAAAACACTGGACGAACAGAATTTCTGCCGCTAATGATGATAAACCGGGATAGGTCTGAACGACGATTTATTTCTGAACACAATGTAGCGCCATGGATCAGTACTGTTTTTCTAGTCCCCATAGTATTGCGAACGCAGCCGTTTGTTTTATTGTGTTAACGGCACAGTAATTCCTCTGTGCAAATGCTGCTAATCTTCGACCGAAGAAGTGGCACGACATATAATATTGCAGAGAGTTCACGGATGACAGGCTTAGTTGTGAAGGAGTTATATATGGTGGACAAGACAGAGCCCTTCCTTGTGGTTGTCGGACGTGTTTGATCTGAAACTTTTCTCACGTTCCAAGGCTGTCCAACATACGAGTACACCACAAAAACTAGGTGGGCAAAATTTGTACGCTCGAGCCCTTGCGGAAAAACATGCGAACAGGGCACTATAAATTTGAAAACTAAACAGGTTTTAATGAGTCAACGACCGATCGCTGATTGCATATCAAATGGCACCGGAACCTCTTATCTATTACGAACGTTACATTGCATTTTTTTTTAAGTTGAGGACCAGTTGAAGAATTTTTGCCGAGGCAATGATAGTACGCAAGCCTCTCCGTGTAACTAGTTTCTGATGACGTCAAGTGTCTGATGACGATTGCGTCGCCTACGAACACCCTCATTAGGTGCGATAAAACAAGTGAAAACATCGTTGGCTACCCGATTAATTTATAAATATACTAGCTGAACCCCCGCTGCTTCGCATGCGTAGGCTGGTTGGTCTGCACCAGTTGTTTCTTTTTAATCCTGATGAAGAATCCATATCTTAAGTTTCGTAGTTATAGCTTGAAATTTGAGTTAACAGCAACATATTTTTGAAAATCAATTTTTTTGCGTCCTCTATTTTACCCCCTTATTGGCTGAATTTCAAAAATTCCGAAACACGTGTCTCTTAAACTCGAACCCCGAATCCAAATACGAAAATTTGTAGTTATAACTTCATAATTGCCTAAGAAGCAACATATTTTCGAAAAAAGAAACCCTCTCCAATTTAACCCCGCTGATGGTTGAATTTCCAAAAATACCGAAACACATATTTTTAACGTCTAACCAACTATACAAATAACAATTTTTGCAGCTCTAGCTTCAAAATTGTATCAATAGCAAAGTGTTTTCAAAATGAATTTTTGATCCTCTATTTATCCCTCTTACTTATTAAATTTCCAAAAATACTAAAATTCATGTATTTTTAATCCTGACCAAGATTCCATATCCGAAGTTTCGTAGTTGAAGCTTAAAATTTGAGTTAACAGCAACATATTTTTAAAAATCAACTTTTTGCGTCACCTATTTTACCCCCTTATTTGTCGAATTTCAAAAAATGCCGAAACACGTGTCTCTTAAATTCGAACCCTGAATTAAAATCCGAAATTTTGTAGCTCTAGCTTCAAAATTGCCTAAATAGCTACGTATTTTCAAAAAAAAACCTTTCATCCCTATTTCACCCCTTACGGACGGAATATGGAAAAATCGCTTCTTAATGACGACTACAGGGTAAGATCAACACCCTCCACAAATTTCAAATTTCTATCTTCAGTGGTTTGAGCTGGGCGATGATGAGACAGTCAGTCAGTCAATCGGGACACTTCCTTTTATATATACAGATAAACTAAGATATAAATTATATTTTTAAAAGCTTTTCCGCCATTTGACTGTTAAAATGTTCAATTATTGCACTATTTAGATTTCGACCTTAGGCCAATTTGAAGTGCTATACTGGAATATAAGGTAAAAATCATCAGCTTTGAGTGTGACCCACGCCATCGTCGAAAATATTACAATAGTTACATATATGAGATAACTCGTAATTAGCTTCGATAACTCACAATATAACTGCCGTCTATATTCTTGCATTTTTTTTTTTTTAATTTTTCATGATGTTTAGATGCAAGTTAGCTATTAAAACCAGCAAGTTCGTTTGCAAGTTATCTTGTTTTTGATAATGACTTGAGTCATACCAAAGTCTAATGATTTTTATCATACATTCCCGTGTAGCACTTGAAAATGATCTACTGTTGTTGGTGAATTATCGGGAGCAGTACGATTTCCACTAGTGTCAGATGTTGGGAAATGACCCTGAAGAGCACGGAAATGCAGCATATCCCTATGAGACAGGACTATCAGCTTTAAATGGAGCCCCACTGTGGGTCTACATTTGGTCTGTTGGTCCAATTGTTTACTATCCAGACTTCTGAGGCATCTGGATGTGTCAGTAGCCCATAGCTGGACCGATTGGGAACATGTGAACAGACACACTCATGATCATGCTCCCAGTTTCCCACGTCTGACTACTACATGGGAGGATCGCCGTATTGTGCCTCAAGCACATCGTGGCCCCATCTCACCTCTGCCGCCATCCTAGATTAATTAATGGACACTTTGCAGCATTTTGTGTCATCCTTCTCTTTTGGTCGGAGGCTAACAGCAGCCAGACTAGTCCAACATTGAAATGAAATGATTGTATGGCATTTTTGGCCGGGAGATTCCTTGTGGGAATGTTCGGCAGCCTAGCACAAGTCGTTTTAATTGACGCCACTTCGGCGATTTGCATGTCGATGATGATGAAAATGATAATGAGGGCAACACACAACGCCCAGTCCCGAGCCGGAAATCGAACCCGGGACTCCTGGTGATAGCGACACTGCCGTCTGAGCTACGGGGACGGACAGCCCAACATTAATATCACAACACAAACGACTGCGTTTGGAGCGGTGTAGTGACCGACAAACATGGGGTGCTACCGGACGGCGTCACGTAAGCGATGAATCGTGCTTCGCACTATGGCGGATGACTATCGCCAGCGAGGTCCAATTGCTAAAACGTATTGGAGAGGCACAACGGTGTTACTCCTTGCGGTTTCGTAAGTGTGACTTATCATATCACAATATCTTGGTAACATGTAGTTGCGTGACAATGCTCGTCCACACGTGGCACGTGTTTCTATCAACTGTCTCTGCGACGTTGATGTACTCCAGTGGCCAGAAAGACCCTCGATTTGTCCACACTGGTACAGGTACGAAAACAGCTCTAACATCATTTCCGTTCCAATATCAATATCCAGGATACTAACGACCGGTTGCAGCAGTTGTGGGCCAGCTTGCCTCACGAGACGATGAAGGTCAGATAACACCGACCGGTATGTCACTGTCACGTCACGACTGATGTTTGTTAAGCTTATGGGACTTAACTGCGGGGTCATCAGTCCCTAAACTTACAAACTACTTATAAACTTATACTAAAGACAACACAAACATCCTTGCCCGAGGGAGGATTCGAACCCCTGACGGGAAACGGTCTCGCGCATCGGAGCATAGCGCGTCAATGCGCTCGGCCACTCCGCCGCGGAGCATCGCTGAAATAAAATGTTCAAATGTTTGTAATCCTAAGGGATCAAACTACTTCGGTCATTGGTCCCTAGACTTGCAAACAACTTAAACTGACTTATAATAAAGACAACACACACACAACCATGCCCGAGAGAGGTCTCGAACCTCCGACGCGAGCGGGCGCGCGATTCGTAACGGCATTCCAGACCACATGGCCATTCCCGCGCACCTTGGCACTATCACGTCAGGTGTATTCACACTGTCTGTCACGTCATTTCGCTTAGATCGGTATCGAAAGGTGTAAGTGAGGTTATGCGTTACCATCCATGATGTAAAAAGTTATAGTATTATATGGGAATTGAGGGATTAACAATAAAATGGTCAAAACAAAGTCCGTAACATATGCTCGTGATCAACTTCCTGTGGTAAAGGAGCGAATTACTGAGAAGTGAAAAAAAATTCAAAACAACGACTTTATTCGCAACCGAAAATACATAAACAACATCAAACAATATTTATAAAAAAAGTCTGTCTACCTTAAAAATTATGTTTATTCTTCTTACGTTACTGAGAACGTCTTAAACAACTATATTTTCCCCCTTTATTGGAGCTGGCTTTATCTCTTAAAAAGTTACTTACTGAAAATGCTTCATCACCTTAGGTTCTTATGTAAATACTTCATCGTTGTTTTGTTATTTTATTGTAAAACACGGCCCATTTTTGCCTTTTAAACCTCTGAGCTCTGATTTAAAGTAATATTAAATTGCAAAATGTGCAAGTAGTCATGGAACATCAGCAATTTGTAGTTAAAAAGAAAGATTAAAAAGACACAACTGCATATAATCAGTGCAATCTCCCTCTTAAGCTGAGTCAGTGTGACGAAAGCAGGTTAATTTCGGTTGTTAACAGATGACCGTTTCGTCAATCCTTTCATCCCGAGTAACCTTGATGTGACGTAACGTAGCGGTCCGGTGATGGACATAGTGAATGCCGCCACTGGAAATGCGATGAGGAATGCTTTGACGCAACGTGACATGGCTGTGTGACATCTATCTCAACCGAATCAGTGCATGCATCTAGGCCAGAAGGGGGGGGGGGGGTAGTGTCATACTGGTAAGTGTTCTCATAATGCAGCGTTCTTTGCCAGCGTTCAACTTTGTAATCACTGAAACAATACATATTCTCTCAACTCTTTCGTTTCCTCATTTCCTGTTTAGTACTTTACTTTTTGTGGCAGGTAGTGTAAACCGGAAACAGCCGGACTCCGATGTCGCTTCACGTCAGATGATTCCTATTCGTTAAAAACAACATACTAATTCTGTAGTTATGAGAGATTCATTCTAACACTCTCATGAACGAGTTATCACGGAAAAATTGAAAAAAAGAAAAAAATGACGCTCCTCGTTTTTTGGGTACCGTAAGAATCATTCACAATAACCCCCCCCCCCCCCGCCCAGCAAAAAAAGAGAGAGAGAAACCCTCATTTCATAGATCAATAGGTAAGTGCCTCCCGCGGATGAGGACAGTGAGAATGTATACGACACTTAGTAGTAATATCACATAAAACACATATATACTAGTTTCTATTTTCTAGAATGAAATTGTTTCATGCACTGGGGTCACAAAGCAACTTCACTCTTCATCTCACAGATGCAACACGTGTACCGTCGGAAGTCTCGGCAGATGTTGACCCGGACACTGGGACCAACTGACTTTGCTGGCCAATGCGATCTAAAATCGAAGGGAAATTCGTTAGGTACAAAATGACAAGCTCCTCCCATAACAATGGCCTCAAATGAGGACTCATGCGACTTTCACGAAATTCAACATTCATATGATTACGATATCTGCAAACAATTTCAAATAATCTATAATAAGTATTTGTATTGTTTGTTTGTAAGTATTAACAAATCGATTACAACATATACTTAAGCCAAGAGAGCAGTTTTTCCCCCCACAGATCAATGTTAGACTTTCGCAATACAGTTTTGTGACGCAACAATGCTTCCACCACGCCAAACACTAATACAGCTATCTAACAAATATTCTTGCACCTGAAACTTCCTGGCAGATTAAAATTGTGTTCAGGAACCCGGACTCGAACCTGGGGCCTTTGGAAAGTAGGAGGCGAAGTACTGGCAGAAGTAAAGTTGCGAGGACGGTCCGTGAGGCGTGCCGTGATAGCTCACTCGGTAGAGCGCTTGTCCGCGAAATGCAAAGGTCCCATGTTCGAGTCCCAGTTCCGGCACACAAATTTAATCTGTCAGGAACTTTCATACCAGCGCACACTCCGCTGGAGAGTGAACGTTTTATTCATTCTTGCAACTGTTTATAGTGTCTGTTCGAATGTATGATGATTTTTTTTTTCTCCAAGACCACATGAAATACTTCCTACTGTCATTCTCATACAATGCCCAGACTATCCACGATTGTACTGGGAGATAACGATGGCCAGCCGCGGAGGCCGAGGGGACTGAGGCACTCCAGTCACGGTCTGCACGGCCACTACGGTCGGGGGTTCGAATCCCCCCTCGGGCATGGATATTTGTGCCGTCCTTAGTGTTAGCTAGTTCATAAGTAGTTTGTAAGTTTAGGGATTGATGACCCCGTAGTTAAGTCGCATAAGCTATGCAAACATTTTGAACATTTGAACTTAACGATGGTCATGCATTGTACTTGTACTTACAGCACTTCCGGTGCATAGCCAGAAACTCAAAGCTCCCTTAGTGTGTGACGAGACTTTGTAACTGCCTTTATACGTCTTGTCTACTTGTTTACTATTGACATATGTCTCCGTCAGCCTTGTACAAACATCGCTAATTTCAATAAAAAGGAATTTTAAAGCCTTTCAAATATGAAAATAAAAATAATAAAATAACAACAATTTTCTGTTTGTTCTACAAGTTTTTTTTATTATGTGAATTGATTTTCGGCTTCTTAGATCATCATCATACATTTACGAAAGTTTAGTCATAGAACTTGCGTCGTCACAAACCGGAAGAGATGTTACATGTAGAGAAATAAATTATCACCTTTGATGTACCAGTAACAATGTAAATAAATTTTTTAATGAATTTTTTTATATTAGTAGTATTGCAATATGGAAACATTAAGGCTATAACCTCGAGAAACAGTGCATAAATAACAATTTCATGGCAACATGACTACAGTGAATAAAATTAAACAAGAATCTAAAGTTTGAAGGGATGTTCAAAACACAAGGTGACACATAATCTAAGAAATACAGAATAAATATTAGAAACCTGGAACACTATTATAACTGAAAAACCAAATAGAGAAAATAGAGGGATGGGATGTGAGGGTACAGGTGGAAATCAACGGACAATTGTGAAGCTTAACGTATCGGAGATAGGCACTCCAACTGAAAAACTGTGAAAATGAACATATTCAATTATAGTGCTCACAATTAAATAAAAAATCAATGTAGGGGCAGAGTACAGAATAATTTGGAACATTAGTACTAACAAAAGATGATACAAAATTCTTCTAGATAAGCTTAACTACTGTGGTATGGGTGGAAAAGTGCACAAATGGTTTAAATCATACCTAACTGGAAGAGTTCAGAAAGTTGATATAAGTAATTCACATAATATACAAAAAACTGCCAAGTCCTCAAACTGGGGAACTATCAAGCATGGGGTGCCACAGGGTTCGGTACTGGGACCTTTGCTGTTCTTAATATATATTAATGATTTGCCTTTCTATATTCATAAAGATGCCAAGCTAGTTCTCTTTGCTGATGATACAAGTATCGCTATCACACCCGAATCACAGGAATTAACTGATGAAATTGTCAATGAAGTATTTCAGAGAATTATTAGATGGTTCTCTGTAAATGGACTCTCTTTAAATTTTGAAAAAACACAGTATATTCAGTTTCACACAATAAATGGCATCACACCATTAATTAATATTGACTTCAACCAGAAATCTATAGCTAAGGTAGAATATTCAAAATTTTTAGGTTTATGCATTGATGAGGGGTTGAATTGGAAGAAACACATTGAAGATCTGCTGAAACGTTTGAGCTCAGCTACTTATGCTATTAGGGTGATTGCAAACTTTGGTGATGTACAACTCAGTAAACTAGCATACTATGCCTATTTTCATTCTCTGCTTTCTTATGGCATCATATTCTGGGGCAATTCATCATTTAGTAAGAAAGTATTCATTGCCCAAAAGCGGGTCATCAGAATAATTGCTGGAGCCCACCCAAGATCATCCTGCAGACATTTGTTTAAGGATCTAGGAATCTTCACAGTAGCTTCACAATATATATATTCACTTATGAAATTTGTTATTAACAATCCAACTGAATTCAAATGTAACAGCAGTGTGCATAGCTACAACACTAGGAGAAAGGGTGACATACACTATTCAAGGTTAAATTTAGCTCTGTCACAAAAAGGGGTTAAATTTTCTGCCACAAAAGTCTTTGGTCACTTACCTAGTAGTATCAAAATTCTGACAGATAGCCAACTAGCATTTAAAAATGAATTAAGAGAATTTCTGAATGGCAATTCCTTCTACACATTAGATGAATTTCTAGATAAAAGTTAGTACTTTAGGAAAAACTTAAAAAAAAAAAAAAAATAAAAGAAAAATAAAAAAAAAAAAAAAAATAAATAAAAAAATATGCAAATATTGAGTGTCATGTAATATTATGTATAGACACACTTCATTTAACTGACACGTTCCACATCATTACGAAGTGTCGTATTCATGATCTATGGAACAAGTATTAATCTAATCTAATCTAATCTAAAACAAGTGCGATACATTTGAAAGCAGGACTGGTATTAACATATAAAGTAGATAAACTGTGGCTGTACCAAATTTAGATTTACAACTTCATACTAGTAAAGTAATTTTAAGACCAAAGTACTGAAACCTATTACGAACAGATGCTGACTCAAAAACAGAGTAAAGTAAAATAAGGAGATACAAGAATTGGAGGAATAAACTGGAACAGGCCTGGTGAGGTGTATTGAAAATTCTGAGAAATACGGTGGGTTCAGAAATTCAAAAAATGTTTGTTAATTGTTAAGCTTAAGGGACTTAACTACGGGGTCATCAGTCCCTAAACTTACAAACTACTTATGAACTACCTACAACCAAGGACGGCACAAATATCCATGCCCGAGGGGGATTCGAACCCCCGACCGTAGTGGCCGTGCAGACCGTGACTGAAGCGCCTCAATCCCCTCGGCCACAGCGGCCGGCGTGGGTTCAGAAGTGGTTATGTATCGAGAACTGCTTGATCATTTAATTGTGTGTGTTTTTATTTTCAGCCGGCCGCGATGGACGAGGGGACTGAGGCGCGTCAGTCACGGTGTGATCGGCCACTACTGTCAGGGGTTCGAATCAAAATGTTCAAATGTTTGTATAGTCTATGGGACTTAACTACGGGGTCATCAGTCCCTAAACTTACAAACTACTTATGAACTACTTACGAACTAGGACGGCACAAATATCCATGCCCGAGGGGGGATTCGAACCCCCGACCGTAATGGCCGTGCAGACCGTGACTGAAGCGCCTCAGTCCCCGCGGCCAACGCGGCCGGCGGGTTCGAATCCCCCCTCGGGCATGGATATTTGTGCCGTCCTTAGTGTTAGCTAGTTCATAAGTAGTTTGTAAGTTTAGGGACTGATGACCCCATAGTTAAGTCCCATAAACTATACAAACATATGAACATTTGATTTTTTAATTTTTTATAATAAATTTGTTCCACCAAAACACGGAAGAATCAGTTAACCTCTCAAATTAGAGGTTAGAGAGTAGAAATTAGTAAAAATGTTTGTAGATTTTAGAACAGAAAAGATGGGAGGGGAACCTATGATGATTTCTTTCATCAGCAGAAAGTAATGACTCTTTAAAGGGTAATAATGGCGTGTCGCTGGCCTGCGCCACGTAAAAGAACTTAGCCTGCTGCCGCAGGCGCCTAGCGCAAGACTTCCGCGCCTGTTTGCTTTCACAAGCCGGACGTCGTCAAGTACGGCAACGACGCCCCAGCGGGCCTGTAATCTTGCTAATGCCGGACCTGCGCCGTCGAAGAGTTTGTGACACTTGCGGGGAGTGACACTTGCGCGGAAAGGGAATTTGTACACACTTGCGGGGAGACCCAGACGCTGCAGGTAGTGAACATTGTGTTCCAGAAGTAGCGATACACCACCCCTACTCCACGCCCTCCAGCCGCTACCTGTGCCGTATTCAGGGAAAGGCCCACCGAGCGAGGTGGAGCTGTAGTAACGGCCCGGAGATATCACAGCCTCATTCCACAGGGAGATAACACGTCATACAAATATCACTCGATTTACAATACAGCACCATGTGATGAGGAATGTGATGAAATCGGAATTGAGCGCAACCATTGCTACAATTTCGTATTTACTGCATTTTGAGTCAGAATTCGCATCTATATTCGCATTTACCGCAAATGCGAATTTTTCCTGTCCCTAGAAATACCTCTAAAAATAAACAGCTGATCAAGGCACTAAAAGCAAGGGCAGATCTTTGGGTGTATTACTACAAATAACTAAAACACAATTTGATCGTGGAATTATATACAATCTCATTATAAAGGTTTTTTTGTAGATGGTTTTGAGCAGCTTTTAAACATGTTAGGAATAGCATTATGAAATATAGACAGCTACACCTTATGTTTATTATGAGATATCGAATTCGGCTAATTTCAGGTCATCTTCAAGTCTCAAACAACAGGTGTTACTTATGCATTTTTCCAGTGGCACTCATAACCTTTAACTGTTTACACACGAGGTCTAACGTTGTTAGTCGCGTTAGCGATGAAAACAGAACCCAGAATCTTTGCGTCTAAATGATACATATATTGGTGTGATGTCTTATTTCGAAAGAACATCACACCAATACATATATAGCTCTCGGCAAAGTGGAACGGTACGATGTTACGTAGCACAGCACGGCGACTGGAAACGCAGGAGAAGTGCAAACAACGTTCTCTCCTCAGAGGTATGATTCTAATAAGGTTCGACGTAGACTTCTACAACATACAGTCTACACGGCGAAGATAACACCAAAAAATTTAACGTTTCGTCTACTTTCTCGATAGCAACCAAATTTTAAAATCGTGTCTACTATGTAAAGATTTAGCAACACGAAACGCTTCAAGTCCATAACTTCACTGGTTTTCGAGTTCTCAATTTTAATGTTATTACATAAAAAACAAATTTGGAACTCACACTACAATTTTCGTATGGCAGATTTTGTAGGTACATCCACAAGACATAATTCAACGGTTCTGTGCATTCATTTTATGAGAAATACCAATCATTTGTTTTCAGTTTGTATTTCAAATTTCTACATTTAAGTTCCTTTAATTATTAGTACTTAAATGTGGTGATGAAATAAATAAATTACGTGTATATGTGTAGTCTTATGCGGCCAAACTACTTAGGTCATCGGTCGCTAGACTTACACTACTTAATCTTACTTAAAATAACGTAGGCAAAGTACAAACAAACATACCCATGTCCGAGGAAGGACTCGAACATCCGACCGGATCGGCCGCGCAATTTGTGACACAAATTACATGTTTGATAATATTAATGCATAGAAGTATGAAATCACGTCAAGACTACTTCCTGCAAAAATTTCGACAAAAAAAGTTGGCAGTGAGTTTAGAAAAACAAAATTCTGGTATATTGGATTTTAACATTTCATCAAAAAATGAATGTTACTACAAGAGATACAGCCATTCAAATTTACGGGCACCATAACGTTTCCCTTCCTGAGTAAATGAGCTGCTTCTTGTAGTTTCAACACATTTTTCTTGAATGTTCTGAATATAAATGTTCACACAGACTTCTTGAGGAGGAGAGTGATACGGATATCTGATTGTAAACCACTGCCTATTACCTTTGAACTTTTTGACTGTACTGAACAGGAGTTCCGCGTATTCCGTAATTTATATTTATACAGTTAACAGGCAATGTAATTTATAACCAACTATTGGCTGTCAATTTCGCTTCATTTTTCCTGGAAGTCTTGCAACTTGTTTATCCCTGTTGGTTTATGCCAAGTTCAGAGTAAAAATGGTTCTATATGACTGTGATGGAAATTGGAATTTATCTTTAGCATTTCTCGGTGTGTGACATTCCCTTACACATTCCGTATTTCATACATTTCTTAGATGTATTTCTAATTCGAATACAGCCAAATCGTTTTGGGGTATACGAATAAACGTTTCAAGTATGTAAAATACTCATTGACTTATTATTAACGTTTTTTAATTGAAGGTTTAAGGTTGCGTCTCCTATTAAAAAGCATAAGAGCTATTTTTAAAGAGATGGAAGTTGCGTGATAGTGGGGTTAACAACATAGCGGTCAATTACATCAACGTATCTGTGCAGGATGCCTAATATATTTATTGCTTGCGCAGGTGTCTTGATATGCTTAGTGTTCTGAATAATATGCTTTTAGGAGGTATGACTGTGGAAAGTCATCGTCTTGTAGTAGCAAAGAATGTCTTAATAACTCTCCAAACATTATCACTATTAAAATACCTTTTTTTTTCAGGAGGAATACTCAACGAATTCATATGTAGTTAGAACAAGTTTCACTGAGTTTCGTGTTATGTTGACAGTGTGGAAACTTGACAACAGCAGTGCTAGACTTGTTGGTGTGCCTGTACCCAGGAAAAGCCATTAGCCTCCCCAAGGGTCCCGGGTTCCGCGCAAGTGTCACTCCGCGCAAGTGTCGCTCCCCGTAAGTGTTCCAACCCCCCGTCGAAGACGTCTTGGTGGCACAGCGGTAACCCCACCCAATTCGTGCAAAATAATTACCAGTATTTTGAAGCTGTATTTACTGTTAATCGACCGTGGCTGTAAAGGTATATAAATAATTAACAGGTCCATTGAATTAGCTTTAGCTGTTTAAATTGTTTATTTAGCTACATGTTTCGAAGCTACACCTCATCCTCAGCCTGGTACGGGGTTACGAAAATATTTTACTATACGTGTACCTGAACAAAATCTTGCTGTCTGTACCAATAAATCTGTGAAAACAGAAAGATAACCTATCTCAGATATATCTCTTTGGGTGTTGACCAGGTGTTCGACTGTAAAAGTTTATTTCATAAGAACTCACTTTGCTCATGTTAAGTAGTTCTCCTAGTGTCTGAATTTAACACCGTTTCACTTCTGGAGTTTTTAGGCTCTCACCACAACACTTAATCACTTAAATTCACTCTCATCACAGTTGTACAACGCAACACGACGTCGCTCAAAGTTTGTTTAGATTAGACTATCGATTATCGACTTTTGGGTCGTGCGAAGTCTTCTTTTGGTCCTGCTGTCATTGGATACATGTGCAAACCTTGTAATGTGAGTACTATTTTAACAGAAAATCCTTTACAGCCTCGGCCGGCCGCGGTGGCCGAGCGGTCTGCGGCGTACCAGTCACGGTCTGCGTGGCCACTGCGGTTGGGGGTTCCAATCCCCCCCCTCGGGCATGGATGTTTGTGCCGTCTTTAGTATAGGCTAGTTCATAAGTAGTTTGTAAGTTTTGGGACTGCTGACCCCGTAGTTAAGGCCCATAAGCTATACAAACAAACTTTACAGCCTCAGTAAAGTCTTCATAACTGGAATGAGCCTTTTGGACACACAGGTCGTTAAAAGATTTTATTCTCCCCAGATGACGAAAAACTGTTCTTGCACCATTGCTTTTCATCGATGATATTACGTGAGCACAAGCATCGTACCAAGGTAACATATCTTCCTCTAACTGCGAAAACTACCGCTTTTTGTTTCTCACTGCTTTCAAGTGCGGTTAAATTGAACAGATATTATGTTATAAAATCAAGAAATTACCAGCTTGGTGGGCGAAATGAAGTATATATAAATTACATATTAATTTTGTTCCCACGATGGAACATAATCAGTGCAAAATGCCAGTCATGATTACTCATGTACTCCGCATAAGACATTTAACAGTCAGGTCCATCGGCCGCGGTGGCCGAGGGGGCTGCGGCGCGCCAGTCACGGTCTCCACGGCCACTACGGTCGGGGGTTCGAATCCCCCCTAAGGCATGGATATTTGTGCCGTCCTTAGGGTTAGCTAGTTCATAAGTAGTTTGTAAGTTTAGGGACTGATGACCCCGTAGTTAAGTCCCATAAGCTATACAAACATTTGAACATTTGAATTTGAACAGTCAGGTCTATAAAATAGTATAAAGATCATCATGACTTGCATTCTGCACTGATGATGTTCCATCATGGGAACGAAATCGATATATAAATGAAAAATTCAAATGTTTGAAAATCTACCGGACCAAACTGCGTGGTCATCAGTCCGTAGTTTAGAAACTACTTAAAGTAAGGTAAACTAACCTGGGGACAACACACACACACACACACACACACACACACACACACACACACACACATATGCCCTAGGGAGGACTCGAACCTCCGATGGCGAGAAACCGCGTGTTCCGCAGCGAGGCGCCTTAAATCCTCGGCTACTCCACCGCGGCGACACAATCTCCATTACAGGCGACCCGAACCCCAAAGACAAATTTCTACGTTGTTCAGAGATGCATAGAGTATTTCGCCATAAGGGATCCATGCGAGACCTTTGGACACAGAAAATGTAATTGTGATTTCTTCTCTCTTTAACTTCAAAAAACATTTGTAATATCCAATCAGCAAAAAGAACGACGCAAAATACAGAGTACTGCAGAAGTGCAAAAGCACTGTGATGTGGGTGCCACTGTTGCGTTAACAGCTCAGCGTAGTGTCTTCGTATCGTTCATTTGTACATTCAGTGAATCCACAAACGAGGTGCATATTTATCAGCTCTTCGTCAGTAAACCTATCCATACTGTTATGTATGACTGTCAATCTAAAACTAATACTGCCGGAGAAATAAAACCCAGACAAAGCCAAGCTGTACCAATTAAAAGTTTCAGTGCGAAGTGTAAAGCAAGCATTGTTGCTGTCAAAAACAATGCCTGTGAATGAATGCCGCAAAGAAGTTTCCACATACAGTTAACATTTGTACTGTAGTGAAGATATTTTAGTGCAATACAAATACATTTAAAAATGAATCTAAAAATTAAACGAAATGGATTATTTTGTCACGAGCCACTTCAGACCATAGACCGCTTGCACTCCCTTTTACGAAGACGAATGAAGCAGAAAATACACTAAACATAGTAATTACAGAAGGAGCTAATAGCTGGTCAAAAAGATAAATAGGCTACTTTTAAAAACATTACACAATGTCACTGATTATAAATGAATGTTTTTAAACGTCTTCTCTGGCCGTAGTCCCGAGTTGAAAGCCATGGGATGTCTCCTTTTCCCAGGCGACTCGACGTGGGATGGACCCATCATATCTTTGGGAGTCCCCTTCGGGAATAATTGAATCGTTCATAATAGCGAAACTGTTGCCAATGCGGGATTTACGCACTGACCTCTCAATTATGTCCCATGGGCATGGGAGTAATGTCGAGCAATATAAACGCTGCCAATACTTAGATTATTCTACAAACCAATTGCGAACAACTGTTGCCCGGTAACATGTCATTTACAAAAAGTTCATTCCTGTTTGCGAACATGAAGTCCACAAATGGCTGTTACAAATGGTATGGAAGTAGTGGAAATACGCATTTACAGTGAATGACCGGATAAGTTGGAAGCCAGTCCGGTCCACGCAAAAACAACCCATACCATTATGGAGACACAACAGCTTGGACAGTGCCTTGTTGACAACGTGGAATCTTGGCTTCGTGAGATCTGCGCCAGCACTTACCAACTAAAATCAGTACTCATACGACGAAAAAAAGTAAAGAAGACAAGGTTTTCCAGTTGCCAAGGTCCAGCCGATGTGGTCACCAGTACAGGAGAAACGCTGCAGGCGATGTTCTGTCAGCACTGGAGTACATGAACTGCTGCTTTAACCCATTAAGGCCAAACTGCGGCGCCTGTCCTAGCCGATACGTTTGTCGTACGTCCCACGTGGATTTCTGTGGCTATTTCATGCAGTGTTATTGTCTGATACCACTGACAACTTCACGCAAACACTGCTACCCTCGGTCATTAACACTGCAATGGTCGCGTCACTAGGAGGAACATTGGTGGTCGCAATGTATATGCGAGATATGGTGACAACAGTGCATAAGCCGCAATGCTCAAACTCACCAAGATCTGGCAGAATCAGGCAATATCCAAGACAACAAAGATTCGCTTGGTGGAAGCGTTGGTGTTTCCTGTATTCCTATACGGTCCGAGACCTGGACCGTGAAAGGCATACGAGCCGCATTGATGCCTTCGAGATGAGGAGTTGGAGGAAAATGCTGCGTGTACCATGGACACAAAGAAGAACAAATACTTCAATAATAGAAGAACTTCACATCAGCGGAAGGTTATCATCTCGTGTTAGTCGCTCACTAGCGACTGTTCAACCTCAACAGCCATGCATCTCCTTGGCACGTCGCACACCTTGAGATTCAGGTTTTCTTTATAGAGGTTTGTACCGTCCGCGCAACCCGGGCGATTAAGCCAAAATCCCCGGGCTCTGAAGCGTACAACTTTCCACCATCGCGCCGAACGATGATCGTTGAAGCACGCATAGAGCTTACGGTGTAGCGGACTGTTGGCGCGACACAGCCTACAGCCAAGCCCGTACTCAGCAAATTAATGCTGAGCCCCTGAGGGGTCTGTACAAATCTTCGTCAACGAGCAGTTGTTACAATTTGGAGAGATTATTAATTTTAACGAGTATCCCTCGGTAGAACAGTGGTAGAGTGTCAGACTATGAATCCAAAGGCCTTGGCTTCGATCCCGCCACTCCGTCACTTTAGCTTCTTTCCTCTCTGGTAATGTTGCTGATGTGAAAAAGATCGAGTAGCACCGTGGTTCGGAATCCACGTTAAACTGTAGGTACCCATATATAATTGGCTGGACCTCCGTTCAGGACCATGCCTAGTAAAGCACTGTGGTGTTCAAACCAATATTCGGCCAGTTGACTGATTTACCTTCTTCTTTTGCCCTATTATTATTTCTTATCTAGCATATTATCAGTGCTTTAAATGTAGTAATTTATTTCCTAGCGATGTGCGTGAAATCTGTTGCTGTATGGTGCTATGCCCTATGCCTTTGATGTTAAGGTTCATGGCACGTAGTACGTATCTGGTTATCAAGCGTCTTTTTATCACATGAGAAAGTCATTGCACGATAAGGATATTCGGTAGGAAGCACTTGCCATTGGTTGTCACTTTTATTTTCTGTTGTACTCAAGCAGATCAATGGGATGATGCTGTTTCCTTCGGCCTGTGCAGACAGCAAAGAACCTGAAAGATAAATTGAACGGAAAGACAGCGTCTTAATAGGAGAGTATAAAATGAACCTCAACAAGAGCAAAACGAGGTTAATGGAATGTAGTTTAAGAAAATCAGGCAATGCTGAAGCAATGAGGTTAGGTAACGAGCCAACTACTAGATGAGTTTTGTTACTTAGGCAGTAAAACAAAATATCTCAGGTGGGACGGCGAGCGCCTGTCATGTGGACTATTCGAGTTCGAATATGCCTTCAAGAAACATTTTTATTTTATAATTTATTTGAAAATTCCTGGCCGTCTCCATGTTTGTATAGATACAATAGTTCAACAGCTGTACTTTGCTTTTCCGTACAGAATCAGGTTCCTCTTAATCACAACGAATATTAATGATCTTTCCACAGCTTACAATATAGTGCAATTTTGCAGTACAATTGTAATGAAAATAGTATTCAACGCTTTTGTAAAATGCATTTGGAATAATTGGACTTTTTAAAAAGAAAATAATGTGATAATAATTTCAATAGCTGAAACTGTTAAGTCGTAAATAACGTTATTAATGTTGTAATTGATAATATTTTATATCACTAATTTTATTTAAAAAGTTTTAGTTTTTTACACAAATAATTAAAATATGTTTTCTGGAGGTAGAATCGAACACAGATCATCTGCATGAAAGTCAGGTGTACTACTGTCTCAGCTATTTTGTCATACTACTAGGTGAACCTCATTCATTAGTTTATAAGAGATATATGAGTTGGCTCTAAACTTGAGAGCCCTTTTTCTCGGAATTTTTTGATAGTGCGCTTTAAAAGTACTATGAGTGGACATTCTTGGGAGAATAAGGAGTTAAGACAGAAAAATGACAGAAGCTTTTGAAATATTTTGCAACAGACGAATACTGAGGATTAGATGGATAGATCGCGTAACTAATTAGAAGGTACATCTACATACATGCTCCGCAATCCACCGTAAGGTGCGTGGCGGAGGGTACACTGTACCACTACTAGGAATTTCCTTTCCTATTCCACTCTCAAATAGAACAAAGAAAAAAAGAATGCCTATATGCCTCCGTACGAGCCCTAATTTCTCTTATTTTATCTTTGTGATCACTACGCGAAATGTAAGTAGGCGGCAACAAGATCGTACTACACTCAGCTTCAAATTCCGGCCCTCTAAATTTCCTCAACAGAATTTAACGAAAAGAACGTCGTCTTTCCTCCAACGATCCCCAATTGAGTTGCCGGAGCGTTTCCATGACACTCGCGCATTGGTCGACCCTACCAGTAACAAACCCAGCTGCTCGCCTCTGAACTGCTTCTATGTCTTCCTTTAAACTGATCTGCTGCGGGTCCCAAACACTTGAGCAATACTCAAGATGTGGTCGTGCAAGCGTTTTATACACGGTCTCCTTTACAGATGAAATACATGTTCCCAAAATTCTCCCAATAAACCGAAGTCGGCTGTCCGCCTTACTCACAACTGTCCTTACATGTTCGTTCCATTTCATATCGCTCTGCAATGTTACGTCTAGATATTTGAACGACGCGACAACATCAAGAAGCTCACTACTAATGCTGTATTCGAACATTATGGGATTGTTCTTCCTAGTCATGCGCATCACCTTACATTTTTCTACATTGAGAGCTAGCTGCCATTCTTCGCACCAACTAGAAATTTTGTCTAAGTCATCCTGTATGCTATTACAGTCAGTTACAGACGACACCCTCCCATACACCACAGCATCATCAGCAAACAGCCGCAAATTACAACTTACTCTGTCCATCAGATCATTTATGTAGATAGAAAATAATAGCGGTCCTATCACACTCCCCTGGGGCACGCTTGACGATACACTCGTCTCTGATGAACAATCGCCGTCGAGAACAACGTACTGCGTTATTTTACGTAGGAAATCATCACAAATCTGAGAATCTATTCCATAAGCTCGTATCTTCGTTAGCAGTCTGCAATGTGGCACCGTGTCGAACGCCTTTTTGAAGTCGAGAAAAACACAATCCGCCTGTTGCCCTTCATCCATGGCTCGCAAGATGTCATGTGAGAAAAGGGCAAGCTGAGTTTCACATGAACGATGTTTCGTAAAAACAGTGCTGAATCACAGAAAGAAGCTTTTCCGTTTCAAGGAAAGTTACTATATTCGAACTGAGAATATGCTCTAAAATTCTACATGAAACTGATGTCAACGATATTGGCCTGTAATTGTGTGGGTCAGTTCTCTTGCCTTTCTTTTAAACAGGAGTCACCTGCGCTTTTTTCCAAGAACTAGGAACTTTGCGCTGTATTAAAAATTCGCGATAAATGCAAGCTAAGTAGGGGGCCAATGCCGCAGAATACTCTTTGTAAAACCGAACTGGTATTTCATCCGGACCAGCAGACTTTCTCGTATTTAGCTCTCTCAGCTGCTTCTCTACACCGGAAATACCTATTACTATGTCCTCCATTTCGGAATTAGTACGTTGATCAAATGATGGTACATTTGTGCGGTCCTCCTGCGTGGCCGCGGTGGAGTAGCCGAGCAGTCTAAAACGCTTCGCTGCGGAGCGTGCGGTTGCTCGCCGTGGAGGTTCGAGTCCTCCCTGGGGCATGGCTGTGTGTGTTTGTCCGTAGGTTAGTTTACCTAGGTTTAAGTAGTTTGTAAGCTACGGACTGACGGGCACGCAGTTTGGTCCGGTAGATTTACAGACATTTGAACATTTGAATTTCCTCCTGCGTGAAAGATTTCTTAAAGGTTAAATTTAGAACTTCAGTTTTCCGTTTGATTTCTTCTGTTATTGCCCCGGAATGATCAACGAGTGACTGGGCAGTGGGCTGGGGGAACTGAACAGAATTGGGGAGAAAAAATTGTAAATCTTGACGAAAAGAAGGAATCAATTGGTAGGACACATTCTGAGACCTCAAGAAGTCGTCAATTAAGTACCCGAAGGGAGGTATGGGGGGGGGGGGGGGTAAAGATCGCAAAGGGAAACCGAGAGATGAGGTTAAAAGGGACATAGGTTGCAGCACTCATTCGGAGATGAAGCGGTTGCGCAGTATAGAGTAAATGCATCAAACCAGTCTCCGGGCTGAAAACCACAACAGAATCAGTATATTTAGTGCCAACTTGCCTTCGGCTACCCTCGTAAAAGCTGTAGGTTACTCGTCGAGCCAGTAAATAAGTGTAATAGAACGTTGACTTGTCAATGGACAGGCGTAAGGAAAAACCTGACGAATGTTGACATCCTGAGGAATTGCTAGCGACTCTCCTGTCAGTAACAAAAAAGACCGTTTCGTAATGGTGAGCGGAAGACACATGTCGCAATCGTGCCGGTGGTTCGGAGCACGCGATTATACGCCGCAAGACTGTCGCGTCCGAGAGTACCTCGCGTGTACAATCTATTGCGATTGCTCGCCGGTGTTAATGACGCAACCGGTATAACCTGTCGGTGCCCGCCGAGACTCGAAAGCCAGACGCGTAACGCTAAGCGGGCGGTCGGCTGCAGTTTTATGCAGGTACGGCAATAACGGCCACGTGGGTACAGAAGAAAATTGCAGACAATGGCGTCGGCGGTGGTTCGGCCATTAATAAGGGCGTCGTCGCGGAACTCGGGACGGAGCGGAGCTGTTGGGCGGGCGGACTGGTCCCGCCGAGGCGGGCCGAGCCGGACCCGTGCAAACGGGTTGGACCGGTGCGGGTCAGTGGCCACGGCGGCAGCGCGGCAGGCGGCCACAGCGCGGCCGCCGTACGCACGCCGCTGCGTGCACACCGCTTCCTACCACCGCCGCGACCACACACTGTTCCGTCCCGAGTTCTAACACGCCCAGTGTTTACGAAGCAACAATACAGAGTCAATATACTGTGCGCCACTCATGGAAAACCAGTTCTCAGCAAAGAAGGGAAAGCTGAAAGGTGGAAAGAGTATATAGAGGGGCTCTACAAAGGAAATGAACTTCGAGACAATATTGTAGGAAGGGACGAGGATGTAGATGAAGATGAAATAGGAGATACTGTACTGAGAGAAGAATTTGACAGAGCACTGAAAGACCTAAGTCGAAACAAGGCCCCTGGAGTAGATGATATTCCCTCAGAGCTACTGAAGTCTCTGGGAGAACCAGCCATGACAAAACTGTTTCACCTGGTGTGTAAGATGTATGAGACAGGCGAAGTACCCTCAGACTTTAAGGAAAATGTTATAATCCTCATTCCAAAGAAAGCAGGTGCAGACAGGTGTGAAAACTACCGAACCATCAGTTTAATAAGTCATGGTTGCAAAATATTAACGCGAATTATATACAGAAGGATGGAAAAGTTGGTAGAAGCCGACCTCGGGGAAGATCAGTTGGGTTTCAGGAGAAATATAGGAACACGGGAGGCAATACTAACTTTACGGCTTATCCTAGAAGATAGATTAAGAAAAGGCAAACCTACATTTCTAGCTTTTGTAGATTTGGAGAAGGCTTTTGACAATGTTGATTGGAATAAACTCTTTCAAGTTCTGAAGCAAGCAGGAGTAAAATATAGGGAGCGTAAGGTTATTTACAACTTGTACAAAAACCAGACAGCGGTTGTCAGAGTTGATGGCATGAAAGGGATACAGTGGTTGGAAAGGGAGTAAGACAGGGTTGTAGTCTTTCTCCATTGTTGTTCAATTTGTACATTGAGCAAGCTATAAAGGAAAGCAAGGAGAAATTTGGAGAAGGAATTAAAGTTCAGGGGGAAGAATTAAAAACATTGCGTTTTGCCGACAACATAGTAATTCTGTCAGATACAGCAAAGGACCTACAAGAGCAATTGAACGGAATGGACAGTGTGCTGAAAGGTGCATATAAGATGAACATTAACAAGAGCAAAACTAGGGTAATGGAGTGCAGTGTAAGAAAATCAGGTGATGCTGAAGGAATTAGATTGGGAAACGAAGCAATAAAGGAGGTAGATGAGTTTTGTTACTTGGGCAGTAAAATAACAAATGATGGTCGCAGTACAGAGGATATAAAATGCAGAATGGCAATGGGTAGAAAAGCGTTCTTGAAAAAGAGAAATTTGTTAACATCGAATATTGATTTAAGCCTAAGGAAGTCCTTTCTGAAGGCATTTCTATGGAGTGTTGCCTTGTATGGGAGTGAGACATGGACGATAAACAGTGCGGACAGGGAGAGGATTGAGGTTTTTGAAATATGGTGCTACAGAAGAATGCTGAAGATTAGGTGGGTGGATCGCGTAACTAATGAGGAGGTACTGAACAGAATTGGGGAGAAAAGAAATTTTTGGCATACCTTGACTAAAAGAAGGGATCGCTTGGTAGGACACATTCTTAGACATCGGGGAATCGTAAATTTAAGGGAAGTGTGTGGGGTAAAAATCGAAGAGGAAGATCAAGAGATGGATACAGTAAGCAGATTCAGACAGATGTAGGTTGCCGTTCTTATGTGGAGATGAAGAGGCTTGCTCAGGATAGGGTATTGTGGAGAGCTGCATCAAACCAATCTCCGGACTGAAGACCACAACAACAACATACTGTGCGCAGGGCCAAAGTCAAGCACGGCAAAATGAGAGGGTGGTTTGAAAAGCTCTCGGAACGGAATAGAAAAACAAGTACTTAACATCACTGAAACTTTTTTTATTGATAAATCTGAAGCATTTAATTACAATTTGTGATGAGGCCGGGAATCGAACCCGGACCTCCATGCTTACTAGGCAGACGTCTTAGCGTTAGACCACCACACCACTAACGATTAAGACGCCTTGGTATGGTCTAAGCATTATTTCAGATTTATCAATAACTAGCTGAAAACCCGGCGTTTCCCGGGTAGTTATTCATTTCTTCTTGCCTTGAGTTACTACTTCTCCTATGCCTTCTCTCTCTGTCTATTTCCTCCTTTCTCAAAACATTAATGGAGAATATATTTGAAACGAAGTTTAAATAACAATTAAATTAATGTAATTAATTTCACTCATTTTTGAGGAAATGTCGCGTGCACACCGCTTCCTACCACTGCTGGCCCACACTCTTTTCCGTCCCGAGTCCTTACACGCCCAGTGTTTACGGAGCAACAATATAGAGTCAATGTACTGCTGTAGACATTAGATTAGATTACAGATGCAGCTTGGAGTTTAACGCCCCGTCGACAGCGTGGTCATTGGAGACGGAGATTAGATTAGATTAGATTAATACTTGTTCCATAGGTCATATATACGACATTTCGTAATGATGTGGAACGTGTCAGTCTAGTAAATGTTGTCTACACTTGAAAATGACTATTTTAAGCATTTTTTTTTACATTTTCTG
This sequence comes from Locusta migratoria, assembly GCA_026315105.1. Lineage (NCBI taxonomy): Eukaryota > Metazoa > Arthropoda > Insecta > Orthoptera > Acrididae > Locusta > Locusta migratoria. The sequence goes on from CM048750.1 coordinate 153,564,421, forward strand.
TTTTATCTAAGTTTTATCTAAAACTTCATCTACATTGTAGAAGGAGTTGCCATTCAAAAATTCCTTTAATTTCTTTTTAAATTCTTGTTGGCTATCTGTCCGACTTTTGATGCTACTTGGTAAGTGACCAAAGATTTTTGTGGCAGCAATTCACACCTTTCTGAGCCAAAGTTAGATTTAACCTTGAATAGTGAATATCATCATTTCTCCTAGTGTTGTAGATATGCACACTGTTATTACTTTTGAAATGGGTCGGATTGTTAATGACAAATTTCATGAGTGAAGCTACAGTGAAGATCCCTAGCCGCTGTGGAGTAGCCGAGCGGTCTAAAGCGTCTCGCTGCGGAGTGCGCGGTTGCTCGCCGTGGAGGTTCGAGTCCTCCCTGGGACATGGGTGTGTGTGTGTTTGTCCTTAGGTTAGTTTACCTAGGTTTAAGTACTTTGTAAGCTACGGACTGATGACCACGCAGTTTGGTCCGATAGATTTACAGACATTTGAACATTTGAAGTTCCCTAGATCCCTAAATAAATGTCTGCAGGATGCACTTGGGTGGACTCCAGCAATTATTCTGATTACACGCTTTTGTGCAATGAATACTTTTTCACTCAATGTTGAATTGCCCCAGAATATGATCCCATATGAAAGCAGTGAATGAAAATAGGCGTAGTAGGCAAATTTACTTAGATGTGTATCACCAAATTTTGCAATGACTCTGGTAGCATAAATCACTGCAAAATTTGGTGATATACATCTCAGTGAACGTTTCAGGAGATCTTCAATATGTTTCTCCCAATTCAATCCCTCGCCAATGCAAACACCTAAAGTTTTTGAATATTCTACCTTAGCTACATATTTATGTTCAAAGTCTAAATTTATTAATGGTGTCATGCCATTTACTGTATGAAACTGTATATACTGGGCTTTATCAAAGTTTAATGATAGTCCATTTGTAGAGAAGTACTTAATAAACTTTCTGAAAGATATCATTTACAATTTCATCAGTTAATTCCTGTTTGTCAGGTGTGATAGCTATACTTGTATCATCAGCAAAAAGTACTAGCTCAGCATGTTCGTGAATGTAGAATGGCAAGTCATTAATATATATTAAAAACAGCAAGGGACCCAAGACTGAACCTTGTGGGATCCCATTTTTGATATCTCCCCAGTTAGAAGAATGAATTGTCTCATCTACATCATGTGATCCGCTTATTTCAACTTTCTGCGCCCTTCCGGTTAAGTATGATTTAAACCATTTGTGCACTGTCCCACTCATACCACAATACTTAAGCTTATCTAGAAGAATCCCATGATTTACACAAACAAAAGCGTTTGAGAGATCACAAAAAATCCCAAAAAACATATAATATTTCATCAGTGAAGGTATATTTAGCATTTTCAGTTGAAAAGCTTTTTTGAAAACCAAACTGACATTTTGTTAGAACTTTGTTTTTACTAATATGTGAAGCAACTCGAGAATACATAACTTTTTCAAAAAATTTTGATAAGGCTGTCACAATTTCAAAGTCAAGCACGGCAAAATGAGAGGGTGGTTTGAAATCCCTCGGAACGAAATAGAAAAAAAAAGTATTTACATCACTGAAACTTTTATTTTTATTTTTCAATGTAGTCTCCTTGTAGATGAAATTGACAAAAACTATCAATTTTCGATGTATTTTTTACTTGTTAGTACAACTCTTGGACAACAACTTCCCAAAGTTTCAATGTTGTAATCACATCCGAAGTGCCTGAAAATTAATTAAAAGTGTGACGCGGCCTCCCTGCCACGCCCACGGTTTGCAGCAGCACTTCAATACCAGCTCAGTGAACAACAATTCTGTGTATTACTTTCAAACAAATATGGGCGGGATACATCTAGAAGGCCGTGATAATTACTCTTTGGTTTTATACATCATCTTTGACTCTTTTCCGTATCTTATAAACAATAACAAAGTATCTGCACCATTTATGACGAAGCAATTCTTTTTTTGCCTTTTGATACTGACGGAGATTTATAAAAGTGTTCGATTCTTTCTTCATTCAGTTCATCAGACAGTACCTATCCAGTATAAATGACATGAAAAGAGCAGTATGAGCTACATATTTCCACATGTTGACAGCAGATGAACACCCCATTCATCATCTGTGGCACATTAGCTGTGCTCAAGAGGGACAACATTCACAAGGAGAGGTTTCCAAGTTGTATCCTGGATCTTGTCAAGCCCATTTACAGGTTTCTGGCAGATACTGCACGTCACAAAAGGTGTGTTCATGGCAAAACCAAGAATCCAAATGAGTCTCTAAATTCACCTACATGGAAAAGATTACCTAAAACAATATTAGTATCTGCTACAGTTGTCAGAATTGCAAGTTAGATGCAATTCTTGTATTTAATGATGGGAACGTCGGGAGGATGAAGGTATTAGAAAGAATGGGCTTCAATATATGAAATTTTATTCAAGACATCCTGAGAAAAATAGATTTACAGCGCGTTTCTGCAGCTGAAAAGTCAGTTGAAAACCTGGTAAAGGAAAAGACAGACAACAAGAAACCAGAAGAGCAAGCTTGAAGGGAAAGACGACCCAGAGTACAAATGTGGTGCCTTCTGAAGAAGTGACAAAAGTTAGGTTGAACTTTAAATTACGTTTCCTGAAATGAGATTCTATGAATGCCAAAATTATGAAAGTTTGTACACATATTTCTGTAAACCTAATCAACGCTGTCTCAAGATCAAATTTTGAAATTCTGATTACAAGCTGAGATATGCGGCAAAGTGCTTGAAATTTTGCATGAATTTAAATATGTACTTGTGGAATGATAATTTAAAAATTATGAAAATTCTCCTATTTGAGCTATTCCAAAAAACCTATGAGAGAAGCCTACAACATATAAAGAGATGAAAGAGAATTTTTTGTAGAAATCTCTTTAATACTTTCTGAGAAAAAAGAACATACATTATTTTCTGAAAACATAATTTCAAATTTCATTAAAATAGATTGAAAATATATAATCAAAGGAGTTTATATGTAAATGTGTTACTTTAATTTAAAGCGTGGTACAAAATTTCATTGCCCTATCACCAAAAGTGTGGATTTGATGCATTTTTTAAAAATAGTGTGTGTTCTTCATCAACGTCTCCCCTTAATGCACTCAATGTCCCAGAGCGTTGCTTGATACCACCGCGCAAATCAGATTCCTCCTGGCGTGCACAATAGTTGTCAACTCCGGTTATCAGTTCTTCATTCGAAGTGTATCTCCGTCCACGAAGAAAAAGTTTGTTTTGGAAAGAGAAGGAAGTATGAAGGAGCCATATCAGGTGAACAAGGCGAGTGTGGCAACAAGTCATACCTCAGTTCCTGTAATTTTTGCCATGGGACGGTACATGTGGCAGGCGCGCATTGTCATGGTGGAAGATGACGTTATTCCTCTCTAAACCTGCCTTTTTTCGCGTATCTTTTGTTGCAATAGTATTCGCCAATAATTGTTTGCCGCCGGCCGCGGTGGCCAAGCGTTCTGCGGCGCGTCAGTCACAGTCTGCACGGCCACTACGGTCAGGGATTCGAATCCTCCCTCGGGCAAGGATGTTTGTGTTGTCTTTAGTATAAGTTAGTTCGTAAGTACATTGTAAGTTTATGGACTGATGACCCTGTGGTTAAGTCCCATTTGAATTGTTTGCCCAGTGAGGAGATAATCTACAAAAAGAATCTCCTTCACATCCTAGAAAAATGGTGCCATGATCTATCCAGCCGAAAGAATTGTTGTTGTTTCTTCGATAGCGGATAATCAGCATGTTTCCACCGCTCTGACTTGTTTTGTTTCTGCCGGCCGCGGTGGCCGAGCGTACTGCGGCGCGTCAGTCACAGTCTGCACGGCCACTACGGTCGGGGATTCGAATCCCCCCTCGGGCATGGATATTTGTGCCGTCCTTAGTATTAGCTAGTTCATAAGTATTTTGTAAGTGTAGGGACTGATGACCTCGTAGTTAAGTCCCATAAGCTCTACAAACACTTGAACATTTGAATTTGTTTCGTCTCTGGGGTATAGTAGTGCACCCAAGTTTCATCTGTGGTGACAAACCGGCGCATAAAATCTTGTTCGTTTCTTCTAAAATGGGCCAAACATTGTTAAGATACATCCATTCTCTTTGATCCAGCGTTAAGAGACGTGGCACCCATCTCGCAGATAATTTTTTCATGCTTCATATGCACGAAATGTATCATATTAACTGCGAATGGGCAAAGTTGAAAATGTGTACCCAGCCTGGACTCGAACCCGGGTCTACTGCCTTCTAGGCAGTTGCGCTGACCACTACACCACTGGGGACACAACGATCACCACACTTGCACGGAATTACTCAAGTGCGCCTCCTGTCAAATACAAATTCTCAGTTCTACGCTCCCCACTAGTCCGAAAGAACAGACGTCACTTTTGACCCGGCACTTATCTATTCATATTCACGGAATGTATGACATTGCCACGGCAGAGTAGCCGTGCACAGCTAGGCGTCCAGCTGCGGTGGACACTGCCGTTCGCCGTCGGGGGTTCGAGTCCTCCCTCGGGCACGGGTGTTTGTGTTGTCCTTAGCATAAGTTACTTTAAGTTGGTGTAAGTAGTTTGTAAGTCTAGGGACTGATGACCAACGTAGTTAAGTCCCTTAGAACATTTTTATGACATTAACTGCGAATGGGTAAAGTTGAAAATATGTACCCAGCTGGGACACGAACCCGGGTGCAGAGGTCGGCGCAACTGCCTAGAAAGCAGGAAACCTGGGTTCGAGTCCCGGCTGCGTACACATCTTTAAGTTTGCCGATTCGCAATTGATGTCATACATTCCATGAATATGAATAGATAATAACTGCAGGACCAAAAGTGGCGTCTGTTCTTTCTAATTCTCCAGATGACATGTGGCAAGCGTGAGTTAGTGCAGTTTTGCGTAGATTTATTAAGTAGTGACACACACCTTGGTCGACCACTGCAAGGATCATTATCTAAGCTCTCTCGATCAAATTTAAATTCATTTGTTAAAAAAAAAAAACAGTTGGGAACAGTTAAATATTAAGGACCAGAGTCCCCCAGTGTATTCTGGAAACATGTTCAAATGTTTGTATAGCTTATGGGACTCAACAATGGGGTCATCAGTCCCTAAGCTTACAAACTACTTATGAACTAGCTAGAACTAAGGACGGCACAAATATCCATGCCCGAGGGGGGATTCGAACCCCCGACCGTAGTGGCCGTGCAGACCGTGACTGGAGCGCCCCAGTACCCTCGGCCACCGCGGCCGGCTGTATTCTGGAAATAGGCATTAATGTCCTTTGCTTTCATACCTTTATTTACGAAGTACTTAATCACTGCTCGAATCTCGAGTTTTTTCCATCTTCGTAAATCACTACGTGGGAACAACGACAGAGCCACTGGCGTAACGCGAGTTTACAGGCAACAGTCCAATGGATAACACGTGAACAACTCGCGTTAGCGCTAACCTCTTGTGGTGATTCCGAGAACTTTCCAAATCACCCTCATACACTCATTTTCAGAAAAAAAAAACACTATAAAACACTAAAGGCATTATATTGAGAGGGCATGCTCAGCAGTATGTCCGGAAGAATTGATTCGCATTTCATACATCTCGATTCAGTAAGTGTCTTGTTGTCTACTAGGCACTGGGTCCGACATGGGCCGCAAAAACTTTGTTCCATGCATGACAACACAGCACGCGACTGGCGGCCTTCGGTATAGCCATCCATGCTGTATTCACCTGTGTGGTTCGTTCATTAAAATCTATCGGACCAAACTGCGTGATCATCAGGCGGTGGTTTCCAAACAACTTAAACCTAGGTAAATTAACCTAAGGACAACACACACACACACACACACCCATGTCCGAAGGAGGACTCGAACCTCCACGGCGAGTAACCGCGCGCTCCGCAGCGAGACGCTTTAGACCGCTCGGCTACTCCACCGCGGCCCTGTGTGGTTCGCATTAGGTCATAGCGCTGCATTCCTCGTTACACCACATTCCACACATTTTCGATTCGCAAGTCTAGTGACCAGGGCAAAAGGCTGACATCATGCTGAAGTGGCCGAGCGGTCTAAGGCTCAGTTTTTAGCGCGCAGTCCGCCCGCTGCGGGAGAACGGTTCATTTGTAGGACCCAATTCCACACGTCGGCTTTGACTCGTGGCAACGGCGTGTTCTTGTGTGTGACGTCATCGCTGCGCGGTAATGTTGAGGTGCGTGTCTGTTTGTAGGTGGCATGAGTAATTATGTGGTGGCCGAGTTAAAGACGATAGTTTGTTTACAGCCAGAACATAGATTATAGATCAAAATTTTGTGTTTAAAAAGTAATCTGTAGCTTCAGTCTGATAACCTATACCTGACTAACAGAGAGGTTTTCGTTTTTCGCAAGTGAGCGCCGAAGGCGCGAATTTGTGGGCTGAGACCTGTGATCAATGGTACAGTCTGTTGTAATCTGTAATTTACGAGGGTAACCACAATTTATATATTATCTACAACACAAAAGTATTAAGATGTTATCCCGTATACGGGTTTTCCGACATGACGACACGGGTCAAAGTAAGGCTTCTATAAACCCGAGCAGAAGTATCCGCCATTTTTCCCCCAAGCTGTAGGAGTTGCCACGTTCCTGAGGAGCTCACGCGTTTCATTCAACTCCCTTACACTCGCACACTACTCACTGTATGAACATGGAATTTTCATCAATGTCTTCGTTAAGAACACTACATTTTCTTTTTAGTTTTATTTATCTAATTTCTCCAGCACCGCCTGATTTTGTGACACTACATTCCATTACCCTTGTTGTGCTCTTATCATACACTTCTTTTAAGACACTGTACATTCCGTTCAGTTTCTCTTCCAGGTCTTTTGCTGTTTCTAACAGAAGTGCAATGTCATCGGCAAGCCGCAAAGTTTTTATTTCTTCACCCTGAACTTCATTCAATTCCTTCTTCAAATGTCTCCTTGCTCTCCTTCACGACTTGCGCCATGTACAAGTTGAATAACAATGGGTAAAAGTTATAATCCTGTCTGATCCCTTCCATTGATTATCTGGAACTGCTGACACGTCACATTATCATCCTAAATAATCTCCGGTGCACGAATGACGTGGAGAGCGGCATACGGGCGTCTAGCACCTGAGCGTAACGAATTAACCTACTGGGTCAGTCAGTTTCTCGAGATCAAGAAGGCTGTGTCAGGGAAGTATTCAGCGTGGCATTGCGGATTATTTCCTCCTGCGCGACAGAAAACGCTTTGCGCCGTGGTGTCAGATGGGTTTCGCCATTCTCCAACTATACCAACACCTTACATAAGCTGAAAACACGATTCATCGAATACATTTTCAGCTACTAGAAGTTCAGTATTCTAGGACGGGGGTCTATCAAGGTGGGTCGCCAGGCGAGTTCAAAATACCATACCAAATTATCTAACAATCGAAAATCCCTATTGGAATGTCAATACTAGATGATACAAAATGTCTAAAGAATGTTCAAATATTTGTAAATCTAAGTGACTTAACTGCTACGATTATCAGCCCCAGGCTTACAAAATACTTAAAGTAACTTATGCTAAGACCAACACACACACACACACACACACACACACACACACACACGAATGCCCGAGGAGGACTCGAACCTCCGACGGTGAGCAACTGCGCCCTCCACAGCAATGCGCCTTAGAGCGCTCGGGCACTCCACCGCGGCTACAAAATAGTCTTGCCGACGGAAAAATATGAAATTTTATTTCCATAGGAAGGTCTTATCAACTGAGAAGTAACATACAACACCCGTTCCAAAGAAGAAACCATTGTTGGGAATTGCGTATTCAGGGCGATACGAGAACAATGCAGTCGTAGTATTTGTTCGTAGCTGCGAGATTGCTACGCTGCGTTCTCTTCTACTCGCGACTAGTGCATCAGTGACCTTCAACTGATTTATTATTTCTCTGATTGCGGAATCGTACCTAATTTGTTTCGTATGTGTATCCGTGTTTATACTGGCGGTGTGTTTTATTTGGCACTATGTTTCTGTTTATTTATTTCACTATAGACGCGTTGATTAAGACCGTATGGTCCCGTTTCGAGAGGGGAAGTGTTTACAAATATAGCTTTGACGAAATGAATTGCATCCACGACTACTTACAGGTCACGCACTTTTTGATGGCCCCTCTGTGATCGGCGGAAGTCGGCTGAGTTCATATGTCTACGGAAGTTTACGCTCTCTACCAACCTTACCTCGTAACAGCATTGTACACCATAGACATCATCAATGTATTGTTGATTTGTGCTTGGTATTGATTATTGTCTTCCAGTTTGTTATTTGCTAAATTAACTCCACATACCCCAACGACTTCTTTTAGAAAAAGGAATGCTGTCCTTGAAAGTGGTGTGAGAAATGTTAATTCCGATGGATATTCATTTACGACAATAAAAATAGGCAGAAAGCATTGCTTCACCCGCTCAATACGTCCCTTAAAAATATTAATATTTCGTAGATGTCCCTAGTTCCTATTACTCAAACATTAAAGTGGTAATTTCGTGTTCCATCTGTGGCGCTTTAACCCGTACTGTGTTTCTTTTAAAATCTGTAAGCTATAGGCCGTAAGATGCCGGCACTGGGTGAAAGAGGCGGGACTTGTTCTAACAGCCAATGCGCTACGAGCTGAATGCACGCTTTAGTTCCCAACATTCTCTGCTCAGGGGCCACGTTTCAGTGCGTGATCTGTAGATATACGAGCATATATTTTCTACTTTGTTTCTATTTTATATTTTTCTCCAAACAAGCAAATTTTGCTAGGTAAATGATGAAGACATGAAACTAACAAGTTTCAGTCCAGATAACGTTCATGAAGAAACGCTCATTAATGAATGACGTATTAATTTATTGCGTCTTTACTGATACCATTATTCGCGATACCTTTCGCAAACAGCGTGAAAGTACCTCGAAAAATATATTATTGTATGACACCCCAATGGCATATCAACCGGAGGCAGGAGGGGCAGGTCCCCCCTCCCCCCACTTGAAACTTTGGAGGGACAAGACACGGTTTCTGCCCGCCCGCCCCCTCCCCCAATATTTTTGATGGTAGCAATTTTTGCTTTTGACGAGAGCATCTTGTAACAACTACTACATTCTGTTCTCTTCTTTTGTCCTATTTTTCAGCCTGCGTCTACTAACAGAGGACAAAATCGGTACTGATGGGGCGCTCAAGGTCGCTATTACATACGCCGGCACAAGTTGACAAGTCATCCTTCTTATTTATTTATTTTTATTTTTAGAAAATTGAAAGTGGGAACCTCGCCTAAATGGAAGTTCCATGACCTCGCCCCCTCCCCCCAGACCAAAGTTCTGGAATCGCCAACACAAAGTCAGTAAATTGGTTTTCTTGATCTCCTCCTCCCCCCCCCCCTACATAAATAGTTGGTAAGCCACTCTATGACACATAGTTCACGAGTTATGACCACATAAACAATGCGATGCAGAAAGAAACGCCCAGTCACATCTGTACTACAACACATGTCGCACGCAATTTCCCATAAATTCCGCTGTACGTACCTGTCCAGTTACATTCTGCACGACACGTTGTTTGGAGATACAAGCCGTAGTTGTGTTAAAACCAAACTATAGGTAAAAATTTGTTACAGGTGCAACATGAAGGGCAAGGCGGGAGGGGCGGAGAATCAGATGGACATACATAAGAATGGAAAAAAATATTTCGCCGACATTGGCCGAGTACTACGGCTATCTCACTATCTCTCTCTCTATACGATCAAGATAAATTTTCCAGAAAAACTATGGGCCCGACTACAAAAAGAAAGGAAAAAAACTGGTAACCACTGTCCTAAAAGACGAGTTCGGTGATGGCAGAATACAGCTAGCTCATTGTAGAATGAAAGGTGCAGTCTCGTTTGCTGCTACTGAGCGTTTGTATACTTGCGAGTTTTTGCTGCATCACAGTACCGCTCTCACGGACACGTTCCTTGTTTACTGCGGATGTTATCTGGGCCAGTCTTGCTGGTCTGTTAGCTCAGGCAATTCAGCTCGGACGTCGATTGTCACGGTCGCTGAGCAGACATGATCAGTCACTCTCCCGCCCATAATGGGACTTGGAACATTCGTGCAGGTACTCTGCTCTTAATGTAAACTGAAGAGTGCTGAATGTCAACGTGACTCACCAAATCGAATGTTCCATGCACCACGCTCCACATAAGCGTGGCGCTGTCTAGTCCACGACTCATAATGACATTAAGGGCCAGAAAGAAAGTTTCACTCCGCTAAAGAGTGTCCGTTGTTCCAAAACATCCTAGAACGTTAAAATCAGGTGCCAGAACTAGAATCCAAAAACCTTCATATTGCGGCCACATGACCCGTCATACTTAAGCAGCTTACTTGGTAGAAAAATTTCCTGCGAAATGCAAGCTCCTGGATTCGAATTATAACCTTCCCCGACTTGAAGTCGTCCAAGAGTGGGCGGGAGGGGAAGTAAAATTTAGCACTCCCGGGGCAATTCAACTTCTTACATGTAGAATTGAGCTCGTTCGTTTCTCGCCCAAACAATGTTCCATAAAGGCCAGAATTTACCCACCAGTATCATATGGCACTTGTACCCCGCTTTAATGTTCAAGCTTTATGTTTAGTGCGGCGACACTGGCTCTCGGGGTAATAACACACTTTGTATTTACAGCTGAAAACAGTCTGACTACTTCCTGGTAGTAAAATCACATTGAATACCACGATTGCTGATACAAAAAGTTTATAATTTCGCGTAGACCTAAATTCGTTTCTAGGACTTTGTTATATTTGCAAGTTAATGATAAAGGAGAGGAATGAAGAAGGATTAGGAAGGAATGACAGTGGCTGCCTTAGGGCATTGAAATGAAACAATGGCGACAAGTGAAAATGTGAGCCGGACCGGGAATCGAACCCGGGTCTTCCGCTTTGGGCCAGCGGTTGCCTTAACCACTTGGCCACCCGTGCTCGCCTCCTGGCCGTCTCAAATTCCCACATGTCGCACGCTATGGCTGTAGCGCCCCTATCGTTCATGCCCTCTTGCACTCGCAATTACGGATTTCCCTGCGAGGTCGAACGTATGACCGCATCTACGGTGAAGTAATTGAAGCTGACGCCGTCGTCGCGTCTAAATACTATTGGTGTGGTGTCTGTTCTTTCGGACATGTCCGAAAGAACAGATACCACACCAAAATAATTAGTACTTTGTTATATATTCCAAAGATCAAACTGTTCGTTGCGAGGCGATTCTATCGTTACCAAATAGTCACACACTATTTAACATATTAATATGCATAATGCCTATCATAACTCAAAATTATTTATCTTTTCAAATTATACAGCGTAAATCACTTCCTGATATCGTCACTGAACGTAAATCAATAATATTTCACAGGTTTCCAAATAATCGTTCGAACGTTCTGTCCACCAGAGATATTAACACTCTTAGATATGGTCCAATTCAATTTATATTGTGAAATTAGTTTATGATATGATTGACATAGAAATGAAATTAACTCGCTTTCGAGTTATTTAGTTATTCTCACAATATTTTAAACATGACTGCATCTCAGTAACGGTTACAGGATAGCAAATCAATGATCAGCCAACATGTTGCAATAATAGTTGTTTAATAAACTTGACCACGATTCGGATGGATATAAACCCGTCTTCTTCAGAAATACATGTTATACTTTACTTGCATATCACTGTAATTGTAAGCGTGCTTGACTCCAAATGCGCTGACGTATCTTTCAGTCTAAATCGCATTCCCCACATCATAGGGAGATCCAATTACTGTGATATGCAAGTATAGTACAACATGTATTTCTGAAGAAGACGATAAAACGTTACCATCTTACAGTGTTCTGTTCATGGACTCAGTGATTGTGGTCTTCACGGCTTAATAGATCTCCACAGCATCAAAGTTCAGGACAGTTACCTTGATATCTCGTGAATGTAGAATCTTCTTAAATCACAGCATCTGCATAACCTGCTTACAGGAATCCCTAGAATCCATTCAGAATACGTGCAGCTAGAGAAATGTTTTCCATTTTGTGTGTGCGTCAAAATTAAGGAAAGAACTCAGAGCAAACACCAGGTATCTGAAAGCGGTTTAATTTCATCACTTTTACCCTATACTTCATTACAACAACATGTAAATCTGTACCCAAACCGGCATAGTGGCGGCTTGGAAAGCTGCTACAAGACTGCCTTTTTCGATCTTTGTGTGGCCTTTTTTTAGTCTGGCCTACAATACCATATATTGTTACAACTATTAAAGATATGAAAAACAATTAGTTTGCCCATGTTAAGGCAAGATAATAGTAGCTTTACATTCCAAATTAAGGCAATTTTCAATTTAAATCGATTCATAATAATCCTGCTTTCATATATTGGGTTGCTGATCTGAAATATGCGTAACTATAAAATACAACAATACATTGTTTGTTTATACTAATATCTTGAAAAATAATGAAGGGAAAATGTTCCTACCATATACAGAATAATGAAATAAAGTATTAGTTGTTTTGCTGTATACAAGAACACGGAAATATTTCATATAGGCTTAGTTAATTTACAATGCTGCCCATGCTGGCAAGTTTATATTCGAAACATTTATTATATTTGTGTTTTCATGGCCAGTTCCTACTTAAATATACAGTAGATTATATCTCTAAACATACTATCTCATTTTATGTTTTCCTAAAGTGCATATTAGCAGGTTTCAGTTTCATGGCCATGTGCTCTTGTTTAATTTCCTATTTCCTAGCAATGTATGTATCTCCTCTTAACCATTACTTTATCTAGAAATCATGTTTCTTATATTACACATACTCTGAGATCACAAACTGGCATTTAACAGTTGAGGTTCTAATACAATAATTTGCTTAATTTGTTAATTGGATGATGAAGCAGTAAACACTTAATTCTGTAGCTTGCCTATTACATCTCAACGGGTTTATATCCGTCGAAACCGTGGCCAAGTTTATTAAACAACTACTATTACAACTGGTTAGCTGATTATTAATTTGCTATTCTCAGAAAAATTTTAACCGTATCGACAAAATAATGTTCTGAAATAAGCCTATCCGCGTATTTTACACAGTCCGCAGAATCGACCACAATGTTCAATCTCGATAAATTAGCACGAGCGGCCTTCATTTATTTCCTCGCTCCGTACTCTTGTTCAAACTTTAAATCGCGTTCTAATTCAAATATTTAATACGCAGTTAACACTCGATAACATACGATCATCTGTAACAATCCCGGAATCTGGCTTATGGGTCATTCTCAGAAATTATGCATATTTGAGTCCCAGGTCAAAATATGCTTCATTTAAATGCATTTAAGTATTTTTCAGATATCTTGAATTTAGTTTAAAACTATATTAAATCATTCATATAGTGATTTTTAAATAAAGTTGTTTAATTATGTTAAAAATCCCTCCTCCGTTACTTGTCCCCTACATTAACTTTGATAACAAAACAAAAAAAAGTGTAAAGCAGTCATCAATCCCAAAATTGGTTTGAACACCACAGTGCTTTACTAGGCATGGTCCTGTTTGGGGGTGGTATGCCGTTGCCTTCCTCCGACCTTCGAACTGACTTACCCAGCCAGTTATAGGGGGACCTACAGTTTAACGTGGGTTCCGAACCACGGTGCTACTCGGTATATTCCACACGAGCATTACTGCCAGAGGTGAAAGAAGTGGAAAGTGACAGATAAAAATTGTAGGACCTGGCGGGGATCGAACTCGCGACATTTGGATTTGCAGTCTGGCACTCTATGTAAAAGGTATGATAAAGGGTTTTAATTTTTAACCGGCTTAGCTGTTAGAAAACTTATTAACAATCAGACATTACTGAAATTATTAGCCACAATATTTTTTTAAAATATTATTAACATTGTTGAATCCCTGTCCCATGCTACAGCCTCACCTCCGTAAGTAAAAGTTATTAGTTCAATAAATGTCTGGTAGTGTACTCTGGTAGCTTCCTTCTATATGTAAGGGTAACTGCAAGCGGCCATCTTGATTCTTAGTCAGTTTTTGTGTGGCTTGTATGATTTTAGCGCCTAAGTTTAATTATTACAGTATCAAGGGGAGAAGTTGACATTAATAATCCTCACCTCCGTTACTCCGTTGTTCTGAGTAAATTGTAAACATTTATAGTTGTTATTTGTATCAGTTGATTACACATTTATTGTAAATTAACACTAAGGAGATAGGAAACTCTAACCTCAAAAGAATCAGCTCAACATCAAATTTTATTAAGGTTTCTCACCTCCGTGAAAACCAATCTTCACAGAGGTGAGCATGTAGTAATGGAGTGCTGATTAATGACTAAATGTTGAAGTAAGCTCTTATTTATCTCACAAGTTGTGTCCATATTTACCTTATGTCCATATATATATATATATATATATATATATATATTAGAGATGTATATCTTTTAGCTAGGCAGTCATCTTTTTAAAATGATTTAGACTGTAACTTGAAATTTATTTTCATTTTGAAAAATAGTAATGGAATTATGTTGCTTTCATAACGTTAAGAAGCCATCATTGTAAAGAATATAAGGGTATTATTGTGTATTCTTTGAGATATATTATCTGTGAACTCATTTTCGTAATTATATCATGGCACCAGTAAAAAAAGTAAAATACGAAAGGCAACAATGAAAAGAAAAAGAATGCGTCAGCCGAGAAAGAAAAGGAAAAATGATCCATGTATGTAGAAGCGAAAAGAAAGATATCATGGTAGTAAGCAAGCGGGAAAAATCAAAACTATTAATCAGGTGACGAACAGAGAAAAACAAAGATGAGAAAACACTGACATCAACATAGCAAACTATACTACAATTTGAAGAAAAAAATAGGATGAATTAGAGAATATGACTGAGGCAAAAACTCCTCTAGGTAGTCTTGGAAACTAACTCAGTAAAAATCTAGAGAATATGCCTGCTACAAAGGAAACTGCAGGAAAAAAAGAAAGAAAAGGTGCAGAAACAGAAGAACATTGAATCAAAAAATAGAAGAACTTGAAGAAAACAATTGAAATGAAACCTTAAAGACAAACAAAAGTATTGAAAAGTAATAACAGGAGTTGCCGGAAAAATAATAAAAACTACAGCATGATTTCTAAAGTGTACTGTCACTACTCTGAAGTTAACAGTGACTCCAAAGATGAAGTGCCACAGAAGTGTGTGTAAGTAAATGTGAATGACTTTGTCATCAAAATGATTATAGTGAAAAAGAAAACCATTCACTATTACGTGAAAATGGTTAAGAAGAAATTCAATGACGAATATCTTACCAGCTTTCTGAAAAAGTCCACAAGGAATTTGTTTATATTTCCAGAAAAAAAGATGTATCTCATGTGCAACGATGTGAGTTCTACTTAGTTTAGGGTTACCAGACGCCCTCTTTTACCCGGACATGTCCTCTTTTTTGGGCCCTAAAAATGGTCCAGGTAGATTTTTAGCAAAATTGGAAGATGTCCTCTTTTTATTATTTTTTTTTTATTTTTTTATGCTACACAACTGCTTCAAACTTAAAAGTGCAAAAATACACTGTTTCGAACTC
This sequence comes from Locusta migratoria, assembly GCA_026315105.1. NCBI lineage: Eukaryota > Metazoa > Arthropoda > Insecta > Orthoptera > Acrididae > Locusta > Locusta migratoria. The sequence goes on from CM048750.1 coordinate 153,580,032, forward strand.
TCATAAATGCTAACTCTATAGAATTTAGCTCGTTTACCAACACTGCAATTTTTTTTCTAGATTATCATCATCTGAGATCAACTTACGAATTCATAGAATTTGAAATTATTAGGGTTGTAATAAAAGTTGCGAGGTGACCAGATAAAGGAATTATATATACAAAAATACAAGATAACTCAGCTTCCAATAATTTCAATTTATAATCTTATGCTCATTTTTGTATAACTCTAGAAATGTCTTCTTTTTTGAGCGCTGACTTCTAGTAACCCTAGTCCTACTACGTAAATTATATAAAAAAATGGCTTCTGCCTGTTAATTCCTCCGTTAGCGGCGTCTGACGTCGCTAGATGACTCCAGATTTGCCTCTGTTCCGATTAAATACCGTCCTTGCGGTTACACGTGCCGGTAATGTCAACTAGTGTCATTTCATGGGTAGGGCTCGTAATATTTTGTCCCATTAGTCTACTTTTAGTTACGGCTTTCGTGGAGCAATGACAGTCCACAATCCTAGAGCAGTAATAAGCGGGTAGGAAGTCTGAGAACCCAGAAAGTGTGGCTGAGGTGGGTTACGTCAGGCGTTGTACGGCAGGCCTTATCAGCGAGCGTTGCCAGCACTGTGCCGCACGTGCGCGTAGCGAAAACGCGTTTCTCTTTCGCCGACAACAGTCGCTGGCTCTCGATGACATCTGACTCTTGTGCGGACTTTGCCACCAAACGTGGCATTGTTGGTAGTTTTGGCATTCGCGCTGCGCAGTGCATTGTGTCTGCCTGTTCACAAGTACGAAATTCCGTTTCGTATCGCCACGAGGAGCATTTCGCTGTTTGCCTCCAGTATTTTCGCGGCAATGTCGCGACTTCCAGCGTTAAACGTCAGAGGTCAGCTGACTTAAATTCAATACTGGAAGAAATAATTGGTACACTGGAAGGACGAGGTTGATTTCGATGCGATTACGGCAGATGTCACGTGAAGGATCGTATTTGTACTGATAAATGGTTTCAGGAACGGCCGCAAGCAGACAATATATTGACATATCAGCTAGAGCGCCCTCTGTGTGTAACCTTCAATATGCAATGTTTACAGCCATAGGCTCACAAGTAGACCACATTGGTATCAGATTTTAGAATTTTTTTATATTTATGGTACGTGAAGTTCAGAATTTAAATAACAATCAGCGAAAGCCATTATACGCAACTCTAAAAAAATCTCGAGAAAATCGACTTTGAAGTTTCGCAAGTACACGTAAGTACTAATAATTAAAACAGTTAAGTATCTGTCGGTGTATCTCAGGTCGTTGCATTCTGGCCTTGCAACTATAGAATCGATTGTTCGAATCCTACCACGAAAGATTTTTTATTTTATTTTTTCGTTGTGTTCGAATACTTACACAATTTTAATATCTAATGTTAATTTTTCCAAAAAAGGTACGTGTTTTTTGTTTATTCGTAATTTTCTATATTTTATAAAAGTTTGTTAATAATGATGATTTCAATCAAAACAACGTAAGTACATTTTTCGAACCACTGACTCAATGTTTGTGAGGTCACAACGTTACCACCTCAACTACATCGACAAATGCTACAACTCTTTTAATTATTGGTACTTACGTGTACTTGCAAAACTTCAAAGTCGAATTACTCGAGAATTTTTGAGAGAATGGCTTTGGTTGATAGTTACTTGAGTTCTGAACTTCACGTACCATAAATATAAAAAAAATTCTATAATTCGATACCCAGGTGGTCCCCTTGTCAGTGTGATATTAACGTGTGCAGCAAACTGGCGCCATGCCATAGGGACGCACTCGCACTTTCTACAGCCAACTGAGCGAGTCTGAAAGAGAACAAACTGTGGTCTTCGGAGAGGTGGGCTGTTTGTTTCAAAGAACCTGGAAATGGTGCGTCAGTTGCGCAACGATGCTGAGCGCAATGGTCACATGGATATTCTCACACCCGTAAACGAGGTTCTGGACGTCCAAGCAGCACAGACGTCCGCTCAGACCGACGTATGGTAACGGCAGAAGTAGCAGACGTTAAAGCTACCACAGCACAGAAAGTCTGCGAGCCCACAAGAGTCAGCAGTAGTACTAGAGGCACGCACACCTCTGGTCCGTCTTCCATCGACTTGTACGACTCGACTGGTGGCGTCAGAGGATCACTTGGAATGGCCGGCCGTGGTTTTCAGTGACGAAAGCAGTTTATGCCTGCACGCAAGTCACGGTCTTCTGCGAAGAGCTGGGCGTCCGCTGTCTCGTCCGGACGGTGATGTGTTGTTTTAACAGAATAATGCTCCCCACACACTGCACATCAAAGTCAACGTGCTGTGCAAGACGTCCAGCCACTTCTCTGGTCAGCACGATCTTCAGACGTGTGCTACCTAGCACGTGATGGGACGACAACTGACACGAGCCGTGGAATTCGCCAACCAGCAACTCTTGCAGAAGTACGTGAATAGGTCAAGCAGGCGAGGAATAATGTATCCCGAGACAGCATTCGCCATCTGCATGATTGAATGGATGCCAGCCAGAATCGGCGCCTGCATTGCCGCCCGTAGGGACTACACCACGTAATAAAGTAATTTTGGGAAGATGTACTTCATCTGTAAAGGAGAGCACGTATTAAACGCTTCTGAGTAACGCGTCTTGAGTATTGCGCAAGTGTTTGGGACCAGCAGCAGATCAGTTTAAAGGAAGACGTGTAAGCAGATCAGAGGCGAGCAGCTAGCTTCGTTACTCGTAGGTTCGACCAATGCGCGAGTGTCACGTAAATGCTACGGTAACTCAAATGGGCATCAGTGGAGGAAATACGACGTTCTTTTAGAGAAATTCTGTTGAGGACATTTAGCGTGCCGGAATATGAAGCTTTGTGTAGAACGATGTTCCTGCCGCCTACTTACATTTCACGTAATTAGCACAAAGACAAGATAAGAGAAATTAGGACTCGTACGGAGGCATATACACATTCTTTTTTTCCTCGTTCTATAGGAAAGGAAATGCCTAATAGTGGTACCCTCCGCCACTCACTCTACGGTGGAGTGCATATATATATATATATATATATATATATATATATATATATATATATATATATCAGCATGGATCGACAGCTAGTACGTCATTCCTGCTTGAACTATTGTTCCGTAAAAGGAATAATTTCATGAACTCCATACGCACTGTTTCAACAATATATCTCGCGTGAATTGGAAAACTATAAGAAGGCGTACTAGTTTATATTTTGGGCAGTGTATAACTCGAATGAATACAACACTTCAACCGCCACAAAGGTCAATCGTTACACTTGAGAAGGCGATTGTCTAGCAATTGGGGCCGTTACTGCACACCATGCTGGGCATATTCCACTTCTTGGTGCGCCTAGCGACGATGAGTACGTGCTTGTAATTATGAATGATTATCGTAATAAGTTCCACCATTACATAAATACACTAACACGAAACTGAGTGTACAAATTTTTAATGTTAATCATACGAGACGGCCAATGAAACGTACATAATTGAAAGGCGGTTTGCCATAGACGTGGCGAATATAAAAATTATATGTGCATGTAGCAGTTAAGAGTGGTAAAAGGAAAAATAAATTTTAGGCTACAACCCTGTCTTACTCCCTTCCCAACCTCTGCGTCCCTTTCTTGCCCTTGGACTCTAATAACCGCTGTCTGGTTTTTGTATTATAGGTTGAATATAAATCTTCGCTCCCAATATTTTACTCCTGCTACCTTCAGAATTTGGAAGAGTGTATTGCAGTCGACATTGTCAAAAGCTTTCTCCGTATCGACAAACGCTAAAAACGAAAGATGAAACGATTTATAGGAAAAATGTTTTTATTGAAGTTTTGTAATGCTAAATTGTGAAATAAAGCAATTAATTCCCTCATTTGTGTTTTTCATTCTCTCGTGTTTTCTCTTCGCCCTCTCTTTCACCTGTTCTTATAGCATTCAAACCAAAAAAAGCCGTTTGTAATATAATTGTAATTGCAAACGAACCGTTCATCTGACACGAAAATTGAATAACCTAATTGGTAGAGGAGAAATTTCTCTACAACTTAGCTCCCTTATGTTTTTTTCGTATCTCGTATCGTTTGAGACATATTTGCAAAAATAACGGAGATTTGACACTCTCCATTGAATTAACGAAAACCAACCGTTCGGAGATGTCACGTGACATTCCACGCGTATTTGATGATTTTCTTATTGTAACTTACACGTTGTCATTTCAAAGCAACGGCACACTGAGGAATTAACAAAAACACATCGTTCTTCGTACGATAAATGATAATCTAGTGTCTACAAATGCCATATTAGCATCAGTTAACAACGGCCACCAGTAGTATGAGATTAAAGGACTCATCTTTCGATTGATACCCGTAGCGTAGTGGGCAGGGCGTTGGACTACGACGTTTGAGGTCGGTGGTTCGGAACCTGCCACTACCTAAATTTTATTTTCGTAAAAGGGTTTCAAACACTTATTAATTAATTTTTTATTGTTTAGATTATTATTTTGGTCCAAAATGTTTGCAAAAACTTATAAAACTACAAATCTAAAGTGGACAGTAAAACACGTCAGTGCTATTTATTATTTTTATTTTTTACTTTATTTTTATGACTGCAAACACAACTGGTCGAATTTCGACCACAGACAATACCAGTCCTTATAAATCTAATATCGTGCTTACTTCAATGCTTAGTGCTTATTTTTGACATACGAAAACGAATATTGTCGCCAAAAGAAGTGTTGGATGACAGTGATTTAGCACGGCAGTGAAGAAACTCGTGGCGAGGTTTAATGTTCCTGTCACGGACGGCGCCTTTGTAGTTTCTGCTTTCGGCGTGTGGCGCGGCGGTGCGGCAGGCGTGGGGCAACTCGATCTGGCGCGCGACGAAGCACGCGCCCGGCGCCTCTGCTGACTCGGTGGCGGCGACAGCTGCGATTCAGCACAGCCAGCTCGCACTCGAGGCCGTGGGCGGGCTATGAACCTGTGGCCTCTCGCCACGGGCCCTCGCTAGCAAAGTTACAGTGAGGATGGGGAAAACCGATACCGGTATCTTAGTTCTGATCTCGCTGAAAACCGGCCGTTGCCTGGGTATTTATTTACCCTTTCTCTCTATCCACCTCTCTTCAACGCTGTCGGTGCCCCACTATCTACGGAACCTCCTTTGTGCTTCGACAAGTGCTCATTTTAATTGTGTGTGTGCCACGGACTTCGAGCAACTGTTTTTATCCACCACTTTCGCCGTTCCAAATGTTTCATGTCACCAACGTTTTGCTCCATTTTATGTACGTTATTTTATCTCCATTTTAAATCTCCGTTTTATGTATGTGTTATCTCCAAAAATTTATCTCCTTGTGTTTTTATGTTTCTCCTCTGTCAAATTTTATTTCTGTAGGCTGAAGAGCGCCAGTGAGCGCTGCCGTCCCGCCCCTGTTTTAGGGGAATTGAAATTATAATAAAGTAAAGAAAATCTATCCACCTCTTCCTCTCACTTCCCCTCTCTCGGCCCTCTTCGGTTCATTTCTTTTACACACTCTCCACGAAAACTCACATCCAGAGGCTCCGACTTTTGAAAATCAATGTGGGTGCTCTATAACACGGTTCACAAATGTTCGAAACCAACCCTCCTGAAAATCATGTTGATGCATTTTTGAATGAGCAATGGCCTTCTAAAGATAGAAGGAAGAAGGAGGAGGAAGAAAAGGAAAGCATGGATGCATTAGGACACTACAGTAAAGCGATCTAATTGGTCGAAGTGGATATTTCGATATAAGTAACACCCCAAAACTTCTACACGATAATGAAATAATTTTTCACCGAACACTAATCAAACACTTTTTGTGCGAAGCTATTCTTTCTGACAAAAGCGTTTGGTTGAACACCCACCAAGGTTTAAAGAAATCTTTGAAAAATTTGGAGATTTTTAAGTCCAACATCAAATTTTTTTGGTCTGTTCCAAGCAAGAGCTGTATACTTCATAGAAACTTTTGTGTCCCAGCCTCGTCGCCACTTTTGTGTCTCGTTTCCGCCGGTGGTCCTGGTGTCGGTGGCCGAGAGGAAAGAGGCCGACACAGGATGCACGCTTGTGCAGGTACGGAGGTGACCAGCCAGTGGGACAGCAGAAACTAGAAACACTAGAGTAAATTAGAACGAGATATATATTTCATGGAGTCTTGGTAATACTTAACTTTTACATAGTTCTTGACTGCAGAATACTGATACATAGTTTAGATAGAGGCCTGCCTAATGATGATTCCTAGTGCCTATCCGATGCCTATCTGATTCTGAAGTATTAACTGGTTCCTATCTCAGTCCCAAGGGAACGATGCAGCAGTCGTGGCCACGAGCGGAGTTGAAGCAGAGGGCGCTCGTGGCTGACGTCGTAAGAACGCCGCGCCGTGCGTGCCTGGCGGCGCGCGGCGAAAGTAGGTGGCGCGCACTTTATACTTGTGCGACACCACAGAAACTTTCATCACTTCGAGATAACCTCATGACATCTCTGACAGTATTATTATAGTCCAGGGTATTTTTAAGCCTGAGAGAAAAGCATTACAAATTTCAACTGAATCTGTGTTGTTCTGGTCTTCAGTCCGGAGACTGGTTTCATGCAGCTCTCCACAATAGCCTATCCTGAGCAAGCCTCTTCATCTCCACATAAGAACGGCAACCTACATCTGTCTGAATCTGCTTACTGTATCCATCTCTTGGTCTTACTCTGCGGTTTTTACCCCACACACTCCCCTCCAACGCTAAATTCACAATTCCTTGATGTCTAAGAATGTGTCCTACCAATCTACCCCTTCTTTTAGTCAAGGTATGCCAGAAATTCCTTTTCTCCCCAATTCTGTACAACTGAATCTATAATTTTAATAACAAGGGAAGTGACGAAGATAAATAAAAAAAACGATTAACTTTAGCATCAGATCCGATTCTTCAAGCTAAATTCCTGAAAGAACACAATTGAATGGTCATAAATACGTACACCTGAATGGTCAAAAGGACCAACTTGCTTCAGGATGAATAAAGCTACCATAGTGGGTGAAACACGAACACTCATTACTACTCGCTTGGGGACCGCAAATAAAACTGATCATTTCTTTCACGTATGAAATATCCTCTCTCGCTATGGTCATGTTTTGCATTGCCTCTTGAGTCATAAGGTAGGTTTTGATTTTTCCCGATTTTTTGAAAAATTTATACAGTTTCATTTTCCACCTCAATTTTATTTGGGTGCTGAGCACCCACAAAAAATTCTTGGGGGGTGCACGAGCCCCAGAGCACCCACGGAGTCGGCGCCCCTGCTCACATCCCACATACATCGTCAACTTTCGTGCTAATCACTGAAACACTATCAATGTTTACAGAATGAAACTTTCATTCTGCAGCGGAATGTGCGCTGATATAAAACTTCCTGGCAGATTAAAATTGTGAGCCGGAACCGGCACTCGAACCTTCCGTGGGCAAGCGCTCAACCACTGAGCTATCCCTGCTAGTTCGCAAGAGAACTTCTGTGAAGTTTGGAAAGTAGGAGTCGAGGTACTGGCAGCAGTGGAGTTGTGAGGACGGACCGTAAGTCGTGTCGGGAGAGCTCAGTGGTAAAACCCTAGCCCGCGATACGCAAAGGTCCCAGGTTCGACTCCCGGTTCCGGCACACAATTTTAGCCAGGAAGTTTCACTATCAATGTTTATTGCACGGACTCTTTGCCATGCACCACTGGCTGATTTGCGATTTATAAAAACACTCTGCATGATAACATTTCATTCATGAGCAAAATTTCTAGTAATTAGTAAATGGTGTCAAAGTCTCTTGCAATGTACGCTCTTCATTTGATGGTCGATTGCGCAAGAATTCAACGATATCGGACTATAACTGTATGAATTGCAAACAAGCAAGCACAAAGTGGAACATATTTCTTTATACACAGGCTGGTCCACTGATAGTGAACGGCCAAAATATCTCGAGAAATTAGCATAAAAAAGTAAATAATAAATAAAAATGAAAATAAAAAAGAACAAAACTTTCGAGCTTGAAGGGGTAAAAACAGAAGGCGTTATGGTTGACCCAATAGATAGCGCTGCCATAGGTCAAACTGATATAAACGGCACTTAAAAAAAAGTACCCCCCATTTTTATTAGGCTACATATTCGTACAGTATGTAAATAAATATAAAAGTTTTATTTGGAACATTTGTTTTTCGTTTTGTGGTGGATAGCGCTGTCATTTTCTCAAAAATTTACAAAAACACCGAATAACAGTTTGTTACAAATCATTGCTTACATTAGTTATGATAATAAGCTTGTCCAGTCATAACTTAGCAGTAGAATTAATCTTGTTAAAATGGGACGTTTAACAATCACAGAAAAAGTAGATGTGATTTTTATTTGTGGCTACTGTGATGAAAATGCCCAGCAGTCTTGTGCTATGTGTGTTGATCGTTATCCTCAAAGACAACAACCAAGTTTACCGGACCTTTCGTCGTATAGTGAATTTATTTAAAGAAACCTGAATTGTTCAATCAAAAACCAAAAATCAACGATGAAACGAATATGTCTAAATAAGTGTGTTGGCTGCAATTGAGGCTAATCCGTACACCAGTAGCAGACAAATTGAGCTAGAATCGGAAATTTCAAAAACTTCTGTTTTCAGAATTCTATGCCATGTTGACATACCTACCTTACCTCAGAGCAATTGGACTCACCCGCCCCATGTCACCGGCGTACGCACAATCGAGGGAAACACAGTCACTTGCGAACGAACGGTCTAACGGATCGGTGTCACTATGTTTTCGAAACAGGAACAATGGACTTGGGTCAAGACTGAATGTGCCAGAGGTCGCACAACACGACAGTGTCATCAAGATCTTCAAGGGGCGTGCGGGGAATCGGCACTGCCGTACAGACAGTGGCATATAGGGTAAAAGCCTACAACGAAGGTCGGCAGACTGTGGCAGACATGAATTGGGTAGGTCGTCCTAGCGTCTCTCAATTAAGTGCATAATGTCGCGTCAGTGGACAGTGATCGACGCCAGACGACGATTCCTGAGCTCGCCCACGAAACCGGATTAGCGCATACGACTGTGCTTCGTATCCTGAAGGAACGCCTGGGCATGCGAAAAATTACATCACGATGGGTTCCGCATTAATTGACGGAAATACAGAAATGGATGCGTAACGACACTGCTCAGACGCACTTGGAGTGCTATGAGCGCGAAGTAGAAGCCGTACCGTAATACTGGATGAGACATGGGCCACGTCGTACGAGCCAAAACTGAAACGACGATCCGACGGATGGCGTCATTATGGGTCGCCGCTAAAATCGAAAGTGCGTCAGAGCCTAAGTATGTTGAAAGTTATGGATATTCTCATGTACGACTATGATGGTGTTATCTACGTCTACATGGGATTCTCTACAAATCACATTCAAGTGCCTGGCAAAGGCATTACCTTCCTCCACGGCAGACCGTTAATACACATTGTTACTGTTCGTTTTTGGAGCACCACCTGCAACCAGCATTGCGAAAGAAGCGGCAACACTTTCTGCGCAACCCACCCATCATTTTGCAGGACAATGCGCAGGAGCATACAGAGCAAGCTGTGGTTGCTCTGTTCGGTCGATGGAATTGGGAAGTACTGTACCATCCACCACACTCCCCGGACTTAAGTCAATATAACTTTGATTCGATTCCGAAGACGAAAGAATCCGAAATGAAGTCATCTGGACGAAAACTGACGTTAAAAATTTGATTGTAGACTTTATAGAACAAAAACAACTCTTATGGTATGGATGTACAATCAAAAAGGATGTCAAAAGAAAGATTACCACTGAGAATTATGGAATGGGAACCACCAGACAGAAGGAAAAGACGGAGTTCGCTGACAACATAGATTCAAGACCAACAAATATGGAAGAAGATTTATGGGCTTAGAGACAAAAATTGAGAACGTAAAATCGAATTTTATGTATAGCCTTGGGGTACCGGAAAATGTACACTGAATTATATCGTGCAACTAGATAATAAACGATACATAATATATTCTGAACAGTGGAAAAACTGTGATACATCGTGTACGGCCCACGCGAGCACGCAGAAGTGCCGCAACACAAAGTGGCATGAATTCGACTAATGTCTAAATTAGTACTTGGGGGGGGGGGGGGGGAATTGACACCATACATCCTGGAGGGATATCCATATCCGTCAAAGTACAAGCGGGCGGGCGGAGGTTTTTTCCTGAACAGCACGTTGCCAGGATATCCCAGATATGCTTAACAATGTTCATGTCTGGGGAGCTTGGTGGCCAGCGGAAGTGTTAAAACTCAAAGAATGTTCCTGGAGTCACTCTCTAGCAATTCTGGATGTGTGGGGTGTCGCATTGTCCTGCTGAAATTGCCCAAGTCGGTCAGTATGCACAATGGACATAAATGGATGCAGTTGATCAGCCAGGATGTGTACGCAGTTGTTACCTGCCAGAATCGTATCTAGGCGGTGTTTGAGGGCCCAGCCGAGGCGTAAAGCGTTCTGTTGTGCAGTCAGGGAGGATGCACGAGTGGGCCTTCGGCTTTGAAAGCTCATATCGACGATGCTTCGTTGAACGGTTCGCACGCTGACATTTGTAGATGACTCAACATTGAAATATGCAGCAGTTTGCGAACGGGAATGCACTTCTGTCACCATGAACGATTCTCTTCAGTCCTCGTTGGTCCCGTTCTTGCAGGATCTTTTTCCGGCGTACCGATTTCAGAGATTTGATGTGTCATCGGATTCCCGATATTCACGGTGAACTCGTGAAATATTCGTGCGGGAAAATCGCCACCTTGTCGCTACCTTGGAGATGCCGTATCCCACCTCTCTCGAACACCAGGTTCAAACTCAAATCGTGATAACCTGTCGTAGCAGCAGCAACCGATCCAATGGCTGCACCAGACACCTGTTGTCTTATATAGGCATTGTCGACCGCAGCGCCGTTCTCTGTTTACACATCTCTGTATTTTCATACGCATGTCTATACCAATTTCTTTGGCTCTTCAGTGTAAAAACTGATGTATGTGTGCGAATGTTCCAAATCTCCTTCGAAGCCGCTGGACCGATTCTATTATTCTGTTATTAGTTGATTGTTAGCTGCCAGATTATTAAATACGTAGTTAGTTCCTTAGGATGGAGAGAAAAAAATTTCGTGCGCGGTCATTAAACATTTTCATTTGAAGGGTTGGACAGCTGTACAGGTCAAGTCCGAGTTTGATGAGATCCATGTGGATTCTGCACCAACACAGAAGACAAATTGCCGGCCGCGGTGGCCGAGGGGACTGAGGCGCTCCAGTCACGGTCTGCACGGTCACTAGGGTCGAGGGTTCGAATCCCCCCTCGGGCATGGATATTTGTGCCGTCCTTAGTATTAGCTAGTTCGTAAGTGGTTTGTAAGTTTAGGGACTGATGACCCCGTAGTTAAGTCCCATAATCTATACAAACATTTGAACATTTTGAAGACAATTTATCTTCGGATCAATGAGTTTAAACGTGGTCGGAGAAGCACGGAAGATGAAGCATGCTCCGGTCGGCCCGCCGAAATCACCACACAGGAAGATCAAAAATTAAAACTTAGCGAGATAGCTAACTTTGTAGGCATCTCAACTGAACAAGTGTATTACATCCTCCATAAAAAAACTGGCGATGAAGAAGTTCTGTGCGCTTTGGGTGGCGCGCCTGTTCACTTTGGAGCAAAAACGGAAACGCAAGAACATTTCTGCTCACAATCTCACACTGTTCAGTCGTAATCTACAGGACTTTTTGCGCAGATTCATAACTTTCGGTAAAACGTGGATCCACCATTACACTCCAGAGACCAAGCTAGAGTCCAAACAATGGACGAAGAGTGGGAAGAGTGCACCTAAGAAGGAAAAGACTGTTTTGTCAGCTAGAAAGGTGATGGCCACTTTCTTTTGGAATTCTCAGGATATAATCCCGATAGATTACTTGCTGCTCTATTGTATCGTTTGAATTAGGAACTAATTGATAAAGTCCAAGATTGGCATGGAAGAAAGTGCTGTTTCTTCATGACAATGCTCCAGCGCATACAGCAGCTATCGTAATGGCAAATGTACACGACTTGGGATTCCAAATGGTTCCTCAGTCATCCTATTCACCAGTTTTGATTCCGAGTGACTTGTTCTTAATCCCAAACTTGAAATTTTGGCTTGGTGGGAAGAAATTTTTAATTTAATGAGGAAAAGTCTGCCCCTGTGACAGATTATTTTGTAAAGTTTGAAAAAGCCTACTTTGCCGATGGGCTGAAAAAATTGGAAACTCGCTGGACCAAGTGTATAGCCTTGCAAGGAGACTATGTCGAGAAATAAAGTGAGTTTTCGCCTTTAAAACAGTTTTTATTCTACTGTTACCAGACTTATCAAACAGCCCTCGTAAAATGTTTGTTATCCTAAAGGATCAGACTGCTGAAGTCATCGGTTCCTAGATGTATGAACTATTTAAACTAACTTCTGCTGATGACAACACACACACACACAGACCAGTGTCCGAGGGAGGCCTCGAACCTCTGACGGGGAGCGGCCGCCCAATTCGTAGCATGGTGCTTAAAATCACGCAGCTAATCCCGCGCGGCAAGAACGCGTTCGATTAATAGAAAATAGGGGATGCATACACATACGAGCTACGCCGGGAACTACAGCTAACTGATGATAACAAAAACCACCAGTTGTCCCTAATAAGCCAGACGAGAAGTAAGCAGGCTCGCGTTATGAAGGAGCGAGCCGGCTGCCTGTTCGCCAGCGCGGCCACGTGTGCGGCTGCCGCCCGCGGCTATCGCCGCCTTATCCCTGCCACGGCGCGCCGGTTTCGCCACCGCAGCGCGGCACGCACGCCTTGCAGTCAATGGAGTCGGCCGGTGTTGCGTCACCGCGCCATACAGCATATACTCTGTTGCGAAGGCTCGCATTAAGTAACTCGGGTCAGTCGCCCAACGCCCGCGAGTATACCTGCAGCTGGTTTAGTTAGAGTCCCACGCAATACATTCCCTAGCTGCCCGAAACTCTACCTCAAGTTCGTCAAGGTGATCTGTAGTTGTATAATAGATCTGTAGTTGTATAATACACACTGTTAGTGCAAAGCGGGGGGTATTTCGAACCAATAACAACGATTTTCTTTTCTGATCTCGTAATAAAGAAGGGGAAAAACTGTAAATATGCTTATCTACATCTACATCCATTCTCCGCAATCTACCGTAGGTGGCGGAGGGTACACTGTACCACTACTAGGTATTTCCTTTCCTATTCCACTCCCAAATAGAACGAGGAAAAAATAATGCCTATATGCCTCCGTACGAGCCCTAATTTCTCTTATTTTGTCTTTGTGATCACTACGCGAAATGTAACTAGGCGGCAGCAAGACCGCACTACACTCAGCTTCAAATTCCGGCCCTCTAAATTTCCTCAACAGAAATTCACGAAGAGAACGTCGTCTTTCCTCCAGCGATCCCCAATTGAGTTGCCGGAGCATTTCCGTGACATTCTCGCATTGGTCGAACCTACCAGTAACAAACCTAACTGCTCGCTCTGAACTGCTTCTATGTCTTCCTTTAAACTGATCTGCTGCGGGTCCCAAACACTTGAGCAATACTCAAGACGTGTCGTAAAGCGTTTTATACGCGGTTTCCTTTACAGATGAAGTACATGTTCCCAAAATTCTCAAATGTTCAAAGGTTTGTAAATCTATCGGACCAAACTGCGTGGTCATCAGTCCGTAGCTTACAAACTACTTAAACCTAGGTAAACTAACCTAAGCACAACACACACACACCCATGCCCCAGGGAGGACTCGAACCTCCACGGCGAGCAACCGCGCGCTCCGCAGCGAGACGCTTTAGACCGCTCGGCTACTCCACCGCGGCCCAAAATACTCCCAATAAACCGAAGGGCTGTCCGCCTTACTCACAACTGTCCTTACATGTTCGTTCCATTTCAAATCGCTCTGCAATTTACGCCTAGATATTTGAAGGACGCGACAACATCAAGAAGCTCACTACTAATGCTGTATTCGAACATTATGGGATTGTTCGTCCTACTCATGCGCATCACCTTACATTTTTCTACATTGAGAGCTAGCTGCCATTCTTCGCACCAACTAGAATTTTTTTCTAAGTCATCTTGTATGCTATTACAGTCAGTTAAAGACGATACCCTCCCATACACCATAGCATCACCAGCAAACAGCCGCAAATTACAAGTTATTTTGCTGCCTCACATTTACATCTACATTCACAGCCGGCCGTCCTTCTTGTCCTCTTATTCCAGTTGCATGCTGTTCGCGGAAAAAAAAGCGACTTCCGATATGCCTTCGGGTGGGCCCTAATATCTCGAATTTTATCCTTGTTGTCACTCCACGACAAATAATCAGAGGAAGCAACATAACTCTTCGTATGCTCTCTGACTGAGGCCCATACCGGTATACATTACATTTGCTGCATCTGCCACTGGAGTTTCCTGATGGCCTACCTTAACGCTTTTGCGCTCACTAAATGAGCCAGTAACGAAGCGTACTGCCTACGTGAGGATTTAGGCATCAGTCTGGCGCCTGCCTTACTCACGATTAATTTAATATGGTGCTTCCATTTCACATCGCTCCTTATGTGTAGTTCCATATACTTAATGGAAGTAACTGCTTATAGTATGGCTGGCTCATGACCATTGGTATTGAGTTGCAACGACATTTTATAGCTTGTAGATTACGTCATAGGTGGTATGAGTAGAAAAGATGACGTATGTTGTACCATATCGAATTCCTGTGAAAAAGTGCGCCAATACTACCTAGACGTATTCTGATTGGCTGCCCCCACCTCTATATGAAATCCCCTATATGATTTTTTAAATTATAAATATTAGATAAACTATTATATAGAACGTTACATGATTTTGTGTAATTAATGTGTTATATGAGGCTTTATTGTGCTATATTTCGTTTATGTAATTATGCTCTAGTTAACAAAAAAAGTTGAATTTAGAAGTTCTAGAAAATGCGCTTCTTGTAAACGGTAATGGCCCCTGCTTTTTTTTTTTCAATCATTAGCAATGCTTCGCCCCTCCAGGCGCATGTGGTACACTGCTGCTACAAGAGGGGCAAGTTCCTTCGCATACGGCGTACAAAATCGAGGGATAAGATCCAGCGGTCTTTCATCTGTTGAGTCATTTCAAATGCTTTTTTGATCCCTCTGGCATTTAGTTGTATAGCTACCACTTTGTCGTCCGTGCAACGCTATAGAGGAACTACAGCGCAGTCTTCCTGTTTGGAACAGCTTTGGTAAATTACATTTACTATTTTGGTCTTTAGTGTCGCATTCTCCGTGTCAATGCCATTACGGCCACGGAGTGTCTGGCCATGTGGTTTCGACCCTTTTCCGATTTGACGTTGGACCATTTTTCTAGACGCGATATGTGATGCTGCCACCAGCCGCGTCCGCAGTCTCCTCGAATACCGGTTTCGTTACAGGATTCGCGGGAACTACGTCATCTTTTTTCGGGTGATATCCATTTTGACATTCCATATAATCTCTATTAGATTTTTGTACATGTTACACGGATCTTTAACGAAATACTAGCCGCATTCTTCGGCATTCGCTCGATATGTGCCTTAAACCTCCAAATGCTGGTGTAATTCTCCGCAAAAGCTAGTACATTTACTGACACACTATATTTTTCTGAACTGTTTTATCACGTAAATTTCGTTGCGCCAAATGGAAAATCTGTCCATTATTTCAGCATTGCCTTACGATCGTCCAACCATCATACTTCTCTGTTGGTAACAGAATCGTGAAAGAACACACTGTTTGTGGCTGGTTCGCCAATCCGATAAACCGTTGATGTATCGGCAGTGAAATGAAAATAAAACATGGAAAAAAAGTAAATACGCTGTTTGTTATTTCAAAAGTATTCCCCTAACTGTTAATAAATTTGTCCTACCCTTCATCGAAAAATGTTTGTAGTTATCTATGGAACCATGAGCTGTTGTTTCGAGAAAATGTTCAAATGTATGTAATTCTATCGAACCAAACTGCGTGGTCATCAGTCCGTAGCTTACAAACTACTTAAACCTAGGTAAACTAACCTAACGACAACACAAACTCCCATGCCCCAGGAAGGACTCGAACCGCCACGGCGAGCAATCCCGGGCTCCGCAGCGAGAGGCTTTAGACCGCTCGGCTACTCCACCGCGGCTGTTGTTTCGAAATGAATATGCAAATAGCATTGGAAGAGATCTGGAGAATATCTAACAAGAAGACCACAAGGGTATCGAATTCTAGAATTTCCTTCTATTTCCTGAATTTCAGAACTTAAATAACAATCAGCCGAAGCCATTTGACGCAACTGTCAAAAATTCTCGAGAAAATCGACTTTGAAGCAGGTACATGTAAATAAAATAATTGAAACAGTTCCAGCATATGTTTGCGTAGCTCAGGTGGTAGTTTTCTGGGATCACGACCATACAGGCGGTGGTTCGAATCCCGCTGACATAGATTTTCTTTTTTTCGTTGTTTTCGAATTCAGTTGTATAAAACATTTTGGGATTTCTAATTCCACGTGTTGTGTTAGTTTCGTTTATGTGAATGTAGAGGAGCTGCACACCTTGGCGTCACCTAACACGATAGTTGAGTAGGTTAGCTGCTTGGAAAGCTATTAGCAGCTATGGAGGTGACTTTCCAAACACGTCGTTGTAGCTCTCCAAAAACTTAACAAAGACCACCGTCGTCAACTAACAGTGAAATCAATACTGAAGAAAAAAAAAAAAAAAAAGTATGTCTTTTTTTTTTTTGTTTGAAACCATGCTTATTATTAACGACGTTTTATAAAATGTAGAAAATTACAAATGCCGGCCGCGGTGGCCGAGGGGACTGAGACGCTCCAGTCACGGTCTGCACGGCCACTACGGTCGGGGGTTCGAATCCCCCCTCGGGCATGGATATTTGTGCCGTCCTTAGTGTTAGCTAGTTCGTAAGTTTAGGGACTGATGACCCCGCAGTTAAGTCCCATAAGCTTAACAAACATTTGAACATTTTGAAAATAACAAATAAACAAAAATACCTGCATTTTTCATAAAAATTACTATTGGTTATTAAAATTGAGTAAGTATTCCAACACAACAAAATAAATAAATAAATAAAAACCTGATACAGCAGGATTCGAAACACCGTATCTATGGTTTTAATGCCAGAACGCTACCACCAAAGCTACACCGACAGATGCTGTAACGGTTTTAATTATTAGTACTTACATGTAATTGCAAAACTTCAAAGTCGATTTTCTCGAGAATTTTTGAGAGTTGCGTCGAATGGCTATGGCTGATTGTTATTTGAGTTTTTAACTTCACGTAACATAAATATCATAATTTCTAAAATCCGATACCCATGTGGGCTCCTTGTAAGGGTTTTCCAGCGGAACTTTTGCGACGTAGTAGAAACGGTATTATTGAGGTAGCATAATGCCCCCCACTGCCGAATCTAGGATGGCAAACCGGGATGTCTGCCCTGGGCGGCACTCATAGAAGGCGTCAAATAGGTTCCAAGACAAGCTGATGCGCCCCGACAAGCGGGAAAGGGGGCACTACAATCAAGTTTTTCAAATGTTCAAATATTTGTGAAGCTTATGGAACTTAACGTCGGGGTAATCAGTCCCTAAACTTACAAACTACTTATAAACTACCTTATACCTGTCTTTAGACAATACAAACATCCATGCTCGAGGGGGAATTCGAACCCCCGACGGGTAACGGCCTCGCGCATCGTAGCATAGCGCCTCAATACGCTCCGCCGCGGCTATCAACTTTTTGCCCTATATGGAAGGAAGAAAGGAATCTTAGGGTTTAACGTCCCGTCGACAGCGTGGTCATTAGGGACGGAGATTACGTTCGGATTTTTGGGTAAGGATTGGGGAAGGAAATCGGCCGTGCCCTTCGAAAGGAACCATCCCGGCATTTGCCTGGAGTGATATAGGGAAATCACGAAACACCTAAATCTCGATGACCGGAGGTGGATTTGAACCACCATCCTTCCGAATACGAGTCCAGTGTGTTACCACTGCGCCACCTCGCTCGGTACGCCGCCCTATATGGGAAATGCCGTAGATCCGGTACTGAAGCCGCCCACATCATTGCAAGGTTGTTTCCATTTTTTTATTTTTCAAAAGGTTGAAATGTTTGTAGAGCTTATGGTACTTAACTACGGGGCCATCAGTTCCTAAACTTACAAACTACTTATGAACTAGCTTATACTAAGGATGGCACAAATATCCATGTCCGAGGGGGGATTCGAACCCCCGACCGTAGTGGCCGTGCTGAACGTGACTGGCGCGCCGCCGACAGCTCGGCCACCGCGGCCGGCTTTTTATTTCTGGAGCGCTGAAGCCGTCGGCACACGGAGCGTGTATCTGAACACGTGGGGTCAACGGGCAGAGTTCCTGACGCCACAAAGCACGCGCCGCACGTTGGGGTCGCTGACGCTTTCCCAACGTGTAGGGTAATATCAAGCGTGTTAGAAATTCCGAACGTGTGTCTGAACGTTCACCAGCCTGGCAGGGTGGGAGCAGCTCTTTCCGGTAGATATTTAGACGCCATATTAGCGTTGGAAGAAGCTCATATTTAGTGGCTTATGTATACATAACTTACGCCTTGTAACTATAGGAAGCAAGTAAGTAACTGTGTAAATAGATGCTCCCTCAAAAACCGGTCGGTGTAGTTACTATTTGTTGTATTAAAACCACTGGTAACGTTGTAATGTTATTTTATGCTGGAATTATTAACAGTTAGGATAAACAGACATTTTTCTTAGTTTCAATGCGTATTGAGTTAACATTTATTTAAAAGTCAATTATTTCATTTAATTGAGGTACTATGTACCACCTATCGAAAGAAATTAAAAGGTACTCAGTAAAGGAAAAAAAAAGTCTCAGAAAACAATTCAAAGATCTACGTTCTGATGTTCCGTAGCATACAGATTCACTCTTGACTTTGCAGTCGGACTGAACAGACGAATTTTTAGTAACTGTATCTGTATTGCTCTTATTTTCATGATGAAGTACTTAAATTTCACTTTCGCAGTTCTTATTTCGTAGATTGGATCCTCCCTTTTCTAACTTTACTGTTTGAACATTGTCTTTAAAGCCAAGCACAGGCGCCCTGAGATTTCGAGGCCGTTACTTTAAAGTTTCATTATCAGTAATTTTGCTAGCTGTTCGATAGTTTAATTTCCCAGGTCATAAACGTTGCAACAATTATTACGTTGCTTTACGTAACAGCCTGCACTAAGGCGCTTGAAGAACTGATCTTCAATACAGGTGGTTATTGTATAGGTGTAATTCGGATTACATAACCAACATTTCAATGAAAGACGCATCTTACAGCTCCACCACCACTGTTGGTATATTACTTTCCGCCAGCGGCCCCTTGTTTAATTTCAGTTCTAATATTCATTCAGAATTCATTACTTGGCTATTTTCTGGTCGCATTTCTTTTTTTTTTTTTTTTTTTCATTTTAACAGAATTTTTATTTCGTTCGCAGTCTTAAAAAAACAATGAAATTAATATCTCAATGTCTTATATATGATTAAAGAATTTTCGTATTATAAAACTTTGAAGTATCGAGGCAATGGCGGGATGAAGATCCGTCAAAACGCATTGTCCTTTATATGAATTATTGTAATTAAATGCCGGTAAACAACATATATGCGAGGAGTATACTCAACAGCTAGTAAGATGTAACATGGTAACGAATATAACGACTAATTATTGTAGCGCAGATAGTAGTGTCGCGGACTACGAAACTGAGTATGTATGCTAGGTGGCGCTGATTGAAGCCTGGATGTGGTCAAATTTCTGAGTCTACAGCCGCACGGTTAACGCACATGTTGAAATACACGCTCCGTGTGTCGAACGGCTTTAGGTGACACAAATATGTGAACACCTCTGTACTATCATGCATCCGTAGGTGACCACAAGCATTTTCCGTGAAGCCACTGACAACATTGTCCCAGATTGGAATAAAATTTTACGTACGCTCCTCCAGTCCATTTCGGCTTGTGGCAGAAATTCCAGAAATTAAAATAATAATAATAATAATAATAAGATGTTACAACTGTTTTCAACTAACAATGACACGTTTAGCACTATTGGAGCATCTTCAGATTGTGAAGAAAAAGAAGAAATCTTAGGATTTAACGTCCCGTCGACCGCTTGGTCATTACAGACGGAGTTAACGCTCGGAGTTTTGGATAAGGATGGGGAAGGAAATCGGCCGTGCCCTTTCAAAGGAACCATTCCGGCATTTGCCTGGAGTGATTTAGGGAAATCACGGAAAACCTAAATCTGGATGGTCGGAGGTGGATTTGAACCACCGTCCTTCCCGATTGCGAGACCAGTGCGTTACCACTGCGCCACTTCACTCGCTACATCTTCAGATTGTCTTAAATTACGAAGGATACATTCGTTGTGATCATAAACGCCGGCCGCGGTGGCCGAGGGGACTGAGGCGCTACAGTCACGGTCTGCACGGCCACTACGGTCGGGGGTTCGAAACCCCCCTCGGGCATGGATATTGGTGCCGTCCTTAGGATTAGCTAGTTCATAAGTAGTGTGTAAGCTTAGGGACTGATGACACCATGGTTAAGTTCCATAGACTTTACAAACATTTGAACATTTGATTTCGATCATAAGCCACTCAAGTAATTGCACTGAAGAGAATAATCCCAATCGTCAAGTCTGAATTAAAATCACTGCATCATGTTGATACACGGGTCGAAGATAAGTTGTCTATACAAGGCCATGGTGGAGTGACCGAGAGCTCTAAGGCGCCTCGCTGCGGAGCGCGCGGTTGCTCGTCGTCGGATATTCGAGTCCTCCCTCGGGCATAGGTGTGTGTGTGTGTGTGTTGTCCTTCGGTTAGTTTACCTTAGTTTAAGTAGTTTGTAAGCCTAGGGACTAATAAACAAAGGAGTTAAGTCCCATAGTTATACAAACATTTGAGCATTCTATCACAGGCTTGTGTCACATACATAAACAATGATGTACCACAACCGCTGTTTGTTTATATACAGTGTGTCCGCAAAGTGTCTCCGCACTGGTGAACTTCGCGTGCCTCGCCTTGTAGGGCGCTGAAGGGTGGCAGCACATTCATGTCATTGTATAAGCAACACTACCCACACCCTACTACCACTGCAAGTCCACGGAACACGTACAGGTGCTCTTTGTCTACGCTGCCAACCTTACACGCCCCGCAACGCGGACACACTGTATGTGACACATGCCGGTGGTCGTTTACTTTTCTTCAAACCACATTTCATGCAGCGGCTATTTTAATTCATAGGAAACCCTTGAGTGGGGAGCGCAAATTCATTCTCTACTAAGGCTCATTCGCAAGTGCTGTGTTAAGAATTGTGACAGGAGAAATGTTAGCTGCCTATGACTCACCATATGCAGCAGGACGACGGCAGAGAATGAGTATACGGGAATTGCATAGTTTAACCTTCTTTCGGATGTATGTGTAATTCACAAAATGGATATCGTCAACAACCAATAAATTTTCAAAACATACCATTAACTTGTGTGACCACAAAGGTTTTCCCGGCGTAATAACTGTTTGTAATCTTCTCGGGTCTGCAGCCGGATACTAAAGTCAACTTGACACAATATTTCAGCTGCGCAACTGCGCGCCATCCTCAGGTAAGGTTGCTGATAGACAATCTCGCCGGAACTGAGTTACCAGTGCAATCGGCGGCTTCTTTATACATCGAAGAAGACCCATAGCGCGTGCGCAAGAAGTGACAGTGACTGCCCTCTGGCGCACAAGACATGCAGCGCTCTGGTGATGGAGTCCGGCGAAATCGATAATCGATGATAAAATTATTATTCAGATTTATGAAGTACCAACCGTTGTTTTTTAACATCTGATAACACCGGGTTCCAGGATTTACTAAGAAGCTAGCCTTTGTCTCTGTTAATCAGATTGTCAGATAATCGAATTTCTATGGATTCCTTTAAGACACAGTCCCAGTAACGAGATGCTGAAGCAACCATGTGACTTTCGTTGTATAACATTCTATGTCCCTCATCGAGACAGTGCTCAGCTACCGCCGACTTCTCGGGCTGGAGCAAACGTGTGTGCCGTTGATGTTCAATACATCTGTCCTGAATGGTGCGGATAGTCTGACCAATATACGTTTTCCCACATTGACAGGGAATCTTATATACCCCGGGCTTCCTCAGACCCAAATCATCCTTCACAGATCCAAGAAGTGCTCTCGTCTTTACTGGCGGACGAAAAACACTCTTAATGTCATACTTTTTTAAAATTCTTCCTATCTTTGATGATATACTCCCGGCAAAAGGTAGGAAAGCAACTGATTTATGGGTCTCATTTAATGGTTCAGCTGAAGGACCAAACTGTAAAGCACAGCGGATCTGCTTACCTGTGTAGCCATTCTGTTGAAACACAACTTTTAGATGATCTAGTTCTTGCGTCAAACTTTCTGCATCCGAAATGGCGTACACTCTTCTCGCTAATGTCCGAAGAACGCCAGTACGTTGGGCCGGAGGATGACAACTCGAGGCATGCAGATAGCGGTCCGTGTGCGTAGGTTTTCGATAAACGCTATGTCCCAGTTTCCCATCATCTCTTCTGTAAACAAGAACATCAAGAAACGGAAGCTTCCCCTCCTTCTCAACTTCCATTGTGAACCTGATGTTGGGATGCATGCAATTAAAATGGTCCAAAAGGCGGTTGAGAGATTCTTCCCCATGAGGCCACACCATAAAAGTATCATCGACGTACCTCCAAAAACAAGTTGGCTTAAGAGCCGCCGTCTTCAAAGCCATATCTTCGAAATCCTCCATAAAAAGATTGGCTACTATGGGGGATAATGGACTCCCCATAGCAACACCGTCAGTTTGTTCATAACATTTGTCATTAAATAAAAAGTACGTCGATGTAAGTACATGACGACAAAGCTCAGCTGTTTCCTTGTCCATCTTTTCACCAATCAATTGCAGAGATTCTTCCAGAGGAACCCGGGTAAACAACGACACTACATCAAAACTCACGAGCAAATCAGAAGGACTAAGGCGTAATGATTTTAAACGTTGTATAAAATCCATAGAGTTCAGAATGTGATGTTCACATTTCCCCACGTGTGGGCTAAGAACAGATGCTAAATGTTTCGCCAAGTTATAAGTAGGAGCGCCCAAATTACTTACAATCGGACGAAGAGGGACCTCTTGCTTGTGTATCTTGGGTAAACCATATAACCTGGGAGGAACAGCCGCACCAGGATGAAGTTTCTTCTGAACGTCGTCAGATAAAGAGCTCTTCTTCAAAAGTGAACCATTAACTTGCTCCATGAAGACATAAAAGAAAAAGAATAGAATTTTTTGTTTTAAATAATAAAAAGGAATGGGGCGACGCCGTGATGTCTGTACTATCACGATCGATCGAATGCGAACTCCTTTGGAGTAACAAACCTTGCAACACGTTCTGTGTTCTGTGAGATACCCACTAAATAATGCTTTTAACGTGAAACTGTCTATCCTTTCACGCTTAGCCATAGATAGTTTAATAATACATAGGACAGGAAAAAAAGTCCACTGGCTGAATTTTTCCATTGGTTCAAAGTAGCAGTATTAACCAATTACCTGCCAAAACCTTTAGTTATTTTCTGCAGCATTCTTTTACATTAATATTATACCTTCGGCGACAAATGAAAGAAAACGTAGTGTGAATAAACTTTAGTTTACTAGAACAAAAATTACAAACCGCCAAATTTTTGAGACATTTTCGTCAATAACTCATTCATTTGACATTTTATCTGCCGTGAAAGGAATAAACACTAGTCTTAAGTCATTAACTTCATATTCACTCGCTTCCTCCTTACGCAGTTCCGAAAGAATTTCTTCGAATGTAAGTCTATGCGGTGTGTTTTCGTCCTCTTGGAATCGTAAAATGTGGATGAAGGGAATATCTCATACAACATAAACAAATCAGTTGTCAAGAATGCATACAGCAATTTTTGTATATAAAACTTTTATACCCTAATAAGGCACTTCAGCAAAATGCTATTGTCCCATTATTGGAACACACGAAATAAATTGATATTACATTTACTTTAGGATATCTGAGAGATACTGAATTTTACACGTATGTCCATATACACTTACACACACATCCAAAGCACTAAATAACAATTCATTTTTGTACACCAGCCACCAGCAGACAAACAGTGTAGCTACGAGAAAGTTCAAGTAACAGGCAGTCCTTTCTTAAACCTAAGTACTTGAAGAAAAAATATATTTCCAGGTATTATACAAGTCAGTTCATACTTCAGGACAACTAAAGCTAAAAGATACATTGCTCGTGCTGTATCTATAGCTTCGATACGGCGCCTGACGCGAGAGAAGTCGCACTGCATCAAGTTGGCAGTAACGTCTCCGCGGCCTGCCACCAGAGGTCGCCCCGCCAAGCAACGTCCTTAGGAGCTCGCCCGTCATAGCACTCACTCTCCACCTGGGCCTACAGCAGCACACACCTTGGAAGGACACCTTGCTAGTCTTACTCTGCATAAATTCTGCACGTGGACTTGAATTACTGTTATATATCAGATGTACTCCAAAGGAACTTGTTATACGTTGATTATTACCAATACCACCTAGAAGAGAAGGCCTTACAACAGGCCGTGCCTACATCTCACTTAGAGGCCGCGGCCGCCACCTCACTGGCTGGCCGCTGGGGCACGCCCACCGCCGCGCAGCGACCGGTCAATCAGATGGCGGCCGCGGCCTCGAAGTGTGACGTAGGTACGGCCTGTTGTAAGGCCTTGTCTCTAGGTGGTGTTCGTGATACTCTCTATTGTAATAAATACTGTTTTTCTAATCGCGTGCCTGCTCTTGTTATAGTCATCTTGCCGGCCACCAAGCCTCCAGAACCTGTCTCCTATTTTCTATGCTCCACTACTAATAAAACAGCTCATATAGAATTAAATAAAATATTTGCGTTCCCAGAAAAGGGACAATGGCCACTTATGGGTTAATTACAATTTCACACATTTTTCGGAAGCGTTAGTTTTCTCAAACAGAGTATCATTTTCAGACCAGAAAGTAAGACAAAGTTACTCCACTATGATTCTACAGTATTCACCCAGACTGTTATGACCACCTACCTAATAAGCGATATCACCATCTATGTCAAGGAAAACAGTGGCGATACGTCTTGGTATGGAAGAAATGATGCCCCGTTAGGGGATAACATCGGGATAACAGATAAGGTATCAGGACTTTTCAGAGCATCCAAAGCTCTGCCTCTGCACCATTATCCTGTGTCGATCGTCACGTGCCCATTTCAGTTTGATTAATATTGGAATTCCAAGGTCGCTGGCTACGAAGGCCTGTCTTTTGGAGTGTTCAGAAAAATTTCAAATTTGGCGTTAATTCTGACACAGTTCGTCGCCTGACCTGTTTTACCATTCTGCCCAACCTGCAACGTCCGTCCAACGTGTCGATGTGGTATCACCTTGGTTTTGCTACTTGTTGAAGACACCACAGCACTCCTCGAACACCCAGCGTCCAACGTGTCGATGTGGTATCACCTTGGTTTTGCTACTTGTTGAAGACACCACAGCACTCCTCGAACACCCAGCGAATAGTGTAGTTTCCGAAATATGCGTGCTGATCCGTGCGGGAATAGCCGTACGCTCTACTATAGTTGGCGTCATGTATAAAGGCGCTCCCGCAACAGAGGCGGAGCGATAGGGAAAGCGTGGAAGGGAGGAGCTACGGCCGAGCGCCAACAGTGGAACCTGTGTGAAAAACATTGCGTAACTCGCGGCTAACCTCGTACCTAGAGAATGAATATTATTGGATACCAGTGCGGTAATGGAGGGGGATGCGTAAAACGGCTGAAAATTAGGCCATCTTAGTACGTGACGCAGACTATGAGGCGCCTTTCTACGGAGTGCGCGTCCGCCCCCTGTCAGAGGTTCGAGTCCTAGCTCGGGCATGGGTACTGTGTTGTTCTAAGCATAAGTTAAAGTAGTTTGTAAATGTAGGGACTGATGACCACTGCAGTTAGGTCACATAGCTTTACAAACATTTGAACAATTTTTTCCGCATGCCATCACAATCTGCCATCGGTCAAAATCAGATAGACCGCGCCCCTTCCCCATACTACATCCACTGTCCGTGCGTTTGATAGCACTCATTCCTCGTCAAATGACTGGTATCGCCTGGACGAATTTATATCAATAGTAGGTAGGTTGTCACAATGGACTGGTTGAGCATACTTTAAAAGTTGTGGTCTGTTATAGGAATATTTTTTTACTCAAATTATATATTTTCTTACATATTTCCCCAAGCTACTTACATAAAAAATGCTTTTTCCGTTGATATTCCATTAAAATCTGGGCTCTATCGATTAACAGTGAATTCAGTTTGGCTGAAATAACTATTCTTTATTTTTTACAGCACTCGCCTCCCTCCGTGAAAGGGTCACCAACGCAGGGACTACTAATACATGCTTTGCCATTATTTTTCATTTTATTCTGCAGCTGAATGTCCTTTCTGTGGCCACAAACAGCATTAATGAGACAGCCGTGTGCACAATCTGTGAACGGTGTAATGCTTACTGTTCTTCTGTAATGTTTCTAAGATGCAGGAGAGTAATGTGTACCCAACAATTCCCATATGAGTGTGGAAAACAATCTTAAACCAAACATAGCCTAGTTGTTGATTCATTGCCCGGATTCGATCCTTGTTAAACTAATCGCAGCTTAGAAATATTCGAGCGATTACACATATTACAAAGTCACGCATTAAGAAATTTCCATTATTCTTTATCTTGCTGTAACGAATTATGTTCTAAATATTACAATGTCCGAAACGTTGAAACACTATAGCAATATAATTTACATTATATTTTGTAGACTGCACTCTGCATCCTCTATTGACCAAGAATGAAAACGCTGACCAGCTCATGGCGTATTAGGTCTGAAACACTACAGTAAGTGGAAATCGGAAAACCTATTTACACAGATGTATTACCTTCGGAACCGGTTTCTGTCCACTTTCTCGATGTCCTGAAGTCAGTGAATTTCTTGGTAGATTTTCCAAAAAACTTGCACTCCAAAGTCCTGCTTCTTGGCATGGAACCTGTAACAGACAAAATCACTGATCCTTAATACAGCAAAGAAATTACGTACAAGAAGACCAATTCGGAATATTTCTTTGTGTTTCCCTTGTACAGCTATATTACTTTTATATCACCGTTGCAGCAACTAATTTTTTCGGGGCCGTTGGCTATATTTCGCATCCATTGTAGTTTTTTAGGTGACTCTTATGCACTGGGCTTCAGTCTCAATAATTTCCATTAGGAGAATGTACGAGACAGAGATTGTTAACCTCTAAATGATACGAGTTGCACTACAGACTGGTAATGAAGGTATTAGCTTATGGATTAGGTACCCAAATATGTGAGTGGCTCGAAGACTGCTTAAGTAATAGAACCTAGTACGTAGTCCGAGATGGCGAGTGTTATCGGAAACTAAGGTATTGGCAGGGGTGCCCAAGGGAAGTGTGATAGTACCGCTATTATTTTCTATCTATAGATAGTAAGTTGCAATCTGCGGCTCTTTGCTGATGATGCTGTGACTTACAAGTGAATGATTGCAGTAGGATGCAGGACGACGTGTGCCAAAGTTCTATGTGGATGAGGATTGGCAACTAGGGCTAAATGTAGGAAAATGTAAGATGATGCAGATGAGTAGGAGAAACAATCCCGTAACGTTCGAATTAGTAGTGTGCTGCTTGACAGAGTCACGTCAATTAAATATCCAGCGATATGAAATTGGAACCAGTATATAAGGACAGTTGTGAGGAAGGCGAACGGTCTGGAAGGATTTTGCCAAGGTGTGAGTCCACATATAAAAAGCTTGTACGACTCCGTCTTGAGTATGGCTCAAGTGACTGGAATCCACACCATATCGGCTTAAAGGAGGACCAACACGCAATTCAGAGGTGGGCGGCTAGGTGGCTAGGTGGGTAACTGGTAGATTCGACCAATGTTTGAGTGTTGCGGGGGGGGGGGGGGAGGCGACGTTCTTTTTGAGAAAAACAGTTGAAGAAATTTAGAGGGCCGGTGTTTGAGGCGGACAGCAAAACGATTCTACTGCCGCCAACCTACATCTCGCGTAAAGACCACAAAGATGAGATCAGAGAGATTAGGGCTCGTATGGATCCATACAAGCATTCGTTTTTTCCCTCGTTCTATATGGGAATGGAAAAGAAAGCAAGTAGTGGTACTGAGTACCCTCCGTCAAGCACCTTTGTGTGGATTGCGGATATGTATTTAGATGTAGAACCATTGATTTACTTTGTTGGGTGTGAAATTCGCGACTGTAAATGTCAGTAGACTGATTCGGGCGGTAGAAATTTTAATTGCCATTTATCTCCTTTAACTAATTTATTTAGGCGTGTATTTTTTTCATCTGGCATCATTATGAGTGATTAACACCATAATAGGAATACTGCATGAACTATACATGAAAGGACAATAATAATAATAATTTAGTTTTGTGTAAAATACAGACCAGCAGTTAGTGTTCAAAAACAGTGTAATCATTAATGAAAATCGTGTGTGTGTGTGTGTGTGTGTGAGAGAGAGAGAGAGAGAGAGAGAGAGAGAGAGAACCTAAACCTTAGACAACTTATGGTATTATAAACAGGTATGGCTTTCTTGGCCGGGAGAACCCTTGCAGGTTTTTTTGGCCGCCTTAGTGTAAGTCTTTTTATTTGACGCCGCGTGGGCGAATTACGTGCCAATGATGATGAGATGATGATGATGATTAGGACAACACACAACACCAAGTCCCCTGCCGGGAATCGAACCCGGGCCTCCTGCGTGGTAGTCAGCGACGCTACCGCGGAGCTACGGAGGCGGACATTATGAATAGGTGATTATACATTTATCAAGCTGAATGTAAGTTAGGACATATTGTAGACATTGTTATTAATGCAGTCGAGCTACTATTCTCAGAGAAGAGAACATTCATTTTTCTGATCCAGCCTGATCTAGAAGTACATTGTGGGACCTTATCTCATTTATACTATATATTAAACCAAATTTCATGTATTATATAAGAGTAAAACCAAAAAGGTTAGTACACGAGAAACTCGGAAATGGCTTCTCCGATTTCAATTATGTTTTGTGTTTTGTTCTCATCACTACAGGGGTGGTATAGAAAAGGAAAAAACGAAAAGGGGAATACTCAAATCGAATTTGGTTATTTTGTAAGGGGGCATTACTAAATATTCAATGAAATGTTTGTAAACCTTTTGACCAAACTGCAAGGGACATCAATCCCTAGACTTACAAACTACTTAAACTAATTTCACTAAGGACAAACACACCCACAGTCTGAGGGAGGACTCGAACCTCCGGCGGGTAGCGGCCGCCCAGTCCTTAGCATGACGCCATAGCCCACGTGACCACTCCCGCGCGGCGGGGATATTACCCGAAGTGGCGATATCCCTTCGGATTAGATTCGTATTTTATGCGCTACCATAACGTTATCTGACTACGATAAAATTCTGCACACCTGAGCTTAGCCGCGGCGGAGTAGAGTGTACTCTGATTGACGCTCTTTTCCGTGTATCTTAGGGAAGGAACTTATTTAACAGTTGTGCCGCGGCGGATTAGCCGTGCGCACTGGGGAGCCGTGCTGCGGTGCGCACGGCCGTTCGCCGTCGGGGTTCGAGTTCTCCCTCTGGCATGTGTGTTTGTGTTGTCCTTAGATTAGTTTACCTTAGTTTAAGTACGTTGTAAGCTACGAACTATTAACGAAGCATTTGAGTCCGAGAGATTTACAAACATTTTTGAACTTGAGCTTAAAGAAACAAGAGGAACGGCACTGTCTACGTATATTTCGCACAGTGCATGGCGGAGGGCACTTTACAGCAGATTTCGACACCGCTCTCCGTGTTTATTCCTATCCTCATGTAATTTTTCACATTTGACCTTCAAAATAAGACAAACACCACTATCTATATAACATTCCGTACCATGCATGGCGAAGTGTACGTTACGCCAGACTTCGACGCTGTTTGACCGATCGCCGTGAATTTGACAGGTGTTGTAATTTTTCATATACGTGGGAGGGAACGGATGAACAGAGAGAGGGGACATGAGGAGATTGATAGAGAGTGCGGAGGTAATGACAGAAATGGGGGACTAGTTAGGTGGATAGAGAGGAGTAAGAAGAGGAAGAGGAGGAGGACGCGGCAGAGGTGGGTAGGCAGAGGAGGGAGTAGTACATGGACTGAGTATTGGAATAACTACCAGGATTGGAACTTAAATAGTGGCAACATTGCTGTGGAGACACTATGCAATGGAATCTACTATTGTCGCTGATAGCACACGAGCAAAGGGATTCGCCTATCCCACGTCACCGGAGTGCGCACTATCGAGGAAAACACGGTACTTCATGTTTTCGAAACAGGAACAACGGAGTTGGATCAAGACAAAGTGCCAGAGGTCGAACAGCACGACAGTGTCATCAAGGTCTTCAAGAGGCGTGCGTGAAATCGGCATTGCCGTACAAAACAGTGGTACGTTGGGTAAAAGCTTTCAACGAAGGTCGGGAAACAGAGAGGCATGCATCGGGAAGGTCGTCCTAGCGTCTCTGAAGAATAAGTGCGTACTGCTGCCGCGTTAGTGGACAGTAATCGACGCCAGACGATTCGTGAAATCGCCCATGAAACAAGATTAGCGCATAAAGCGCAAGCTGTGGCTGCTCTGTTCGGTCGATGGGACTGGGAAGTACTGTACCATCCACCATACTCGCCGGACACAAGTCCTTGTGACTTAAATTTGATCCCAAAGATGAAGGAACCACTTCATGGCATTCGCTTCTGAACTGTTCCAGAGATTCGACAGGCAGTAGACCGCTTCATTCGCACTATCAACAGAAGAGGCTCTGCTAACGGTGTACTACGCCTTCCACACCTCTGGCAACGGGTTCGACACAACGCTGGTGACTACTTTGAAGGATAGTAACAAGTGCAAAAATGTAACCCTTTTGTATCGGTTGTGAATAAATAGTTGCCACTATTTAAGTTACAACCTTTATAAATACCCGAGCAACGCTGGGTTCTCAGGTAGCGAACACACTGAGAAGCCTAAGAGAACAAAGATGTGAGAAACAGACACAGAGATGAGAAAACTGATGGGTAGACAGCTTAAGGAAAGGAATGTGGGATGTATAGCTTGTATGTCCAATTCCATGCATATGCAGTAATTGCGAAGCATTGTCGATTTTGCTAATATATAATTACCTTTTTCCAATTACTATAAACATTTTTATTTAACAAGTTCTTTAACCTGTATGTTGTTAAACTTTATTAAATATAAGAAGATATCATTCTGCGTATGTAATATTTCACAGTGTAAAATACGACCTGTGTTTGTATCTAGATGGCAGGTCATTGTAAATAACAGCAAATAAATGAATAAACAAACAAAATTTGAATTTTAGCTTCCTAGTGCATACGAACGGAGAGCATGCATATAACAGGTCTGTTCGGAAAATTACGGAACGTTCGTAATTTTGCGCCAATTGAGTGTTGGAGACATATGCGGTTGGTATTCTTGCACACGCATCTGTTGAAAGTGTGACTGCCGGAAGTTTCTGTTATTTATTGTCTGTTATTTATTGTTCAGTGCTGAAGAGAGCAGAAATTTTCTGCAGCACAGCTTGCGAATTTTGAGTTACCAGAGACTGACGAGCAATACGTCTGCTAAACTAAAGAAAACCTTTACACAGAAACACCGAATGATTCATGAAACCAACGGCGATAGTGCTTACGCCGTACACCGTGCTCTGAGAGTTTCAGTCGGTTTAAAAATGGCCAGACCGATGTTAAAGATGGCCCTCGTTCAGAATGTCATCTACCAACGACACTCATGTCGAGAATGTCAACGAATATGTGCGTACCTATGAAGACTGATTGTCGGAGAGATTGCACAGAATGTAAATTTGAGGTGGACCATGTCACAAAATCTTGATACAGCGTCTCGGAATGCAACATATTGCTACCACGTTCGTCCCACGGATCATTAGTCAAGGCCACAAAAAGCATCGTCTCGTAATTTTTCATATAGCTTTTGGATCGCGCAAATGAGAATGAGAGATTCCTTAATAGAATCATAACTGGTGATGAGACGCGGGTCTATGGTTATAGTGTTGAGACCAGGATTCAAACTTCACAATACATCGGGAGAGGTTCAAAAAGACCAAAAAATACTCGTCAGGTCAAATGTGAACCCAAAGCTGAAAGTTTCCTTTGACTTTGAGGAATAACTTCATCATGACTTCGTGCCACAGGGACAACCAGTTAGTTGATGGTACTGTCGAGACGTGACGCGACGGCTGCGATAAATTATGCGAATGAAATCAGGTGGAATGTGACGAGGCAATTCATGGTTCTAGCATTACGATAACGGAACAGCACATCCATGCACAACTATCGCGCTATTTATCTGGAGGCGTATGGACACGGAAGTGGAAACTCGTTGGGAGCGCTGTATCAAAGCTGCAACAGCGAGCAGTTATTAATTTCTTGACGAAGGAAGAGTGTGGCATTGCATCTACAGAGACAGTCCTAAAGGCAAGAGCAATGTGCAGAGATGGATGAAGAAGTGTAAAAAAAGGAGAAACCAGCACTGAAAACAAAACATACACTGCGAAACGCTGTAACTGAGACCACTAACGTGAATCTTCAATGACTGGATAAATTGATTCGTCTGGAGAGACGAATCATAGTTCGTGAGCTTGTTATACAACTGATCTGTGGCTATAACGTCGTGAGTAAGATGTTATTGGAAATTATGTGCGAAGTGGGTACCCGTGTAGCTAAAACATGAGTTGTAGGACAGAAGAATGGAAGTCTGCTCTGAGCCGCTGGAACATTTGAAACCAGCGAAGACATGTTTTTCCTTATCTGGTCACAGGGGATGAGTCATGGATATGTTCGCATGATCTGTAAACAAAGAATTAGTCGAAGGAGTGACATCAGATCTTTTCTTAAAGAAGTTAAATATTCAAATGTCAGCAACCAGTAAAGAAATTCATGGTGACTGTTTTTTGGGATGACAAGGGAGCCATTCTCGTTGTCAACATAGATGTAATGTAGGTGTTGCTATTCACAGTCCAACACTCAAGAAGCTTAGAAAAGCTATAAACGAACAAGAATTTGAAATCTATCCAAATTCGTCATGACAACGCGAAATCCCACGTTAGGAGATAGCCAAATTGGGCTGGTCAACGTTTACTCACCTGCCGTACAGTCCAGACTTAACACCTTTTGACTTCTACTTGTTTAGTCTAATGAAGGACACTCTCAGGACGCAGATGAGGGGAAATTGCCAGGGAAGCCGTAGGTAGGACAGTGGAAACCTGAATTTTTCCAAAGAGGCTTCGACTTTTGAATTCAATGGCGGTTCAAATGAATCGCTTGTAATGGAGACTATGTTGAAAACATAGTGCAATTCTGTTGAGGAAGAGTTACTCTAATACATGATTTGAAAGGCGTTCGACATGTTCTCACTTCCTCTTTCTTTCTCGTGTCCGAGTTTCAAAGTCATAACTAAAGGTTTTCAGCCCAGCACTGGGCCACGTTGATAGCGTTTTCTCATGCGAGCCGTTTATTCTCGGAATGACATGTCGTTTGTGATGTCTTACAACGTCTGTTTCTCACCGCATTCACAGAGTACGTAAAGATTGTTAATAACGCCCAGTTTTACTACATTTGACTTGACTGGAGCCGCACCAACTTTAAATCGGTTCAGCAATGTCCAGATTTTCCACTCCTGGTATATTCCTATTGGTGGTTGTTACTGAAGACGGAAATTTTCTGGTGGCTCAATGCTCACCGCGTTAAGAAAGCTTTATCTGGACTTCAGTCGACTGGCTGGTGTTTCTACTCCTAAAAGCGGATGCGTATCATTGAAACTTTGTTTGAACTTTTCAATATATTCAAGTTCACATCGACGCGTTGCAGGTGAGAACAGACCTGCTCCTTTGTAGAGTTAATTTAGGGGAGTGGGTTTCATGAAGACTCTAATTATTCTGCAAGTTTCGTTTAGAACAGTGTCGACTTGTTTGTGCGTCGACAGAGCTTAACCCGACAGAGATTGCAAATTCTCCAGTGGAGAACTTGGGGCTAAAGCAGTAGTTCTTAAAAATTTTGGGCTTGCTCCCTATTTGCTCACACTGAAGAAGATTCTTGCCATAACTTTCTGCCTGGTCTTGTAACACTGATATATGTAAGTTAGTGTTCTGTCCAGGATAACGTCCAGATACTTCGGATGGCTTTTGTGCTGTAGAACATTACCCTTCTATACAACATGGAACGGTCTTATTGCTTTGTTAGTATGAAGGTGAAAAGCACACGTACTTGAAGTTTACTGAATTTGGCTTAAGAAATTCATAGTATTTTGACATACATTCAAGGTCTTGATAAAATTTTCTCGGTTTTCCAGCCGCGTTATGTGGTTTACTTACTATCCACGACGTTTCGGCCTAGGAGATCGCGACCGAAACGTCGTGGATAGTAAACCACACGACCCGGCTGGAAACCCGAGAAAATTATCAACATAACTTGTCGTGAAACAATGCAGTCATACATTCAACATCTTCTTACAATTTTTCTGCCACAGATTCAAAGTTGTTTCCTTGAATAGGTACTGAAGGTCGTCAGCACAGAGGAAACGTTCAGAGTGCCCTGGGTCGGTTGGTCATTTGTATATATGTTAAACATCATGGGTACGAGTACACTTGACTGTGGGAGACCGCCTTTCTGTCTCCTCCATCTGCTTCTCTTTCCCTCAAGGGTAACAAAAACGCAGCGGTTTTTTAGTGTGCACTCTACGACCTTTGTCAACTGGTAGTCCTTGGTAGGATTCATTTATCTTGGAAAGAAGTTTTCTGTGATTAACAGTATAATTAGCATATAAATCGACAAAGCCGCACCAGTTATTAATTTTTGGTCGAAGCCACTCTCAATATATTCTGTTAGTGCCAGAACTTGGGTCGTAAGTGATCTGCCTGTACTCACCTAACCCAAAGTCCTTGTCATCTTTCGACCGAAAGTCACTAATCCCCAACTTTACTGACTTCAATCTATTTCCCTTTTTAAAATTTCTACCCTTCCTACCTGATGAAGAGATTTAACAGTTACCGCTCCAATTCGTATAATGACGGTGATGTTTTCTCTGATGATGACTTCCTCTGAGTAGTCCCCTCACGGAAATCCGAATGGGGGACTATTTTTACCTCCGGAAAATTTTACCCAAGAAGTTGCTGTCAACATAGGAGGGTAGGTCAATTACTATCCGCTAAGTAGTTATACAATTTTAGTGTAATAAAACACGAAACTTACAAGAACATGATTTTTCAACATAGTCTCCTTGCTTTTCAATGCACTTCTTCCATCGCTCTACAAGCTTCTTATGCCCCCATAAAAGAAGGTTGAGCTGCGAGCCAGGAATGCACCGCTTCCTTCACTGCTTCGTCCGAGTCAAATCGACGTCCCCTTAATGCCTGTTTGAGTGGTCAAACAAGTGATAGTCAGAAGGGGTAAGATCGGGACTATATGGAGGATGATCCAGTACTTCGAATTTGAGTTTCTGGAGCGTTTCAGCAGTGTGGACAGCAGTATGCGGACGGGCATTGTCGTGCGACAACACCTTCTGACAGCAATCCTCGGCATTTGCTTCGAATTGCAGGCTTTAGTTTGTCAGTAAGCATCTCACTGTAGCGTACACTGTTTATTGTTGTGCCCCTTTCACCATAATGTTCCAATACAGGACCTCGTGCATCCCAAAAAAACCGTAAGCATTAGTTTTCCTGCGGACGGTTGGGTCTTGAACTTTTTCTTGCACGGCGAATTTGGATGTTTCCATTCCATACTCTGCCGTTTACTCTCCGGCTCGCAATGATAGATCCATGTTTCGTCACCAGTAATGATTCTGTCTAAGAAGTTGTTCCCTTCGTTACCATAGCGATCCAAATGTTTTTTGCAGATGTCGAGGCGCGTTTGCTTATGCAACTGTGCGTGTTGGGATCCATCTTGCACAAACTTTACGAAACCCAAGTCTGTTGTGAATAATTTCGTAGGTAGAACCATGACTAATTTGAAGGCGATGAGCCACTTCATCAATAGTTAATCGTCTGTCTAAGAGAATCATTTCACGTGATCGCTCAATGGTTTCTTCATATGTGGCGGTAAACGGTCGTCCGGCTCCTTCATCGTGCTTAACACGCGTGCGACCATTTCGGAATTTTTCAATCCACTCGTACACACTTCGTTGTGGCAAAACACTGCTCCCGTACTGTACTGAAAGTCCTCTATGAATTTTGGCCCCTGATACACCTTCCGCCCACAAAAAACGTATCACTGAACGTTGCTCTTCTTTGGTGCAAATAGACAACGGAGCAGCCATGATTAACAGCACGACAGCGACAACGAAACTAACGTAGCAGCTTGAAAAATTGCAAAGATATAGCAACAAATAAACAAAGCATGCGTCACCAACGTAAAACGATAGTACTACCAACATAAATAAAAACACAACTAAATTGCGGATAATAATTGACTTACCCTCGTATATTCATACAGCAGAGCTGCATGTCCTCAGGAAAAGTAGCGACTTTAGGTTCCCTTTGCTTTCAACCGTTCGCAGTAACTGTTGCCCATGCAACTACTGAAAAGGCTGCTGGCCCTCTGCAGGAAACACACGTTTGTGGTGGAACCCCCCCCCCCCCCTCTCCACCTTGTGAATGAGTCATATACATTGTATAGATGGCAGAGAAGGGAGATTGATTGGTTGATAGCTAGTTGGCAGGTCTGGATCTATACCGGGCTTTAAAAGAGCACTAATCTTAGATTTTCTCCACACTTTTGGCACGGTGAAATTTTTGGTGTCGTGTTGCCGTACAGCAGCTTCGCCAACCCGACGGCTAGTGGAGAGGAATAACTGCGATAACTTTCTTTGGGCTGTGCTACACTGGAGTTATTGAAAGAGTTGTCAATATACTAGGAACTTCTCATTTTAAATCTAAATCTACATATTTGTCTGATATTAATGAACAGTGACTGGAAATTAACCTGGTTTTCAATGTCGTGACTTTAATAACCCACGGGAAGACCTGAGAATAACTAAATCCTTTCTAGATAAATATTAAGTGAAGGAAGTTAGTTGGCTTGCGGAACATCTGTGTGGTTCACGAGTTTCTGTTCCCATTTGGTACTCTGCGTCTTGTCAAACAGTTAAGTTCAGACACACAGAAGCTTCAATGCGATTTCCACCCATCCCGAACTTCCAGCTTACGTCACCTGTACTTGTTCCTCTGCCACTGTCACTTACAGGATGGGAAACTGCATTATGCTCTTATTACAACTTCAGAAACACCATTAGAAGTGTACTTTCGTGAATGGGACAAGCCAAACGAAAGCTAACAGCGACGTCACTGAGAAACGGTGACACATGCACTGGTGGTGACCGACTGAGGTAGAGAAACAGCGTGGGAGGGTCTGTGCGGAAATTCCACGATACGGGAGCGGTTGTTCAGAAACAGCTAAGCTACCTGCAGTACCCTGGCCGGAAACCCCACGCAGCCAATTTTTGAGGCTGGTTCACTCGTGAGCCGTTCCGTAATTCTTTCGTTTGTCACGGTTTTGTATTATTACCTAGAGTGCTGAATTTTTACTTTTTATCAAGTAAGGTAATGAAGTATCACTATTAATTTTACTATCTCGACGCAGCAATAAAAGAGAGAAATCTAGATTCAACAGAACCATGGACGGGTCAGTTCTGACCGACTGCTGCAGCCGTAATAGAAATCTGGTATCTCGTAGTTTCGAGTCTACTTTTAAAGTGAATTTATTCAACAATCGCGTGACACTTTTTTATCTACGTCGCTACGTGACGTTATTACCGTTCTTCAGCAGCGGCGGGAGGGAAATAAGTTCGGAACTCGTCTGAATGTGTACACAAATATCGCGCAACCATTGCTTTGTTTCATGAAAGACGATGTGAGTAGTGCATGAAAGACCATGTGAGAAGTGCAGTCTTAGTACATAAATAGTGCTTGCAACACACAGATTTACTATGGCCAAAAGTCTGAGAAGAGGATATTATAAATGCCATAAATGACATTTTGTATCATGAATCTGAGGGTGACTAGCTGGTTTTTCATCTGAGGAAGAATTGCAACAATCCGTAGTTTCAAATTCTTCATCGGCAGATGATGTTACATGTGGCGATTTCCTGAATAATTATGGCTCTAAAATAATAACGATGGCTCGAAAATACTCAGTCAAAGCATTATTCAGACGTTGGGTTGTTCACACATTTTACAACTTATTAGCTTTGGCTGCAATGAACGCCTTGATACTGTATAATACTCTAAATGAGAAAAAACTGAAACGCAGGGACTTAACACAGCAGCTAGGGGATGCGTAAACAGTAGCCAACAAGACTAGTGCCTGCGTTACTGCCGAAGATATTCCTGAGAGAGTAGAAAAGCGAACACATTGTCTTCTGAGGTCAGACTGCACTGGAAACAAATCATTTTAGAGTGTCATATGTGTAAGAAAACTGTCTTCAACAAATGCACTTAAAAATACTATTATTTGTGCACGTTATATAATGCTAGCGAGTAAAAACACTTACCAAATGTGTGTAAAATTGATATTTTGTGAAAACTACTGAACATTCGTTTATTTTATAATAAAATACCCAAAAGTTCAAAGAACGAACCGCGTTGGAATGGTTGAGCGCTCTAAGTCGCCTTGCTGAAGAGCGCGCTGTTGATCCCTGTCGGAGGTTGTAGTTCTCCCTCGGGAATTGGTGTGTGTGTGTGTGTGTGTGTGTGTGTGTGTCCGTAAGTTAGTTTAAGTAGTTTGTGAGACTAGGGACTGATAACCATAGCAGTTACGTCCCATAGATTTACAAACATTTTCAAAGAACGGGTACAATCATAGAAACAACCTGACCTTGGAGAACAAAAGGATACCATGGATCATAAGTGATCCAGCCGCGGTCCTAGGTATGGCCAAATGTCAGCGGTTATAATGTTAATTGTACTAGCCATGACGTTAGCTTTGCCCCAAGGTGTTTGATTTGATCAGTACAGATGTCAATCATGCACGCTACGTTACTCGGTTGTTTCACGTTGATCAGAGGAGCCGCGGTGGAATGCTCAACAGTTACGGACTGGGAGTCCCGCCCGACTATCGGTGTTATAATTCGCATCGCTGGTAAGCCTGTATTCCATATTACAGCTTACTCTCAAGGTGTCTCCTGTTATTGCTGAGTTGTTTTCTAATAGTTTCTACGTTCATCTTATATATTTCTTTTATTTCCATTTCCTTACCTTTCTTATGCGATATGGATCGATATGAAACATTCTGCAGAAGAATTTCGCTATATGAAGAAACGTTTTTGTAGTTTTTCACCCAGAGACAGAAAGAACCGGAAATGTGGTTACTGCGGCCTAACATGCAGAGAGAACGTTATTCATACTATGACAGTTGTTGTAAATTAAGCAAATTATTGTCTCTATTTGATGCATGAAAGTGTCGTTGGTACTGAAAGTTCGAAAAAAAGAAGAATGTGACTGTAGTGTACAAACTCTGAAACTGTAGTAACGAATGTGTGCATTTTATCCTGCTTACGATACAAATTTGCAATTTTTTTTTCACGAAATGCAACAGGTATTGCGTATTACCAAACTTAGTATTTTAGTGAAATTGGTCAGAATTTAGAGCTCTGTCAAAGGTATTGACGTAAAAGGCTAAAAGTCAAACACAGTAAATTGCATATTGTCCACTATTGTGTCGACTATTGCTACTAAAATTACCGGGTGACCAAAAAGTCAGTATAAATTTGAAAACTTAATAAATCACGAAATAATGTAGATAGGGAGGTAAAAATTTACACACATGCTTGGAAAGACGTTGGGTTTTATTAGAACCAAAAAAAGTTCAAAAAATGTCCGACAGATGGCGCTTCATCTGAACAGAAAAGCAATAATTAGCATAACAAATTAAGACAAAGCAAAGATGGTGTTCTTTAAAGGAAATGCTCAATATGTTCACCATCATTCCTCAACAATAGCTGTAGTCGAGGAATACTGTTGTGAACAGCACTGTAAAGCATGTGCGGAGTTATGGTGAGGCATTGGCGTCGGATTTTGTCTTTCAGCATCCCTAGAGATGTCGATTGATAACGACACACTTGCGACTTCAGGTAACCCCAAAGCCAATAATCGCACGGACTGAGGTCTGGGGACCTGGGAGACCAATCATGGCGAAAGTGGCGGCTGAGCACACGATCATCACCAAACGACGCGCGCAAGAGATTTTTCACGCGTCTGGCAATACTTTTTATTGGTCCTAATAAAACCACATGTCATTCCAGGCGTGTGTGTCAATTTTTACCTCTCTATCTACATCATTCTGTGATTTATTAAGGTTTCAAATTTATACTGACTTTTTGATCACCCGGTATTTCATGCTATGCGGACAGTGTTGCCAATTGGTGCTTTTAGTACCAGATCTGGTGTTTTTGAAGTTTGCCTGGTGCCAGAACTTCTCATTTTGCGCCATAGCGAAATTCTGGTGTTATTTCAGAAAATCCCGTGCCAAATCTGGTGCTTAACGGATTTTTCCACGGAATTAGTAGAATTCTTGACCAGTGGACAGAATTGTAAACTCAATTTGAAATAGTTCGTTTGAAAGAGCGCTGCTTCACTTCCTAAATTCTATATTCAATGTAAAGAGAGAGAAAAAAAGTCTCTTCCTTGCATTCCTGAAACCTATTCTACAGGAAGCCCAAAGTGTAAACAAAAAGTTAAAAAGCAGTGATCAAGACTTAACAAAACTATTAGGAGCCTTAATGTTACTAATGAAGTCACTCTACACAAAAATTGCGATTCCTGGTTGTCGGATAGATGTGTCAGAATCCAAGATTGAAGACCATTTGGATCCTAGGCCATATCTCGGTATTCAGTTTGTAATTTCAACATCTGGCCTTCACTTAGAAGAATTAGATGTGTCCAGTTCATTCAGGATCTTATCAAACAAGTTTGCCAGCGGCTTCCAGAAAATTTAAGAATCCTGAAGAATATGTGACTCTTTTCATCCTACACCCAATCAAACCAAGATAACACAGCTGTTTTTGCAGGACCCAGGTGTTATTATAGCGGTAGACAATGAATGGAAAAATTTGTATCTCATTAAATGGGTTGAAGTCAAAATTGGCATCATATAGAGATGCAGGTGGAGAAAACCCCTTTGCACACATTTTAAACAAAGCTATTTGTGTACTTTTGCTTCCAAACTCTAATGCAGATGTAGAGAGAGTGTGTTCAGCCAAGTTCAGTTAGTAAAAACGAAGCATGAAACCGAATGAGTGTTCAAACGATTCATTACATTTTGTGTGTGCGATTTGGACTAAAACATAGGGGAAATGCTGTCACAACTATGAACTTCCGAAGGATATAGTGGCCAAAATTGAAGGTATGCTGAGGTAGAGGCGTACTTCACTTTCCTGCTTTAAAAATGTAATAGCGGTAGCCGGCTCCTCAAGTGAAGAAGATTTTTAAAGAAAGACATATAAGTAATAAAAATCTGTTTACATTTATATTGGTGTTTTTCTAGTGTTTTGGATCGTAGACTTCTGCTGGTGCTTTTCTGGTGTTTTAAAGTGTAGGGTTTAGTGTTTTTCATTTCAAGATTTGGCAGCACTGCCAGTCCGCGAGCGACTACAGGCGGTGTGAAAAGTCGCGCGACTACTGCAGGGTTAAATCATTACGGAGGAGAGCGCTAGGAGCATAAGAGCGGGCGCGTTCCCCAGGGAAAGACGGCAGTCCTTAATGGAGGAGTCCCACGGCGGCACAACGGAAGCGCGTCGCCGCCAATTAGCCGGTGCGTGCCGCCGCACGCGTGCTGCACACTGCACAGCCGCGACGAGGCGGCGGCGCCGGCCGCGGGGTGAGCCGCACTGCGCACCCGCTCACTGCAAGCCAGACAGCCTGTATAGGGAGGAGTGCCCATGCGTGATACCGCTGCTGATTGGCTGTGAGCGCAGGACGCCATGTTTTTACCAAACCTAAAGGGCTGTGTGGGTGTGTGTGAGAATAGCTACAGCGTGCGTTTCTACATTGTAGAGGGTCTTACAAGCGGAGGCCGCCAATTGTGCAGCAGCACCTACCGTATTACAACCTGCGTGTAACTGTACAGGGAAATCGCTGTCAGAAGCATTTAACAAAGGGAGGCCGCCAATTGTGAAATTCAGATTCGATTCATACTGCCCATAATGAAAGCTCCTGGTCAGAGGTGTAATTTGGCAAAGCACCAAGATGCACTTCTCACCCGTTGTCGAGAAAATCGACAATTAAAAAAAAGCCGTTGTGCTAAAATACTCCCTACGATTAGTAATGTTGTACAGAGGTGTGGCGCAGCAGTAAACGCTCGGGTTGGTAATCCGAAAGTCGCCGGATCGAATCTCGCGGCATGCAACTTTTTATTATTATTATTATTATTATATATATATATATATATATATAATTCAAATATATATCGCACGAACCAGATTAATAGTTATCATAGAAATATGGAAAGCAGAAAACAGCACGACATAGAGCGTTTTTACAAGAACAGTTGTTTATTTATTTATTTATTTATTTATTTATTTTAATTATCCGTTGGGAAACACACCTGATTGACATTCTGAAAAATTTTTCTATCGTTCGTCAGGTTTGACTTACAATATACGTATTAGTTTCGGAATATCGTTTATACTTCTTCCGTTAACTATACGTGGTAAACATTATGAAGACGATTAATAACATTTGTGAAATACAACTTTGTTTGCGGAAAAGATAATGATCTTCGAAGTAGCCATTTGCATACAATAAGTTGTTTGAAAGTCGTTTGGCCGGCCGCGGTGGCCGAGGGGACTGAGGCGCTCAGTCACGGTCTGCACGGCCACTACGGTCAGGGGTTCGAATCCCCCCTCGGTCATGGATATTTGTACCGTCCTTAGTGTTAGCTAGTTCGAAAGTAGTTTGTAAGTTTAGGGACTGATGACCCCGTAGTTAAGTCCCATAAGCAATACAAACATTTAAACATTTGAAAGTCGTTTGTCGTAGAGAAACTGGCGACTTCGAACATCAAATATTATATAGTATGTGTATATACATTTGAATTACAAAAAACAAATAATAAAAAAAAGTTGCATGCCATGTTATTCGATCCGGCGACCTTCGGCGAATTACCAACCCGAACGCTTACCGCTACGCCACGCCTCTGTACAACATTACTAATCGTAGAGATCGTAGAGAGTATTTCACCACAACGGCTTTTTTTAATTGTCGATTTTCTCGACAACGGGTGAGAAGTGCATCTTGGTGCTTTGCCAAATTACACCTCTGCCCACGAGCTTTCATTATGCGCAGTATGAATCGAATCTGAATTTCACAATTGGCGGCCTCCCCTTGTTAAATACTTCTGACAGCGATTTCACTGTACAGTTGCACGCAGGTTGTAATACGGTAGGTGCTGCTGCACTTTTGCACGTCTTCTGTTTGTTCTATTTACATAAATTACCGTGTTGTTCGTCGAACGCTGACGGTAACTGTAGAACTTCGCGACAATTTTTAAGATTAATTGCTGACTTGAACTGATTTACTGAGTGTAATTAATAATATGTATTACGGAATCATTAAGGAAATGCAAAACGAAGAACTCGTTCCGCTGTTGGCTTTAAAACCTGAAGTGATGCTTGTGTTCGCAAGGAATTAAGAAAGACGGGACCAGTGGGCGGTGAAAGTTAACCCAGGAAGCGGAAATCGAAAGGCGACTTATGGAAACCAACGAATCAGCGCTGTCTGTGTGAAGTAAATATTTTCTATGACCACCGCCTAATGCAAGAAAGCGCGTGTTGTAGGGGTTGCGTACTATATTAGTAACGTGGAGCTCACGGGTTCAAATCCGGTCACCAGTAAATTGTTTTAACCAGCATGTTCTAGAATTTTGGTAGTTCATGGTTTTCATTTTGACATGTCGTCCTACAAGGCGTTATTTAACGTGGCTACGATACCTTTTCTTTGGCTGTGTGTTATTGGCTATTCACAAACCTATAATAAAGGATGTGACATGAAAAAAAGGGACGGGGTTGGAACTATTGATTCTTTGTAGATATTCAGTTACATATTTTGAGTTAGTTTCCGTTTAAATCAAATGTTTGTTAAGCTTATGGGACTTAAGTACGGGGTCATCAGTCCCTAAACTTACAAACTACTTACGAACTATCTTATACTAAGGACGGCACAAATATCCATGCCCGAGGGGGGTTCGAACCCCCGACCGTAGTGGCCGTGCAGATCGTGACTGGAGCGCCTCAGACCCCGCGGCCACCGCGGCCGGCTAGTTTCTCTTGCTTCAGTACAGATAGTATTGTTATTTTTCCGATTTTCTGTGGTACTATGTTCCTAAAAGTATTACAGAATCACGTTTTTGGTTTTTCCCAGTAAATGCTGTAAGATCGTCAGGAAAAGACTTAAAATTTATTACATAGGGGCGGAAAGCACTCATCGTGTACTAATTTAAATCTGAAATAGCATCACTTTCTTTGAGATACATAACATGAAATACCTTTCTTATTAATTAACTTTCAACTGTCGAAGTTACCATAACATCATAAAATATGGTATTAACATTCGGCAGACATAGAACCTGCTTCACGAGACTTATTTGCTTACAAATTGATTAGGCCTATACAAACATTAATGA
The DNA here is from genome assembly GCA_026315105.1 of Locusta migratoria. NCBI lineage: Eukaryota > Metazoa > Arthropoda > Insecta > Orthoptera > Acrididae > Locusta > Locusta migratoria. The sequence continues at coordinate 153,624,910 of CM048750.1, forward strand.
ATGGCATTTGTTTTAACCACTTACGGATTAGTAATCGAGATGTTCTTTGGCCTCATCATGGACGGAGCCGATGTCTTATTTCAATCGTTAAGCGGCTGCATTTCTGCCTGGGTCGCTATCTAAATGCACATCACGTGCGCGATCTGGTAAAAACATGGCGCCCACCGGCCGATTGGCCACTCTCTCGCCTCTTGTTTCCATCTACGGCACTTTGAACACTGGCCGTTACATTTCAGATGTGTTACGACCCGTGGCTGTACCCTTCATTCGATCCCTGCGAAACCCTACATTTCAACAGGATAATGCACGACCGCATGTTGCAGGTCCTGTGTGGGCCTTTCTGGATACGGAAAATGTTCGACTGCTGCCCGGGTCAGCACATTCTCCAGATCTCTCAGCAATTGAAACGTCTGGTCAATGGTGGCCGAGCAAACTGGCTCGTCACAATACGCCAGTCACCACTCTTGATGAACAGTGGAATCGTGTTGATGCTGCATGGGCATCTGTTCCTGTACACGCCATCCACGCTCTGTTTGACTCAATGCCCGGGCGTATCAAGGCCGTTATTACGGTCAGAGGTGGCTGTTCTGGGTACTGATTTCTCAGGATCTATGCACCCAAATTGCGTCAAAATGTAATCACATGTCCTAGTATATTTGTTCAATGAATACCCGTTTATCATCTGCATTTCTTCTTGGTGTAGCAATTTTAATGGCCAGTAGTGTACAAGATTATTTTTAGTGCAGGTGGTTTCGTGATCGGTATGTCAATGTAGTCTCTTGGTACGTTAGGAGCAACTGCATTCGAGTGCTGCTTTGAGCATGACATGCTCGAAATGTCCGACCGTATACTCTGAGAAAGGGGATAAAAATCTACTAATCCGTTTCTCTTGTTTTTAAAAACACTTGACAGTGCATGAGGCCGTATTCACTCCGCCGACCGGGCCGATCGAAGCCGGGCCAGACCGAGCCGCGCGAAGACATTATACACATTGTTTACAATTGCGCTGTTCACACTGCCGGCCGGGCCGAAAAGGCGCCGCGCGGGAGTAGACGAGCGGTCTGGAGCGCCACGTTGCAGATCGCGCGGCCTCCCGCGTCGAAGGTTCGAATCCTCCCTCGGGCATGGATGTTTGTGTCGTCTTTAGTATAAGTTAGTTCATAAGTAGTTTGTAAGTTTAGGGACTGATGACCCCGCAGTTAAGTCCCATAAGCTTTACAAACATTTTGCTGAAAAGGCTCGGCTTGAGCCTGCTCACGCCCAGGCGACGATTTTGTGCATGTCTGACATTCCCATCGTGAACCAACCGGCGCCGTCGCGAGCCGATTGGGCTACGGTGTTTACAGAAGTTGTTGATTTTTTTCCCCAAGTAGTAGTTCCCTGACAATTCACATTCAGTGATGAGATATTAAAAGTGTTTTCAACAAATCTGCTGAAACTGATGACTGCCACCTTGAAAGGTCACGTCTCGAATAGTAGTGATTCCTTCGGAGTTTCACCTGCCCCAGGCAATACGAAAAAGGGGAAAAGGCAATAACTGCACCATAGTCAGTTTTTTAATTACATTCTTACTAAAATGTCTCCCGCTTATTTTTTTCTTGTGTTGTTATTAATTCTGAAATATGAAGAAATTTTTTCAGAAAAAGTTTTTTACTTGCTCATGTAAGGAAAAACTCTCCTAAATGTCTGTTGAAATTCATGGGATGAGTACATTATAAGCTGTTTCTGTGCTTAAAAATTTGATGACTCACAACAGTTTGGAAACAACAATAATGCAAAGTGAGGGAGGACTGGAAGCTGAAATACAGCTCAGGATAAATAGCGGATGGATGAACAGGAAGAAATTGAATAGAGTATTATGTGTTGAGAAGATCAGCTGTCGAATGAAAGGAAAACTGTACACTTCTGCGATGAGGCATGCGATGCTTTACACTGCAACAATTATAAAAGCCCAATAGAGAAAGAATGTAGTGTCAGTAATGATAACGTTAAGGCGGATACGTGGTGTTCCAAGAAAGGACAAAATAAGGAATGATTACATCATTGGAACATGGAAAGTGGACTAAGATGGCATGAGCATCTGCATGGAAGAGGGAAGAACTACGTAAGGGAGAAAGTTAAAAGACCTGAAAATCTAAAGGTCATGAAGGAGAGGAAGAGAAAAATAAATGGAAAGACAAGGCAGCAGTGAATCTCATAGAAAAAGGTTGGAAGAGAGAAAAAGCGTTGGACAGGGAATCTGGAAGAGAATAATGCAACAAAGCGCACGACGTAACACTATAGATCATATATGTTTGTTAAGCTTATGGGACTTAACTACGGGGTCATCAGCCCCTAAACTTACAAACTAGTTATCAACTACCTTATACTAAGGACGGCACAAATATCCATGCCCGAGGGGGAATACGAACCCCCGACCGTAGTGGCCGTGCAGACCGTGACTGGAGCGCCTCAGTCTCCTCGGCCACCGCGGCCGGCACTATAGATCATACTGCCCTATCTGCAAATAGTTAAAGCACGAGGTTCTTACTAATTTACTTCAACAAAGCAATAAAACGTAATACTAATTGTAGTTAGACTTTTAATTTGCACTAATGGGCAAGGAATCACTTAGCAACTTTGTTTCCTCGGACTTGATTCCATGAGAAATGAAACTATCGGACTAACCAACGATGGTCTCCTTCTAAGGGACTCTGTAACCAAGCAAAGAAAAGGTCGTCACCAGCAGTTAGGCAAGAATGTATCAAGTAGGATACAAGTTGGCAATTTGTCTGTCTGAATAGCATACGGAATAAGTTCCTACAGCTGCGATATCCACCGTGTCCAGGTGGTATAGTGCATACACCAAGTGCCTAGTAAGCAATGCCCACAACAAGCATTGTAATTCATATTAGCTGCTAAGGATTTCAGAATGTATAAGGTTCAAAAGGATGTAGGACGGCATTCTTATTCAGAGATGAGGAGGCTCGCTCACGATAGGGTAGCGTGGAGAACTACATCAAACCAGTCTTTGGACTAAACACCACAATAACAACTACAGTGATCACTGTGTTCTTCGGTGTTCGAAGTAACAGACTAATCTATTTATCGGCAGCAGTATATATCTCCAAGAGTAGCAGCTACATGTTAACACTGGATTTCACCCAGTCCCTTCCGTCACACCAATACAAACACAACAACATTATACAGCTGTCAGGAAGAAAATGTGCCAATGCGTGTGATCCAAGAAATGCTTCGCAGTGGCGCTGCGGTACAACTGGACGGACATTCCGTGTCATCAATGCGATACGACTCTACCTACGCATCAGCAAGACAGGGTCACTTGAACTTTGCACACACGCTGACTCCTCAACTGAAAGCACAATCGAGACTACGTGATACGTGTTTGTAGTTCCAGAGTAAGAACTCAATGATACTTGGTATATGTTATTTATCTTTTTCTTGTTCAAAAAAAGGGTTCAAATGTTTGGTCATCAGTCCCTAGTCTTACAAACTACTTAAACTAAGTTAAACTAACCTAAGGACAACACACACATCCATGCCCGAGGGAGGATTCGAACCTCCGGCGCGGAAGATCGCGTTATCTGTAACGTGGTGCTCCAGACCGCTCGGATAATCCCGCGCGGCTCTTTTTATTGAAACTGCCATCTATCCTGTTGAGATCATCGTCTGTGAATCGTCGGCGAGTGCATTCCTCTACGTACACGCACGATTCAGAGGAAATAGAGCTAAAGCCTGAGAAAGAGGGCAATATTAATAGGGAGGTGGCTAATTGATTACAGAACCATAACTTCAAAGTACACGGAAACCGTTAGTCGATCAAAGAGGTTACAACAAAGGAAACACTGACAATTTAGTCAACATTGAATGATAATGTTTACTAATTTACTTGTATAGCAAATAATACAACGTCTATCTACTGGATACTATTATTTAATGTTTGCTTGTAAAGATAAAGAAGCATATACTCGCATATGCTGCCTATAGGACACCTCAAACGTATCAATTTCTTTGCTGTCGCCTTCAGTTACTGTCTGTGTTTGAGCACCATAAAGGAAAACTGGAAACACCAGAGATTTCAGCACCCTCAATTTACTAAGTCTGGCTAGGGTTTGGTCTTTCCAAATCACTATCAGCTTCAATGCAGAAGAATACTCCTCTTCCTGAACCACAGAGACTATGTGTAAGAAGGTGATCAGGAACACCAATTTCCGCAAGAAAATTCCACAATTCTTGCTAACGAACACCGTTAGAAGCCTTGCCATAATCCAAGAAACAAAGAACCAAACGGGTATAGAGTTCCTCAGTTAGCTGTCTAACGGTGAGAATCTACTATCGCTTTCTTACATTATCCAAAACCCAACTTGATCTGGTGGTATTTCCCATCTCTGAAGACTCTCAGTCGTTCGTAGATGATATTGATAAGAATCTTTGGAAAGTGAAACCACCGAAAGAGTTCTGTACTTCTCACGATGTACATTTTCTTTATTCTGAAAAGCAATCAATTATCACTGATATACTCCATCATTCGAAAGGATGTTACTATTCCACGCATGATTTGAAAATCCAGCTCTCCAGATGCTTTGACATTTCGACAGGAATAAGATGATTATTTTTCAACTTACCTATAGCTTATTTGTACTTATACTTTCAAAATGTGCAAAGTCACGAAAAAAAAAAGTATCTGGAACTTATTCAGCACTGCAAATTTATGTGTTTTATGTGAATGCTATGAGAACTGCAAGCGCTAACGGATTGACTAATTTTATCCGTACCAATATGCCACCTACAACGGATTATAACATAGTGGCAAAACTCGAGGAGAATTTGGAGTATCATCCTAAAATTTCTTTTTACCACTCTTAACGGCTACATGCACACATAATTTTTATATTCGCAATGTCTATGACAAACCACCTTTCGAACAGTGTGCGTCTCTTTGCCTTTTTGTATGATAAATATTAAAAATCTGTACCTAAATTTTTTAGCGTATTTATATAATTACAGTTATACGTTGTTGTTCTCTATAGGCTATATTCTTATTTACTTTATTTCACTGAATATATACCTGGTCTCATTGGAGTCCCGATATTGGTCAATTCTCTAATATTTCATTGATATAATTTTTCGTCTCTTCTCTACGGCAATTTCTCTGCATTAACTCTGAGAACTTGCAGTAGTATAGAGTCCCTCCGATTCTTACATCCTGAACACTTCCGTATCCTCAATTGTTTATATGGCCCATCAGTACCTTCAGTCTTCACTTTTTTATTTTTGATATCATTGGCCACTTCCTCACTAGTTTTAATTAATGTCTCCTTCAGGAAGTTCGATGTCTCTGTTGATGTGTTGGTAATAAAAACTTATTTTTCAAATAGGAAAGAATCAATTGATCTCCACGATCATTTATTTTAACTAAGTGTCAAGTGCTTCATTTGATGAGTCATGTTTCCCTACCATAGCATTAAAATCTCTTTGCACTATAAGAACCGCTTCTTTGGGTAGTGATTCAAGGCAGCTGAGAAGAGACTCATAAAATTCTTCCAGTTGTTGAATTTGGTGCACACGCGCTTATAATATTTTAGTTGCAAGGTCTAGTGTTGAATGTCACTACTATTATATTTGGTCGCTGACAGAACTGTATTGAATCCCTGCGTCATTGCTCCTTGTGTACTAACAAGGTAACATTTCAGAAATTTACTGTATCTCCACTAGATGACAAGTATCCAATCCTTTTTCAGTCTCAGCTAGTCCTAATATTTAGATTTCAGTTAGCTGGTATTCCGTTTGGAGAATCTGTAATTTTCCAATTTGTAAAATTAAAGGCAAAAAGATTGCCCAGCCCCGATAATTCGGATTCCAAGAACAGATCATTGCGCATGGCCAAGTTCAGAATTGCCAGTGTTCTCAACTCTAGCAGTCTGAGGAGCTGTATATTGGTGTTAACATCGTAGAATACAAGTAATATAGTAATAACAATACAGTATATGTCGACATTCATTGCAATTTAACTTACTCGAGCACTTAGAAACTGTTGAAATATTAAACTCCACGTCGGTAGAACTAGTAGAAGGATTTACGGTCGTAAACCGACTGCCTACCCACGCAGTCATTGAAATAGATGTGAAACTCACGTCCTTGTAGTATCTGATCGAATAATGATTTTCAAAGGAATTTATGCACTAAGTTAAATTTCTATGAATCTGTATCCTATATTCTATTATATTGCTTCTGTCTGATGATGTAAACACTAGTCTGAAGGTACACAAACCACCAGAGTTAGAAACACAGGACACAAAGGAAAATATGAAAGAAAAAGAGATGCGGGTATGATAAGTGAGAACGCCTTTATTCATTATTGATAAAGAGCAAGACAAACAGCTCGAGCAGGCTGAATAGCTAAGATCGTCGTAATAGGTCTGTCCTTCACTGGGATTGTCGAGGACTTGCTATCCACTTTAAGTCGTGAGTTTAACGTTTCGATAAATGTATATTTTATCAGGATAGCGTATTATAGGTCTATCTGAACTTTTTATGTCGTCAAGGATGTATTACGGCGATTGTTACATTATTATTATTTATTGTTCCTTTAAAAAGACACAAAATTCATTGTTGAAAACGAAGCGTTTGGTGGAACAACAGGAGAGAATGCTGCTACTTAAATCGCGCCTTAGCCTGACACGCTAAAGCTATTGCTAGACGGCTGACGTTATCGTATGGTATTCAACAGCCTCTGAAACATTTGTTCCTCCGTTTAGCTGGGAAATCCACAATGCAGCGTTTATAGTTACGTCATGGGGCTCTCCTGCCAGTTGAACACAAACCACGCCCCATCAGGAAGTCGCGTGCGATTACTTTGTACGTTTGTGCTGAAGCCTCGCGATTCGCATACCGTGCTGGTCCCTGAGATATAGGTCATCAAAAGATCACAGCGCAGCAATAAACAATCAGATTCTGACATACATTTGTTTCTTGAGTACGGTGAACAGTATAAAAACGGTAAAAATAAAAATTACCATGTAGTTCAATGCCTGAAAGTATAATATTAGTATTTAAGGAACCAAGCAGAAAGCATGAATAAGGCAGGCTTTAGACTTTTTTTTTTTTTTTTTTTGAGATACGTAACACGTCAAAGCATACAGTACTCTAGGGATCTTACTGCACAATCAACCATTAAACGTATAATTTTTAAACGTGTTCGGGAGTGCAACATGGACGATAAATGATTCAGATGAGAGTCTACAAGCTTTTGAAATGTGGTATTAGAGACTGATGCTGAAGATTAGGTGGGTAAAACGTGTAACTAATGGAGAGGTACTGAACATAACTGGGTAGAAAAGAAATTTCTGGCATACCTTGGAACAAAAGCAGGGATCGATCTGTGGGACACAGTCTAAGATATCCAGGTATTGTCAGTTTTGTTCGGAACAGAAGCGTGTAGGGTAAAAAACACAGACGGTGATCATGAGACGAATACAGTAAGCAAGTTCAACAGGAGGTGGGGTTCCGTTCATAACCGGAGAGGAAGAGGCTTGCACAGGATAAAGCCCAGTATCTAGCGACGTAAACGCGGAACTACTAGCATTTCGTGAGCGCAGACGGCGTTTCGTACTAGCCAGTACGCTTTAGGACAAGTTCTAAATTTGCTAGTACAGTATCGAAGTGGGTGCGCATGAGCAGAAGTGAATTCGTTGTGTAGTTCTCATGTTCATGTATGGAAATAGCCGCGTCCTTACCAAAATTGCTTGCTTTAATGGAGTGATACGTCTTGCATCAGTGGATTGGAACAGAGCACGAATTGTGCTTTCGATTGAGGCATACAGGATCGCTGCAGAAAATCCTCTCCATTGTAAGAAGGTACAATGACTTATTTAAGAAGAAAATAACAGAAAAGTGTAGACTTAAATGAATTTTTAATACGTCTTGTTGATTAACTTTGTATTTTTAAAATTATATAATTTTTAGCATGTCAGAAAATGTGATGCTAAAAGCAAAGCAAAACTTAGTTGACTGAGGTCCCATTATGGATCGAAAATTGAAATTGCTGTGCAGACTTCAACAGCAATATTTGTTAAGAGCAGGTACAGAAATTCTTTGTGGAAAGGCTAGGCAAATAAAAATGTTTGTATAGCTTATGGGACTTAACAGTCCCTAAACTTACAAACTACTTACGAACTAGCTAATACTAAGGACGGCATAAATATCCATGCCCGAGGGGGGATTCGAACCCCCGACCGTAGTGGCCGTGCAGACCGTGACTGGCTTTCGAAAGATTCTCCTGTCGCTAGAAACTGCAATATTATAGCGAACCTACAAAAAATTAGTACAGGAAGTAACTGACGCATAACTTTAACAAAGCTGAAAATGTAACTCGAGTGTAAAAGGTATTTTGTACCTTCAGCTTGGCAAAATTCTCTCTCTCTGTCTCTCTCATCCCCGTATATTTGTCCTTGGACAAACGAAAGCAACTTTGTAAAACACTCAGCACTTAATATTCATAAAAAATAAAATAAATGAATTCACTGAAGTCCTGTGGTATGAGTTACTTCATTATCTGCACGCAGTTCACATGTCATTCTTCGTCTCTTCCTCTCAACCAAGGAGACATCCAACTTCTATTTCTTCTTCTCTGTAGTGTTCTAACAAACATTGCCATTGCTCCTGCAACCGCCGACAGTATAAGCTTCTTAAGGTGAATATTATCAGCTATTACATACATGCAAGCTAGAACAATTCACGTAAACAAAGAGTAAAAAGCCCGTATTTTCGCACAGGTGCTGCTGTTAGTTGTAATCAGACGTGTAGACGGAAGTTTATCGTATTAACGCAACTAAACCTGTATGATCGCACGTCATTAGTACCCAGTTAGTACGCTTGGAGCGCTGCAGCAGAAGTTATCTTGTGCTCATTCGATCGTCTTGTAAACTAGGCATAAGAGTAGGGTGGAGAGCTACATCAACCTACTCTGCGGGGTGAAGATCACAACAACAACTATTTTTATCTACGTGTATGTACTACATTCGACAAAGAAACTGCAATATACTCACACTTACTTTTCTAATATACTTTACTGGTGCTTATGAGTTTTTCACTAGAAACTCTTTCGAAATTGAGAACTGTTTCTAATAGCCGATTAGTAAAATATTTGGTATGCACTGCGGCAATATAACATACTTTCACAGCGCATGTGTACAAAAGACTGCTGGAGATTAGTGGGATAGTTTGCTCGTTGTGTGATCAGGGGTAATATTATATAACTTGAAACAAGATGATACTCTGACGAGATCACAATAAACGGCTTGCGGTTTCGGTACACTATGGTCCCATCTTATGGACTAATGGAATTATTACATTTCTATAGTGTTTGAAGTGCTCGGTATCTCACTTGACCATCATATACGTACAAATAAATATGATAAAGTAAGATATCGAGCACTTTAAAGGGTGTACAAATGTAATAATGCCATCAGACCAGAAGATGGTAAGAGAGTACCTCAGCCAGTCAGAGATATAAGCAGAGGCATCTCCTTTTTAGATTGATATGCCGAGTAATTTATTAGAAGGTACTAATTGTTCAAATGTTTGTAAAGGAAGGAAGGAAGGAATCTTAGGGTTTTACGTCCCGTCGACAGCGTGGTCATTAGAGACGAAATTCAAATGTTTGTATAGTCTATGGGACTTAACTACGGACTCATTAGTCCCTAAACTTACAAACTACTTATGAACTAACTAAGACTAATGACGGCACAAATATTCATGCCCGAGGGGGGATTCGAACCCCCGACCGTAGTGGCCGTGCAGACCGTGACTGGAGCGCCTCAGTCTCCTCGGCCACCGCGGCCGGCCATTAAAGACTGAGATAACGCTCGGATTTTTAGGTAAGGATGAGGGAAGGAAATCGGCCGTGTCCTTTGAAAGGAACCATCGCGGCATTTGCCTGGCGTGATTTAGGGAAATCACGGAAAACCTAAATCTGGATGGCCGGAGGTGGATTTGAACCACCATCCTTCCGAATACGAGTCCAGTGCGTTACCACTGCGCCACCTGGCTCGCTTGTTTGTAAAGCTTACGGGACTTAACTGCGGGGTTATCAGTCCCTAAACATACAAACTACTTATGAAATAACTTATACTAAAGACAACACAAACATCCATGCCCGAGGGAGGATTCGAACCTCCGACGCGGGAGGCCGTGCGATCCGCAACGTGGCGCTCCAGACCACTCGGCTACTCCCGCGCGGCTAGAAGGTACCAAATCGAATTAAAGAAAGATAGAAATTTGTTGCCCAACTTGACTAAAAGAAGAGATCATTTGATTGACCATGAAGGAATCTTAAATTTATTGGGGAGGGGGAAGGAGGTGGAAAAATTGCAAAGGGAGCAAAGGGACGAATGCAGTAATCAAATGTAGTGGATGAAAGGTGCAGTAGCTATTTGGAGATGGAGGCTGGATCAGGACAGGAAATGAAGGAGAGCTGCATAAAAGCAGTTTCGGACTACGGGTACAGCAATAACAATGAATGACATGAGCATAATGTCGCGACGGAGGGTCAGTGATAATGTCTGTGCAGTGAGATTTCAAACAGGAATGTTAGCACTGTTCAAATGTTTCTTAAGCTTAAGGGACTTACCTACGGGGTCATCAGTCCCTAAACTTACAAACTACTTATGAACTAGCTGCAACTAAGGACGGCACAAATATCCATGCCCGAGAGGGGATTCGAACCCCCGACCGTAGTGGCCGTGCAGACCGTGACTGAAGCGCCTGTCCCCTCGGCCACCGCGGCCGGCTGTTAGCACTGTGGCAAGCAGAAACCTGCACATTCAATTGCTTTAGCGTGTTTCGGTGTATCAGCCACGGCTAACTGTTGTGGCAGGGAGCACGCGCGTGTGCTGCTGCCTCACGTAAACACGCGGCTCAGCGCAGTGGGCGTCCACACACCGCAACGGTAGACTGAAAATAAAATCCGTGGTAAGTGTCAAAAATGAAAAATTTTGTTTTATTGTGAAAATGTGGGCTACATGCCTAACACTACCCAGTAAAAAGCGGGCTATCTGTTGTTCGATGTGGAACTAGTTCAAATGTTTCTCACAAGATTGCCCAACGATCTATGTGCCACCTGTTGTGAAGTAAATTCTGGGCTATGTGCCAGTGGGCAGAGATGCACGTGAGCTTTGTTATTACCGTTGAGGTTCCATCGTGTATTAAGCAGTAACTATTCATTTTGTGCTCTTCCTGCAATGGAAATGGTAAATAAGCTTAGAGCAGAAGGAAAGTCCTACAAGAACAGCCGGAATGTGACAGTGCTTGAGAAACAACCTCCAGCGGTTGTGGTATGTTTCAATACATCTATAACGTCATAGACCTAGGTTGTCGTTTATTAATAGCTCAAAGTTATATGTGCGTTTTTGTTCTGAGTGCAACATAGTGAAAAACAGGTTATTAGATGCAGTATTTGCACTTCTAATGGCCTTCTTTTATGTAGGTTTCATGCTGATGCCCATATCTAATGCAGAAGCATTGCCTTCAAACAAAAACTAAACATCTTCAATCATTTTTATGAAGTAAGTTGGAAGGGATATACAGGGTGTTCAGAAATTTTTAATCACTCAAATAGGCCCCTGGTAAGAATAATTCAAGTTTGCCTAGATTTATGAGTGGAGTGTCAGCTATGATGAAACGAAAACCACCGAAATTTAGAAGTTGTTATAGTTTTCTTTCAAATTCCTCCGAAATTAAATTTTTACTCGAAAAAGACCAAGTTAAAAAAATATAGAGCACTAAATTCTGCATCTATTTAGTATCAAAACCTTGCTATTTGGTTACATTTTATCAAAGAAATGGTATGTCAAGGATCGGTAATTTTTTACACTTTCCGAGAAACGAAATGTTCAAATGTTTGTAAAGCTTATGGGACTTAACTACGGGGTCATCAGTCCCTAAACTTACAAACTACTTATGAACTACTTAAGAACTAGGACGGCACAAATATCCATGCCCGAGGGGGGATTCGAACCCCCGACCGTAGTGGTCGTGCAGACCGTGACTGAAGCGCCTCAGTCCCCTCGGCCACCGCGGCCGGCCCGAGAAACGATCCCTTCGTCGCTAAAAACGTGCATCATCTGAGAATTGGCCACTTCTTCGCAAAATTTTATAGGAGAAAAGTTATAGGGCACCAAATTTTGTTGTTGATAAGTCAATGTAAGTGACAAAAACCTTGCTGGTAAGGAAATATTGCCATTATTGAGTTACATATAAATAATATGGTAACGATCAACATCATTTTTCTTTCATTCGAAAGATTAGTTGCAATGCTTACTCTTCTTTCTTCATTCTCTGCGTAAATATTGCTCCCCCATTGCTGGATATGGCCTACCTGAGTGATTAAAACAGCTTCCAGATTTTCACAATTTTTTGGAAAGCAGAATCCTAATTTTCTTGGTCTAAAGGTAGGAAATGAGATATTGGCAGCGCAATTAAAGCCATGGGAACGGGTCGAGAGTCGTGTTCGTGTTATTTCATTTGCTAAGGCGCTTAACCCGAGAGAGGCAAAGGTACCGGCATACAGTTTTAATTTTCCAAGAAACTGCAAAGCACTAATTAAATTAGAAAAAACAGCATGTTTACAATATTTAAAAGGACAATACAGTGTTCGATGCACCATTAATCCGGAAAGTCGAGGAGGAAATTACAGTTTAGCAATGCCTTTTCGACAAGGTCAAGAGAGACAGGAAACAGACCTCAAGCTCGGACCGGAAAGGGAAGAAAATCAGCACAATCTCGGAATGGGGAAGGATATCGGTCGTGCTCTTTCAAGCATTTGCTTTTCAGTCTGCACTTTAACCCATCCTTCACCTCTCAGCAACATGAGGAGTCACCGAAAACGACACGTGGTTCGGACTGGGGTACGTTAGGGACATGCAAGTCGCCGAAGTGGCGCCCAATTGAAAGACTTGCACCGGGCCAATGAGCCACACGAAATTAATATTAATATCGAAACGTACTGATGTTGGAAGTGAAGTAAAATTTATGTGCTCTAAGGCTATAATGTTTCAAATGTTTGTATAGCTTTTGGGACTTAATTACGGGGTCATCAGTCCCTAAACTTACAAACTACTTATGAACTAACTAAGACTAAGGACGGCACAAATATCCATGCCCGAGGGGGGATTCGAACCCCCGACCATAGTGGCCGTGCAGACCGTGACTGGAGCGCCTAAACCCCCTCGGTCACCGCGGCCGGCTAAGGCTGTAATGCAATTATATTCACATTTGTAGCAACAGCTACTACAAATCCGATGAAGAATAACCTTTAAATACTACCTGGAAATTGAAAATATTTACGTCAGACAACATATCAAATCGGACGAATGAAAGCTTCCCAGGAGCGATCAGCGACGAAACACAAACAAGGCATGACGGGCAGTACCGGTTTTACCTGGTCTGCTTCCTGTTCCACACCGCAAAACCTTCTCGGATCAAGAAACGCTTGCACGTCTCTTTCACAAAACAGGTTTCCGTTACAGCATCACGACGTGGGACTTGATGACTGTGCCGGTGGTCGTATCTGCTCAGCCTTTTCCCTTGCCTTGGTTCCTAAATAGCAAGTCGACAGAAAGAAGAAAATGTAGAAAGAATCTGGCTAGCTGTAAAGTGCGAACTAACGGTGAACGGAGCAAGTTATTGCTCTGAACAAAAAAAGCAGAGGACGGCTATGTGAGGCAAGAAATGCCGCAGGTCCCTTCTGCTAAGAAAAAAGACTATATAAATTACGCAAACGGTTATGCGGACAGATCAGGAAATGGAAGATACGCCGCAGAGATAAAGGCCGGTAAAAATAATTCCAAGTGTAAGACATGGAAAATGGAAGTACGTAGGGTTTCTGGGATTTACCTTAATAAACTCAACCAGAATGACTGGTTTCGATCGGCACAGGACCTTCCCAAACTATGTCCTTTTCAAGTTGGTATCCTGCACTGAGGTAACGAAAGTCATGGGAAACCTCCCAATACCGTGTCGCACCTACCTTTGTCCAGAGAACTGCAGTAAGTAGATGTGGCATGGAATCAGAAAGTCGTAGTAAGCCCCTGCTATGATGTGTTTATAGTAGCCATAACTGGAAAGTTTTATCAATGAAGGATTTTGTGCGAGAACTGACCTCTCCATTACGCCCATTAATATTCCATGTGTTTCATATCGGGCGGTGTAGGAAGCCAAAAGAATTCGCCGCAATTGTCCAATCGCGAATTAACTGTGGCCCACAGACATAGCGCAATGTCTTCTATAAAGATTCCATCGTTGTTTGGGAACATGAAGTCCATGAACGACCCCAAATAATCTGTAAGTAGCCTAACATAACCATTTCTAGTAACTGACCAGTTCAGATGGATCAGAGGACCACGTACATTCACTGTAACAACAGCCCACACCATTATGGAGACACCACCAACTTTTACAGTGCCTTGTTGACACTTGGGTCCATGGCTTCGTAAGGTCTGTGTCACTTACCAACTCAAACAGAGACCCACCTGACCGATCCACGGTTTTCCCGTCGTCTAGGGTCCAACCAATATGGTCACTGGCCCAGGACAGGCGCTGCAGGCAATATTGTGCTGTTTGCGAAGGGGCACGATCCGGTCGTCTGCTGTCATAGGTCATTAATGCCAAATTGCGTCGCACTGTCCTAACGGATACGTCCGTCGTTCATCTAACTAGATTTTGTGATTTTTTTACGCATTGCTGCTTGTCTCTAAGCAATAGAATTTCTATGGAAACAGCGCTGCTCTCAAGTCATTAAGTGCAAGCCATCGGGCAATGCATTGTCCGTGGTGGGAGATAATGTCTGACATTTAATATTTACACTCTTGACACTATGGATATCGGAATATTCAACACCCTACCGGAATCCGAAATAAAATGTCCCACGCACCTAGCCTCAGTGACCATTACGCTTTCGAAGACTATTAATTCCCGTCATGCGACTACAACCATGTCGGAAACCGTTTTACGTGAATCATCGCCACATACAGGAAATCTCTGACAATGACCAGCCAACTTGTGTGCACGATACTACCGTCATACGTATCTGTACGTATCACTAACCCCATGACTTTTCTCCCCTCAGTGTACCTTCCAACTACATGTTATTTAAGGCTAGCAAACGCGACAATGCTTCGCAACTGCTGAATATGCGTGGGAATTGGATATCTACAAGGATACGGTTATTGTACATTTTCACACGTAAGTTCGCAATTCACAGAATATGTAGCGAAGAATATTTATTACTCAATTTCGAGGATTTTCGCTCGCCACATTCACCCACTGCCATGCACCTTAATGAATTAATACTTCTAAACCTTCCTCGTCAGTCACACCTACTGTATGAAAATCCTTTCGGCAGTCTCTAAATATAGAAGACAGATGTATAGATTGCTTCCTACGTCCTCTGAACGCATTGTTTCGTTTGTCTACATATTATCGATAATCATGTAGCAACAGCTGGTTGAAGTCTAGCCAGAAGTAAAAATAATCTTTGTCTGGTGACAATGTTTGTGATAAGAATTTCGTGTGGCTCAACAGCACAATTTTACTAGCCTTTAAATTGGACGCCTCTTCGCCGATATACGTGGCCCTAACGTATTCCAGACATTCGGTAGTGGAAAGGAGACATACGCTTTAACTTATCTGGACCACGTGTCGTACGTGGTGACTCTATGGCATGGTTAGGTTAAAAAGGTACACTGAAATAGTGTGCCACGCGGGAATGACCGCGCGGTCTGAGGCGCCATGTCACGGACTGCGCAGTCGCTCCCGTCGGCGCATGGACGTGTGTGTCGTCCTTAGCACAAGTTTAAATAGTTCGTAAGTGTAGGGACCGATGACGCCAGCTTTTTGGTCCCTTAGGTTTACAAACAATTGATTTCGAAAAGTCTGTGGTTCGACCTCTACAATTCCAGACTCGAGAAGAACCACTAAACCACCTGGTCCGACTCATTGATTTGGGAATCACTGACGTCGTTTAGGTAGGGCGAAATATGTAAGTCGAATTTAGTTGGTCTGCAGCGTTCGAAGGATGCAGACGCACTTTAACATGAGTATTTCGATATAAATGAAATTAAATAGCTCCCATCTTGATATCACATTCGACTCGATTATTCGCATCGCACGGTGACTACACCTGTTATTTCAATATGAAAAAAAATAATTCATTTTGTATCTGAAATACGGGATTTCAACAAATAAAATATAGCAACTAGAACTATTATTAAAATCAATTATTCCCATAAATAACACCTAATGCGCCATTAATTGTTGTGAATTAAATCTGTAACTTCCCGTTTCGTAATATCCTATTGATGTAAGAACTATGATCCGCCAACTGGAGAAACGCATGTTATCTTCGTGGCGGTGTTAAACCTCCCTCCGATGTTTGAATTGATTGATGTTCAGCCTGTTAGAACAAAACCTGGAGTTTAAGGTCCATACACGATCACGGTGCAACCTGCACTTCCAATATATACAATTCATTTCCAGAAGTGCATGGAACAGAAAAATGTTGGGTATTGAATCCCGAGTTTGTTTTATGTGTAATGTAACATCCACTCATTAATCTTGAATCTATCAATCATTAAACACACGACAATTAAATTAATATTGTAAAGATGAAGACATTTTTTCAAAAGATTCTGAGTTACGACTTGACTGAGAAACTTGGTGCTTCTTAACTCGCCTTTTTCTTCTGTCAAAACGGGTCAGAATGCATTACCACACGTGTAGAACAAGATTTCCTGATCTCGACAGGTAATCTAACATGTTAGTCTCAAGAACTACATTTTCCTCTGTGTGACGTTTGAAAGGTACACGTTTTTTCATACTTTACAGGTCCTTGCTGTGGCAATACAGTCAATTTTTTTCTATTTACTCATGCTAATGTAACCGCTACAAGTTACACAGTGAGAGCAAAAAGTAAAGGTCTAGCTTTATACACTTTTTAAGTGATTCTGTGGCATGTCAAAAGAAGCGAATAAAAAATCTAAAGTTCAACACCAATCATCTAGTAACGACCTTAGTACGTCTATTTTATTGAAAAAGAGGGTAAAAAATTAATTCGTAGTATTAACAAGGTTAATAAAACAGAAAATTGTATGCAAAAGTTACCTCATAACATATTCAAATCAAATGTTTGTGAAGCTTAAGGGACTTAACTGCTAGGTCATCAGTCCGTAAAATTACAAACTACTTATGAACTAGCTTATACTAAAGACAGCACAAACATCCATGCCCGAGGGGGGATTCGAACCACCGACGGGGAGCGGCCTCGCGCATCGGAGCACAGCGCCTCAATGCGCTTGGCCACTCCGCCGCGGCTCATAACGTATTCGTCCAAAATCTAAACACACCTTAAATTCGCACCCAGGATGAAATGCTGATGCTTATTCACGCCTCACTCCAGCGCAGACTGTTCCAACCACAGTTTGCCACCTGTTGTTTTGGGCAGCGCCAAAACGGTGGAGTTTACGTCACGATCCATAAAGAAGTGCGATGACCTGATCTGAGAAATGTCAAATGTTTGTAAAGCTACGGATGGAACCAAACTGCAGTGGTCATCAATCCCTAGATTTGCAAACTACTGAAACTGACTTATGCTAAGGAGGAAAAAAAAAAAAAAAACACCACACACACATACACACACAAATGCCAGAGGGAGGACTCGAGCCTCCGACGGGGGCCAGAAAGCACTCTGCAGCAAGGCGCCTTAGTGCACACTGCCAGTTCTGCGGAGCTTAACTGAGGGACAACTTATTTTCTCCACCTTTTATAACAAAAGCAAGATTTTACCTTGAAATTAGTACATTTCAAAAATCAGTAAATCATCATCGTCATCAACTTGCAGAGCCAGTAACGGCGCATAATTGGAACAAGTACCACGGTATGTGCCGCGAAACATTAAAGATGAAATTTCTGCTATTTGACATCCGCATTTGTCACTCACACCCGGTAGAAAATCGGTAGAAGATGATGACTAGTTATAGCTTCAGACGCTACTCGGTGTTTGGTTGAAACTGGGCAGAGCGATCCATGCTCCGGTCGGTGGCATCCCCACTCGGTTGGTGGTGACGTGTCATTCACTACGTTTACATGCAACACGTCTACCGAAAGACGAAAACAGAATTTCGTAAATCGCCTTTCTTGGCGTCTGAAAAACAGCTTTTCAGTTCTTGATACAATCAGCACAATCGCTACGTATCTTTACTTAAAAACACAGATTCTTTCTTATTTATACTTCTTTTTCTTTGCAGAAAAGTCGCTCTATCCATGTTAATCGAAAATTCTTAACTAGAACCTAACAAGCCAAGCACGTTTGGAAAACGGTTGCGTTAATATGGACACGAAAATCGACTGTGGAACAGGAAAACAGCTTTATACAAGCGAATTCGCAGAACCGATTTTGGAGTGTTCACATATCCAACTAAAAGCGGAATTGGGAAATCAGTTTATCAGATCCGGCTTTGGATTGAGCCATTGTTGTAGCTGTAAGTAAGTAACCAAACACGTGTAAGTACAAGCAATGGTATTCCATAAAACTTTATATAAAACAAGAAAGCTTATAAAAATAATTTTCCTGTAAATACACTCTAAAAGTGTGATGGAGTGATAGGCGGTAGTGAGGTGAGGTCTGGATTTGGCTTGATGTCTTTAGAAAAGTGTCATATCAGAGTTTATTTAGCTCTTGCTGATATTCTAGACTCATCTTCTCATCAGCCTGTAAGCTATTCAATAAGATCCCGAGACAAATGAAGTCGATATCCGACATCTTCACTAACCCCTCTAAAGCAGGGTCGTACAATCTGGTGAAATGATGTTCCTCCTAAAAAAGTACCAAGCAAGTAAAAGTCAGCAAGTTCTCAATGAACTTTGATTTGATGCAGTTTTAAAGGCATGAATGAAGTCAAAACCAGACCTCACTTTACCGTCAACCACAGCTGTACACCATCCCACAAAAGAGTTTATTTACTGGGAAATTCGTTTTATTAGTTATCTGCTTTTACATAATGCTGTTTGTAATAGCATTTTTTTTATTTCTAGTGTTTCGTTACTTACAGGTCTAGACAAAAAATATGAAACCCATGCACTATAATATGTAGCTCCCTTAGGTTGCTTCCAGATGACGCCGTCATTTACCGTCTAGTAAAATCGTCTGAAGATCAAAACCAACCGCAGAACGATCTGAATAAGATATCAGTATGGTGTAAAAATTGGCAATTGGCTCAAAATAATGAGAAGTGTGAAGTCGTCCACATTAGTACGAAAAGAAATCCGTTAACCTTTGTTCACAAGATAAATCAATCAAAAGTGAAGGCCGTAAACTCCACAAAATACCTAGGAATTACTATTGCTTCAGACTTAAATTGGAAATAACACGTAGATAATGTCATGGAAAAGGCGAACCAGAGACTGCGTTTTATTGGCAGAACCCTTAAAACATGCAACAGAACTACAAAAGAAACTGCATACACTACGCTTGTCCGTCCATTTTTGGAGTATTGCTGCCCCGTGTGGGATCCTTATCAGGTGGGTTTAACAGAGGACATCGAAAGAGTCCAAAGAAGGGCAGCTCGTTTCGTATGGTCGCGATACAGGGGAGACAGCGTTACGGAAATGATACAGGATCGGGGATGGGAATAATTACAACAACGGCGCTTATCACTGCGGCGTTACTTAGGAAACTCCAATCGTCAACATTCTCCTCCGAATGCGAAAATATATTGTTGACTCCCACTTATATAGGTAGAAATGATCATCAGAATAAAATACGAGAAATCAGAGCTCGAACAGAGAGATTGAGGTGTTCTTTCTTCCCGCGCGTTATTCGAGAATGGAATGGGAGATAGATAGTATAATGGTGGTTTGATGAACCCTCTGCCAGACACTTAAATATGATTTGCAGAGTATCCAATGTGGGTGTAGAATACACATTGTTGCAAGCTGGCACTACTGCGTACGTTTTAATAGTGACAGGCGACCACAGTGCATAATTGGCGTACGAAATCTGGGATTTATCTTGCAATGTATATTACACGTTCTGTTCTACGATGGTCAACAGAAGTGCTCGGTGAACTGTATGGTCTCTCAAGCTTCCAAAGAAGCGAATTCGATGGTGCGCACTGTTAAACGTTTCGCTAGTGACAGTGCACATGAAACAAAGTAAAATATCATTGGTGAAGAGATACAGTGGGCGAAACTCGAATTAACGACCGACGGGGATTAAGAATGATTGTGACACATGCGTTATTCGAAGGGACTACCCTTTTCTAAATATGGTTTATAAGATACTTACCCAACCACTGATATTCCTTTAAGGATATTTCTGACTACAGCATCTTGCGAATGCGGTTTAAACAAGTCACAGATAATGAAAAAAATTTAAGGACGAGTATAGGCAGTGAGCTCAAAGATAATCTGGAGTTAGTAAAGTCATTGATCTCTACACTACCTGGATTTTGAACTTCAGCTGTCTGAGCGTGCCAGTCATAGATGTTCATACTTCGTTTCTTGCTAAATTCAAATATGTATAGTATGATGAATTACAAGAAAACAAAGAGAAAATACGTTTCAATTTCACTCCCATATTAGCCTATTACTTAGCGTATTGTCATAATTTCAAATCAAGAGGTAAGCAAGCAATTCTTTGACATGTAACAGCTGTCAGAAATTCGTTTGTCAAATTTAAAAATGGCAGACAATGCGGAAACCAAGAAGGCTAGAATAACGGGAGATGGCATTATCTATGCCGAGCACACACTTAATATATGTCTGTGAGTTGAAGCCTGTCCGCCATCTTGGTAAGTTTTGGAATGCTATTTTTCTGTTAAAACTATGCGTTCTGTCGATCCTCTTACTGTTAATGCATCGAACTGACGGTCACTGCGAAGTATGTACTTCCAAACAAAACACTGCCTTGAATAAATGGTAATAAATACTCATCGTAATACGTCTGAAAACTTACTTTTTAACGTCTAATTTGCGCTCTTTTAACACGTTGCACATTACGCCAAAATCGTCGGAAGTTTTATCCCTGTTTTAAGTGACATAAAACATTAGCTTCAAAACTCAGCAATATGGCGGAAGTAGGCTTCACTTTTTCAGCGTAAGGGCGTCTCCCTGTATTATAAACTTCTTGGCGAAAACGTGATAGCCGCGGTGGAGTCTAGGCGGTCTAGGCGCCTCGCTGCGGAGCGCGCGGTTGCTCGCTGTCGGAGGTTCGAGTCCTCCCTGGGGCATGGTGTGTGTGTGTGTGTGTGTGTGTGTGTGTGTGTGTGTGTGTGTGTGTTTGTCCTTATTTTAATTTACCTTAGTTTAAGTAGTTTGTAAGATACGGACTGATGACCACGCAGTTTGGTCCGATAGATTTACAAACATTTGAACATTTGAAAACGTGAGGAAAACATTTGAATGTGCAGGCACGCTGCAGTTCTATACTCATGTCAGACACCAGAGTTATAATCCAGTTTGTATATAGATCGCTGTAGTAAATCGTATTACCACAGTCAAACATATACAGTCACGACATTCCCGCAGATTTTTGTTATACAGTGCGACAGCAGCGCTGCAAGCGGCTGGCAAGCTACATTTCTGAATACGATATTGGATGAGTGCGAATAGTATCGTTTGTATTGATTTCAACATACTTTTTACACCAGCGAACGTAACAGCTCCACCTCTCTCTTTCAAAAAATGTTCAAATGTTCTATCAGACCAAACTACGTTGGTCATCAGTCCCTAGACTTACAAACTACTTAAACCAAGCTAAACTAACCTAAGGACAACGCACACATCCATGCCCGAGGGAGGATTCGAACCTCCGACGCGGGAGGCCGCGAGATCGGTAACGTGGCGCTCCAGACCGCTCGGCTACTCCTGGGTTTCTTACGATCCCAGACAAGTTACGAACGGTACATTGTAGCACAGTTTATTTACAATTATCTTGTAACCTACAGGTTTTTTCTGAATAATTTCATTTACTATTACAAATACAAAAATGGTTAGGAAACACGAGAAAGGTCGCTTTTCTACTAATGAACGTTAACGTTTCTCCACCACAATTCCAGTAAAATCGGTTAGGGTGGAACGCAGGATACGTCAATTGAAGCCTGTCCGCCATATTGGTCAGTTTTGGAAAGCTATTTCTCTGCTGAAACTATTATTAAGTCGACCCTCTTAATATTGATACATTGAGCCGACAGTTACTGCAAAGTATGTACTTTCAAACAATATACTTTCTTCAATAAAAAGTAATATATCATAATGTATTTGAAAACTTGATTTTAACGGTTAATTTGCACTGTTTTAACACGTTGTCCATCAAGGCAAAAATGTCGGACGTTTTATTCCTGTCTTAAGTGACATAAAACATTAGCTGTACAAAACGCACATTTCTCCAAAACTTAGCAATATGGCGGAAGCAGGCTTCACTTTCTCAGCGTAAGGCCGTCTCCCTGTATTCTAACCTCCTTGTTGTTAACTTATTTTCAGAGGACACAAGTTTCAAAACATCAAAACGACAAATACGTACGGAGTTGGCAGCTTAACTATAATAGACCGTCGTGATTTTCACATATGAAAATCACCACAGTTGTGTATCCAGTGTTAATAATTGAGATCACTGAGTATAGGTGAAAGCAGATTGTCTAATATTGTGTACAGAATTCAGCACACCTGCTAAATTTACCTATAATGAAAAGATAAATAACAATGCTGTATTGTACAAGGAAATGCAAAATGAAGTTGTGATAAAAATACAATTCCTGAAACTAGTGTTTTCTGACCACATAATTATAGTTCGTTTGATTTCAAATTAATTCAAGTCAAATGTTTGTAAACCTAAGGGATCACAATGGTGAAGTCATTGGTCCCTACACTTACAAACAATTTAAACTTATACTAAGGACAATATAATTACGCACATATGCCCGAGGGATGACTAACCTCAAATTAATTATTTATAGATTATCAATAGTTTTGAGAGAAATTAATATGTATTACTTTCATCAATGGAAGTAATTTTAATAATAAAAAAATCGCACTGACGTGTTTTACGGCCCACTTTAGATCTGTAGTTTTATAAGTTTTTGCAAACATTTTGGACCAAAATAATAATCTAAATAATAAAAAAATTAATTAATTAATTAATTAGCGTGTTAGTCCAACGCCTTGCCCATTACGCTACGGCTATCAATCAAAAGATGAGTCCTTTAATCTAATACTATTGATAGCCGTTGTTAACTGATGCTAATATGGCATCTGTAGACACTAGATTATCATTTATCGTACAAAGAACGATGTGTTTTTCTTAATTCTTCAGTGCGCCATTGCTTTGGAATGACAACGTGTAAGTTACTATACGAAAATCATCAAATACGCAACGCAACATGGCGTATGCCAGAGAGAGTTCTGGGCGAGGAATGTCACGTGACATCTCTGAACGGCTGGTTTTCGTTAATTCAATGGAGGGTGTCAAATCTCAGTTATTTTTGCAAATATGTCTCAAACGATACGATATATGAAAAAAAAACATAGGGGAGCTAAGTTGTAGAGAATTTTCTCCTCTACCAATTAGGTTATTCAACTTTCGTGTCAGATGAACGTTTCGTTTGCAATTACAATTATATTACAAACGGATTTTTTTGTATTACTACCGTATTTTTTGTCCGAAATATTTTAAAAAGGGAGGTTCTGATCTCTGGCGGCCTAAAATCATGTCTGTAAAATTTGGTGCTGATCGGTTGAACGGTTCGTCTTAAAAACAGAGAACACGTTACGGACAGACAGACACACATCCCAAAATCTCCGTTATTTTTGCAAATATCTTTGAAACGCTACGAGATATGAAAAAAACGTAAGAGAGCAAAATTGTAGAGAATTTTCTCCTCTACATATTCGGTTATTCAATTTTCGTGTCAGGTGAATGGTTAAGCCGTTATTTTCATTTAAATTTCGAGCTGTCACAAGACGATCGCAAAGGCCCACTTCTAGTGTTACTACCGTAACCTAAGTGGGCCAAAAGGAAGCTAGTCATTAGAGACGAAGGACGAGGAAGTATGTAGTCGTGCCCTTTGAAAGGAACCATCTCTGCATTTACCTTCTTTCATGCTTCTGTCTTCACCAGATGATCTTTCTAATCTTGCGATTATGTTGCAAGACAGAGACAGATACCTCAATTATTACGAGTTCATTGTCCAACGACATTAGCAGAGATTTCGGGCACTGCCACACACAGACGAAACAGAACCTCGTGGATGCTGCGCGACTGCCGATATAAACAGCCCAATGCGGCAAGGATGCAGACGATTAATGTCGCGTTAGAAATATACCCAGGGCAAAATTCCATCTCCCAATTGCGACTACGGCGCCGATAGGCAAATCATACGCCACATAATAGAAAACTGCGAGATGAGTTCGTACGATGGGAACGTCTCCGATTTCCTGACTGCAAAAGACGCCGCAATAGACTACATACGCAACCTTGATGTTTGTTCAAATGTTCAAATGTTTGTATAGTCTATGGGACTTAACTACGGGGTCATCAGTCCCTAAACTTACAAACTACTTATGAACTACTTACGAACGAGGACGACACAAATATCCATGCCCGAGGGGGGGATTCGAACCCCCGACCGTAGTGGCCGTGAAGACCGTGACTGGAGCGCCTTAGTCCCCTCGGCCACCGCGGCCGGCTTGATGTTTGTATCTGACTGTGTTAATTATTCTTTGTGTGCTGTATGCATCTTATATACCTTATTTTATGTCTCTTTTGTATTCTTGTATGTTTTACACATTTTTGTATTTTTTGTATGTATACCAAGACTAAGTTAGCAATGCACCGCTCTATCTTTCGACCAACTTTGTTGTATGGGAGTGAAAGTTGGTTGGATACAGGTTACCTTATTCATAAGATAGAGATTACAGATATAAAAGTAGCAAGAATGATGGTAGGTACCAATAGATAGGAACAATGGCAGGAGGGTGTCCATAATGAGGAAATCAAAGAAAAGCTGGGAGTGTACACCACAAAAATGTTCAAATGTTTGTAGAACTTATGGGACGTAACTACGGGGTCATCAGTCCCTAAGCTTACAAACTACTTATGAACTAGCTAAGACTAAGGACGGCACAAATATCTTGTGACAGGGGGGGATTCGAACCCCCGACCGTAGTGGTCGTGCAGACCGTGACTGAAGCGCCTCAGTCCCCTCGGCCACCGCGGCCGGCTGAACACCACAGATGAAGCAGTTAGAGCGAACAGAATGAGATGGTGGGGTCATGTTACACGCATGGGAGAAGCAAGGATACCTAAGAGACTCATGAGCGCGTCAGTGAAGGGTAAGAGGCCGGCCGCGGTGGCCGAGGTGACTGAGGCGCTCCAGTCACGGTCAGCACGGCCACTACGGTCGGGGGTTCGAATCCCCCCTCGGGCATGCATATTTGTGCCGTCCTAGTTCGTAAGTAGTACATAAGTAGTTTGTAAGTTTAGGGACTGGTGACCCCGTAGTTAAGTCCCATAAGCTTAACAACCATTTTAACATTTTTGAGGGTAAGAGGAGTCGAGGTAGACCAAGAAGAAAGTACTTAGATTCGGCGCAGAAAGATTTTGAAGTAAAAGGCATATCATCAGACGAGGCATCAATGTTATCATTGAATAGGGGATCATGGAGGAATTTTATAGAGGTACTATGCTCTAGACTGAACGCTGAAAGGCATAATCAGTCTCTAATGATGATGATGATGATGATGATGATGATGATGATGATAGTTGTATAAGACCTGCTAAATGATGTGCACTGCCATACGATAAATAAATATACCCAGGGCCATTCGACAACGACAGTCGTGCGCGAAAACTTCACGGAGCGACACTTACAGGGCAGTGTGGCAGGCTCCGTTTGATTTGATTTTTCCAGGGAAGCCAAAACAGTTTTGGTCCAACCCGCCACTGCCCGCACCGAAACTAAGTTTATTGTGCGGTATCGCTCCCTGTATATCTAGTAAAGCCAACCAATGCCCTTGAACAGTGCAAGGAGTCCCTTTACCAGTTCTTTATTAGACACAATTTCTTCGGGTGTGGTTGTCCCAAATGTTCTGTGCCTTTTACTCTCCAATGCAATGCATTCGAAGATTAGATGTGATGCAGTTTCATCTCCGTCATCACAGATCCTACATTTACGGTCCTCTTCTGTTATTCCCATTGTACGTAGGTGTTTTTTGAAATTCCCATGGCCTGTCAGCAATCCAACCATGAGTCTAATCTCTCTCCTGTTCAGGCCCAGGATTGCAGAGCTTCTTTTAAAACATGGCTTTCGCATCATTACCTTGTCATGTTTTTGTTGATGGACTTTGGTCCAATATTCTACGTGCTGTCTTCTGAGCCAGTTACGTAGCTCCAATTTGATCATTGCCTTTGTGATTGTCAGGACAGGTTCCGGTCCAATAAATGGAGACTCTGCCCCCATCCTGGCTAATCTGTTGGCATGTTCGTTGCCGCTGACCCCCGAGTGGCCAGGGACCCACAATAGGTTTACTCTATTGCTTTCCCCTAGCTCCACCAGAACCCTGTGACATTCTGCAACAGTTTTAGACCTTGTTGCAGGAGCTGCCAGTGATCTCAGGGCTGCCTGGCTGTCTGAATACAGCCTCCGTTTGCTACAGTGAGTTCGATTTCCGACGCGACAAAAATCGTTGACCTTCGGCGGGGAAAATCGCCTAGTGTGGCATTAGCGTTAATGAGAAGCGGCGGCCACGAGGCTCCTACTGCGGCGGCGGCCGCACGTCGGGGAAAGGCGGGCGGGCAATGCCCCAGCCGCAGCCGCAGCCACGGCGACTGCCGCGACCCGCTGACATTCAGCGCGAGGCGGCCGCCGCGCGCCAGCCTTCACAATCTCGCGCCGTTTACAAACACCGCGCCGCTCCCCAGTACCTGCAGGCAGTGCCGCAGTCTGTGCACGCGCACCAGGCGACAGGGCTCTCACTAGGGGGCCACTCTCGACTGGCAGTCACTGAGGGAATACCAGTTCGGTTTTACAAAGAGTATTATGCGGCGTTGGCCCCCTACTTAGCTTGCATTTATCTCGAATAATTCAGCGCAAAGTTACTGGTGATTGGAAAAAAGCGCAGGTGGCACCCGTTTATAAGAAAGGAAAGAGAACTGACCCACACAATTACAGGCCAAAATCGTTGGCCGGCCGCGGTGGCCGAGGGGACTGAGGCGCTCCAGTCACGGTCTGCACGGCCACTACGGTCGGGGGTTCGAATCCCCCCTCGGGCATGGATATTTGTGCCGCCCTTAGTCTTTGCTAGTTCATAAGTAGTTTGTAAGTTTAGGGACTGATGACCCCGTAGTTAAGTCCCATAGACTATACAAACATTTGAACATTTGATGGTCCGTAGTTAAGTCCCATAAGCTTAACAAACATTTCAACATTTTGAATATCGTTGACATCAGTTTCATGTAGATTTTTGGAGCATATTCTCAGTTCGAATATAGTAAATTTCCTTGAAACGGAACAGCTTCTTTCTGTGAATCAACACGGGTTTAGGAAACATCGTTCATGTGTAACTCAGCTTGCCCTTTTCTCACATGACATCTTGCGAGCCATGGATGAAGGAAAACAGGCGGGTTGTGTTTTTCTCGACTTCAAAAAAGGGTTCGACGCGGTGCCACACTGCAGACTGCTAACGAAGATACGAGCTTATGGAATAGGATGACAGATTTGTGGCTGGCTGGAAGACTTCCTAAGTAATAGAACGCAGTACGTTGTTCTTGACGGCGAGTGTTCATCAGAGACGAATGTATCGTCAGGCGTGCCCCAGGGGAGTGTGATAGGACCGCTATTATTTTCTACGTATATAAATGATCTGATATACAGAGTAAGTAGTAATTTGCGGCTGTTTGCTGATGATGCTGTGGTGTATGGGAGGGTGTCGTCTTTAACTGACTGTAATAGCATACAGGATGACTTATACAAAATTTCTAGTTGGTGTGAAGAATGACAGCTAGCTTTCAATGTAGAAAAATGTAAGGTGATGCGCATGAGTAGGAAAAACAATCCCATAATGTTTGAGTACAGCATTACTAGTGAGCTTCTTGATGCTGTCGCGTAGTTCAAATATCTAGGCGTAACATTGCAGAGCGATATGAAATGGAAAGAACATGTAAGGACAGCTGTAAAGCGGACGGCTGACTTCGGTTTATTGGGAGAATTTTGGGAAGATGTACTTCATCTGTAAAGGAGACCGCGTATAAAACGCTCGTACGACCACGTCTGGCGTATTGCTCAAGTATTTGGGACCCGCAGCAGATCAGTTTAAAGGAAGACAGAAGCAGTTCAGAGGCGAGCAGCTAGGTTTGTTACTGGTAGGTTCGACCAATGCGCGAGTATCACGGAAATGCTCCGGCAACTCAAATGGGGATCGCTGGAGGAAAGACGACATTCTTTTCGTGAATTTCTGTTGAGGTAATTTAGAGGACTGGAATTTGAAGCTGAGTGTAGTTCGATCTTGCTGCCGCGTAGTGATCACAAAGATAAGAGAAATTAGGGTTTGTACGGAGGCATATAGGCATTCTTTTTCTCCTCGTTCTGTTTGGGAGTGGAATAGGAAAGGAAATGCCTAGTAGTGGTACAGTGTACCCTCCGCCACGCACCTTACGGTTGATTGCGGAGTATGTATGTAGATGTAGATATCAAAGCCCTTTTGAGCCCTATTCGCACGGGGATACTCAAGTCTCCGAGAGACTGACAAGGAGAAGGTCTGGCATGCGGATCTCCGAGTTCGATCAATTTTTCAATGAAGGTCCTATATTGAATATAAAGAGACACGTGTTTCGGCTATTTGCTAGTCAACCAGTAGTTGGTGGTGGAAAATCGCGTTTTCAATGCTTTACTTCGAAAGATCGTCTGCCATCGACCCAGTAGAGCGAATTTTTATTGAAACATTCTTGAGGATGTATAGAACACACGATCACTCAGACAGAGCCAGCCATACGCATGTGAGTATAGTCATCAGGGAGTGCAAAATGTCGACCTAGTACCGCGTATACCCTCCTTTTGCAGTAATGCAAGCTCAATTTTCACATGGAGACTATCGTAGAGGTGCCAAATGTAGCCTTGTGGTATGGTCTGCCATGCAGTTTCCACCTGGTGCCTCAGTTGGACCAGATTTCGTGCTGCTCGTGCAGACCGCGCAAAATGACGTTTAATCCGGTCCAAAACATGCTCAATTGGGGACACATCTGGGGGTCGTGATGGCCAGGGTAGTTTACGTACACCTTGAAGAGCACGTTGAATGGTATAGGATAGATTTGGACGCGCATTATGCAGTTGGAAAAGCATATCACCTTGTTGGTGCATGAAAGTTAGCAAGACGTGTTAACTGACGGTTTCAGTGCACCGTGCACTGTTCGATGTTCTCTCGACGATCACCAGAGGAGTACGGCCAGGGTAGGATATGGCTCCCCACACCACGATGCACGATCACGCATGCCGTTAGGGCGTCTTCCGTTTACGCACCAACATATTTCAGCCCACTTCCAGTGGTGTAACGACAGGCACATATCGAAGGACGAATGGAGACGTGTCGTCTTGAGTGCCTCGAAGTCAATTATGACCGTATACGTGTGTGGCGTCTTCCAGGGGAGCGCGAATATCTGGAGTGTATCCGTCAGAGCCACAGCGGGCCGACACCCGGATCATGGTGTGGGAAGCCATATCCTACACTGGACGTTCTTCTCTGGTGATCGAAGAGGGAACATTGAACAGTGCACGGAACCATCATTCGACCCGTCTTGCTACCGATTAGGCACCAACAAGGCGATAAGCTTTTTCAACAGGACAATGGACGTTCACGTGTATCCTGAAACAACCAAAGTGCTCTTCAAGGTGTATGTCAAACTTCCCTGCCCAGCACGATCTCTAGATCTTTCCCCCATTAAGAATGTTTTGATCATCTTGGCGTGGTCTGCAAAACCTGCCACTAAATCTGGTCCCAATGAGGCACCAGATGGAAATTTCACAGAGGGCCATTCTACAAAATTAAATTCGGCACCTCTACAATCGTCTCCATGGTAGAATTGCAGCTTACGTTGACATTTCGCACGTTCTGGTGACTGTACTCACGTACGTATGGCTCTGTCTCTGTGATCGTTTATTGTATGCATCCTCAAGCATGTGTCAATAAAATTTCGCTCTGGTGACGCGACGAAATCATAGTGTTCTTTTTTCATTTTCCAGGAGTGTATATGGGGACAAAAGTTAATGAAAGTTAATTAATCAAGAATAACGGGTTTGAGTGTCTTTTGTTGACTGCAAATAACGATAAATCTTCGTTTCAGACGCGTTTCGATTTTATTTATAAAGCATCTTCAGTGTTTCTGTAAAGGTATATAATGGATTGTACAAATCGTTTTGTTTGTTTAGGTTACAAACAGTTTCAATCGATCTTTGCCTCTTAATAGTTTATAAAACTCATGTATATCAATTTACTTACAGTTTTGTTCTGTCTCCCTTACATCCTTCTGTTTTTTCTCTTTTCTTGTTGCCTGGGTATGTCACTTATAGTCGGGATTTTTTGTTGAACATTCCCGCTATTTCTCGTTTTTTCTTCTTTTTCATCTGACATACACTACCACTTTACTTTTCCTTAT
Organism: Locusta migratoria; assembly: GCA_026315105.1. Taxonomy (NCBI): domain Eukaryota; kingdom Metazoa; phylum Arthropoda; class Insecta; order Orthoptera; family Acrididae; genus Locusta; species Locusta migratoria. The sequence continues at coordinate 153,655,604 of CM048750.1, forward strand.
GGAAATACGATGTCACATCACTCTACTTTTCAAGGTATTTCACTTTTCTGCTTATTCTAAGTACAGCACAGTGTCACTGTCACAATGTTTATGTCCGTTCACTTGTTCTTCGTCATACTGGTGAGTGTTGCCAACTTCGCAACTTAAATTTTTGTAATATATGAAACAGAGACAGACAGAGAGAGAGAGAGAGAGAGAGAGAGAGAGAGAGAGAGAGAGAGAGAGAGAGTGAAGCTAATGTAGACAATTGTGTGTTTATCATGTCTGTCAGGTGTGGAGTTTGAGGTGTGTTGGAGATAAAAAAAAAAAAGGGGAGGGGGGTTAAGTGTGAGTAGTTGTTTGAATATGTGCAGGAGTTTGTGAATGTGTGGTTCGGTGTATGGTCATGTAAAGTTTATCTATATGTTAGGTGGTCAAGCAGTTTGAAAAGTGTGTGGTTAGCTAAAGTTGGACTGATCGTTTAAGAGCTGTTTATTTTCTGTTATTGTTTTGTGGATGAGCTAATTTTTTTTTTTTTTTTTTTTTTTGTAATCTGGGAAGGTGTTTTTGTTGTTGTTAATTCTTAAGATTTCCATATCTGTGTCTCTGACGGTAATTTTGTGTTGGTTTTCCTACAAGTGTTCTGCAAAGGTTGAGTGGTTTGCCCTATACTTCCATGCCCTCACATTTTCTTTATATCTAGTGTCAAATGTTCTCCTTGTTTGACCTATGTACCTTCCATCACAAGTATTGCATTTCAGTTGATATATTCCTAATTTCATGCATGGGTCTGATTTTTAAATCGTTTTTGGGAAATATTTCTGAAGTGAGTTGTTTGTTTGATGAGCTATTCTGACGCCTTGTTTTTAAAGATCTTGGATAGACTGTGTGTTTGTGTTTGTATTTCATTGCATACCATCTTTTGTTTTGTGTCTCTTCCTCGCCGTTTTTCATCCTTGTGTCTTGAATTGTGTTTGTGTAGTATTATGGCCTTGTGTTGGTGGTGTTAGTGTGTGTGTGTGTGTGTGTGTGTGTGTGTGTGTGTGTGTGTGTGTGTGTGTTTTTAATTATTGTTTTTGTTCAACTTTTTACTCGGTCTTCTTTGTATCCATTGTTTGTGGTTATTTGCACTATGGTATTCATATCTTTCTGGTAATTATTTGTGTCTAATGGGATGGCGTTTAGTCTGTGGAGCATGTCTCTGAGTGCTTCTTGTTTCTGTTGGTTCGGGTGATTGGATGTCTGATGTATAATAGTATCTGTTGCTGTTGGTTTTCTGTATATGTCAAATGTGTTTTGGTTGTTCTGAATCTTTATGGCGATGTCCAAGAAATTTATCTGCCTATTTTGTTCTTTTTCTATTGCAAGCTGGATCTTGTCATGGCCGGAGTCTGAATGTAGTTTGTCTATTTTGCAGCTTGGTTCATCTATTAGGCAGTAAATTGCCATCCTGTGAGAAAATACATCCCAAGTAATTGAAACTGTCCACCTGTTCTTTGTTCCTTCTATTTGGCATTCAACTTAAATATCTTTCTAAAAGACATTACTTTCGTTTTGGGGATGCTGATCTTCATACCATAACCTTTGACCTCTGATCTAGCTCTGAAATATTAGATTGCAACCTTTCAATCGAATCGGCCACCACAACTAACTTGTTCGAGTGTGGGATACTGCTTATTTTAATCTCACCCTGCCAGCATATTGTTTTCAACCTATGATCCATAAATAGTATGAACAACAGTGGTGACAGGTTACACCCTTGTCCTACCTCTGGAACTGCTCTGAACCATAAACTCTTACTTACCGCCAACTCTAACTGCTGCCTGACAGTCTACGTAAAGACCTTTAATTGCCTGCAGAAGTTTGCCTCCTATTCCATAATCTTGTAGAACTGATAGTATCTTCCTCCTAGGAACACGGTCATAAGCCTTTTCTAGATCTATGAAACATAGATACAATTCCCTGTTCCACTCATAACATTTTCCATTCCCTGCTGTAAGCTAAAGATTTGGTCCTGACAGCCTCTAAGAGGCTTAAACCCATACTGATTTTCATCTAATTTGTCCTCATTTAATACTCGCACTCTCCTTTCAACAATACCTGAGAATATTTTGCCTACAACGCTAATTAAAGAGATACCTCGATAGTTGTTACAATCTTTCCTCTTACAATGTTTGATGTTTGAAAGTTGGCGTGATTACTTCTTTCGAGCAGTCAGGCGGAACCTGTACTGACTCTCGCGCCATTTCAACTATTCTGTGTAACCATTTGAGACCCGACTTTCCACTGCATTTCATCTACCCCAGCCGCTTTACTGTACAGCAATCTATTGACCATCCTCTCCACTTCCTCGAATGTAATCCTGTTTTCATCATCATTTCTATTCCATTGTACCTCAAAATCTGACACATCACTGAAGGTTTCACCTACATTGAGCAACTCTTCAATTAATGTGCCCAAAGCATCCACAGGATTCACTAGCAGCTTTCCTGATCAGGCCAAAACACTTGTTAATTCATTCTTCCATCCATTTCGAAGACAGCTAATTTTGCTCCAGAATGGTTTACCTGCAGCTTGACCCAGAGTTTCCAACCTATTTCCAAAGTCTTCCCAGGATTTCTGCTTGGTGGATTCTGTACAATCCTGTTGGCTTTGTTTCTTTCTTCAACATCACTTTTATTTCTCTGTCTGCCTGAGTACTAGTATGGAGCGATTTTTGAAACTCTTTCCGTTTACATGCTGCCTTGACTATGACATTCCACCAAACTGTCTGCTTCTTTTTGCCTTTACATAATGCCGTTCCAAGAAATTCTCTAGCAACTGCTAGTAGCGGGTTCCTGTACGTTGTCCATTCCCCTCCCAATGACTGTAAATGAATACATAAATAAAAATTTAAAATATTTCCACAAAACAATCGGCGGAAAAGTAGCCGCTATTTTCTTTTGGGATGTGAATCGGGAAAATTTTTGTGTATTATGTGGAGAAGAGGTTAACAGAGGGATGCATAGTCAAATTTGCAACGAAAGCGACTTTAGATGACGAAGACGTTCGACTGCAGGTGTTTTGTTGCCCCCTCTAAGGCCACCTCGGTCGTAACAACGTCAACGGCCGTGCCGAGGTGGATACACCGGTTCCCGACAGATCGCCGAAGTTAAGCACCTTCCGGCGTGGCCAGTAGGATGGGTGACTGCCCGGATACACCACGTGCTGTCGACGGTTTTCCCTTCGCCTTCACGGTAGAGGCAACAGGAGGGATTATGCTTCGTCTGTGATCACCAATGCGGGCCGCGGTGGCCGAGGTGACTGAGGCGCTCCAGTCACGGTCAGCACGGCCACTACGGTCGGGGGTTCGAATCCCCCCTCGGGCATGGATATTTGTGCCGTCCTAGTTTGTAAGTAGTTCATAAGTAGTTTGTAAGTTTAGGGACTGATGACCCCGTAGTTAAGTCCCATAAGCTTAACAAACAAACATTTTGATCACCAATGTTTTCGCCAATGTCCCGGATCAGGTTCTGAACTTGGCAGTGTCTCCTTGAAAGAGGACACATGACATTGGTGATTATGATACGTCCATAGTATAGGGACTTAAAACTCCTTGGGGCACTTTAAGAGAAGTACATTATTTGCCTGCACCAATCTTCACTCCCCATGCTCTCTCACCATTTCCAACGCGATGATGACATTACACTAAACATACCCACGTACAGTTAACAGATACACTTGCGCGTACAGCTCTCATACTGCGTTTGTTGACATGAAGGATAGGAAAAACGTTTCTAATTAGGCGGTTGAGCATGTCGTTCGGGGTCTTCCAGCCATTTATGAAACATTTTTTTTTTTTTACATCAACAACAATACCAGATACGAAATTCGAATGTCTACAATACCACAACTCGTCCCGAGAGATGAATATGTGTTCTGACTGTCCGAAGAAGCGCAGAAAGTAAAAATTTTCAGTAGCGATGAAAAGTTGACAACCGGGATGCTGGAGTGAGTGAGTATACAGGCAAAAAGATTCTTCTCACAAAGTATTCATCCATTTCTACAGCGGCGAAAGGCATGCATTACGCCTACACGACATTTGAGCTATTTAAAAATTTAATAAAATTCTTCTGTATTGTATCATTTGCGTACTAACAAACGATCAGAGTTTTCATTTGAATCAGCCTCGTGAAGAGTGGCACTGGGAGACCAGAATATGGACCCTGGGTTCCAAGGCGTTTACCGGCCGCACAGCTGGACCCAGGGTAGCATCGTAGGCTGAGCGCATGCTTGTTTATTTGTAATCAAAACCACTATATTGCATTCACCATAAGAATAAACCTGGTGTAAGCATTACACCACATATTCTTTCGCGCCTCTTCGAATCTCATTCATCTTCGTTTCAAGTTGAGCGGGAAGCCCAGGTGTCTCCAATACAGTCACGTATTATAATACGGATGCGTTTTATGCTGTGAGTTCCACGCACAGAGTCTCAGCGATAACACGGGCAACGGCTTTACCGCACATTTAAGTTGGACAAAACTGCAAATAAACTATAACAACGTGAATTACATTTCAAACATAGGAAGGGAGGAGGAGAGTAACAACATAGCTCCGAATGTCACTTGCTTTCTAAACAGAAGGAAACAACACCCCCCCAAAACTCCGGCAGTAAGCCTCTTTGAGGACCTGACGGAAAACATTATATACCCTCGTACTTAGCTAACAAATAACTGCAATTATAAACAAAAGTGATGAAAATTCCTATTTTAAATACAAGATATTTTTCTTTGTGATATAACAATGACGTAAAAGCGTATTGTAGGATTTACACCGTATAGATAAATATTGAAGCCACTGAAAGAATCACTCACTCTCGTCTGGTAATCTCTTTTACGCCTTCTATATCCTAAAACTAAGAATACATTGCAGTATTGAAACTGTAATCTGTTACACTGATAAAGAGGTCATCAACACAAAATTCATAAAGCAACTTTTTAATGGTGTTCCAACTGCTCGTTTCACTGCGGAGCAGTTAGCAGATTCAGCCATTCTAACGATACATATTAAGAGCGCGATAATTGCAGCTCCTATGTAGAGGCAGCGACTGTACACGATTTTTGAAATATCTTATGTATAGCCAAATTATGATTTAAGACAAACTTTGCCGACTGTCAGTTCATTAGAATATCAGAAAGTTTCATTTACACTGATGTAGTAATAAGTTAGGTAAGACATAAGTGGGATGTACTTCCAAGAGCGGAACAACAGTGCACGTATGTAACGGCTGCTGACCAAAGATTCCTTTGTGGTTGTTTACATCAGTTTTATTCTTACGATGCACGAAGTATATACAGCTGCATTATTACGAAATCCATACTCCTATAATTTTTTAAATAATAGAGCTGAAATAACAACAAAATAAGCAGCGGGTTCTCCAGCGCATGGAAATTTACGGCGGTTTGTTGTTTCTGCAGGTACGTTGTAAATCGTGCCTGGGAAACGCATCTACAGCTTATATGGCTCTTACAGAGCGGAGAAAAAAGGCACTGGGGGACTGCTATCGACTGCTTATACTTAATGGAAATGAGAACTGATGAACGGTATGTAATGACTATCTCAAATTGTCACTTGGTACTGGGTTATCCAAAGGCGCATGTATTGTATCTAATGAATCCTTAATGTTGGTCTCAAGCAGAAGGAGACAGTTTCATTCTCTAAAACCTCGCGGGAAAAAGGAACACCTAAATCTTCATGATTTCGATCTGATTTCTCTTTGTTGAGAACGTACCGGGCCACTTTGTCGCTAAAGTTGTCCATACAGAGCTTCAAATTCTCGCAGCCGTTCTTTTGGACCGACGAAAATAGTATTGGACGCATAACTGCAAGTCACAGACTTGAATAATAGTCTGTCGCAATTCCGTATTATTGGTTATTATTTCCAATACGAAATTCACATGGAAACCTTAGTCGCTGAGGTTCCCATGCTTCACACAAGCTTTTTTCTTAGATCCTGGTGAAGCTGTCGTATCTGCAAACTGATTCATTAGCGGTCCACGGGGAAATTCCTCCGCAGGTCAACACCTCGCCACTGTTACACCCTAATGCCCCGGATATCTAGATATTGCACGATTTGACCAGCCGGCCAAACGCAGACCCATAATGAATCCAAATCATGTCAGGTGCTGATATTTATTACGTTGGCAATTCTTTCTATATCTTGACCGTCTACGAAGCTATCTAAGGTTGGAACTGACAAGGGAGCAATTCCAAACTATCTCGGGTTCAGCAAACATCTATGCAAGTATTCGTCAAAACAAAGTGTATATTACTGCTCTTCCTTACCGGAATAATCAGTATTCATTTCGAATAACTTCAGGTAGATTAAATGCTGCAGGTAATGGCCGTGCGATCCAAGGTGCCATACTACTGATTACGCGGCTGTTCCCACTGGAGGTACAGGTCCTCCCTCGGTCATGGGCGCGTGTGTTGTCATTAGCGTAAGTTAGTTTAAGTAGTTTTTAAGTCTAAGGTCCGATGACCGTAGCTTTTCGGAACTTTAAGTTTGAACATTTGGTAATGTTTACCAGCGACACATTTGAACCCGAATTATTTCGGAATAATCATATAGGAGGTTAAGGCGTCAAAACAGATGACATAGTTTATAACAAAAAAACCTCAACGCAGTTCAAATGTTTGCAAATCTATGGGACTTAACTACTGTGGTTATCAATCCCTAAGCTTACAAACTACGTGAACTAAAACTAACCTAAGGACGAAACACACACACACACACACACACACACACACACACACACACAAATTGCTCGAGGGAGGACTCGAACCTCCGACAGGGAAAAACGTGCGTTTCGCAGCATCGTGCCTTAGAGCGCTCGGCATTTCCCCCGCAACCCTCAATGCAGAAACTTTTTAAAACGATAGTTACAAAAGCTCCATAATTCATAATCTAAAAATTTTTAAGACAAGAATTTACCAATAAAAATTGAAAATATTATGTTGGACGTGATTGGTGGAGAAGCAGGATTTCAGCCTACGGCAGCAGTTCAGTTTTCATTCAAACATCGTAAACTCGAGTTAGGCGTCGAACGTTAAAATGATCGGTCGCTATAAGTGAGTCATTATTTTACCACCACAGTATATCGGTCTACTGTGACGTCACTACCACAAATAAATCTGAAAGAGCAGTCTTTTTATTTAAGCAGAATACAATTCATCCTGACCCAGATAATTATTTTAATGCACACTATGGTACAAAGATCGGCAGACTGCAAGAAACAACCGTCGGCGGCCATCGTACGTCACTTCCAATAGAGAAAACCCTACCAGTCGCAATACGAGGTCACATGCAAGTGCCTCCCCACACCCACCTTCCCGCAGACTGCCATAAAATGCAACGGTTCGTGTTCCAGTCGAACACACACTTTTTATATCAGGAACTTAATTCTGCGTAAACCCCTATATAGAAAATGAAACCCTCAAATTGGTTCCGACAGGGTGTCTCAGGACAGCGTACTATAGAGAAAAATAGCGAAGATCCAAAGTAGAGCTGTGTGTTTCGTGACAGGCTCATTTAACAAGTGTGAAAGCGCCACGAAAATGTTCAGTCACGTTGCTTACATTAGCATGAAGTAAAATTAAACACTAAGCGCGAGGTTTTAATTTGCTTCTTTATTTCTATTGCTACTCCCCACACATTTTACAGGTGGTACATCTACGTTATGCAGATGATACTGCTGTGGTCACGGAGACAAAAGAGGATCTAGAGAAAGTCCTCAGAACAATGGAAAGGATATTACATTACGAGTACGGAATGAGAAAAGAAAAGACTAAAGTGATACATGCGGCACTGAAACAGAAAATGAACCTCTAAGAATAAGAATTGGAAGAGAGGAGCTAGAAGTGATAGAGGAATTGATCTAACATGCAGGAAACATGGATTCAAGAGATTGTCTCCGTATCCGTGTACGTCCATCCGCTCGATGTAATTGGAAATGGGACTCGACAGACCAGGCAACATGTTTGCAGTCATCAATGGCCCAATGTCGACACTGCCGGGACCAGGCGACGAGTAAAGCTTTGGCTCGAGCAGTCAGCAATGGTACACGAGTGGACCTTCGGCTCCGAAAGCCCATATCGATGATGATTCGTTGAATGGTCCGCACGCTGACACTTGTTGATGGTCCAGCATTGGAATCCGCTGCAATTTGCGTCATCGTTGGTCCCGTTCTTGGGGATATTTATCCGACTGCAGCGATTTCAGAGATTTGATGTTTTATCCGATTGTCGATATTTACGGTGAACCCATAAATGGCCGTACGGGAAAAGCCCCACCTCATAGCTAACTCGCTGATGCTGCCCCTCATCTCTCGTGCGCCGACTATAACACCAGGTTCAGACTCAAATCGTGATAACCTGCCATTGCAGTAGCAGAAACCGATCTAACGCCTGCACCAGACACTTGTCCTATAGCCGCTGCACACCGCAGCGGCGTCATCTCAGTGTTCACGTTTCTCTATGGTTTGGATACGCCGGTTTCTTTGGCTCTTCAGTGTTTTAAAATACAACATATCGACAACTGCCAGCGGCTGACTCTCTCATACTATGTCTAGTTATTTCGCTGCAGTTGGCAATACTACATCTATAAATGTGAATGTCTGTTCAATGTACGTTTATAACGTCTGAACCACAAGACATAAAGAGATGATAATTTGTACAGTTACAAAAGTCGACCCGGGGACAGGCTTTAGGCGCGCTTTTATGGGGATCGGATAGCTATTTATCTATATATATTAATGTGAATGTCTGGTCGGCGTACGCTTATCACGTCCGAACGACAAGACGCAAAGACTGAATATGTGTACAGCAACTAATTTATACCTGAGGAAGGTTTTTGGCATGGTTTAATTGCGATCTGATAGATATTTAGTAATTTGAATAATATAACGCGAAATGCGGAACAATAATTACTCTTTGAAAATTATATTTACTCTTTGAAAATGGTTTTATTGGTTGCATTGTTGCTTGAGGGTTGATAATGATGAAAGGGTGGAGTATATTGGGATGGAAAGTTACCGGTGTATATAAAATTCTAAGTGTGTGTGTGTGTGTGTGTGTGTGTGTGTGTGTGAATTTTTCGCTCTGCAGCGAAAACTACAGAACGCAAGCGAATGGTCTGTGTGTAATTTCTGTCTGAAGTCTCCCGTTGTACACCATAGCAGTTCCCTAACGATAATTATAAGGGAGTGGAAGATATGGTGGTTGAAAGTCGTCAAATGACGTTTGCGACTCTATAGCAAGGAGGTTACATACAGCGGAATGTGTTGCCACAGACTATATCTTTGGTCTATGCGTGCTACAATGTCTTCAGCTCTTTCTCTATACGAATGAGCATATGAATAAGGAAATATAAGAATAAATAAAGCAATACAAATAAATTTCTTTTAATACAACTCTTTAAAAAAATCGATTTGACGTTTCGCGCATTACATCAAGTGATTGATCTGTGATATTATTACAATCATTATTGTTGAATTTCGTGATTGGATTCTTCGAAACGAGTGCATTTTCACGTGTGATTTGTATCTCATAGCACACTACTGAAAGATAGCTTGTTGTTGTTGTTGGTCTTCAGTCCGGAGACTGGTTTGATGCAGCTCTCCACAATACCCTATCCTGAGCAAGCGTCTTCATCTCCACATAAGAACGACAACCTACATCTGTCTGAATCTGCTTACTGTATCCATCTCTTGGTCTTCCCCTGCGATTTTTTCCCCACACACTTCCCTCCAACGCTAAATTAACAATTCCTTGATGTCTAAGAATGTGTCCTACCAATCTATCCCTTCTTTTAGTCAAGGTATGCCAGAAATTCCTTTTCTCCCCAATTCTGTTCAGTACCTCCTCATTAGTTACGCGATCCACCCACCTAATCTTCAGCATTCTTCTGTAGCACCATATTTCAAAAGCCTCAATCCTCTTCCTGTCCGCACTGTTTATCGTCCATGTCTCACTCCCATACAAGGCAACACTCCATACAAATGCCCTCAGAAAGGACTTCCTTAGGCCTAAATCAATATTCGATGTTAACAAATTTCTCTTTTTCAAAAACGCTTTTCTAAAAAAGATAGCTTAACTATCATAATCAACCAATACGCGAGCGGAGCCGCGGCTTAAGCTAGTAACAAATATTATTCATTTGCTCTTAAGTAAATTGAGTACCATAAATTCGTTTACCGTTGTGGTGCCTGTGAGTTTATTGTAGTTTGTGGCAATGAGCGAAACGTAAATGCTTCTTCATTGACAGATACACAGCAATAAGACCTTTCATAAAACGGGACAACAGAGGCGGGAAAGCATTTGCAAACTTTCTTCCCCTTATTTCTCAAATTGAGACTGGTGGAAAATCAGTGGTCATATTGAGATCCAAAGCACAAAATAAGTGCTCAGTGTGAGGCGCCCAGTTCAAAACACTCGACTTTTACCTAATTGTTTTAGGAATTGAAAACTCCGTTTTTCTTCTGCTACTGCTTTTGTTTTCTCCAAACGCGTTTCGCCCTCTTATATATCAGAGCATCATCGGTCGGTATCTTCAAATTACATTTTGTTCACCTTGTCACAGATCGAAATCTCATAACTCTACATTTTACGCGATTTTTCCCCCATTTTCTCGTGAGAAATCGGTAAAAGCAATGTCACGATTTTAGAACCAACATTATGACACCCCCAGTCATGCTGTACTGTAGCTTTCGCCAAGAACTGCGCAGAGTACACTTATATTGAAATCTACCAGTAAATCGAAATATTCGTTTGCAGGTCGTGACTATGGACTAGGGCTGCCAACTATCCTGCATATATATGATGATTGCTTTGATGCTCTCAATCACTTGCTTGTTGTTTTCCTCCATCTTCCTAACGACGATTCAGGGGCTAGCCAATAAGAACGCTGTTCGCGCTGTGCCGTTCTGATACACCGCGATGCGTGGTACTCTCTCAGTATCGCTCAGTCATTGTAGTTGGGCTCTTAGAGGACGTCGTGTACCATTTGGGCACTTAAACATTTTGTAAAGATTTAGTGATGCTGGTGAGTGTAGTGGATAATAAAATTCTCCAATTAACACAATAAAATTGTAATTAATATGAATTGCAGGCCTACAGATATTGTTTATTTATTATTATTATTCATTGCGGAATGTACTTTACTGCCCAACGCACGAGTCACTTAGGATAAAAAATGTTCACATGTTTGTTCAAAATGTTCATATTTTTGTATAGACTATGGGACTTAACTACGGGGTCATCAGTCCCTCAACTTACATACTACTTATGAATTTGCTTATCCTAAGGACGGCACAAATATCCATGCCCGAGGGGGGATTCGAACCCCCGACCGTAGTGGCCGAGCAGACCGTGACTGGAGCGCCTTAGTCTCCTCGGCCACCGTGGCCGGCCACATGTTTGTAAAGCTATGGAATCAAACTACATTGGTCTTCAGTCCCTAGACTTGTAAACTACTTAAAATAACTTGGACAACACACACACACACACAGACACACACACACACACACACACACACACGATGGAGGACTCGAACTTCCGATGGGGAGCAGCCGCGCACTCCGCAGCAAGGCGCCTTAGAGCGCACGTCCATTCCTAGGCGGAAGTCAAAGTATCTTTGCTTCTCCCATGCGTGTAACATGGTCCCACCGTCTAGGCCAGTTCACTCAGTGCCGCGAAGGAATAACCGTGCTCACGAAGGCGTCTTGCTACGGTGAGCGCGGCCGTTCCGCGTCGAAGTTTCGAGTCCTCCCTCGGGCATGGGTGTGTGTGTTTGTCTTTAGGTTCCTTAATATAAGTAGTTTGTAAGCCTAGGGACTGATAACCTAGAAGTTGAGACCCATATATTTACAAACATTTGAATTTGTTCGCTCAGTGGTGTTGAGATAAACCAAGGAGAAAGTAGTTGGCCGCGGAGGATTGGCCGAGCGGATTGAGGCGCTATGCTCTGATGAGCGAGGCCGTTCCCCGTCGGGGGTTCGAATCCTCCCTCGGGCATGGATGTTTGTGTTGTCCTTAATATTAGTTTATAAGTAGTTTGTAAAGTTAGGTACTGATGTGCCGCAATTAAGTCCGGTAAGCTTAACAAAAATTTGTACATTTCGAGAAAGTACTTGGCTTCGGTCAAGAATGATTTTGAAGTAACAGCCTTAACATCAGACCAGGCATCAATGTTAGCACTGAAATGGAGATCATGGAAGAATTTTATAAGGGGGCTTAAGCTCCAACTGAATGCTAAAAGACATAATTAGTCTAAAATGATGATGGTCAGTCACGGAGGGAAAGGAAGGGGGGAGGGGAGGAAATTAAAGAGGTGTATGTAAAAAATATCAAAGTTCTTTCAGTAGCACACACGAGATTCATTACGAATCGCAACTGCAGCAGAAACAGTGAAAAACGTAACATCAGTTATTGTTGCATGGTTTGTGACTTGAAATTAAGGAAGTGTTAAGTAATTCAAGTGATATAATAAAAAGTGTAAAATTTGTGCTGCCATGCTTTTTACAAAGCAATAATACCAATATGGTAGACTCTCGATTATCCGATCTTCGGTTATCAGATCTTCCGTGTTATCCGAACCTTTCACCGCGCCGGGACTGAATGCAAAAAATGCTTGGATGAGATCAGATATTTTTAAACAATGTTTTTTTAATGACTTCGTGCCACAAACTGAATAGTTGAAAGGCGACAACTTGTCACGCAAAACACTGTTGCTTTTAGACAGTTATACTTGTCATCCTAATGAGTATTAACTTCAAGATCAAGATATAAAGGCGATGTTTTTGACTCGAAATGTCACATCCTGATGTCTGGTCTATGGACCAAGGGACCTTAGAGACGCTGAAGAGAAACTACCGCAGAAACTTGCTTTCTTCTTTAATTAATGCTATGGACTACGGAGAAGACATAGTAGAGAAGTTGCGCAGTATCAATTTGAAAGACACAGCTTATGACATGCTCCAATCTTGTGTCAGTGTTGGGGGAAACACAACTGCAAAATCCTGGAAAATATTGCTACAGGAAAACCAAGAAAATTCTCCAGATAAAGAAAATCTACGGCAGCAGACCGAACCTGAAAATACTACCCTGCTTTCATTGTTACGAAAAGTTCCGAGATGTGCTGACGCTATGGAAGAAGTAGTAAATGAATGGATTGTCCAAGAAGACGAATTTGAAGTGACAGACGAAGATATAGTCGAGATGTTAAACGAAAAAGAAGACTATGACGCGGATGTACAGCAGCTGTAGGAAACAACTTCTATCGAGGTATTGCTTCTTAATAGACTACGTGATTTAGCGGCAAAAGAACGGCAAACAAAACACACTAACTTCTTTACACAGACTTAAATAAATTTTTGTAGTTCATGAAGTTTTTCACAAACAAATCATTGAACTGGTAGACAGTATTCAGTCTAGTTCAATTTGTACTGTATTACATTTTTATCTCATGAGAGCCGGCCGCGGTGGCCGAGGGGACTGAGGCACTCCAGTCACAGTCTGCACGGCCACTACGGTCGGGGGTTCGAATCCCCCCTCGGACATGGATCTTTGTGCCGTCCTTAGGATTAGCTAGTTCATAAGTAGTTTGTAAGTTTAGGGACTGATGACCCCGTAGTTAAGTCCCATAAGCAATACAAACATTTGAACATTTTTTTATCTCGTGAGGCCTACTTTAGTTTAATTTTTGTGTAACGTACTATCTTATCATTTTTCTTTGAGCGCCGTGTTATGTATTTTAACGTTATATTCAGTTCTTGTTTGTGTATTTAATAAGTTTTCTATGTCCAAATAAATTTTTCAAACTTTTTATGATTTTTCCCCCATTATTTTCCGGGTTATCCGACCTTCCCGCTGTTCAGACCTTGCCGCGGCCGGTTTAGGTCGGATAATCGAGACTCTACTGTACTATTATTTATAATTTGTTATTCTGTACAAGCAGTGAACTTGCATTTATTAATTTCACTTGTACGCACTGCTATCCCTTATGTCCGCTTTAAAAAGTTGGCAACCCTAGTATCGTCACGCTGGAAGGCTACTCTGTAACCGGAGCGACACGTTGGGCGTCTCGAGATGCGGTCTGGCTGTAAGACGAGCGCGGCTCGCAGCCGCACGCCGCTGATGCAGCGACCGCCAAGCTTGGCTGACTGCCGGTTCGTTGCTCCGCCACGAGGGGTCATTGAAACCACGGTGGAAGGGAGAGGGGTGGGGGGAGGGCGGCGGTGGGGGGAGCCGTGCCCGCCAGGTGGTGCCGGCGCTGGCAAAAACTCAATTCCGCCGCCGCGCCCAGGAATTCAGCCTCCCAGGGGAGGGGAGGGGGAGGGGACCGTGGACGCGATACGACTACGAGTAAATTTAGACCGGTGGCCACTATGCAAAAAAACTTGCTACGTCACTTCTTTTTTCTTGCCTAATTCAGGGGAAAGAGGGAATATCGATGCAGGTAATCCCTGTTCTGTTTCAGCGTGCAAGTCCTGTGCTCATAATTACCGACAAGATAACAGTTGTGCGGTTCGTCGACATTTTGAGAAACCCCGCAGGAATATAAATGAGACGCTAACGCTTTTCATCATTTCTTTTTATTTCTCTAGCCCGTACATGGCAATCTTTGGAAGAAAGGCGCCGCGACGTTATTCTCGAGGAACCCTGATCGGTAAACGTAAAGAACACTATTCGAAGAAGAATGAGAACATTCTGCTGCCGTTGTACATTTACTTACGGAGCATGAAAATGTAAAGGAAGACCAGGGCATCTGGATCTTTATTTTGCGCAGCTGTTGTATATTTACGTAGGGAGCATGAAAATAAGGTAGTGGAAGACCAGGGCACCTCGATCTTCATTTTGCCACACAAACGGAGTCAGAAAATCACTAATACTGGTACGAAATACCATCCGCTTCACACACTGCAGTTGACTGTGGGTTATCAGTCGGAGGTTCGAATCCTCCCTAGGCCATAAGTGTATGTGTGCCTTTAAGTAGTTTGTAAGCCTAGGGACTGATAACCAGAGTGATTAAGTCCCACAGCTTTACAAACATTTGAACATTTTTTGGTTATCAATGTAGATACAGAGTTGTGCCTGGATAACCTCTTTGTGCGTGCTCTAAGTGACTGCCAACCGCTCGTCTGTAGCATCTCCTAGGATCTCAATCATTTAGATCCATTACATCTCTCTAATTACGCGGTTTACGAAAATTACTTCATGACGGGCTCATGAGTGTTACCTGTTGTGGAGCTGGATGGCTGATTTTACGTAATACGTAAGATTCTGCTTCTCGGAAAATTTTGATCTGGGATTACTCAGATGGAGTTTTATGTTTGAAATGTGGGAATAGTGCTATTATAGTGTTCAATAATTTTTGTGTCTGATCAGGAATGTTTTCAACGTTTATGATTGTACTCAGTGCCTGCTTTAGTTGATACAAGCTAGCTAGCATCCGTGGAAGTTGCGATAAATGTGTGTTGGTTTCGCTAAACCTTTGTGATGTTAGTGTCAGAGACCACTAACGACATTCCAAACTGTATGTAACTCTGGCAAATATAGCATACTAGCTGAAAACCCGGCGTTGTCCGGGTATTTATTTATTTATTCGAGCCTTGAGTCAGTACTTTTCCTGTGCACTCTCTCTCTGTCCATCTCCTTTTTCCTAAAAACATGTTACATTTATCAGAGAATATATAAGAAATAAGAAAACACACGTAAAAATGCACTCGTTTCGAAGAATCCAATAACGAAATTCAACAATAATGACTGTAATAATATCACAAATCGATCACTTGATGTAATGCGCGAAACGTCAAATCGATTTTTTTAAAGAGATGTATTAAAAGAATTTTCTTTTTTACTGCTTTATTTATTCTTATATTTCCTTATTCGTATGCTTATCCTTACAGAAAAAGAGCTGAAGACATTGTAGCACGCATAGACCACAGATACGGTCTGTGGCATCACGTTTCGCTGTATGTAACCAACCTCCTTGCTAATAGAGTCGCAAACGTCATCGCTGGCCTATATATAATTTGACGACTTTCAACCACCATATCTTTCACCCCCTTATACCTATCGGCATGGAACATCTATGGTGTACAATGGGAGACTTCGGACAACAATTACACACAGACCATTCGTTTGCCTTCTGTATTTTCGGTGCTGAGCGAAATACCCCCACTCTTCTCACCAACACAAGAACTGTCTACCATGCCAATGCCTTCGTGCACCATTCATTAAAATAATTCAGACAATTCTTTATATACATTATTTCGGAGGGGGGGGGAGGGGCAGCCTCCTGGATCCCCTTCTTATATACACCACTGGTATGTAATCACTGGTAGGTGGATCGTTTCGAAAATTCGCGGTTTACTTGTGATGCTTCATAAAACTTATGCCACATTTACAGCTTCAACACAGATTACGTATTACTTTGGGCGAGGACCTTCATCTGGGGACTGCATGAAACGCAAAAAATGTCAAAGAGTAACAATATCTCTCTAAGAATCCAAAAGTACGAGGGCTACTTAACGAAGAATACTACTCGCGAAAATATTTTTTTTTTGTAGAAGTAGCTTGTATGTAAACTGTTTCACCAAAAATATTTTCGTAAATAGTGTCGTAATGTAGTCCCCACTTTCGTAATTTTTGTGATGTATTGTTACCGTTTTATTCTTAACTTCTGATGCAGACACCAGATAATGGTCCTCTACCGAAATCGGCAGTGAATAATAAATGGAATTTTTTGAAGCAGTAAATGTGCAATGAGTTTTATAATACTGACAACTGCCTGAAAAAACATTTACTTTGTTACGATTACTACCTTGTTAACTTTTATTGGGAATCAAGTCTAAAAATCATGTCACGTCAGTGGCATGTTCCTAGTTATCACCCTCTTGTCCAGGTCGATGTCGTCTTCATACATTGTCTTCAAAAGCAGTTTATTAACCCCTATTCGCTTTGCTTGCCCTATGCGAATACTACCTTTACTGCGTATTTCGAACTACTACGCGCAAACGGTACTTTATTTTTGACGTTCCGTCCAGTTGGAATTCACTTGGATTTCTGACGTTGTTTGACGTCACTGACGTTGACATGACGTTGAGTCCAGCCTTAGTCAGACTCATGCACGTTGCAAGTAGTATCCATGTGTAAAATGGGGAAGGCGCGCGATCTATCTGAGCTGGATAGAGGAAAGATTGTCTTGGCTCGGAGTTCGGCACGAGCATTTCGGAAACTGTACGACTTGTCAGGTTTCCGAGAAGTGCTGTGGCGAATGTCTTCAACAAGTGATGATACCAACGTGAAGGTTCGCAACGACGGCTTGAGTGGCCACCCGTCATGGCAGTGTCGAACGTCGTGCGCTAGGCAGAATGTTAAAACAAGACAGGCGGCGAAATGTGGCGGAACTAACATCAGACTTTAATTCTGGGCAAAGTGTGTCCGAACACACACTGCACCATACATTCCTAATTATGGGCGTCTGCAGCTGACGACGCTCGCATGTGCCAAAGGCAACACAGATATTTCGGCAACTGTTACTGCCGGCCGCGATGGCCGAGGGGACTGTGGCGCGCCAATCACAGTCTGCACGGCCGCTGCGGTCGAAACCCCCCTCGGGCATGGGTGTTTGTGTCGTCTTCAGTATTAGGTAGATCATAAGTAGTTTATAAGTTTAGGAACTGATAACCCCGCAGCTAAGTCCCTTAAGCTTAAAAAAACATTTTGTATAACTACTACTGAAACGAGCACATGGGCTTCATCACGGCTTTGTGGCAGAGCGTTGCATGTTCCTATGTAATCCGATATCTTCTTCATCGTGCCGATAGGAGGGTGTGAATCCGTCGTTTCAATGGTACACCGTCGGGGGTTCGAGTACCCCCTCTGGAAAGGGTGTTTGTGTTGCCCTTGGATTAGTTTACCTGATTTTAAGTAGTTTTGTAAGCTACGGACTAAAAAAATAAAAATAAAAATAGCTTATGGGACTTAACTACGGGGTCATCAGTCCGTAAACTTACAAACTACTTACGAACTAGCTAACACTAAGGACGGCACAAATATCCATGTCCGAGGGGGGATTCGAACCCCCGACCGTAGAGGCCGTGCAGACCGTGACTGGAGCGCCTCAGTCCCCTCGGCCACCGCGGCCGGCAACGGACTAATAACCACGCAGTTGAGTCGGATAGATTTACAAACATTCGAACATTTTTTGACACCTGAACTGTATGACAGAGACAAGGTGGTGACGGCGCAATTATGCTCTTGGGACTTTCAAGAAAGCTTTTGTGGGTCCATTGGAGCTAGTGCAAGACACCATGATGGTCAAGAAGTGTCGTACGCTGGTTACAGGCCACGTATGTCCCTTCCTGACGATCATGTTTCGCAAAAGCAGTAGCATTTTTCAACTAGATAATGCACCATGTCACAAGACCAGGAATGTGGTGGAGTGGTTTGAGGAATCAGTGACGAGTGGCAATTGATGTGTTGCCCTCCCCCCCCCCCTCCGCCCCATAAATCGACAAACCAGGTAGCATACATTTGGGATGTGGCTGCGTGTAGATGTGTGACAATTCCCTCCTACTTCCATGCCAAGATCCGTCGCCGCTGTTATGCGTTCAAAAAGTTAACATACCGGCTATTAGGTGGAATGATGTTCTAGCTGATCAGTGGATGACAACCAGGCTGCCTCTCTGCATCATTTCCAGTTGATAGTTGTTCCGTTAAATGTTTTAAATGCCAATCAATCGACAAACTAAAAGCCCCGGATGTCTCGTGATATTGCACTAATAACAATCACTGTGTATAATGTAACATTTCATGACTTTCCCACTCCAAACACCTTGGATTACTAGTCGCTTAGCCGCGCGGGATTAGCCGAGAGGTCTGGAGCTCCACATTACGGATCGCGCCGCCTCCCACGTCGGAGGTTCGAATCCTCCCTCGAGCATGAATGTTTGTGTTGTCCTTAAGTTAGTTTAACTTAAGGTAGTTTGTAAGACTAGGGACTGATGACCAACGTAGTTTGGTCCCATAGGATTACAAAAATTTGAACTAGTCGTGTATTTTCCCCCAGTGTTTTTCTAGATTATTGTTTCAAGTTAGATTCAAATTGTTTCATCTACACTAATGTTTACATGTCCCTTTTTCTACTCCCGCCGCTACATCATATCCTCATCGTCTAGTTCCTTCAGCCTAGAAAAACAGAAGAATTTGGATTGCATTTTAATAATCGTCTCCAAGTTTATAGTGAGTATGTAAGCAATGGCAATGAAGATGAGTAGTACACCCACACCTTGTATCTTCATAATGGAAGGAGAGAAGACTGAATGTGTGAAAAAGTTTCAGTTGTATGGGTAGTGTCATATCAGGTGATAATAATAATTATTATTTCGTGTGGCTCATAGGCCTGGTGTAAGTCTTTCAATTCGACGCCACTTCGGCGACTTGCGTGTTCTTAGCCTACCTCAGTAATCCAACCGAGGAAAGAGGACATACAACTTAAAGTGGAATACGAACCACCTGTCATTTCTGGCGACTCCACATATCGTTGAGAGGTGAAGTATGGGTTAAAACGCAGACTGGCAAAATTTGAGGTCCGACCGGGTTTCGAACCCGCGACTCTTCAGTTTCCAGTCGAGCGCTTTACCCCAAGACTACCAGGCCCCACATATCAGATGATGGAAGTGCCAAATTAGGAGTTTAAAAATTGTTGTAAAAGGATCGAGCTTCTCCCACCACAGACGAAACTTAATCGACAAGGGGGTCCCTCAAAGATGTAAACCTTATCTCCAGCAAATTAGACCTATGACGTAGAGTCCTGTGTCATAAACAAGAGAAGAAGACAGTAAAATTCAAGAATGTGAAAGCAACATATTTAATAATTTTATTCTCTCTTTACCAGTTACCTAATATTATACTGATATTTGTGTCTATTGCAACTGCAATAAATAAATATTCGCCTTCATTATATGCAAGGCACCTCCAGTCGCCTGAAATATACATGAGTATCTTTATAAACGATTATCTTTACATTCTGATTTTTTTTTTTTTTTTTTTTTTTTTTTTTTTTTTTTTTTTTTTTTTTTTTTGTATGCAGGTTAGAAACAGTTCTGGCAAATTAGAGGCATATAAATCTGTACTTCCAATTTTTCTTGATAGTATTGGTATACATGTGTACTATTACTAGTGCATTTCCTCCGTTCTTGCTGAGGGACAGAAGAGAGAGAGAGAGAGAGAGAGAGAGAGAGAGAGAGAGAGAGAGAGAGAGGAGGAGTAGATCACTGATGAAACAGACATACACTCAATAGTTGGTAACACATGGAGAAGCTGACAACAAAACAGAAACATAATATCAAAATAAACCATACAGTCATATCCTAGTGATGGAATAACGAAATTTCGAATGGAGGAAATGCAGTACTAGTAGAACACAAGTACAATATCTACAAAAATTATATGTATAGTTTCATATATGAAACGAGATCTAAATGAGCTTCAATATCATCAGGTCAAACCACTCTGTCTTTTAATGGAGCGCATTGGAGTCTGTTCTGTGGTCATGTCTGAACACATCCCTGCCCAAGAAGAAGCAGTTCTATTTATGGTGAAATAACCATTACCCGCAAAAAACCAAATGCACAGTATGTCAAACAAACAATTTCCCGCCTACAGGTGCAAGGCGATGTATAGAGATGTACTGTGTAGTTCTATTAGTAACTAATGGTAATGTATTTGTGGAAAATAAACACTTCCAACAACTGTCATCGTACAACGCTTTTTGTGGACTATCAACGCTCTCCAGGTGTGTCAGCATACTGCATCACCAGTTATTTACGAGGTGTGTTGTGGAAGGGTCGGTAACTAAGTGAAACACCCTGTAGTTGCTTCTGCGACCTAATGGGGTAGATGGAATGGGGACTCACTAGCTCGCTCCTCGTTTTGCAGAAGTACAAATACGGAAAGTGCTTCTTAACATGATTCCAGCGTCATGCTTTCCCTCATTTTCTACCTCCGCCTCCCACCACCCGCTGCCCTCTCCCGCTGCCACCTGGCACATGCTCAGAACAAAATTTATCCCTCAGTACTGTTCTACTGTACTTAAATGAGGTACAGGCTTTTAATATTTGGTCTAAATCCACTTCATTTATCAATGAACATTAATTTTATACCATTAAAATATTGTTTTCACAAACTGCAATTCTTTCATCCCTTGTAATGAGAAAACTATCAGTCCTAGAGAAAATATAAATAGGACCTTTTCTGTGGGAAATTTAACGTACTTTAATTTTGTAATGGTAAATATTGTCACTAGAAGCCATGGTTTCCAAGTTATTTAAGAAAAACGTGAAAAAGTGACCTTCAAACGCGCCCCCACCCCAACGCTCACATCCTACAGTGTTGTTCATGACACTCCCTGCTACCACTGTACAAAAAATTGCAACTACACGAATTTTTCCCTCTAATTTTCCTTCTTTGACTGGGCCACAACTTTTCTATGGCTCTCCATGCCATAGCTTCGGGTAAGTCACGCTGTTGTTGCATTACACTATCTGCTTTTCTACACTATCTGTTTGTAAAGCTAAGGAAATGTTTGTAGAACTTATGGGACTTAACTACGGGGTCATCAGTCCCTAAACTTACAAACTACTTATGAACTAGCAAACACTAAGGACGGCGCAAATATCATGCTCGAGGGGGGGATTCGAATCCCCCGACCGTAGTGGGAAATCTAAGGGACCAAAATGCTTTTGTACTTGGTTTGGTAAACACAAGTCAAAAGTAACCCCCCCCCCCCCCTTCCAAGAAGAACCAAGAATAGCAAGTGCTATTCTGAAATTAAGAGGTCGGCACAGGAGTGGAATTCGCGACGGACTGCGTCAAGCCAGTCATAAGACTGATCACTCAAAAAAGAAAGAGCACACAGAAGAGTGTACTTACATGGCATTAAACCTATAAGTACGGGAAAATGGCGTACGGGGCGGACACCAACCATGGTGACCATAAACAAAAATATAAGTGCAACTGGTGCTGTGTCTGGATTATTACAAGTTACTGAACGTGTGCAACAAACACGACAGTAGCGAAACTACAGTCGCAAAATGTTCAAATGTTTGTAAAGCTATGGGAGCAAACTGCTGACACTATCCAGTCCTAGAATTTCGAACTACTTAAACTAACGTAAGCTTATGCTAAGAAGAACACAAACACCCACAACCGAAGGAGGACTCGAGCCTTAGACCACACGGCCATTCCTGCATGGCACTAAAGTTTTGTGACAATGTTGATACATCAGCAGAGGCAAACCACAGCAGAAGATAAGATACAAGCTGACGTTGAAAGAAATGATTTGAAGATATCTCGACTCCAACAGAAGAAAAAAATGAAAAATTAAAACTATTGATATGGTGTCTGTTCTTTTCAGACGTGTCCGAAAGAACAGACGACAGTGGTTGACGTTAACGGCCAAAATTTTACTAATTCGAAATATTGAAACATCTCGACCATTTCGATTCAATAAATAAATTCAACGGCGAAGTTGAAACTTGTGTTGGACCGGGATTCGAATACGGATGTCCCGCTTCGGGCCCAGCGGTCGCCTTAACCCAACTCTCAACTTTAGCATACTACGATGATACCGTGCCCGGATAGCCCAGTTGGTTAAGGCGACCGCTTGCCCGAGACGGGAAATCCGGCTTCGAATCTCAGTCTCGGTCCGCAGTTGAATTTCTTTCATTTTCTCCAAAGAGTCAAGATGTTTCAATAATTCGTAAAACTGCGGCCGTTTCTGTCAACCAGTTCCGTCACTTCTTTCGGGCATGACCGAAAAGAACAGACACCATATCAGTAATTGATATATACCTCCAACAGGCAATTGATAATTTCAATGCGACGTATCAATATGCTCGATTCCTTGCGGGAATGTAGTATAGGCAGCAAGCGCGAGGAACTACTAGGCAGGGGCTATTACCATTTAGTATGCTGTAAATTGACAATTTAGTATGGACAGGAAGCGTGCCTGGATAGCCAAATTAGTTAAAGCGACAGCTGGTGTGAGGATGAAAATATTAACAGGACAAATTCCATGTCAAGTGAAATAAAACAGTGCATCTTAAGTGCATCCACACATTTAAGAAACAGTTGGCTTCTAGGATAATAAATAGGCAGCAGAAATTGCAAATACATAAGGTTATGATCAGGCCAGTTGTAAACTACGGATGCGAAACACGGACGCTAACAAGCACTAGTGCGCAGCAGCTAAGGATATTTTAACGAAGAGTTTTGCTTAAGATTTATGGGGCAGTACAAGATAACAATGGCATATGGAGATCTAGGACGAATGCTGAGCTGGATTACCTCTGACATCGTGCGAATAGTTAAAAGTAGGAGGATAGCCTGGCTTGGACATGTCCACAGGATTGATACTGGCAGAACAATTATATTTTTTAATGGGCACCAATGGGAAGAAGGCAAAGAGGAAGACCACGGCAAAGGTGAATAGACGATGTGGAAGAGGATATGAAACCCTCCGAATCAGAGGATGGCGAAGAACCGCTCTGGAGAAAACTTGAAGACGCCAAGACCTACACAGGGTTGTAACGCCATTAGAAGAAGAAGAGTTTTTAAAAATGGTTTCTACCAATTAATGCCCTTTTTGTACACATGGTGTTTCCCTAATTAGTACCGCTAGAACAAAAGTGCAAATGGTTGCTACCATTTTAAAGTCAAAGTGAATAACAGTTGCTGCAATGAATACTAAATTCACGTACTGGTATGACACGCAATAATACGGTTATATTACAAACATAAATCGTTAATTACTCAATTTTTTAAAACAATGTTAATACTGTTTACACGTAAATTAAAAATGTTACAAATTACAATTTCCTTCTTTATGTACCTTATAGATCGAGCGAGGTGGCGCACAAACTGGATTCACATTCGGGAGGAAGGTGGTTCAAATCCACTTCCGGCAATCCAGATTTAGGTTTTCGTGATTTCCTAAATCACTCCAGCAAATGTCGGGATGGTTCCTTTGCAAAGGGCACGGCCGATTTCCTTCCCCATCCTTAACCAAAAATTCAAGCATGAGCTCCGTCTCTAACGACCACGCTGCCGCCGGGACGTTAAAGTCTAAACTCCCCCCCCCCCCCCTCCTGCGTACCTTATACTTCATGGAAAAACTCCTAGACGACACACTTCAGTTTAAAAATATGCAATAACTGGGAATCGAACACAATCCCCCTTGATAGCAAGCCAGCATTCTATATCAGAGCCACGCGACCCACCGATAACCATAAACTTGGGTGCTACCGACTCTCGGGACACCCACAAAACCTTCCAAGTCGATTTACTCGAGAATTTTTAAAAGTAACGTCGAACGGTTTTGGGTGATTCATGTTTGAGTTCTGAATTTCTCTATCATACATACAACGAGTACAAAGAATCAAATTGAAGTGCGTATCCTTGTAGGTAAATTAACGGAACGATCCAATCCGACTATTTTGCACAGTTCGGAAGCGAACGGAACTATTTTAATACGAAAAGGAACTGTTTCGATCTTCCAATTCGATATAGTTTCGTAGCACGGAACTGGAATCCGAACTGAACTAAGTGAATTAACTGAACTGTTTCAGTTTTCCGACCAGACACAATTTCGTAGTTTACCATTAGTAGTGCAGAACTGATGGTGTTTAGATCTTGAGAGTAAGGTGCATTGAGTAATCAAGATAGATACGTGCACGCTTATTCTAACTTGAAGTAGGTAGGGGAAGGGAGGAATAAAAGAACGATAGCTCGCTACAGTACTTCAAACAATTCCTTTGAACTAGTTATTTCATGAATTACACATCCCTACAGTCCTTGCTTTTCTGTTTCGCGCTTATCACGAAGATAGAGGCATAATATAGGAATATATTGAGCGAGAACTACTCCTGAAACGTTAATGACGTTACAAATATTGTAGGGTACAAACGCAGACGTACAGTTTTTAAACTGGCACTAGAATCGTGCTAATGAATACTCGTAGAAACACAGCTCACGTTAGGCAACAAAGCTATTACTGATATCTACGAACAGATCGGCCCCGAAAAAGTTACGACACGATCCAAGCGGCCGCCGGAAGGTCACGAATGTAACAAGCGTAATTAGACCAAGTGGATATCATCAGTGTCATCGGGAGATGTTGACCTGATTCAAGCAATGGCCGGCAAACAGTGGTCAACATTTCATACTGCAGCCGTCTCTAGTGACCACGGATCTACAAACTTTAGCTAGGTATACACGAGAGAGTTTTTGCTTTCTGAGAGCATTCGTTAGTAATACGTGCCGTGTAAACTACGCAGTCAGCCAGCTCGCTAGCAGTCTCCCACAGAGGGGCAAGATCTCTGTCGCTCTCTGCGAGTTTCGACTTCACGAGTAATCGGCTACTACTATCACTGGACAGCTGCTCACAGCAGCTCTCAGACAAGAAAAACTATCCGGCATTGTCGAGAGAGCCGAGGGTGCTTTGCTTAGCGGCCTTACTGCATGCCGCATTTTTTACGTGTCGTCATCTTCCAAGCAGGTTAAAAACGGTGTGCCATAACCGGAATCCGAACCTGGGATCTTTGTCTTTCGCGGGCAATAGCTCTGTCGACCGAACCATCCCGGCACGCTTCACGGTCCATCCTCACAGCCTTACTTCCGCCAGTACCTCCACAGTAGTCTTGCAAACCTTACAGGACTAGTATTCCTGGAAGAAAGGATATGGTGGAGACATGGCTAACCCATAGCCTAGGAAATGTTTCCAAAAAGATATTTTCACTCTGCAGCGGAGCGTGCGCTTATATGAAATTTCGTGTCAGATTAAATTGTTTACCGGAACCGGGATTCGAACCTTGGACCTTTCCCGGGCAAGTGCTCTGCGACTGACCTATCCCGAAACGCTTCATGGTCCGTCCTCACAGCTTTAGTTCCGCCAGTACCTCGCCTCTTATTTCCAAAATTCGTAATATATTATACCCTTCTCATACACACATACAATGAAAGAACTCATGTCTTTTGAGACATTATTTGTCACCATTCTGACAAGAAAATGTTTGTTAAGCTTATGGGACTTAACTACGGGGTCATTAGTCCCTAAACTTACAAACTACTTATCAACTAGCTAACACTAAGGACGGCCCGAGGGGGGATTCAAACCCCCGACCGTAGTGGCCGTGCAGACCGTGAGGGCGCGCCGCAGACTCCTCGTCCACCGCGGCCGGCATTCTGACAAGAAATCTGTTTTGTCTTCCTATAAGAACAACGCGAGCAGCCAGCTTATATATAAATTTACTGTCTTAAACACACTCCTGGCCATTGAAATTGCTATACCACGAAGATGACGTAGTACAGACGCGAAATTTAACCGGCAGAAAGAAGATACTGTGATATGCAAATGATTAGCTTTTCGGAACATTCACACAAGGTTGGCGCCAGTGGCGACACTTCCAACGTGTTGACATGAGGAAAGTTTCCGACCGATTTCTCTCTCATACACAAACAGCATGCAGCAACCAGTTGCTTCTAATAATTTATTTGTGACGACCGGTTTCGGGCGCTTGAGTGCCCTTCTTCTGGCCTCTATACAGGCAAACAAGTGCATTGGTATTACAGTAAAACGTACTAAAGTCATAAATTTGAATTTGTGAGTATAAAAGTATTCGACCTGAGTGTGAAAGTTTATAAAGCTAATAGAAAATGCTGAGAAGAAAAACACCATTTCAGGTTACTGACATGAATTTTCTTGTGAAATCATAGACCAATAAACACATAAACCAATATTAGTAAGCGGACCATCAGCGTTTGTTCATCTTTTCCATTATGATTATCTCTTCCGTAACAAATATCATAAACAAATGTATTTTTCTCTTTCATTAGATTGAATGTTTCATGTAAGGTATTTGATGAAAAATGTTTCGTTAATTTGTGTTCTTACACAGAGTAAAATCAGCTTTTTCACCTCAATCAGTTTTCATTTTGAGATATGTGACATCTCTTCCGGACAACTCTCAAAGAAAATAAAAAAGAAAAAAACATCTGTTCGTAACAGTACTTTCTCAGATTACCAAGGGAACAAATCACAGTCATAAAATGAAAACTAAGAAACATTTAAAAGCACAAAATCTATCACAGTAAAGAGCGTGGCGAAATTAACTTTCGATGTTATCAGACGACGACCTGATACCGAGAAACCGTGAACTTGACGTGATGCTTAGTGTGAATTAACGAACAGCGTCGTTCCTAGATCACTTGACAATCCCAGCATAATGTTGACAACATGCGGAGAACGCTATGCTCACTCCATATATATTTCTACTCTATGGTTATCTGTACAATCAAAAAGAGAAGTTTACAAGTCGTTTAAGAGTTCTCGCAAGATAACCACATCCCAGTTTATCCTTACGACACGAAGCAGTAACTTCACTTCCACAGTCGAGCAGACAATGACACTGCCACTTCCTGAATGGACAGTGAACAAATAAACAGCGTATAATTTGTACAGGCACGCAGCCATAAAACGCCTGCGTTGCTGCGGCAGGCAATCTCCGGACACATCAAACAGCGCCGAATGGCAGTCGTCCGCCAACTGCGGACAGGTTATTTAGACGTGCCGTTTATTCCTCGCACTGTGCGGCTGCAGTTTCCCGTTGTAAAGCAGGGGTGACCAAAGACCAATGTAAACAACATAGACTGGCCACAGCGCCACCATAGTTGAAGTCAATTGGAAAGGTTACCGCCATCTTTGAGAACGTCAATGTCACGCCAGGTGATACTGGGCGTCTGCTAACACTGAACCATAGGTTTTGTATTAATCATTGCCAGTCTCGATTTTCCCTTAATTTCTGAGCGACGCATTTCGGAAAACAATTCCCACTACGAATAGCATGTCTC
Source organism: Locusta migratoria (assembly GCA_026315105.1). Classification (NCBI taxonomy): domain Eukaryota; kingdom Metazoa; phylum Arthropoda; class Insecta; order Orthoptera; family Acrididae; genus Locusta; species Locusta migratoria. The sequence goes on from CM048750.1 coordinate 153,683,537, forward strand.
GTTTACTACTGCATCCTAAGTGTAATGTTTACAATCGTCGAACTGTTGCATTATTTGATGTTACTATAATGTCAATAATCGTTTGTATTTGCCGACTTATCTTCCCTATAAATACAGGCGAATGTCTTTAAAATCTTTAATTACCTTTATTCTGCCTGTGGTTCAAATGATGTTTCATAGTTTGAAGTACTTTACGTATTTATCAAGCTCCTCATAATTTGACGTTTCCTTGGTACTCTCCTTACAGGTTTTGGTTTCTGTAGGTGCTCAGGAAACGAAAATATGGTTGGAATGGCATCTGCCAGTAGCCGCTTTCGATCCGTGGTAGCATCTGTAACTTTTCTTCAAAATGACAAGAGCATATGTATCTAAACTTTCTAGGCTGCCACTTATGACGCTTTATACTGGTTACCCATTGGGTTAGCAACTCCTTGTTTTTCAAAGGAAATCTGTGTAAAGAATAGTTGAATTACAGTTCATATACCTAGGCTACTCACCCAATGGTTAACACGCTTTTGCAATTTCCACACTATATAAACAACTGGCATTACATTAAAACACACCAAATACATCCGTCATCTGCCTAGCTTTTTGATGGTCGCGAAGTAAACATAATTTTGAAACTTGCGAACGTTAAGTATAATGAATGTTTATAGACAAATACACGCCGATACACAACGATCTATATAATTACATATCTCTTTCTTTGTTTGATATTCCAACAGTTTTATCACTGTAGATGCTGGAGTTGTACGCCGAACGTACTCGGGCGTAATGTGCCACTAATAATGGCACTTACACGTTAGTTTAGATTGCAGACATAAGCCTCTACTCACTCTGCTGGTTCAAACTGACGTTCTCAAATATGGCGCCCAGTGTTGCTTAGTGCTGCCACCCAAAGCGCTGCAGCTTGCCTATAGCCTATGTTGTTTATATACCTCTTTGGGGGTGACGCACGTGCCACTCGCCTGGGCTTCGGCTTTCGTCCAGACAGCTGCGCTGAAGCGCCCCATACTGCACTTCTCGCCGTCTCTCGGTGTTTCCCACTAATTGCGGCACCAACACTGTAAAACCTAAGAGCAGATACGTGGAAACCTATGGCAGTTGGCCTGATGCTGCTACGACCACACGCAGCTGAGACTCATACGTTAACGCTCAGTTCTGCCGATTGAACTTTGCGGGCCTCTTATTGTTTAATTCTGTCACTGACGTACGCTTACCAAATTGTTTCTATTACTCAGGGAATACATGGGTACGAAAAGATATCCGTTAAACTTTGTTTACATTATAAATCAATCAAGTGTGAAGGCCGTAAACTCCAAAAAATACCTAGGAATTACAATTACTTCTGACTTAAATTGGAAAGAACACGTAGATAATGTCGTGGGAAAGGCGAACCAGAGACTGCGTTTCATTGGCAGAACCCTTAAAAGATGCAACAGAACTACTAAAGAAACTGCATACACTACGCTTGTCCGTCCTTTTATGGAGTATTGCTGCCCAGTGTGGGATCCTTATCAGTTGGGTCTGACGGAGGACATCGAAAGAGTCCAAAGGAGGGCAGCTCGTTTCGTATTGTCACGATACAGGGGAGACAGCGTTACGGAAATAATACAGGATCTGGGATGGGAATCATTACAACAACGGCGCTTATCGCTGCTGCGTGGGCTACTTACCAAACTACAATCGCCAACCTTGTCCTCCGCCGGCCGCGGAGGCCGAGGGGACTGCGGCGCTTCAGTCACGGTCTGCACGGCCACTACGGTCGGGGGTTCGAATCCCCCCTCGGGCATGGATATTTGTGCCGTCCTCAGTAGTAGCTAGTTCATAAGTAGTTTGTAAGTTTAGGGACTGATGACCCCGCAGTTAAGTCCCATAAGCTTTACAAACATTTGAACATTTTGAACATTCTCCTCCGATTGCGAAAATATATTGTTGACTCCCACTTACATAGGTAGAAATCATCATCAGGATAAAATACGAGGAATCAGAGCCCGAACGGAGAGATTCAGGTGTTCATTCTTCTCACGCGCTATTCGAGAATGGAATGGGAGGTAAAATAATATAACGGTGGTTCGATGAATCCTCTGCCAGGCACTTAAATGTGATTTGCAGAGTATCCCATGTAGATGTAAGCTATGGAGTGAACATTAGGATGCGCAGAACGACAATTCCGCCCGCAGCTTTTCCTGCTCTCTAGTCACACGTATTGGGCGCTACAGTCCGTATTTCGAACGTTGTTACTTCGCTAATTAAACACAGATAACCCTCAGTAGTATCGTAAAACTTTCTTTATATATTTATAAACGTCATTAAAATGTGATGCCGAACTCGAAGTTCGTTTAAATGCGCAAAGGTCGAGAGTATTATGCTTTTTAGTGTCGTAGGTAAGATTCCATGTTATTTACGCTTTTTCCGGTTTGCTTTGAAAAAAATTAAAAATAATAATAAAAAAAATGTTCAAATGTTTCTTAAAGCTTAACGGACTTGACTGCGGGGTCATCAGTCCCTTAACTTACAAACTACTTATGAACTACCTTATACTAAAGATGAGACAAACATCCATGCCCAAGGGGGGGGGGGGGGATTCGAACCCCCGACCGCAGCGGCCGTGCAGACTGTGACTGGCGCGCCGCAGACCGCTCGGCCACTGCGGCCGGTTGAAAATAAAATCACAAGTATCTTAATATAAACACATACCGGCACTTGATAGTTTCTTTTGTTGGCGGTTTTATTTATGACACTTTCGGCAACAGATGCTATGGAAAGTCAAAAACCGTTGCCACAGAATCACGCTTTAACCACGTATTTCCGAACCTTTGCCTGTCAAAACACTATCGTGAAAAGTGATTAGTGCTCCCCTTTATAGCGAAAAAATTCTTCCTTTTTATTTTTTGGAACTATATTTTGACTGTCCATCTTTCAGGAAACTATACAGAAAAATCACATAATGCTGGAACCTGTCTTAATACAGAAGTACTTCTAAACACACAAGGGTCTGAAACCTACATGAAACGGAGAATATTGATATGTTTTGTATAAATTTTATCTGACGTTGACTATGGAACGAATCTTTATGAACATACTGTCAATTTACTCAAACATGCTTTATAATTATAAAACAATCTCTCGTAAACAAACGGCCAAAAGTCACAGAAGCTCCACAGTGTCATCATCATCATCATCATTTTCCATCTCCAGTTTCCCGGGTGTGGCTAACAAGCGCTCTCCATCTCATCCGATCTTGATATAACATTTGGTCTTGGACATCATCCCAGTTAAAACCGTTCTTCTCTATGTCTGATTTAACTGCCTCTATCCATCGTCTCCTTGGCCTTCCTCTTGGTCTTCTTCCTCCCACTTCCATTCTGAAGTATTTTTTAGCTGTTCTTGTGCTATCCATTCTCATTACATGGCCATACCACTGCAGTCTTCGTTTCCCTAAGATGTTCGCAATAGGGACCCTGATACCAGCTGTTTCCCTGTGTACCTCATTTTTGATCTTGTCTCTCCTGGTACTTTGATTCATAGTCCTGATAAACCTCATTTCTGTTGCTTGGATTCTGCTGTAATCCTTTTTTAACAATGTACATGTTTCCATGCCATATATAAGGATTGGAGTGAAGTAAGTGTTATACAAAGTTAGCTTTGCTGCCTGGGGTACTTTTTTGTCCCAGAGTACATTCCGGCTGCCCGCGAGCAGCGAGAGCCGCGAGGGCAGCGCTGAGCGGCCTTGAGAGCCAGCAGTGCGGGTAGCAGGGCTGTGCACAGTGCACGGGGGCAACTGTGCAGCTGTGAGGGCGCTTTGTTGAGTAAGGACAAGCTGAAATACTTACTGTACGTAGAAAAAACACGAGGTCGTTTCAAGCTGATGCGGCTTCCGTGAAAAGGGCACCGGTACAATCATATCTGCCACAGCATGTTTGAGTGGGATGTAAGTGTTAATAGTGCTTACCCGAAAATTGTGTATCCTGTACCATGCAACGGTTGCTCATGTAAGGATGAAACACAGTTTCGAACCACTGTAAAACCTACTTTCGTGGCCACAAATAGGGCATAGGCGTAAAGAATTAAGATAAAACTCTTTTATTCTAAATTTTACCTTATATTTTCACAGAATTGTGTAGATTTTTTTTAACAAAATGTAACGAAACTGAACTTTCTGCAACTAAAAACCTGCTTCATTACAATGACGAGAAACTGGGTGGTCGGTCAGAAGGAAACAATTATTAACGTTCCTTACATCCTTAGGAAACGATGAAAACTGACACCATTCTGAAGGGGAAAAAATTCCGGAACTCAAGACCTGAGAGCAATGGAAAAAGTTTCCTGCCTATGTCAGTGGTACCACAACGAAGTTGTCGTGGTACGATAAAGAATTTCTCAAAAATAGCCAAATAAGTACATGGGAAAATTTGTAAGCTAAAGGAAAATAAATATCCCTACTGCGGGAAGCAAAAACCTTCTCCCTGGAGGAAGTAAAAGGGATAACTAAACTTAACTCCTGTGATATATAGAAAACATAAAGGGGAAGAAACTCTATGATCACAAAGCCTATCAGTTTCCTGTCAAGATAAACATCAAGGTGACATACACATAAAAGAATTGTCACTTCAGAGGAGAGGTACTACGAACAAAAATAAATAAGCATTAATTTACCTAATTCTGGATTTATTTAAAATGATTTTGAACCAACATCTCGAAGTTATCGAGAACGAGTGGTTCCGCGTGGTGTAGTGAGGTGCGCGGCTAGTCGAGTGTGAGTGGGATGCACTGCTGGCTGGCGGAGTGGGGGGGGGGGGGAGGGGGGGGGGAGCCGCGAGCAGGCCGCGTGAGCCGCTGAGAGCGCTCGCGCTCGCGAAACGGCATTTGCCCAGCCCTGCTCTAAGTAGATGTTTGAACTTGTTCCCTCTCTGCTTATGGTAATCTCAAACGTCTTGGTCTTGCTGATTTTCAGGTTAAATTCTTTAAATTTATTGTTCCAGACAGTCAGGCTCTTCTGCACTTCTGTTTCTGTTTCTCCCCACATTACAACATCATCTGCAAATACCAGTGATCTCGACTCATTTGCAGTTTCCTTAATAGATTTTAGCATTCTGTCAATTACAATAATAAACAAGAGTGGTGATAGAGCACTTCCCTGCTTGACTCCCCTCTTCGTCTCAAACCATTCAGAGCGACCGTTTCCTATTTGGACACTACTCTTGCAAATTTGATACAGCATCTTTACTCTGTCAATCAGGTAATTGGGCACTTTTAGATCTTCCAGGCATTTCCATATTTTATTGCGAGGGATACTATCATATGCCTTCTCCAGGTCTAAGAACACCATCACTAAGTTCTTTCCATGTTCCCAGTATTTCTCTGCCAAAATCCTTACCGCAAAGATGAGGTCTGTAGTACTTCGCCCTTTCCTGAAGCCATGCTGTTCTTCTTCTAATAAAGGTTCAACTATCTTCCTAAGTCTGGTTTCTATATTTTTTTCCAGTAGCTTTAGAGTATGTGAAAGTAGGGTGATACCTCTATAGTTTCCACACTTCTTTCGGTCTCCTTTTTTAAACAGTGGAATGATGATTCCTTTTGTCCAGTCATCTGGAATTTGTTGTTTGTCCAGATGACTGACAGAACTCTGTAGATCCATTGTAGGCGATGTTCCGGCTGCCTTCATCATATCTGAGCTTAGCTCATCAAACCCTGGAGACTTTCCGTTTCGCATATTTCTCAGAGCAGACTCCACTTCCAGCCAAGTTAATGGTTGTAGAACCTCTGGTGTTTCTTCAGCTGGACAATCACTATCATCACTGCTGTCAACATTCCCATTCAACAGCGAGTTGAAATGGTTCCTCATTTCACTTCTAATTTCGGATTCTGTTCTAAACAGCTTCCCTTCCTCAGTTTCTAGCACAACGATGTTAGTACGCTCATATATTTTATCCTTGACTACCTTATATAGCAGTTTTTTATTGCCTTGACAGTCTTCTTGTAATTTGGTGGTGAAGTCATCCCAACATTTATCCTTCTCGTTTTGGATCAGCTTTTTAACAGCCAACTTCTTGTTTCGATATTCCTGAGACAGACGTTCAATTTCAGTGTCATTTCTTACATCTACTCTATTTTGTTTTTCACGGTCTAATTTCTTCTTTAACACATTTCTTTAATTGCTGTCTTTACCCTGTCATTCCACCAGGGAGTTTCCTTCTCACTCTTTGTGCTGTACTTGTTTTCCCACAGATGTGGACAGCTTCTGTAACAAGAGTGTCTTTAAAGAGCTTCCATTCTTCTTCTACCTGAAGTTTTTCAGTTTTGGGTAGTCTACCCTTGATCTTTTTCTGGTACTCTTGTTTCTTTTCAGGGTCTCTCAACAGCCATTGACGTTTTCTTGTACTTAACTAATGGGACTCGTACATTCTTCAGATCCACAGTTAACAGTCGGTGATCACTGTCCATACATTCACTTGGAATAACTTTCACATCTGTAACAGTCTGACTAGCTTTTTGGTCTGTTATAATGTAGTCTATGACAGTTTTATGTTGTCCATCCCAGCTGTAACGAGTTATTTTGTGACTCTCCCTTTTCTGATACCAAGTGTTCTTGATGATTAGCTTGTTTCGTACACACAAGTCTAGCAGCTGCTCTCCCTCATGGTTTCTCTTACCATATCCATAAGGTCCGATAATACTTTCGCACCCCTGCCTCTCTTTACCCACTTGGGCATTTAGATCACCCATAATGATGACATTATCTTCCACTATTAGGTCCTCTAGGTTTTCCAGGAACTCATCAGCTGTGCAACCTGTTTGTGGGGCATAGACTTGGAAGATCGTTATGTAGGTGTTGTCAACATGTAGTTTCATCTGAATGATTCGATCACTCACATACCTGATGTCCGTATGTATGGCTACATCTTTATGCAGGAGCAGGGCGACTCCATTTCTGGTCTCTGTTTGACTACCACACCAGTGTAGTATATATCCATTTATGAGGGTTTTCTTGCCAGACCCTTTCCACTTGGTCTCACTTAGGCCTAATATCTTTACCTTGCGCCTATCCATTTGGTCAACAAGCTCTTCACATTTTTCAGTAAGCGTGAGGATGTTTAGAGTTCCAAGTCTGAGTTTTTGTTTCTTTGTTGGTTTTTGTGTCTTCAGGGGTCTCCAATATGCTTCAGGTTTTTGGCCGTCATACTTTCGTGATGTCCCTGGAGAAGTGTCATGTCCAGTAATTTCTCTCACACATCCGAAGCTTGTTTTAGTGTTGAAAGCACGCTTTAATCCACCGCTGGCCAGCTGGCTTCACCAGAGCCCCGTTAGCCGCCGCTTTTCAGGGTTCCTCCACAGTGTAATACCTTATAATACAGCGTTTCAATTTTTTTCTGCTTTTGTAGTGCCTCATATCAATATCACATTTACAAATACATCTAGATCTTACATACCTATAAAAAGTATCTGATCCTCCTTTCACGTAGTTTTCCTTGTACCCGTAGCAGAACAGTACTGACCAAGAGCTATTTCGGAAGCATGGCTCCGTGGCCCAGGGGTAAAGTGTCGGACTACTAAAACATGGGTTCGATCCCCGGTCAAACCTAGGATTATTAACGGTTATACCTCACTTCTTCCACCTATTTCAACAATACTGTTTCTGTGAAAAATACCGTTTTGCACCGTGGTTCGGAATCTACGTTAAATTGACGTCTGAACTAACCACTAAATTCCAACTGTTACTTCGAACACTTCACAATTGTCACACTGCACGTCCGTACATTCTAAATTTAAACACGACGCGCTGGCTTATAGGAGCTTCCGTAAAGACATTCCCATTTCACGGTTATTCCCATCAATCAAAGCGCCTATGCCTACTTAGCTTGCAAGAACGGTCCAACTCATTCGTTTCGATCGAGGGTAGCTCACCCACTATTGTTTCCCTTTCCCTATACATTGCCGTTATGTAGGAGGGATTTACCTTAAATTATACCAATGCCTCATAAAATCGACAGGAAAATTAAGGAACAATCAATGAAAGTGGTGCATAGACTTAATGGAGTGGTAACGTAGTTCGGTTTTGGATTAAATTAGAGCACTGTGAGGTATATTGCTGTCAGTACAACCAACAAATAGACAAAATAAAATAAAACATTTCGGAGCATTATGCGAAAATTACGAGCTAAATAAAAAGTATTAATCTCTTTATATGAGGTGGGTTTCTTTGATTATATTTTCCTTGTTCCCTTCAACCATGATCTATGTAAATTAGCTCAGATACCGTAAATGACTAAACAACTAGCTACTCATAATTCCATAGTCTCTGCAATCTGTTGGTCATGTGGCCTTCAGGACAGAGACTAGTTTGATGCAGCACTCGACGCTATCCTATCTTGTGCAAGCCACTGCATTTCCTCATAAGAATGGCCACTTACTTTTTTTACGCCACGCAACTTCATCCCATTGCTTAATTGACGATTCGTTGATGTCTAAGAATGTGTCCTACCAATGGATCCCTGTTTTTTAGTCAAGGTAAACAAAAAAGTTCTTTTCTCCCCAGTTCTGTTCAGCACCTCCAGACAAGCGGTCTGCCCACCAAACCTTCAGCAAGAGCCTGTAGCACCATACTTCAAAAGCTATCCTCTTCTTGGCGGAACTATTTAACCTCCATGTTTCACTGCCGTACAAGCCAACACTCCACACAAATGCCTTCAGAAAAGACTTCCTATGATCTGAATAAATATTCGATGATAACCACTTTCTCTTTTACACAACGCTTCTTTTCTCTCTGCCATTTTTGATTTTCATTCATTTGCAATGCTCAAATAACAAATCGCATGAACCACATGTATCGTCTTATTACCTAGTCCAGGGGTTACGAACCTGGGGGTAATACCCCCTCGGGGGTAAAACGGTAATTCTGTGGAGGTAGTATGTAAGGTACCGGTAGTGGATACAATTTTTTAAATAATTATATCAAATGACAGCTCTGCAGCACATGTCTTGTCTTGTGTTCCCTCTCGTTGTTTAATGACAACAATTATGCGATTCCCGCATTATATGTTTGCATTGCGAATTGTCTCTTTTTCTTCTATTTGATGACGCAGTAACGGTACAATCGCAGTTAATAAAGAGTAAATAGCCTACTGTTACACATTGTGTAACCTTATAGATGGCAGACTTCTTCCTAGTCCTGAGTCGGTAATCGTCGGGAATGCTTTGGCCGGCATTCATTTGTTCCTGGCAGCAGCCAACAGTACCTAAATAATCAAATCAAATGTTTGTATAGCTTATGGGACTTAACTACGGGGTCATCAGTCCCTAAACTTACAAACTACTTATGAACTACTTACGAACTAGGACGGCACAAATATCCATGCCCGAGGGGGCATTCGAACCCCCGACCGTAATGGGCGTGCAGACCGTGACTGGAGCGCCTCAGTCTCCTCGGCCACCGCGGTAGTCATTGTTTTGTAGCCATAGTCGTCTGCTTTGTTACTGGTTTACACGACCCTGTTCCGAGTGTTTTCCATTCTGAGCGATTTCAGTTTCGTTTACTAATAATATATAAAGCCGATTTTCCTTCTGTGCGTAACTTCCGCAAGTCGTGCAGCTTGTGATCGCAGTAAGTGTGCGTTGTTCACACCTCGCCACGTGCGTCATTCAAGTATTGTTGAATGCTTTTGTTTTGGTCCGCATATAAACAATGCTTACTTCCCCATTCTATTGTTGGCAAAAATATAAGGACAGGCTCGGCCTACCCACAGTTGTAATTAATAGCGCGCCGCGCGATGTGTTTTGTGCCTTCCTAGGAGCCATAGTCTCCCACATATCGTTAGTTTTTTCGTTCTGAAAGCAAGATCCTGCACCCGTTTGGTAAGTACCATAAGTAATATGTCAATACTTTTTATGTGTTTTTCTAAATACTGTTACAAGTTCGTGGGTAATTCATGTACATTTCGTGACAGTATTTTAGGTTTGTTTTAGGTACCACGGCTTCTACATGCAGAAAAAAGAGTTCATACAAAGAAGCATTTCTACAATGGGGTTTCACAAATCTTGTTGGTAAGAATGTAGAAAAGCCTCAGTGTATTATGCCGGCCGCGGTGGCCGAAGGGACTGAGGCGCTCCAGTCACGGTCTGCACGGCCACTACGGTCGGGGGTTCGAATCCACCCTCGGGCATGGATATTTGTGCTGTCCTTAGTCTTAGCTAGTTAGTAAGTTGTTTGTATGCTTAGGGACTCATGACTCCTTAGTTAAGTCCCATAAGTTCTACAAACATTTGAACATTGTGATCAGTGTGTTGTCCTATACATATTATAAATGCGAAAGTTTGTATGTTTGTTACCGCATCACGCTAAAACTACAGCACTGATTTAGATGAAATTTCATATAGAGATTTCTTATGTCTTGGATTAGGACATAGGCTACTTTTCAAAATGTTTATTACAAGTTATTTATTTGAAATATATCCATAGAAATACGTAACGGTTGTAAGAAGGTTCTAATACAACAGCAGCAGAACTTTGTGGGGTATGTTATTTTTAGCCGCGAGGGTTAACGCGTCATGTTATAGACTTCCGTTATTTTGGGCAATGGTTCGGGTCCTGCTGTAGTGAATTTTTTTTTCTTTGTTATTGTTATCGTTTTTACTTTCGAATATACAAAAAGATTCTTGGATACTGCCAAAACGGCTTAACTGATATATAATTACATACACAAGAAATCTGATTGTTGGCGTTTATGCCGCTTTCATTTTCATTGGTTGTAACAAATGAAGGAAGTATGTATATAAATTGAAGACTTTAAATAAAATATGCTCTAAGTACCATGGCAAGAAAAAACATTGACGTTTTGTGTAGAATGGGATCTAGATACCAAGCCCTATTTTGTGTACATAGCGCGAACTGCTACGTATAAATAGCGTACGTAAACTGCAACGAAAGTAGTAGCAAATGCACTCAACAGATGGCAGGCGATACGCTGCAGTTAACATATGAAACGTTATAGATGTTCGAACATTGTGATGTTATCGTAATTCTTTAAAATTGTATTCTCTTTGGATTTCAATGAATAATAGTTTCTTTGGTGATTTCGATTATTTATAGCATTCGAACATTTGCATTTAGTTCTTTTGTTGGTTCGCTTTGCATTTGTGGGATCTCAACAGTTCGTTTCTCCGTTAGATGTCTTTTTTTATCTCTTTACTTTTCTGCGTTAGGTTTGTTGTTTATATCGTTACATTTCTCCGTTAGTTTGCTGTTTATTTTGTTCCTTTACTTGGCATTTGTTTTCGATTACTGTATTGTTGTTATTGTAGTTACTTACTGTCAGGAGTGCCATCCCACAAGTTGGAGCCGAAGGTGGGTGTGCCTGTTTTATTGATGCGTAACTTGGATGCACCCACGATTATGCAATGGCACCAGGTTACGCATCACGGACCTGAGAAGACATATCGTGCAGGCCACCATCATCACCGATGGAGCCAAGAGAGAAACTGTGTTAATACCACGAATTCCCATCATCCCAACAAACTTGCCATTCCAGGTTAACCGGTTACAGTTCCCATTGAAAGTGGCCTTCTCGATTACTATAAACAAGAGTCAAGGACAAACATTAAAAGTGGCAGGTATTCATGTGGCCACCCCATGTTTCTCGCACGGACAGCTCTACGTAGGCTGCTCCCGTGTATCGAGAGCTAGAAATCTCTATGAAGTCTCGAAACGTCGTTTACAGGGACGTATTGCAATAGATTTTTGGTTCCCCATCCGTTTCAAGACAATTATATATTCCGTGCTAACAATGTCGCTAACAGTCATGTAGTTATTTATGCCCTTTCTTGGCACTTTAATGTCTGACTATTGAACCCCGCGGGTAACACCGCGGGGAGCAGCTAGTATTTAATAAAGTTCTTTCTGCAGAGAGCATGAAACCTAGCAAATTAAAAGGACATTTCGAGAAAGTTCATAAGGAGTTTGCAGATAAAGATATAGGTTTCTTTAAAAGAAAAGAGACTGCTCTGAAATCTTCGCGACTGGACTCGACAGGAAATGTGCAAAAGGCAAATGAATCATGTATTCAGGCCTCTTATCAAATTTCTTATCGCATTGCTCAACAGTTACTTCTGAAATTAAAGGAAGTTCTATGTTTGCTCTACAACTGGACGAGTCAACAGATGTAGCTTCATGTTCACAATTACTGGCATTTACTCGGTACATCAAAGACGACTGTATAAAAGAATACCTGTTCAGCAAGTCTTTGCCCACTACATCTCGCGGTGAAGACATATTCGAAATTCTGAAACAGTTTATTGAGGGAAACGGACTTAACTGGTCAACGTTGGTTGGTGTTTGTACAGACGGAGCACCTTCAATGATGGGAATTCAGTCTGGGTTCCAAGCACTCGTGAAACAAGTTGCCCCTCAAGCTATGTCTTACCATTGCCTCATACATCGTTATGCTCTGGCAGTCAAGACTCTTCCTCCAGATTTACAAAGCACATTGAATTACGTAATACAAATTGTGAATTTTATTCGTGGCAGTGCTACGAACTCAAGATTATTTAAAGTTTTATTGATGAAGTTGGTGCTAAATTTAATGCTCTTTTGTTCCACACAGAGGTACGCTGGTTACCGAGAGGAAAGGTTTTAAACAGGGTTTATGAGTTACGTGATGAAATAGGACTCTTTCTTGAAAACCAAGGAACACAAAAAGAGAAAGAATTGTACCCAAAAATCAAAGAAAAAGCATCTGTCGAAATGTTGGCATATCTTGCTGACTTTTTCAGTGAAATTAACAGTCTGCGTATTTCACTACAAGGAAATACGACGAATATTTTGACAGCGCAGGATAAAATTGCAAGTTTCGTCCGTAAATTGGAACTTCACCAACGCAGGGTCCAAGTCGGAGATCTATCGATGTTTACACAACTGTGTGATCAGTTCGTAAATGAGGAAACTGAATCATGCGTGAAACTTCCATTGTTCAGCACACTTCTGCAGTTATAAAATCAATGAAGCAATATTTCTCAGACATGGATAATCGTCAGCTCAACTCCTAGATATCGAGACCATTTTCTGTTGAAGAGGAAATTTTCAACGACGAAGATGTTTCAGCCAAAGTAGAATTTCTCGGAGTGCGTGAAAATAGCACATTCAGAATGGAATTTCAAAATTACGACCTTTGTACGTTTGGCGAAAAGTAGGAGCTGAATATCCTATTATTGCTGACAGAGCTCTAAGGATGTTAACACCATTCGGGACCACTTACAGATGTGAGAGTGGTTTCTCAACGTTGCTGACAGTAAAAATCTAAGTCTAGAAACCGTCTGAATGTGGAACATGACATGAGATGCGCCTTAAGCAAAACAGAACCAAACATTAAAAAACTTGCGTCTGCTAAACAGTACCAAGTTTCACACTGAATGTAATTACTACATTGAAATTGTAAAAAAAATCGTGTATCTTATGCAGTTCATCATGATTAATAAACATTGTTTGTATTTTCATGTACTGTTTCCTTTGATAATATTTTAAATGGGTAAAGGGGGTAAAATGATTTTTCCTAATTGGTCTCAGGGGTAACAGGACTGAAAAGCTTTGGAAGCACTGACCTAGTCTAATTCTCTCACTAACGCCTGATTTTCTTAGAGTACATTTTATTACCCTTTGTCTGCTGTCCTTAGTGTTAATATTACACTCTCCTTTTAAGACACTGTTCATTCCTTTCAATTGCACTTCCAGGTCCTTTGCTGTCTCTGACAGAATTATGTCATCGAGAAACTGCGAAGTTTTCATTAATTCTTCCTAAATTTTAATTTCGTCTCCACGTTTTTCCTTGATTTCCTTCACATTTTGCTCAGTGTACTGACCACTTGGAAAAGATTTCAACCCTAAATTACTCTTTTCCCAACCAATGCTTTCCTTCCATGCCCTTCGACTCTTATAATTGCGCCGCGGTGGAGTAGCCGAGCGGTCTACGTGGAAGTTCGAGTCCTCCCTGAGGCATGGGTGTGTGTGTTTGTCCTTAGGTTAGTTTACCTAGGTTTAAGTAGTTTTTTAAGCTACGGACTGATGAGCACGCAGTTTGGTCCGATAGATCTACAAACATTTTTTTTTTTCTTATAATTGCTGCCTCGTTTCCATACAAGTTCTAAATAACCTCCCGTTCCTTATATTTTACCCCTGATGACTTAGGAATTTGAGAAGGACAGCCCTGCTGAATGACTAACTGGGGAGTTCTGTTGGGCTTCAGTAAGTAATACATGAACGAATTACTTCATTTGAATGCTTCGCAGTAAAGAATGTGAATGAGTGAAATAGTTCACATGAATGAAAAGGTTAGACACATCGCTATGTGGAAGGAAAGCTTCGCAGAGGGAGTTTAGATGGAGGTATTTAAGGCAAATCTTTTATGGTCCAAGATGCAGCAGTTACGTTGAAATTAAATGGATAGTTAACAAGGGCGAGGCCTCAAACACGGCCAATCGATTCGGCTCAAATGTGGCAGGTCCCTTGTGTACAACCAAAAACGAAGGAAAACTAAAGGTTATGAGAAGCAAACGACTTAAAATTAGCGGTATCGACAGATAATTGTAAATAGAGCATTTTTAATCTACATCTACATAAATTCCCTGTACGCCAAATTGAACTGCATGATACAGGGTTCATCTAACCGCTTTTACGATATTTCTCTACAGTCCCATTCTCTAATTCTACAGTCCCATTCTCTAATAGCTCGTAGGAAAAATGAACACTTAAATCTTTGCGTTTTCGATCTGATTTCTCTTATTTTATTTTGATAAACATGTCTTCTTATGCAGGTGAGAGCTAACAAAATATATTCGAATTCTGAAGAAAACCTTGGTGAAAGTAATTTCGCAAATAGATCTAGTCGGAACAAACAACACTTTTCTTTTAATGATTTCCACCCCAACTCGTACATCATTTACTGAGACTCTCCCCCCTACAAAATGAGCTGCCCTTCTCTGAACTTTCTCGAAATCGTCTGTCAGTCCCACCTCGTGGGTATGCCACAATGCGCAGTACTCCAAAGTAGGACGCACAAATGTGGTGTAGGCAGTTTCTTCAGTAGAACTGTTGTATCTTCTAAGTGTTTTGCCATCGGAACGTACTCTTTGGTTTGCTTTCCCTACAATTATTTTCTATGTGATCTTACGAATAATTGACTTAACAGCACAGTTTCTTCGAGATTAGAACACGGGTTCTGCTGCACTTCCCAGCCAGTCGCTATCGGCGTTCTCGGCGAAAAATGTTTACCAGTTTCTTTCCTCGATTTCCGAAAAGTATGAGTATATGATGATGAAAAATTCTATATTTGCAATTATCTATCGATCCCGTCAATTTTAGGTCGATTGCTCGTCACAACCTTGAGGGGCGATTTTCTCCAAAAACGGGGAGGTGTTGAGCCAAGTTTTGTTTTCGTTTTATGTACAACACACGCGCACACGCGACCTGCTAGAATCGAGCCGAATGGGTGGCCGTGTCGGATGCCTTCTACTTTTAAGATGCGCCTGGGACGGATAACTGCATGAAACCGCGTCAATGGAACATTTGCGCCATATCCTGCAATGTCGCTAGGTTTCACAAGTGGTCGCCAGCTGCCCTTGGCAACACCTGCCGCGGCAGCTGCTGACTGCTCACCCCCGGCAGTGGCGGGTGCGCCGCTGCGCCTCTATGTAGCATCCCCTTCACGTGTCCACATCCGGAACCACACCACAACGTGATAGCAGTGACCACGAAGAGGAAGAAGGGATAGCAGCTGTTAAGGAGAATGTAGAGCTGGAGACACGTCTATAGTCGTGAACGTGCCGCGATGGAGTAGCCGAGCGGTATAAAGCGTCTCGCTGCGGAGCGCGCGCTTGCTCGCCGTGGAGGTTCCAGTCCTCCCTAGGGAATGGGTGTGTGTGTTTGTCCGTAGGTTAGTTTACCCAGGTTTAAGTAGTTTGTAAGCTACGGACTGATGACCACGCTGTTTGGTCCGATAGATTTACAGACAGTCGTGAACGTGATTTTAGACGAGTATATACGAGGGTTGGAACGTAAATACTAGCAACTATTTTTTCACAACCAATACAAAAGACTTCAATGTCTGCACCTGTTACTGTTCTTCAAAGTAGTCACCAGCGTTGTGTGGAACACGTTGCTAGCGATGTGGAAGGCGTAGTATACCGTTAGCAGAGCGTAGCATACCGTTGAGGGTGTGAATACAGCTGTCTGCTGCCTGTCAAATCTCTGGGACAGTTCTGAAGCGAATGATACGAAGTGGTTCTTCATATTCGGAATCAAATCAAAGTCGCAAGGTCTTAAGTCCGGGGAGTATGGTGGATGGTACAGTACTTACCAGTCCCATCGAGCGAACAGAACAGCCACAGCTTGCGCTGTATGCGCCCGCGTACTGTCGAGCTAAATGAAGGGTGGGTTGCGTAGAAAGTGTTGCCGCTTCTCTCGCAAAGCTGGTCGTAGGTGATGCTCCAAAAACGAACAGTAATACCGTGCACTGACGGTCTGCCGTGGAGGAATGTAATGCGTTAGGATAATACCATCACAGACGTACATCATCAAACTTTCACCCTACTGGGGCTCTGACACACTTTCTTTCGACCCATAATGATGCCATTCGTTGGATAGATGTTTCAGTTTTGGCTCGTACGATGGCGCCCATGGTTCATCCAGTGTTACGATGTTGTTGTTGTTGTGGTCTTCAGTCCGGAGACCGGTTTGATGCAGCTGTCCACAATACCCCATCCTGAGCAAGCCTCTTCATCTCCACATAAGAACGGCAACCTACATCTGTCTGAATCTGCTTATTGTATCCATCTCTTGGTCTTCTTCTACGTTTTTTACCCCCCCCCCCCCCACACACACACACACTTCCCTCCAACGCTAAATTCACAATTCCTTGATGTCTAAGAATATTCCCTACCAATCTATCCCTTCTTTTAGTCAAGGTATGCCAGAAATTTCTTTTCTCCCCAGTTCTGTTCAGTACCTCCTCATTAGTTACGCGATCCATCCACCCAATCCTCAGCATTCTTCTGTAGCACCACATTTCAAAAGCCTCAATCCTCTTCCTGTCCGCACTGTTTATCGTCCATGTTTCACTCCCATACAAGGCAACACTCCATACAAATGCCTTCAGGAAGGACTTCCTTAGGCTTAAATCAATATTCGATGTTAACAAATTTCTCTTTTTCAAGAACGCTTTTCTACCCATTGCCACTCTGCATTTTATATTCTCTGTACTGCGACCATCATTTGTTATTTTACTGCCCACGTAACAAAACTCATCTACCTCATTTATTGCTTCGTTACCTAATCTAATTCCTTCAGCATCGCCTGATTTTCTTAGACTGCACTCCATTACCCTAGTTTTGCTCTTGTTAATGTTCATCTTATATGCATCTTTCAGCTTACTGTCCATTCCATTCAATTGCTCTTCCAGGTCCTTTGCTGTATCTGACAGAATTACTATGTCGTCGGCAAAACGCAATGTTTTTAATTCTTCCTCCTGAACTTTAATTCCTTCACCAAATTTCTCCTTGCTTTCCTTTATAGCTTGCTCAATGTACAAATTGAATAACATTGGACAAAGGCTACAACCCTGTCTTACTTCCTTTCCAACCACTGCGTCCCTTTCATGCCCTTCAACTCTGACAACCGCTGACTGGTGTTTGTACAAGTTGTAAATAACCTTACGCTCCCTATATTTTACTCCTGCTTTCTTCAGAACTTGAAAGAGTTTATCAATCAACACTATCAAAAGCCTTCTCCAAACCTACAAAAGCTAGAAATGTAGGTTTGCTTTTTCTTAATCTATCTTCTAGGATAAGCCGTAAAGTGAGTATTGCTTCCCGATTTCCTACATTTCTCCTGAACCCAAACTGATCTTCTTCGAGGTTGGCTTCTATCAGCTTTTCCATCCTCCTGTATATAATTCGTGTTAATATTCTGCAGCCAAGACTTATTAAATTGATGGTTCTGTAGTTTCCACACCTGACTGCACCTGCTTTCTTTGGAATGGGGATTATAACATTTTTCTTAAAGTCTTACACACCAGGTAAAACAATTTTGTCATGGCTGGTTCTCCCAGAGACTTCAGTAGCTCTGAGGGAATATCATCTACTCCAGGAGCCTTGTTTCGACTTAGGTCTTTCAGTGCTCTGTCAAATTCGTCTCTCAGTATAGTATCTCCTATTTCATCCTCATCTATATCTTCTCCCCTTTCTGTACGATACAGCGTAAGGAAGCCTTTCCTTCGCACTCATAGCGCTCCAAGTGCGTCTGAGCAGCATCGTAACGCATCCATTTCTGCCTTTCCGTAAATTTATGAGGAACCCATCGTGATTAAACTTTTCGCATCCCCAGGCGTTCCTTCAGGATGCGAAGCACAGTCGTATGCGCTAATCTGGTGTCATGGGCGAGCTTACGAATCGTTTGGCGTCGATCACTGCCCAGTAATGCGGCAACAGTATGCAGTCTTTCAGACACACTAGGACGACCTGCCCAATACATGTCTGCCACTGTTCCGCCCGACAATGCCGATTCCCCGCACGCCTCTTGAAGTACCTGATGATACTGTCGTGCTTTATGATCTCTGGCACCTTCAATCGCGATCCAACTCTGTTGTTCCTGTTTCGAAAACATAGTGACACCGTTACGTTAGACCACTCGCTCACAAGTGACTGTTTTTCCCTGGATCGTGCGCACAATGGTGACATGGGAGGGGCGAGTCCATTTGCTCGGAGGTAAGGTAGGTATGTCAACAACTGTGCTCTCAGCGACAATAAGAGATTCCATTGCATAGTGTCTCCACTGCAGTTTTGTCACTATTTAAGTTCCAATCCTCGTACCTGGGAGTAGACATAGGGAGAGATTTGAAATGGAAAGACCATGTATAAAATTAAACTTGGGTAAGGCAGATGACGGACTAAGATTTACTAGAGAAAACCTCAAGAAGTGCAGACCGTCGACAGGGCAAATTAGTTACAAAAACTCTTTCGGCAAGCGCTTGACTATTGCTCATTAGTGTGATTTCGTACCAGATAGGGTTCATAGAAAATGTGGAGAAGATCCAACGGAGACCAGTACGCTTCGTTACGGGCGAAAGCGTCACAGAGATGATTAGGCAACTCCAGTGGCAGACGCTGCAAGAGACATTCTGCATCGCTTTAGGCTTCCTTCAAAGTTCCGAGAGTATACGTTTCTCGCGGAATCAACCAATATATTGCTTCCTCAAACGTATATCACCAACTTTCTCTTCCGGATGCGAACATATTTTGTTAGCACCCATCTAAAGAGACATGAGCAACATAATAAATGAAATCAGACTAAAAACGGAAAGATTTAGGCGTTCCGTTTTCCCGCGCGCTATTAGATAATAGAACAATAGAGAAATATCATATAAGCGGTTCGATGCACCCTCTGCCATGCACTTGAATGTGATTTTCAGAGTATTTATATAAATATCTCGCAAAAAAACAACAATAAAAATAAAACACGACTGGAATAGGAGGAAGAGCGACAAAATTACACAACGTACCCTCCACCACACTCCCGAGGTGGCTCGCCAAGTATGGATGTAAATGTAGACATAGAGTGACATTTTCAATTATATTGTTACAGACATATATTAAAGAAAACGCGTTAATTGTTTCGGAATATTTGAAAGACTGAAAAAATTCCAAGAAACTGAAATACATAAATCATAACAATACTACATAAGGAGAGCGATAGAACAATTTACAGTAACCACAGGGAAAAAGAATTGGTAAATGGACCTACAAAACATTTGCTACAATGGTGAATGAGAAATTACAATCATATACAGAAACCAAATTGTGGCACGGTAACACAGTGCTAGAGTTCCAGACTATGAATCTAGAGATCGTGCGTTCCATTCCCGTCAGGTTCTACGATGTTTATCAGTCTCTTTCTACTTCCACCTCTGGCAATGTTGCTGATACGAAAAATATCAAGTAGCACCGCGGTTCGGAATGCACGTTAAACTGTAGGCCCATCTGTAATTGGCTGGGTAAGCCAGTTCGAAGGTTGGAGGAAGGTAACGGCGTACTAGCTCCAAACAGGACCATGCCTAATAAAGTACTCTCTAAATATGAACTCATGAACTATAACAAAATTACATATTCAAACCTTTTTACTGAATTATCTTACAATTATTTACTGCTTGAATTACGTTTAGGTTAACGTTCTTATGCCGGAACATATAGCCATAAACGAGTTCGTGCCACCCAGAAAAAATTTCGCAACTTCAGTGCACTCCATACAGTTATATATGGTTTTAACAATTAGGGTTACCCACTAATACATAGTGATATTACAGTTTACTGTAGAGCCAGGAATTACTGCTAGCTACATGAGAATAATTCTCCCTCATAATACTGGTCACCATTTCTAAAGGAACAGATTTGGAAATTATTTTTGTTTATAAAAATTGAAACACTAATCAATTTATGTTCTAATAAATACACAAAAGTTTCAGGTTTTATTCACCAGATCCTCAATGACTTTCTTTACAACAACCGCTTGACTAAAATTCTAAAATAAAAAGGATTTTGGTTACCAGCATCAAACTGATTTTACTTTAGCCTTATAAAATAAGCATATTAATTTAATGAAGTGCCCCACACTGTTCAATGTTGCGTGTCTCCGCTTTTTTTTACCAAAATGATTGACAGAAACATTGTATTTAATACAATTACTTTTGCACTTAAGGTCACTTGCTAGTGAATCTGCTTCAAAAATTCGATTTTTTTCATCTCGAATCAACATTTAGAGTTTTGTGAACAAAATGGTTGTTAAATAAATCAATTCGTACATTAGGAACACGTTTAAAAACAAATTTGAGTATCTGTCGATATGCGGCAACGACCGTGTTTCCGCTGATGTCAGATGTCAAATAGCGTCATTATTTTCCATCTGGAAGAACAGTCAAAATTGAAAAGTTAAGAGTGTGTTGGTCATGCCCATAAGAGGATGGGTACACGTTTACGTAAGCTATAAAAGATATGAAGAGGCAAAAGCTTAGTGTTGGCAAATCAATTGGTGGTCGATGTCGTCTTACTAAGAAAAAGATGAACAAACTGCAGCTCTATTATGGGAAGAAATCGAGGTGATATTGATGCCATGAAGAAAGCATTATGGGCTATCTTCTTCCGTAAAACTTCTACGGGTGACCATCCACAGCATGGTCTCTGCGACTGTGGTGCAGACACATGGAGTGGATACAGAAAAGCAGTTGCAAATGGTGAGACCTGTGCACACCATCACTCCCTGCCATTTAACATATTGGAAGCAATAAAGTCCATATACATGGACCTAAGTGCACTAAACTATTGTCGCGGTGCTTACTTGGAAAGACACAAAATGTGAATATTTCAACCACGTGATATGGGAACACCTACCTAAAACAAGAGGTTGTTGGTTTCCTTACTATGAGATGAGGTTTATTAGATGCAGTTATTTTCTTCAATGATGGGGAAATTAGCAGGTGTGGTCTTATGCAGTTGTTGGGACTAATTTCCTTATACAGCTATTCTAACAGTGCTCTTGTAGTACTACACTACATTACAAATACTCTTGAGCCACGTTAAGGCAGAGTCACTGAGTCTGTGAATGTCTTTCAAATCACCACCATAGCGGTACACTTCACAAACGAGTAAATGGTCCATTGTTTGGATGTCACCACACTCACATTCAGAGCTGTCTGACAGGCCTCACTTCTTCATTAGTTACTTCATCTGCCGACACCCGTTCTTATGCAGTTCAAAGTTGTAAATAGTAAGACTTTAAATTCACTTAACCACTGCTTCTTTAATGGAGAAGATACACTACCCGGACTGTGAGTCGAGGAACATTCTGGTTATAAAGCTACACTAATTTAAAAGAAAACTGCTTCCTGTGTTAGTCTTCTCTTTTCTAGTCGCCTGAACTCCTTTCCTGGTTCTTCTCTTGTCATTGAACAACAGAAGTCCGTAACATTGAAGGGGTCCGTTTTTCGTCCTACTTTATCTACTGTTGGAATCGTTCTTTATGTACGTCACTTAAAGGACTTTCGTTGTCACGTGAGAAATCCATGTATGAATATAGAAATTGGAGTTCAACTGATATTGTTTCACAAATTCAGCCTAATGGATATTACTTTTGTATAATGTTACTCACAGTCACAACGTAGTAACTAATTCTTCGGTTTTCCAGGAAGCCACACCCGCCATCTTTAAATGTTTCCCACAATGCATTCTTACGGCTCTATGAAGTTGGTTAGAGTTTTTAAGAAGATGACGAATCTGCGGACCAAAGCAGATATCTGCTTTAGTGTTGACATCAATGATCTTTGGAAATAGTATTCAGAAGTACTGAAAAGCTTCTTTACCTGATTCTACTCCCGCTAAAAAATTAATAAACCCATATTTTGTGTGAAGAGTAGAGGCGAGGAAGAAGCAAAATAATTTTGCTTCTTCCTACCGGACGTTCGTCTCGCAGTGGCAGAGATTTTCTTTCGGGAGCCAGGCCTACCTTATTTACGTAGATCAATACTATCAGCCTAATGGAAGAATCGCTTCTTGTTTTTCATGCTGGGGAAAGTCACGATGCTATCGCTGAAAGGGAATTTTAACTGAGACGATGGAGTTAATATGTGCGGGAAAAACTAGAGTGCTTAAAACTGCTTTAGAAGAAACTGGAGTGTCGAACATGACTATCCTTAGATGTTTCTCTTTGTCGGGACAACAAAGGACGATGCAAACAACAACTTCAAATTTAAAATCCATACAACTAATCGGATCAGATCTTAACTGCAATCGAACTGCTACGGAGCAGTGATGGATTGTATCTGATTTATATGGCACTTTCACGCTTTTGAAACATCTTGTTATACTGAACTGGAGTAATGGTTGGTACAGATCTAACTGCGATACCGCTGTATACATAAGCTGCTTCTGCAGCTAATAAAAGAGTAGCTATTGAGGAAGGGGAGGGAGGAAGTAAGATCAATACCCTTTCCTCGTCGAAGTTATCAAGAATGCTGCATTGCATAAGTACATTTAAGTAGTAGTAATACATAACGTGCTGCGATTCATACGCCTATCACATAGCTAAACAAATACTTCTGGGTGTATGTATGCTGTGGATACTACAAGACGCACCTATAAGTGCAAAAGCATGTTACGAAGGCAGCTGCTTCCGCGTCACCAGAAACTCTCCTGCAGAACGACAACGAAAGATGCAGAAAAACGAGAAAACTAGATAAAAGCATTGGAATGTCACAGAGCTCTCCATGCGTAATATTACAGGGCACGACCTTCCTCGCAAATATACTACAACCTTTATTAACATATTTTTAAGAAATTTCTACGTTCGTGTTTCACAGTAGTTTCAGATTTATGGCGAATAACTAATCCGACGTTGTTTATTAACACTCATTTCATTAAGGATGTTAAGAGAATGAGAATTAACAGCACATATCTTTGAAAGAAAGAATAAAAATTATAATAATGTAAATAATCTTACTGGTTATGAACTTTACATTAAAACTTAAGAGACTTAAAAAAGGTAGAAAATTAAGATGATGGAATTTGGACAAATTTAAGGAACCAGAGGTGGTTGAGAGTTTTAGAGGGAGCATTAGGCAAGGATTGTCTGAAAAGGGCAAAAGTAATACAGTACAGGAAGATGGGCAGCTCTGAGAGAGTAGTGAAGGACGCAGATTATCATATAGGAAGAAGGACAATGCCTAATAGAAATTCTTGGACAACACAGGATATTGAACTTAATTGATGAAAGGAGAAACTATGAAAGTGAAACAGGCAAAGGGGAGTACAGACATCTGAAAAATGAGGTTGACATCAAGTGCAGACTGACTAAGATGGAGTGCCTTGAGGACAAATGCAAGACCGTAGAAGAATGTATAACTACGGTACAGATAGACATCACCTACAGGAAAATAAAAGAGACATTTGGAGACAAGAAAAGCATAGGTTTTAATATCAAGAACTGAGATGGAAAACCAGTACTAAGCAAAGAAGGGAAAGCTGAAAGGTAGAATGAATATATTGAGAGCCTGTAGAAAGGAAATAAACTTGAAGGCAGTATTCTAGAAAGGGAAGACGAAGTGGAGGAAGATGAGACAGGAGATATGATACTGCGAGAAGAATTTGACGGAGCGCTGAAGGACTTGAGTCGAAACAAGGCCCCTGGAGCAGATGATATTCCGTCTGAACTGCTGATTTCGTTAGGAGAGCCTGTCATGAAAAAAATGTTTACCTGGTATGCAAGATGTATGAGACACGGGAAATACCCTCCGACTTCAAGAAGAATATCGCAATTCCAATTCCAAAGAAAGCAAGTGCAGACAAGTGTGAAAATTACAGAACTATCAGCTTAATAAGTCATGTTTGCGAAATACTAACATGAATTATTTACAGAAGAATGGAAAATATGGTAGAATCTAACCTCGGGGCAGATTGGATTCAGGAGATATGTGGGAACACGCGAGGCAATACTCACATTATGCCTTATCTTAGAAGATAGATTAAGAAGGTAGCTTTTGTTCGTTTGGGAAACCTTTTGACAATGTCAACTGGAATACACTCTTTCCAATTCTGAAGGCATCAGGGGTAGGGAAAGAAAAGTTATAAAGAACATGCACAAAAACCAGGCATCAATTATTATAGTTGAAAGGTCAATGTTAATCAATTTGTACACTGAGCAGGGTGAGAAAGAATGCAAGGAGAAATTTGAAGAGGGAATTAAAGTTCAGGGAAAGGAATAAAAACCTTGTGGTTTGCTGATGACATTGTAATTCTGTCAGAGACAGCAGAGGACCTGGAAGGGTAATTGAACGGAATGGACAGTGCCTTGAAAGGAGGTTATAAGATGAGCATTAACAAGAGCCAAAAAAACTAATGGATGCTGCCTAAGAAAATCTGGCGTGACAAAGTAGCAGGTAAGTTTTTTTATATTTATTTTTTTATTTTATTTTATTTTATTTATTTATTTTATTTTATTTTTATTTTTTATTTTATTTTATTTTTTATTTTATTTTATTTTTTTATTTTTATTTTTTTTTTGGGGGCAGAAAAATAACTTCTGATGGTCGAAGTAAAGAGGATATAACACGCAGAATGCTGGTGGCAAGAAAAGCGTTTCTGAAGAAGCGAAATTTTTTGGCATCTAATGATGTTGTTGTTGTTGTGGTCTTCAGTCCGCAGACTCCACGCTATCCTGTCCTGTGCAAGCCTCTTCATCTGAGAATATGTACGGCAACCTACATCCTTTTGGATCTGCTTAATTTATTCGTCCCTCGGTCTCCCCTTCTTCCCATAGCCTTTCTGCATTTTATATCTTCTTTACTTCGGCCATCGGAAGTTATTCTGCTACCCAAATTACAAAACTCGTCTATCACCTTTATTCTTTCGTTACTTAATCTAATTCCTTCGGCATCGTCTGATTTTCTTAGAGTACATTCAATTACCCTTGTTTTGCTCTTGTTACCGCTCATCTTATACCCTCAATTCAAGACACTTCCATTCCGTTCTATTGATCTTCCAAGTCCTTCATTGTCTCTGACAGAATACATTGTCTTCGGCAAACGACAACGTTTTTATTTACTTCTCCCTGAACTATAATTCCTTCTCCATATTTCTCCTTGCTTTCCTTCGCAGATTGGTCAGTGTAAAGATTGAATAACATTAGGGAAATGTTACAACGTTGTGTTACTCCCTTCCCAACCACTGTGTCAGTTTCTTGTCCTTTGACTCTTGTAACTGCTGTCTGGTTTTTGTACAAGCTGAATATAACTTCTCGTTCCCTATATTTTAACCCTGTTACCTTCACAATTTGAAAGGGTGTATTCCTATCAGCATTGTTAAAAGATTTCTTCAAATCTATAAAAGCTAAAATCGTAGCTGTGCCTTTATCTAACCTACGTTCTACGATAAGTCGGGAGGTTAATATTGCTTCGCATGTTCCTTCTCTTTCCCTAAATCCTAACTCATCTTCCAAGAGGTCGGCTTCTACCAGTTTTGCAATTCATCTGTAAATAATTTTGTTAGTAATTTGCAACCATGTCTTATTAAACTGATAGTTCTGTAATTTTCACACTTGTCTCCACTTGCTTTCTTTGGTATTTGAATTATTATACTCTTGTACAATAGAACTGTACGAATATTAAAAAAATCTCTTAATCACAGTAAAGGTATGAAGGCTACTGTGACTGGATCATGTGAAAAGAATGGAAGACCAACCAGTGCCAAAAAAGGTACTTGAATGCAGTTACTCAGTGAAGCGGCCAAGACTGCAACAGCTGGATTATGCAGGAGACGAATAGGAGTCACGAGCCGGAAGGGAGGAAGATTAGGGTTTAATGTCCCGTCGACAGTCTGGTCATTAGAGACGATGAGGAAACGGAGTAGCCTGGCAAAGACGAGGAGTGAATGGAGGTGACAGGTTGTCGACGAGGCCCGAGCACTGCGCCGACTGCAGCGTAAATAATAATAATAATAATAATAATAATAATAATAATAATAAATACACACAAACAAACAAGAAAATTGGAATGCCGGTAAGATACTACGGACAGCATCTCCAACTCGTAGTCAACACACAGACAAAACCAACGTCGATCGTAGTAGTAAAAGCTTATATGGTTAGTAGCTCCGCAGAAGATAAACACGGCACGGAAGTTGAAGTGGTCGTATGTTCTAGTAGTTACACAGAAGAAGACGCATGAAATGGACAGACTAGCGTGTAAAGATAGACTAACTAGCTGTAACAAGCCAGTCTGGATTGAAGTAAAAGTCGATGACGGCGACAGCCGTGTGTTCGGGATGATGGTGATCACGTAACAGACGTAAATGTTCCCGAAACATTGATCGTTTAATTTTAACCCTTCCGAAAGAACAGACACCACACCAATACAATAAGTATTTAAATGCGACGACGGCGTTAGCTTCAGTTATTTCACCGCAGATGCGGTCATACGTCCGACCTCGCACGGGAATCCGTAACGGCGAGTGTGAGAGGGGACAATAGGGGCGCTACAAACATAGCGTGCGACTTGTGAGAATTTGAGACGGACGGGAGGCGAGCACGTGTGGCCAAGTGGTTAAGGCGACTGCTGGCCCGAAGCGGGAGTCCCGGGTTCGATTCCCGGTCCGGCTCACATTTCACTTGTCGCCATCGCTTAATATCAATGCCCAAATGCAGCCACTGTCAATCCTTTCTTTCCTATCCTTCTTCCTTCCCTTCCGTTAACTCTGATATTTAAGCTCGCTCGCACCTGAATGCGATCGGGGTGGGGGGAGGCGTTTGGTCTGTCTGTCTTTGTCTGCACAGCTCTGGGCAGTACTCGACGCCTTTCACCTACCAGAGCCTTCTCTACGTTGTGCTTCAGAGCTCCCGGAGAGTCTCGAGCACGTATTAAATTTTACGCGTGTCCTTCACAATAGAACGCTGGAGTGTTATAACGTACAACGAGCTCTCAGTAAGCGACGTAACTACTACTTAAATTCCCTTTAGTGGGAGAAGATGTCTCCAAAGTGGAATTGTGTTCGCAGATTACGGTGCTTTCGCATAACGGAACCGAAGATGACGCCATGGGGCGGTGTATGGTAAGGCCATAGAAGAAAAGCGAAGGCTCCTAGAAAAGCCAACGATAATCGAGAAATAGGACGTAAATTGAACGAGCATATCCTGTGATTGTAGTTGTGCTGTTCATCATGTCGATTTTCTGGCTTTGCATTTGCCATGTTTTCAGTTAAAATTATTGTTACTGTTACGTAAAACACTTTTTTTCCCATGTGACTTTTCTACCATCACGAGGGTTTTCTTAATTAAAGCTGTAAATACGAACATAATTAATAACGTAACTCCGAAAATTAGTCCTACAGAAAATGTCCGTTGTTTCATTCTTTACCTTAATAGGTTTCTGAAGGGCCATTTGTATAACATCGTCTACTGGCAGCTTGTCATCTGCAACCAAATGATAATGAGATGTTAACGCGCCAATCATATTCGCAAAACATCTTTTGGTTACAGCGGACAAAATACCAGCATATAATATACAAATGATCCTGCTCAAAGCTAGGATGTAAAATTAGGTTAAAAACAACGATCACTTTACTCGTTTTTTGGAAATAAAAACTGTTTTGTTTCTGTAATTTATTTATTTCACCTAAAAGGG
Source organism: Locusta migratoria (assembly GCA_026315105.1). Classification (NCBI taxonomy): domain Eukaryota; kingdom Metazoa; phylum Arthropoda; class Insecta; order Orthoptera; family Acrididae; genus Locusta; species Locusta migratoria. Next base: position 153,711,736 of record CM048750.1, read on the forward strand.
TTTGGGCGTTTTTTTTACTACAAGACATCGTCAGTGGGTTAGTTTATCTCCTTTCGGGTTGGGATTTTACTCTTCTTACCAAGAGGTCACCGTCTGATGTCGCACAATTGTTCCACTTTTATAACATTTTATGCACTTTTTCCGCATAAGGGTGGGACTATGTGGAAAGAACAGAATAATCTCAACCGACAATCTAAGCCACTGGGTATGCCCCGAAGTAAAACAAAAAAGACGGAATGCTTCTGGGCAAAATGAACAAATCGCAGCAGGAAAACAGTATTTTTATTTCCAAAAATAGTTCTGTGATCACTGCGGAAGATGACCACACAAAGAAACTTGTAACAAACCCTTTCTTTAGGTTTAATTTGTTATTGTAAGAATATGTTCGTATTTCACACGTACAAATAAAATAAAAAAAAAAAAATCCCACTGATTGCAGAACAAAGGTGCCAAAACAAGTTCGGGTCATATGAAAAACTGTTTTGCAAAACAGGCGCAACTAACCACTAATAACTGTTGTTTTGTTGCCCGTATCATATAAGAATCAATCGTTTTTCGACTCATTAGTGTCATTTTTTCTTCGTGTTAAAACATTGTTCTTTACATGTTTTGTCTTACAAATGCATTTCATAAATGAACGCCACGGAAGAAACGTTTCATGAAGCCTGATGTAATGGCGTGGATTATTCTTTGTGATGCTATCGATATTTGTGTAGAACACGTTGCCTTTGGCAGTCAAGTGGTATCAAACGCGCAAATAAATATGTTTACTCTGGAGGTTAACAGCTGTTTACCCCATGCAGGCGCCCAGAGAACGGCTACCAAGTTGCCTAGGCCCCAGCTCATTACACGGGATTGTTCGCTAATCGTGCACCATTTCAAGGAAGCAACGGTACCTTACATTCAAGAGATTACGAAAAAGGCGCTTCGCTAACGTAACTGGAAGTTTTAACGCCATTGCAAGTCTGATGAAAAGTAGCTGAATCAAAAATTGAAAAAAAAAAAAAACAAGTTACATGCATGTTCCTCTTTCTTGACCAATCAAAGCATTAGAAATGCAATACTGGAAAATTTAGAGAACGACGTTGGAAAAATGGAGGAATAAAAAGGAATGGATCAAACAGAATGTATTAGAAAAAATGGAAGAACGGAGAAAATGGAAAAGTGACAATTCAGAAGAAGGAAAACGACAGTATAGGAAGTTGAATAACGAACTGAGGAGGACTACCGATAAAACAAGAGAAAACTGGATGATAAAGCAATGTGAGAAAATAGAATATTTGGAAAGACAAGGAAAAACAGACGAAATGTATAGAGCTGCAAAGTCTATAACAATTAAAGAACCGCGAAAAATTACCAAGTAAGGAATACTAAACCATATGGGAAAAATAACAAAGAAAACTGAAGAAAACAAAATTGTTTAGAAGACATACATAGAAGATCTATACAATTCTGCAGATGATCATGAAGGACTGGTACTAAAGGATAAACAAGAATGTGATGAAAAAAACTGGGGACCTCTAATAGAAAAATGGGAGGTGGAGAAGGGAATCTAGGATCTTAAAGAAAGGAAAGTCCCGGGCTGTGATCAAATACCGGCAGAAGCATTGAAGGCATTAGGGAATGGTGCTGTAATCAGACTTACAAATCTGGTCAACAAAATATATGACACAGGTATCTGGCCTAAGGATCTCGTAAAAGCTATAATGGTTCCATTACCAAGGAAATGTAATGCCAAACAATGTAAAATTTTAGGACAATTAGTTTTATATGTAATGTTATGAAAGCTGTGACCAGACTAGTGCTAAGAAGAATAGACAGGAAAATATAGGAGCATATAGGAGAAGATCAGTTCGGATTTAGAAAAGGAAGAAGAACCAACCGGCAGAAGCATTGAAGGCATTAGGGAATGGTGCTGTAATCAAGACTTACAAATCTGGTCAACAAAATATATGACACAGGTATCTGGCCTAAGGATCTCGTAAAAGCTATAATGGTTCCATTACCAAGGAAATGTAATGCCAAACAATGTAAAATTTTAGGACAATTAGTTTTATATGTAATGTTATGAAAGCTGTGACCAGACTAGTGCTAAGAAGAATAGACAGGAAAATATAGGAGCATATAGGAGAAGATCAGTTCGGATTTAGAAAAGGAAGAAGAACCAGAGATGCAATTGGGTGTTTTAGGATGTTGACAGAGAGATTTTTAAAAGTGAATAGAGCAATATATGTCTGTTATGTTGACTGGGAAAAGGCGTTTGACAGAGTTAACTGGAGTATGCTGTTGAAGATTTTGAGAGATGCTGGTATAGATTGGAAAGACAGAAGATTAATACAACAACTTTATGTTGGACAGAAAATGGTAGTTCGAGTAGAAGAAGATGAAACTGATGAAGTCAGTATCGGAAGAGGTGTGAGACAGGGTTTTTATATGTCACCATCACTTTTCAATATTTATGCTGAAACGCTAATTGATGAGGCTTTGGAAGAAGCAAAAGGACTGGTAGTGGGAGGAGATACATAGATTCATGCTCACTCTTAAAATTTATACTCTTATTTCACGGTAGAAAATGTCACTCTGTCTATATGCGCCGAATATTCTTAACAAGAAAGCACACACTGACAAGCTAAGAACGCTTCAAAGGCGGTTGCGTTTACATGGGCACAAAAATCGATCGCGGAACTGGAAAAGCACTTTGCAGAAGTGGATTTGCAGAATCGATTGCCGGCCGCAGTGGCCGAGCGGTCTGCGGTGCGCCAGTCACAGTCTGCACGGCCGCTACGGTCGGGGGTTCGAATCCCCCCCTTGGGCATGGATGTTTGTGTCGTCTTTAGTATAAGGTAGTTCATAAGTAGTTAGTAAGTTTAGGGACTGATGACCCCTTAAGCTTAACAAACATTTGAACAGAATCGATTTTGTAGTGTTTACATGACCAACGTGCGCCTCGGTTGCACAGTGGTAGAGTGCCAGACTACAAATCCAGAGGTCGCGGGTTCGATCCCCGCCAGGTCCTAGGATTTTTATCTGTCACTTTCCACTTCTTTTACCTCTGGCAGTATTGCTCAGGTGAAAAATACCGAGTAGCACCGTGGTTCCCCCTATAACTGGCTGGGTAAGTCAGTTCGAAGGTCGGAGGAACGCAACGGCATACCACCTCCAAACAGGACCATATCCTAGTAAAGCAATGTGGTGTTCAAACCAATCTTCGGATTGTTGACTGCTTTACCTTACATGACCAACCGAAAACCGATTTGGATAATCGATTTACGAACTCCAGTTATGGGAGCCCAAGTAAACGGGGTGAGTCTAGGGACACATGGCCATAGCGGTGTGGTCCAATAGGTATACAAATATTTACAAATTGTCGTTAGGCCAAGGGCTATCGATAGCCGGCCGCGGAGGCCAACCCATCTGCGGCGCGCCAGTCACAGTCTGCACGGCCACTATGTCGGGGGTTCGAATCACCCCTCGGGCATGGATATTTGTGCCGTCCTTAGTACTAGATAGTTCATAAGTAGTTTGTAAGTTTAGGGACTGATGCCCCCGTAGTTAAGTCACATAAGCTCTACAAACATTTGAACATTTGGCTATCCATAACACTTTACCCATTTTTACTGTGATCAACAGACCCCAGATGGATTTTTCCACGCGACTTGGTACCGTCCACAGCCGTGAACAAACCTCACACGCCTCATTGTACTTATAAAGTACAAAGAACAGCTGCGCGGAATAATTTACTTTGCATATTAACTGATTCTTCCGTCGATTCTTGGTAGAACAAATTCAAAATGTTTATATGTTTGTAAATCTATCGGACCAAACTGCGTGGTCATCAGTCCGTAGCTTACAAACTAGTTAAACCTAGGTAAACTAACGTAAGAACAAACACACACACCCATGCCCCAGGGAGGACTCGAACCTCCACGGCGAGCAACCGCGCGCTCCGCAGCGAGACGCTTTAGACCGCTCGGCTACTCCACCGCGGCTAGAACAAATTCATTATGAAAATTAAAATACACACATGTCCGAAAGAACAGACACCACATATACATAACTTATACAATTTGCCGATGATTCGCAATTATTCTTTCTTCAGTGCGGATGCAGTCCTAGGCCATTACTCTTACGGGAATTAGTACTAAGTGACTACGAGTTTGAGTTCTAGTGGGCAGGGTAAAGTTGCAAATTTGTATCTGACGGGAGGCGTGCTTGAGTAATTCCGTGCAGCTGTGATGATCACTGCGTCCCCAGTGCTGTAGGGGGCCTGCGCAACTGCCTAGAAATCAGGAGACCTGGGTTCGATTCCCGGCTGGGTATACATTTTCAACTTTACCCATTCGCAGTTAATGTCATACATTTCGTAAATATGAATTTTGTGTTTGTTCTACAGGTTTGTTAATTGATTTTCGGCCGAAAATTGATTAACAAAATAAACCTGTAGAACAAATGCAAAAGTGTGCATTTTAATTTTCATAATTTACTTTACTACTGAAGCAGTGGCGGACTAAGGCCCGGGGCGGCAGCAAAACAATATGAGGCCCCTCCCCGTCCATTGAAAATACACGTATTACTATAAGAAATAGTAACTCTTGAGATTTGGAGCGCCCCCCCCCCCCCGAACGAGATCCACGAGACAGTCTAAAAAAAAGATACATAAAATAAATAAATAGCTTTCGAGATGTGCAGACCCCAGAACAAGAGACCAAGGGCGCCTTTGAAGAATTTGGAAGCCCCCAAGACGAGAGGCCCGGGGCGGTCCGCTCCCCCCCCCCCCCCCCCCAGTCCACCACTGTATTAAAGGTTGGAAACGTTCGTCATGGTACGACGACGTCCCTAACTTACATTAGACTTCGTTGTGCCACTGTAGGCATCACTACAGAACGAATGACATTATGAATTGAGAAGCGTAGAATTTCCAGAGACTATCCCAGCAACAAAGAACGTATTCGACAATGTGACGACGATAAGATTTAAAATGAATTATGCACACTACGAAAAAAAGAAATAAAAAGTGGAAGAACAGACATCCTCTTTTACCGTGAATGTGGCGCGGAAGATGATGTTTAAGCACGTAATTCTTAGTCTTCAAGAACAAAAACATGTGACGGAGTCGTGCAGACGTAGCAGAACAATTACCGTGGAAGCTCTTCTGAGAACCGCTGATATTAAGTGTTTTCAAATTATTATCGTACCACTTTGCGCCAGTGGGGGTACAGTTCTGACAGCGTTTAGACCTCTCACAGAAGAAAGGCAAGACATTGAAGGAACTTCTTCTTCATTAACTCGCTGTCTTGTGTATCATACTGTATGTTCTTTGTATTTGTTATCACCTTTGCACGAGACTTAATAAACCTAATCACTGTTTCTCAAGTACGTATTTCATGTACACTTGCCATGTAGATTTGTGAGTGGAATGCTACGTACAGACTTCAATTTTTGATATTGTGACTGGGTAAATAAAAAAAAACAGTAATTTTGATATTTTGTAGATGGCTACATGAGTGCAAAAATCAAACCCAATGAAATGGACGTGTCCGTATATTTCAGTTTGTAGCCTAAACTATTTACTGCAGACTAATGGCGCTTATGCATGGGAGTAGCCTTGAGTCTCGCATTGCGTACTAGGGTGGTTTGGTCTCAGTGCGTGGCGAGTAAAAATTAGTGAAATAATGAAGCAATAAATACTCCTAGGAAGAACTATAAACTCTGTGACTGACGAGCAAAGCCGGGTATTATTTCTTATAGTCAGTAATCGTAATACTGCTTACGACCGGAAAGTTCTGCCTAGCGCTTCTCATATTGAGCGGGCACAAGGTGCAACTTGTAGCATTCGTTACCATTACATTCTAACGCTCGCTATATTTAACACAATCGTCAGCTGTTGCAGCCATAAACAAAGATCAACATTTATTTTGCTTATAGATCTAAGGTGGTGGTCAGGATCGGAAACGGACCATTTCTTTTCTTTTGGTTAGACTCAAATGTTTGACTCTGGCTACAATTGTTTTTGGATATCGAAAGAGTATAGCTATGTTAACATGGATACGTAAGTTTGTGGCGTTCGTTACCGTTTATTATCTAACCTACGCTATTATTAAACACGTCTGTCAGCTGTTGTATTTGTAGTCTATGCGAAGATCATGGTGAGAGATGGGAGTGTTTGTGCATCGATAAATTCTTACTTGCAAATTTTGCATACGAGTTTTAATATTTTCCTACAAGCTGTAGTATACAGTTATTTTTTGTTCAGAGACCAACTAAACATTTCTGTTTAAAATTGTTTTTAGCATTACACCGAAATTCTTGTTAAAAATACATACGAAGAACAATATGGTAACTTCATTTAAATAAACGGCGGAAATTGTTACATAGGTTGTCAGAATTATAATTTTTACATGCGAATAAAAAAAAATCGAGATATGGCATATGGATCGATGCAGCGCGCATAATAAAAATGCAATTTAATTTGCTGATGAATAAGAAAATAGGAATGCGGGTAAACTACTATGACCAGCACAGTGATCGCATTATCATTGTAAAGATAGATACGAAGCCAACACCGACAACAGTAGTACAGGTTTATATGCCAACTAGCTCTGCCGATGATGAGGAGATCGAAGAAATATATGAGGAGCTAAAGGAAATTATTCAGACAATTAAGGGAGAGGAAAACTTAATTGTTATGGGAGACTGGAATTCGGTAGTAGGACAAGGAAGGGAAGGGAAGATAGTGGGCGAATATGGTCTGGGCAAAAGGAATGAAAGAGGAAGCCGCCTGGTAGAATTTTGCACGGAACATAATTTAGTTATAACAAACACCTGGTTTAAGAATCACAAAAGAAGGTTGTATACGTGGAAGAGACCAGGAGACACCGGGAGATACCAGATAGATTTTATAATGGTAAGACATAGATTTCGGAACCAGGTTTTGAAGTGTAGGACATACCCAGGGGCAGACATAGACTCTGACCATAACTTGTTGGTTATGAACTGTAAGCTGAAACTGAAGAAACTACAGAAAGGTAGGAAAATAAGGAGATGGGACCTAGATAAATTGAAGGAACCTGAGGTTATTAAGAATTTCAGAGGGAGCTTCAGGCAACAATTGACAGAAACAGGGGAAAATAAAACAGTTGAGGAGGAATGGGTAAAATTGAGAAATGAAATAGTGAAGGCAGCAGAGGACAAAATAGGTAGGAAGGCAAGACCTACAAACAATCCGTGGATATCACAGGAGATACTAAATTTAATCGATGAAAGGAGAAAGTATAAAGTTGCAGTAAATGAAACAGGCAAAATGGAGTACAGACGACTAAGAAATGAGATTGGCAGGAAGTGCAAAATGGCTAAGCAGGAATGGCTAGAAGGCAAATGCAAGGATGTAGAAGAATGTATAAATAGGGGAAAAATAGATACAGCCTACCGGAAAATAAAAGAAACATTTGGCGATAAGAAAAACAGCTCTATGAATATCAAGGACACTGATGGAAAACCAGTTCTCAGCAAAGAAGGGAAAGCTGAAAGGTGGAAAGAGTATATAGAGGGGCTCTACAAAGGAAATGAACTCCGAGACACTATTGTAGGAAGGGAAGAGGATGTAGATGATGATGAAATAGGAGATACTATACTGAGAGATGAATTTGACAGAGCACTGAAAGATCTAAGTCGAAACAAGGCCCCTGGAGTAGATGATATCCCGTCAGAGCTACTGAAGTCTCTGGGAGAACCAGCCATGACAAGATTGTTTCACATTGTGTGTAAGATGTATGGGACAGGTGAAGTACCCTCAGACTTTAAGAAAAATGTTATAATCCCCATTCCAAAGAAATCAGGTGCAGACAGGTGTGAAAACTACAGAACCATCAGTTTAATAAGTCATGGTTGCAATATATTAACACGAATTATATACAGAAGGATGGAAAAGCTGGTAGAAGCCGACCTCGGGGAAGATCAGTTTGGGTTCAGGAGAAATGTAGGAACACGGGAGGCAATACTCACTTTACGGCTTATCCTAGAAGATAGATTAAGAAAAGGCAAACCTACATTTCTAGCTTTTGTAGATTTGGAGAAGGCTTTTGACAATGTTGACTGGAATAAACTCTTTCAAGTTCTGAAGCAAGCTGGAGTAAAATATAGGGAGCGTAATGTTATTTACAACTTGTACAAAAACCAGACAGCGGTTGTCAGAGTTGAAGGGCATGAAAGGGATGCAGTGGTTGGAAAGGGAGTAAGACAGGGTTGTAGCCTTTCCCCAATGTTGTTCAATTTGTACATTGAGCAAGCTATAAAGGAAAGTAAGGAGAAATTTGGAGAAGGAATTAAAGTTCAGGGTGAAGAATTAAAAACATTGCGTTTTGCCGACGACATAGTAATTCTGTCAGATACAGCAAAGGACCTGGAAGAGCAATTGAACGGAATGGACAGTGTGCTGAAAGGTGCATATAAGATGAACATTAACAAGAGTAAAACTAGGGTAATGGAGTGCAGTCTAAGAAAATCAGGTGATGCCGAAGGAATTAGATTAGGTAACGAAACAATAAAGGAGGTAGATGAGTTTTGTTACTTGGGCAGTAAAATAACAAATGATGGTCGCAGTACAGATGATATAAAATGCAGAATGGCAATGGGTAGAAAGGCGTTTTTGAAAAAGAGAAATTTGTTAACATCGAATATTGATTTAAGCCTAAGGAAGTCCTTTCTGAAGGCATTTGTATGGAGTGTTGCCTTGTATGGGAGTGAAACATGGACGATAAGCAGTGTGGACAGAAAGAGGATAGAGGCTTTTGAAATGTGGTGCTACAGAAGAATGCTGAAGATTAGGTGGGTGGATCGCGTAACTAATGAGGAGGTACTGAACCGAATTGGGGAGAAAAGAAATTTCTGGCATACCTTGACTAAAAGAAGGGATAGATTGGTAGGACACATTCTTAGACACCAAGGAATTGTGTATTTAGCGTTGGAGGGAAGTGTGTGGGGTAAAAATCGCAGAGGGAGGCCAAGAGACGCGTATAGTAAGCAGATTCAAGTGGATGTGGGTTGTCGTTCTTATGAGGAGATGAAAAGGCTTGCTCAGGATAGAGTAGGGTGGAGAGCTGCATCAAACCAGTCTCTGGACTGAAGACCACAACAACAACAATGCTGACCTGGGGGGGGGCTGTTCTGGGTGTAGGGGTAAGCTGGCGGGGGCGGTGTTGTTTAGACATGTCGAAGCGGTCAGACAATCATCGCTAAGTGCGGTATTGTTTGTTCTGTCCTCGCAGGTTGGCGGGGGTGGAAGGGGCGTCGTGTCGGCCAGGTGTGTGGCTGAGGGTGGGGGTAGTGCAAGTACAGACATGTCAAGGGGTTGACAGGTCTGGACCTGTCCGAGGTGCCGCCTGTCTGGCAGCGGAGCTGGGGGGGTGTTGTTTACTTGCAAGTGAAAAGTGAAATTGAGTGCAACCTGTCAATCATCCTTAAGTGCGCTATGGCGGCATCCTTTGATTTGCGGTCGGGCAACTGGCCGATTGCACGGGCCTGACGGTGTGCCCAGGTAGCGAAGTGGTACCCTGCGCTGATACCCCCTTTGCCCTACTACTCATCCTTAAGTGTGCTATTGTTTGAGTGTGGCGGCATCCTTTGATCTGCGGTCCGGCAACTGGCCAAGTGCGCGGGCCTGGGGGTGTGCCCAGGTAGCGAATGGTACCCTGCACTTCAACCGGCTTTACCACACTACTAGTGTCCGTATGTTTGTGTGTTCGTGTTGCATACAAACCTACAGTTTGGATCCCATCTTTTTCAAACTTTGTACACGTATGCTTCAATCCATAAGGACATAATTCACGCGATATGAAGCCATAAACAATCAGATGCGCGAAAAACTGCTGCATTTAGCGATAATGCTGTTCATTTTCTGCTAAACCACTGGACCGATTTCAATCAAACTTGGTATACACATTACTTACTGTGAGGTAACAATTGCTGCTGGGTAAAGACTCACATACGACCCATGGTTCAGAAGATATGACGTCATAAACAATAGTATTCGCAAAAAAAAACTGCCACATAATGCGGCGAGACTTTATAAATACGCTATATGAGAATGAGAGTACTTAGCGACTTGCAACAAAATTTAAACATAATTTCAAATCTTTATTAAACTTTCCTCGCTGACAACCATAGCAAAATCATGAAAGCGAAAATTTTTCTCTCTTACTACTTTTCCGCTGTTTTTGGAGTACTACTAGAGCATTTGGTGTGACGTTACAATTTATAATTTGTACACTACAAATTGTAGCCGCAGGAAATTTTACAGACAGTATACACACATATAGTCGAATGTACTTTCTAAATTGTGTCACAGTACGACACGTAGTTAATGCACATAAACAATAACGTTCCACTGTTCATGGACTAAAACAAGGGCTTTCGGTATGATGTTACAATTTATTATTTGTACACTACAAACTGCAGCCACAGGAAATTTTAGAGACAGTATACACGCATATAGTTGAGGGTACCTTCAAAATCGTATCACAGTATGACACGTAGTTCATGAGATATGAGCACATAAACAGTATCACTCATGGAAAACCGTCCCATCATGCACGACTTTTAATTTGTTAATTATTTAATACTAATTGTATTCCCAAGAGATTCGACTGACATACAGCTCTTATACAAATGAATATGTACCTGAAAGTGGCAGGAATAAGTAAATAAACACTTGGGCAACGCCAAGTTTTCAGCTAGTCTCCATATAATTCACACTATCATACAAATTCAGACACAAGGTTATTGTATCCCTACACCATTTTTCTCAATTCATCAAAAAACCGTGCTCCATTCATAATTCTTTCTGGATACCAAAGATATGCTTTGTGGATGCGAAAGTATAGTTTTAAAAACCCAAAGATTATAAAACACATTTATAAACACAGTGGCGTGTAAAATAATTAGCAGTGGTATTACCTCACGAGATTGTATCATAATACAAGGTTAGTTCTTTACTTACTTTGTTGTATATCTCATGGACCATTTGCACTATAAATTGAAATGATGTGGAAAAAAGCACGTAAAATCCACTTCACAAATTAATGTTTGTCAATTTTGGAGGCAAACTAATCATTATATTTATTGCGTAAAAACAACAGCCAACATTGCTAATTATTACTTTTTTATATATTTGGATAACCGGTTTGGGCAGATTGTACTGCCATAATTGGATCTGTAAGCAGATATGCAAAATCATACTCAATTTGCTATAATGATAAGATAAATACATATACTTAATAAACATTCAAATGTATTAAACCCACCTGTCATACAACACATCACATAAAAATTGTAGATTTTTCGCCAACATCGTCGTTGATATGTCGTTAAATTGTTTCCCAGACTTTGCGACAGTGTACTGGGGTTTTAGTGAAGTTAAACACGAACAAAAGTAGCCATCCATCATCTCCTTTCCTCCTACTATAATTTTGTTCCTCAAGTATGTCTGTATACACTGGGTTAAAATGTTCAAATGTTTGTTAAGCTTATGGGACTTAACTACGGGGTCATCAGTCCCTAAACTTACAAACTACTTATGAACTACTTACGAACTACGACGGCACAAATATCCATGCCCGAGGGGGGATTCGAACCCCCGACCGTAGTGGCCGTGCTGACCGTGACTGGAGCGCCTCAGTCACCCTGGCCACCGCGGCTGGCACACTGGTTTAGAAAACTGATATTTAAACATAGACTTTGGGCTACAAAACAGTTGTTTCTATATCTGTTTAAGAGTTCTAGCGATTTTATTACACCTTTTTTTTGATGAATTTACATAACTAACATGAATACAACACTTATGGTAATTATTTAAACTGTAGTATATATACTTGAATTTGCCTACATTTGATATATGGTATCTAGCCCAAACATTGGGGTACGAGACATGATTTTCTACTGTGTCATATCTTGCTCGTATTTTTTACATAGTAAATACAAATTAACGTAGACAAGGTCTGCACTATGAACATTTACAAGTTATTTTTGAGACAGATTTAAATTAGTTATTTCTATGCCTCACCTTTTTACACATTACACCTCGCTGTCTGTCACTTTATATAACTGTGGAAGGGACTATTAATTTGGGTGTACATTACCATTTTTTAGAGTAATGAATATTTTTTCTTCTAGTAATGAAAGCATGTACAACATTATTACTCTTGAACATCACCGGTGTTAAAATAAATACACTGTGAAGTAGTAGTCATATACCTAACTCAATGAACAGATGTTAAGTAGATGGTCGAAGGAGAGCACTAGTATTATTTTAATATTTGAGCAATGCAGACTTCCTTTATTATAGATGAGTTACTCCAAATTACAGGAAATATTATTGAATGAAAATATGTCAACTTGCTGATTCATCTCTTACAAAGATTTCCAATGATTCTAGGCGGAAAAGTGGCTGAACTACATAGTTTGATGAGTTCAAAAGTTTGCCATTTCTAATTGAAATCCATCAATATAAACACCTAAATATTTCCACGCTATTTGTTATTTCCTTAGCATGTATTATACTTATCACTGGTGTTGATACCTGTAGATGTGCAGAACTGCATATATCGTTTTATGTGATAACTTCCATGATTTCTTCTTTTTCTTTTTTACCTATTTGCAGATGAGCCCCAAAGAAAGAGAACGGGAATAAATGCTTTATTAGTTTGCAGATACTGTGACTTAAATACGTTAAGCTCAAGTGCCTATTGAATGAAAATATGTCAACTTGCTGATTCATCTCTTACAAAGATTTCCAATGATTCTAGGCGGAAAAGTGGCTGAACTACATAGTTTGATGAGTTCAAAAGTTTGCCATTTCTAATTGAAATTCATCAATATAAACACCTAAATATTTCCACGCTATTTGTTATTTCCTTAGCATGTATTACACTTATCACTGGTGTTGATACCTGTAGATGTGCAGAACTGCATATATCGTTTTATGTGATAACTTCCATGATTTCTTCTTTTTCTTTTTTACCTATTTGCAGATGAGCCCCAAAGAAAGAGAACGGGAATAAATGCTTTATTAGTTTGCAGATACTGTGACTTAAATACGTTAAGCTCAAGTGCCAAAAGGAGAAAGTCCTACTGCATAACCTATTCTAAAAGCCTGAAAACTCTACTAACTGATCTGGGAAACCATCGAGTTATAAAGTCGAAATGAAGTAACAAATGCATCTCAATAAAAATAGATATTAGTCTTATTATTGGTAGAATTTTTCATGAACAGCTAATATAATAATGAAATTATTTTTAAATGAATGCCAAAACGGCTGCTGGGCTGTACTGCATATATTCTAAGGAGAATTTGTCTAAAAGATCTGTTTTGTAATAACACCTTTTTATAATACTTACATTCATTAGCTCACTCAGCTCAAATCGGACTACAGGATGATATTGTCTCAGGCTTCACTTTTGTTTCCGTGAAAGCTTTAACATAAATAACAAGAAGTGTGTATTACACATTGTATGAAATTAATTTAGGATGTACAGTGTTGCATGACTAGTTACTATTCATAAATACTGTGCAATATATTTGGAGAAAGAACAAATAAAAGAAATACTGAATTCTATGCATTTCATTATGTAGGTATTCATGCTGTGAGAAGGAGCTGAAGGACCACATTATATACAAAAGGTCGAAAGTCTTGCCATAACAACAGTATAGTATTCTTCTTCTTTGTAATTCCATAGTGACTATTGTATGACGAACATTGGTTCCGCAATCCACAAGCCATTTGTTAAAAAAAATGACCATATAAATACAAAAGACTGTAAAACCATACTCAAAAAATATTCTCACAGTGATAATGTAAATAGAATCTCGGTAAAAGCGAAGTGTCCATTTAAACTTTGGCGTTAGCGAAGTTGAACTGGCACCTATTAAGAGGAAAGTAAAATGTGAAATTTTACGCATCATTTCGAGGGTTGTTTTCTGACGGAAAATAAGATGACCACATAGACGACAAGCGAAATTGATTATGGAGAGAATTAAACAAGCGAAAACTGTCAGATAGCACAACTGGCATACCAAGATGAGATTTTACATACTTAAATTCTACAAGAACTTGCCGAATGTATTTTTTTTTAATTTAGGCTGGAACTGTTAAGACATCTCTACAATGCTGATTTTTTGACATTAGATTTATTTGTAGACACTTGTGCACAATATTTGCGAAATATATACATAATAGTGTTCAATATTATCGTATATGATGCCTAAAAAGTAAATAAATATATACCACGAAAAAGCAATGGACAATATTCCACTATGAATGCTAGTTTCTTCATATCGTAGTAGAAAATTTGATGTTTATGGGACACTGACAATGGCACTGATCTACTAAACAATCATTTCACAATGCCACCATGTCATAATTTATTAGAACAGGGACTCAGCAATTCGATCAAGTGATACATATAAGGAGCTACATTTGCTGAAAGCAAGTGGTAATATCTGGCTTTCGGAGATTAATTCAATTGTATGCATGAGCCCATTTTGTTATTACCTAGTCACAATTCAGCACTTTCAGGATTATCATAACGGGGATTTATCGTATTTCCTTTCTTAAAAATGACTGTTGCAAAATTATCTCTTGTATAGATTATATGAATTTTTGTCTCGGAAGTAGGTCAATCCAGCCAATCTGCTGTACACCAAATAAGTTTTAAAACAGAAGAGACTCGTGGCATCCATAAAGTCATGGCCCAAGAACAGAAAAAGTAAATGAATAAACGTCACTATGCAATAAATAACTATTTGTCACAACATAAGAACTGAATATATAAACCCCAAACAGAATCCTTTCCAAAGCTGTAATTCCTTTAATTCGTCTCTCTCTTTCTTGACACACACACACACACACACACACACACACACACACATGAACGAAATATTTCAAACGTGATCACCAATTCCCAAGTGTGCAGCACACTTCAGACAACCAGGTAAACAAACCTACAAAATGTGTGTCCTCCATGCTAAAGTGTCGTCACCTGTAGGTCGGGAACTGTAAAGGGGCCTTTAGGCGCTTATTATTTAGTGCAACAAATTACACAATTTATTTTATTAATTTGTAAATAGTTGCAATAGTTAAAGATTCTTCGCTGCAGTGAATGAGGCCTCAGCACATAGAAAAGTTTGCTGGACTCTTAAGACCGCTATTACGCTCGTTATACATATTTTCTGCTTTCGTTTTGCAAGGCACGCAACTCAAGAAGGAGGGTCCGTGTTGAGTCACACAGATTTGGCTCAAAACTGTGTGAGAAGCAGCAGTTGAAAGTCTTTAAAACTGATAAAATATGTCGCCCGGTTTGGCCACGCGAAAAGAAAAAACGCACGCGAAATATCTTCATTTTTCAGTATACCGTATTTATTGTTGGCGTGGCGCTGTCGGTAAGAGAACACGATATTAATTTTGCGGCCTGGGTTTGATTCTCACTACTTCTTATTTTATTATAGGCCTATTGTACAGTTTATTTTATTTCTGGCAATTTTCTCAATTAGAAAATTTAAAAGCACTTACACAGTTCAGTGCTCCTGAAATGCTGCAAAGACAGCAAGAGTTACCGTCAAAAGAAGATGCAATTAAAACACACTGAGTCGTACAGCACTAAATCATCCCAATGGTTTGTTATTCATCAAAATTGATAGAGAAAAGACCTTTATTTCAATGTTGAATGAAGTATGCTTTTTTTAATAATTATAATTTATTATAATATCAAACAATACAACCTATTACCTAAGACTAAAATGGGCAATAGTATAATACATAAATTTCTTACGGCTGAATGGTGACATTACATTACATGTTTCTGCAGAAACCACTGGACATCTTGCTGGTTGTTGATGTTTATATTGGGTGATGTGTATGATGTTGTGTCTTAATGCTACTGCTGTGGTGTTACATGTGTGCCAGCATTACAAACCTGCTTGTGGTGGCCAGCTCACCGAGCGAATCCCAGTGAGCATGCCCCTGGCGCTGGGCGGCCAATTTCTTTTGTCACCACAGCCCCACGCAAAAATTTTTCCCCTGTGTGTCTTATTCTATTATTTAAGAAAAACCTACATCTAACTTACGTCTATGGTCTAATTCGGTGTTTGCCACATCTAACCCTCGAATCCAGGGGATGGCGGATTCTTCCATTGCTGGAGACCAGTCCATCCCCCGGCGGCATGGCAGATGTGGCTGTCTCAATCGGGTATTGGGTCAGATCCGGTTATTGATTCAGGATAAAGTCCCGAAGCACTTTGCGCGAGACATTATTGGCGATTTCGTCGAGTACTCGGAACGTGTCTGGGTTCTTATGAGCTCAAAGGTGTTATTACTAGGCAGAGCCATTCTGAGATCCGCAGCCACGTCGTCATACGTAGGACACTCATAAATGATGTCTTCTGGCGTGCCTATCTCGGCATCACAGGCATAAGCTGGCGTAGCCTGTCTCCTAAACTGATATAGATATGTCGGATAGGGTCCATGCCCGGTGAGGAAGTGCAGCATCCCCCTAGATGGTTTGAAATGTTTCATACCCAATCTTTTCTGGATATCTGGCAGGAGAGCGTGAGTTCTCCCAGATTCCTCTTCATCCCAAGATTGCTGCCAAAGTTGGAGCCCTTTCTGTCTGATCTCTGTTTTACTTAGAATTGGTTCCCCCATAATTTTTTCTACGTTCCCTCCCTTCCCTTTCTTGGCCCAGTACCAAGCTCCCTGCTCCCTTACCTTGATGTCAAGGGGGCATAGCCCCATCAACACCAAGAGGGCCCGCCCGGAGTGGCCCTGTAGGCTCCAACTGAATGCAGGAGGATGTTGCCATGGCAGGCCTCACCCTCGTGAGCCTGTGGGCCCATACCGGAGATCCGTAGCCCACGATGGACGTCAGTATGCTGTTGTGATACAGCTGTATGAGATCGGGAGGGAGGTGAAACTTCCGGTGCCCGATCCCAGCCAAACGGTGTAGTGCTACCAGCGATCTCTTAGCAACCGCGGCCACTTGGGCGGCGAAATTCCAGCGCTCATCTATGATTACGCCAAGGTATCTAGCTTGAGTTCATCTTATGACAGGTGTACCGTTTATCCTGACTGTTGGATTTCTAGCCAATTGCCCCTTTAGCAGCAGCTACACTGACTTCTGCGGTGCAATCTGTAACTTTGTCCTACTGCACCAAGCAGTAAGCACCTGCAGTAATCTTTTGATCTTGGGTTCCATATTGAGGTCCCAGAAGAATGGCCCCTAGGACGGAGCCCTGGGGACACCCCTTGGTGATCATTTTGTTGACTCTTCCGCTAGGAGATGATAGCCAGACTTCCCTTCCAGCACAATAGCTCCTGAGACACCCATATAGCGACCCTGGACACTATCTCCTGAAGATAGGAGAAGGGCGAAGGCCACCACAGGTTGTCAAAGGCGCCACTGATGTCCACCATGATACCCACGACGTATTTGTACGGCAAAGAGGAGCAGACCTCGGCCGCCAGGGTAATCGCGTCAGACGCCGATTTCCCCTGACGAAAACCGAATTGCCTGCTGCTCGCACCACACAGCATATGATCTGCGGACAGCGTGTCAGCCAGCAGCCTCTCAAATAACTTCCCCATGGTGTCAAGGAGACAGATGGGGCGATAGGACTTGGCCAAGGCCGGGTCCTTATCAGCCCCTTTCTTTATCACCACCACACTGGCCTTTTTCCATGGTTTTGGAAACCTGCCAGTGCGCAGGCATTCATTAAAGAGTACAGTCATTTGAGAGACCAACTGGGGCACAAGGAATTGCACTACCTCTGCTGGGATGCCATCGGGCGCAGGAGCTTTCCCTTTCTTGAGGGCTTGTATCTGTGTAGCCACCTCCTCTTCTGAGAAGGGGTAAACAGGAGTGTTGTTGATGTATTCCTGGGCGTCCCTTTCTCTAATTTGTCTTTGCTCATCTGTGTCCGTGTTGGCGTCATCGTCAGGAAGGAGGGTCCGGAGAAGGACCCCGGCAGTTTCCTGCCAGGACTCCGTCATCCAGTCCCCATCCCTGAGAGTCGATAACACCAATGGAGGGCGTATCTTTTCTCGGACAAGCTTGTAGGGGAAGCCCAGGTGTCAGTGGCTAGCTGATTTTTGACGTAGGTCTCCCAGCTCCTGAGTCGGGTGTCTTTCAACACCTGGGAGAAGTGCTGCTTTTCCTGTCGGTACCGGGCGAGCCAGTACTGACGCTCCTGCCAGATCACAGCACGCTGGTAGTGCTTCCTTGTCCTTCTGACAGACTGCCTCAGTTCTTGGAGCTCTTGGGATCATGGTGATGGGGAAGCCGCGACGGCCCTCCTCCTCAATGGTACGGCAGCTTCAATCACAAGAACCACCACACCAGCAAGATCTTGCGCTGCCTGATCTACATCAAAGTCCCCCCTCCAGCAATGCAGGCATGGTGCACTCCACTGCTAGGCGTTCCCAATCAGTTCTATTAAAGTTTCGCTGCCACTCCCACTCTGCATCCCAGTCACACTCAGCCTGTTGTAGTCTGAAGCTGATCATGTTGTGATCACTAGATGTTATACGATCATGGACTTTCCAGTCGGTCATCTTATCTGCCAAGTTGGCCGTGATGAGTGTGGCATCAACATTGGTCCCTTCTCCGCCAGGTCTCACAAAAGTTGGCGGGTTGCCTGGTCTGTTGTCGACGACCAACTGGAGAGCCATGATGGCCGCTTCCACTTTGTTGCCCTTGGCATCTTGAGTGCGACTGTTCCACAAAGGGGAGTGCGCGTTCAAGTCGGCCACCACAACCACCCTTCGACCACGCAGCACCTGCAACACCTGGGTTAGGCGATCCAGGTAGGGATCAACTGGATCCCCGTATTGGAAATACATGTTCACTATATGCACCACTCCCACAGGGGAGTGAACCTCAATGGCGCTGCAGTGCTCGTCGGACAGCTGCGATAGGACCGTGACTCGCAAGGCCTTATTGCAAATGACAGTTGTGACCCCAGGGCCACAATCTGCCATGTTGTTGCCCCGAAAGGGAGTTTGCCATTCACGGTGTAGGACTCCTGTAGACAGTGGACATCTGGACTCATCTCGTCCACGACCTTACGGAGCTCTTGTAGCACAAGCCTTGAGATGTGTGCATTCAAATGTGAGACTTTTAGCATTTAAGGGAAATAGGTATGAATGTTACAATCAGGCCAAGATTTGGTGTGGTCCAGAGCAATTCTCCCCGAGGCCAATACGGCCTGGTGGTAAATCTCATTCAAGTCATACCTTTCCCCTCTTCTTTGAAAGACTTTCTCAATGAGATGCTGAAGAGCACCGAAGTCCGTGGGCAGACTCATTGTCTTAAGATGGATTCTATCCACTGCCTCCATTGTCGGGAAGGTGACCTTCCTACCATGCTTGTGCCCAAAGCGGACAACCTGGCGTAGCGCAGTGGTGAGCACGGCTGGCTGTTCCAGGTTGGCGAGCTGTAGTGCCAACTCTAAGTTGGGATAGATCCTCTGAGGGTCCACGGCCTGCCATCTCTTGGGAGGGGAATCCTCCCCAGAAACACCCGGCCCGGGATCCTCTGATTGTCTAAAATCGATGAGGATTAAATTTCATTGGACTGTATTACGGTAATGGTTTGGTTAACTTCAGATTTGGTTTCTTTGTCTTGCGAAGTCAAGGGGTGCCCCACATGTAGCCTGGTTTTAGTTGGCTGTGGGTCCCCCAGGTCAGGGGAGGAGGTCGCTTAAGGTACAAAGGTTTCGGTTTGTGTGCTCACACTAGTTTTTGTGGCGATCTGCACTTGGCTTGCTGTTTGGTGCAGCAAGAATTCCTTGAAAACCCTTGCCCTTTCAGCGTCCCTCCTCCTCTTGCTGGGGGACTTGTGCTTTTTCTTGGGCATCCCTTCGCTGATCATGGCATCAGCCATAATCGATGCGGGCGATCAGTCGTTGCTCGAGCATTTTATATGTGGGGCAGTTTCTCCCCTTGGCCTCGCAAGATTTTTGCCGCGTCTTTTGCAGGGAATGCATATCACCTGCTTCTTGCAGTCCTTTCGGCTGTGGTCCTCCGAGCCGCATCTGGAACATGCCGCCTTGTTGCTACAATATTTATGAATGTGGTCGAGATCACCGCAGTTGTGGCACCTCGGAACCACGACATAGTCCTTGACGTTCACGGCACAAAAGCCGATATATAGTTTGCCCATGTTCGTCAATTTCCTCCACATGTCCCCAGACACTTCCGCCACATGGTGGACGGTATCACGGTCCCGGGGACCAGTCTTGAACTTGAGTTTAAAGTCCCACACAAAGGCTTCGGAATCTGTGTCCTCGAAATTCTGAACTCTGAATCTCTCAACGAGTGTCGCCTCATCAGTGGCGACTGGAACATCATACAAGATGAACAGAGGTTTCTTTTTTGCGCGGGCCTTCACAATTTATCTTTGAGCACAAGGACTCATTTGCAAGAATTTTATCCTTGTCGCTTTCATAAGCGACATCCACAATAACAACATTGTTAGTAGCTTTGACTTTATTTTTTTTTTTTTTTTTTGATTTTGTCCTTTAGTGGGTCCACATTGGAGGAGACAATCTCTTGGACCTTCTTGATGTCCTGCCCAGGACGCGGTCTTAAGAAGACCGCAGACCCAGGCTTCTGCGTAGTCTTGGCAATATTCTCTTTGGTGATAGGTAGCTTCGGCGCAGGAGTATGCTTTGCACAGATACATAATTCGGACACATGTTCTTATTCAAAAAATACTTACATAAAATGTGCACTTATGCCGTAATCGAAGATTTTTCGCGGGAGTTTTCTCTTTTCCTGTGGCCGGCTCACAGTTGGAGCCAAATCAATGTGACCCATTCCGCGACCGCGTATTAATCTACATCGTCTGGAGACGATATGTTTGCTACGATGGCAGATTTTGTACTGCTGTGTCCTGAGCATAAATATGCGCAGTATGTGCCGTTTTTCGCCTCGCATTATTACTCAATAAATGCTTAACGGGTAACGGCCCCTTCAAATCTATATATATGAGGCGCCATATTGGGTTTATCTTATTTTCATTGCAGCATGCGTTTCACGGCAACGCTGCAATGAAAATTTAGGTCAAACATGTAACTACAGGTACGACTTGTTATAGTTAAATGGCAGTTAACGTGGCCAGTATATAAGCATCGTAGTGGATGTACACGCCGTGTTCCTGTCGCTAGAGCAGCATTTCTCTATCGTTGTGCCGCGACACAGCGCGTTGCGAATTTATATCACGCGTGTCGCAAAATTTTGGAAGTCTTCTAATCTTCTGGTGCTAAAATAACTGGAACATAAGAATCACCAGATCGTTTCCTGAAGTAGTCCAGACTGCTTTTACAAATACCTTAGAGTAACCCAGGCTGCACTTGGCAAATACAGGGTGGCGCAGGGAAACGGGAAATTTCGAAATAACGTCATTTCCATGAATAAATTCATAAAACTAGCAATTTATTAACGACAGTTAATGTATTAAGTATGCCATTATTCAGTATGTCTTTACAATCAACATGTCCAAAAGTAGCTCCTTATTTTTTAAAGATGACATCGGAAAGATGTGCACCATTCGGCGTTCACACTCTAACAGCCTGTTATGAAAACTCTGGAATGCGCGGTGTAGCAAATCTTGGGGAATGGCAATGATTTCGTTTTCAATCTTCTCCTTCAGTTCATGGATTGTTGCAGGACGTGTACGGTACACCTTGCCTTTAAGGTATCCCCACAGGGAGAAGTCGCACACACTAAGATCAGGGGATCTCGCAGGCCATGCTACGTCACCGTTACGTGAAATAGTGCGTCTTCCAAACAATTGACGAACTGCTGCCATCGATTGTCGATCAGTGTGTGACGTGGCTCCATCCTGCTGAAAGCACATGTTTTCGACCTTAAGATTAAGGTCGGACAGTCTCGGTGTAAAGAATGTTTGAAGCATTTCAACATATCGAGCGGATGTTACTGTCACTGCACTGCCATCTTCACGTTCAAAAAAAAATAAGGGCCGATAACACCACGACGGGATACAGCACACCATATTGTGACCTTGGCGCTATGTAGTGGTCGCTGGTGCAACTCACAAGTATTGTCCTGTGCCCAATAACGAAAATTCTGTTTGTACACGAATCCGTTCAGGTGAAAATGGACTTCGTCTGATATCCATAAGTTACCAAGGAAATTCGCGTCTCGTAGATTTTAGCTAATATCTGGCTACTAAACTCCATACGTGACGCTGGGTCTCGTTCATGTAAGTGTTGCACAATCTGCAACTTATAGGGATGGAAGTCTAATTCGTGCAGTATTCTTTGTAAGCTTCGTCGCTTAATCCCTACCGAAGATGGATGCTGTCGAACGGAGCGGCGAGGACTTCTCTCGATTGCAGCTCTAGCAGCTGCAATGTTCTCTGGGGTACGTACCGTTGGAATGCCACCTGGAGGTTTCTTTTTCAAGGCAGATCGTGTTTCTTCAAAATTATGCACCCACGTTGTAATCGCAAGCGCAGATGGGACACGTCCATGACGTCCAAGCTGGTAATGCTGTCGAAATGTTCTCTGCGCGGCAGTCGCACTATCACCATTTTTGTAAAACGCTCTCACAACTACTGCACGTTCCGCACCAGTCCAATTCTCCATGATTACTAAATGGCAATGCGAAACATCAATTGTGCAAAGTTTCGAATATCTGCCGGCGCTACAGTGCTGCCAACTGTAACGTTCAAAATTTCCCGTTCCCCTGCGCCACCCTGTACAATAACGGAAAAACTATTGTGTTCACAGCACATGGTTTTTTTTTTTTTTTTTTTTTTTTTCCATCTAGAAAAAATTCACATGTCAATCAGACTATTGTGTGCCCTAAAGGAAGACAATCGCACTGGCCCACTATAGGTTTTTCTTTCGTTTTATGATTTATTTATTAATTGCAATAGTATCGGACAAAAATAATGAAAATATAAATAATGTCAAATTAAATAAAAAGTTATGGAAAACAACTATGCAGACTATTATGGATGATAGGATTATGACTCTACTATCGTGATAATACCCGTGTGGGGTTGCTAGTCCCCTATCGGGCGCCTCCCCAGGTGGCGGATAAGGGAAAGCCTCTCAGATATGGGTGGTACCGGGGAAATGAAATACCTTGGGTGGACCAAAACTAGCAACGTGGTGGCATTTGTACTCCAGAGCAGCAGCCTACCAAAGGCGTCTGTACCCCATGTCAGGGGCGGCTTAGAAGTTATATCCCCAATCCCTTCTGAAGCAAGCGTGGAGATTATGCTTCCAGCAGGATAACCCGAATGGTCCTTAAGGTGTCAAATAGGTATAAAATACAGATTGTTCAGGTGTAAACTCCCACGTCAAGCCACCCCGACGAAGAAATTGAATATTTTTATGAAAGCCTTGATAGCACCTTTAAAAAAGACGGTTATTGGCGATTTTAATGCAAAAGTTGGCACCAAGAATCAAGGTGAAACAGTGGTGGGCAACTATGGGATTGATGACCGGAACGATAAGAGGTGAGATGTTAGTCCAGTTCGTCGAGTACACCAATATGTTGTCCATCATGAGTACGTTCTTTAAAAAGCACCCTTATCGAATATGGACTTGGAGGAGCCCAAACTGCAGTGTCAAAAATGAGATAGACTTTATTCTGTCAAATATTGGGCAGATTGTTATAGACGTTTCAGTGTTAAATCAGTTCAACAATGGCACTGATCGCCGTCTGGGGAGAGCAAGGGTCGAACTCAAATGTAAGAAGAAAGGATTAAACATATGAAAGGGAAGAGAAGTGTAATCAACTTCAAAAACCTGGAGGGACATTCGTCGAAATAGGCATTTGGTAGGCTGCTGCTCTGGAGTACAGTAGGCATTTTGCGCCACTGGAGAGCGATCAACAGTTTATATAAAACACTTCATTCAGCCAAGATCGCTTGTCCTTCTGCTCTATGTAGACATTAAGCTATTTACGCAACGACTGACTTCTTTTCTCATAATATGAGAATTATTATCTTAACTTTTATATATTACATGTTATAAAAAAAAGTATTTCACAACTCCACTGTAGGACGCGTTTCAGTATTTGGAATTGTGTACATATTAGTTTATCTATATTTATAGTTATCTATTTCTACTCTATTAAGATATTAGGCTACTTGCACAGTGACTTAGTTGTCTTCTCATAATATGAGAAACTTTACCTCTTCATTTAGGATTTCGTAACTTCACAGTACTATGTTTCTTTGACGTTGAATTTGCATCCATATTGTTTTGTTTTGACACCACTGCCACCTAGTGGCAACATGTAGCAACTCTGTTGTGTAATGTTTTCCTGTTTGCTTGGGCCAAGACCACATTTTATTCATTATGACGAACCACCCTGTGATGAAAAACTTTCACAAGATGTTTAAGTGTGTTAGAAGGTTATGTTTCTATTTTTACATATGACGCTAAAATAATGTACATGTTTTGTTAACTGTCATTTTATTTGTATATCACAATAACTTTGCAGTTTGTAGACATTGTATAACTTTTTGCAGTGATTGTACTGGACTTTCTGAAGATGGTGACTGAGCTCACCGAAACCGGTTAAGGGACGAAAATAAATTTTTAGCGATCTTGGCTGAATGAAATGTTTTAAATTCGTCGAAATTCCAAGTAGTTCTCCAAAGCAAGTTCCACGTAACTAAAGATGGAGATTTGGCGAAAATGATTGTTTCAAGAGCACAAGAAGTTGGTGACCTACGCCAAAAGAATAAACAACCAAAGAAATTCCGTGCCAAAATTGAAAACCTTTTACAACCGAGGAGAGAAATGAAAATCCAAACCGATCATTAGATGGTAGCGTATTCCGAACTATGTAAGGCGGTGCGATGAAAAATGAAAGACGCGTTACGAGCATGCTTAAAGAACAAGACTAGTTTAATATCAGCCAAAAGCAAACCAACAATCGGTAAAAATCAGATTATCGAACCTGATGGGAGTGACAGGCGAATCACTGAAAAGGAGAAGGTTTTGAAGTTCCTCAGAGACGATTACAGTAATTTGTATAGCAACCAAAGAGAAAATTTTAGCGTAACTAAATTAAATAATGTACCTAGTGTTTCAGATATACTCCCATCAGAAGTCAAGTGTGCTCTAGGTAGCATGAAGATGAGAACAGTGATGAGCTCAGGATCGACATCCTGAAACGCAGGAGAGGTAACAATAAATCACTTGGCAAAAGTATTTACTTCCTGCCTGCACTATGCTTCAATCCCACTATCATGGAACAAGGCAAAGATTATATTGATACTCAAGAAAGGAAGCATTCACACAATGTCAAAAACTATCATTCTATCAGCTTCCTCTCAATTTTGTACAAAATTTTCACAAATATCCTGTTAAAACGAATTAATACCACCCTAGACCCCAACCTATGGCACAGGCAGGATTCCGAAGTAATTTCAGCTCTATAGATCAATGTCTGACCGTTACTCAAGTGATACGCAGAGCAAATGAATACCAACTGTCTCTCTGCATTGCCTTTGATTCTGAAAAGGCGTTTGACTCCGTTATCCACACAGCTGTCCTACTAGCTTTGAGAGAGCAAGGAGTGGAAGCAGCGTACACTGAAGTGCTCAGGAATGTCTACGAGACTTCTTCAGCGTATGTTAATATCGGCAAATCAAATAAAGAATTCCGCATCATGAAGGGTGTCATGCAAGGCGATCCCATCTCCCCAAACCTGTTCTCGGCTGTACTGGAAATGGTTACGTCAAAGCTGAGTTGAGAAGGTAAGGCAATTATAAGTAATGGAAAAAGGCTTACCAACTTCAGATTTGCTGATGGTATTGCCTTACTGCCCAACGACTTCGCAGAGCTCCAAAACTTAGTTAAGGATCTTGTATTGGAATGCCAGTTGATTGGGTTGAAGTTGAACCTTTCCAAAACAAAAGTAATGTCCAACAAATGGGTCCCAACTGGGGGTCAGTGAATATATCTACCTTGGCCAGATTATAAACATGAAGGGAGATGTAAGGCCTGAAATCTATCGCCACATAAAACTTGGCTGGCAAGCATTTGGGAGGAATTCAACAGTATTCAGATAAAAAATGCCAGTAAAGCTGAAGAAACAGGTATTTGATCAATGCATTCTTCCTGTGTTGACGTATGGTTGTGAGACATGGACACTGAAATCATTTACGAAAGCGAAACTGAGGACAGCACAGAGAGCCAGGGAAAGATCAATGCTGGGCTATACAAGAAAGGATAGGAAATGGGCAGATGACATCCGATCTGTGACCAAGGTTAAGGATACCTTAGAGACCGTAGGCTCCTTGAAATGGCAGTGGGCCGGCCACATCGCAAGAAGACAACAGATGGACGAAGATAGTCCTGGAGTGGAGTCCGAGAGAGCACCGGAGGCTTAGAGAAAGACCACCGGACAGATGGGACAAAGATATCAGGAAGATCGCTGGTAGCACCCGGCAGAGAACTGCTCAAGACCGTTCCACTTGGAGAGGACTGCTGAAAGCCTACCTGAATCCACGACTCGAAGAGGCCACATCATTTAATGACTGAAATGGCTGATGATGATTTTGATATCTATGCACTCAACAGGTAATATTCTCTCTGACTATTTCAACAAACAGCCAAAATTATTTGATATTTGAGTTTATCTTTGACAAACATACTTTTTTTTTTTACTTTTACCTCATTAGACTATTATAAATATCTCTCCCACATTTTAATTACTTTCTTGCGTTAAAACAATATTATCTGTCTTGCCATGGTAGTTTGTACTCTTTTTCATGTTTATTTTCTTTGTCTATACTAGTTCATGTAAAATCAAATAACAGTGTCAAATCGCCGTTATTTTTGCAACTATCTCTGAAACGGTGCGAGTTACGGAAAAAAAACATAAGAGAACAAAGTTGTAGAGAGTTTTCTGCTCTACAAATTAGTTTATTCAATTCTGGTCTCAGATGAATGGTTAAGCCGTCATTATCATTTAAACTTCGAGCTGTCAAAAGGCGATCGCAAAGTCCCACTTTTAGTGTTTCCATCATAACCTTAAGTGGTCCAAAATGGTTGAGAATGGGTGGTTTGAGAAAAAAGTCGTGGATTGCTGCCGTGTTATATGCAAATACTTTTTTTCCATTTTTGTAACACATCTGTGATTTCATTATTCGCGTGATAGAAGAAGGACAGAAGATTGGAGTTTGTCGTGTCGTCGAGAACGTGGTCTTCGAGAGGTGGCACAAGGTCGGATTGTTTTTATTAAAGTTGATGGAAATCGGCAATGTCCTTTGAAAGGGACTATTTCCGCATTTGTCTGTAGCTATTCAGGAAATTCCCTTCCTGCCTTCGAAATATGACATTGATACTACACCGGGACTATTAAAAATCAAGGAACATCGTCTAGCACTGTTGCTTGGTTGGTCAATATTCAGAAATATGTGGAGCGGGTGGTCGGAGGCAAAATTACGCGTATCGTCACCTTTCAACGTATGCTTGCATTTTACACAGGTCTTGATATTATAATAAACATAAGTATAAAAGAGGGAAGTTGACTTCATAAAACCGAAGCCAACATCCGCCATCTTAGTTGACATACCATGTTAGCAGGCTTCTGTTTACGATTGCGTTTTGTTCTTAATTTCTGACATGTGCCAGAACTACTTTTTTTCAGTACTAAATGTTACAATATTTTTCTGAGTAACACATAGCCAGGAAGCCAGTTTCGATCTTTTTCTAGGCTCGAATGTATAATACGACACATTTGGCGTCTATGTTAGGTTAGCTTAGGTGTGACAACAGTGTCGTTTGTAGTTGTACTAGTCGTAGTCAGCTGAAAGCAATCAGGCTCATTCCTGAGTAGACATATTCAAAGCATGACAATAAGCCTTCTTTCCTCATTCCACATACTTATGAGCTAGCAAAGAAAATGTAGTTCAGTATTTTGCAAACGTGAACACTAAACATGATTTGTAAATGAACTTACAGTTGAAAACGTAACAAATACGTATTATTAACATTAAGAAAAAAAAACAACACTGATTTATAGTTTCAGCATTATCAGCTGTCAACACAGATCCAGTAAAATATAAATTAAAATAATTACGCAGAATCCTTTACACATCACATACTTCTCTTCTTCAAATTCAAAATGTATGAACACAAAGACGTCATATCAAGAAGGCCGAGTTCAAATGTTTGTACAACTTATGGGACTTAACTACGGGGTCATCAGTCCCTAGAAGGCCGAGTGCGTGTATTACTGGACGTCATATCAAGAAGGCCGAGAGCGTGTATTACTGGATACAATATGCATTCCAAACCAGAAAAATGTTTGAAATTGCTTTCGTAACACTATATTATTATCTAGTATTTAAAACATTAGTAGTTAAGTATAAGAAGCAGTCATAAACAATAATCAATTACTATCAGCATAAATTACTCTGTCGTCTGGCACGGTGGATTATGGCAACGACGGTTAATGCATTTTCCGTTTTCAGTCGCTCTCATCATCCATGGCGCCGAGTGTCAACGTTTAGGCTAACATAAGCCACGAAACTCGCAGTGAATTTCTTCAACTTCGCGACTGCAGCGCCGCCAAGCGGCTGGGTCGTATAGACACACCGTGAAACGTCCGAGTAAGTGTGTGAGTGTGTGAGTGAAGATGAACAATTAATAATACACTCGTATTTGGGAGCTTTAGTGGCGCTAGAAATTGTAGCAACTAATAATTCGGAAATCTCTCATCTGCAAAGGGTATTCGCCGTCTTTCTGTCGGTTCTACGAAGTGGAGACAACAATATTACGATAACAGTGATAGTGATAATAACAGAAAGTAGCTGCAGACGAAGCTGGTGTTGACTTATGTTTACCAAATGTGTTACACAAGCAGTTGGGTTCACATAGTATAGTGAGCAGCGCCAACGTGACTTACGCGAAGCTATGGCGTGTAGACCCACAGGAAGACTGGAAGCGAGACAGACACACAGGAAGGTGGTTGCAGCTATTGGAGTGTTTCAAAGTGCAACATCCAGGACCTGGACGCGATTTCAGACAACATAAACCTTTAAGAGAAGGCAAGGCCAAGATCGTCCACGCATAACATCAGCAAGAGATGACCGTTATCTCGGCTTAACAGCGCTCGAGACAGAAGGCTGAATGCAACTCAGCTGTAACGTACCCTCCAGGCAGCAACACAACGCGCAAGATCAACACAAACAGTGCGAAATCGCCTTCGGGAATGTGGCTTCTACGCACGGAGGCTTACGGTTTGTGTCCGATTAGAACTACGACACCTTTTAGCCCGCAGAAACGCAGCGAAGTAAAATCAGGATTGGAATTGTTTCGAATGGCGAGTCAAGATTTTGTGTTCAGTCGAACAGTAGTCGTCCCATCATCTGGAGCGAACGCGGATCTCAGAACAATCCTGCTTACGTGCAGTACAGAAAACATCACAATGTCATGGTGTGGGCAGGAGTCCGTATTGGCTGGGACCTCTATGTCGTTCAGAATGGCGCTTTGATTGCTCAGAGATATAGAGACATCCTTCGACCTTTTGTTGCTTCTACGCTGGTGCCATAGGAGATGGGTTTCTTCTGGTGAACGATAACGTTCGTCCCCACAGAACTACACTGATGGACGGCACTCTTGAATTTGAGGGCATTGAACGAATGGAGTGGCTAGCTTGTTCACCGGACATAAAACCGATTGACCACGTCTGGGATGCACTTGGCAGCCGCACTGCAGCTAGACCATATCATCCCACAACGGCTGCAGAGCTAGATACAACACTAATGTAAGAATGGCCAAATATCCCCCAAGAGATGATTGGTAACCTCATACTGTCCATGCCACGCACGTGTGCAACTGTACTGGCGGTCAGAGGTGATCACGCCCCATATCAGAGGGCAAAGAGAGTGCCCTTTTCACTGTTATGGTAGCCCCATGGCGCCTCGCTCTAAGTAAACGCCATGTAAACCTCAAGTAAAGAATTGAGACAGCAAAATATCGTATTGCATCACACACAAAATACAATTGTAACTAATATTTGAATAGAATACGTTACCATGTCTATACTGTGTGTGAAATCTCACGTGATCCCCTAATTATTTTGAGCAGTGTATTATTTTTCACTGAAATTACTTTATTTACAGAGGTACTCACAGTTACACATCTTCAATATAATTGCTCCCATCAGTTATGACCTTTTTCCACTGCCCTTTATTTCTGACCACCCTATGGCATACATAATGTCATCTGTGATGCTGTACTGGAGCAAGGCATTGGTACTTTCACGTTGGCGAAAAGATCGTAAACATTAGGACTTTCGTCCGGTGAGTATGGTGGATGTTCCAAAATCTCCCACTGTCAGTGACGAAAGAGATATTGGTCCGTAGCAGCGGTGTGGGCCATGTGGACCACGATCTTTTGAACCGTTAGCATTGAGAGATCCTTCAACATTCACCGTACTCACCCGACATGAGCCCCTATGTTTGCGATCTATTTGCCGAAGTAAAGGAACCACTGCAAGGGCTCCTTTACAACACTACAGACGTCATTAAATCAATGCCATAGTCGGAAAGGACGCGCAGATGGTATACGACGCCCTCCGAAATTTTGACAAAAGGTCAGGAATAATGGGCGCGATTATATTGAAGGCGCGTAACTATAAGTACCCCCCCCCCCCCAAAAAAAATCAATAAAGTCATTTCAGAAGAAAGAAAAAAAAACAGTTCGAATTACTTTTTTTACAGCCCTAGAAGCTTATCTAGGAAATTTGTATCATAAAATAATGGCCTCTGAACTATATTTACGAAGTATTTGCATGGAAGGCATTCACTACGGCTAACTAGGATCATTCCCAGAACTCTCAAACTGCAATTGTCGCAATCGACTGTTGGATAATGAATGTTTCCCAAATTATCTCGCATACAATTTCAATTTCTACGTTGACGTGTTTGATTACGTCTATTGCTACGAGTACGTCACTACGATTTATCTAGCAAAAAATCTCAATGCTATGTGTTTCTGATTTCAATTAGCTTTTTGCTCTCCGTGTTATGCAGGTTTCACGGCAATATTCTAGAAATTCGTTGCGTGAAATGTAATCAAGCCCATGACATATCAGAAATCCTAAATAGAACTGGACCTCGATTTTTCGTTTTAAAAAGTAGTAGTTCATAAAAAACCACATCCATAAAAATAATAAGGGATTTCATTCGAATCATAAGATTCGGTAAATAGTCCTGCAACAATACCGTAGATGAACTCTGAACTACATTTACTTTTTACTGTCCTTCGAAATAGTCACCTCTCATAACTATGCGGCGCTGAGTTCTGCGAAACATGTACTGGAAACATTGCACGAAGTCTTCCTTTTGAATGGCATTCAAAAGCCACGTCACATTTCTTTGGATTTCAGAAATATCGCCAAATCTCTTTCCTTTCGAAGAGAGTTTGAATCGAGGGAATAGGAAGAAGTCTGGAAAATTGAAATCCAGCGCGTATGGATGTCGAAGTTAACCACCCGTTTTTTTACCTGGAACTGTTTAACAATGTTGTTGTTGTTGTTGTGGTCTTCAGTCCAGAGACTGGTTTGATGCAGCTCTCCACCCTACTCTATCCTGAGCAAGCCTTTTCATCTCCTCATAAGAACGACAACCCACATCCACTTGAATCTGCTTACTATACGCGTCTCTTGGTCTCCCTCTGCGATTTTTACCCCACACACTTCCCTCCAACGCTAAATTCACAATTCCTTGGTGTCTAAGAATGTGTCCTACCAACCTATCCCTTCTTTTAGTCAAGGTATGCCAGAAATTTCTTTTCTCCCCAATTCTGTTCAGTACCTCCTCATTAGTTACGCGATCCACCCACCTAATCTTCAGCATTCTTCTGTAGCACCACATTTCAAAAGCCTCTATCCTCTTTCTGTCCACACTGCTTATCGTCCATGTTTCACTCCCATACAAGGCAACACTCCATACAAATGCCTTCAGAAAGGACTTCCTTAGGCTTAGATCAATATTCGATGTTAACAAATTTCTCTTTTTCAAAAACGCCTTTCTACCCATTGCCATTCTGCATTTTATATCATCTGTACTGCGACCATCATTTGTTATTTTACTGCCCAAGTAACAAAACTCATCTACCTCCTTTATTGTTTCGTTACCTAATCTAATTCCTTCGGCATCACCTGATTTTCTTACACTGCACTCCATTACCCTAGTTTTACTCTTGTTAATGTTCATCTTATATGCACCTTTCAGCACACTGTCCATTCCGTTCAATTGCTCTTCCAGGTCCTTTGCTGTATCTGACAGAATTACTATGTCGTCGGCGAAACGCAATGTTTTTAATTCTTCACCCTGAACTTTAATTCCTTCTCCAAATTTCTCCTTGCTTTCCTTTATAGCTTGCTCAATGTACAAATTGAACAACATTGGGGAAAGGCTACAACCCTGTCTTACTCCCTTTCTAACCACTGCATCCCTTTCATGCCCTTCAACTCTGACAACCGCTGTCTGGTTTTTGTACAAGTTGTAAATAACCTTACGCTCCCTATATTTTACTCCTGCTTGCTTCAGAACTTTAAAGAGTTTATTCCAATCAACATTGTCAAAGGCCTTCTCCAAATCTACAAAAGCTAGAAATGTTGGTTTGTCTTTTCTTAATCTATCTTCTAGGATAAGCCGTAAAGTGAGTATTGCCTCCCGTGTTCCTACATTTCTCCTGAACCCAAACTGATCATCCCCGAGGTCGGCTTCTACCAGCTTTTCCATCCTTCTGTATATAATTCGTGTCAATATTTTGCAACCATGACTTATTAAACTGATGGTTCTGTAGTTTTCACACCTGTCTGCACCCGCTTTCTTTGGAATGGGGATTATTACATTTTTCTTAAAGTCTGAGGGTATTTCGCCTGTCTCATACATCCTAGACACCAGTTCAAATAGTTTTGTCATGGCTGGCTCTCCCAGAGACTTCAGTAGCTCTGACGGGATATCATCTACTCCAGGGGCCTTGTTTCGACTTAGATCTTTCAGTGCTCTGTCAAATTCATCTCTCAGTATAGTATCTCCTATTTCATCATCATCTACATCCTCTTCCCTTCCTACAATAGTGTCTCGAAGTTCATTTCCTTTGTAGAGCCCCTCTATATACTCTTTCCACCTTTCAGCTTTCCCTTCTTTGCTGAGAACTGGTTTTCCATCAGTGTCCTTGATATTCATAGAGCTGTTTTTCTTATCGCCAAATGTTTCTTTTATTTTCCGGTAGGCTGTATCTATTTTTCCCCTATTTATACATTCTTCTACATCCTTGCATTTGCCTTCTAGCCATTCCTGCTTAGCCATTTTGCACTTCCTGTCAATCTCATTTCTTAGTCGTCTGTACTCCATTTTGCCTGTTTCATTTACTGCATTTTTATACTTTCTCCTTTCATCGATTAAATTTAGTATCTCCTGTGATATCCAAGGATTCTTTGTAGGTCTTGCCTTCCTACCTATTTTGTCCTCTGCTGCCTTCACTATTTCATCTCTCAATTTTACCCATTCCTCCTCAACTGTTTTATTTTCCCCTGTTTCTGTCAATTGTTGCCTGAAGCTCCCTCTGAAATTCTTAAGAACTTCAGGATCCTTCAATTTATCTAGGTCCCATCTCCTTATTTTCCTACCTTTCTGTAGTTTCTTCAGTTTCAGCCTACAGTTCATAACCAACAAGTTATGGTCAGAGTCTATGTCTGCCCCTGGGTATGTCCTACACTTCAAAACCTGGTTCCGAAATCTATGTCTTACCATTATAAAATCTATCTGGTATCTCCCGGTGTCTCCTGGTCTCTTCCACGTATACAACCTTCTTTTGTGATTCTTAAACCAGGTGTTTGTTATAACTAAATTATGTTCCGTGCAAAATTCTACCAGGCGGCTTCCTCTTTCATTCCTTTTGCCCAGACCATATTCACCCACTATCTTCCCTTCCCTTCCTTGTCCTACTACCGAATTCCAGTCTCCCATAACAATTAAGTTTTCCTCTCCCTTAATTGTCTGAATAATTTCCTTTAGCTCCTCATATATTTCTTCGATCTCCTCATCATCGGCAGAGCTAGTTGGCATATAAACCTGTACTACTGTTGTCGGTGTTGGCTTCGTATCTATCTTGACAATGATAATGCGATCACTGTGCTGGTCATAGTAGTTTACCCGCATTCCTATTTTCTTATTCATTATCAGTCCTACTCCTGTGATACCCCCAACTGATTTTGTATTTATAATCCTGTACTCACCTGACCAGAAATCCTGTTCATCCTGCCACCGAACTTCACTAATCCCCACTATATCTAACTTCAACCTATCCATTTCCCTTTTTAAATTTTCTAATTTTCCTACTCGATTAAGGGATCTAACATTCCACGCTCCGACCCGTAGAATGCCAGTATTGTCTTTCCTGATGATCACATCCTCCTGAGTAGTCCCCGCCCGGAGATCCGAATGGGGGACTATTTTACCTCCGGAATATTTTACCCGAGAGGATGCCATCATCATATGTTCATACAGTAGAGCTGCATGTCCTCGGGAAAAATAACGGCTGTAGTTTCCCCTTGCTTTCAGCCGTTCGCAGTAGCTGTGTGGCAAAGCCACATTAGCTGATGTTACAAGGCCATCTCAGTCAATCATCCAGACTGTTGCCCCTGTAACTACTGAAAAGGCTGCTGCCCCTCTTCAGGAACCACACGTTTGTCTGGCCTCTCCACAGATACCCCTCCGCTGTGGTTGCACCTACGGTACGGCTATCTGTATCGTTGAGGCACGCAAGCCACCCCACCTCGGCAATGTCTGTGGTTCATGGGCTGAATATAGGCAAGCGTTGTAGGAACCTGGTTGTGCGTACTGGGGTCGTACCCTACGTAGACGTTGCATGAGACGGGTCAAAATTTCAAGGTGTCAGGTAGAAATTAGCATCGTTTTGATGCATGATTTTTCGGCTCTGACCTTCTTAAGACAGGGTGATGCCGGAGTACGCCTTTCCATGCTTTGCTGTTTCGTTTCGAGGTCGTACCGGAGACACCAGGTTTCATACCCCATGACAATACGGTTCAAGAAATTGAGTGTCACGTCCGGCATTTCGACCAAATATTGTGAAGCCTCTAAATGTACCTTCTTGATGCTTCTGACCGTCAGTCAAGTGATGCGGCACTACACGAGGTTGTAAAATTTAGTAAAGGTAAAAAAAAAAAGGGGGGGGGGGGTAAGTAGCACCGTGGTGCGGAACCTATGTTAAACTGTAGATCTCCCTATAACTGGCTGGGGAAGTCAGTTCGAAGGAAGGAGGAAGGCAACGGAATACCACCTCCAAACAGGACCATGCCTAGTAAAGCACTGTATTGTCCCTGTTATAAGTTATTTCAAGTTGTTCTAGGGACCGAGACCTCAGCAGTTTAGTCCCTTAGATTTACAAACGTTTAAACCTTTATATTTAAGTTTGGTAAATATGTACCAGCGACTTTCTCTGACAAAGGTATTGACTCTTCGCTTTGGACAGCATCTCTCTTCTTCAACATCGTTTTCAATCTTGGCGGAAAGCAGTGGTTGATGGTGATCAACTCTTTGTGTGAGGCAACAGAAAGTGAACGTAATATTTTAATAGTTAGTTTATATTGTGTCACTGCAATATAGGAAAAGTTTCAGAATCAAACTTTAGAATTTCGGATAGTACATTTCTTAATTTGAGAATTACGAGATGTGTCGAATCCTTGCATAATTTAATTTTCTACTTACTAGATCAGCCTGCGGACGTTAATATCAAGACAACCACTTAAATAAAAACTTCTATATTATAGTTCACTTGAATATGATGACTGATGTTCACTCTAAGGACAAATAAATGATAATGCAGCGAAGGAAAGGGATAGTATGGAGATCAGCACTTGTTCACGACGGGGTGGATGGAGAGGACTTTCTTTGGATTTCATTAAAGCTTTGATTATCATGACTGAATGGACTCTCGCCTATTGGAAAACAAAATCCTTGCTGAACTCCACACACATTTAGCTACCTGGGTAACATCCTGTGAAATGTGCACTCAAATGCCTTTTAAGAAGATGCCATAGTTCTCTTCCTTATAGTGTAAGTCTAATATGTCGCAACGTACATAGCTTGTCATTCGTCCTGTTACATTTCTTCTGCTCGAGACAAAACCAGGCGGTCCGCCGTCATTCCTGGAGGCGATGCTGGAGATTTTGAGCTTACCTGTTAATCCCTAACCACGGCTGTGGTTGGCAGTCACTGGAAAGTTTAAAGTTTATTATTTCTTCCAACTTGTGCCACGATTTCAGTTAGTTGCAGCCGAAGGAGACTATGCAGTGGTAAAGAGAATTCGAGCTACCCGCCTGGCAAATCAAATTTAGGTTTTCGCGATTTCCTTAAGTCGCTTAAGGTGACTTCTGGGTGGCTTCATTTGAAGGAGCGTAGTCAATTTCCTCTCCTTCCCTTCCCACATTCGAGTGTATGCTCCGTCTGTAATGACATGTGTATCAGCCGGAACAGCCTGCAGGAGATGATCAACAGCTTTGAAGGTCGAAGAGGAGTAAACAGAATCCCAACGACGGAAGGTGAAGGAACTGCCTTCATCTCTTTATGCAGTGTGTGTTTGTAGAAAGTGAAGCGTCTACAGGCAGCACATTAACGACGCGACTTGGGGATACCGGCTTGACAACAGTATCGGGAAGCTGCACATTAATACCCGCTACAGACGGCATGACATTCGCCCATTGGGAACTTATGGTGTAGAGACTGAAGCAAAGAAAATACCGTCTAGTAACTACACGAGCATTCATTAGTACCAGTCGAATTGCAGACGAAGAGAAAGAAAATTGATTTGAAAAGTTCGAAGCAGTTTTTAAAAGCAAAAGATAACTAATCGTGTTACGATACTACATCTACACATATACTCCGCAATCCACCGTAAGGTGTGTGTCGGACGGTATACTGTACCACTACTTGGCATTTCCTTACCTGATGATTTACTGCTCAAAGCAGTTATCGGAAACCATGTCCAATAGTAGTTCGCAAGAATGCTTGTCGTACTGCCTGAAATGAAACTAGAGGGGTCCCAATCTACACTCTTAAAGCCGAAGTCTCCCCCGACTAATATTGCATGGCCTGGATACCTACGCACTACCTGAAATAGACTTACTGTGAATGACTCTAAAACTGCTATAGTAGCACTGGGGGCCGTTAAAAACACCCTACGACTAGCTTTACTTCTCTTAGACCTGTTATACGTGCCTAGATAATTTCACAGTCACTCTCAACTTCGACCTCGGTAGAAACAATATCTCTGTCCACTGCAATGAACACTCCCCGTCCAGTTGTGTCTGATCTGACTTTCCGATATACATTCCACAACTCGCTAAATATTTCCGAGCTTCCGACATCATGCTTTCCATGCCTAAAACTATCTGAGCACAATGATTTTCCTGCAACGCGATAAATTCGGGAGCTTTGCTTTTAATACTCTTAAAGTTTACGGCTAATATCTTGATAGTCGAATTATTGTTCTGAATACGACCTGAATTCACTGTCTGAATGTTGACTGGCAAGTGCTCATCATAACTAGCGCCTAGCCTAGAAAACCGCTATGTGTACCCCACAAGTACTCTGCTACCCGAGTAGCTGCTTCCTTAGTGTAGTGGAGTCCTGATCTATCTAGGGACGTCCTACAATAATTCCCCACCCTAAAACGCAGATCCACAAATCTATAGTTATGACTGTCACAGAGTAGGCGAAGCCTCTGGTTAAGACCCTCCACTCGCCTCGAAACCAAAGGATCCCGATCAACCCTGGAAACAATGCTACAAAGCGACCCCACGTGCGAGGCCAGCAGTCTTAACCAATTCCGCCAGCGGCTTGTAGGAACTGACAGACTGGAAATTAGTTTTTGGAAAAGATGATATAGTCCACAGTATAAACTGGAAACTGGAACGAGCCAATAATTTGTTGGCTCTTTGTCTATTTATTCTAATCACACTTTTCGAGAACCTGGGCCTAACAGTTTGAAGCAGGTATAATTTCAAGCATGCTACTTCTTGGTGCAAAAGAATGAATATTAAAATCCAGAAACAGGATGTAATTTAATATTGTCAGGAAACACAGGTGGAGGAAAATAATATTTATATAACGGTGAAGATAAACAGCTAGAACCAGGGACATAGATATAGGGGAGGGACAGAGCCCCCCCCCCCTCACGCAACCCCCCCCCCCCCGCCCCCCACCAAGTCATATCCATGAAGCAGTTTTAAACGTTGAAATGGCTTGACAGCTGAGCTGCAGATAGTTTGGATACTGACATGAATAAACGTTAAAACTGACCCTCCTCCCGTGCCCCAGAATAAGAAATTATCTTCTCCACTGGCTACAAGAAAAATGTCATGGCAAAATTGTACAGAGGAAATAAAGAGAAGAAAGCGAAAGACAAACATATAAAAGGTATTTAAAAACATCAGGAGGGGTTCAAGGTTTTTATAAAAGAAAGGAAAAGATTGCATAACTGAAGAAACGTTGTAGTAGGAGAGAAAAATTGCGTGGCGAAACATATCAAATGAGAAGGGAAGAATACTAAGCGGGTTAAATAACAAACTTAAAAGAGAGAGAGAGAGAGAGAGAGAGAGAGAGAGAGAGAGAGAGAGAGAGAGAGAGAGAGATACGAAACAAAAGAAAAGGAAGTAAGAAACAAGTTCAAGAGATATGAGAGAAACACGAAAAGTATAAATCTACGCTGTCCGACAAAAACGTGAATCGCCAGAAGAGACGAAGCAATACAATTGCTAACTCCGTCGGGCGAGTATGTTCTTGACTGAATTTGCTCTGTTCTCCGACATAAGTAGAACGATCACCAGATGCATTACTATTGTTACCAAACATAGAAGATCCGTGAACAGCATCAGATACCGAGTGATCAACAAAGGATGTGGAGACACCGCTTATTCCAGTCAAACAACATTATTAGCAGCTGAGAAGTGTTTGATAGGGATCTCTTCCTGGCTGGTCGAATCGGGCAACATCCAAATTTGGTAGCTTTCATAAGTCACAGACGCCATATGTTGGACTTCACAGCAGCATGGAAATGTGGATTCTCATAGTTCTGGTCAACAATATAAGTAATGGGAGATTGGGGGGTTCTGTTCCAATTACCTTGAATGAGCCCTATGACGTCATCTACTTTCACTTCTGCACCTTTACAAAGATGGCGCCACTCCCACCCCTCCTCCCCGGGCAATTGCTCTCTTTCACGAGCAAAGGATACCACCATGGATGACACAGCTAAATTCCACTTAAGGACAGTCTGAGTCGACATCTAACCTGAAATTGGAATCTCATACACAATACATTGCACTTAACTCCCCCACTCCCGCCTTAGTACAAGTGAAAGCTAATATGAGAATCGCCATTCCCACTGCCCTTGATACCCCTTCACTTGGGAGAACACCGCCCTTGCTGCCATTGCCCCCCAGACAGAATACCACTTCGACCATCTGAGTACAGCTATTTTTCGATCTCTTTGGAGATAAATCTACCATCCCTCCCTTGGGAGACCACCACTTTCGCCACTGCTCCCGTTTTGGCCATCACCTAATTTTTTTGCCTGGAAGAAAACATAATTTTTGCCATTAAATGTCACAACGCTGATATGCAAATGAGAGGCTCGTTATAAAATCCCCCTGTCTACAATGGGGGACAAAAAGATTACTTGGTCCTAATAATTTAAAGTCCAAGTAGAGAGCATTGCGCATGCCCAAGTTCACAAGCGCGATTGTTGGCTACTCCAGCGGCATGTGCAGCCTTAGCTTGCTGTTTACATCGTCAAATACAAGCAATGCAACAGTTAAGATGTAGTATATGTTGAGATTCATTGCACTTTAACTCACGTATCATTTATTCTGGAAAACTTTATTTCGGCATGTGGAAACGGTTGAGGTATTAAAATTCCATGTGGGTATATTTACTACAATGAACCGCTTTGGCTAGGCAGACAGTTTATGAAAGCTAACGTTCGCATGTTCGAATTCCATTGGAGTCAATTTATTTTTTAGGCCTCTTGCAGGTAATATTTTAAATATTAATTCGCTAAAAAGTGTGCAGTTGTTAGCTTTTATAGGTTTTCAGAAGATTCCGTTTTATAACAATATAATCTTTAATTAGTGAGACACTTGTACATAGTAATGCTGTGATGTTGAAAATGGATATATTTTGGGAGGTCAGATGAAAAATAGCCTCCAAGGATGTTTATTTTTTGTTATGGGTGGTCAAATAAATATTAGCTTCCAAGGAAGATTATTTTTAGATATCAAATTGGCACATTGTAATTAGTTATTTACTAAAGAGAATATTGAAAAAGGTAAAACCAATATAATAACAAAAAAACTAAAGCAAGAAAAATTTGCACTGCGGTACAATAAAAGAGAGGTGATTAAAACGCACAATGAAAAAATGCGAGATCCGACCGGGCTTCGAACCCGCGACCCTTAAATACAGCCTAAGATTATCCCAGGATTCTAAAGAAGAAATTAAAGGAAACATCAAGACGATACGTTTGGTAGCCTACTCCTCGAGTTATAGAAAGTTAAAGGGACAGACAGTATGATTTGCTATTCCTAGTTGATATTTGTAATTTTTATGGCAAAAATAGATTGTCAAAAAGGAACGCATTAAAATATATGAAAAAGGAATTAACAGACAGAACTACCCTGTGCTCGCAGCTGTAGCCGGCTGGCGCTCGGCCGCCATGTTGGTTGGGTGTCGCGCTCTCAGCCGGCCTCATTTCACTGTGATTGTTGTTGTTGTTGTTGTTGATGATGATGATGGTTTTTAGGGGACTAAACAACTGTCATTGTAAGGCCTCTCTATGTTATTCTGTGCTCGCTGGTTAAATGTTGTAAAGACTGATTGATAAAAGTTAGCATTAATAATTGCACACTGAGAAAGTACACGTACCCACTTGCAAAAGTCTCCATAGAGTTGAGTTTCATTTACAAATGTACAAAAAATTCACGCAACTGCTCAAACATAAATAAAGTGCGCGCACTAGGCATATTTGGAAATAACTCACACAGACGAAAGATTGATCCAGCCAAGTCAACGAACACTCACTCACTTGCCAGTAACCACTCAACTGCAATGGGGTTGAGATTCAGTTACAAATCGTAACGTATCATAGGAGAATGGGGTGTGGGGCCGCGGCGGAGCGGTCGAGCGCATTGAGGCGCTATGCTCCGATGCGCGAGGCCGTTCCCCGTCGGGGGTTCGAATCCCACCTCGGGCATGGATGTTTGTGTTGCCTTTAGTATAAGTTAGTTAATAAGTTGTTTGTAAATTTAGGGACTGATGACCCCGCAGTTAAGTCCCATAAGCTTTACAAACATTTAAACATTTTTAGGGTGTGGGACGAGTTACATCACACACTCTCCGTTGGTGGAAACAACCAATTTGAGTCACTGAACTATCTCACACTTAAAACACTCACACTAACCATTCACATACAGGTGAACATATTCTAAACCTCAGTTTTTCTCTCTCTCATTGTAATAAAGGTCATGCACTTTTCACATTCGGAATAAACCCACACAGGCGAACTCAAATGCATGCTGTACTCAGTCACAGTACTAAGCGACCAACACACCTTCCCTCACTCTATTTTGTAACGAATCTTTCACCTATATTGTAAAAGTGAAACACCCATTTAACCTCGAGTAGTAAGTGTTTGAAGGATTACGAAACCCGAAATACCCTACTCGAAACGTTCTGAGTCTTTACAACATTTAACCAGCGAGCACAGAATAACATAGAGAGGCCTTACAATGACAGTGAAATGAAGCCGGCTGAGAGCGTGACACCCAACCAACATGGCGGCCTAGTGCTAGGCGGCCACAGCTGCGAGCACAGGGTAGTTTATTGAGTTCGCTGTCTGTTAATTCCTTTTTCATATATTTTAAGGCGTTCCTTTTTGACAATCTATCTTTGCCATAAAAATTACAAATATCAACTAGGAATAGCAAATCATACTGTCTGTCCCTTTAACTTTCTATAACTCGAGGAGTAGGCTACCAAATGTATCGTCATGATGTTTCCTTTAATTTCTTCTTTAGAATCCTGGGATAATCTTAGGCTGTATTTAATGTCAATACGAATATGTGAAGAATCATAACGTAGAATCGTTTACCGCTTCAGCACTTTAGTCACCTCTGGAGCCTAATGTATAAGAGCTAGGCCAGTGTACATAGTATAAACTTGCAGAACTCACAAACATCTACAAAAAACGCGAAAGCATATGTCTAACTTTTACGAGTGAACCACATTTACCATTTTTCTTTTGTAAACAGCTGGCGCCAGACGGTTTTAGACTAGAGATATAGTGGTTGTGGGAGTATCTGTAAAAGTTAGACATACGATCTCGAGTTTTTTTATCGTCGTGAATTTTATAATTCTATAGTTTACGCTACAAAGGTCACGAAAGTGCGGAAGTGGTAAACCATTATACGTTATTATTCTTATTTCAATTATTTCTAAATGTTCAAATGTCTGTAAATCTATCGGACCAAACTGCGTGGTCATCAGTCCGTAGCTTACAAACTACTTAAACCTAGTTAAACTAACCTAAGGACAACACACACACCCATGCCCCAGGGAGGACTCGAACCTCCACGGCGAGCAACCGCGCGCTCCGCAGCGTGACGCTTTAGACCGCTCGGCTACTCCACCGCGGCCCAATTATTTCTCATTTTCGTACTGGCATTTAATATAGCCTACATTGAACCCCGGATTATACCGAAGGAATTGAAAGAAATCGCATCCCAATACGCTCTTCAGTTCCCGAGTTAGACTAAAAATTACCCTTGCAAAGCCGGAGCGGCTCAGCTAGTTACTAATAAAGTAAATAAATAGTGTTAAGTCATAATTATTGGATACCGAAAATTGTATCCCATATTAAAAATGTCTATCGAAATTGGTCACAAAGTACAAGGTGATTGGGCGACAAAATCAGTGCTCGCTAATTGGCAAGCTCGCTGAAAGTAACAAGTAGAATTTGAAAGGTTCCACCTCTCTATTCTATCCAAATGTGTGAGAAAACCAGTGGAACTATAAAAAGTTCTTTAAATAAAAAGAAAAGTTCATTTCATTATCTACAACTTTCTCACTGAAGAAAATTTCCTAACCACAAAAAAAAAAAAAAAAAAAAAAAAAAAAAAAAAAAAAAAAAAAAAAAAAAAGGAGAGAGAGAGAGACAGGCGACTAACTTTTTCATGTCACAATTTTTATTTCATATAAAAGTAATAGTTTGAAATATTATTTTTATAAAAACAGAATACGTATTGTACTTGCTAAGAACACTGTTGCATTACGTTGCTTGCAGTGGCCATTTTGAGCAGCAGCTGAATTGTATTTCACTGTAAGGTTAAGGTAAAGCAGTCAACAATCCGAAGATTGGTTTGAAC
The DNA here is from genome assembly GCA_026315105.1 of Locusta migratoria. NCBI lineage: Eukaryota > Metazoa > Arthropoda > Insecta > Orthoptera > Acrididae > Locusta > Locusta migratoria. The sequence goes on from CM048750.1 coordinate 153,755,238, forward strand.
ACCACAGTGCTTTACTAGGCATGGTCCTGTTTGGAGGTGGGCTGTAAGGTTTTAAAAGTAAACGCCTTTTGTTACTGCGAATGAAGGGTTTTATTTTTATATTTTTAAATCACCCATACGCGTTTCGCCTTTCTCTCAAGGCATCATCAGTGGGTGTCCTGAAATATTTACATCTTTTTGTTTACACATATAGGTTAGGTCTCTTACATATCTACAAAACATTTCATTTCTGATTTAAAACAGTTCGTTTTTTGGTATAAAATGGTGTACTTACAGCACTTGCTACTCCACTTCAGTCTTATTCTGGCAACCAGGTCGAAATGTTACACTGTTTTTCGAAACACATTGCAGTTCTCTGGTTCTGCTGTCACCTGCTGCCATACTGTGTCTACTGCTGTTTGTTTTGTAGTGTTGCCAACCTTAACTTATTTGAAATTCAACTGTTTCGTTGAAAATGTGTGGAAGGTATCTTTGTGTGTGTGTGTGTGTGTGTGTGTGTGTGTGTGTGTGTGTGTGTGCGTATGAGTCTTGCCTTGAGAGAAAGGCGAAACGCGTATGGGTGATTTAAAAATATAAAAATAAAACCCTTCATTCGCAGTAGCAAAAGGCGTTTACTTTTAAAACCTTACAGTGAAATACTGTTGCATTACTTTAGTATTCACCTGTCTGCGTGAAAAATTAGGTAATTTTTTTCGTATCTTAAGTGGTTCAAATGTAATTGAGGCGAGCGCCACTCGAAGAACTACGCATTTATCGGCCCAACTTCCGTTTCTATACCCAACCAAGATGGCTGCCGGGCTTCACTGCCTGTACGCTGATGTAGGCGGTATAGCCTCTCTATGTTATTATGTGCTCGCTGCATTTAACTGATACATGGCCAAACTTGAGAAAATACGTTATGATTCCGCACTCCACAAGATGGATAACCTGGTTATTTTTCAATGTTGAAACAAAACGAAGCCCTCTTGTACAAGTACCACAATGACCTTAGAGCATCACAATAAACAATTATAAGAACAAAGATAATGCTGTGAAATAATTTAAGATCAGGCGGGACTCGATTTCCAGCCTTCTGCACTAAAACGTTTTTTGAAAGCAATGTCTTAGATGATCTCAAACGACCTCATTCATTGACATGACAATTCACCTCTCAGTGTTGTTGGTTTGTTTGTTAAGCTTAAGGGACTTAACTACGGGGTCATCAGTCCTAAACTTACAAACTACTTATGACCTAGCTAATACTAAGGACGACACAAATATCCATGCCCGAGGGGGGATTCGAACCCCCGACCGTAGTGGTCGTGCAGACCGTGACTGGAGCGCCTTCAGTCCCCTCGGCCACCGCGGCCGGCTCACCTCTCAACCAAGGAGCCATATTGACATGACTCATCTCAATAAGTTACCTGGCCCAGTCAATGGAACGCAGTGCGGGCGCATGTTTACACTTGTAGCTACTGTCGAGCAGACGACATGTAGGCAACGCGTTCCAAGAGGATCGCTGGTTGCGGCAGCAAGGAACAATTATTATTGAACTGCTTTGCTTTCTTTATTATTTATTATGCTGTTGATTTTTAGAGTTTGTTACGGTGAAATAAATGGTATGTAAAGTCTCCTTGTATGTTTCACTCTAGCTAAGCTAGCTAAGTGGTGACCCTGACTTAGCAAATTAAGGAGGAGAGTAAGATAACATGCTTTCTTTCTGAAGTAAAGCAAAGAAACAAATCATGACAGAGGAAATAAACGACGCAAATGAATACATACCCACACCCTTAACGACAGCGCAGCTAAGAACTACGGAGATGGTTCAAACAAGACTCGCCAGAAATAATGTGGCCAGCATCACGCTACTACATTTTTGGCCAAACCTCCCATTAACATGGTTTACAAACGTCGAGTGTATTTTTTAACAGCAAGGTGTACTAACTGATGAAAGTAGATATATCATCGGAGTGGCGCAGCGGGCCGCGGTGGCGAGGGGACTGAGGCGCTCCAGTCACGGTCTGCACGGCCACTGCGTGTTTGTAATAGAGCTCTGCATTTCGATGAAAACAACCGCTCGAGCGTTTCCCGTTTGGTGCCGCTGCTCGACGGCTGGGGTAGGCGCACGCTGCGACATGGCTGCGGCCGTCTAATACCCCGTGTGGCCGGTCGCCCTCCGCCTCTCGGTTACCGGCGGAAGTGTCGAGCACTGCCCGGCGCTCGAGCGCGCTCCTAGTCTCGGCCGGTGACAGCGCGACCGCCGCGCTCTCAACACTGCGGGATCGCATTAGGAAACTGATCTGGCTTTGAGCAACGCAATCAGCGTTATGGATCAACGAACTATAGGTCGTAAAGGCTCCATTCATGAAACAAAAAGACGTATTGTGGAGAGAATTAGGAGCGGCTCGTTACTCCCGAAGAACAAAGACATGTCGGAAGAGGAGACGAAAAGTGAAACTTGGAAAACTTTTGCACTTGTAGTGGATCCTGTCACACAGGTTTCTGCTGGTTTCGTGCAATGTACCGCATCGATACTATACTTTCGTACCAGTCAAGCACAAAAGGTATGATTCGGCACTGCAAAAGTAAATGCGGAGCAGAATTCCACCGACTACTAGCAGTACCAAGTAGCATAAAGAAAGTTCTTGTTGATAGGTTGGTCGATATGGGCGGAATAGATTTGATACCATTAAATACTTGTAGTAAGATTGGCTTCAAAAATTATTCGCAGGAGCTCATCAATGTTCGCGCCACGTATGGCAAAGTCAATATAGAAGATGTTCTTCCGCACCCTACCACTGTATCGCGGCATATTAAAGAAAAGGCCGACAAGATACGGGTGACAATGGTGCCCAAGCTAATATGTGCTTTAAAGAACAAAATATGCTCTTTAAACGCTGATCTGTGGTCTGGTAACTACAAGGAAATATGCTGCACATAACGCACGATTAGACTACTGTATTACCGTTTGTCTACGAAAAGGAACAAAATACTATATACAGAAATTACAGTTTTTAGCGTTGCAGTTACTGGAAGACATGATCACCTCAATGGTCGAAACTCCAGTAGTTTGCAAAATATTTAAAAATTTTCTTCTTGAGACAGGTCTTGTTGAATTTTATACTTTCTATGAGTTTTACCATTTTTATTTTAAGTTGTATGTATTCCAGAAAATTCCCCATGTCACATTCAATAATGGTGAATTTTCTGGAATACATACGACTAAAAATAAAAATGGTGAAACTCACAGAAAGAATATTTAAATATGTTTAATGTTTGTAAAGTTCATGAGACTTAACTGCGGGATCATCATTCCCTAAACTTACAACTATCAAACATCAAATGTGACATATACAGTTCTAGTATTTGTGTTATAGAACTGATAGTAAACAACGAAAGACATTTGTAAAATAAATAAGTAAGCTGTTAATATGAAGCGGTGGTCTCTCATCTCTGATATACATTAATGACTTGCCATTCTACATTGATGAGGATTAGTTCTTTTTGCTGATGATACAAGTATTGCAATCACATCCAAAAAACGAGAACTAACTGATGTAATCGTAAATAACGCGTTTTACAAAATTATTAAGTGGTTCTAAGCAAACGGACTCTCATTAACTTTTGATAAAACACAGCATATACAGTTCCGTACAGTAAATGGCACAACTCCAGTAATAAATATAGACTTTGAACTGAAGTCTGTAGCTAAGGTTTTTCGAAATTATTCGTTCGTATTGAAGGGAAACCAGAGTTTTTCAAAATTTTTAGATGTTTGAATTAATGAGAGATTAAACTTTAAATTCAAATGTTTGTATAGCTTATGGGACTTAACTACGGGGTCATCAGTCCCTAAACTTACAAACTACTCATGAGCTAACTAATACTAAGGACGGCACAAATATCTATGCCCGAGGGGGGGTTAGAACCCCCGACCGTAGTGGCCGTGCAGACCGTGACTGGAGCGCCTCAGTCCCCTCGGCCACCGCGGCCGGCGATTAAACTTGAAGCAACACATTGATTGTCTGCTAATACGTTTGGGTTCAGCTACGTATGCTGTTAGGGTTTTAGCAAATTTTGGCGATAAGAATCTCAGTAAAACAGTTTACTACGCCTATTTTCATTTACTACTTTCGTATGGCATCATATTCTGAGGTAATTCATTATTGCGTAAAAAGGTATTCATTGCACAAAATCGTGTAACCAGAATAATTACTGGAGCGCGCCCAAGATCGTTCCTTCAGACATCTATTTAAGGCTTTAGGTATCCTCACAGTTACTTCAGAGTATATATATTCACTTATGAAATTTGTTGTTGATTATCCAACCCCGTTCACACACACGTTCACATGCTTGTAAATCTATCGGACTATACTGCTTGGTTATTAGTCCGTAGCTTGCAAACAATTTAAACTAAGGTAAACTAACCTACGGATAACACAGACGCCCATGCCTGAGAGGGGACCCGAACCCCAGATGGCGAACGGCCGTGCGCATCCCGCATGGCTAATCCACCGCGGCAAACCCAGTTCAAAAGTAATAGCAGTGTGCATAGGTATAACACCAGGAGAAAGGATGATATTACTATGCAGGGTTAAATCTCACTTTGGCACAGAAAGGGGTGAATTATGCTGCCACAAAAGTCTTCGGTCACCTACTAAACAGCATCAAAACCTGACAGATAGCTAACTAGCATTTAAAAATTTATTGAAAGAATAACTGAATGACAACTCCTTCTACTCAATGGATGAATTTTTAGATATAAATTAGTAAAACTAAAAATAAAAAATAAAAAAAATTATAGTAAAAAGAAAAAGAAAAATAATACTAAATATATTTGTGTCATATAACATTTTGTGTAATTTAATATCTTGTACAGAAACCTTTTATTACAGTGACAAGTTACACATAATTACGAAGGGTGGTATTCATGATCTATGGACAAGTATTAATGTAACCAGTGTGACGAAGTGCAGCTCGCTGGCGCTGAGTGCGCCGGTTACTGGCGACCGACCGAGCGTCCGGCGCGCTCGGCCGAGCGCTGGCGATCGGTTGCCCGCAACCGGTTAATGAGGACGCTCGGTCGCGTACTCCCGAGAGCCAGAGGGGCGAGCGGGACTCGTCGGTAAAAATCGGACGTAATGCAGACCTCTAGTTTGTAAGCTTAGGGACTGATGACCCCGTAGTTAAGTCCTATAAGTTCTACAAACATTTGAACATTTTGGAGTGGCGCATCTGGATGGTGTAACTATAGAAGAAATCGAAGATGTGTTATCACAGCGACGCTAAGCGATGTTAAAAGACGCGCTGATACTTCGATATACCTTCGCCTGCAGAAAGTTTTCCAGGATGAACCATCAGGCGACAGATCGCAGTCATAACTGATGTGCCGGCCGCGGGGACTCAAATGTTCAAATGTTTGTTAAGCTTATGGGACTTAACTACGGGGTCATCAGTCCCTAAACTTACAAACTACTTATCAACTACTTACGAACTAGGACGGCACAAATATCCATGCCCGAGGGGGGATTCGAACCCCCGACCGTAGTGGCCGTGCTGACCGTGACTGAAGCGCCTCAGTCACCTCGGCCACCGCGGCCGGCCCGCGGGGACTGAGGCGCTTCAGTCACGGTCTGCACGGCCACTGCGGTCGGGGGGTTCGAATCCCCCCTTGGACATGGATATTTGTGCCGTCCTTAGTCTTAGTTAGTTCATAAGTAGTTTGTAAGTTTAGGGACTAATGACCCCGTAGTTAAGTCCCATAGACTATACAAACATTTGAACATAACTGATGTGGGCTCTGTGCGCCTTAGCAGGAACTGGCCCTGTACCAGAGCTAACCTTGAAGGCATTATGGCAACGCAAATTACCAGCAAACATTCGTCCAGCGGTTGTTGCTTATCAAGACATGGCACTACGTGAGTTGTCGCAGAAGGCCGATAAAGTGGCAAACAGCTTGGCAGGCACGTCATTTTGTGCGGCGTTGGATAATGCAGAGGCGACAAAGGTGACGCATGATATATTTCAGGATGATGCGCAGAAGCATAAGCAAGACAGCTGGAACAATAAATAGCAAGAATGAATATAGATCTGTTGTCGCCACGTAAGGGATACCGAACAAGAGAGGAGTTCGTTTCAAGAGGAAGAAATGGGTCATGAGAAAGAAAAGAAAAACGATGCTGTTGGTATCACCAAGGAGGTTAGAATAAAGGGAGATGGCATTATCTATGCCGAGCACGTGTGTCAGTTGAAGTCACAGAGATATATTACTAGACTGACAATCAAGGAGGTTAGAATAAAGGGAGGTGGCCTTACCTATGCTGAGAACAGGCATTGGGTGAAGCCAGAGGAACCATGCTTTTGTGCCCAAAACAAAGATTTCTCGCGTAAACCATGCGTGAATATTGCCTTCTTTACGTAAATCAACTAAATTGTGAGTCACATTGGAGTATTTACTTACATATGGCGTCCATTTCAACGACTAGAACTCCATAAACACACACTATGCCCAATGTTTTGGGCACAAACAAATGCCGGAATGCCCAGTTTGTTGGCTTCACTTTTTCAGTGTTATGGCATCTCCAGAGATTCTAACCTCCTTGCTGACAATGCATGACAATGCCGTATACAGTATCACTGGTGTCAGTGAAGTCTCACCGCTATATTTCTATACTATAACGTGCGGGCAGTCGAGCGAGTTATTACAGTCGTAAAAATACGGATGAACTGCCATAACTATGCTGTCCTTAGAGATTTGAAATTTGGGAAATTCGTGTTTTGTATGTAGCTGTAATTTTTTTTCAACTTGAGTAAGCTTCGGCACATACTGTAATGAGTTGCATTGATTTGCTGTTATTATTAATCTGTTACCAATTTCATTCAACTTCGGATTTTTTTCAGTATTATAGTCATTATAAAAGCATTGTTATACTGGATAACACGTACCCTCATTCTTTTGAGAGTTGTTACGAAATCTACAGTCACCTTTGACACATAAACTACTGTAATGAGTCGCGTTCCCTGTTTTTATTAATCTGTTACCAGTTTCGATCAACTTCGGCTTCTCTTTTAATAGTATGACCGTTATAAATGTGCTGTTTGTCTTGGATAACGCAAAGCTTTATTCTTGTTAGTGTTTTCAGATAACTACTGCTGTAATAGTAAGTAACGGTAAAATTGTACGTATCATCCCGGCGGCCTCTCATGATTATGTTGGCAACATCAACAAAACGGTAGAAAGTCTTTGCCAAGTTGATAATATTTTTAGAAATCCACACAGAAGTAAATAGATAATGCCGTTCCTGCTCTATGGTTGACAGGTTCTGGTATGTACCCCTCGTTCACTAAGTAATTTCCCTCTTAAAACTAAGCTTTCATGACAAAACCTTTTTCGTTGTCACAGGGTTGGCTAACCTGACTGACAACACAATCACGCAAGGCCGCCAGGATGGTAAGTAAAATGTAACTGTACATAACATGTTAATCTCATAACACGATTCGACAATGCGGAAGTGTTGGCTAAAATGCAAATCATGTACAAACCAACTAGTCAAGCTCACAACGTCATATCGTGTCAGAAGATCATAGTAGTACCGTACGGAAACTTTTGACGTGAGGTGAGGCAAGATGGCGGCGTCAGGCTTCAGTCACAAAGGCAAGTTTGCCAGTCTAGTAATGTATGTCTGTGGTTAAAGTCTGTCCGCCACCTTAATCAGTTTTGAAATGTACTTTCAAACAATATACTTACTTGAATAAATAGTAATAAATACTCATCATAATATATCTGAAAACTTAATTTTAATGGATAATTTGCACTATTAACACGTTGTACCTCACGGCAAAACTGTCGGATGTTTTATTCCTGTTTCAAGTGACATAAAACATTAGCTCTACAATACGAACACTTCTTCAAAACCTAGCGATATGGCGGAGGCAGGCTTCACTTTTTCAGCGTAAGGACGTCTCCCTGTATTCTAACCTCCTTGGGTATCACCAAAGATTCGGAACAGACGCGCGACGAAGTGGTAAAGTACTATATGCAGGAAGCGGCTACACGGGTAGCGGGGGCTGTGTGGCGTGTACTGGGCGGTTTTTTACGATAAAGGGCTTCGGGGAAACACAAAATGGGCAATCTCAAAGGTTGCAGGTGGATCACAGGAGAAACGTAGATCTGGGAACTATCGGTATAACAGTTGTACATTGTCGTAGCTGTGTCGGGAAAGTACCAGAACTCCAAGCGTTAATAGAAAGCACCAAAACACACATCATTGTAGGCAGTGAAAGTTGGCTCAAGCCGGAAATAAGTTCAGCAGAAGTATTTGCAAAAGATCTATGTTCAGAAAAGATAGATTTAAAAAAATAGGTGGAGGCGTGTTTGTCGCCATCAAAAGTAGTATTTCGTGTAGCGAAGTTGAAGCTGATAGTTCCTGTGAGCTATTATGGGTAGAGGTTGTATCTGAAAATCGTAAGAAGTTAATAATTGGTTCCTTTTACCGGCCTCCCGACTCTGACGATACAATAGCAGAAAGGTTCAAAGAAAAACTGAGTCTAATTACAAAAACGTACCCGACTCACACGATAATAGTAGGCGGTGATTTTAATTTACCCTCGATCTGTTGGCGAAATTATATTTTCAAATCAGAAGGTACACATAAAACATCGTGCGAAATTGTACTCAACGCATTCTCTGAGAATTACTTCGAACAATTAGTTCATAAGCCAACTAGAATTGTAAATGGATGTGAAAACACGCTTGATCCCTTAGCAATAAATAATCCGGAGCTCAAAAACGAGCATCAAAACGGATACAGGTAAGCTTCCATTCGTTTCTAACACTAAACGTAGGTGTAGACAAGATGTGGCTCAAATTCAAAGTAGTGGTGTCGACAGCAATTGACAGTTTTATATATATATATATATATATATATATATATATATATATATATATATATATATATAAAAGGCTTGTGTGTGTACGTGCTGACAGACTTTCCTCTATGACCACATACTGCCACCCACTCGTGGTTGTGGTGGTAGATAACCCTTGGTCTAATGATGTTAGTAAGGGAGTTTGGTCGCGGTGCGTGGCAGTGGGTGAGTGTGACGAGCAAAAATTCGCAAAATATGCAATAAATACTCTTGGGGAAAGATATATACTCTGTGACTTACGAACTTTACGGTACGAGTCAAAATCTGTTTATTCTTTCAATCGTCAGACAATGCGGTCCTTTCAGACTTTAATAACGACGAGGAATATCAAATACGCAATTTTTTTTAAAATAGTTCACATGTTTCCGTCAACCACACATTACCGACTATGAACAGAGACACAAAACAAAGATAAAAATCCAGATAGAGTCAAAGATAATACTCGTGGAACATTGATCACTGTCGTGGAAGCGTGGTGGAAACGTAGACTTACTAAATAACACAGACATACACTACGTTTACATGCAACACATCTTCCGGAAGACGAAAACCGATTTTCGTAAACTGTTTTTCGCTGTCGTGTTTACATGGCATAGCGTGAATCGGATTTTCTAGCTCACTTAACATGGCGGCTGAAAAACAGCTGATTCAGTTCGTTGTTTAGTCTGCACAATCGATATGTTTCTTTATTTAAATACACAGATTTATATTCACTCTAATATTTATACTTTTATTTCACATTAGAAAATATCACTCTTTCCACATGTGCCGAAAATTCGTAACAAGAAAGCACAATCTGACAAGCTAAGAACGCTTCAAAAACGGTTGCGTTTAAATGGGCACGAAAATCGATTGTGGAACTGGAAAACCGCTTTAGAGAAGCGGATTTCCAGAATCGATTTTGGAGCGTTTACATGACCAACCAAAAACGGAATTGGGAATTTGGTTTACGAAATCCGGTTTTGGAAGCCCATGTAAACGGCGTCATACATTAATGAATGTCCCTTAGGCCATAGATGTTGATATGCCTGTGCCAGTAAGCTCACTGGTCTGTGCTAATCAGTGATCTCTGATACGTATAGCCGCGACACTATCTGCTGTGAAAGCTGGATCAAGAAAAACTATGCGACGTAGTCCTACTCATGTCCCGGCGGCCTCCTGTGATAGTGTTGGCAACAGATGTTGAATAACGAGAATCATGTCACATCGTCATAAGCCAATCGCGTGACACGCAAATATTTTGTCGTGAAATCAAGCATACAGCAGGGACATCAGTATTTATCTACACTCTATGTGGTTCGGTCATCTTTGCAACGATTTTATATCGTGTTATTGATGTTGCCAACATAAAAAAACACGAGGCTACCGGGATAGAAAGTAAAATTTTACAGAATTAGATACATCCGTTGTTGTCACATCTCATTATGACCAGCACTTTCACACGAAACTCTTTTGTACAGTCTCATGATTCACACAGTCTTAAAATTCATTCCAAATTTCTATTCAAGAAGATATTTGTGAAAAACTGTTACAAATCAATATTCGCACTTATCCAATATCGTTTTCAGAAATGTAATTTGCCAGCCGCTTTCGGCGCTGCTGTTGCGATGTGTAACTTTATGAACACAACCTAACATTGAATTTACATTGTTCCGAAGTACGGACTTAAATTAACCTCACTCTTAGTATGAAAAAGTTTATGACTATTGATCGTTATCGACAATGACTTCTACTTAAATTTGACATCTTGGCTAGGAGAACTGTGTTTATTGACAGAGAGATCCAAAGGTTTGTGTTTTTGCTGACCTACGTCCGGAACCCAAAGAACCGTGATAGACACAGGAGCTTCTTTAATAACCGTTGCAAAGCACGGGGATATAAGCTAGTAAATTAATAAAAGAAGGAGGCTAACCACCTAGGTACACAAAACAGGTCAGGGCACTGATGCAAAAGCAAAGGAAAAGGCATACTAAATTTAAACGAACACAAAATCCCCAGGATTGGCTTTCCTACACAGAAGCTCGAAATTTAGCGAGGACTTCAATGCGAGATGCCTACAATACTTTTCACAACGAAGCTCTTTCTCGAAATTTGACTGAAAACCCAAAGAAATTTTGGTCATATGTTAAATATACTAGGGGCAAAAAACCAACAATACCCTCACTGCGTGATAGTAATGGCGATCCTGCCGATGACAGCGCTACTGAAGCAGAGACTCTAAACACAGCTTTTAGAAACTCATTTACCAAAGAAGACGAAACCAATAATGCAGATTTCTAATTTCGAACAGAGGCCGTAATGAGTAACGTAGAAGTAGATATCATCGGAGTAGTGCAGCAACTAAAATCACTTAGTAGAACAAGTCTTCTGGTCCGGATTGTATACCATTATATTTCTATCTGATTATGCTGAAACGATAGCTCCTTATTTAACAGCCATATACAACCGCTCTCTCAAAGAAGGATCTGTACCAAAAGATTGGAAAGTTGCACAGGTCACACCTATATTCAAGAAAGGCAGTAGAGTGACCCACTAAATTACATTGACGTCAATTTGCAGCAGGGTTTTGGAACATATCCTGTATTCAAATATTAAGAATTATCTCGAACAGAACGATCTATTGACCCAAGGTCAACACGGATTTAGAAAATATCGTTCTTGCGAAACACAACTAGCTCTTTATTCACACGAAGCGATGGGTGCTATCGACAAGGGTCCGCAAATCGATTCCGTATTCCTTGATTTCCAGAAGGCGTTTGACACCGTACCTCACAAACGGCTTTTAATCAAATTGCGTGGTTATGGTATATACATTTTGAATCTGCTTACGATATTCGTTCCTCGGTCTCCCTCTACGATTTTTACCCTACAAGCTTCCTTCTAATGCTAAGTTGACAATTCCTTGGTGTCTCAGAATGTGTCCAACCAATGTATCCCTTCTCTTAGTCAGTATATGCCAGAAACTCCTTTTCTCCCCGATTCGGTTAAACACTTACTCATTAGTTACGTGATCTACCCATCTAATTTTCATCATTCGTCTGTGTAGCACCACATTTCGAAAGCTTCTATCATCTTTTTGTCTGATCTCGTTATCGTCCATGTTTCACTCCCATACAATGCTACACTCCAGACAAATGCTTTCAGAAAGGACTTCCTATCATTTAAATTAATATTGGATGTTAACAAGTTTCGCTTCTTTAGAAACGCTTTTCTTACCATAGCCATACTGCATTTTATATCTTATTTACTTCGGCCATCAGAAGTTATCTTGCTACCCAAATAACAAAACTCATCTACTACTTTTATTGTCTCAGTACCTAATCTAATTCCTTCAGCATCGCTTGATTTTCTGACATTACATTCCATTACCTTCGTTTTACTCTTGTTAATGTTCATATTATACTTTCCTGTCAAGACACTGTCCATTCCTTTCAATTGCTCTTCCAGATCCTTTGCAGACTCTGACAAAATTACTATGTCATCGGCAAACCGCAAACTTTTTATTCCTTCTCCCTGAACTTTAATTTCCTCTCCAAATTTCTCCTTGCATTCCTTCACTGCTTGCTCAATGTACAAATTGAACAACATTGAGGAAATGCTACAACCCTGTCTCACTCCCTTCCCAACCTCTGCGTCCCTTTCTTGCCCTTCGCCTCTAATAACCGCTGTCTGGTTTTAGTATAGGTTTGATACAACTGTTCGCTCCCTATATTTTACTCCTGATACCGTCAGAATTTGGAAGAGTGTATTCCAGTCGAGATTGTTTCCTTTTCCTTAGCCTATCTTCTAAGATAAGTCGTAATGTGAGTATTGCCTCTAGTGTTCCTACATTTCTCCTAAATCCAAACTGATCTTCCCCAAGGTTGGATTCCACAAGTTTTTCCATTTGTCTGTAAATAATTCGTGTTAGTATTTTGCACCAATGACTTATTAAACTGATAGTTCTGTAATTTTCACACTTGTCTGCACTTGCTTTCTTTGGAATTGGAATTACAATATTCTTCTTGAAGTCTGAGGGTATTTCCCCTGTCTCATACATGTTGCATACCAGGTGACTGGCTCTCCTAACGACATCAGCTGTTCAGACGGAATATCATCTACTCCAGGGGCCTTGGTTCGACTCAAGCCCTTCAGCGCTCTGTCAAATTCTTCTCACAGTATCATATCTCCTACTTCATCTTCCTCCACTTTGTCTTCCATTTCTAGAATACTGCCTTCAAGTTTATTTCCTTTGTATAGGCTCTCTATATATTCCTTCCACAGTTCAGCTTTCCCCTCTTTCCGTCTGAGTTCTTGATTTTCACACAGCTGCTTTTCTTGTCTCCAAATATCTCTTTTATTTTTCTGTAGGCGGTATCTATCTTTCCCCTAATTATGCATTCTTCTGCGGTTCTGCATTTTTCCTCTAGCCACTCCTGCTTAGCCAGTCTGCACTTCCTGTCAATCTCATTTTTCAGACGTTTGTACTCCCTTTTCAGTGTTTCACTTGCTGAATTTTTATATTTTCTTCTCTTATCAATTAAGTTCAGTATATCCTGTGTTATCCAGGAATTTCTATTAGGCCTTGTCCTTCTGCCTATATGGTCCTCTGCAGCCTTCACTACCTTATCTCTCAGAGCTACCCATTCTTCTTCTGCTGTATTACTTTCCCCCGTTTCAGCCAATCCTTGTCTAATGCTTCCTTTGAAACTCTCAATCATCTCTGGTTCCTTCAATTTGTCCAGGTTCCATCTCCTAACTTTTCTACCTTTCTGCAATCTCTTAAGTTTTAATGTGCAGTTCATAACCAATAAGTTATGGTCAGAGTGTATCTTCCCCTGCGTGTGTCTTACAGTTTAGAACCTGGTTTCTAAATGTATTCCTTACCATTATCAAGTCAATCTGGTACCTTTCAGTGTCTCCTGGTCTCTTCCACGTATACAGCCTTCTTTCATGATGATTAAACCAAGTGTTGGTGATCATTAAATTGTGCTCTGCGCAAAATTCTACCAAGCGATCTCCTCTTTCATTCCTTTTTTCCCAGTCCATATTCACCTACTACATTTCCTTCTCTTCTCTTTCCTACTAAGGAGTTCCAGTCCCCCATCACAATCAAGTTTTTGTCTCCCTTAACTTTCTGAATGATTTCTTTTATCTCCTCATACATTTTTCGATATCCTCAACATCGGCCGTGCTGGTTGGCACTTGCACTACTGTGGTCGGTGTTAGCTTCGTGTCTGTCTGATGACCAAAGTAGAGTATCACCATACTATACACCAGATACTTTAGAACCTCTAAATACATGCGCATATCGTTTGAAAATAACTATTAATTGACTCCCGGCAACATTATGTGTCGTTAACCACCATTGATAGGAGAAAAGCAGTAGATGGATAAGGGAATTAACGCACACACCTAGGCGGCTGTCACTATCATAACACACACAGCTGCGTTTGTGTCGTGACGTGACCCGGAAGCTCTGGCTTATGAATGTTAACGCATTATGTTGAACAAGGAATTGTGGTTCTGCTCAGCTCCGGCTTAATGGGGGGGGGGGGGGGGGGGTCTCAGGAGCTATAGAACCCGACCTCTAGATGAACGATGGGCATGCACTCTCACTTTTTTATGCATCTGGAGAGTTCCATTAGGTTTAATATCATCTAATGCGGCATGGTTCATAGCGTAGTACATACTTGGTATGTTCCGGTAACTTATTTTCACAGACATTTATAAGGTCTTCATGAAGATAACGCACGGTTACCCAGCCCTGGTTCTGCACTATCTCGTATAACCATCATCAGCGAGCATGGTAGACACCTGTGAAGGAGAGGTCCCATTCTTCTATTGTCTTGGAAATGCGCGCAGTCCTCGTGGTATCACAGAGTGCGAAGGTACAAAGGTATCTCACAGCCTAAGTCCTTACATATTACCTGCCTTGCTACAGTATTGTGGTGTTATTTTTCTTCAGGAGAATGCTCACAGGGGGGCACGATTATTTAATTAATTCCCTCCTCTCAGGTATAGATATCTAATACATAAAAATGAATGTTTGTATGATGATTCGTATTTAATGCACTGCGGTACTGTTCATCCAATTGCGATGAAATGTTGCACACTTGATCATCAAAAAAAAGAGGAAAGTCAGTGTCTACGTATATTTCGTATGGTGCGTGGGAGAGGGTACTTTTACGTATTGAACTTCAACAAAACCTACGGTTTTTTTCCAATCTTGAGGCAATTAAGGACACTTTACCTTCAAAAACAAGAGAAGTATGACAACTGCTTAAGAATGCATATGGTGCATGGTCTTCTGCGCGGCGGAAGGTACCTTGCAATCAACTTAGACTCCACTTCACTGATCACCATGAAAGTTATACTATCTTTCACAGACTGAGATGGAGGAGGCAGTGGGCAGAGGAGGAGTTTGACAGAAAGACGAGGAGGTGATTGGTAGAGAAAGTGGAAGCTGGAGATGAACGGAGACTGGGCTAGGAGGAGATGAACAGAGGGGGGGGGGGCCATAGAAAGAAAGAGAAGGTGGACAGAGAGAAAAGGGGTGGAAACATGGATTAACCTAAGAATGGAATAAATAAGTACCCAGGCAACACCAGGTTTTCAGCTAGTTATATAAAACTAGTAAAAGCCCGGCAGTCAACAGAATTGACTGCTGTTCTAGATATTCTGAAACATCGATGTTCTTACACTGATGTTAAGTTCTCTAAAACATCAACACATCGGTGGTTTGAATACAATATAGGGCCATCGGTATCTCCATCCTGAAGATTCAACTGAATTCTCCAATAAAATTTAGATATGGTCCAGGATACCAAGCCACAAACGAAGTAGGTGTATATAAATCTGTATTGTACTCTATGTCTTTGTCCAGTTGTAACACATTTCCGTCACTAATGGTAATAACATACGTCTACAAAAATTTTTAAACATTCATTCTAAAACCAAATACAGATATTCGAATTTAGGTTATGATATGTGGCGCAGAAGAATAGTGAAATTCTGAATGATCCACTGATGTGTAGGAACATTGATGCTGTCCCTGACCTCCTGAATGGCTGTTTTCAGCTCAACAATGGTTTTGAGATTATTGTTGTATACCTTGTCTTTAATACAACAACACAAAAAGAAATCCAATGTGTTCAGACTAGAATATGGATAATGGGGATGAAATCAACAGCTTCGCGTACCATTCAGTATCATGTGCCATCAAGCAATATCGCATCAGTTATTTCGTGAGTCGACACTGCACACCACACAGTTGCCCATTGAGAGTGAAGAGACTTCCCTATCACAAAATACACGTTCTTCATCCTTCCAAATGCGCCAATTTTGCTTCCTGATTAACCCATCAAAATGAATGTGGACTTTGTCACAAAGCTAAACCATATTCACAGCAAATTGTTAATCAGTTCTAGGACAATAGTGTTACCGAAACGCAAGAGCTGTTCCATGGCTAACTGTTTGAATTTTGTATGGGAAGAAACGCAGATCTTCAACAAAAATTTGTCGCAGAATGTCCCGGCTGAGTACAAACTGCTGTACAGCTCGTCTGATCGATTTACTGGGGCTGGTTTGAAACGCAGTAAGTTTTCTCGATGTTTTCAGGCGTTTTCCCCTATTTTGATAACCGACGTTGTGAAAACTGCCATCACGAAAACTACCCATTCTCTCGAACTTGTGAATCATAATTATTTATTGTTAGCACACTTGGACCGATTGTCCCCAGCTGGGACTCGGTTGCAAACTTCCTTCAAGCCAAAGTTGGGCTGTTATTACTTGCACAGCAGGGCTTACTAACTAATCGCTGTACCTCAGGCACGCTGTGCCGTGACATTTTTAAGTGAAAATGGCCGACAACAAGAAGGCGTGTAAGCATGCGTAAAATAAATCCCACCATGTCCCACGGGGAACCGTGCAGTTTAACGTTGTTGTTGTTGTTTTAAAGGGGACTAAACGGCTGGATTATCTGTTCCATGTTCCCAGCAAAGAGATCACATAATCTGATTGGCAGTTGAAGAAGAAACATTCCACAGCCAGTACACAAGAAGTACAGGAAGGTGGTGTGTGCTTAAAACGACAAAATAAAAGGAGAAGGGAAACCACAAAGCAGTGGACCAAAGAGTCAACTGCGCTAAAGAATCACATCAGAAGGGAATGGCTGGCTGGCCATAGGATAGCAGTGGATGAACCAGTCATCCTGTACACACTAAGGCTGCCAGTTAGAAATAGGACTGGCAAGACAAAAGGAACAGAAGATTAAAACTGTTTGAGTGGTGGGCACCCACCATTAAATCGTATGATAAAATCCAGTTGCACGAATAAAACCTAAAACACTGTCAACCATGAGGGCATCGTCAGCTAAAAGCAAAGGGAGCTCAAAAGGCAGGTTCAATGACTGCTGCAAATCATATAAAAGCGGACAGTCCATCA
Source organism: Locusta migratoria (assembly GCA_026315105.1). Lineage (NCBI taxonomy): Eukaryota > Metazoa > Arthropoda > Insecta > Orthoptera > Acrididae > Locusta > Locusta migratoria. The sequence goes on from CM048750.1 coordinate 153,772,569, forward strand.
AGATGTGGACCACAGTCACCAGAGCGCCACAACAGCAGTTTGGTGGGTCCTCTCGACGTAAGAGGTGGCCCTGCGTGAGCCATATATGGCCTATACGCATGCGACAGAGGATGACTGAGTCCCTTCGAGATGGTCTAAGAGAAGTTTTCCAAGCTGCTGTCGAAGACTTGATCGCACGGAGCTTGTTTGGCGTGCTCAATGTCAACCATTCTGAGTTCCAGGCCATGGATATCTTGTGGCACAGACCCAAACGGATGTCCCTTTCTGGGGTACCAATATCCAGACGCTGGGAAGTAATGGCCTGCTTGGCCAGCTGATCAGCTCGTTCATTCCCTGGAATGCCTATGTGGCCCGGGGTCCAGATGAAAGCCACCGAACGGCCAGACACGCCGAGACTGAACACAGACTTCTGGATGTATCGCACCAGATGGTGTTTGGGGAAACATTGGTCGAGGGTTTGCAAGCCACTCAGGGAGTCACTGCAAATGACATATGACTTCCTGAGGCATGTGCGGAGATGGTCTAGAGCACGAAGTACAGCGATCAGTTCAGCAGTAAAGACGGTACAGCCAAGAAGCAGGGAGTGTTGATCAATGTGGTTGCCATGAACATAGGCATAACCCACTCTGCCTTCTACCTAGGAGCCATCAGTATATACGACTTCTGCATCACGGAACGTACCAAGGATGCCCAGAAACTGTTGATGAAGTGTATTTGGTGAAACCGTCGCCTTTGGATCGCAGGACAATTGCAGGTGAAGCTGTAGGCGAGGGATGGATATGAGATTGGCAGGAGAATGCGGGAGGTAGAGGTAGGGACTCGAGTGAGGAAAGGAGAGTATGTACCCGAACCGCGATTGGCAGTCCTGACCTGGGTCGACGTTCTGGAGAGGGAAGGGCGGTGTTTGGAAACAAAAGCCTGTGATTGGGTTGATGAGGTGAAGCGTGAACGTGGGCGGCATATGAAGCCAATAAGTGTTGCCAGCGAAACCTCAAGGGAGAGATGCATGCCAGCTTCAGCGAGGAGACTTGGCATAGGGCTAGTGCAGAAAGCCCCCGTTGCAAGATGAACACTAGTGTGAAGAATGGAATCCAAGGTCCACAATGCTGAAGGTGCCGCCGAGTCATACGCCTGGCTCCCATAATCCATGCGTGATAATATTGGGGCCTTAAAAAGATGCAGCAGAGTTTGACGGCCAGCTCCCCAGGCAGTGTGGCCAAGACAGCACAGTATATTTAGATGCCGCCAGCATTTTCGCTTCAACTGACAGAGGTGTGGTCCCCAAGTCAATCGGTTGTCGAACAGCATGCCGAGAAACCGATGCGTTTCTGTGACATGAAGCTGTTCGTCAGCAAGGTATAGTTCCGGGTCAGGATGAACGACCCGACGACGGGTTTTGGATGCTGAGAATGTGAAGCCGTGCGCCGAGTCGCATAATTCTGCCTTTTGAATGGCTCCTTGCAGGCGCCTTTCAATGACACCAATGTTAGCAGAACTGTAATATAGACAGAAGTCATCGGCAAACAAGGACGAACATACCGATGACGCCACAGTCGCCGTAAGGCCGTTTATGGCAACTAAAAATAAAGGTACACAGAGAACGGAGCCCTGGGGGACACCGTTCTCTTGGATATTACGATTACTGAGGGAGGTACCGACCCTAACTCGGAAAGGAAGGAGTGAGAGGAAACTCTTTATGAACGTCGGTAGGGGACCACGTAAGCCTCAGTCATAGAGAGTAGCCAATATATGGTGATGCCAGGTGGTGTCGTACGCCTTGTGAAGATCGAAGAAGACCGCTACCATGTGCTCACGCCTGGTGAAAGCAGTGCGGATGGCCGACTCCAGCGACACTAAATTATCTATTGCAGAGCGGCCATGGCGGAAGCCCCCTTGTTGGCGGGCGAGGAGTCCCCGGTCTTCAAAAAACCACATGAGCCGCCGGCTCACCATACATTCGAAGATCTTGCACAGAACGTTGGTGAGACTTATTGGGCGGTAGCTCTCCGCCACCTGCGGATCAGCACCAGGTTTCATCACCGGGATAATGATGCTATCCCGCCATTGGGATGAGAAAGCACCCTTCACCCAGAGATGGTTGTACAGGACGAGAAGTCGTCGTTGAAAAGCCGCAGGGAGGTGATGAACGAACTGGCTGTGGACACTGTCTGGTCCTGGAGAGGTGTCAGGACATGCAGCTAGGGCACTCTCAAACTCCCACTCACTGAATGGCACATTGTATTTTTCCTGGCGGCGCGTGTGAAAAGAAAGCTGTCACTGTTCAACCCACTCTTTGAGGGTGCGGAAGTCTGCACTGTAAGATGCAGATCCTGAGCTACCAGCATAATGTTCTGCCATGTACTGCGCAATAGCAGCTGGGTCTGTGGACAGGGTACCCCGAATGTAGAGACTGGGGATTCCTGCCAGTGGACGATGCCTGAAAAGACGCCTAACCTGCTTCCACACCTCAGTTAGAGAGGCCTAGGAGTCAATAGTGGCTACATACCTCTCCCAGCTATCTCGCTTGCTTTGCTTTATAAGTCGACGAGTTTGGGCATAGAACCGTTTGAAAGCAATCAGGTGCTCCAATGAAGGATGGCGGCGATGTCGCTGGAGCGCTCGACAACGCTCCCTGATGGCCTCAGCAACTTCCGGTGTCCACCAGGGCACCGACATACGATGAGGCAAACCAGAGGATTTCGGGACTGTGGCTTCAGCAGTGAAAACAATGGCCCTAGTGACATCATCGACAGCCAAATCAACGTCGTCTGGGATCGGAGATGTTACTGTAACAGCCGAGATGTAAGCCGTCCAGTTTGCCCGACGGAGTGACCATCGGGGCAGGCAGCCTGCAGGTGATGACTGTGGGAGTGACAGGATGATAGGGAAATGATCGCTTCCACAAAGGTCATCATGGGACCTCCAAGTTAGGTGCAGAAGTAGGCTGGGACTGCAAAGCGACAGAACTATGGCTGAGTAGGTGCCATGGGCCAAGCTGAAGTGAGTGGCAGCTCCGTTGTTAAGCAGGCCACTATTTAGCTGCGCCAAAAGGTACTCCACGTCTCTACCACAGGCCGTAGACTCAGTGCCATCCCACAAGGAGTTGTGGGCATTAAAGTCCCCCAGCAGGAGATACGGCGGGGGAAGTTGAGCAACCAAGGCAGCTAGTTCCGCATAAGTCACCGCCTTGTCTGGAGGAAGGTACAGAGAGCATATGGTGACCTCCTGTCCTGCCCGAATCCTCACAGCCACTGCCTCAAGTGCAGTGTGTAGTGGCACTGGTGCACTGGGGACATTGGCGAGAACAAAGATGCAAACACCCCCGGAAACCCTGTCATAGACTGCACGATTTTTATAATAGCCCCGGTAGCCAGAAAGGGCGGGGGTCCGCTGAACAGGAAACCAAGTTTCCTGGAGGGCTACACAGAACACAGGGAATTGGCACAATAAATGGTGCAATTCAGCTAGACGGTGGAAATAACCACCGCAATTCCACTGGAGGATATTGCTGTTGGCGTACTGGGATGCCATGAACGTCGCGGACATTGCGTTTACGCCTCAGTATCACCTGTTGCCGCCGCCTTATTGCTTGTGGCATCTATTCTAGAAGGTCGATGAGTGCTAGGTCCTCAGCGGACGCTAGCATCTCCAACCCATCCTCAGAATTGGAAGTTTGAGAAACCGACGGCGGGAGTGCCGTCGGAAGAGATTTTTTCTTAGATCTCTCTTTCTTTTGTTTCTCCTCCCGCTGTTCTTTCGGTTTAGACCGCTGGGAGGGCTTCTCTGAAGTTTCAGGAGCCGATGAGGATCGGGAAGCCCTTCGACCAGTGGTGTCTACGTCTCCCAGTGAACGGCTTGGATCCTCCGTCCTACTCTTCGAAACCGAAGAAGGGAGCATCCCAACGGACTTCTCCCTAGCGAGAGGGGCCGGGGAAGGCTACTGCTTCTCCGGCAGGGAAATGGGGACTTGTGTCCCCGATGGTGGGGCAATGGATGAAGGCCCCCCAACCTTCGAGGAGGCAGACTGAGTTTGATGGCCTTAGGGCCCACAGAAAATGGTTGCACTGTTGGTGCCATCGTCACCAGGGTAGCTAGCGACGACGTAACTGTCGCATATGAAGTAGTCTGTGGTACGGGGTGGAGTCTTTCATATTTTTTCCTTGCCACGGTGTATGTCAGTTGGTCCAGGGTCTTAATTTCCATAATTTTCCGCTCTTTGCGGAGAATGGTACAGTCTGGTGAACAGGGTGGATGGTGCTGCCCACAGTTGACACATATTGGCGGGGGATACACGGAGCGTGCGGATGGGATGGACGCCCGCATTCCCGACATGTGGGGCTAGAGGTGCAGCGGGGTGACATATGCTCAAATTTCCAACATTTGAAGCAGCGCACAGGGGGAGGGATGTAAGGCTTTACGTCACACCGGTAAATCATGACCTTGACCTTTTCGGGCAATGTATCGCCCTCAAGGGCCAAGATGAAATATGCTTACAGGGACATCACCCAGCTTGTCGCAAGCAGGCAATGCTTTCGACTGAGCGGATGATGCAGCTTCTATCAGCACTGAACCATTCCTCATCTTCGACATTCCCGCGACTTCGCCATACTTATCCTCCAAATTTTCTACAAAGAAAAGAGGTTTTGTGTCTTGAAACTTTCCCCGTCTGTTCCGCTGCATATGAGATACTGACCCCGGGTTCGCCAAGCCCGTACTCAGCAATTTAATGCTGAGTCCCTGAGGGGGCAGTTTAACGCCCTTACGCAAACCATTCAGACGTTGTGACAATTTTATTTCATATAGTTCAATAATTCTCACGCTGTGACAATAGAAAGCAGTACCTACCTGTTCTTCCAGATATTAACCCTTAACAGGAATCGTTATTTTGACAAACATATGGACCCTTGAATAAAAAATCCACTTAATTCCTATAAAAGGTGTAATTAACATGTGATTGCACAATGAGTATATTGAAACCAGTTTTATTTGATATACAAATCAACTTGTTTTGAGCAAAAAATTTACATTGTGCTATTTTTTAAAATTTTTAAGTCGTAGGTCTCACATTCAAGGAAAAACCTTCCTCTGGAATGCTAAGTGATCAAAAACTAACTTGGATTTTTAAAAAAAAAACCTAGATATACTATGCGGTTTCTCATAACTTCCCCTTAACATAAATAGGGACTCTTCATGCCACCAACCAGAAACAAAAATAATGACAATGATACATGAAAGTGTCCAAATGTTATCTGTATATCAGTATCTGAACTAAGAATGACACTCGTTACACAACATTTTTTTATTCTGCATGTCGTTTTCAAATGTACTTAAAGCATCTGTCGCATATTTTTGTGATTGTTTGCTGTCAGTTTTAGGACCACATAAATAACATCTTCCTCTTTTCCATGAGCCACTTTGATGAGAAGGTGAATTTTCTTGTCGTGGGTTGAAAATCGCTCAAAGATTCTGTGTCAGAGATTTTCGTCTAATAATAGTTCAAAGTTTTCTTTTTCAGTAAGACCCCGCTGCATTGTGGCGATAAAGTGCCTGAAACATCACAAAGTAAGCCAGTATACACTGACTGAGAAAATCCCGTATCTGGAATCGCGGGTCACATTGGACCCAGCGATGACACTTACGTCAACTTCCAATAACTTTGAAGCGGCGAGCTCCTGGTCCCTGCTGCACCTCACAGTGTACTGAGATTAGACTGATACGGGAAACTGAAACTCGGCACGTTTTGATTGTTAGACGGTTTTGTTGTTGTCATCGGGTCCAAACTGACCCACGATTCCGGTTAAGGGTTAACAGCCGTAATTCTATGAATTAGAAATAATGAAACAACTCGACCGTTTCAGGGCAATGAAATATGAGTAAATTTAACAGTGATGTTGAAACTTTGTGCTGGACCGGGATTCGAACCCGGACTTCCCGATTCGGGCCAGTGGTCGCATTAACCAATTCAGCTGTCCAGGCACGCTTCTCATCCTGCTCCCCTACCCATTATTTCCCTCTTGATCGAAACCTACACTGGATTACCTCAAGGGATCAAGCAGATTTATTTCGTGTGCATTGAAATTGTGAATTGCCTGTTGGTGGCATATATACAATTATTAATATGGTGTCTGTTCTTTTGGACAGGAATCCAGTATAGACTGTGAGCAAGAGGAAAGTAGTGGACAGGTGGCCATTCACATCGTAATTTGCACAGGACGGAAAGTGTGCCTGGATAGCCAAACTGATTAAGGCGCTATCTGGCCCAAAGTGCAAAATCTGGGTTCAAATCCCAGCCCAGCACAAATCTTCAACTTCGCTGTTAAAATTTTTTTAATTTCCCTGAAAGGACCGAGATGTTTCAATATTTCAAATTTGCCTATATAAGACCATAGGTGGCTGGCACAGGTGTTAGATCAGTTACTGCTGCTACAATGGCAGGTTATCCTAATGTGGAAGTGAGTTTGAATATGGTGTTATTGTCAGCGAAGAGAGATGGGACACATCTACAAGACGGAGATGAAGTGGGGATTTTTCCACATAGGGAATCACTGAGCAGCAAACAGGCACATAGAAAAATCAATTAAATGTACACAACTTGAATTTTTTACCACAGCCTTCATCAGAAAGAGAGCATACGTACATTCACACGATCACTCAGTTATAACACATGCACATGTGCGAATGTGATTGTTTTTGGTATATGGGTCTGTGGCTCAACTTTTTATGCTGAGTTGTTACCTATCTTCACTTTGTTTACAGTTTTGCTTTTGAATTTGATAATTTGGGAGCATTCCTAACTTTTAATGAGTAGTGAGATATAAGTAGTATGTTAACTACTGATTTTAGTTACTGTAGTTGGGATAATCAACATTTAACTTAGCTATTCAGTGTGAATCAATTTTTCATGTTTCAATACATACTGGCTCACAAAAAATTAGTTTTTTAGTCAATAAATAGCTGCCACAAATCAGAATAAACCTCAACATAAGAGTGATATATATACAAGACACAAGAAAAATGAAGAAAAGCAGATGCTTTCCAACAGATGACCGACAACTGACATACATTTTCATGATAATTTATCACCGAGAGCCTAAACCCTGTGTTAGTATGCAAAATGTGAACAATGTCCGCCACCAATGTACCATTTAACATGCCAATTGTTTCCATATTGTACCTACAACAAAATTTTGCGTGATCATAGAACTAGAGATTGTTTATATTAAGGTCCCTCAAATTTACTTATGAAAGAAATGTTAGTACAAAGAAAGTGGGCTATAAATAAATACCAGCATTATTCACTGCAACTACAATGATCTGAAAACATGATATTTTAAACCATTAGCACCTTGTGTTGCCACATGACAATGGTACACATGAATATATTCAAATTTCAAGCCAGAGTGGTGGGGAGAATTTCCTTGAATGCCGAAATGTATATGTAATTCAACAATATGATCAATGCTAGAGTGTGTTGGTGGTTTTTTTTTTTTTTTTTTTTTTTTTCAAAAAAAAAAAAAAAAAAAAAAAAAGGTCTTATGTTGTGGTGTTAATGAGATGTGATACTATAATGTTCAGTACTGCAAATAAATAACAACAACCTTACCTTTTCTACTATGTATTTTTTTTTGTCTTTTATATTCTAGGTCAAGACTAATCAAACAATGCTGAATAATTAGACATATTACTAAATGAGGATATAAATAGTACAATAAGGACAGCATACAACTCACCACAAAGACAAGCAGCTTCAGGCACATAAAAAAGACACACATACAACACTTAAAGCTATTGGCCGTAGCTACCTTCAGAAAATAGAACATTCCCAAAAGGCACAAAACACAGTCACACACCATCATATCCAGCTGTCGCACTCCAAATCGGATTCAAAATGCAGCAACTGGAGATGACAGCTGAGTGACTGTGTTGTGTGCCTGTGCAGTTGCGTGAATGTTCTATTTTCTGAAAGAGAAAGCTTAATGGTCGTGAGTGTGTCTTATGTGCCTGTTATAGCTCGTCTTTGTGATTAGTTGTAAACTGTCCTTATTATATTGTTTAATTCCAACCTTAACTTTCCATCATTAAATGAGGTTACAGGTCAAGATATTTTCATGAAGCCTCCAGATGACAATGTAGAAAAAGATGAGGAATTGGGGATGAGAATGAGGACAAAGGAATATTTTATTTCCCACATAATATACAACTTTCAGTTAATGAAACAGAAATTAAATTCTCCACTGTGATGTGAAAATATTGTTCAAAGAGATAGAATGGCTGGCCAGTACTTACCTTAGCTTGGTACTGCCAATAGTAACAGACAAAAATGACACAAATAGAGAGAAAACTAAATATTTAGACTAGCTTTTGGAACTGAGTATTTGTTTCATCAGATAGAGGCAAGGAAAGAGAAAGAGGGCAGAAGGTAGAGGTTACTCACAACCTAGGTCACAAGGTAGGAATGAGTGAAAGTGGAAGTCAGAGGTATTGCATAACAACTCCGACTTCCACTTTCTTCCATCCCTTCCTCACTCTTAGTCTAGGTTGTGAGTAACCTTTCCCCTCTGTCCTCTCCTACATGACGAAGAAATACTCATTTCAGAAACCTAATGTAAATGTTTAGTATCCATTTCTGTGTTTTTTGTGTGTTACTACCAGCAATACCTAGCTAAGGTATGAACTGGGCAGACTCACTATTTCTTTTGAACAATATTATAATGTACAATTTTGCAATTATCAGAATTAAAAAATAAAATAAAACCAACAGTCCACTTCAAACTAAAGGTAATTTTCCAAGAAATATCTTGGATGCTATAAAACAGTAACTGAGAGAAAGAGTGGACGCCTATTGAATTAAGAATGCTGTAGTTATGGTCTTCTCCTCATCTGGCAGCCAACCTGTTAAGTGATTAAGAGGTTTCCTCAGAAAACAAAAAGGAATGTGACAATCCTAAGACCTCAAATAACTGTGAAGTGTAACGTACATGGGAAGAACACACCACATGGGAAAAAAATTTAGAATGCTACCAAATTAGAATTTATGGCAAGAAGTGGTTCTGGATTCTGACAACATAGATTCTCAATGCAGCTGCACAAAACAGTTAGATTCTGAATAAAAAATAAAGCAGACAAATATCTCGTCTAGGATATACCCATTGTGCAGATATGGAAGCCCTAGCACCCTCCCAAAGGATCTCAAAAACTGTCTGCATCAAAGGCTTCAACATATGGCTGGATGTCAAATTCTGTAAGTTTTGACTGAACTGATTATTTTAGTCACACACTTGTGCTGAAAGTAACTGGGTCGATTGTAAGAGCAAGTTTTATGCAGCAATTGTTTTATCCTGTTTGATTCCCATAACATTTATGGCATACTTTCCATAGATGGATGTTAGATCTAACATTTTATGTTCTGTATATGGTAGGCCCTACATATGTGGTTCTTTTGGTGTGTGTCGGTATTAGAATGTTGTACAAGGATTAATTATATACTGCATGTATAATGTATCTAAATATAGTCACAATCTACTTATATTAAGTGTGTATGTAAATGCATTTTATTAGCTACTGCAAGAACCTAGCTTTGTCAAATGGCAACCAGCATTTATTTACTTTGGAAAAAAAAAAATTCTTATGCTGCACTTCATTTATTTAATTAGCCTTGTGTCATTGATTGATGGGTCACTCTTGAAAGATAAAGTACAGGTAACGTGATAAAAACTGCAGTAGTTGGTGATGAGATTAGATGCACTTTTCATTCAGTAAGAAGCTACATCTAATTTCTAATCTCATCGGCACCTCCTACTACCATGAGTATATGGATGTGTGAAGATATTGTAAGACTTGCTCAAGAAACATGAGCATGGGAATTAAGAAAATATCAAATCAATCTTCAGAGTGAAGACCAAAACATGCATCCTTCCTACATTCTACACAACTTGATGCATAGGATACTTTCTGAACATTCTCTATAAGGGGATACCTACACTATTTGCTGTGCATCAATTTCATGCACCTTAGACAGATCAGAAGGTACACAATTGTAGGATCTGCTTATTTTCAATATAAACTCTATTGATGAAATGTCTTATTGCCAATGCGAATTACTTCACATATGCCTATACCACAATCACAAATTACTAGTTAACACAATCCTCAAGTAATGCTGCAGTAGAAAATCTTAACTAGTTTGGGTCATAATTTAAAATAAGTCTAAACAAATTCCTCGAAGATAAAACATTCGGTAAATCTAAACAATAAGAAAAAGGTAGTCTAGCTATTCGGAAGTTAACTTCAGTAATCCTCTGATGTACCGGTACACGTTTTGTCAAAATTGTAAAAAAATGTTACTAATGAAAGTGACAGTCGCACGAGTTACTAACTGAACACACATGTAATCAGATTAAGATCCAACTCATACTGCCGTGGTTAAGATTTCCCCGACATCCTTATGCAATTTATAGAAGTCTACAAGATAAATTTACATCACGTTGTCCGCTGTCACTGCAAAATGAAAATTTTATCATATTGTTACCCATTAGAGAACGTTTTCAATACTATTTTGTACAGAGCTATCACCAAGTGTTTTGACACTGCGTTTATTTAGTGATCGTAGGGTAATTGTTTTAGTTCATATTACACTGATACATTTCGTATGATCAATTTCGTAAACGCGCCATGAAGTAGTGACATTTGCTAGGGCTGGCGCTATTTCACATTTTCAATTGCCAAATCCTTAATTTATCTTGGAAGCCAACTAACACAGTGTTACAAATTAAGTCGCTGTAATAACACTTTCACTCCATCTGAGTTGAAGTTACTGACAGATCAACAGAACACACATAAATACCCGATTTTACATTTGAACATCCGCTTCTCGGTTCTAGACTCCAAAAATAAACAATGTAACTTTCACCCGTCCTCCAACAGCAATTCACCGAATGTCAAAACGTGAATGGGCAAACATTTCAAAACAATTCAATCACAACAATAAAATAACAATCTTACACAGTAATACACGACGCTACCGTGGAAAGCTATCCTAATATTTGCATTGGGTTTTACAACTACTTCGTCTTTTATCGTCATTTATGGTATTTTGATTCAGGGTGTTGGAAAGAACCACCTGCAAGGTAAAGGTATGCACGTGTGACTATTTAATATAAACAGTGTTGTAATTTTCGATTGCGTGTTTAAGTTCATAATCCAGACGCACCGCAAAATGCTGTCGGATACTTTCGGACATACTCTGTCATTATAATCATAATAGTAAAGAATAACTAGTAATTAAAATTAAACTTACCTGCCGGCTGACCATATATTACAGGTGTCTACTGTGAAATTTGAATTGGTGTTCGAGGTTTGTCTTTTTTAAATCGAGAACTGTCCTTTCGATACAGATTTCGATTCGCAAATCGCAGCAGAAGGTTGTTGTAGTGCCGGATAGTGAAGTAAAAATGGTGGTGAAAGACAAAGAAGAAGTTTCCGAGCAGATAGAATGGAATGTTGAAACAGAAGTGCAGTTATTTTATGCAATGATTGGACACAAACCTGTTGGTAAGTACTATTAAACCTACTCAGTCTTTAACTTAGCCGTTCTCCCTAACCTAAACGTGTGTAAACAATTGAATTGCCATTGTAAAAATGTATAATTTGCAATCGACGTCATTTTGTGTGTGGAAGTACAGTAACCTAAGTTAATTACAGTATTTTATCTAAGTCCTCCTTTTGTCTATTATTCAGGTGTTAACAAACACTTCCAGATGGCTTGTATCCTTGAGAAATTCAGAAATGCTCTGAATAAAGATGTATCATCAAAAGCTATATGGGATCATCTGGACACAATGTATGACATGCAGGCCTTGGTATGTATGATCATTCCACCACCCCCTTTCTCTCTCTCTCTCTCTCTCTCTCTCTCTCTCTCTCTCTCTCTCTCTCTCTCTCTCTCTCAATTTTGTGTCAGTGAATCTCGCAAATATAGATACAATTCATAACTTCATTACCAACTTCGTCATTTAACTACAATTGCAAATCTACTTGTGGTGCCAGACTTACCTATAGTGTAGCTTCAGGTGTAGTAGTACATTCTAGCAGGTAACAATTCAGTTCGGTCTATATGTTTGATTAGGTAAAGCTTTGGTAAAAGGCTGAGCTATAACGTAGCCCACTGTCTATGTTTGTACCACGTTTAACTAACTTTTTGGCATAAATCTAGACTGGGTTACCTCCCGTCTGCTTTGACCCATGACATCATCAAGATGTCGAAAAACTGGTATATGGGATATCTGTATTGTACCTAGATAAAAATAATCTGTACTTATTATAGATAACAGAATGTACCATCAATCACAGGTCCTAGGCCAAAAATTCGCGCCTTCAGCACTCACATACGAAAAACAAATCTGTAGGTTAACCTACACCTAACCATCAGAGAAAAGCTACAGATTGCTTTTTAAACACAAAATATTAATCTGTTTTGTTTGTAAACAAACTATTGTCTTTAACTCAACCAACACTTAATCACTCATGCCTTCTACAAACACGCACGCACCTCATAACTACCTCTCTGCGATGACGTCACAGGTCAAAGCTGACAGGCGGTATCCCCGTCTACAGTTGAGCCCACTTTTCATAATAAGTAAATGTTACTGCAATGTAAATTCAGAAAAAGTTTGGTTAAAATTTTGCTTACAGCCCTGGCAGCCTCACATGATAATGTTGGCATTTGTGACATTGGAATTAGGCAATTGCATGACAACGCAAATGTTTTGTCATGAAATCTTAATTTTGAGAGGGCAATTAATCTTTTATTGAGCGGGCAAGACACATCAAGAACCTGTCAACCATAGAGCAGGAACAGCATTATTTATTTACTTCATGGTCTATATGAAACACTATAATAATAATAAAATCAAGTCTTTCTATGTGGAGTTCTAAGAATATTAAAATCTTGGTAAAGATTTTGTGCTGCCTTGTTGTTGTTCCCAACATAGTCGCATGAGGACATGAGAATGGTAGGTAAAATTTTACCAAGAGTTGCTTTAACTGCATAATAAACAACTCTTGGTGCATATGAAGGAGTGCATGAACTACCTTTTCTAATTGTTTTATATGATATTGAGTCATTCGCTGATACTGCTTTTAATTAGACCTATTAACAATACCCCTCATGGTAAAAAACTGTCTTAGCAGCAGATTCAACTTCTATTAAGTTGAAAAATATACACTGCCAATAATGGTTTGTCAGAATGCATGTTTTACTGCATAATGTGAGGTGTTAAATGGTATGCTATGCCAATTATTAACTAAAGGTAATTGTTTAGGGCTGAATTACTAATAATCTAGTGCAGGGTGTGAAATTTAATTTCTGAAGCCACGAGCCAGTCTAACAACTTAGGTCGCCACAACCTCCCTCCCCCCACCAATTGTTCAAACAATATCTTCAACATAATACCATATCAAATTGTTTAATAGAAAAATATGTACTAGTACCATAGTTACCACTTCATTTTTGTGTAGTATTGTCTTTCTGCTGAGAAACACCTCTTATGAATGGCACCTTTGCTTGGAACTCGGACAGAGCCATTTACAGATACTATCAGCAAATCATGCAGTGTATTGGTCTGCAACCAAGTCCTGTACGCTGATTTTAGTACTTAGTATTGATTGTTTGTTCTGCTTATGTTTTTTGCGACATTTCTGATTGAATTTTCGCAGATGAATCAGTTGAGGATGTGCAAACATGTTTTATTGGATTAAATAAAATACTTTCCTTACAATTGCAACAGCTTTCAAGACTATTAAGAAGCTGCCACAAATAAAGACACAAATCACATTAGTCTAACTCCACTCCATCTCAAGACAGCCTTGCACATTTATGAATCTGACAGCTTGGAAGTGACAGAAGGGGGGGGGGGGGGGATGAATAAAATAAAATAAAATCATCCTAGCAACACCTCAAGTAGACAAAAGGCATAACTTATACACACCTCTGCACGTGGGTATTAAGCCCCAATTACTTGAACAAACCCAAAGTCTATGGAGAAGGTACGGTAGCCATGATGTCAAAACAAAATGGGCATTCATTGAGATCTGTTATTTGCGGTAATACTGAGAAAGAATGTTAAAAAAATAAAAATATTAATAGATCTACCTGGAAATGTAGGTTTGCCTTATCATCAATATAATTACTGCTTACCTCTTCAGGCTAGTACAATCCTGAACCTTGCTCGGGAGCTTTAAGAAACTAAAGTTTATATTTAAGTCCAGATCACTAGTTACCAATTTTTGGTCGCCTGTGGCGAGTGGCGACCATAAATTTTGTACCCTGATCTAGTGGTTTAATATGCAAATACGCCAAAGGAGCATTTTGTTAATATAAAAAGATCAATATTGATGTAATCAAAATGTAATCTTTTAGAGAATACTTCTTCCAATGGATGACCAAAAAGTCAGTTAACATTTGAAAGTGCACCATGAGATAGAATAATGTAGGTAGTTAGAAGGGTACAGATTGACACACACACTTAAAATGACATGGGGTTTTTATTGAAACCAGCAGTGTGTGTAGAAAGAGGCCAATAGGTCATATCATATCAGCAGCAAGGTGTAACCTCAAGAGATATCTATACAAACTCCAGCTTCATCATGAACTACTAGCAACCAATTTTGTGGCACAGAGGGCATTTGTGGACTGGCCAGTTCAAAAAATGTGGTACTGTAACATGATCTACATCTACATGGGATACTCTGCAAATCACATTAAAGTGCCTGGCAGTGGGTTCATCGAACCACCATTATACTATTTATCTCCCATTCCATTCTCGAATAGCACCCGGGAAGAAAGAACATGTGAATCTCTCTGTTCGAGCCCCGATTTCTCGTATTTTATTCTGATGATCATTTCTACCTATGTAAGTGGGAGCCAACAATATATTTTCGCATTCGGAGGAGAATGTTGGCGATGGGAGTTTTACAAGTAGCCCACGCCGCAACGATAAGCACCGTTGTTGTAATGATTCCCATCCCAGATCCTGTATCATTTCCGTAACGCTGTCTCCCCTGTATCGTGACAATACGAAATGAGATGCCCTTCTTTGGACACTTTCGATGTCCTCCATCAAACCCACCTGATAAGGATCCCATACTGGGCTGCATACTCCAAAAATGGACGGACAAGCGTAGTGTATGTAGTTTCTTTTGTAGTTCTGTTGCATGTTTTAGGGTTCTGCCAATAAAACGCAGTCTCTGCTTCTCGTTTCCCATGACATTATCTACTTGTTCTTTCCAATTTGTCTGAAGTTACAGTAATTCCTAGGTATTTTGTGGAGTTTACGGTCTTCACTTTTGATTGATTTATCTTGTAAACAAAGTTTAACAGATTTCTTTTCTTACTCATGTGGACGACTTCACACTTCTCATTATTTAGAGTCAATTGCCAATTTTTACACCATACTGATATCTTATTCAGATCGTTCTGGAGTTGGTTTTGATCTTCAGATGATTTTACTAGACGGTAAATGACGGCGACATCTGCAAACAGCCTAAGAGAGCTACTTAGATTTTCCCCTAAATAGTTTATGTAAACAAGGAACAGCATAGGTCCAATAACACTACCCTGTGGAACGCCTGATATCACCTGTGTCACCTGTGTTTTAGTCGATGCCTTACCACTGATTACTACGAACTGTGTCCTCTCTGACAGGAAATCCCCTATCCAATCGCAAATTTGGGGCAATATACCATAACCATGCAATTTGATTAAGAGCCGTTTGTGAGGTACGGTGTCAAAAGCTTTCTGGAAATCAAGAAATACGGAATCGATTTGCGAACCCTTGTCGATAGCACCCATCACTTCGTATAAATAAAGAGCTAGTTGTGTTTTGCATGAACAATATTTTCTAAATCCGTGTTGACCTTGAGTCAATAGATTGTTCTGTTCAAGATAATTCATAATATTTGAATACATGATGTTTGGTT
Source organism: Locusta migratoria (assembly GCA_026315105.1). NCBI lineage: Eukaryota > Metazoa > Arthropoda > Insecta > Orthoptera > Acrididae > Locusta > Locusta migratoria. The sequence continues at coordinate 153,788,544 of CM048750.1, forward strand.
GGTTAGTGTGTCAGGAACTGACAGTTTATGGAATCTGTCTGAGAAAGTTGTCATGTTGTATGGCTTTACCGTTAAATTCATGATGGGTTCCTTTTATTTTTAATAGGAAATACACAGTGCTGTTTTTTACATTGCATTATGATGGATACCAGGTACAATCATATTCTAAAGAATCACATGATTGTTAGTGTGATTGATACCAGTTAATCTTTTATGGAGAATGGTCCTCCATGCTATATTGCTACATGTGTGTGAAAGATCTGCTGCCCATATCAGTCGTATGTAAATATTAACAATTACTAATATTGTCTGCTTGTCTGTAATATACAACATGAACATGAAAGCTACCCATGTAAATTACTTCATCCGTTATTGACTCTACATCCATGATGACATGCCACATTCTCCCTACTAATAAATTCAGTCCAGCTTAGATTATTCTTCAAACCTCATATATTGTACTTTTGTTTCTAAGTGTTAGTGTACAACTCCTTTTTGAACTGCATTTACTTTACTACTACCTTGAACATGGTTTTTGGATTTTCATATTGGAAAGGTGAGAGTTGGATTGGTATTCTCGAATTTCATGTTTGCTGGAATGGAAGATGTAATTCTGTTTGAAATACTTCATTACAGTTGACCTTGACTCGCGGTCTATGGTTCTAAAACAGATGGAAGTAAGTTTTGTTCACAGGAGCTATGCTATATTATTGTTGAAAAAGTTGCTAACTCAGTTGCAAATTTGGTATAGAATATGATGTGGTTCCATCAGTATTGAGCTTTGTTCAGTTATATCAACTTCAGTTATTTTTCTGTGACACAATTTGTTATCACACTTCTTTGCAGTGCTGCTAGAGAGAAACTTTATTCTACTCATAGGTGTTCTTCAGTAAAGGATCATATGGTAAAAATAAATAAATAAAGTCTCTTTTTGGATTTGCTTCACTTCCCTGTGTTTCTGTCCCTGTGCTACCTGTGAGCTTTTGAACATTAATTTTACAATTGCTACCAACCCATACATATTAGAAGATTCTATTTATTCTTTTACAGTTTTGTATATTGTGTGCAGGTACATTGTTTCTGTGTAAGTTGCTTGGCAACTTTGGTGTGTCCTTTGTCACAAACTGTTATATATATGTATGTATCTATATTATTGTTCGCAGTTATTTATCCAATGCAAGTTTCAAGACCATAGCCGCAAAGGCTATAAAGTATTACCAAATTCTGTCAGGTTGCCCAACTGGGATGCGAGTAGATTTCTCACTTACCGTAAGTGGTCTCTTTATCTTCATCTATCTGTGCATGTTCTCTGGACCCACCTAAACCTCCATATGCCACTGCCTGCATCTTAGTCTGGGCAGCTGGTGACGTGGTCAAGTGGAATTCCCCACCCCAGGTAGACAAATAGGGCACGTACGTACCCCCTCGTAAAGGCCAAGCCCAGGGAGCGTCGATTACCTGAGCTGGTACCTTCCGACTATGCCAATTGGCTCCTCCCTCCGTTTTCTCAGGAGGTTTGACCTGAGGTGTGAACAGTCACCTAAGGCGGGTGAGCCTCAGTGAGGGGTCACATTAGCAAGGTGTGTGCCATCGGAGACACTGGTAATCATGGGGGGCATTTCCGCAATGATCTCTCTCTCTTCTATCTTGAGTTCAACCCAGAAACGAAAGTTACATGAACCTCAGTCAAAGAAAACATTACCAAATGTACCTAAGTTTTTAGTGGTTACTTGAACTGATGGTCACAATTTCTCACCAATAAATCCTTTTATCATTCAGAGGGGTGTCGATTCAATTGCAGGTCTTGTGAAAATGTGTTCTCGCCAGTGAAATAGAACCTTGTTGCTGGAAACAGACAGTGCCTTCCAGGCACAGAAATTGATTCAAGCCATGTTCCTGCACACCTCCCCTGTCAAAGTGAAGCCCATCGCACTCTTATCTCATCACGGGGACTAGTCTACTCACAATCCCTTGATGGGTTATCAGATGACGAAATCAAAGAGTACTTGACTGATCAGGGCGTAACAGCCATCCATAGAGTTATGTAAAGGGCTGACAAAGAATTTGTACCGACCTGTACCGTATTTTTGACATTTGACAGAATGTATATTCGTTCCAAGTAAAGGCAGGATATGAAATCATATCAGTTTGCCCCTATGTGCCGTTTTTAATGTCAGTGGTTTAATCATACCTGTCAGTCTTGTCCCAATGCTGCCAAATGCGTAACCTGTGGTAGAGACGTTCATGAGGTTGACTGTCCACCTCCATCACCTCACTGCATCAATTGCATGGCCAACCATGCTGTTTCTATGAGGGAGGGACTGCCTTGTCTACAAAGATGAGCGGGTTATTCAAGAAATCAGAGTCAAGGATAAAGTATCAACCTCTGCTGCTCGCAAGGTACTAGCTGGTAGAAAGCCCACTGTACTCCCAATGGGTAAATACAGTGCTGTCCTTGCCTCTCCTCAACCTGTTAAGGAGGTAGTCACACAGACATGTGACTTTACTTTCAGTGTCTCAGTTGTCAGCTCGGCTAGCCCCAAGATTGCTCTTTCAACCTCTTCACTCTCTTCTTCTCAACAAAACACCCACTCATCAGCTTCTCACAACTCATGGGTATCCAAACTGGATGCTCGGAACTATAAAAAAAGAGCTTGTCTGTGAAGACTGCTGAAAAACTGAGCCTCCACAACTATCACCTGCACACACATCTTACCATCATTCTTCAAAAAAGGTGAACAAGGAAAAGAGTTCCTCTCCTTTCTTGCCACGGCGCGACTCGTCTGTCACACCACTCAGCATTAGCAACCCTCGGTTTTTCTCCATGCAGTTTGACCTGCCCACTGTGGAAGGTATTCCAGCCCATGGAGGGGTTATGTTCCTCATTTGAGTAGACATCTATTACCATACATTCTCATTGCACACTTACCTACAGGCAGTTGCTGTCCGCATCACTCTCCCCACCGTTTCCTTTTCACTTTGCAGTATCTATACCCCATCATCGTTTGCTTTTAGTAGAGTGGATGTGCTGCAACTAGTTGCTCAGATTCCTACCCCCTTTTTTGTTGATTGGCGACTTCAACCCACACCACCCCTTATGGGGTTCTCCAGTCTCTTGCCAGAGAGGCTCCCTTTTGGCGGACCTTTTCAACCATCTTGATCTTGTTTTGCCTAAACACGGGTGCATCACCTTTCTTTCAGACACAACACATACCTATTCTCACTTGGACCTCACAATATGTACTGCTCAACTTGTGCATCGATTTGAGAGGTATGCTCTCTCTGATACATACTCGAGCGACCATGTCCTCTGTATAATCCGTCTCCCGCATCATTCCACATCTCCATGTTTCACTTGCTGGAACATCTCGAAAGCTGACTGGGGACTTTTTTCTCCATGGCTGTTTTCCACGATCAGAATTTCCCCAGCTGTGACAGTCAGGTTGAATACCTGCCAAACGTTCCATACCACATTCTTCCTCTTCTCCATGTCGAGTTCCAGTCCCCTGCTGGTTTGCGGCATTTAGCGACACTATTCAAGCCCGGCAACGTGTTCTACCACCCAATGATGGTGAACTGTATCAGTTACAAACATCTACGAGTGCAGTGCCATAGTGTTATGAAGGAAAGAAAAAAAAGCTTCCTGGACTGCCTTCACTAGTTCGTTTAGCAGATTTACTCTTTCTTTGGTCTTCTGGGTGGGCCTGCGCTGGTTATCTAGCACTGATGTTCACTTCCCGATTCCCGGCCTAAGTCTTCATAGACCCTGCTGATATATCCAACACTTTAGGCCAATCTTTTGTGGATGTTTCGAGCTCCGCTCGTTACCGCACTGCCTTCCTGCCTCAAAAACAGACTGAGGAGGCATGGCCGCCTTCCTTCCAGTCTCTAAATTGTGAAAGTTCTAATGCCACCTTCAGCATGCAGGAGCTCTAATGTGCTCTCGCCCTGTCCTAGCCTTCTGCTCTGGGGCCCGATGCCATTCATATTTATATGCTGAAGAACCTTTCTCTCGTGGGTAAATGTTTTCTTCTCCGCACCTATAATCGCATATGGAATGAAGGTCAGGTTCCCACACACTGGCATGAATCAATTGTTATTCCCCTACCAAAACCAGGGAAGGACAAACATCTTCCTTCCAGTTATCGTCCCCATTTCTCTCACCAGCTGTGTTTGCAAGGTTATGGTATGCATGGTTAGTGCTCGGTTGGTTTGGCTACTCAAATCTTGCCACCTCCTCACCAATGTCCAATGCGGATTTCGCAGGCAGCATTCTTTTATTGAGCACCTATATTATGAATAACTTTTTGTGTAAGCGCCAAAGAGTGGCTGTATTCTTTGATTTGAAAAAGGCCTATGGCACCTGTTGGAGGGTGGGAATTCTCCGCACACTTCATACATGGGGCCTTCGCACTCGCCTCCCCCTTTTTATTCAAGCATTTTTAATGGATCGGAGATTCAGTGTACGAGTGGGCTCTGTTTTGTCAGATACCTTTTGCCATGAGAATGGGATGCCACAGGTATGTGATGAGCTTGGCACTTTTTGCCATAGCAATCGAACCAATTATGGATTGCCTTCCAGCTGACATCTCCAGCTTCCTCTTTGTTGACAACTTTGGGATTTACTGCAGCACAGAGATAACATGTCTCCTGGAGTGCTGTCTTCGGCATTGTCTTGACCACCTTTATTCTTGGAGTGTGCCAAATAGCTTCCGTTTCTCCAGTGAGGAAACAGTCTGTATAAATTTCTGAAGATACGAGTTTCTACTTCCGTCTCTACATCTCGAAGACAATGAAATTTTTAGGACTAATATTGGATAGGAAACTTTGTTGCTCTCCCCATGTGTCCTATCTAGCTGGCTGATGTACTCTTTCTCTTAACGTCCTCCGTTTTCTTAAGGGGTATGTCATGGGGAGCAGATTGAACCATCCTTCACCTCTACCGGTCCATTGTCTACTCGAAACTGTATTTCGGAAGCTTTGTGAACTCTTCTGCATGGCTGCTGTCAATTTTACGCCTTCTAAACTCAATCCACCATTGGGGATTATGCCTGGAAACTGGAGAATTTTACACTAGCCCTATTGAAAGCCTTTACGCCAAAGCTGCTGATTTACCATTGAATTATCGGTGTGATATACTACTATGTCGGTATGCATGATGCCTGCTGTCGATGCCCAACCCCTCATTCTACTCATCATTCTTCAACGACTCCCTCAATCGCCATTTGAGTTGCCTGCAACTGTCTTGCTCCCTCCCGGAGTTTTTTTCATCGCCTTCTCCAGCCACTATATTTTACTCTCCCTACCACCTTTCGAATGCATGAGAGCCCAATGTCACTGTGGCTCCAGGCCCAGGTTCAGGTTCATTTTGAACTCTGGCAGCTGTCGAAGGAGAGTACACTGGATTTGGTACATTGCTCGAGGTTTATCGAACTTTGCTCACGGCTTGATACTGCCATTTATATCTATACAGACGGCTCAAAGAATACTGACGGTGTCAGATCTGCCTTTGTCGTTGGGGACAACAGGTTTCAGTACAGGCTTCTTGACCAGTGTTTGACTTCACCTGAGCTTTTTGCTCTCTTATCTGGTTGTTCTGTATATCCAATCCCCTCAGGGGCTCAGCATTAATTTGCTGAGTACGGGCTTGGCGAACCCGGGGTCCTGAGCTGGGGATTGGTAGGCGCCGTAAACTCTGGGCACACTTCAGCGACCACCGTGTGGCGCGACGGTGGAACATTGTGGGTACCGGGGAATGGGGATCTTGGCTTGATTGCCTGGGTCACGAGGATGCTATAAACCTCTATAAAAAAAACCTTCAATCCCAAGGTGTGCTACATGCTGATAGGAAGCATGGCTGTTGAAGAGGAACAGTAGCTACCGAGCAATCTCTGAGGATACTGCCGCACCTCAGTTGTGTAAGGCTTACCTAGGCACGCGGGGCTCTGTCTAGGTGGACACGTACTTCCCTAGCTACGCGTGGGACTGAGATGAGCAATTCCAATTTATCCCATGAACCTTCCAGTGGGATGGGTGTACCACTGGGGGGTACCAACACCCAATCCAATAAGAGGGCTAGGATATCCAGTCCTCCTGTTCGGGGAGTAAGAAGAAGAGTTTTGTGAATGTGCAGAATGCATTTATTGTTGTGAAACGAAAGGACGGCTCATTTGAGGGAGTATCTCCTTTCTATATTCAGAAAGGCCTCGAGGGAATTGCTGGCAGTTTAAAATCAGTGAAATGTTTGCGAAATGGGACATTACTGATCGAAACATCGAGTTCCCAGCAGGCAGGCAACCTGCAGCAGGCTCTTGGGTGAATATGCCATAGAGGCAGAGTTACGTAACACCTTGAACTATAGTAAAGGTTTAGTGACCTGTAGAGATCTAGTAAACATCCCTTTGGAAGAACTGAAATCTGAGTGAGCACAGGATTGTATTTTGGATGTACAAAATATTATGAAAAGGGTGGATGGTGAGTTGGTGAAATCGGACTCATTCATCCTCGCCTTCAATAATCCCCAACTTCCAGATCATGTCAAAGCAGGTTTCCTTCATCTGAAAGTTCGACCTTACGTCTCCAACCCAATGCGCTGCTCCCAATGCCAGCACTTTGGGCATACCACACTGGGTGCAAAGGTGAGGCCATCTGTGGCTAATGTGGCAAGGTCGCGCATGACGGAGCCGAGTGTACACCACCCGCCACATGTGTAAACTGCTCTGGAGTCGTGATTGCAAAGTCTTCCTTGAGGAAAAAAAGGTGCAGGAAATAAAGACCACGAAGCAAATCTCGTATGCTAAGGCCAAGAAAATTTTCCTGGCCATGCAACAACAAGCTTTTGCCGCATCTTTTGCTTCTGTTGTCCAGAAGCCAATTGCCAGAAGTGATGCTGTCACACAAACTGAGTCTGTGTGTGTTGGTACTAACACTTGCACTTGCCAGTGCACCTGCCAGGCGGCTGCTGCAGCCGTAGAAGCTTCCAGTCCAGTTGGTCCCCAAACATCGGAAAAAGGCACTGATCTGGTAGCGGAGGTTGGCCAAAAATCCACCACAGCCACTACCTCTGCAACAGGCACCCATCCGAAGCCACCTAAGGCCAAAAAAGCAGTTGAGAAGTCTCTGTCACAGGATAAACCAGAAGTTACACTGTTTCAGCCTGTCCATTTACTTGTAACAGATGCTCCATCTGACTCTGCATCAGAGCCAATGGACCTTGATGTGCGTTTAGGGCAACCTAACCGCCCCAAGTCGGACCCTCTACCCCATAGTGTCTCGCCGTCTCAGTGGAGAGAGAAGGTGAGGGTGAAACCTCCGTAAACGATGGCTCCCATACTACAATGGAATCTGCAGGGCTTTAGGACACATGTTGAGGAACTTTGTCTCTCTCAGGGTCAACCTCTGTATATGTGTCTCCAGGAGACAAATTTTAAGTCTTCCGACTCCCCTGAGATACATGGTTACACTCTACATAGGAAGGGTGACGTAAGTGGGGAGAGAGCTAGGGGTGGAGTGGCTATTTTTGTTTGTACAGCCTACCACTTCGAACCCCTCTCCATCACCACAAGCCTTCAAGCAGTCGCAGTATCTGTATATGTGCGTCATGAATTGACTGTTTGCTTTCTCTATCTGCCCCCTCATGATACACTTAATGAAGAGGACCTCAAGGACCTTCTTACTCAGCTTCCCCAGTCATTTCTCCTCTGTGGAGGCTTTAATGCACATAAGGTCCTTTATTGACTTTATAATGGTAAGGAATAGATTTAGAAACCAGGTTCTAAACTGTAAGAAATATCCAGCGGCAAATATAGACTCTAACCATAACTTATGTGTTATGAACTGCAATTTGAAACTCAAGAGACTGCGGAAAGGTAGAAAGGTTAGGAGATGGAACCTGGACAAATTGAAGGAGCCATAGGTGGTTGAGAGTTTCAGAGGGAGCATTAGGCAAGGATTGGCTGAATCGGGGGAAAGTAGAAGAAGAAAGGGGAGCTCTGAGAGGTAGTGTAGTGAAGGCTGCAGAGGGCCATATAGGCGGAAGGACAAGGCCTAATAGAAATCCCTGGATAACACAGGATATACTGCACTTAATTGATGAGAGGAGAAAATATAAGAATTCAGTGAGTGAAACAGGAAAAAGGGAGTACAAACGTCTGAAAAATGAGATTGACAGGAAGTGCAGACTGGCTAAACAGGATTGGCTAGAGGAGAAATGCAGAACCGTAGAAGAATGCATAACTAGGGGAAAGATAGATACCGCCTACAGGAAAATAAGAGATATTTGGAGACAAGAAAAGCTGCTGTATGAATATCAAGAACTCAGACGGAAAACCAGTACTAAGCAAAGAGGGAAAAGCTGAACTGCGGAAGGAATATATAGAGGCCCTATACAAAGTATATAAACTTGAAGGCAGTATTATAGAAATGGAAGACGAAGTGGAGGAAGATGAAGTAGGAGATATGCTACTGCGAGAAGAATGTGACAGAGCACTGAAGGACTTGAGTTGAAACAGGGCTCCTAGAGTCTGAACAGCTGATGTCCTTAGGAGAGCCAGTCTTGAAAAAATTTTATCACCTTTTATGCAAGATGTATGAAACATGGGAAATATCCTTAGACTTCAAGGTGAATATCGTAATTCCAATTCCAAAGAAAGCAAGTGCAGACAAGTGTGAAAATTACAGAACTATCAGTTTAATAAGTCATGGTTGCAAAATACAAACACAAATTATATACAGATGAATGGAAAAACTTGTGGAATCCGACCTCAGGGAAGATCAGTTTGGATTTAGGAGAAATGTAGGAACACGGGAGGCAATACTCACATTACGACTTATCTTAGAAGATAGCCTAAGCAAACAGAAACCTACATTTTTAGCGTTTGTCGATTAGGAGAAAGCTTTTGACAATGTCGACTGGAATACACTCTTCCAAATTTAGGAGGTAGCAGGGGGGAAAATATAGGGAGCGAAGAGTTACATTCAACTTATACAAAAACCAGATAACGGTTATTAGAGTCAAAGGGCAAGAAAGGGACGCAGAGGTTGGGAAGGGAGTAAGACAGGGTTGTAGCCTTTCCCCAATGTTGTTCAATCTGTACATTGAGCAGGCAGTGAAGGAATGGAAGGAGAAATTTGGAGAGGGCATTAAAGTACAGGTTTTGTCGATGACATAGTAATTTTGTCAGAGTCTGCAAAGGATCTGGAAGAACAACTGAATGGAATGGACAGTGTCTTGAAAGGAAGGTATAAGATGAACATTAACAAGAGTAAAACGAAGGTAATGGAATGCAATGTCAGCAAATCAGGTGATGCTGAAGGAATTAGATTAGGTAATGAGACAATAAAAGTAGTAGATGGATTTTGTTATTTGGGTAGCAAGATAACTTCTGATGGCCGAAGTAAATAAGATATAAAATGCAGAATGGCTATGGTAAGAAAAGCGTTTCTAAAGAAGCAAAAATTCTTAACATCCAATATTAATTTAAATATTAGGAAGTCCTTTCTGAAAGCATATGTCTGGAGTGTAGCATTATATGGGAGTGAATCGTGGACAATAAGGAGTTCAGACAAAAAGATGATAGAAGCTTTTGAAATGTGGTGCTACAGACAAATGATGAAAATTAGATGAGTAGATCACTTAATTAATGAGGAGGTCCTTAACCGAAACAGGGAGAAAAGGAGTTTCTGGCATATACTGACTAAGAGAAGGGATAGATTGGTCGGACACATTCTGAGACACCAAGGAATTGTCAACTTTGCATTAGAAGGAAGCGTGTGGGGTAAAAATTGTAGAGGGAGATCGAGGGACGAATGTAGATTCAAAAGGATGTAGGTTGCCGAACGTATTCTCAGATGAAGAGACTTGCATAGGATAGGGTGGCATGGAGAGCTGCATCAAACCAGTCTGCGGACTGAAGACCACAACAACACAACAATGAGCTTTGGGGCTCTGTCACTACCTGCCCCAGGGGTAGAGCCATTGAGTGGCTCCTCTTGTCGTCGAACGCACATTTACTTAACACCGGTCAGCCCACACACTTTTGTACTGTGACAGGGTCATTATCTGCCATAGATCTCACTCTTTGCTCTCCATCCCTTGCCCACACTATACAATGGGACGTGGTCGATGATCTCCATGGAAGTGATCACTTTCCAATCTCCATTTCCCAATTGTATGGAATCGAACCTGAAAGACACCCGCCGCGATGGATACTCAGTAGAGCGGATTGGGCGCTTTACAGCCAACTTGCTCACCTCGAACATTGTGACAGTGTCACAGAATGGGTGCACCATATTACTGCCTTGATGCACTTCGGCGCTGATGCATCCATTCCACAGTCTTCGGGACGTCCAAAACGGCAGCCAGTCCCGTGGTGGAATGACGAATGCCGATCTGCCATCAGGACCAGGTGGGCAGCTCTGCGTCGGTTCAAGTGTCGTCCAACTTCAGAGGACCTCGCTGCTTTTCGGGTTGCAATGGCCAAGTGTCGTCAGGTTATTAGAGAGAGCAAACGGAGGTCATGGCAGCAGTTCCCGAGTTCCATTAACCGTTCTACAACCAGCACGAAAGTATGGGAGACCATGAGGAGGATTTCTGGAAGAGGAGGAAGGTGTCCCATAGCTGCTGTAATGGGTAATGGTACTTTACAAACACGAGCAGCAGACATTGCCCAGACCACGGCTACTTTTTTCGCTACCGTTGCTGCCACTGCTAGTCAGGATCCAGAATTTCTGCGCCACAGAGTGGCTGCTGAGAGGGGCCTCTTGGACTTCAGGTCTGGAATTACTGAGGAGTACAACCGTGCTTTCTCCATATGGGAATTGAATTCTGCATTGTGTGTAGCCCGAGATTCTTCACCTGGTCATGATGGGATCCACTATGCTATCTTAAGGCACCTTACAGATCTAAACAAAGTTATCCTCCTTAATTTTTTTAATGCCATTTGTATGTCAGGACACTTTCCCGACTAGTGGAAAGAGGCTATTTTAATTTCCCTTTTAAAACCCGGTAAAGATTCCACATGCCCCAGCAGTTAACGTAGTGTTGCCCTCACTAGTTGCATTGGAAAGACCCTGGAGCGGATGGTCAACTGCCGCCTTGTGTGGATGTTGGAATCCAGGCAGCTTCTTAGTCGCTTCCAGTGTGGATTCAGGAGATATTGTTCCATCTTCGATAACTTGGCCTCTTTGGAGGCGGCAATACAATAGGCTTTCCTGCGCCGTCATAACCTTCTGGGTGTATTTTTGGATATCGAGAGGGCCTACGATACTACTTGGAGGCATCTTATACTTAGGCAGCTTCATGAATGGGGATTTCATGGTTGCCTTCCAATTTTTATTCGGTGATTCTTTCTCCACGCTTTTTTAGATACCGAGTTGGTGGCGTGCTCTCTGACCGCTTCGAGCAGGAAAACGGTGTCCCTCAGGGTAGTGTTTTAAGTGTGACATTTGCTGTAGCCATTAACAGTATCACTTGTGTTGTGAAAAGTCCTGTCCAGTGTTCACTATTTCTTGATGACTTCCGTCTTCTGTTGTTCTTCCAGCCTTGCAACGACAACTCGTCAGTTGCAGCACATTCTCAGACAGCTCGAAGAATGGGCACAGAAGACTGGTTTTAAATTTTCAACAGAGAAGTCTGTGTGTGTTTGTTTTAACCGTTCACGTTCTATTTTTAACTGAACTGCAGATGAGGGACACTGTTCTGAATTTTAAAGACACAGTGCGTTTTCTGGGTCTGACATTTGACTCTAAACTTACCTGGTTGCCACATCTTAAAGATTTGAAGAGACGGTGCCTCAAGGCACTAAGTATTTTAAAGTGTCTTAGCCACACTTCGTGGGGAGCCGACAGGACTTGTCTGCTATGGTTTTATAGAGCATTTGTGCATACTCGACTATGGGTGCGCCGTATATGGGTCAGCAAGACCCTCTTATTTAAAGATGCTGGATGTGGTGCATCATGAGGGGATTCGGCTCGTGACTGGGGCATTCCCCACGAGTCCCATACAAAGTCTCTGCGCCAAGGCTGGTGAGCCACCACTTCGCATGCGGCGACAGTTCCTCGTGGCACACCTGGCATATACGACTTCGTCCTCACAAAATACACCAGCCTGTCCTGTCATTGCTCACCCTCCTGTGGAACAGCTTTTTCGTTCCAGGCTACAGGCAACGAGGCCTTTTGGGATACGTTCTCAGGATTATCTTTTGGATATGGATGTGTCTGGTTTTAATGTTTTGCAGCGAGGTTGGAGTAAATGTCCACCCTGGCTCTGCCAGTGGCCGAGATTACTTTCAGAGTTGACACATTTTAAGAAGAATTCTACTTCCGATTTTAGATTTCATTCTATGTTCTCTAACAGTTTAGATCAGCATCGTGATTTCACTGTGGTCCAAACAGGGGGATGGGTCAAAACGGGGGGACTCGCTAGGCTACTTCATAGTGTTCCCCGACACCACCATCAGGATTCGCCTTCCCCTTGCATACTCCGTTTTCTCAGCAGAACTGGAGCAAATGCAGCAGGTTCATGGTACGCTGTTTCTCCTGTGCTTTGATTCTCTCAGTGCGCTGCAGTTAATATGCAATTTGTATCCAGCTGAGAAGATGGTACAGCTCCTTCATGACAGAATGTACACTCTCCAGCAGCGGGGGAAGCAAGTGACATTCTGTTGGGTACTAGAACATGTCGGGATTCGTGGCAACGAAATGGCTGAACGGGCTGCTAAGGAGGCTTGCGAAGGCTATGATATTACACATTGTGCCGTTTCCCTGCCGGACATCCTTTCTGTGGTGCGGCAGAAGTCCCTTCGTTTGTGGGAGGAGACGTGGCAGGCAGTGACGAACAATAAACCATGGTTGGTTAAACCAACTGTCCGACCGTGGCGAACATCCTGTCAGTAATTGAGGCAGCATGAAGTGGCCTTGACACTTCTCCGGATTGGGCATTGTTTTCTGACACATGGCTATTTACTCCATCGAGAGGACCCTCCGATTTGCGATGCTGGTGTGCAAATCACTGTATGCCACATTTTACTGCAATGTATTTCCTACCGTGCTGCTAGGGCAGCGGTGGCTCTTTGTGGTCCCCTGCCCTCTGTTTTAGCTGATGACAAGGCGAGTGTGACGAAAGTTTTCAATTTCTGTGAACTTTCTGGACTCTGGCCTAAGCTTTTAGGCTGGAGGTTTTAGGACGTTAACGAATGGTTCGCCCACCACTCTTCTGGCACGGCATTTTGAGTACGTCTACGACTGGACGATCACCGTCTATTACTACCTTGCCATATTTGGTTGGGTCGTTGCTTCGTTCTCCTTATCATTTGGCTTGAGTGTTATTTTCCTTTCTGTTCCCTATTTGTGTTCATTTTATTTTATTCAGGTCACACGTATCACCTAATTATCTTGTACGGGCGCTAAAGACCTAGTTGTTGTGCGCCCATAACATCATATCCATCCTTCCATCCATGTATATCCAATGCCACTGCCATCCATCCTGTGTCATCTGCTCTGACTCTCTCAGTGCCTTTCAGAGTCTTGGGAGACCAGTATCCGATCCATCCTGTTGTAAACCGAATCCATTGCTCCCTTCAATTGTTAGTGGATGAAGGTTCTCACGTTCGCTTTCTATGGGTTCCTGGCCATGTAGGTGTGCCTGGTAACGAGGCTGCTAGTGATGTGGCCAATGTTGCAACCCTCCTACCTTGGACAGCTACCCTCTGTGTCCCATCCAGTGATATTGGAGGGGCTACTTGCTGACACGTTCTATCATTGTGGAATAGTTAATGGTCTTTGCTTCATGCCAATAAGCTTAGAGCCGTTAAACCATTCCCAACAACTTGGAAGACCACCTCATGCCCCTCTTGATGGGAGGAAGTAATCTTGGCCCGGTTGTGGATTGGACATTGCAGGTTCAGCCACCTCCACTTGCTGACGGGTGACCCCGCAAATCGTGTTCCTGTGGTCACCCGCTGACAGTGTGTCATATTTTAATGTCCTGTTCTAATTTTAATCATGTCTGCGTTGCACTTGATCTGCTGAACACTCTAGAGGAAATTTTAGCCAATGACACAGGAGCAGCTGCACGGGTCTTGCATTTTATACAGATGCCCAGTTTATCAAAGGACATTTAATTCCTCCTCTTGACGTATTTTACCTTATGTTTTTAGTGATATCCTGGTATCATCCTCATTGGCATTTGTCTTAACTCTGTTTTTAGTGCATTCACGTTTGGGGTTGGGCACTAATGACCCCCCCCCCCCCCACACACACACACACAAGCCACAGATGGCCCAGCATGTGATGAGGTAGAATAAGCCTATGAAAGACTGGTACAGGAAGTGCTGCTTGGGTGGTTGTGCAGATCTTGCAAACAGGATTTTCCATAGGGATATAATCCGTGTGTCAAGAGGGCTGTGAATGTGGATGGCATAGGAATGGCTAGGATGTTGTGGTGGTTGGATGGGTGATGGAACACCACTTTAGGAGGGGTGGGGAGGATCTTCGGCAGAATGCCTCTCATTACAGAGCATGATGACAGAAAATCAAAGCCTTGACAGAGAATGTGCTTTAGTTATTCAGGTCCAGGGTAGTATTGGGTCAAGAGGGGGACACTCTTTTGCAGCTGGTTATTGGGGATGCATGGAGGATTGGGGTTGTGTAGGAATAGGGCATGAGAAATCTGGTTGTGAAGGAAGGAGGGTAGGGAGAACAAATCATGAAAATATTTGTCAATGAACCTGCATGAGACCAGATGCTTTGGACATTGTGATGCTAAGGAAGTTTTCATCCAGACAGCCCATAAATATGTTGGCATAGGAGGATTTGATTGTATACCTTCCCCTCAAATGAAAAGTAGTTATTTGTTAGGGTTGAGTTAGTAGGGTTGTGAGAAGTGTACTATTGGGTTTGTATTCTAGGAATATCGGAAGAAGTAGTGATGAAGAGCAGCAACGCCATGGGCATGTGGGATGTTAGTATATAGGAAGGTGGAATCAACTAGGGGGACTAAGAGTCCAGGAGATAAAGGATTGGGGAGGTGGAGTACAGGTCACCAAAGTGGTTAGTGTTTCTGCTGGTGCGTCTACAACCTTGAATATATGTAATGGGGTCAGAGTACATAATGGGAGAGAAATTTATACACATTCATTCATAACAAGTAGTCCTGTCCTGTTGCTGTCCATACTGAAGGCATTCTCATGGCTATCTGCTTGTTCCACTGGTCTAATCCATCCGTCCCTCTCCCTGGAACGGCACAAAGGGCCCTTTAGTCACTAGCAGCCCACATATCCGGGGTAGCGGCACCTGATGGGCAACAGCAGGGCTCAGGTAGACTGAATGTACTGGCCACGAATAAATACTTATTTTTTCCACTTGGAGATGGACCTGTAAAAACACATATAAGTAATTCTAAAGGGAGTTACATTTTATCTTCTTTGGGAAGCGGACATAAATTTGTGACAGCTGTTTTAAAAATTCCATGGGGTGTGCATACAATAATTACGCTCAAGAGTCCGTCCCTTTCCTGGATTCACTTCCTCAATAACTCCTAATTTCCAAGATAGGGGTGGAGAATTCTGCTCCTTTCGAATGACCACAGCTCCTGATTTCACGATGATGTGCTTTGTTCATTTTGGATCGTTGCTTGAGGTGGTGTAAGTAATCTCTGAACCACCTATTCTGGAAAATATGGAGCTGCTGTTGTAGAAATTCCCATTTTGGCAGGGCAGGTAGTTTTTCATCAATGAAATTACTTAGTGGCAAGCTTGTAATGACCAATGAGAAAGTGTCCAGGCGTTAAGACCTGTGGATCGTTAGCATCATAGGACAGAAGAGTCAGTGGTTGTGGATTTAGATAAGCTTCTATTTCGGAAGTCAATGTAGTTAGTTCTTCAGACGTTGGGCATCATGTCCTTGTCACATGTCTTGGGTGGTACTTGAAAGATTTGACACCTGCCTTCCAAATTTTACCAAAATGAGGTGCTCTCAATGGTATGAATATCCATTCCATATCTTCTTGATCAGCATATCCCTTCACTACCATTTGAAATTCATCTGATTTATGTACATAAATCCCTCCGTTCTCTCTCTGCCCAATGAAAGTAGAACCATTGTCTCTGTATATAACTTTAGTGTGTCCACGGCGGGGCATGAAGGGCCTTAAGGTGGCCAGGCGAACAACAAACGGGAAGTTGGAGTATGCGTCAATGACGCAAAGCCAGTAGCTATCTAAGAAGGGCCCTGCAAAATCGACATGGAGTCGTTCCCAAGGTGCAGATGGAGCGGGCCATGGAGAGAGAGAGATGAGCGAGGAGCTGCTTGTTGGGATGCACAAGAAGAGCATCCTGAAATGAGGCGAGTTATATACCCATCTATGCCTGGCCAATATACATGTCGGCGGGCAAGTATCTTTGTGCGAGAGATGCCCCAGTGGTCCCGATGTAGAAGATCGAGAATCTCGCGGCGCAATGACGCTGGAACCACCACTCGATGGGAGCCGTCTGGACAGCAGTACAATGCCCTCGTAGGTGCTAAGGCGGTGACGAATGGCATTATAATTGCGGAGAGGGTCTGATGCCCGACCCGGAGGATGCTCCGACCAGCCTTGCTTCACCTGTTTAAGGGCGACCCGGAGGACAGGGTCAGCCGCGGTAGCCTCCGCGAACCGTGAGCTATTGATAGGGAAACCGGAGACTACATCTGCTGCCGACTCAACTGCAAAACACAAAACCTCTTCGGCATCAAAGACCGGGTCGGGGCCTACCGGGAGGCGCGATAGAGCGTCGAATTTGGTGTGATGAGCCGTCGAGCGTTACTGTATCTCGTAATGAAAACGAGAGAGGTACAAGGCCCAGCGTTGAAGACAATGGGCTGCCTTTTCCGGAAGAGCCGCTGATGGGTGGAACAAAGACACTAATGGGCGGTGGTCCGTGTATAGGGTGAACTTTGACCCATAGAGATAAGCGTAAATTTTTTTTAGAGTAAAAACGATGGCTAGGGCCTCCTTGTCCACTTGGGAATACCAGCGCTGCGCCTCCGTAAGAGTTTTAGATGCAAACGCCAACGGGCGCTCCGACCCATCGGGGAACCGATGTGCCAGCACTGCCCCCACACCGTGCTGGGAGGCATCTGCAGCCACCACAAGCAGGACCCCCGGGGTGTATGCAGCGAGGCATGGAGCCTCAAGGAGGGCTGCTTTAAGTGATTGAAAAGCCCGCTCACAAGCTGGAGACCAATGGAACGGGACGCCCTTATGCAGCAATTGGTGCAGGGGGTGAGCCACTGTGGCTGCCTGTGGGAGGAAGCGGTGGTAATAGGCGATTTTGCCCAGGAATGCTTGAAGTTCGTGAATGGAAGAAGGACGGGGAAGATCTGCGACTGCACGCACGTGCTCTGCCACGGGACGCACCCCCAACCTGGATACCTCGTAGCCCAAGTACTTAACAGTCGGTTGGAAGAAAGAAGATTTCTGGAAATTACAGCAGAGGCCAGCCCCCTCCAGAACGGAAAACAAGGAACAGAGGTTGGCAATATGGTCAGCAGCTGTGGATCCCGTCACCACAATATTATCCATGTAGTTCACGCAACAGGGAACCGGTGCTAGCAACTGCTCCAAAAAATGCTGAAAGATTGCGGGGGCACTGGCCACCCCGAATGGCAATCTCTGATATTGATTGATATAGGCCAAAAGGCGTAGAAATCACCAGTGCCTGCTTGGAGGCATCATCTAAAGGCAACTGGAGATAAGCCTCTGCCAGATCTATCTTCGAAAAATACTGGCCCCCTGACAACCGATCTATCAATTCCGCTGGGCAAGGCATGGGAAAAGAATCAATGATGGATCAATTTACAGTTTTCTTGAAGTTGCCACATAAACGCAGGGCCTCTGAGGGCTTGCGTATGACAACTAGAGGGGAGGCCCACTCGCTTGCTGTGATAGGACGCAAAATACCCTCCGCTGTCAGGCGATCTAATTCCGATTTAACAGCGGCGCGCAGGGCGATCGGGAGAGGCCGAGCCCGACAGAAGACGGGGTGAACCGTATTTTTAAGTGTAATGGTGGCCCGAAAATTCTTAGCACACCTAAGACCCGGCGCAAACAAGAACGAGAACTCCGCGCAGAGCTGCATGAGACTCTCGTACGGAATTTGATCGGAAACCTAGCAGACAGAATCGGTAATAGTAAAGCCAAAAGCGTGGAAAGTGTCGATGCCGAAGATATTCGTAGCCGTTGCACTGTTTACTACCACAAACAGTACCGCGTGGCTAACGTTCTGATATGTAACTTTGGCAACAAATGACCCCAATAGTGGAATAGGGTGGCCGCCGTAGCTAACCAACGTGCGAGGTGCCGGACTTAAAGTGGGGGAGCCTAATGCTAGATGAGTAGCAGAACTTAGAAGCGATGTTGTCATGCCAATGTCCACTTGAAGCGTGACAGTTGTCCGCAGAATGCGGAGGTCTATAAACAATTTCGGTGGCTGTGCGCCGACAGGAACAACCTTATTAATATCCATGGGCGATGCGCCGAGATCGCAAGGGGGAGAGGTCCTTTTGCGGCCCTTAGCAGAGGAGCGGCACACTCGGGCGATGTGTCCGAATTTTCCACAACGATTACACGTGGCCCGTCTGTGCGGGCACGATTCCCGAGAATGGGACGCCCTGCACGACACAACAACAGTCACTGAAGAAACCGGCGGCGCGGATAACTGGGCCGAATCGGCAACTGAGGATACCTTCCCCCAAGTGGAAAGTTGACTTCCCACAGCCTCAGAAACTTCAAATGCCCACGCAATACGCAAAACCTCCGCTAGCAAGGGATCGTCCGATTGAAGAGCCTGTTTGCGAATGTCCAGGTCAGGAGCAAAACAAATCAAAACATCGCGGACCATAGAATCCGCATACGAATCACCGTGCGGCTCGGAGCGAAACAGACAACGGGCCAGCCCCTGCAGTTCTGTGGCCGACGCGTGGTACGACTGACTCGGCTGTTTTCGCAAAAGGTAGAAAGATATGTGGGCCGACACCACGTGATAGCTCTCCCATCAGCTGAATTGCACAGTTGGCCTTAAGACGTTGGCAGATATGACACTGCTGCTGAATACATTGCATAGTCGCTCCACAACGTACTACTCAGTACTGTTGCTTTAGGAATAAAAGCACTAATTGGCAGCCCCAGCATGCCTGTGTTCATGTTCCACAAAATGTTTTGTGAGATGGTACTGATGTATTAGAATGACAGGATATTTTTCAATGTAGCCTAGGTCAATCTCCTGCAGCCTGCCTCCAACTTGTAGTAATTTTTTGCCATTTAAGAATGGGTGTAGATTATTCAGTGAACTGGTATTGTCAACAGACTGTTGATAACTTAGTTGGTGTATCTCCTTACTATATATGACATTGTGCTACTCTTACACATTTATTTATTGCTTCTCTGAACTTGTCCAGTGACAGCTGTACAGTTCTTTTGTCATGGTGCCTTAGACTGCAGTTTAACAGAAATAAGTAGCAACATGCCAACGTACACTGCAGTTTAGTTAATCTGGAGAATGTCTTCAGGAGGTCATTGAGTGTGTGAATTATGAGGTGGCACACTTTATTAGTCTTTCCTCCTTGCAGTCCTTCTGCAGTTGGTCTCTTCAATTCTGGCCATGTTTCCAGTTTCTGCGATAGCCAGTGCGTCCTTCCCACCACTGGAAGTTGCATATCAGCTTGTGTGAGGGCACTCCTCTTGAAATCATATCTGTTGGGTTGTCTGGAGATGGTACGTGTTGCCATGTCGAAGACTGTGTATCTTTCTGGATCTTTGCTACTCAGTTCCCAACAAAAGTTTACCAACTGGTTGTCGGGGGACATAAACAAGAAAGTATGATCATGAAATCAGTCCATAAATATGTATGGCTTCTGTGTAATTTCAGGACTTCTGTAGTATTTTTAAGTAATTTCGGACAGCAACAGCACTCCACACAATTCGAGTTGTGGAAGTGAAAGTTTTTTTTAGGGACGACATTGATTAGAATAATCAGAGATATAGGCCTATAGTTTTAGGTGATGTGTGGTTCAGAAGCACAGTGATAAGAGTGCCAGATTAGGAATAGAAAGGTCACAGGTTCGATCCCCACCAGGTCCCAGGATTTTTATCTGTTACTTTCCACTACTTTCATATCTGGCAATGTTGCTGATGTAGAAGGTATTGAGCAGCAGCATGGCACGGAATCCACGTTAAACTGTAGGTCCCCCTAAACTGGCTGGTAAGTCAGTTCGAAGGGTGGAGGAAGGCAACGGCATACCATCTTCAAACAGGACTATGCCTAGTAAAGCACTCTGGTATTCAAACCAATCTTCAGATTGTTGTCTGCTTTACCTTCAGTTTTAGGTGTACATTCAACAAACCTTCTTGAAAATGGGAAAGAGCTGCATTTTTTCCTCTCAAATTACAAGTAATATCATAATTCATGTCTTTTGTAGAGCCTGCCACAGGAGTTGGCCGAGCATCTCTGTGACATTTTCGCACTTACTAAATGAACCTGTAACAAAATGCACTGTTCTTCTTTGGATCTTCAATAATTTCTCTATCAGTCCTATATGGTAAAGGTTCCAAACTGACAAGCAATACTCAAGAATCAGCTAAACAAGGGTTTTGTAAGCTACCTTCTCTCTGAGTGCACTATAATCCTTGAGTACTTTCTAATAATCTCGGTGTGACATGTGCTTTCTCTGTGATTATTTTTAAATAGTCAGTCTACTTTTAATTCATTCTGAATCATGAATACTACAACAAAATAATGAGTCTGCAACTCACTGCAAAGATGTTTCTCATACCGTGACAGGCAGACAAAAATTACACTCTCATACATGCAGTTCAGCTATGAGACACAGCCTTCATCAGAAGGCACACAACCATCATCTCTGGGTCTTCCTAGAATCACTGCTGTGATGGGTGGGAAGGAAAGGAAGAAGGTGAAAGGTGGTGCTGAGTATGGATCTAGTGCTGTCATCCTGGGCAAGCAGGTGCTAGAGGGGTTGAAAGAGATGCAGATTACAAGGGAAACTCCACACCTCACACCCCTCAGATTAGTGGCAAGTTGGCACAGTGGGAAGCCTGTCAAAAACTGAACACAAATCAAGCATGGAAATGGTAAGAAGTTGAACGGAACTGTCAAAAAAGAAGAGCTGTTCAAGTGCATGATGTGTAACATGGAAAAGTGTCACAAGCCATGTGGTCTTGGGTATGTGATCATGGTGTTGGACTACAAGGCTTGGAAACTCATGTACAACATTCCGTTGTGTTGTATACTTTTATTTTCTTTACTTATTTACTTCCACAAATTATCAACTGTCTATTCGGTCTCTGATATGTCTGTTCATTGTATTCAATTTTGTGTCTGTGTTGTACTGTAAAGTCTGTACCGCACGAGTGTTATATTAGCAGTCAAAAGGCAAAAGATAGCGGCTATTGAATGGAAGCAGCAACATCTGATAACAAGACTATAGCCAAATCCTCCACTGGTAAACATGTCTGATCATACACAACATTTGTAACAGTATATGCACCATAGTATAGGAATCACTTATCAGCACACTTAATTTGTACGCCTAATGAGATATGCCTCCTTGTCCATTTTATGTGTTTGTATGAATGTGGTCACTCCCAAAGAAATTATGGAAACATAACAGCTTGAAACATAAGTGCAGCAAATGTACACAACATTTTCGCAATCACAAACTTTTCCCTGTGTGCTGTCAAAACATATGTTTTAATTAAAGTTCTTGTCATGTACACCATCAAATTCTGCATATATACAAGCTAATCAGAGCAAAGTTGCTTACATTCACTATTTATTGTTTTCATTTCTGCGAGTGGTCTTGTCTGCTCTCACTATCACCACATTTACTTGCATTGGTAATATCATACCTGCCAACTTTTGAAAATGGCTATCAGTAAAATTCATACAAGGTGAAATATCTGACAAATTTTTACACACTCCGGCTTGATGAAAATAATACTACTTCTGGGCTACAAAATGTAATCATACATGCTTCAGATAGGATACTTAAATGAAATCATATCTACTTACTATCTGGCCGCAAAACTGGACGATTTGCTGGTGCTGCCAGATGCGGACAGCATCAGGACTAATTTTTAGATATTCATTTTTCACCGTGTGCTGCCAACTTTATGCTGCCTATTGAGGTGAAGTATTATTCTACATCTACATACATACTCCGCAATCCACTGTAAGGTGCATGGCAGAGGGTACACTGTACCACACAGCTTCAAGCTGTAGCTGTCAGTCTTTCTGTTCCTGATTTTACCTTCTTGCCATGCAATGTCTACACACCCTCGTTGTCTGTTACCAGGACAGTCCTTTTACAACTCATTGTTCCCCACTTGGATCTTTCGATTTGTACTGCTCAGCTTGCCCATCATCTTGATTGGTCCGTTCTCGGAGATACACACTTGAGTGATCATTTCCCACGTGTTATTTGTCTGTGCGTTCACTGAACTGGCATCTTTATTCTTCATTGGCGACTTCCAGTGAAAATAATTTTTTCAGTATTGATGACAAAGTTGATTATCTCACTGCCACAGAATATTCCACCCCTCACACTTCTCCCTTGCCATGATTTATCCCTGTCCTGTGGTGGACTGAGATGTGCTGTGATGTACTCCAAGTTTGGAGACATGCTCTCTGCGACTTTAAATGCCATCCCACACTAGATAACAGTATTCATTACAAACAATTACATGTATAGTGTCGTTGCCTTTTTTAGATATGGTAAATGAGTTAGTGGGCTTTCATTTACTGGCTTTAACTGTTGTACCCCTTCTCAATTTTTTGGGTAACATTTGCCAAAGTATGGGACCTCAGCTCATTCCCTCACTCCCTGATTCCCGGTCTGACTGTGGCAAATTAAGTCATTGTGGAGCCCTGTGACATCCCTAAAATCTTGGGCTGTTATTTTGCTGAGATTTAGAGTTCCAAGCACTACCATCCTGCTTTCCTTCCTCAGAAATTGGCAGTGGAATTAAGGGCGATATCTTTCTCTTCTCAGAATTGTTAATGCTATAACACAAATTTTACTATTAAGGAGATTCAGCATGCACACACTTCATCATGATCCAGCAGCATCTGCAAGGTGATGGAATGAATGATATGTTTGGTTGGTATGGTAGTTGGAATCTGTTCACAAATGCACAATAGTCTGTATGAATTGCTGGAGGCATATGCAGTTTCTTCTCCATTCCTTTTCTCTTGGCCTTCATCATTCTACCTTTCATAGATATAATAAAATTCCTGGGACTAACATTTGACAGGAAACTTTGTTGGTGCTCCCATCTCTCATACCTGGCAGCTTACTTCACCTGCTCACTTGTATTGTGTAGTCCATTTGAAACTGGACTATGGGTACATTGTCTAGTCATTAACATGATCATCCATGATTCCCTTGACAGTCAGTGTGCAGCTAGTCAATATTCTTTGTTGCCCCCCCCCCCCCCAGAGTTTGTTTTTTGTTGCTGACTTGGCAACCTGGCTTTACGTTCCCTGTCACATTCACAATAGGTGCAAGCTCTGAACCATCCTGGCTGCATGCCAAGGTCCGTGTTAGCCGTGAACTCCATTTGCTTCCCAAATACACCACCCCAGGCCCAGTTTATCACAGTGAGTTTCTCACACTTTGTACGCAGCTTGGAGACATTATCTTTGTATACACTAACAGCACCAAGACCGACTGAGGTGTTGGATGTGCCTAAGTACTAGACAATGAATCTCTGCAGTATCACCTTCCTGACCAGTGCTCCATCTTTATTGCAAAACTCTTGGCCCTCTACCAGGCCACACAATGTATCAGATTATGAGCTTTCGAATAATGGAAATTCCAGGTTGGAATTCATCAATATAATAATGACAGTTTACAATTAATCTCAAAGATGTAATGACAAGCTGCGACAGGCACATAGGGGGGGGGGGGGGGAGAAAGGCATATGCGCGCAAACTACCTCCACTCATTACTTGGCGACCCTGCTGCACTTTGTGGTTACTGTTCTCAACCCTTGACTGTATGCCACCTATTGGACCAGTGCCCATTTTTTAATTATTTACGTCAAAGTCTGTGTATACCGACTGAGTTGTCTGTTGTTTTAGTGGATGACATGTGCTCTGTTGATTGCAACCTACTTTTTTTTTTTCCACCACACCACAATGGTCTTGGAAATTTAAAATCCTCCCTTCCCTTGGAGTCCTGAAACGTCCCTAATGTTTTGAGGCATCTTTTCCTGGGGATGCCCTTGTAACTTTGAGAGACTGTGTGGTGCCTTTTTTGCTTTTGCTTCTTCTTAGTCCTTGATCTGACATGAGCACTTATGATCTTAGTAGTTTTGTGTTCTTAAAAAAATCCCAAGCATGCACAGAATATCTGCATGTAACACTGTTCCACATACAAGAGTATGGTGGCCCTTATGGGTTCCATCCTTATGATTTGCAGCTCATTTGACACTTTTGAGCAAGAGATGAAGGTAGGCAATTGGAATTTTGTCATTGGATACTTGTAAATCGCTAAGTAATCTAATTTTTACTTTTCATTGATGAAGTCCATTAAATTTTATTTACAATGTTGGGGCTTGATGTAAGTAACTGATGAAAATGGTTGGAAATGAGGTGACAAATGGCAGAACAGATGCTGGCAGCCAATTGGAATTCAGCAGCTTTGTTATGTGAAAAGTAATTACATGAAACAAATGGACTTATAAAAATGTGAGCTAATATTGACACTGAAATGTTGCCTGTACAATTGTCATTAATTTACTTACCGCAAAGAGTATGTACAAGAACTTGTTAACCATAGAGCAGGAACAGCATTAATTCACTTCATGGTCAACAGAAAGAGGGAATTTAACCTTTGTGTTGAAATTGAAGTAAATGATTAATGCTTTTCCTGCACTAAGGTTGACAAGTTCTTGTATGAACCCTGGTCCAGTCACTAAATTATCATTGTAAAGGGGAACATTTTGTTTTAACATTAGTTCTCGTGCCATATTGTGACAAAACAAAACATTAAATGTCGAACAACAGAATGCGTTCACTTATTCCGTGCAAGAAACAAGCAAATCTTAATATATAAAGCAGATTGTCTGTATGTATGTTTGTGTGTGTGTGTGTGTGTGTGTGTGTGTGTGTGTTGCATCAAATCTACAGTTTTGTTCCAATCTTCATGAAATTTTGTACACATAAGCTTCAGTCAATGAGTAAGTGTAAGTATCGTGTATGATACATTGTTCACGAGATATGATGTCATAAACAATGAGATGTGTGGAAAACTGCTGCAGTAAGTGAAATGCTGCTCATTTTCTCCTAAACCACGGACCGATTTCAACCAAATTGGGTACACATATTCCTTAAGTGAGATAACAATTGCTGTAGTAGTGAAAACTACATATGACACATGGATCAAGAGATATAATGCCATAAACAATATAGTTCCAAGAAACTGCCACATAATGTGACAGGACTTTATAAATGACAGTACTTAGCAACTTGCAACCAAATTTAAACATAATCTCAAACCTTTACATACCTGCCAACTCTCCCGATTTAGGCAGGAGTCTCCTGATTTTTCACTTTTTCTCCGGCCTCCTGATTTTGTTATTGCTTCTCCTGATTTTTAGCTTTTATCCTGAAACCCAAAATTCCTCTTTAGCCAATGGTCAAAAGTCCTTTTTTCATTTATCTGTTTAATCTAAATACGTTTAAAAATCCATAGAAATTAGAAGTTGCGCATGTCTTGTATAACGATTATCTGCTCTTTCCGCGTATTTGCTAATACTCGAGTAGTGTTTCGATGTTATGCTTCTTTTGAATGTTATTTTTTGTCATTGTACGTTAGTGAAATCACTTCTGTGGTTTTTTGATTGATGGAAACCTTTTGAGTGGATAGTCAGGAGAATAAGCGAAATGCAGAAAGGCAACTTTTGTGTAAACATCTGTTTTATGTGATTATGGGATTTCAATTGGGTCGTATGTTTTCCAGTTTGTCGAAAAATATAATTCCATTTTAAGCAGTTTTTTGAACATTATTTGTATTTTGTAATCTTTGTCAATGTGATATTTCCACATCACATGGTGGAAAAAGTGATGTACTGGAATACATGCAGAGAAAATGAAAAGTTTGTAACAATAAAAGACTGAAATTGCTGAGAAAGTGAAAGTGATCATGTGATACATTCATAGTGCTTATTTACATTGTTTATTTTAGTGTGTGGTTCACCAATTAAATGCAATGACCATGTGAGCTCTGGTTCCTTAAAATGTTCCCAGGTATCAGTATAGCACAAAAATACAGCTGTGAACTTTTTTTGTTTAAAAATCAAACACTTTACCTGGGCCGGCTACAAATAACGATGTAATCAACATTTGGGTCAATGCAAGTGTTTTTTGTAACCATTATGTATCATTGTGAGATTATAGGAAAAGGCTAAAATCAATTGTCTTAATGTTTATAGTAAAGTGCGCCACAGTTTTTGATAGAACGTATCTCCTGATTTTTTAAACTGGATCTCCTGTTTTTTACATGTTGAAGGTTGGCAGGTATGCTTTATTAAACTTTTTCTCGCTGACAACCACATCAAAATAATGGAAGGAAAAAAGTTTTTCGCTTATTACTTTTCCGCTGTTCATAGAGCAAAACTGTGGCATTTGGTATGATGTTACAGTTTATAATTTCTGCACTACAAATTGTAGCTGCAGGAAATTTTACAGACACTATAAACACATATAGTTGAATGTACCTTCGAAATTGTATCACACTAAGACACGTAGTTCATGAGAAATGAGCACATAAACAGTAAGGTTCATGGAAAACTGCCCCATCATGCAACCAGATTTTAGTGTATTACATCTTTACAATTTACTCTGTTCGCAACGGATTTTACTGACATACGGCACTTATACACAAATGAATATATAACTGCAAAATTATATAATTGTACAACATATAAATCAGTAAATTTGAGATCATATATACTCCTCAAATATTTGTTAAGCTTATGGGACTTAACTGTGAGGTCATCAGCCTATAAACTTACAAAATACTTATGAACTAACTTATACTAAAAACAATACAAACATCCTCATCCGAGGGAGGATTTGAATCTCCAATGCGAGAGGCCATGCGATCCGCAGTGTGGCGCTCCAGACCGCTTGGCAAGGATGCGGCCCCTTCACACCCACACCAATGTGGTGACCAACTCAATAGTTCTACTGTCACCTCCGTATTTGTTAGTTTTGCTAAGGTGGATCATGGGATGTGGGAGCCGCAATAATATCCGTATGTGTGGGCACGATCACCCATTAATACGGTGCATCTGAAGATTGTTGTGGTCAAAAGGTATACGAAGGGTAAAGGTATGTAAGGGAAAAGGAAAAAATGTTCCAAGGGGGGGGGGGAACCCTCTGTGACAGTGGGGTAGGTTGCAAGGGCAGTAGTGTTATGCTATCTGTGACAGATCATCTTAGGTTTGATAATGTTAGTAAAGGGTATATCTGGGCATCATTAACTTTGCTAGGTTTGTCATAAAGAATCAGTCTGGTTGATGCGAGGTTCTGCTGCAGCTAAGCTCCTGTGAAGTCTCCTGAGTCAACTGCGGCAGTATACCTGAAAACATAACCAAGTTTGTCATGATAGTTAGACAGTTTGGTCATAGAACTGGTCAAATATGTAGGACTTTATAGGTCTGTTTGTGTTCAGTGCATTGAATATGGTTTCCCTGCTTTGCCTGTTGGTCGGCTGTGAGCTCAGCTGCCAGTCAGTTTACTTTTCTGCTGGGGTTTGGTCCCTATGGCCGTAGGTGGTTAGTCTTTGAGGAGAAGTGTTTTTGGTCGCTTATGTTTCCACCTATGGTTGTGATCGTAGTTCCCCAAGTGTAGTATGAAGGGATTGTTAGAGTGTCTCGAGTTTTTGTACAGTTGTGTAGCGAGTTTCTTGAATACCACCGAGAGTCGCTCTAGGCGGTATTCATTGTGAAGATCCACGGTGCGTGTGTATCTTGGAGCGTTACTTATGATGTGTAATACCTTGTTTTGTATAAGCTGCAGGTGGTGTAGCCGTGTTGACGCCACGTATGTCCAGCAAAGAGCACCATACTTCATCAGAGGTCTAATATGCGTCTTCAGTTTGCTTTTCCTGTTGAGTGTTGGTTAGAGTTGTTTGAGCGTCGTGTTTGCTCAGTTGGTCATGTGTTTTATGTAGTCTCCCCATGTGAGTTTCCGGTCCAGCCAGACACCGAGGTATTTGACTTTCTCACGGAAACGTATTGGGCGTGCATGTAAAGTAATTGGTCTACAGTATTGGTGCTTGCGCAGTAATTTCGGTCTGCGTGTGAACAGAACTGTCTCGCACTTGTCGACGTTTACTTTAATACGCCATTTCTCCAACCAAGGTTTGCCAGTTCTGAGTGCAGTCTGTAGGCGTTTGATGGCTTTCAATCTTGTGCCATGGTGGCGGTGTCATCGTGTTATGTGTGGATGGAAGATCGTTAATGTAGAGGTGAAACGAGGGGCCCAAGGATGCTGCCTTGGGGTACTCTGGCTTGAATACTGTGTCGTGTAGACTGTTTGCCTTGCCCGCTAGTGTTGAAGCTTCTGTTGGTGAGTTATGAGTGTATGAGATCCACGAGTCCGTTGGGAAACGCGGTGTCATGAAGTTCGTGTATAAGGCCGTTGTGCCAGAGACGATCGAAAGCTTTCTCAATGTCTAGGAACACCGTCCCGGTGGCTTTGTTTGTGTTGTAGCCGTCTGTTATATGTTCAAATACGTGGAGGGGTTGTGTTGTAGAGTGGTGATTCCTAAATCCAAATTGCTCCGGTCTTAGGGTGTCATTGGTGATGCAGTGCCGAGTGAGACGTTTAAGAATAACCTTCTCAACTATCCTACTGAGCGAGTTCAGCAGACTGATGGGTCAGTAATTTTGTGGATTGAAGGACCTTGGCCGCCTTCCAAAAGGAAGGCAAGTGTTGGTGTTGCAGGATGGCATTCGTGATGTGTATCAAGTACTCTATTGCTCTATCAATGAACTCCTGGAGAACACGATTTTGAATGCCATCAGGGCCAGGCGTTTTTCTGGCAGTGGTGTGCTTGATGGCCCATGTGGTTTCATGTATGCTAGTGCGTCTGATTTTGTTGGGCGGAGGCTGAGCCATGAAGCGTGCGATCGCCTGGTCCATTTCAAGTGTGAACACTGGGTCTGATGGAACCAGGTTCGGCGTAAATGACGCTGCTAATGTTTGGGCCATTAGTTCAGCTTTCTCTTCAGCTGAGTATGCTGGGCCATTTGGTCCCTGTAAAGTAGGCGTGCAGAGGTTTTCCTTGGTGAAGGACGTGTGGTATCAAGTCCAGTGAGTTTCTGGTCCCATTGTGTTGTTTTAAATATTTTTATTTTACCCTGTATGATATCCTATAGTCTGTTGACGTGATGTCTATACACCGGACGCCTGGTACGCTGCCAGTATCTCTTGAGTCGATTTGTTATTGAGATAAGGCCCAGGATTTCCTGGGGCAGGGCCACTGAGTGTTGTTGTGTGGCATGCAATTGAATGGATTCAGCTATTGCGTCTTGGACGGCATTGGTGAACACTTCAACAGCTTCATCAATTTGTTCTGTTTGTGTAATCTCGCGAGTATCAGGAATACGATTATCAAGCGTTTCCTTGAACAGAGCCCAATTCGCGCGCTTGTAATTCAGTATCCTGTGTGGTTCACTGTGCTGCAGTGTTTCTTCCCTGTGCAGTATTACAGGAGTGTGGTTTGAGGGCAGATTGTTTATAACCTCAAGGTTGAGAGTTACTGTGATGCCCTTGATGGGAGCCATGTCTATCACGTCTGGCCTCTGATTCCTTTAGGAAAGAATGTCAGTTCACCCGGTGCAAGTGTGATGTAGTTTCTGCCTAGTAAGTGTTTGTTCAGATTTTTGCCATTGCTGTTTTGTCTGAGTTCCAGTCGCGGTGTTTTGCGTTCAGATCTCCAGCGGGGATGACTCGCGGTGCAATGTTGAGTACTGTGCTGATATCGCATGTTACAATGCTGGCAGGAGGGTTATAAAGTGACACCAGTGCAGTGAATGCTCCATTGAACTTGACCCTGACGGCCGTGGCCTCTATTCTTTCAAGTGCAGGGAGTTGGACATTTGTGTGTTCAATGTCTTTGTGTATGATGATTGCTGTTCCGCCTCCTTCCCTGCTGTCTGTTCAGTCGGTACGATAGACGCAGTAGCCAGTGATGTTTAGTCTGTTGTGAGGTTTGAGTTTAGTCTCGCTCACAAGGGCAATTAGTATCCCCTTAACCTCAAGGAGTGCGGCAAATTCTGCCCTTTTGGTGGTGATCCCGTCCACGTTCCAGAACAGGATCTGTGATAGTGTTCAGTTGTTTATGTGAGGGGGCGAGTGTGGCGTGTTATCCATGAATGGGTGAGGAAAGGTTTCTGAGCGCAGTTTGTATGACAGCCCAGTACTGACTGGGTTCAGCAGACATGAGCTGTGTGATCAGTGTGGTGATGGCTCCCAAGATCCTCATAAATACATGTTGAGTTGTATGTTGGGGGAATAGTGCATGTAGTATTCCTCCTGGTGTTGTTTCGATGTTGCGATGTTGGATATGTCGACCTGAGTGGTATTCGGTGAGTTGGTGGCCGCTCATATTTGAGTTGGTGCTGAGTTTGGGCTGGCTTGTGTGTCTGCTGCTTGTGTAGCGTTTGTGAGCGCCTGTATTTCGGGTGTGGTGAGTGCTTGTGGAGTGTGTGTTGTGGTTTCAGGTGCAGTGTTTGCGTGTGTGTCCGTGTTCCGTTGCTCGTTTTGTTTTTGTGGTGCAGTTGTGTTCCTACTCTGCTTCTTGGGTTGACTTCTCCTATGCTGTGTTTTGGTTTCCCTTGTGTAGGTGTGGTTTCGCTGTCTTGTGTGGAACAGCCTGGTGTGGATGGAGTGGGTTCTGTGTTGTCTGGGGCAGGCAGTGTTGTTTGCACTCTGTGGATAGTTTCTGTCCGCTTACCATAGCAGCAAAGGATATTCCATTCCTCACTGGTCGTGGGGAGGGGGGGGTTGGAGCTGTTTTTGTTGCTATGACAATGTTTTCTTTGTGTGTTTTGCACATCAAGGCCGCAATGTAGGCAGAGCACTTCTTGTAGGTAGACGCATGCGCCTGCCCACATCAAGGCCGCAATGTAGGCAGAGCACTTCTTGTAGGTAGACGCATGCGCCTGCCCAAAATTAGCGCATTTCCGTGTGTTTGATTGTACAAGTTTGGCGTGTTGTGCTGAGTGGTTGCCAGCACATTTGCGGCACCGAAATGCCTGGCTGCAGCGAGCGGCCGAATGACCAAATCGCTGGCAATGTTTACATTGTTAGGGGACGCGAGGTGGCTTGTAGTGTTCTACCCTGACTCCCATGTGAAGGACATATTTCACCTTCAAAAATTCACAGGAGTGGGCCGTGTTAGGCAGCTCGACAAGGTAATTTGGTTGTGATATGTCCGGCTTGCTGTGATACAATCAAAGCCCTGGCCACATATTTCTGTTTTCAAAGTGTTGCCAGGAGTGTTTATATCCACCCCTTTCACGAAGAACAGCTGTGTGCATTCATCCGCGACAACTACTGCTGGGTTTCGAGTGAGATGGCGATAGCGAGGGGTTCACTCTTCATAGTCGTCGCTTCTGGCGCCTGCTTTTGGCTGCGTGTATGGTAATGAAGAATTTTGCTGGGCAGATTGGATATCTTTGCAGCAAAAGGAATAGGAATTTTTATTTGGGAAGTATTTCGACAATCTTTGCTTTCTTACGACCGGCAGGAAGTGTAAAAGCCCTAAAGAAGAGGGGCGTCCTACTTTCTATCGGTGCAAGGGAGCGCGGAATGAAGAGAAAGGCCTACTGTGCATGGGGTGATCCGACGTGATCGGGCCCCTGACACAGAAATACCCTACCAAAGAATTAGTACTTTTTGTCATTCTGTGGGAAGGCTTTCTAAATAAATTTACAAAATGTGAAATAAAAGATATTTAATATCAATATTAAATTGCAAAATAGGACCTAATATCTTAGTGTTGGAGGGGGGGTTGGGTGCAATTTGGGAGGTGGGGTGGGTCTTTGGTCAAGGGGAGGGGGGCACCTCTGGACAGTAGTATAGACAACTTTTAGCTCTGAAGCACACGCAGATGCAGGTGACAGCAATAGACTTCTATAGAGTTATAAGGAAAGGAAGAGAATGAAACAGAGTACATCCAACGAATACCAATTATTTATGACAGATCTGGCTTTTAACTTCAAGAGAATAAAGTTTCCAATGAGACTTGCATTTTCTATTCTGATTAATAAACTACAGGGCAATCTATTCAATACTGTGGAGTGGATTTGATATGCCCATGTTTCTCACATAGACAACCTTATGTCACTTGAACAGGGGTGGCCTCACCCAAGAAATTATTCATATTAGATTCTGGACAAGTAACAATAAATGTTGTTTGTAGTAAAGTTGTGAATTAAATGAATGTATGAATGTTACATATTATTTGTATTTTGATTATTATCTTTCTTTGTTTTGATACTGTACTTAAAATTTTGTATATTACGCAAGACAGCCCAGTTTCTTATATATTCTCCAATAAATATAACATGTTATTAGAAAGGAGATGAAAAGAGAGAGAAGGAATGGAATAGGAGTACCAACTCATGTCTTGAATAAATAAATACCCGTGCAACGCCGGGTTTTCAGCTAGTGTAATTATATATCACACACTATTTCGCAATTGGCTAATGACAATGTCACACAACTCCTATCATTTTTTCATCTATTGCCAATATCAAAATGCTAGGCTGCCAACATTGTAAGCAAAATTTAACTGATGAAGCCACTTTGATTCATGACAGCATCAAAAACACTCATAATTCACATGAGTGATCTGATGTTGAGACACATTTTCATGCACAGTTCCCTGTAAATGTGCGGTGTGGTTTGGCACTTTTTTTAAATATCTGGTGTGGTTTCAAAGTAAGGCAATTGATTGTGCCTGTTGCATTGCTGCATTGTCTTAAAATACCCGTTATCTACACTTTTTTTGAAAATGAGCTTCAGGCATTATTGGAAGATAGTCCTACAAGAATGCATTTGTTTTGCAGCATGAGGGGGTCCTGCACTTTCTTGTCATCAGGTGACACATAATCTAAACCTAACATTTCCCAAAAAAATTGGATCAATAGATATCAACACGATTCTCGATGACCAAGGTCCTTGGATGTTGGCGTTTTGCCAGTGGGGATGGCTAAAAAGTAAAGTCTACAAAGAAGAAGAAACACAAGAGCTGAATTGATTGTTTGGATTATGAATAGTACAGAGCTCATAAATAATGCAAAAATAACCTCATTTGCCTTTTCTTTGGTGTTTGTTTGGGTTACATACTAAAAGCAGTTTTTATTGCAATTTGTCTACACTACCACCTCCAAAAATATATAGTATTCCTCGTGACCCATATATACTTTCTTTGTTATATATAGTATTCCTCGTGACCCATATATACTTTCTTTGTTAGTGTATATACGATTACTGATGGAAATTATCCAGAGATGTTGAAATATTCTTTAAAAGAGACATATTGGCTGGCCAGTACTTACCTTAGTTCTGTAGTCCGACAGTCACACAAAAACACAAAAAACTTGACACAAGTTTTCGGGGATGTTTTCCTTCGTCAGGTACGAGATGAGGGAAGAGAAAGGGATTAGAAGGGAAATGTTATTCATGACCTAGGCCATGTGGAGATGACGGGTGATCACATTTCCAAAAGCTTGTCAACTTTTTTTTGTTTATATCCAACAGCTTGATTAATAATTTTTTAATTTTGTGTCAAAAAAGGGTATTGAGTGTTAGTATTAAGATTGGCAGAGAGCTTATGTAAATGAGAGTGTGTCTTTATTTTAATGTTAATCGTAGTTAAGATGATTTAAAGCTGTATGCTGAACCAAGACTGAGATCCAGAACCTTTCCATTTGTTGACAGATCTCTAAGCAACTGAACTTACTAAGCACGACTCATTATTTGCCCTTACAACTACACTTAATGTACTCCTACTTAGTAACAAAAGCTCTTTATCATACCTTGTTGAAACAGCCATTATGGACAAATGAATATTATAGATAAATTTCTTAACTCCTAGGCTGTGACTAAGTTTCTCCACAATATCCTTTCATTCGAGAGTGGTGTTCTGGGAAGGTATAAGAGAGAACTTCTGGGAGAATAAGAGGAGGAGTGACTCATAGCAGAAATGAAACTTTAAAGTTTAAATTAACTTTAAATTAAGTTAAGGATGGACTGAGTCATGCCTGGGTAGCTCAGTTGGTTAGAACCTTGCCCTTGAATATTCAGTTGTTTTGCAAGTCCAGTCATTTCAATCATTTGAAGTGGATGCTGGAATATGACCTATAGTGAGGTTGCAGTAGATACATGCCCTCCTATCTGTCTGTGCTAATCTAATCCTCTGTCTCCAATGGCTTTGATGTTAGTTTTTTGTCCAAACTTATATATATAGTATCTTGTAATCTTAGGTTTGAAAATACTCAATATGAGTTTACTTTTAAGATCAACATTACTAATATTTGTAATAGGAAATTTTTTTTTTTTTTTTTTTTTTTTTTTTTTTTTTTTTTTTTTTTTATGTGCCTTTCACACCATTTTTGTTCTTATCATGATTTGCTTTTATCTTTCAAGGATGACACCGAGAACCTGCCATTTCCTAATGATGATAAGGACTTTTGTCTTCCTGAAACAGAGTTTGGTGATTTAATGGAAGAAAAAGTGAACTCAGCTACTAATACAGAACAGTCATCCTTGGACAGTGAGGTCAAGAAAGAGCCAAAAGTTATTGTGAAAGACATGAATAAAAAGGAACTGAACAACAAAGAAGCAAAGGAACCTGCTGTGAAAAAAGAGGGAAAAGAAATAAAAGACACATTTAAGGAAATCAAGAGGGAGTCCAAGGAACATACAAAGGACCCTAAGAAAATTAGCAAAGACAAAGACTTGAGAAGAGAAAGTAAAGATGGGAAAAAAGAAATCAAGAAGGAAGTTAGGGAAGTGCCTAAAGAAATTAAAGTAGAATCTTCGGAGAGTAAAGAAATCAAGTCACATAAGCTACCCCGAACAAGTATGAAAGATAAAAGGGAGAGTAAGAAAGATGATACAGATAAGGACGATAATACAGCCACACCTCACACTAAAAAAGAACGCCCTAAAGACCCACATGAAAGTAAACACGAAGATACGCCAAAACGTGTCGCCAGTGCAGGTAATAGTAGTAGTGGGAGTGGTAGTGGTAACAGTAGCAGTGCTGTGGGCGGGGGAGGAAACAGTGGTGGTGGCACTGGAGGAGGAGGTGGTGGTGGTGGTGGTAACAGTAGTAGTAGCAGCAGCAAGCGATCAACAAGGGGTGCCCTGAAGCCAGATGATGTAAGTTCCAGCAAGTCATCGAGTCCAATCAGTACTCCTACTCCTCCACCATACAAACGAAGAAGAACATGACGCTCACGGAGGTTTTAGGTGCTGATGCAATTTGAGACTTCAGTATTTGTATTAAAATGCCTTAAACTACTTTGCATCCTGAATGAACAATTTCTCTTTCACAAAGAGGCAGTTTTACCATTATTTAAGGACAGTAATATTTCAGTGTGTATGAATGAATTGAAACTATAAATGCAGTTAATGCATGTTGAGTGAGTTTGCAGTTACGTGGGTCCAGGCAATATTAATTTTACATAACAGGATGATAACATATTACACATTAAGAAGAATCTATACCAGTGTATATAAATGAACACCTGTGGAAATATTAAGAATCTTATAGAAAAAAATGACATGACCAAGGACAACCATCCATCACTTTCAATCCTGACTGAAATCTTAACCTCTTTGTGTACTGACGGAAAGGCTGTGTTTAATGTATAAGACATATTATCTTGCTGGTTAATGTACACTTTATACTAGTATCAGTAACAAAGCTCTGTAAACTTTGTGTTATTATATTTTGTTACTCTTCCTTTGCATATTTTATGCAAAAAACAATATCTGTAATGTAATTGTTTGAAAATTTTGATTGTTTCTTCGGTATTGTCTTCTACTGTTGTAATTATTAAGCATGATGAATCTATTATATATTTAAACAGTATTTGTCTCATTAAGATCTGACTAGGAAAAGGTACAAAATTGTGTTAGATCAATGAAATTATTCAAGTATTTATTTAACATATTGTCTAAATCATGAATGCAATGAAGTAATTAAAGTTACATACAGAGCTGACAAGGTATAGATGCATTGTGTGCAACACTGAATAAAAGCACGAGTTCAGCAGGAGCAAATACACATATTGGCATTAGATAAATTGTTGAATAGCTACCTTCATTGTGAATGAGGTTCTTAACACTTAGAGAATGACTTGGTTAAAATATTTTGAAACCAATTCAAATAATTGATGGTGCTTGATAGAATTAGAAAATAAATTTTAATGAACTTTTGATAGAAGAAGCTTCTGTTGATTGTTGTATTGGACCAATTAAATACACAAAATTATTGCAGTAAATAATAACTGGTAGATTTGAAGGAAATTATCAATATAACAAATAAGTACCTGGCTACAGTGGCATAATATTCTACTTTTTAAAATCTGCTCAGATACAGGTAATAAATATGTTGTTAATATTGGTCATTGCAAGATGAAGATAGAAAGTAGGCCTACCTTAAAAATGAATCTTGGCAACTTAGGTTTGTCAGATTTCTGATTTTTCATGAAACTCTGGAGTATGGGTTTCTGAAATTTTCAACTTCAAAAAATTGAGAATACAAAATTCTAAGTGAAGAAACAGGTACTTTGTGGATTCAAAGGTGAATTATATCATTTGTGTTACATGATATCTGAAAAGAAAGTTATTGCCTGGCAGGTCATTACAGGAACTGTAATGCGGTAAAGTTCTTTTAAATGTTATTTATGTTTCAGAACAGTTCTGTTATGCAGTCCAAATTTTGTTACTTTTTCTTTTTTTTTTTGTTTTTTTTTTTGTTTTAAGGCAGGCATTTTCTGGTTGAATGATGGTTTTTAGGTCATTTCCAAAATTACTTTATAGCTACAGTTCACTTTAGTTATGCATCAGGAAGAATGTCTTGACTTTTAAAATATTGTCATGTTTTGGAAAGAAAATATGAGAATGAAAAGGGACAATTAAGTATCAGCCTGTGTTTAATAACAAGTTGTGTGTTTCTTTTGTGATTAACAGCAGATGTTCCATTTGATCTTATAGTTCCTCCATACTTCATGACATGTGAGTGAAGTAAAACGATGTGAAATATCTTGTTTGTTATCCAGCATTTTCATAGATCTGTGGGCATCATTCGTCTCCACAATAGGTGTAGACTGAAGATTTGTAAGAGATAGTGTATGTAGTGAAAATGATAAGAAGCAAACTGCTTGTGCTGCTGCATCTTATAAAATTAATCTTTGAAGTAAAATTGTTTTCAGATATAATGCCTAAGAGGGCTTCTGTGACTGCTACTTGTGGTTAAGGATTGTTAAGTGAAGATAATGTTCTGTATTTGTCCTACTTTTTGTTTATTTACTTGTCTGATGTGTTTGTCATGGCTCCTTTTTCAATGATGTTGTGTTGTCGTAAATCATTCTGTTTTTCTTTTCTTTTTCCCCAACTAGCAGAAATTATTTACACGAAAGTTAAAACACAAGTTACTAATAACATTCAAGATTATCTTATTATATTTCTGATTACTAGTACACAACACATCCACATTACCGTTTAGTCAGCTTACCCAAGCTCTACTTTGTAAAAGGTGACATAGAACATAAGAACTCTCTTTCATTATTTGTCTCTTGTCACTGACAAGTATCTGCAACAGCAGGCACAGTAACTTCAGTGCTTTCAGGGACTGAATTATTCGAATCTGTTTGCCAGGATACCCCCCCCCCCCTTTCAAGTTTATCAGAATATCTTTAAAAGCAAGGTGCCCAGCAATAATATCCAACACTTCTCTTATTTTATAGCAGATAATTTTCGTGTTTTTTTACTTATTGCAGAAATGTTTGTATAGTTTGATCAAACTACATTAGCTAGATGGAATAAGTCATTCAAAAGTTGAAATACACGTTAGCACCACTGGGGGACATGAGCTAGTCAGTTTTTTTACAGTCATAATACTAATATTTCACAATAGTAGACACAGTTAACTTTTTAATGATTCAATAAAGTCCTCATTAATTTTCCTAACAAGTTCACCAACATGACCAGAAGCAATTACATTCATCTTATCCTTCAGTTACGTTATTTTTGAAACCTGCAGATGAAAATATGGATAATTAGACCCTTCTAATTCCAAAACCACTGCTTCTAGTAACTGTACCAGGTTGCAAAAGCTAGCATTTTCCATTTCTGCCAACCAGTTTACCACGAGAACAGAGTTTACTGACAATCGTTCGAAAAAGCAATGGATAAATTTGAATGCATGTTTCAAGTGTCTATAAACCAACTTCCCCATCTGATCAATACAGTTTTGGGATACAATGCTATAGACATAGTCGGGAAGTTTCTGTCAAAAGTTTGAATGGAACAAGTGTTTCATTTTCTTTGTAACAAAGAAACAGTTCCTTTTTGACACACTATCGTTGAGCTCTTTCAAATTCTTCTGCAACACAACGCTGAACAAGCTGAATTTATGAGCCAAGCACATGATATGAATTACATTTTCCCCCATAATTTCCTTCAGTAGTTCACCATATTTTTAACAAAAAGGGGCTAAATCACTTATTAAATAAGTAACATTCTCTTAGTCACTTTCAAAAGTATGCTTTAGGAGGCACGATTGCTTGAGAACATGTTCTGCTTTTGGCAGCACCTATAAAAGTGCATTAGAACAAAAATATTTCCTATTCAGCTATTGGAACTTGAATTTTTGACTAACACTGCAAACACACAGTAGCCCAAATTATTGGTAGTTTCATCACAAACTACAGCCTAGTCCAATGTCTTAGTGAAGACTGTTTTATGCAAAAATCACTGTCAAAAACAGTTCGTAGATATTCTAGTTACACTATAAGTGAAGTTTTATGAATACACAAGACATACCTGGCACTTACATTTGAAGCCATTTCTGAACTGCAGCATCGTTCACGTACTTCAGCGGGATGTTAGCTTTTAGTAACATAGCTGTTGTTTTGTGAACAAATTCTGTCTTTTCACACTTAGCTTTCTTTTGATTATCTAATGTAAATTCTCTTGTTACCTGTTGTTACATGGTTGAAGTGGTTAACTTGCATACTAAATGTTTCTTATTTTTAAAACGGTTCTTTGATACTGTATCTGTTTTCTCCCAATTGATATGATGTTACAAAATCTTTAAAATGTTGCTTTTGAAAAGCTATGGATCCCCACTTCCATTTTTTTTTTTTTTTTTTTTTTTTTTTTTTTTTTTTTTTTAGCTAAGCTGTGGTCCATAACACATGTCAAACAACCCACCTTCACTACTGACTGATCTAGATCTGTTTTATCTGACCCATTGTTGTTGTGGCCTTTATTCTGGAGAATTAATGCAATTCTTCTCCTTACTCTGTCCTGAGCAAGCCTCATCATCTCCTCATAAGAATGGCAACCCGCATATGTTTGAAACTGCTTACTGAATTCATCTCTCGGTCTTCCTCTGCGATTTGTACCCCACACACTTTCCTCCAATGCTAAATTCACAATTCCTTGAAGTCTGAGAATGTCTCCTCCCAATCGATCCCTTCTTTTAGTCAAGGTATGCCAGAAATTCTTTTTGACCCCAATTCTGTTCAGTACCTCCTCATTAGTTACGCGATGTATCCACCCAATCTTTTGTCTCTAGCATCAATCTTCTATCTTTTTCCTGTCTGAACTATTTATCCTCAATGTTTCACTCCCATACAAGGCTACACTCCACACACATGCCTTCAGAAAGAGTTCCTAACACTTAAAATAAAGCTGCATGGAATGTCCATGTAGTCTAAGGTGTCATGTTATGGACTGGGCGGTAGTTCCTGTCAGAGGTTCGAGTCCTTTCTCAGGCATGGCTGTGTGTGTTGTATTTATTCTAAATTTAAGTTGTTTGTAAGTCTAGGGACTGATGACCATTGCGGTTTGGTCCAATAGGTTTACAAACATTTCAACGTAAATTAATATTCAATATTAACAAATTTCTTCTTTTTCAGAAACACTTTCCTTTTCATTTTGATACTGCGTTTTATATCATTTGTACTTAAAAAAATCATCTACCACATTTTTGTCTCTTATCCAATTTCTTGAACATCACCTGATTTTATTAGACTGCTCTCAATACTCTTGTTTTGCTCTTGTTAATGTTAATTTTATACAGTCCTTTCAACACACTGTCTATTCCACTCAATTGTTCTTCCAGGTCCTTTCCTGTCTCTGACGGAATTACAATGTCATCAGCAAAATGAAAAGTTTATATTTATTCACCCTGAACTTCAATTCACTCCAAATTTCCTTTACAGCTTGTTCAGTGTACATCTACATAGCTACTCTGAAAATCACATTTAAGTGCCTAAATATTGAATAACATTGGGGAAAGGCTACAACCCTGTCTGACTTCCTTTCCAACCACTGTATCCCTTTCATTTCCTTTGATTCTAAATAACCTTCCATTCCCTATATTTTATCCCTGCTGACAACGTCAAAAGCTTTCTCCAAATTTACAAAAAACAAAAATTTTGGTTTGTCTTTCCTCAATCTATCTCCTAAGATGAGTTGTAAGGTATTGTCTCCCGTGTTTCTACATTTCTCCTGAATTCAAACTGGTATTCCCCGAGGTCAGCTTCTACCAGCTTTTCCATCCTTCTGTAAATAATTCCTGTTAAAATTTGGAACTATGGCTTATGAACTGATGGTTTTGTAATATTCACACCTGTCTGTGCCTGCTTTCTTTGGAATTGGGATTATTACATTTTTCTTAAAGTATGAGGTATTTTCCTTGTTTCATACATCTTACTCACCATGTGAAGAATACAGTAGCTCTTAGGCAATGTTGTCTACTCCAGGGGGCCTTGTTTCAACTTTAATATTTCAGTCCTCTCTTATATTCTTCTCTCAGTGTAGTATCTCCTGTTAGATCTTCATCTACTTCCTCTTCCCTTCCTACAGTACTGTCTCAAAGTTCATTTCCTATGTAGAGCCCCTGTATATACTGTTTTCACCTTTCATCTTTCCCCTCTTTGCTCAGAACTGGTCCATTTAAGTTCTTGATATTCATGTAGCTGCTTTTTTGTCTCTAAATGTCTTTTATTTTCCTTTGAGCAGTATGTATTTTCCCCTAGTTACACATTCTTCTACAGACGTGCATTTACCCTCTAGTCAATCTTGCCTAGCCATTTGCATTTCCTGTCAACCTCATTTCTTAGTCGTCTGTACTACATGTTACCTGCAACATTTACTGCATTTTCATGCCTTGTCCTTTCATCAATTAAATTCAATATATCCTGTGATAAGTGAGGATTTTTTGTAGGCCGTGGATTTCTACCTATTTGGACCCCTGCTATCTTCACTACTTCATCTCTGGAAGCCACTCATTCTTCTTTTGATATGTTAATTTGCCCTGTTTCTGTCAATTGTTTCCTAAATCTCCATCTGAAACTTTAAAGAAACTCAGGGTACTTTCAGTTTATCCATGTCCCATTCCTTATTTTCCTACCTGTTTCCTCAATTATGTCTATAGTTCATAACCAATAAGGTAAGATTAGGAGTTTATATCTGCCCCTAGGTACGATTAACAGTTTAAACTGTTGTTCCAAAATCTATGTCTGACCATTATAAAATGTATGTGGTACCTTTTGGTGTGGGATTGATGATCCCGTAGTTTAGTCCCCTGTAAACATCCCACCCCCTTCTGGTATGTATTGGTCTCTTCCATGTATACAACTGCCTTTCATGTTTCTTAAACCAAGTGTGTGTTATGATTAAATTATGTTCAGTGGAAAATTCTACCAGATGGTGTTCTCTTTCATTCTTTTACCACAGTTCTAATTCATCTACTATTTCTTTCTTCCACTAACCAGCTGTCCATTAGGATGAATGGCCACTGCCAAACTGTGGCCAAAAACAAGGTGGACACCCTGTGGCACAGCATGCAGTGGAGCACATGCTTGATTTCAATGGCTGCTTCACAACCTGGGCCATCTGGATCCTCCCATCCACCACCAGATTTTCTGAACTGCACAAATGGGAGTTATCCCTACAATACATTCTCTGATCCCAAAATCATCCAGGCGTCAACCTACGATAACTTTCCTTCTTTCCATTCCTTACAGTTCGTACCTCTCTATCCTAAACCTCTCCTATTTTGAGTGGTGTGTGCGTTCGTGTGCGTGTGAGCGCACGTGGTCGTGTGCATGTGCAGTGTGTGCACTTTTTATTTTTTATTTAAATCTATATTTAGTTTATTTTATTTTCTTATCCTATTTCATTTTTCTCCCCTCACCCGCCTCCCCACTCCATTCCCAAGTTGCATCTCGTTATTCCCATCTAGGACATGCTGTACCCATCCCCACCACCGTGATGCAACCTTCCTATCCGCTCTCCCCTCCCCAATTTACACACCGCAGTGCGTGATTCGAAGTGCGGCAGCCGGAGGTGATGGTTGTGTGATTATGTGAGTGTTGAAGAAGGCCATGGCCAATAGCTGAAAGTGTTGTATGTATGTGTCTTGTGCCTGTCGCAGCTTGTCGCCATGTCTTTGCAGTGAGTTGTAAACTGTCCTTATTACTATATTAACAATCTGATTTATAATTCTTTTTTGTGATGACGACATCCTCCTTAGTAGCTCATTCCTGTAGATCCAAATGGAGGATTACTTTATCTCTGGAATATTTTACCTCAGAGGATGCCATGATCACATATCCATACAGTAAAGCTGCATAACCTCGAGAAAAATAACGACTTTAGTTACCCTTTGCTTTCAGCCATTCACAATAGCTGCATGCCAAAGCCACATTAGCTGATGTTACAAGGCCGGCTCAGTCAATCATGCAGACTGTTGCCATTGTAAGTACTGAGAAGGCCTCTGCCCCTCTTTGGGAACCACACTTTTGTCTTGTCACCACAGATATCCCTCCACTTTGGTTGCACTAACGGTATGATAATCTGTATTGTTGGGACACACAAGCCACCTCACCTCGGCAGCATCTGACCAAGGACACTGAAATACACATTGTACAGTCAGCCATGACGACAGTAAATATCATTGGGGATTGCCAAGGGTCTTATTGTTGTCGCATTGGGAAACAAGCTGTGGTGGGATTCCCAGCCACTCCGAGAAGACACTAAACATTTCATTTACCAGAAAGCCTGGATTCATTTGGCATTCACTATTATCATGTCTCAAAGAGAATTATTGGAATATTAAAATTAACAGGTATTTTTGTCCTATTGCTGACTCTTTCTCATCATACATAAAATTGTGACAAATCCCAAGCTCATTATTCTCTACAATATCACGAAGTAAGTGAACTCTGCTGTAATTTGAATATACATGATCACTTTTTAATCCTATTTTCTTAATCAGGAACATGTTATTCATTAAGATATTGCAAAATTGCTTCAAAATATTTTTTGTCGCATTTATCGTTAATGAGAATTAATTGTGCCTCTACAAATATGAGTTTCTCATTTCGGTATAGCAAACTGAATACTCCAGAGTTTTCTACAAAGCTATTATGAATTATGAAACCTCTTTTTAAACTGAAAAAGTTTTAAGATACAACTAGATGGGTACAAGTTTGATATTGTTGAGAGCATAGTATAAGGAAAGGAGGCACTGTTGTATATACAAAGTACCAGGCCATAGACCTAACCAGTAATTCTCTGAACCAAACTTAGAATTATACAAGGTAAAATAAAACAACAAAAAGTCCAGGTTTATGTATCAAAACATTATGAGGATATACAACATTTTTTAAAGTTATGTTGCAGAGCCACAGGTGGGTATGAATAAAAGACAGTCTCAGTTACACAACTAAAGTTTTCGGTAACAGTGTTAATTAGAAAAAGAGCAGACTTTCATACACTATTACAGCCACAACTCACATGCTCACAACTGCCATATCTCAAGAGTTGTCAACTGTGAGTGCAATATGGAGTGGTGACAGGGTGGGAAGGAGACGAGAGGGATGGCAGGAGAGGAGAGGGAGGGCAGTGCAGTGCAAGGGTGTAGCTAGAGAGATCAGTGCTGTCTAACAGAGCATACATGGACTATGGATAATGATATGAGATGTAGAGACAGAGAAGAGTTCATAAGGTAGAGGGTGCAGTAACTGTTGGAAGCTGTGGGAACTGTAGCTTGAAGCCACAATAATTTCAGAACTGGAGAATTTGTCATAAAGATAACTCCTATCTGTACCATTCAGAAAAGTGTGGTGGAGGGCAAGATAAAGACTGCCCCAGCCCAGTTAATTGAAATCAAGCATATTATGCCCAGATGCATGTTGTGCAACAGGTTGGGGCACTTTGCTCTAGCCCAGTTTGGGAGTTGCCAGTCATGATTGTGGACAGTTGGTTGATACTCATAAAATATTTTTTAAAATGTGCAATTATTGCAGCAGAGTTGGTAAATGACTTGGCTGCTTTCACAGTTGACACAACCTGTGTTGTAGTATAAGTATTTGACAGGACTAGAAGTGCTGGGTCAGTGTATTGGCAGGTTTTAC
This sequence comes from Locusta migratoria, assembly GCA_026315105.1. Classification (NCBI taxonomy): domain Eukaryota; kingdom Metazoa; phylum Arthropoda; class Insecta; order Orthoptera; family Acrididae; genus Locusta; species Locusta migratoria. Next base: position 153,833,287 of record CM048750.1, read on the forward strand.
ATCTGGGATCTCCACAGGGAAATGGCAAGGAGTTGAGATTGGGAGTGGAATAGGTACAGAGTAGCTGTTGTGGGGTCGGGTGGTGCTAGAAAACAATAAAGTGGTAGGAGGGATCTTGGGTAGAATGTCTCTCATTTCAGGTTCGGGTCAAGGTGATAGATAATCAAAGTTCTGATAAAGGATGTGGTTCAGTTGTTTCATTCTGTAGTGACATTGGGCGATTGAGTGGGGCAGACAAGGACTCCTTTTTATCAGTAATTGGGCGTGGAGGGATGATTTGAGGAGTGCAGTGATAAAGCATGGGAAGTCCGTTTGGAGACCAAGACTGGACAATAGTGCCCGTCTGTATAAGCCTTGGTGAGACCTCCAATATACTGCATGGGAGTTCTAGTCACTGCAAATACACAGTCCATAGGTGGCAGGCTTTATGCGAGGTATTTTTTGGTGTGGAGGGGATGACAGTCACCAAAATGCTGGCGTTTCAGTGAATTGGTGGTTGTAATCAGGATAAAAGTGTGGATGGAACAATCAGTGAGGCAGAGTTCATTGCGAAAAGGGTGGTATGCCAGTTTGAAGAGGACTTAGTGAAGCGGATGCGAGAAAAAATGTTGAGATAGTGAAGGAATGATTGTAGGGTAACTTGGTTCTGAGTGCAGGTGATAAAGATATCATCAATGAACCTGAACCAGACCGTGGGTTTGGTGAGTTAGGAATGTTTTCCCTGGATGGCCCATAAGAAGGTTGATGTGGGAGGTGTGGGTACCCATGTCTATGCCTTGGATTTGCTTATATAACTTGCCTACAAAGGAAAAGTAGTTATTTGTTAGGGTACAGTTATAAGGCGTATGAAAAATGAGGTAGAGGGTTTGGAGAGGAAAGGACATTGGCAGTGGTATTGCTCAGTACTAGTTTAGACCATGGGTATGACTGATGTTATTGTACAGGGAGGTAGCATCAATGTACCCAGTTATGAAGTGGGAAGTAAAGGAATGTAATGGTGGAGAGTTGCTGCCTGCTGTGGTTGGTATCCTTGACGTGGGAGGCTTGGTTTCAGACATACAAAATGTGTAGGCTTCCAACAGTAGATGTTTCAAACTAATGAATCTTTTATAGAGATTACTAATTACACTTAGTAGAAATAACTAAGGAAACAAGGTAAGCCGATTGTTCAGTATTGATCTCACCATGTGTTGCAATAATTGAGGGTTAATATTTAGCCCACTCCTATTTTTTATACATATAAATGATTTATCAAATACATGGGAGGATACTTCAAAAAGCTATAATACTTGCTATTGATGCAGCCGCAAAAAAAAATCGATAACAGATAGACAAAAGAGTAATGGAACAGGATTAAAAGTTGTGTGCAGCTAACACCTTAACTTTTTTACAAGTACTCACTTCGGAATTTGAAAAGAATAAAACAGGAATCAGTGAGCTGACACTGAATAAGGCTTGATTTTAGAAGTTCTTGGTTACCACACACGTAATGAACTGAAGTGACAATACCATGTGATCCTAAGTTAACAAATAATCCAATTCTTCCCATTTTGTCTTTACAAAATGCTTATCCTGTGTTGCTCTGCAGATGGGACTGCCATCATACTTCGTTCTTGTAATGGTCCAAGGGGTGAGGAGAAAGTGGACCAAATGTTTGTGCTTAAAATTTGACCTGGGTGATCCAGACCTACAAAGCTTACGTACAGTCTCCACTCATCTTTTTCATTTCCACAGTCTGCTCCCTCTGAGAATTTCCCCATCCATTGATGTTTTTAACTGTCATTGCCTCTCTTCTACAATGACTATCTGAATTCTTCTCCCCTGACCACCCCCGCCCCCTTCCACTGACACCGTCTTCTCTCTCTTTAACCATTACTTGCTGCTATGCTATTCTCTTTTAGCCCAAAAAAGTGCGAATATGTTTGTATGATAAAATTTGTTGGTGAGGAAGGTGGAATGAGGAGTGAGCTGAGGCAGCTAATTCCCTATTTTTTTTTTGTCTGGTTCTTTTAAACAGCTATCTGTTTTCATTTTTGTGCTTTGACAGGAGCAGTTTTGAGCTGGTTCCCTTCTTTCCTTGCTTCAACAGGGTGAGCTGATTATTTAAGAAAAATTCTATGGATTATTAAACATCTACAGGGTATGGCGAATAACAAAAATAAATTGTCATTTGTCAAGAGAAGATAGCAGACTGTATGATGCACAAAAAAGATTTTGTTTCTTTAAATCAGATGGTAGACTTATTGTGGTTATATAATGGAACTGGCATAGGGATTGGAATTAGTGCAAGGTTCATCTTTTTATTCTGATTTAATTTTGTAAAAGTTTTCTTAGTGTGGATTGGGGTCGAAGATAGTTAAAATTTTGAAGAAAAAAAAAAATATTTATTTATTTTCACTGATAGGAATTGCTAAATAAATGGTGGGATTTATTTGGGTATTTTAAATATTTTGAAAGCTGTGTTGAGTAGTTGTAGGCGGCAGTTACATTATAAAAAGAGATTGAGTTTACCTTATTATCATTTAAGCTCATTCTGGTGTTGTAGCTGTGATAAAATGCATATTTATTAAGGTAAATCGCCATAATGAAATGGTTTTGGACTGGTTATGCAATGTTTGGTGCAGCTGACCATGATTGAACATGTTGGCTGCCATGTGACGTCGCGGCAGTCAACTTGTTAAATTTTATTTCATTGTCCAGTCGTAAATTACGGTGAAAATCTCAATCTGAAAAAATTATCAGACTTCGGATATTTAATGTGACAAAGAGAAAAACATGACTACAGGTTCTAAAATGCTGATTAATTTTGAATAGGAATGATTTAGTTTGAAAGTTAATAAATTTGGCAACAATCACTGCATGAATGTTCGTCAGCCATAATGGCGTCCAAACCCATTGCACAACTTAACCGGGCTGAAATACGTAGCCAGGTGTCTATTTCGTGGACTTAAATGGAAAAATGTTCGTCATATTAAATTTTGGCAAAATTTTTATGGTTTATTTTACAAATGACCACACCATACTCACCTAGATGAAATATGGATAACAGGAGCCGACACAGACACGTCTAAATGTTTTGGAAGATAGTAACAGAGAGATGATGTGGAAAGCTGTTCTTTGTCGTGTCCAGAAAAACAAGGGAATACTGATCAGGGTTCAGAGCTAAAACAGAGAGAGAGAGAGAGAGAGAGAACTTAATTTCTTGTATAATTGTATCATTTCAATTAGAATGCCATCCCTCGGCACAGTTGGCACTTTTGGTACCCAAACATAGTTTTTCGGATGTTACTTGATAGTATATAAAGATTTTTGCAAACATGAAAATGCTGCATTTAGATAAGTGGAGAATATAAATATTTGAACCATTTACTGTAACAAATGTTTTAGAGTTTTGTTGCTCATGATGCAAAAAAAGGGGGGGTGGGGTTATAAATGGTTATTTGTGATTTTATGCATATGTATGGTAATTTTCAACCTCTGAATCTTGGTAATAGATAAAGATATCGAAAAATTTTAAAAGTTGTTTGATAATGTCATCTTAAGAACTTACCATAAAAATTTTGATAATTTGCAATTAATAGAAAGTATGGCAGTGGCCATCACCACCTAAAAATCATTTTTTCCCCTTGGGAACCACCCATGAAGAAATGGTGTTTTACCCTAAACTACACTTAATGTACGAAAATCAACAGATATGCTCAATACGGTTGGCTACATCATATAATCAGTTAATTTTAATGCTATTCTGTAGGATAGCCATAGCATGCCCATTCTTCTGAGAAGTATGCAAATAACCACTAAGCCGAGGGCTATCCAAAACACTATACCTCATACTCGGTGCTTAATAAAAAAAATGTGCCCCTGAAGAATCACATTTTTGAATGTGGTGTTTTCAGATATAATACTGTGCACATTACAATTTCTGTACAGTATGTGAAACTTGGCACCTATGGCACTAAATTGTTTTATATTCTAGTGCAAAATTTGACAGCTGATGTGCAGGAAGTTACACTTTCTAGGCATTAAGAAACGAAATTAAAGAATATGTCCACGAATGTAATCAGTTTATGGAAATGTAATTGGGTAGGTATAAAAACCTACTCACCAAGTTGTGACAGGAGAAATTGTGCATAAAAGAGATGAAAATATTAAAACTTTTGGAGTTAGTGCCTCTTCCTTCTGGCAGAAAGGTGAAAGGGATGGATGAGATTAAATTAATGGGGAGAGCTACAGAGAAGTTACCCAATACCTTGGGCAGAAAGGACTTAGTAGGTGGGATGAGAAGGGAAGACTGATTGGTGGGGACTGGACTAGGAGAGACTTGAAAAACAGTGTTTCAAGGTGAATGAAAAGGTGATAAGCAAGGCAGATTACTAAAAAACACATTGTGCAACACTGAAGAGTGGAAAGCTAAGTGCATGGTAGACTGGGAAGAGGAAGGGGATACAGATCATATATATAGAACTAAAGGGAATGAATAAATATCTAGGCCAAAGAAATTAATGTTAATTTACGTTAGGTGAGTGCCAAGAAACAAGCATTTGTTGAAATGCCAGTTCCCACCTGCTGTAACCTATGGAGTTCTGAGAAATGTCAAGTGGCAGAATCTAGTTGGCACATGTAGTGAAACAGTCACAGATGTCACATCTGTAATGTTTTAGTGCATGGTCAGCATCAGGATATTGTGTGTTGCTAGTATAGACCTTCTGTATCAATTCACCCTAACTGGTAACTTTGTGGTAATCATACCCACATTCAAAACTGAATAGTGTTTACATAAGGTATGGTACTTTATGTTCTACATGTGGATCCCCTTTGATGTTGTATTTTCTTCTTTCTTTATTTCAGTTATTGGAGATATATGAAGTGGGGAGGGTAAAAAGGGAAAGTCTTACTGTGGAGGCTTGTCACAGGGTTAGGATACATAGGGTCTGAAAATGGATGCAAAGGGAGTATAGGGTCTGACCAGAATATTAAGATGATACATTCAAGACCGCTACAGTATTAAGGTGTTTTTTTTGGGGGGGGGGGGTGGAGGGCAGTGATTGAATGTGATGGTCTGGCAAATTTCTGTTTTTTGAACTAGGGTGAGTCAGTATGAAGGCTTAGGATGGTGACAGTAGTTTGCATCTGCTTCATTGTTACTGGTCATCTGACCTAAATTTACATAATTTCTTCAATAATGTCTTACTTTTTGGACCTGTCTATCCTCTGCTCACCCCAACCCCCCATTTTTTTTTTTTTTTATCTCAGATGCCAGTAACATGTCTTTCTGGTCTTAAGTGTTGCATTGTGTTTACTCCAATTATCTCTGTTCTTGCTTATAATCCTGTCTTCCACCTTCAGGTTATTGGATTTTTAAAACTTTCCCAGTGCAATCTCCAAGAGTGTCTTTCCTTCTCATCCCCTCCAGAAGGCTTCCCCTGACCTGGGAGTTCTGTCTGACTTTACTGTAACTCTACTTGATATACTTCACAACTCCTGTTCCTCCATCCTTCTTCCACCATAGTAAGGAGCCAATGTTTCCAGAAGCTTGCACTCCTATAATTTATCACAATATTTTTACCTTAGTATATTTATTCAAATTAACATTATCATAAACATTTTTGTGTAAAATTAAATCAATACTTAGTATGTAGTTGTAGATGCAATTAACAGGAGTCATTCTCCTCCCTCTCCCTTTTAAATTACTACTTTTCCTCTATTTATAATCTAGAATTAACTTCCATGATTACAACATATTAGTACTGCTAATACCAACTCTTAAGAACACTTTACACTTTATAGAGATGGTTGCATTGGCTGTGTCTTTTTGTTAATATTTTACTCCATTTTCCCCATTCTTGAAGGTAATCCTTTGATCTTCATTTATGAAGTTCCTATGGAATTATCTGAATGACACTATATTTAGACAGGAGACTTCCCCCCCCCCCCCCCCCCCCAGCTTTCACTCTGTTAATCCCATAGCACAATAGTTTCGAATTTTGTTGTTAGTATTGTTGGCTACACTTGTTATTTCAACAGTTTGCATTTGTACTAAATATTTCATCTAAGTTTTTGTTATTTATGTTATTATGAATATGTCTGCAAATGTTGTGCACTCCATTGGTTTACTGTGATACAGGTTAAACCGTTGTTTCTTAAAACTGCACAAGTATTGTACTTTCTATCACTTACCCACTCTTTAATACTTCCTTTATGTGGTGAATTGCATTATATCCTAACTCATATTGTTATAACATGCCAAGTTTTTCTTTGTTTGAAGGTCTAGACCTCTTTCAGCTATTATGATGTCAAAAGTCTGTCATCATTGTGAAATTTGATGATGAAGTATGAATAGAAACTATACTGTGTAACAACATAGAAATTACCAGGATGTTGATGTTATGATAAATAATTGACTGCAGTAGCTAGATATGTTTCAAAATGTTTTGTGTGTGTGTAGAGGGTTATACTTACAGCCAAGACAAGATTAATCTAGTTGTAAAAAAATTAGGCTCTGCCTTTGTTCACAAATTCAAAGTTCTGTGTAGTAACCCTTTCATATATAAACAGGGAAAAAAACCTTTATATTAATTACAAAATGGTGTGAATATCCATTTTATTGATTCCATTTTTATGGAAGATTTGCAACAAAATTTGTGAAAAAATAAAAATGACAGGATGAGAGTGTAGACAAGCCAAATTAACACCATTGCTAACAACTTAATGCTGTCATCATAGTTGTAAAATACACAATGGCACAGATGAGGTCAAATGAAGTCATCCAAAATTACTTATGCTGGAAGATTGATAGATTTTTGTCTAACAAATGCTCTGTAAATACTAAATCATGATTTTTTAATGTAAAAAATTTAAAAGTCTGGAGAAATGGGTTTGTTCTTATGTCTCATATTGAGTCAAATATACAGTTTGTGGACAATGATATTTTTAAACATTTTATATATGTTCAGACAAAAAGACTGGAAAGAGGTGTCAAAACAAATTGTTTTCAGCTCTGGTACATAATGTAATGATTTTTTCCACTGCTGTTCGTGTATTTGTCAGTTTTTCTGTGATATTTAATGTGTGATATGTAATGCTTGACATTAAAAAAATATTTTCTAGGTCACAATAAATTAATTTAATATTTGTTTTGTGAAATTATTTGTTCCCTCCTAGTAAAATCCCAAATGACACATTTTTTGTACTCTTTTGGAAAATCAAGATGACTATTTGAATTTTTTTCCTTGTTTTCCTTTCCACCTTGCCTAATGTACAGTGTATGTAACATCGGAAAAAGACTACAATTCTCTCCCTTCCCAAAAATTGCTGCCTTTTTGTGCTCTTAGACTCATAACTGTTGGTTGGTTTCTGTGCAAATGTAAAGTAATTTATGTTCCAGATATTTAGTCCTAACTTCAGGATTTGAAGGATTGTATTCCAGTTGACATTGTCAAAAGCTATAAAAGAGGTTTGCCATTTGTCAACCTTAATGCCTCATGTATTCCTACATTTCTCCCAAATCCAAACTGAACTCCCTGGAGGTCAGACTCTACCATTTTTTCCCATTATTTTGTAAATAATTCACGTCAGTATTTTGCCACCATGACTTGTCAAACTGATGAAGCTGTAACTTTCGCACCTTTATTCTTTGAGAATCTTACATTCTTCTTGAAGGGTGAGGGTAGTTTACCTGTCTCATATGTATTACACACTAGGTGATTTAGTTTTGTCATGGCTGTCTTACTCAAAGATTTCATTAACTCTGAGGAAATGCCATTTAATCTAGGGGTCTTCTCCCCCCGCCCCCTCCCCCAGCTTCAGTATTTCAGTGCTTTGTCAAATTCTTCTCACAGCATAGCATTCCCTATCTCATTGGGTCTCTTGTTAGGCCTTGTACTCTTGGGGTATAGCACTTCACTGGGAACCAAAGGGTCGCTGTTTCAAAACCTGGTTGGATCACTGAAAATTTCAGTCTGTATTTTAATCTAGCCTTCACCTCTCAACAATGTGAGGAGTCGCCAGAATTGAGATATGGTGTGGATTCCACATTGAATGGTAAGTCTCCTTTTCCTGGTTGGATAACTGGGGTAGGTTAGGAACACACAAGTCGCTGAAGTGGTGTTAAGTTGAAAGACTTACACATGGCCGCTGAGCTACATGAAATTATCTCATCTTCACCTACTTCTTGGCCCCTTTTTAGACTCTGTTTCCTTGTGTAACTCTTCTGTGTATTCCTTCGACCTCACCTTCTTTGCTTCGGCTGTCGACGGGACGTTAATCCCTAAGCTTCCTTCTTTCCTTTTCTTTGTTTAGGCCTGGTTTTCCTTCTGAAGTGTTCCTATTCATACAGCTCCTTTTTTTCCCCCCTCAACCAGCTCTTTTAGTGTAGGTGGTATCTACCTTTCCAGTAGTTTTGCAAGCTTCTAAACACAGATTTGTCCTCCAACCACTCTTGTTTAGCCATTTGGCACTTACTATTAATCTCTAGTCAAGATTGCTGTATTGGTCAATTGATTCAGGACTACCGGCTTCTGTAGGCAAAGTTGCCACTATCTGACTTCTACACATGAACCAAAAATAGCCTTGAGCCTGCACAGGATACTTCGATAAAAAGGAGGACATGACCCAGGTTCTCTCTCTCTCTCTCTCTCTCTCTCCCTCAATTAAAACATTTTTATCAATGGTTTTATTAAGAGAGAGACAACCCAGGCCATGCTTACCATTTAATAGAAGTATTCCGTGCAGACTGTAGCTAGTGCGAAAAAAGGGATCAGATGAGCTCAACTTTGCTTGCTGAAACCAGTAATCAATCTGTATCTGTAAAAGTGTGTGTGTGTGTGTGTGTGTGAGAGAGAGAGAGAGAGAGAGAGAGAGAGAGAGAGAGAGAGAGATCATAAAGTTAGATCAGCGAGTGAGCCTGTAAAGTATCGAGTGAAGATAATTTTTTATGTTGACTATGTTCCAACTAAGTAAGGGAAATGAATGCTAGACTGTTCACTGAGAATTATTGTATCAAATTGTAACTATTGCTACAAGAACTAATTATAACAGGTCTTAATACTTTCATGGCATTAATCTGGTGAATGGCTCTTTTCATTAATTTGGTTTCAGCCTCACTAATCACACACAAATCCTTAACTACACACCTTGGCACAGCCAGCAAAATTACTGTATACACAATGGTTCCAACTAGTAATAACAATGTACGGGGAAACTATGGTCACTTCCATGTAATCTAATTACTCTGCAAAGTGCAAAATTAGTCATTCTGGATTATAATTGTTAGCTGTAATACTGTGACTTGATAAGAAGTACGGAAAACACTGATTTCTAGAAAAGTTTGCCCTTTCATTTACTTTTTGTACAAGATGATTTCTTTACCTCCCTCCCCCCTGCACCACTCTTTAGTATCATCATTACAGAAACTAATGGTATATATATATATCGTATGGTATAATGTCAGCTACATATAATACTTTAGTAAGATATACTAGTGTCTAGTTAATAAGATAAAACATATCTCTGTCACAGAGCCAAGTCCAACTCCTTTAACCACTGGACAGCTTCCTGACTGACTGTATGGAGTTCGGTCATCCCTCCTGAGAATGATCGTAATGGGCAATTAGTAATTATATGGGTCATCGTTTGAATGTCTGCTCCACAGTCACATGACTGGTCGTCTGTCTGTCCCCATTTGAATTTCCAATAGTTACAGCGACCAACACCAGTTCGGAAACGGTTGATCAAAGACCATTCTCTCCTGAGAAGGTCCATTCCTTGGAGCTGCTTAGAGGGATCGTCTATCCAGATGCTGTTTTTTCCATTAAACGAATCCCAAATTCTTGCCCAGTTTGATTTAGGTGAGAAGCCACTCTCATGTAGTTGCACAGCTGTTTTAAGAGGTGGTTTACGTGATTTCAGCCGGCTGACCGGTGGTGGAAGGTCTTGCAGGATAGGAAGCTCAGGAGTGGACAAGATCTTATAATACTCTCTCATTAAGGCTTCCTTCCGTCTTAGATCAGGGGGAACGATGTTGCATAATATTGGGAGCCATTGAAGTGGTGTAGCCATCAGAGTGCCACTGATCAATCTCGTTGCTCTATTTAATTGTACATCAATGTCTCTCACATGAGCACTGTTGAGCCAGACAGGAGAACAGTATTCAGCTGCAGAGTAAACTAGGGACAAAGCTGTTGTACGCAAAACCTTAGCACTGGCTCCCCAAGATGATCCTGCTAAGTGCTGCAATATGTTATTCCTAGTTTTAACTTTGTCTGCTGTTTTATGAAGGTGGTACTTAAAAGTAAGAGATCTATCCAAGATTACTCCCAGGTATTTTGGATGTTCATTATGTTCAAGTTGAACACCATCAAACGAGATATTAAGTTTATAGTCGGCCATCCTATTATTGAGATGGAAACAAGATACTTCCGTTTTATTTGGGTTTGGCTTTAGTTTCCACATTGCGAAGTAATTTCTGAGGAGAGCTAGGTCAGATGTTAAAGTAGTTTCCGTCACATGGATGTCTCTGTGTTGTGACGCTATGGCAATGTCATCGGCATAAATGAATTTTCTAGATTGCGTAGCTGGAATATCAGCGGTGTAAACATTAAAAAGAATGGGAGCAAGAACCGAACCCTGGGGGAGGCCATCGTGAAGCTGTCTAAACCCACTTTCTGTGTTGCCGAGATAGATCTTGATCAGGCGACCACTTAGCATTGAGTTCATAAGTCGCAATAAAATAGGACAAGGAATGAGATTGTAAAGCTTCACTAGGAGGCCCTTCTTCCACACGGTATCATAAGCTGCCGAGAGATCCAGAAAAGCAACGGAAGTGGTACACTTCTTTTCGAAACCAGTCTCAATGAAAGATGTCAGTGCTAGGACCTGGTCACAGCAATTACGGCCTTGTTTGAAACCAGCTTGTTCAACAGGGATACTAGCAGTGAGAATGGGAACAATACGATTGTAGATGAGTCTCTCGAGCAGCTTGTAACATACACTGAGAAGTGCAATTGGGCGGTAGCTATCTGCACGTTCGGCTGCTTTACCAGGCTTCAAAACAGCTATTACTTTAGATCTCTTAAAAGCTTTTGGTAGAGAGCTGTCTTTAAGAATGTTATTGAATAAATTTAGAAGCCACAATCGGGTCTTGAGTCCAGCATGTTTAATAAATTCTGGGAAAATATCATCTATACCGGCAGCTTTCCCAGTCTTCATATCAGAGATAGCCACATGCAGTTCGTCTAAGCAAAAAGGTTTTGATACTTCCAGGGGAGCCTGCTGGCATTTCTTAATTTCATTTATTTTATAGGATATTAATCTGTCAGACTGTTGCCGTTTTGACTTGGATAGTGCTACGATTCGTTTGGCTATGTCGGAAGGATCAGGGTGTGTGGGAGGAAGTTTTTTCTCGGATACACTGGTAGACAATTTCCTCAGAAGTGACCAAGCCTTTCTGCTGCTGTGAGTGAAGTCTAAACTCTGAACTTTTTTCACCCATTTCTCTCTTCTGGCATTATCAAGGGAGTTCAGTAGGATGTCGGCAGTGTTTGAATCTTCAGTGCTGATAAATTCGTTATACAGGTCTTCACACTCTTGGCTCCATCCCGGGATATATGTCTTTCTGTAGCCTCGAGGTATACAGGCTTTAGCTATAGCTTTAAGGAGTCCAGCGAATCTGTCATAATTTTCTATTGTAGGAGGAATGAATCTAATGTTGTCCTCTAATTTGGAAGTAAATGCCTCCCAGTCTGCTTTATTAAAATTCCACCTGGGTCTCGGAAAAGATCTTATTAGGGGAATCTTAATCCCAACTGATATCAGCACTGGCCTGTGCTGCGACCGTGGGAATGTGCCAAGTACCTTTCTCGTAACTGATAGAGATCTTAATGTCTGATCACAGGAACAAAAACACAGGTCAGGTGAATATCCACGCTTCCAGCGGGCTGAGAAAAATGTGCTGGAGTCTTTTGCGTCAAAAACCAAGGAAAGGTTATTATTTTCAGCCCATTCAGCTAAGGCTATTCCATTTTCATTATCAGACGAGTACCCCCAATGGCTACTGTGGCTGTTGAAATCGCCGACATATAGGGAAGGGTGTTCGAAAACTGGGAGAACCGTATCTTGCCACTGGATGTTGGGAGGCTTGTAGACATTAACTATGGTAGTTCCAGACACTTTCACTGCCAAAACAAATATGTCATCGTCACAGCTTTCATGAATTATAGATACATCATCCAAGTCCTGTCTAGCATATGTAGCCACGCCATATGTTCTATGGCCTATCTCTCCCACAAGTCTGTAGCCATGGATATTGCCTCTTGAACAACTTTTAAGATATTCTGCATGGGTTTCTTGTAGAGCAAGGACGTCAATATTGTTACTCAGAAGATTTTTACTGAGGAAGTCACATTTTGACCTACTTATCCCCTCAATATTCAAATGGCACACGTTTAGGACTGGACCTATTGCTCTGTTCAGATCGTTTTGTTGACAATTTTGTTGGCCCTGACAAGAGCCATTCTGGATTGTCTTGGTAGCTGACATAGCTGGGAGATCACCGTGGTGACAGGACCAGCTACCAAAGATTGTTGTCCGTTTAGAACCACCCAGGGGGCACGTGGAGCTTTGAGGATTGCTTCCGGACGCGAACAACTTCGCCCCCCAATGGTACATATTGGGTATTTCAGAAAATCTGTTAGTCGTAGGTGTTGTAGAGGCAATATTAGGGATAAACCCATGTCTAAAATTTACTATTTGGAGGATAAATGACATGGAATGTTATACTGTGGTCTACAGTGACAGGCAGTTGTTCATTTTTATGTCTTGTGTGACATGTCACATCATTACAGTACCGCCCAGTGAATTGAAGTGCATGCAAGTAAGTAGCTCTTGAACATTCGAGTGGCAGAGTACACGTTTTCAAAGTACATTAATATGTTGCCCATCTGTGATGAAAGTTGATGAAATGGGTAAATAAGATTGTGCCTGTATGTCACAAGTCAACTGTTGTTTACCTTCAATGTTAAAAAGGCTCATTGTGCTTATGGCTGGACCCACTGCACTGTTGATGAGTACACTCTAATCAAAGCTGCTGCTGTTTGTCCTAAAGTAGGATCTGGTGAATTCTCCACAACCATGGGCAGACTGCATATTTCTTAATTTCTGAAAGGTGTCGGACATATTGCCACACTGTAGACTGCTAACGAAGGTACAAGCATTTGGAATACATTTGCAGATATATAAGTGGCTCGAAGGCATTCTAAGTTTTGTGTTCCGACTTCGTCGCCGCTTTTGTGTCCCAGCCTCGTCATAGGTGTCGGTGGCCGGGTGGATGAGACCGACACAGGAATATAGATAGCACGCTGGTGCAGGTACGTAGGGGAGCAGCCAGAAACTATAAACACTAGAGTAAATTAGAAAGAGATATATATTGCACAGAATGTAACAATACTTAACTTTTACATAGTACTGCAGAATGTTGATAATAGTTGTTAGAGGCCTGCCTAGTGCCTGTACGATAGCAAAGTCTTCACTGGTGCCTATCTGATTACGAAGGTCCTAACTGGTTGCTAACTCAGTCCCAAGTGACCGATGTCTTTCCGTGGTGGCCACGAGTGGGGTTGCAGCAGAGGGCGCTCGTGGCTGTCCTGAGAACGCCGCGCCGTGTGTGCATGGCGGCGCGCGGCGAAAGTAGGTGGCGCGCACTTTGTACTTGTGCGACACCACACCCCTCCCCCCCAAACCGCCGCGCCGTCGTGGCGTAGGGCTGAGGGCCACGGCGACGGCACTGGGAGGAGGGCCTGGGCGGGGGCGTTACTGGTGGGACGGGCGTCGTAGCTGAGGCTGGGATCGAGACGCCGTCCGCGCCCCGGCATCCGCCTTGCGATCCTCCAGGGAACCCACCGAAACCTGGGGAAGGGCGCACCCTGCCGCCCAGATTGAGCAGGTCATCTTCTTCTGAGGTGCGTGGCCCAAGCTGGGGGGGCCCGCACGGTCCCGGAGTCCCTCTCGGTGACGCTGTCATCTGCGGCGGCGCGTCGATCTCCATCGGGACGATCTCGTAGTCCGGGGACGAACGATGTGGTTGTGCTCCCTGGCGGTGAACTGGGTCTGGAATCAAGAAACCGGAGACAGGATCGCGCGGCCTATGCAGACGCAATTGGTTTGCGTGGCGCCGCAGCTCCGACCCTGTGGAAGAACGTACAACATACATATTGCGACCGAGCACGCGCTGAATGGTGCCCGGCATCCATGTCTTCTTGTTGCCAGCAAACACCCTGTACAGCACCGGCGTAAAAACCTGAAAACGCGTAGCGCCATACAAACCGACTCGGTGCGTGGGAGGCTGCAGCAGGTGAAGGAGAGTGCGGTGACGGCGGCCGTGTAGCAGCTCGGCAGGAGACGGGCCGTCACGTGGCATGCACCGATACGTAGACAGGAAAATGTGAAGAGCTTGCTGCCTGGAGTGCTGACCTTTCATCTTTTCCATGTGAGACTTGAATGTTCGAACGAAACGTTCTGCTTCACCATTGGACTGAGGGTGAAAAGGTGCAGTGGTAATATGCCGAATGCCATTCACACGACAAAACTGTTGAAATTCCGCACTAACAAACTGAGGTCCATTGTCACTGACGATAGTTTCAGGCAAGCCTTCGATGCAAAACACTGATGTTAAGGCACTGATTGTATTAGAAGCTGTCGTTGAGTTCATGGCAATCACTAAAGGAAACTTGCTGAAAGCATCTACAACAATTAACCAGCGCGTATTCCAGAAAGGTCCGGCAAAGTCAATATGTAAACGTTGCCAGGGTCCCTTTGGGCGTGGCCAGTCTGTGAAACGTTGCGGAGGAGCCGTCTGATGCTCCGCACAAACAGTACACTGTGACGTCATGTTCTCTATCTGAGCGTCCATACCAACCCAGGTACAATGACGTCTGGCCAGTTGCTTTGTCCTAACAATACCCCAATGTCCTTGATGCAGGAGGCGTAACACTTCTCGTTGCAGGGAACGAGGAACAATCACTCTTGTTTGGTCGTTGTCCGTATGTAACAACAGAACACCCTGACTTAAAGATAATGCATGACGTTGTGCAAAATAACGTCGAACCAGAGGCCGATCAATGTCTTTGGCTCTGGCAGGCCAACCAAAGCGAACAAAACGTGCTACCACACTAAGGTCTGCATCCGCAGCTGTTTCCTGTGCAACCCGACGAGAGTTCAAAGGAAAGTCTGCGACAGCGGAAGCATCTCTGGAGTCTATCTGACAACATGCCATTTCCGAAGAATCAAATGATACATCCTGGCCAACCGGAAGTCGGGAAAGTGTGTCCGCGTTGGCATGTTTAGTGGTAGGTCGGTACAAAATCTCATACTGATAATTTGACAATATCAAGGACCATCTCTGAAGCTTTTGTGCCGTTCGTGGCGGAATTGGCTTTGTGGGTGAGAACGACGTGAGAGGCTTGTGGTCTGTCAACAAATAGAATTTTCTGCCATAGAGATAATGATGAAACTTTGTGACGCCGTAAATGATTGCTAAGGCCTCCTTTTCTATCTGACTGTAATTCTGTTGCGTCGGCGTCAGTAGCTTGGATGCAAAGGCAATAGGATGATCGTGACATCCAATACGATGCGACAGAACGGCACCCTGACCGTACGACGAGGCGTCAACTGCTAACACTACAGGCTTCTGTGGGTCAAAGGGAATCAAACAGGCATCACTGAGTAGTGCAGACTTTAGACCATACAAAAGGAACATTCTTCCTACGTAAGTGATGCAGTGGAGCTGCAATCTGAGAGGCATTGGGAATAAACCTGAAATAATAGTTAAGCTTTCCCATCACTGCTTGCAATTCATGCACATTCTTAGGAGGAGGCAATTCTTTGATTGCTCGAAGATGTGACTGTAAGGGATGAATTCCTTGGGCATTAATCACATGGCCCAGGTACTCTATTTCAGTTTGAAAAAACGAACACTTTGCTTTATTGCAGCGTAGACCTGCTGCAGTCAACACTTTGAAAAGGCACTCCAGGTTTGCTAAATGTTCTTCAACTGTACGTCCGGATACCACAATATCATCTAAATAGTTCGAGCAACACGGTACAGAAACTGTCAGCTGTTCCAACAAACGCTGAAAAATAGCGGGAGCGGAAGAACTGCCAAAGGGTAAGCGTTGAAATTGAAAAAGGCCCATGTGAGTATTAATAACGAAAAACTTTTTTGACTCGTCATCCAGTGGAATCTGTAAGTATGCCTCTGCTAAATCAATCTTAGAAAAGAAGCGAGACTGTCCTAATTTGTCCATAAGTTCCTCAGGTCTGGGCAGGGGGTAAGTGTCTACAATTGTTTGACTGTTCACTGTTGATTTAAAGTCCGCACAGAGACGAAGTTTTCCTGACGGCTTGGGTATAATTACTATAGGCGAGGCCCACTGACTCGCAGAAACAGGAGAAATCACCCCACTATCTTGCCCACGTTGAAGTTCGTCTGCAACTGTATCACGAATTGCGATAGGCATTGGTCTAGCTTTACGAAATTTTGGAACTGCAGATTCTTTTAAAGTTACATGTGCCACGAAGTCTTTTGCGCAACCTAGTTCCGGCGAAAACAAGTCACTGTATTTTTCACACAATGCATTAATTTTGTCCTGAGGCACTATTGACGAAATTTGAAGCACATCTCTTTGAATTGATAAACCAAACAAGTCAAAAGCATCTAGTCCAAAAATGTTCTGTGTAGATTTGGCCTGAAGAACTACAAAAGCAACTGTTTTTGTTACACCTTGAAAAGAGGCGGGCAGGCTACACGTTCCTAGCACGGGAATGTTTTGACCTGTATAAGCCGTTAACACTTGCTGTGACGGTGACAATTTTGGCGAACCCAGAAGTTCATAAGTATCTTTATTTATTAATGTGACAGCGGAACCAGTATCAAGCTGAAATTGCACAGTCTTATTTTCTGTGGAGAGATTTACAAAAAGTTTGTGCTTCTGGCGCACGACAGGTGCGCGAATGTGGGCAACGTCTGCTACGGTTTGTTTACTGCGCTTGCGCGGGCCGCATAGTGAAGTAAGCGGCGCAGACTCGGCACGCAGCGGATTAACAACACTGTCACTAGATGGCACTACCGCCGGATCGGCGTCCGCGCAAGCATGCGAAGCTACTCCAGATGTACTAACTACTGCACTACACTTTTGAGTAGCTACTTGATGTCTACTGTCACTAGCTACACAGTACTGGGCACTATTACAAGGAGCAGTTGCAGAAGGCACTATTTTCACTACAGGAATGCACTGTTCATAGTCTTTTTGCTTGTCCCGAACCCTTTTCCGTTGCACTGTTTTACGCGCTCGTCGGCGCTTGCTACGTGGTGCACTATATAGTTTTGCCATAGGCGCAGAACTACTTTCTTGCAATTGAGATCGAAGGAAAGCACTGCTCAATTCCACAGCCCGTATAACATTTACAGAATGAACTGTTCTCGCACTCTGCGAAGCACTGTTTCTAACGGTACCGTTCTTTGAGTTTTTAATTTGGATACACACAGACTGCACATGTCCTGATTTGCCACATTGATAACAGGTTGCGTTGCGACTAGGGCAATGAGCACGCTTGTGGCGAGACACACACTGGGGGCAAGATTTACGTACATTTTTCTGAAATGAGCGTTGGCGCCCGTTATTCAAATCTCTGTTTCTAACACGACGGAGCGACCTTTGTGCACTTTTACACTGGCTACTGTTCACTGTCTGTTCAGCACGGCCTGTACTATTGTAAGAATCACTAGTGCTACACTGAGAACTACGGCTAGGAAAACGTCCGTTGCGGTGCACTGAATTTACACTGTGGCTTCGCATTTCTACCTCTGCTAAGTCAAAAGTATCATGCGCTTCTATAAGCTGCAGTACACTGTCTAATGAGGGGTCAGACTGTTTCACAATTGCTGCTCTAATTCTGGGGTCCTGAATGTTCTGCGTAATCGCATCTCTTAACATAACGTCACTATAAGAAAGTTCACAAGAGCAAGTAAATTTACATTGGCGGGTTAAGCCCTTCAATTCCGTAATCCACTCTTGGTGTGACTGCTGCAGTAATTTTTTAAGTCTGAAAAATCGGTATCGTGCAGCGGCTACAAGAACTTTTCTCTCAAAATGAGCATTCAGTGCATCTACAATTTGTTCAAAGTCTACATCAAGAGGAGATGCGAGAGGGAAAAGTTTTTGCAATAGTACGAAGGTCTGGGGGCCCACAATCGATAAGAAAAGGTTCTTCACTCTCTGACCTGTAATTTGATGAGCCGCGACGAGTTCTTGAAACTGTGCGAAATAGTCGCTCCATTCTTCCTCACGTTCGTTGTACTGGCGAAATGTAGGAAGCGGTGCAGCGGCAGGTGTGGGCTGCTGATGTGACGGCTGTTGTTGTTGGTGAGCAGCCTGTGCCGTCAACTGCGACACGGCCTGCAGTAGTTGAGTGATTTGCGCCGTCTGTAACTGAATAATTTCCATTAAGTTTGGGTTCGGGGGTAGCGGCCATGCTGACCGATTAGGCGCCGCGCATACAAGTAAATTATAACAAAACACAAATGCAGTATGAAAGAGGACGCTCTGCAACAAAAAAGTCCACAAAACACGTAACAAAATATCTTTCCCCAAAATTGTTATAATAAGGGTGGGTGGGCGGGAGCAATTTTTGCGTGCTCCGACTGCTGCTGTCTGGCTGCTGTAAGCGGGCTGGTCCAAGGTTCTATCACTCCTCGTCGCCACTTTTGTGTCCCGACTTCGTCGCCGCTTTTGTGTCCCAGCCTCGTCGTAGGTGTCGGTGGCCGGGTGGATGAGACCGACACAGGAATATAGATAGCACGCTGGTGCAGGTACGGAGGGGAGCAGCCAGAAACTATAAACACTAGAGTAAATTAGAAAGAGATATCATAGCTGCCAACTTTTGGAAAGGGCTTTCAGTAAAATCACTGGCGACAATCAGTAAAATTACGGTGACAATCAGTAAAATTCACGCATGACAAAAATATTTAACGATACTTCTGGGCTACAAAATAAAATAATTTATGAATGAAATAGTGTACTTCAATAAAATCACATTTACTTACAGAATAGGGCAATGATCTGTAGTTGAACATAACAGCCAAGAAGAAATCCATATTAAACAGCTCCAGGTGTGATAAACGTTGTTTTGGAGCATACCATATAGCAAGACTAACTTGATAAATTACACTGATTATGAAAGTCGACAAAAGCTTTACAAAATAAAAATTGGTTAATGTAACACAGTCAAGAAATCATATAGGTCCAATACACACTGCACTATGCAAATCACACGTTAATTTGATTTTAATGTCATAGTTGTGGCCTTCTTAGCTTCCTGCAAAAAGTCTTGGGAAAATGTTTTTTCATAACAGGGACCAGAACTCCTGGTCTTCAAAATAGAAATTGATTCCAGAGATTCATTAGACATTGACGATCTGAACTGTGTTCTATTTTTCTTCACGAGGCTAAAAACACGTTCACATTCTGCATTACTATGGGGTATGGTGAGAATGGAGAGCATTACTCTAGAAATTCTGTTATACTTAAGCCGACCATCGGCTCCTCGAATTCTTGATAGTTGTGCCCAACTGGTATCACTTGCAGCATCTTTATTTGTAATCAAATTGTCTTCCACCTGAAGAGCTGTGAACTGTGCCTGAAGCTCATTCACCACCTCATCTGTAGTTTCATGTTCTTCCTTAAATAACATAATCGGAAACTTTTCCAAGAAAAAACGAACAGAAGAAAACTGTGCATCGTCAATTTTGTCCAATCTAGCAACTTGAGCATGCTTTAACACATCATCCTTGAGAGGAAACTTGTTGATGATGTAGTCACAGGTAGTACAAAAGTAGTTTCTCACCGATGAATAGAAAAGGATTTTATCCATTTCCTGAAGATCATTCACTAGGTTGGAAGTCTGAACACCAATAACCAACTCATCATCACTTCTTTGATTCTCAATCAAGTTGTACTCAACTTCAAGTAATGAGGTGGTTTTGACAATTTTGGGCTTCACAAACTTGGCGAACAACTGCTTTAGCATATCCATTAGAAGTTCTAATAAAATAAGACTTGTGGGGAAGAAGACTGAAGAGCAACATTTAATTTGTCAAACACAGGAATAGTCACATGCAGAAAAGTACAAAAGGCTTTATTCAAGTTTGAGGACAGGAACATAAACAATTTTTCCTCGCGTGTTGTACCAGAAGTTTTGCTTTTCAGGATGGGTCTGTCACACTTGGAAGAACATGCTATTCGTTTAGGGGCATGTGTAGTAGCAGAATCAAGAAGTCTCTTCTTCTGATACTCTTTGGATCCACTTTGTTCAACTCTGGGTATTTTAAATGATGTCAAGTTTGTGGAAATGGCTTGGGTACAGGATATTACTTCCTCCTTGAAAAATGAAAGAAGCGGATCCCACTGATCCAGTAGTCTATCCAAACATCTACCTAGAGATAACCACCTAGTACAAACATGCTTAAGAATTTTCTTTGTCTCTTTATTGTGCAAGCTCTGAAATTTCTGAAGACGTTCTTTTCTTTTGGCACTCTTCTCTAAAAAATAAAATATATCGACAAGGATCTCATCGACTTTAAGAGGTAATCTTCCCGCACCTTTTTCAGCTGCTAGATTAATCAGGTGGCAAATGCAACCTACGATGGCAATACCTGGTCGAACTTCCTTCAGAACTGCTGCAACACCATTTTTTTGTCCAACCATAACAGGAGCATTGTCGGAGCAGAAAGCGACACAGTTTTCAATTGGAATGTTAAAAGTTTTCAGCTGTGACAACATCAGGTTACCTATGTTTCGCCCTGTTGAGTCCCCATCTAATGCTGGTACGGATAGCACAGTGCTCACTACTTTTTCCTGAGTAAAATCAAAAAACGTCACAACAATAGGATACAACTTTGTGTCCGTATCATTGCTTCCATCTGTTGCCAATGAAAATGGTCCATTCTGAAGGAACTTAACAATTTCAGATGATGCATTTTTTGCCATTGTTTTGACAATGGATGTCGTTTTCGTGCGACCACAGCTATATTTTTTCGCCACTTCTGATGTGGGAAACATCTTCTTAAATAATGCACCAGCGTGATCAGCGGCACTTAAGGGCACATTCACTACGTTTACATGGAACACGTCTTCCGGAAGACGAAAACCGATTTTCGTAAACCGTTTTTCGCTGTCGTGTTTACATGGCATAGCCTGAATCGGATTTCGTAGCTCACTTAAAATGGCGGCTGGAAAACAGCTGATTCAGTTCCTTATTTAGTCTGCACAATCGCTATTTTTCTTTATTTAAATACGAAGATTTATGTTCACTCTAATATTTATACTTTTATTTCACATTAGAAAATATCACTCTTTCCATATGTGCCGAAAATTCTTAACAAGAAAACACAATCTGACAAGCCAAGAACGCTTCAAAACCGGTTGCGTTTACATGGGCACGAAAATCGATTGTGGAACTGGAAAACCGCTTTAGAGAAGCGGATTTCCAGAATCGATTTTGGAGTGTTTACATGACCAACCAAAAGCGGAATTGGGAAATCGGTTTACGAAATCCGGTTTTGGGAGCCCATGTAAACGGGGTGTAAGTGTTCCACCAAAAAAGAAGTAAAAAGACACTCGGCCCTAATAACATCATTGTCGAAGTTTCCACATTTGGCAAAAAAGGCGTTGATTTTGGTATTGTCTTCCTTGGATTTGACGCAGCTTAAGTGTTTAGCGCACTTCACGTGATTACTCAAGTCATTTCTTCCCCCATGTGCAATATTAATGTCGCAGCCACATACCGTGCAAAAGGCAAATTTTTCACCTTTCTTTGATTTTAGTATGCACGGAAAATCGACAGAATATGAATTTTTAAATGTCTGAAAGTATTGTTTCTTGTTCGATTTATTCATGACGAACAATAGCAACAGCGAATAAAAATGTCCAACAACACGTGTCTCGCTATGGAGTGGAACAGCGAAAGGAACCTGGATCACTCACTGAACGTCACTTAAAACACTATGAAGTTATAATACAAGAATACGAACTGGTAGTGCAAACACTTTAACACTTCTTTAAAATATGTCACACGCTTTGAAAGGACGATATATTCAAGGAACGCTAACTTTGTAAACAAAGGAGTAAACGGGTTCCACTTCAACAAAAGAACGGATCGGAACAAACAACTTAAGAAGCACAGCCTATCGACACCTAGATTCACACGGAAGAACTGGTTACCGGTAGCGGCTTTAAATTTGAGTCCAATGACGACACAAACATCACACGGGTAAACGAACCAATCATATCAATGCATAAGTTATCGACTATCTTAGACCTGCCTTCGACCCCGCGAACAATCGAATGTTCGGAAGATCGAGTATCGTAGACCTACCTTCGACCAACGCAAACAATCGATTGTACGGAAGAAAATGGATGCGATTATCGAATTTAGATGTTTCAAATGTTTTACCGCAAAATCGTAAAATAGCACTGTCCATCCGTAAAACCGTAAAATCCTGCAATTTCCGTAAATTTTACGGACAAACCGTAAAAGTTGGCAGGTATGAGATATATATTGCACAGAATGTAACAATACTTAACTTTTACATAGTACTGCAGAATGTTGATACATAGTTGTTAGAGGCCTGCCTAGTGCCTGTACGATAGCAAAGTCTTCACTGGTGCCTATCTGATTACGAAGGTCCTAACTGGTTGCTAACTCAGTCCCAAGTGACCGATGTCTTTCCGTGGTGGCCACGAGCGGGGTTGCAGCAGTGGGCGCTCGTGGCTGTCCTGAGAACGCCGCGCCGTGTGTGCATGGCGGCGCGCGGCGAAAGTAGGTGGCGCGCACTTTGTACTTGTGCGACACCACACTAAGTAACAGAACACAGTACATTGTCCTCAAAGGTGAGAGTTCATCAGAGACAAGGGTATTGTCAGGAAGTGCAATGGGACATAACGATCTGCAGGACAGTAGGTAGGAATCTGTGGCTGTTTGCTGCTGATGATGTTGTGTATGGGAAGGTGTGTTGTAGGAGGCAAGATGATTTACAAGGTACATTTGAAGAATCTCACAGGCATTGACTCCATGTTCAGTATGTAGGCATAACCGAGTCACTAGATGGCAGTAATGCACATTTTGAGCTGCATGTAAGTCTTGTTATTTGCAACTTATATTTGTTTATGTGATGGTTTTTGGAAATGGGAATGCTTAGTGCAATAAAATGCAGCAACAAGCAGAAAAATATACCAAGTCTCATGTTTTGGATTTGCTGAGGACCCTGTGAGATATGTAATAATCATATTGTTGAAAAGTTTTTATTAAGATGCACCTGAAAATTACATGTTTGTAAATATAACAATGAATGCTTTTAGGAGTAGAAAAAGGCTCGTGCAGTTTGGATGTACAAAGGTACAGGAAAAATTGTGCATTAAAAGCTACAATTTAAGATTCTTAAGAATGTACTGATCATAAATTATGTAGAAAAGGCTTGGAAAATGGAGTTTTACTTGTATGAGGTATACAATGTTAACAGACGGCTCACTTGTTGGAGCACTAGTGTCATCCCAGCTATCAGACGGTAACATTTTACACCAAACTTCTTATTTTAGACTGATTTAATAAAAAAATTTAAGAGTGAAGAACTGCTGCAAATGCCTTCAGAGGTGATTTACCAATGTCGAACCAACTTATAAGACTTTTACTGATGATGTATCTAAGGACTTTGTGCCTTTCGCATATATCACGAAGGTAAAACACAACCACCCTTTCTGTTTTGTTTCAATTACCTCTTGGCATAGTCTAAATGCATCTAGTCCTTAGCCACACCATCAGTAAAAGGCTTTTAAGTTGGTTCGACATTGGTAATGTCCTCTGAAGGCATTTGCACCAGTTTGTCACCTTTAAATTATCTTCAGAAGGGTCAAGGACTATAACTACCTATCTCGGTATCAGAGGTATTATGAACAACACAGAATAAAATGTGAGGAATTAAAGCTCATTTCTGAGTATGTGTCTACTTTTCAGTAGGCAAGGGCTAATCTCATGGCTGTGTGTGATGTTGATATCGGGTAGCATGCTTGAACTGACTGGTTTTAAAGCTGGACCTACTGGGGTGAAAGTTTAAGGCAGTTCATAAGATTGAGAGTCGCAAAGCTAACAAACAACTTCAAATGCTGGAAGAGTGAATTCTGTAATTTGGTATTGAATTCAAGGGCACTATATTTCCTATTTATTCCACAGCTGCAATCTTAGTACCAACCAATGTAGATTTAATTATGACATTCACTAAGACTGCATCCTATCTAAAATGGGTAAAAGAAATGAAACTGTTCAAGTGAAATCAACATTTGGAGTATCACATTTGTATACAATTCAGCCAATCATATACATGGTAGGTAGTCTTCTTTCTCCACTACTACTCATTGCCTTTCAAAGTGGCACATTTGGTTCCCTTGTTGAAACTAATAAACTAGTCCCCTAAATATTTACATAACAACATAAGAATGGCAGCCAGACTGAAAATAATTGGCGTCTTTCGTTAAAAAGTGATTTCCGCCGAAAAAAGAATGTGTCAAATATGAAAAATATGAAGTGTGTCAAGTCTGCAGTTCCTGATCTGTGCACTAAAAGTAAATGTCATCTGTAAATCTTGAGCTAGTGTCTAAGAAAAATACAACATAACTCACTCAAGAAAATGTAACTCCTATGGATAAGAGTTGTATACAATTCACAGAAACTGGATAAAGAAATCAGTGTGAATTTAGTGGACAATAACTGCTATGAACCACCAACTGTAATGAACAACAAAATATTCACAAGTTAACAATTGAGAAATGGTGTGGACAGTGACTCATTTAAAATAATTAACAGAAATGGCAAGAAGGGGGAAAAAAGGTGTGTAAACAGTGTAACTTAATTGGTGATGATTTTACTTAAGCAGAAAGTGAACAGTGTTGTAACAGTATAATTTATTTTCTTCAAGAGGATGGCCCTACAGCATAGATCAGGTGAACTGTACAATACAATTGCAAGTCACAGAACACTGCTAACGTATACACAAGAGGGTCAGCAAAGAGCTACATCATAACTGAGGGCGAGGCCTCGCACAGCGCGTGCTCGCCCGGTTGTGATGGCGCTGCAAGTCCTCGGAGGCAGCGGACTCCGCTGTGGTGCGTCTTTCATATGCTGCAGACGGACAGGATGCAGCTTGTGGTGGTGTGTTCCAACATCCCTCCCCTCTTCTGGGAAGCCAATGCTGCAGGTGGAAGCAAACGATGGCCACGGGAGTCGCCCACGTGACCCTACGACGGGGGCGACGACGGTGGGGTGCGAGCCGGCCAAAGACGGAGAGTGCCTCCATCGCCTCATCTACGTCAGAGGAGAAGTTGTCAGTAGTTTGCTGTGCGGCCAACCAGTCCGGGGGTATGTAGGGGCAGAAGTGCTCAGACTGGCGGCAACTAGGTCAGGGCAGGGTCCCCGCTAGCACAGGTGACAGTGGCAGAGAGGCCCATTGCATCTCAACGTCGCCACTGGAGGAAGTTGCCTCTCCTGCTGGCGCTCCCACCACCACCAGTGCGGGAGACGTAACAGCTGCATCCGTAGCAGGCGACGGAGGGGATTCGCCCGTTGCGTCGATCGCAGGGTGAGAGGCTACATCTCGATGTCATCAGTGGTCGACTGTTGGCATTGCGGATGCCCCTTCTCTGAGCCTCGTCGAGTACTGGCTCTGTCGGTAAGGCGTCGTTGGGGTGGTGGGAAGGGGGGGATAATGCAACAAAGACTGCCGAGCGTGAACTGTCAGTGGGAGGAGACCGGTGCAACTGTGATGTCGGATAGATGCCTTTCTTGATATCTGAAGCTACGGAGGGGAATCCAAGAGGCACAGACTTGAGTTCGGAAGGCAGTGAGGTGGCGCCCCACCTAGCACGTAGTTCGTTGAGATAGCGGGAGATCCGTCACCCTGTCTGTGTCTACCAGGCACATCTGTTGACCACGTGAATGCTGTACTACCCCTGGCGTCCACCCTGGGCGGATCCCATAGGTGCGTGCCCAGACAGGGGTGCATAGTGCGTAATGCCGAGGTTGTGTGGACACTTAAGGTCAGGGCTCCGGGCACAGCAGGTGCAACAACGTCCAGGGCTGGCGGCCTAGGAGGACCTCTGCTGGACTCCAATCATTAATTGGTGTGGTCCGATAAGTACTGAGAAATAAGGGGAGCGCCGTCTCAGCGGATGACTTTTCCAGGCACTTATGAAGTTGTAATTTAAAAGTAAGCACCATACGCTCTGCCTCCCCATTGGATTGGGGGTGGAAAGGAGCAGGGGTGAGGTGGGAAATACCATTAATTAGTGCAGAAATGTTGAAAATAAGACAATGTGAATTGAGGGCCATTATCAGAGCCAAGCTTCCAGTGAAGGCCTTCAGTAGCAAAAATCTGTACCAGGGCTCTGACCACATCTTCCGCTTTAGTGGATTGCATACGCATGACGTACGGATAATTGGACAGTGTATCTACCACCTCAAACCACATTGACTGACAGAAAGGGCCGGCCAAGTGCATATGAATGCGGTCCCAAGGGTGCTCTGGAGTAGGCCAGGGAAAAAGTGTGCCGGGGAGCAGCTTGCTCGGTAGCACACTGAGTGCACGTACGAACCAACTGCTCAATGGCAGCATCGATCCCTGACCAATAGACAAAACAGTGTGGTAGCACCTTCATGTGCGTCATACCCCAGTGACCCCGATGTAAAAGAGCTAACATACGAGCCTGTAAGTTGGATGGAACAATGACACGAGGCTCGTTGGAATCGGAGGAAGACACCATTGATGACTGACAACCGGTGTCGAAGCTAAAAATATGTACGCAGAGGGCCAGCCTCTTTAGTGGACAATCGCTCAGGCCACCCCCCGGGGTCCCGACGGGTGGCTTGCACGACTTGATTGCATGGTGTGTCGAGGGCCAATAATGAATTTTGTAGTGATAGGCACTCAAAATCAGAGCCCAACACTGGAGATGTTGCAAAGTCAGGTTCGGAAGATGAGAATGCAGACCAGGGATTTGTGATCTGTGATAAGGTGGAATTTAATGCCATAGAGGAACACATGAAACTTCCAAACAGTGTAAACAATTACCAAAGCCTGTTTCCCAATCTGAGAATGATTACTTTCGGTATCTGACGTCAGCTTAAGACCCGTAGGCATTGGGCTGATTGGAACGATCATCCAGTCTGTGGGCCAACACTGCTCCAATCCCGTGCTGAGAAGCATCCGTAGCTAGGAATAACTGTCAGCATGGTGTAAATGTGCTGAGGCAAGGTGAAGACTTTAACATCAATTTGATGCGGTCAATTGCTGCCTCACAAGCAGCAGACAACACAAACGGAACACCATTCTTTCACAGTGCGTTCAATGGGCGAGTGACCTCCGCCATGTTAGGAAGAAATTTGGAATAGTAACTGACCTTGCCCAAAAATAACTGGAGTTCCTGTAAATTGGTAGGGCTAGGAAGGTGATCAATCGCCGTAACTAATTCCGACCTAGGGCGAATGCCATCTCGTGACACCAGATGTCCCAAATACTCAATTTCATGTTGAAATAACTGTGATTTTTAAATATTGCACTTGAGGCCAGTCACGTGCAAATTCGTGAACAAGAGCCGCAAGTTGTTTAATTGATCTGTGCCGGAGGAACCGGTGATGATTATATTGTCCAGATAGTTTGCACAGCCGGGAATTTTTTCCAACAACTGTTGCAAGAAATGCTAAGATATTGCAGGCATACTCATGACACCAAATGGCAGACCTTTGTAGCGGTACAGCCTGAAAGGGTTTTTAAGAACCGTGAATTGTTGGGAATCAGAATCTAAGGGAAGCTGGAGATACGCTTCCGCCAAATCAATTTTAGAAACACACTCACCACCCGCCAATTTTGCATAAATGTGGTTTGGGCGAGGGATGGGAACACAATATATCACTGAGTGCTCGTAAACCGTGGACTTGAAATCACCGCACAACCAAAGGGCTCCCGTGGGTTTCTTTATTATCACCAGAGGCATCACCCACAGGCTAGAGGAAACTGGTTTGATGATACCCAAGCCGTGCAACTGATCGGAAGATGAGAATGCAGACCAGGGATTTGTGATCTGTGATAAGGTGGAATTTAATGCCATAGAGGAACACATGAAACTTCCAAACAGTGTAAACAATTACCAAAGCCTGTTTCCCAATCTGAGAATGATTACTTTCGGTATCTGACGTCAGCTTAAGACCCGTAGGCATTGGGCTGATTGGAACGATCATCCAGTCTGTGGGCCAACACTGCTCCAATCCCGTGCTGAGAAGCATCCGTAGCTAGGAATAACTGTCAGCATGGTGTAAATGTGCTGAGGCAAGGTGAAGACTTTAACATCAATTTGATGCGGTCAATTGCTGCCTCACAAGCAGCAGACAACACAAACGGAACACCATTCTTTCACAGTGCGTTCAATGGGCGAGTGACCTCCGCCATGTTAGGAAGAAATTTGGAATAGTAACTGACCTTGCCCAAAAATAACTGGAGTTCCTGTAAATTGGTAGGGCTAGGAAGGTGATCAATCGCCGTAACTAATTCCGACCTAGGGCGGATGCCATCTCGTGACACCAGATGTCCCAAATACTCAATTTCATGTTGAAATAACTGTGATTTTTAAATATTGCACTTGAGGCCAGTCACGTGCAAATTCGTGAACAAGAGCCGCAAGTTGTTTAATTGATCTGTGCCGGAGGAACCGGTGATGATTATATTGTCCAGATAGTTTGCACAGCCGGGAATTTTTTCCAACAACTGTTGCAAGAAATGCTAAGATATTGCAGGCATACTCATGACACCAAATGGCAGACCTTTGTAGCGGTACAGCCTGAAAGGGTTTTTAAGAACCGTGAATTGTTGGGAATCAGAATCTAAGGGAAGCTGGAGATACGCTTCCGCCAAATCAATTTTAGAAACACACTCACCACCCGCCAATTTTGCATAAATGTGGTTTGGGCGAGGGATGGGAACACAATATATCACTGAGTGCTCGTAAACCGTGGACTTGAAATCACCGCACAACCAAAGGGCTCCCGTGGGTTTCTTTATTATCACCAGAGGCATCACCCACAGGCTAGAGGAAACTGGTTTGATGATACCCAAGCCGTGCAACTGATCCAACTAGTCCTTAACTGCTGGGCGCAGGCCAAAAGGAATTCCCCCAGGGGCCCCACAGCTCTTTTGTGGGTATGTGTGTGGCGTGCACGGGGCCCCGAGCCAAAGTCGCCTTTCTTCCTCCCCAGGCTGCTTCACACTCCGCCCTGGTTTGTGCCTCTGCCCGGAGACGGGTGTCTGAGTAACTGTAGGTCATCTCCTTTTCTACACTTTCCTTTTCCTAAGGTCCTTCCTTTCACTCGCTTTTTCCGCTCCTTCTTCTTACTCTGTTGTTCCTACCTTCTAGCCATCCATACCATCTCCGCTTCGGCGTTTGAGATTCTCCCTTGTCTCACTTTTCTATCTCCCTCTTCCCATCCTCTATTCTTCTTCCTTCCTCCCTCTGCATGTCTGAAGGCCGACCCACGCATCCCCATGCGTAGCAGGTGATGGGGTAACGCGTAATTCCCCGCCCCGGGTAGACAAGTAGGGCGCGTACGTACCCCCTGGTAAAGATTACCCGAGCTGTAACCTTCCGACCGTGCCGATTGGACCCTCCGTCCGTTTCTCGGGAGGTGTGACCTGAGGTGTGGACAATCACCTAAGGCGGGTGAGCCCTCAGTGAGGGTTCCCCAATAGGAAGGAGTGTGCCATCGGAGATGCTGGTAATCATGGGGGACACTTCTGCAATGACCTCTCTCTCTTCCATTTTGACTTCGACCCAAAAACGAAAGTTGGATGCCCCTCAAACTAAGAAAATACTACCTAACGTTCCTAAGTTTCTCATTGTTACCCGTTCTGATGGTCATGATTTCTCCAAGGTCAATCCCTTCATAATTCAGAAGGGTGTAGATGCCATTGCAGGTCCGTTGAAGAAATGATCTCGTCAATGTAATGAGAGTTTGCTGTTGGAATCAGATAATGCCTTTCAGGCTCAAAAACTGATCCGAGCCACGCTTTTGCACACCTTCCCGGTAATAGTCGAAGCCCACCGTACCCTTAACTCGTCACGTGGGGTGGTCTATTCTCGATCCCTCGACGGGTTGTCGGATGAAGAAATAAAGGACTATTTGACTGATCAGGGCGTCATAGCTGTCCATAGAGTTATGAAAAAGGCTGATACAGGTTTGATACCAACCCAAACCGTAATTTTGACTTTTGACAAGGTGGATCTCCCTTCCAAAATCAAAGCAGGCTACGAAATTATATCAGTTCGTCCCTATATCCCGAATCCCACACGTTGTTACCAGTGCCACAGATATAATCATACCCATGAGTCTTGCCCTCATGCAGCCAAATGCATCACCTGCGGCAGGGACGCTCATGAGGGGGACTGTCCGCCTCCATCCCCTCACTGCATCAACTGCATGGGCGACCATGCTGCTTCATCTAGAGACTGCCCTGTTTACAAGGAGGAGCGGGTAATTAAAAAAAATAAGAGTACGCGAAAAAGTTTCGACCTCTGCTGCGCGGAAGATACTAGCTAGTCGAAGGCCGCTGAGCTCCCAGCGGGTAAATACAGCGCTGTCCTTGCCTCTCCTCGACCTACTAAGGAGGTTGCCACACAGACATGTGACCTTACTTTTAGCAACACGGTTGTCAGATCGGCCAGTCCAAAGATTGCCCAATCAACCTCTCCACTCACTTCCTCTCACCAAAAAACACAGTCATCAGCAGCTCCTCCCAAATCACGGGCATCTAAATCGGATGCCCGGACTTCCAAGAAAGAGCCTGTCCATGAAGATTTCTTAAGATCTGAGCCTGCACAACCTACGTCTGCGCACACAACTCATCGTCATTCCACTAAGAAGGCACACAGATAAAAGAGTTACTCTCCTTCCCCGCCACGGCGCGACTCGACTGTCACGCCATCTAGCAGTGGCACAACTCGGTCTTCCTCTGTCTCTCCAGGGCGCGCTACTGCTGACCGATCATCCGGCCCTCGACTGGTGGAGGAAGCTGCCCCTGCCGTTAAATCCAGGCAGGCGGCAGAAACTCCAGATGAAGCGATGGAACATGACTCTTTACCTACAGATTCCAGTAGCAGCGTTCCCTTGAAGTCAGACCCTCAGTGGCCAGCGAGGTGATCTCCCCTCTATTTTCTCACCTTATGGATCTCCTTCAATGGAATATTCGCGGCATTCATTCCAACAGAGATGAATTGAAACTCCTACTCAGACTGCGCCGTCCATTTGTGGTCGGACTTCAAGAAATGAAGTTACGCCCACCCACGCCCGACATACGGGAAAAAGGCAACTCGGCAGGCTCCGACAGTGGAGCTAGTCTTCGCAGTAAACTAAAAGTATCGGGCTTGATCCACAACAAGAAGAAAGACTTTTCTAAGTCAGGATCCGTTACCTTAAAATCCACAAAATGCTGCTGTATACATCGCACATAGGAGTCCCAGTCTTCCTTAGACTCTTGGAAATCCGGAAAGGCTAGAGGGGCGGGGGGTTAGGCCTGGGGCGGCGGCGAGGAGCCGCTGCTGCTGCTGCGTCTGCTGCTGCTTTTGCAGTAACTGAAGCAATGCCAGATCCATAACATGCGAAAATAGAACACATGTAAGCACTAAACCCGTCGCCAATTATACTTTTGTAACAGTATAATTTATTTCCTTCAAGAAGATGGCACTACAGCATAGATCAAGTAAACGGTACAATATAATTGCAAGTCACAGAACACTGTTATCGTATACACAAGAGGCTCAGGAGAGAGCTACATCATAACTGAGGGTGAGGCCTTGCACACTGCGTGCTCGCCCGGTCGTGATGATGCTGCAAGCCCTCAGAGGTGGTGCCATCTTGCGGCAGACTTGGCTGTGGCGCATCTTTCATATGCTATGGAAGGACAGAATGTGGCTTGCGGTGGTGCGCTCCAACACTGAGCACGCTAGGACTTCCACATGCTGGTTCAGCTTGTCAAAAAAAAGCAGACAAAAAGGAAATCAGATTTAAATGTTGCCAGTGAAAGTATGCCAACCTTAAGTTGTAGTGCAGTGTTTAGTGATGCCTCTTTCAAGCATGTTTTCACATGGTTCGACAATGAAGACATGCAGATACAAGAAGACACTATCTCCATTCAATAGTCTACATGCAATGAAAAACTAGAATTACAGAAAATAATAATCCTGGGCGACAGGCTGGGAAATAGCATTTCTTACCCACGTAATTGAAACAGACTGTGCATTGCTACAGCTTTCATCAAGCTGGATGCATCATTTGCAGAAATTAATAAGCTAGCAAATCTATCAGAAATAGTTAAGCTGTCCTCCAATGATTTTGTTGTGTTGAGCACCAGTTCGAACTATGTTTATAAGAACTAAACATCCATAGCTTCATGGGAACTAAAGAAATGTTTGGGTCAACTGACACACTTCATCATAGATCTCAACATTCTACTTGGCTACGATCTTTGTTGGTGGTCTTGTGTTAACTGTAAAATAAGTGCTGCAAACCAATCATTTGAAAACAAATGTAAACATTTCAAAAATTTTAATATAATAAATGTAAACTGGCTTAAACGCAGATTCCATATTCGCCATAGCTTACATTTAAATGGGGTGGCAAAAGATCTATCCACTAAGAATATGCTTTGTTTATTAAGAAATAAATCTAATACACTAATTACAAAGAAAATAATGCTGGGCTAGGATCACTAATCTGTGTTAGATAAAGTTTGGACACAAATGGTGTTGACATAGTACAAAGTGAATTGCCTTAAAATAGAACAAACCACCGCCAACTTGTAATAATTCTATAATGTTTTGGCAGGTCAACATCCAATCATTAAAAATAGATTATCTCAGTTTCTAATACGAAAACATAAAAATTCTGTATCAGGTATTAATAAGTGTTGGCTAAATGATAATGACCTGTATGTGCTACCAGGATATTGAAAATAGTTCAAAATAGTTATGGCAGATATTCAATATATACATCAGCTATGTGCTTTTGACAAAATGTACAAAACTTGACATTAGCAAATTCTGCATTGAAAGACTATGTGAGGCAGTTGCTATTGCTGGGCCAAAAGCTAATTGTAATATCTGTATACTATACCCCTGATAGCAGTGTTGATGTTTTTACAGAAGTTCCACAAGGTGTGTCTGAAAGGCTCACTGAATAGTCCCATTTTTTCAAACGATGCTGATGAGAATGTAATGCCCTTGCGTACAAATTGAGGGACATATCAACAAGTACCCCCTAATGTGCAAAGCACTGCGACCCAGCTAACAGGTTTAGTATGCTTTGTCACTGCAATGTGCAGTGGAAAATGGAGCAATGCATTATCAAGAGTCTTTTCAAATTAGATGAAACAATGACTTGAATGCATGGGGTGTTAGTGCAAGTGAATGGTGTTAAAGCAGTACATAAAAAGTGTGTGAGAGGTTGTGAAGATCCAATAACACGTGACCTCAGTGGCTGAAACAATTTCATGAGACCCTTCAGGGGCTCAGCATTAATTTGCTGGATACGGGCTAGGCCAGCCATACTCAACCTCTTTCCTCCTCAGGCCAAATTCTTGAAAGTTTTATTTCAAATGGGCCACAACATTATCGCATGACAAAATGACACTGTGAAATAACTACACCCATTTTTTATCATCAAAATCTATTTTAATGTCTGCCTAGGTCTGTTTAGATGTGGATATGTGTGTGTGTGTGTGTGTGTGTGTATTTGTTTACCTTCCTTTTTGTCCCCTAAGGTAAGTCCTTCCACTCCTGGGATTGGAATGGCTCCTTTTCCACTTCCTTAAAACCCGTATCCGTCCCTTTCTCCTCTCCTTCCTTCCTCTTTTTCCCGAAGAAGCCACCATTGGTGGTGAAAGCTCGAATGTTTGTGTGTTTTTGTGTGTGTTTGGTGTTTTTGTCGACAAGCCTGTACTTTAGGTAAGTCAAAAATCTTTATTTTATACCTATTTTCCCACCTGTAAAGTCTCCTTCTATAATATTAATATATAATTGTTAATAGAAGAGTACATTGCCTTTTGAAATGGAGCTAAATGTATTGTTAATTAATATTTTCTTAGTTTTTTAGAATTTGTGCACTTGTTCTTCAGACAAATCATAATTATTTTCAAAGAAAGATATGTAAGAATTTAAAAAGTTTGAGTGGCTATCTGAAACTCTGCTGCAACCTTTTGACAGCCATTTCCAAACAGTTATGGTTTTGTTCGTAAGGTATGTTTATCAACGGAATACGAGATTTAGCGATTTGTTTTTCAAGGCAGACAGGACGAGTGATTACTGTGAACTGCCACTATGCTACTTGCCAAAGCTTGACAGCGTTAACCGTAAAGTTAAATTCATTAATCATTAACCCGTTACTAAAAAAGTTAATTTGGTTAAACCTTAAAGTATCACTTTACAGACAATTCAACGAAAGCTAATGTTAATTATTATCTTGGAACTGTATTGTGCAGCCATGAAATCTCGGCTTCGGTCTCTGAATTTATATTCACGTGTTGTCGCACTATTGAAATTGAACAAATAAGTAAAATGTATTACCATAAAAGATATAAAAAAAACCTGAAACATTTTATAAAAAAATTAATATTCATTACTGTATCCTGTGATCTTAGTGCTGGAAAGAACTCAAGACCTAAGATAAAATACTGTGTTAATGTGTGTTAATCTATTACAAACTTTGGGCCAGCAGGCACCTTACTTCTTGTGTATCCGGAGTGCGTCTCCCGTCTGCCCAAAATTCTCACCAGTCCCACGCTACCAAAGTAGCGCCCCTCGACCATATTCATCAGTGTTCGCCATCGGACATTCCCGCACGAGGTCCAAAGATTTTATCAAATTTGCGATGAAGAATGGAACCCAGAACGCCATTGTTGCATGTGAATACTACTTACATATTGGTGTGATGCCTGTTCTTTAGAAAAACATTTAATGTTGGTAATTTCGCTATACAAAAAGGCATATATGTATTCCTCTGACTTCTACTATTTTTTTTTCTTTTAATAATTGCCTGTTACGGTGATCATATTTGTGAAATGGGGACCAATTTTATAACTATTAACTACTCAGAATGCAAGAATGCCCTGTGATTGTTAAACATTAATGAAGTTTACAATGAAATGAGTAACAGGCATCAAATCACAATATAGCAAATATAACATAAAACATACATATATTCGATTAATGATGAAAATTCTCCTCAGAGATAATAAATATTGTTGAAATGAGATAGAATGGCTGGCCAGTACTTACCATTGTGCTGTACCGCCGATAGTAACACAAAATGAAAAAACAGAAAAAAAGGGACAAAGGGACAAGCTTTCGGAACAGAGTTCCTTCGTCAGGTGGGAGAGAAGGGAAGAATAAAGGATGGGAATAGAAGGGAAAGGTGGTTCACGACCTAGGTCATGAAGGTGGTGTTTCGGTGGTACATATATTCACAGCTACTATTTAAGATATGCTCAAGTATTAAAAATTAGCAAAAATCCTGTTTAGGTAACTTCATACAACTTTAGACACTCACCTGCTCATGTTTCAAGAGAATAAATGGCACTGTTCGAGGGTTTTTTGGTTAAATTTGAATTAAATTTTAAATCTTCCACTAAGGATGTTGCCAGCTGGCTTTTATTTAGAACTCTACAACCTGGTACTACCTTACTTGATCTAACTTGTTCTTCATTAAGTAGCATATGTCAAGAGAGAACACCGATGCTAAAAATGTTCTTACTTAATTTGGCTGCTGAAATTTAAATGGCTGAACAGACTTTTCATGGAACTTCATTTAAAGAAGAAAGAAGAAGAAGAAGAAGCTCTACTTTCAAATCGGATCTACAATACCACTGATTTACAACACCCCTCTGTTTGCATTGGGGGTTAATAATAAAAACAGTGTATTAACAGTCCTATAGTTCTGGCATCTGTACTCCACATCCAATACGGACAGCCCACGTCAGTTTACAGTTATGTATCAATTATCACAATAGAAAAGAAAATTATAGGTCTCCTTGTAAATCCAAACAGCTTGTTAAGTTTATCTGTGAGGTCACAAAGAAAAGCTAAAATACACCACCATTCATCAACTTGCAATTCACTATGCATTTTATTGTTTTGTGGTAAATAAAATATAATTTCTTTGGCCAAAAAAAAAAAAAAAAAAAACACCCTTGTTAACACCTTGCCTCTGCTAACCCAGCGAACCGATGTATGTGAAATAACATCACTGTAGTGACTGCCCACTTCATTCAAAAGACTTTTGAATTTTCTGTGGTTTAGTTCTCCTCCATGGATTAATTCACTATACTTATGACAGTTTTCATCACAGGGTCTATTTCAGGGCATTAAATGTGTGCAGCCCAATTTTCCTGATGAATAATACAATGAAATGTTATTAAATTTGTTAAACCATATTTCTTTTGTAACAGAGAAATCAACCCATTTTCCAAGTCTGTCACTGAAGGACAATCGTTGGTGCACACATAAACTAGTTTTCTTATATCTATATTGTTCTGTTCAACAAAATCGCAAATAACATCAAGATAGTCTTTGCCTCTGGTTTGGCCCTTCATTGAGAGAAATTTTAAAAATCCTCTTGAACTGGCTTGTCTTCAGTACAGTATCTAACAAAATATGAACACTGTGATGTTGCTGAAATGTCAATACTGGATTCAAGACCTAAGCTAAAGTACTTGCAATTTTTTAAATATTAAGCTATGCAATCACGAATATGGTGTGCTATATTTTCAGTACGCGTAATACAGGTTGAATCTGAGAGCTGTAGCTTTTTAATTTCTGCAATTATTTGATTTTTGTTGGTGAATTTATCAAATAGGACATTGGAAGCAGTTACAAAACGCTCCTTTACAATTTCTGTATCATTAAATGGTTTCATATGCTTACCAAGTATATAACAAATTTCGTACGATGCTTTTGTTACCGCTGCATCTTGTGACATCATCGCCGACATAACGGTTTGTTGTTGCACCAAAGAAGTTTTTAAAGTTGCGAGTTTCTCACGTCTACGGTGGATCCCCAAGGAAAAGTATGACTAAACAATCTGTGTTTTGTTATAGAATGGTGGTCAATATTATATTTATTTAATACAACACTTTCTCAGCAAATTAAACAAGTTGCTATTCATGTTTATTTTGCACTTAAAAATAGTCAATTTCTCACTGATCTTGAAACAGTCTTCTTTCAACAGATAGTTTTAGTTTGCTTTTAGAAGCCGCTCCTGATGTGGTGAATAATTATTCTCTCACTCTTCAGTCTTCACTCAGAGCACCTGCATGACAGAAGCAAAACAATGCACTTCCTTGTCTACACATGAGCTTAAGTCCTGCAAAAATCATCTGCTTAGTCCCCGTCCACTGGACTCAAGCCAGTGTCATCACGGTGACACTGGTTCAACCAAACCACAAGGAACTCTGAACGTCAGAGACTCGTTACAGAAAAACAACAGTTCGTAATGCACTGTTTAATTTTTCAAGTATAACTGTTCTACAGATACTGTCTCTATAAAATGAAATAAAACCTCCAATGTAATGGTAACAGCAGTTTGTCACAACTGAATCGCAAGGTATTATTGTCAACTGAAATCAGACCCTTGATGGGCCATCCTGTGGGCGCACTGAAAAAGGCACCATAAAAACTCTGAGTGAAGGTTTTACTTCTATTATTTTTTAAACCCATATTCAAATTATGTCTGCAATATCTGTAAATTACATAAATTCATGGATTTTATAGAGGGAAAGTAGTCCAAATTTTTTTATTGATGCTGACTTTTAAAAAGCAAAAGCTGCAATTTGGAACTTTCAGCACAGTCACACATAGTACCCACTGATTTATGTTTACCTTGTCCCCCGTGTGTCATGGAGTGTTTATTTTTATAGTGGCAGTGCACTGGCGGTGCTTTGATATTTGTGGTTGAGTTGCATATTAAGCACAGTGCTTATATATCCGAAACTTGTTTGCTCATGCTGAATGCTTCCCCCCAAGGAGTAAACCAAGGCCAGAGAAGGACACACCACTCCCCTCCACCTCCACCTCTACTTCTGACTTCTGAGGATGAGGTGGAGATTCGTGCATCACCCGAGGATCTCGCTCTCGATCTCAACAAAACGGACAGTCTTGATGACAAACCTCTGCCGGGGGATGCCAGTGATGCTGAGTTATAACTCACCGACTTGTCTGATTCATGTATTACCAGCACTCGACCAATGTCATCCTCCAGTGGAACTGTGGTGGTTTCTTCCTCCACCTGGCTGAGCTACGGCAGCTTCTGAGCACAACACCTGCTTTCTGCATTGCTCTTCAGGAAACCTGGTTTCCACCAATGCAGACTCCTGCCCTTTGTGGCTATAGGGGATTTTACTACAATCGTAGTATATATAACAGGATCTTAGGTGGAGTATGTGTGTATGTCCTCACCTCTGTGTATAGTGAAGCGGTGCTCCTTTGAACACAATTAGAAGCAGTGGCTGTCAGGGCGAGGACCACACAGGAGTTTACTGTTTGCAGTATCTACTTGACGCCAGATGGTGACATATCTGTGAACGTTTTGACTGCACTCATAGCTCAACTACCCCACCTTTCTTACTGTTGGGCGACTTTAATGCCCACAGTCCCTTGTGGGGTGGTCCTGCGATCTCCAGTCATGGCAGGTTTGTCGAGGATTTACTAACTCAACTCGACCTCTGCCTCTTAAATACAGGTGCCTCCACACATTTTAGTGTGGCACATGGCACATTTTCGGCCATTGATCTATCCATCTGCAGCTACAGCCTTCCACCATCTGTTCACTGGAGAGCCCATGACGACTTGTGCGTTTTTTGTCACTCCCACAATGCGAGTCCCCAGCACGCCCATCCAGGTGCTGCACAAGGTTAATTGGGAAGACTATGCTTCTGCTGCTATCGTTGGCCCTCCCCCACTCGAGAACATCGATGTGGTGGTCGAGAGCGCCACACATTCTATTATTTCTGCTGCAGACGCTACCGTTTCGCTTACATTAGGGTGCCCACGGCGTAAGACAGTGCCGTGGTGGTCGCCGGAGGTTGCTGAGGCCATTAAAGACCATAGGTGGGCCTTACAGCGCTGTAAGTGTCACCCCTCTCAGGAGCATCTCATCAATTTTAAATGGCTTCATGCTCGTACTCGCCAGCTAATCAGAAGACGGAAACAGGAGTGCTGGGAGAGGTATGTTTCCACTATTGGGACGGGTACTTAATAGTCACAGGTGTGGAGTAGAATCAAGCGGCTACAGAGATTACAGACGCCATTGGGAATCCCTGGAATCTTCAGAAATGGAATTATGTGTACGGACCCAGCCATGCTTGCAGAGATGTTTGCCAACCATTATGCTCATGACTTTGCCTCTGCAAATTATCCACCGGCCTTCCATACATTGAAGGAGAGGGTAGAACGCCAGTATCTATCCTTTATTACCTGCTGCTCTGAATCTTACAACACTCCTTTTACTGAGTGGGAGCTCCTCAGTGCTCTTCAAAAATGTCCTGACACAGCGCCTGGGTCTGATAGCATCCATAGCCAAATGCTGAAGCATCTCTCAGCAGATAGTCGGCGTAATCTTCTTGCGGTCTCTAACTGCATTTGTTGTGATGGTGTTTTCCCGTCACAATGGCGGGAGAGTATCATTATCGTGGTGCTTAAACCTGTCAAACATCCTATTTCCCTGGATAGCTATCATCCCATTAACCTGACTAAGTTCCATGCAAACTGTTGGAGCGGATGGTCATTCTGAGGTTGTGTTGGATTCTTGAGACTCGGGTATTATTGGCTCCATGCCAGGGCGGTTTTTGCCGGGGTCGATCTACCACCGACAATCTGGTGTACCTCAAGTCTGCAATCTGCACAGCCTTTTCCCGGTGCCACCACCTTGTTGCCGTCTTCTTTGATATGCACAAAGCATATAATACAACCTGGCGACGACACATCCTCAACACTTTACATGACTGGGGCCTCCATGGCTCCTACCGATTTTTAGACCAGAATTTTTTAGCTGTCCGTAACTTTCAGGTCCAAATTGGTGCCTTCCTGAGCACCTTTCATATCAAGGAAAATGGGGTTCCTCAGGGCTCGGTTTTAAGCGTTCCATTATTTTTAGTTGCCATCAACGGTCTAGCGACAGTGGTTGAATCATCTGTCTTCCCTTCTCTTTATGCTGACAATTTTTGTATCTCTTTTAGTTCCTGCAGCACCCAAGTTGCCGAGCGTAGGTTGCAAGGTGCTATTCGGAAGGTGCAGACCTGGGCTCTTACACGTGGCTTTCAGTTTTCTGCCACCAAGACCAGAGCAATGCACTTCTGTCGGCGTCGGACTGTCCACCCGCACCCTGAACTTTATCTTAATGATGAACTGCTTACCGTAGTAGAAACTCATCGGTTTTTAGGACTGGTCTTTGACACCCGGCTGACGTGGCTCCCCCACATTCGTCAGCTGAAACGGGAGTGCTGGCACCGTCTCAACCTTCTCCAACACCTGAGTCATATGACCTGAGGTGCTGACCACTCGATGCTGTTACAGCTTTACACTGCGCTGGTGCAGTTCCGTCTCGATTTTGGGTGCACTGCCTATGGGTCTGCGGCACCTTCGGCACTGCACCTACTGGACCCCATTCACAACTGTGGGGTTCGCATCGTGACGGGCGCTTTCCGCACCAGCCCAGTGAACAGCATACTAGTGGAGGCTGGGGTTCCACCTTTAGGGGGCCGCCGCCAACACCTGCTCACGGCTTACGCAGCCCATGTATATTGCTCCCCAGGCCACTCGAACTGTCGTCTCCTCTTTTCTGATATTGTTA
Organism: Locusta migratoria; assembly: GCA_026315105.1. Classification (NCBI taxonomy): domain Eukaryota; kingdom Metazoa; phylum Arthropoda; class Insecta; order Orthoptera; family Acrididae; genus Locusta; species Locusta migratoria. The sequence goes on from CM048750.1 coordinate 153,874,261, forward strand.
TCCGTCCCCATCAGCGACGCCCCAGATCAGGTCATACTATTGCCTTTAGAGTTTGGTCCCTTTTGCTGGAGCTTGAGTCTTTGCCCCTTCCATCTCCCTATCGAGTCCATGTGCGCACACCTCCGTGGTGCTTGCCAAGGCCGTCTACTCGGCTGGACTTGGCCTATGGGGCCAAGGACTCAGTTCCACTGGAGGCGCTCCGCCGTCAGTTCTCAGCTGTCATAGCGGAGTTCCCTGGTTATGACCTGATTTACACCAATGGTTCTCTGGTTGATAGCCATGTGGGATTTGCTTATCTTCATGGTGAGCATGTCTAACAGCATTCTGCCGAATGGCTGCAGTGTTTACACTGCAGAGCTCGTAGCCATTCACAGAGCTCTTGTGCATATCCGGTCCTGCTCAGGTGAGTCTTTTGTTATTTGCAGCGACTCCCTGAGCAGCCTTAGAGCGCTGGACCAGTGTCACCTGCAGTCTCCCCTGGTGTTGGCCATATAGGAGACGCTTCGTGCCGTTGAACTGTCGGGGCGATCAGTGACATTCATCTGGTCTCTGGCTCATGTGGGTATCCCGGGCAATGTACGTGTTGACCGGCTTGCCAAGCAGGCTGTCGGTGGGTCCATCCTCGAGATCGGCCTCCCGGCCTCAGATCTCCGTTCATTGTTGCGCCAACGGGTATATCGGCTTTGGGATGCTGAGTGGTGTAGCCTGAGCACGCCCAATAAACTCCGGGTAGTTAAGGACACCACACCAATGTGGCGCTCCTCCACGCGGACCTCTCGCAGCGATTCAGTGGTGCTGTGTCGGCTCCACATTGGACATACGTGGCTCACCCATGGACACTCCTTCGTGGTGATGACCCGCCCAATGTCAGTGTGGCTCCCATCTGACAATAGTCCATATCTTGTTGGACTGCTCTGTTTTAGCCGCCTTGCGGCGGAATTTTAACCTCCCTGACTTTTTATCAGATGTTTTAGGTGACGCTACTACAATGGCAGATTCCGTTTTACGTTTTATTCGAGTAGGGATTTTTATCATTCTCTCTAACTGGAGATTTCTTTGTGCTGCCGAGTGGTTGACTTTTCCTTTCTTATTCTTATGGTCGGTCAACAACAGACATCAGCTTCTTTGTTGTAACGTGTCTTTGTGTGATCGTCTCTTTTCGTTTTGTGTCTCGTCATTTTTGATGATCTTTTATGGACTCAGTGAGACTCCCCTCCCACTTTCAACCTTAAACTCTGGGCGCATTTTTTCAAGTCCACGGTTTTACTTTTGATGCTTAGAGATGAAATGGGGGACTGATGACCATTGTACTGTTGTCCCCCTTAAACAACCAAACAACAACAACAGCTGAACACTCTCAAGACAGGTTAACAGTGTCACACTCGATAGGATTCAGAATGGATACTTCAGTGTACTGGAAGGGACGCGATTACGAGTGCTGTCCAAGTCGCCACAACTGCCACCCGGAGAGGACGGAGGGATTTCGCTGTACACATCTCGCCCATTTTTATCAGCAGTCATTAGATATTTTTAATACAATATTTTGGATACTGGACGACTAGCTTGCTGGGCCACTTAAAAAAGTTCAGTGGGCCACAAGTGGCCCGCAGACTGCAGGTTGAATATCGCTGCGCTAGACGAACCCGGGGTACCAAGCTGTGGACTGTGTCGCGCCCAACAGTCCAACACACTCTAAGCTCTGTATGTGCTTCAACGACTACCGTACGGCACGACGGTGGAACGTTGTATGTTACAGAGCCCGGAGATCATGGCTTAATTGATCAGGTCGCGAGGACGGTACAAACCTCTATAAAAAAAAAAAAGCTCAATCTTAATGTGTGCTACATGTCGAGAAGATGCATGACTGCTGAGGTTGAACATTTGCTAGCGTGCAACCTCTGGGGTACCTGCCGCAACTCAGTTGTATAAGGCTTACCAAGGCAAGTGGGGCTCTGCCTGGGTGGACGTATAGTTCCATAGCTGCTCATGGAACCACCATGAAACGATCTCAGAGTAACGGTGGTGGACGTACAACCACCGTTTTAAGTTCGGAAGAGTAGATTTCAATGCCACAACATATAACCCCTGGATGTGTCCTTCCCTGGCCACACCGTGGGAGGAACGATGGGCTAAAGATAGGGATGAGCCTTACTCTCCCAAATTTCTAGTGTGCAGTAGAACTGACGGGGAATCTTTTATGACAACTAAGCCTCTTTTCTTCGTGGAAAACCTTACGCCTGCCCCCATGGAGGCTGGGGGCTCCCGTCCTACTGCTCCCGAGGCCATTGCTTCAAGAGCAGTCCTTACCCCTCTGTCGGAGCATCAACCCTCAACGGCTTCTCTCACTTGTAAGGGATCCCTTGGGGCAGGTGGAGCTGCCAGCTGCTGGTTGCAGGTCTTCCCACTCCTCCTCAATCTTTGAGGCTGAGAGTCTTTCCCTATTGGCAAAGCCTGCGAGGGATAAGAGGAGAAAATACAGAAACCAAGACAAAGAACATCCTTGTGGCTTCCATGCCACCACACCCCTCCACCTCTGCTTCTGAAGATGAGGTGGAGATTCTTGTGTCTGCCGAGGTCCTCACTTTCGGGGACGCCTTAGAAACAATGGGTGTTGAAGCAGAGCGTCTCAGCAAGGGGATGCATGTGATTCTGAGGCATAATCAGCTCCCTCAGATCATTCATGTCTTCCCAGCTGTTGGAAAAGTCGTCCTTCAGTGGACCTGTGGTGATTTTTTTCACCCACCTGCTGAGCTATGCTAACTTTTAAGCATAACACCTGCTCTCTGCATTGCTCTTCAGGAAACCTGGTTTCCAGCAACGCGGACCCTGCCCTTCATGGTTACAGGGGATATTATTATAATCGTAGCACATATAACAGATTTTCAGGTGAAGAGAGAGAGAGAGAGAGTCCTTATCTCTGTTTATAGTGAATCCAACCCCTTCAAACACCATTAGAAGTAGTTGCTGTCAGGGTAAGGACAACACAGTAGATGGCTGTCTGTACTCTCTATCTGCCTCCAGAACCTGACGTTTCCCTGAATGTTTTGGCTGCACTTATATCTCACAACTTCCCCACCTTTCCTGGTGTTAGGCGACTTTAATGTCCATAAAACCTTGTGGAGTGGTTCCACGATTTCTTACTGTGGTAGAGTTGTCAAGAACTTACTATCTCAACTCAAACACTGTCTATTAAATACTGGTGCCCCCATACATTTTAGTGTGGTGCATGGCACATTCTTGGCCATTAATTTATCGATCTGCAGCCACAGCCTTCTGTCCACTGCAGAGCTCATGATGATTTGTGTGGCAGTGACAATTTTCCAATCTTTTTATCACTTCCACGGTGTCGGTTCCCAGGGTGCCTGCCTAGGTGGGCACTAAGCAAGGCTAACTGGGAAGACTACACCTCTGCTGCCATCATTGCACCTCCCACACTCGACAACATCGATGTGGTGTTTGAGAGTGTAACTCGTACCATTGTTTCTGCTGCTGAATCCGCAATTCCTTGATGGTCAGGGTGCCCGGAAGTTGCTGAGACTATTAACGACAGCAGGCATGCTTTACAGTGAGACTAGTGGCACCCATCTCTGGAGCACCTCATCACATTTAAATAAGACAGAATCCTGAGCATTGGAAGAGGGTCTGGTACTTCCACATCCCAGGTCTGGAGCAAGATCAGGTGTTTAAAGGGATACTTGACACCAGTAGGGATCTGGGATCTCCACAAATGGAATTATATGTATGGACCCAGACACACTTGCAGAGATGTTTGCTGAGCATTATGCTCACCTCTGCCTCTGTTAGCTACCCACCAGCCTTCCGTACATTAAAGGAGAGGTTAGAACGCCAGCCCATCTCCTTTACCACCTGCCGCACTGAGACTTATAAACGCTCCATTCAGTGAGTGGGAGCTTCTCAGTGCTCTTGCCCAATGTACCAAGATGGCTCTGGGGCCTGATAGCATCCATACGGAAATGCTGACTCACCTCTCAGCAGAAAGCCAGGGTAATCTCCTCGCGCTCTTCATCTGTTACGACGGGGTTTTCCTGTTGAAATGGCAGGAGAGTAGAAACATCCCGGTGATCAAACATGGCGAAAACCCTATTCAAGTTGATAGCTGCCAGCCCATCAACCTGTCCAACATCCTGTGTAAACTGTTGGAGTGCATGGTCAGTCAGCGATTGTGCTGGATCCTCGACAATCGGGGAGTACTACTCCATGCCAGGGTGGTTTCTGCCAAAGTCGCTGTACCACCAATAATCTGGTGTACCTTGAGTCCGCAATCCACGCAGCCTTTTCCAGATGCCAAAATAATGTAGCCATCTTCTTCGATATGCATAAGACCTATGATACAACCTCGCAACACAACATACTCACTACTTTACATGGGTGATGCCTCTGGGGCTTGCTCCCGATTTTTATATAAAACTTTTTAGCTGTCTGTACCTTTTATGATCAAGTTGGTGCCTCCTGTTGCACCATTCATGTGCAGCAAAATGTGGTTCCTCAGGGCTCTGTTCTGAGTGTTCCCTTATTTTAGTAGCCATTAACAACTCGGAGACAGCAGTTGGGTCGTCGGTATCCCCTTCCCTCTATGCTGATGACTTCTGTATCTCTTTTAACTCCTCCAGAACCCAAATTGCTAAATGGAGATTGCAGGGAGCCATTACAAAGGCACAGTCCTGGGTTCTTGCCACAGCTTCAAGTTTTCTGCGGCCAAGACTAGTGTTATGCACTTCTGTCAGCATTGGACTGTTCACCATCAACCCGAATGTTACCTTGATAACCACTTACTTGATGTAGTGGAAACCCAGAGGTTTACAGGGCTGGTCTGGCTGATGTGGCTTCCTACATTCGTCAGCTGAAATGTGTAAAGCCCCTTCTTGTCTAACGTAGTTAAAGATTCTGAAATGCCTATCACGTTAGAAAAGATCATAAGTGTTACCATGTATGGCATTAACGTAATATATTTAACTCAACTGACTATGAATGGCTTCAGATAAATGCCTATTAGGTTCTAGAGCAAGTTAAATACTGTTCAGGATGAATATACACCTTTGGTTTGTACAACAGTATATCATCAATTACATACGTTGCCACTACAACGCATACGCGGGGGACACCGTAAGTAAAATTTAGTCACCAACGTAAGGGTGGTCTGTAATCAACGATTACAAAACTACTATCTGAAATTATATTTTACTATTATATGTAAAAATCATAGTACTTAACTACACCATGCAAAATAAAATTAAGATCACCCTTCAAATTCACTGAAAATATAAAGATATCAATAATTGGAACGATGTTACCTTTTACCTTTATTAGTATAAATTACCTTTAATCCAAGCTATCCTTTCTATCTAAACATTTCATTGAAAGAGACTCTTCATTAAGCTTTCTTAAAAAAACCAACCTAAAGTAAAATTATTTCCTTTCACCTTTTTGACGACAGTTCAGAATGTTAGCATATATATATATATATTAAAATTCAATATTCCCTTTATGTCAAGCTAACATCTTTTCAATTTTTAACTATTCTTATAGACAAGGTTGAAAATATATAAAATAAAGATATTTGACTTACCTAAAGTACAGGCTCGCCGACAGAAACATAAAACACACACAAAAACACACAAACATTCGAGCTTTCGCCACCACTGGTGGCTTCTTCGGGAAAAAGAGGAAGGAAGGAGAGGAGAAAGGGAAGGATACGGATTTTAAGGAAGTGGAAAAGGAGCCATTCCAATGTCTGCCTAGGTGTGTTTGCATGTGGATATGTGTGAGTGTGTGTGTGTATTTGTTTATCTTCCTTTTTGTCCCCTAAGGTAAGTCCTTCCACTCCTTGGATTGGAATGGCTCCTTTTCCACTTCCTTAAAACCCGTATCCTTCCCTTTCTCCTCTCCTTCCTTCCTCTTTTTCTCGAAGAAGCCACCAGTGGTGGCATATATATATATACGAAAATTACTCACCAGGCGAAGGAGCACAGGTGTAACAGCATCACAAATAAGTAAATGAATACACACACACACACACACACACACACACACACACACACACACACAAACGCAAGCTTTCGCAACCCAGTTGCTTCTTCAGGCAGAAGGGAAGGAGAGGGAAAAGGAAATGATGAGGGTTTTACGGAAGGGGGTAAGGAGCCATTCCAATCCCGGGAGAGGAAAGATTTAACTGTCAAATGTCTGTCTAGGTGTGTTTGTGTTTGGATATGTGTGAGTGTGTGTGTATTTATCTACCTTCCTTTTTATCCCCTAAGGTATGTCCTTCCTCTCCTGGGATTGGAATGACTCCTTTTCCACTTCCTTAAAACCCATATCCTTCCCTTTCTCCTCCCCTTTTTTCCTCTCTTTCCTGAAGAAGCTGCCAGTGGTGGCGAAAGCTTGTATGTGTATTTGAGTGTGATTTTTATTTTTGTGTCTATCGACAAGCCGGTCCTTTTGGAAGATAGTGCTTGCTCAAAAAAAATAAAAAATCTATCTTATAAGCAAGATAATAAATAAATCAGCTAAAACCATTTATTTTTTATCACGACTCCAGGCTTAGTTCTGTTTTATTATCGTCTTTTATGTATACCGCATACAGTATTTAGCTTCAGAGTGACTGCTAACTAAATGTCCCCTCTGACTAACTTTTTAAGTACGATAGTTAAAAAAAAAAAATGGTGCCACCACCACTTACAGCTCTGTATTTATATTTAATTAATCTGAAAGCAAGCTAGGAGCCTACTTCAGGTGTTGGCATTCAACAACTCTAAGAGTATTATTGATATCTTTTCCCACCAAACATAAGTCTCTCTAAGCTGGTAGATGGTTACTTCCGAGATCTCCAAATTATTTATTGGTTCCAAACCTTAAATTGTTGACATTCTATCTGTCATAGTCAAACTTTTCCGTTACGTATCGGAAGATAAGGTGGTCAGAGCCAGTCAAATCATAACAATGAAGCTCACGACCAGTGCATGACTCAGTGAACTCCTGCAGGATTCATAAAATAACACAATAAGACTACTCGGTTCAAATTACGTTGTCAACTCCACTTGGGACTGACATTCAACCACAACAAGAACCAATCTTCAATAGATATGTTCCATAGATGAGTTACTTAATGCTGCCACACAGCATTAGTGTCAATTACCATTTTATAACCAATTAACACTTCCTACAAACTGTCATTACCCTGAACCGTAAAATTGAAAAACACTATTATCAGTAGTTTTTCTGTCACTGTGATCCACAGAAACCTATTCACTCTGGAAATCCCTTTCCTGTTCCGTGACGGCTTTAAACCTACACAACCATAAACACACTATTCTGTCTATCATAGCAGTTAGTTCGGTAACTCACAAGCAACTAACTGTAAACCATCTTAGGGACAAATAAATCATTGGGAGATCTTCATCTTTCACTGTACAATAATCATTGATATTCCCTTTTCAATTTTATCTTCTTTGGCATACTGGAATTATCTTGAGTGGCTCATATGGAGTTAAAATATATCTATGAGCTCTCTCCTGGAGATATCTTTGGTGTTTCCTTGATGTTAAATCTAGAACAAACATTAAACAAATACATTGTAATGCTACAAAGTTACAATCAGTTATATTAATGACTTTCCAGGAATTGTCCATTAAAATATAACATTTTCGTAATAAATTGAAACAAAACTGCACCAGAAAATATTAGAAACAGAAGTCTGGTGTCATCTCAATGTTCTTTGCCACCTGGCCTGCTGATTACTGCACAGTCACTGCTATATACAGTGCTGTTAATAGTCATGGCTTGACTTTGGGTGTCTTGCCTATGGTTCTGCATTAGCTTCGGCATTGCGCTTGCTGGACCCCATTTGCCACTGTGGGGTTTGCATTGTGACAGGTGCCTTCTGCACCAGCCCTGTGAACAACTTACTTGAGGAGGCCAGGGTCCCACCTTTGTAGATCTGCCGCCAACAACTGCTTGCGGCTTATGCAGCCTGTGTGCATAGCTCGCCAGGGCACCTAAACCATCACCTGCTGTGCTTGTCCGCCCCCAACGATGATGACCCAGATCAGATCATATAATCGCCTTTCGCGTCCTATCCGTTCTGCTGGAACGTGGATCTTTCCCTCTACCATCTCCATATCGGGCCCGCACAAGTACACCTCCGTGGTGCCTGCCAAGGCAACGTATTTGTCTGGACTTGGCCTGTGGACCCAAAGACTCAGTTCCCACTGAGGCTCTCCATCGTCAGTTCTTTGCGGTCATAAATATATGATCGGGTTTACACAGATGGTTGAAAGGTTGAGGACTGTGTTGGTTTTGTGTATGTTCATGGTGGCCATATGGAACAGCACTCTATGCCTGACGGCTGCAGTGTATATACTGCAGAGCTGCTGGCCATTTACCAAGCTCTCGAGCATGTCCAGTCCAGCTCAGGTGAGTCTTTCCTTCCATGCAGTGACTCCCTGAGCCCTCGACCAGTGGTATCTGCATTCTACTCTGGTGTTAAGAATACATGTTGGAATCCCAGGCAACAAACATGGCAATAGGCTTGCCAAACAAGCTATTGATGTGTCAGTTTTAGAGATCAGCCTAACGCCTTCTGATCTCTGGTCTGTTTTGCGCCATTGGGTTCGAAGCTTTGGGGTGGTGAGTGGCATACCTTGACTGAGCCCAACAAACTTCGGGCTGTAAAGGAGACCACAGCTGTATGGTGTACCTCAATGCATGCCTCTAGCCGGGACTCTGTAGTCCTGTGCTGGCTCCGCATTGGCCGTACTTGGCTAACCCATGGCTATCTCCTTCGTGGTGAGGACCCACCCGACTGTCACTGTGGCTCCTGATTCACGGTAGCCCACATCTAGCTGGACTGCCCTATTTTAGCCACCCTGTGGTGGAGTTTTAATTTTTCTGCACATTTATCCGATGTTTTACTTGACGACACCAAAACGGCTGGCTCAGTTTTAAGTTTTATTTGTGACGGTGGTTTTTACCACTCTTTATAAAGCTTCGCTTCAGTCCATTGTCTATTTTCCTGTTGTCCTGCATTATCCGATTGGAGGTAATCTAGCGTTGCCGCATTGTTGACCCTTCCTCTTTTTAATCTCATGTTCGGTCAACTACAGACATCGGCTTTTCCATTCCATTTCTTGTCATTGTTTGGTGTTTCTGTGCATTTGTATCATTGTGTGTTGTCCTTTTATTGTCTTTGGGGATCTTCCTCCCCTTTGCTATTTTAAACTATGGGCTCTTTTTCACATTTATGCCTCTTCTTGTGGCACCCAGTGATAAAATAGGGGACTGATGATCTCTGCAGTTTTGTCCCCTAAAACATCCAACAACAACAACAACTCCACAGAAACATGTGCTGACAGTTTCCAACAGGTGTACAACCGATGTCAGAATTGTATTGTAGGTAATGGTGATTACTTTGAAGGGCAGTAAAGGTATTTTGTTTGTAACTCTTGTTTTCTATTTCGTGAGACCATTCACCGAACTTTTCAGACACATCTTGTAGAAAGAACAATCACACACCTGCGAAAGTACAACCAACATAATTTTTTAATTTTGGGGATAATATTGACATCAGGATTACCACAGCTAAACACACACTTTTCTTAATGTTCTTAGCTCATACTACATGTATTGTGCATATTATAAGACAGCAATCACGTCATAGCAAATGTAAAGAATAATGAGTTTGAAATAGGGCTTTTTAATACTACTTTTCAGATCATAAGGGATATGGCTGAAACTGTGAACAAAAAGCCCCACATAACAATATGAACCACCCAGATACACTAGAATTACTAAAGACTCACATATAAATGCTTTCATGTCACACCTAAGTGTGATACATTGCTCCAACTTTTTGTCACAATTCACAACTGTTGCCAAGACTTTTCATACCTATATCAAATGTGTCCACTCCCATGAACCACAGACATTGCCGAGGTGGGGTGGCTTGCGTGCCTCAGCGATACAGATAGCCGTACCGTAGGTGCAACCACAGCGGAGGGGTATCTGTGGAGAGGCCAGACAAACGTGTGGTTCCTGAAGAGGGGCAGCAGCCTTTTCAGTAGTTACAGGGGCAACAGTCTGGATGATTGACTGAGCTGGCCTTGTAACATCAGCTAATGTGGCTTTGCCACACAGCTACTGCGAACGGCTGAAAGCAAGGGGAAACTACAGCCGTTATTTTTCCCGAGGACATGCAGCTCTACTGTATGAACATATGATGATGGCATCCTCTCAGGTAAAATATTCCGGAGGTAAAATAGTCCCCCATTCGGATCTCCGGGCGGGGACTACTCAGGAGGATGTGATCATCAGGAAAGACAATACTGGCATTCTACGGGTCGGAGCGTGGAATGTTAGATCCCTTAATCGAGTAGGAAAATTAGAAAATTTAAAAAGGGAAATGGATAGGTTGAAGTTAGATATAGTGGGGATTAGTAAAGTTCGGTGGCAGGATGAACAGGATTTCTGGTCAGGTGAGTACAGGATTATAAATACAAAATCAGTTGGGGGTATCACAGGAGTAGGATTGATAATGAATAAGAAAATAGGAATGCGGGTAAACTACTATGACCAGCACAGCGATCGCATTATCATTGTCAAGATAGATACGAAGCCAACACCGACAACAGTAGTACAGGTTTATATGCCAACTAGCTCTGCCGATGATGAGGAGATCGAAGAAATATATGAGGAGCTAAAGGAAATTATTCAGACAATTAAGGGAGAGGAAAACTTAATTGTTATGGGAGACTGGAATTCGGTAGTAGGACAAGGAAGGGAAGGGAAGATAGTGGGTGAATATGGTCTGGGCAAAAGGAATGAAAGAGGAAGCCGCCTGGTAGAATTTTGCACGGAACATAATTTAGTTATTACAAACACCTGGTTTAAGAATCACAAAAGAAGGTTGTATACGTGGAAGAGACCAGGAGACACCGGGAGATACCAGATAGATTTTATAATGGTAAGACATAGATTTCGGAACCAGGTTTTGAAGTGTAGGACATACCCAGGGGCAGACATAGACTCTGACCATAACTTGTTGGTTATGAACTGTAGGCTGAAACTGAAGAAACTACAGAAAGGTAGGAAAATAAGGAGATGGGACCTAGATAAATTGAAGGAACCTGAAGTTCTTAAGAATTTCAGAGGGAGCTTCAGGCAACAATTGACAGAAACAGGGGAAAGTAAAACAGTTGAGGAGGAATGGGTAAAATTGAGAGATGAAATAGTGAAGGCAGCAGAGGACAAAATAGGTAGGAAGGCAAGACCTACAAAGAATCCTTGGATATCACAGGAGATACTAAATTTAATCGATGAAAGGAGAAAGTATAAAAATGCAGTAAATGAAACAGGCAAAATGGAGTACAGACGACTAAGAAATGAGATTGACAGGAAGTGCAAAATGGCTAAGCAGGAATGGCTAGAAGGCAAATGCAAGGATGTAGAAGAATGTATAAATAGGGGAAAAATAGATACAGCCTACAGGAAAATAAAAGAAACATTTGGCGATAAGAAAAACAGCTCTATGAATATCAAGGACACTGATGGAAAACCAGTTCTCAGCAAAGAAGGGAAAGCTGAAAGGTGGAAAGAGTATATAGAGGGGCTCTACAAAGGAAATGAACTTCGAGACACTATTGTAGGAAGGGAAGAGGATGTAGATGATGATGAAATAGGAGATACTATACTGAGAGATGAATTTGACAGAGCACTGAATGATCTAAGTCGAAACAAGGCCCCTGGAGTAGATGATATCCCGTCAGAGCTACTGAAGTCTCTGGGAGAACCAGCCATGACAAAATTGTTTCACATTGTGTGTAAGATGTATGAGACAGGTGAAGTACCCTCAGACTTTAAGAAAAATGTTATAATCCCCATTCCAAAGAAAGCGGGTGCAGACAGGTGTGAAAACTACAGAACCATCAGTTTAATAAGTCATGGTTGCAAAATATTAACACGAATTATATACAGAAGGATGGAAAAGCTGGTAGAAGCCGACCTCGGGGAAGATCAGTTTGGGTTCAGGAGAAATGTAGGAACACGGGAGGCAATACTCACTTTACGGCTTATCCTAGAAGATAGATTAAGAAAAGGCAAACCAACATTTCTAGCTTTTGTAGATTTGGAGAAGGCTTTTGACAATGTTGATTGGAATAAACTCTTTAAAGTTCTGAAGCAAGCAGGAGTAAAATATAGGGAACGTAAGGTTATTTACAACTTGTACAAAAACCAGACAGCGGTTGTCAGAGTTGAAGGGCATGAAAGGGATGCATTGGTTGGAAAGGGAGTAAGACAGGGTTGTAGCCTTTCCCCAATGTTGTTCAATTTGTACATTGAGCAAGCTATAAAGGAAAGCAAGGAGAAATTTGGAGAAGGAATTAAAGTTCAGGGTGAAGAATTAAAAACATTGCGTTTTGCCGACGACATAGTAATTCTGTCAGATACAGCAAAGGACCTGGAAGAGCAATTGAACGGAATGGACAGTGTGCTGAAAGGTGCATATAAGATGAACATTAACAAGAGTAAAACAAGGGTAATGGAGTGCAGTGTAAGAAAATCAGGTGATGCTGAAAGAATTAGATTAGGTAACGAAACAATAAAGGAGGTAGCTGAGTTTTGTTACTTGGGCAGTAAAATAACAAATGATGGTCGCAGTACAGATGATATAAAATGCAGAATGGCAATGGGTAGAAAGGCGTTTTTGAAAAAGAGAAATTTGTTAACATCGAATATTGATTTAAGCCTAAGAAAGTCCTTTCTGAAGGCATTTGTATGGAGTGTTGCCTTGTATGGGAGTGAAACATGGACGATAAGCAGTGTGGACAGAAAGAGGATAGAGGCTTTTGAAATGTGGTGCTACAGAAGAATGCTGAAGATTAGGTGGGTGGATCGCGTAACTAATGAGGAGGTACTGAACCGAATTGGGGAGAAAAGAAATTTCTGGCATACCTTGACTAAAAGAAGGGATCGCTTGGTAGGACACATTCTTAGACATCGGGGAATCGTAAATTTAGCATTGGAGGGAAGTGTGTGGGGTAAAAATCGCAGAGGGAGACCAAGACACGCGTATAGTAAGCAGATTCAAATAGATGTGGGTTGTCGTTCTTATGAGGAGATGAAAAGGCTTGCTCAGGATAGAGTAGGGTGGAGAGCTGCATCAAACCAGTCTCTGGACTGAAGACCACAACAACAACAACATCAAATGTGTTTCTGACATATTTAATGAATACTGCCCTGAAGTATTAAAGAGACAAGGTTAAAGGAAAGAAGGGCAATCACAGTTCACATTGGTGGTTTACACCTGAACTGATGATACGAATCTGTACAGCAAATCAAAGAATAGTGTAGAAGCCGGGCTTCAATACATTCAATTGAAGAGGTTGAGGTGGTTCACTCTCGTCATAAATTATATGTATGTGGTCTAGCATAATAAAACCACCATAAAACAGTTGGTCTTCTTCTTATATGTTTGACTCAAATAGTTACACTTCTCAAACTACCTGAATGAGCATTCTCGCCCATTTACACTTGAGAAGCAATTTATTCATATTTAACTTTAAATAACTGAACAATAAGGTTTTCAGAATTACAGTTCTAGCTCACACTTGAGCAACCTTTTACAAACGTCTATTGAAAGTACAATTAGTTACTCTTGGAATAAACAGAATGTCATTTGTTTAATAATGGATATACATGTTCCATAGTCCCATCTATAGCTTCTGGCATTCCATGTTGATGCAGACCAATAAAATAGACACTCTGACCATTTTGCTGCACTTCATACAACCAGAAACTGCAACACACAAGCATTCTGGCAGCAGTAACAATTCAAGTGTGGTCAGAAATTGTCCAAAAAATGATAGGATAGGAGATGTTGGATTATCTCAAGGCGATTTAGGCCTCTGTAGCGATTTTTTCCACTACACATAACCCTCCCCTCAGCCTTGAGATATCCACAAATCTCATCATGTCTACTGCGAGGGTGAAGGTCGGGGTGAGAGTTTAAAATAGGGAAAGATTAATTTTTAAAACTCACAATCACCAACTGCGAACCAAATTCCTAAACATGCAAAAACACTTGAACTGTGATTGCTACTATTTGACTCATTTTCTAGGGGATGATATCACACGTTCACAGCTTTCCTTCCCTGCATATGATTAACAACAAAATTCATAATAAAGTTCATGTGAGAAAAGGGTGTACTAAATACTATTTTTGAAAACACGTGAAAGTTCACTTTATGTTGTTTATTACACCATATTAAAACCCTGTGGCTGATACGTCTGTACGTTGAAACATTTATCAAATAAAGTTATAGCTCGTGAGCCCCCAGACAAAATGAATATTTGTCGCAAATTGTTTTCATACCATGCGCCTGTCTCAAACACCGTTTATGTTCATGCCTATGCAACGACACGTGTTACATTAACAAAACACAGTCACTTTAATTTAGTGCGATGCACACCTTGTTCCACCGGTTAAATATTCACAACACACAGTAGCACTTGATACATCTTGGTGCAGTCTACGACGAGCAACCACACTTGGCAATTGCCACACAAAATCTATAGTCTCCACCTGGAGATCCACATGCCGACTATCGTAGAGCGACGCTGCCCGGCCAGCTACACCACTTGCTCCCGACTCAACACTTCCTGCCCTCACGCACGCGCGCGCCAGAGGCCAACTGCCGGGTTTTTTCCCCTATGTCATCAACTTACCCATGTGAGCTGTTCTAACCGACTTCCAACGTACAGTGCTCAGCCAATACATTTCTAAAACTTTACTTAAAATCAAAATAATTACACTACACATTAAACAAATTTCTTATTATGTTTTATATTGGTATAAACATCCTTTGCACTATTTATTACAATCATGCAATTTCGTATATCACAGATAAGTGATTTAACAGAATATTTCAAGATAAAATACACAAGATTAATTGAAAATAAAATGAGAAATAGTTAATATATTACTTTTATAAACAAAACATTGCCATGCTAGTTGTGTAACTGTCTTGTATTCATTGGTAATTTATTACTTTCCATTGTCAATTAAACATATTACGCCAGATGTGACTATAACAGCTAATGTATTGTTTATTTATCAACAGGCTATTTTGTAATGAGGGCCTTAAAGGTTCCTGACTGCACGTATTACTTCAAATGCCAGTAGTATTAGAATATTTTATTTCACACTGTGCACTGCACTGTGCCTGGCACTCGCCATTGTCCCTCTCTCCCCTCACCGGAAACGAACCTGGAAAATCCTAAGCTGGAACAAGGAACCAATGTCGACCTGCTCGCTGGCCTCCCGTCAGCTACAAGCACACAGCAAATCTCAACGTAGAGAATTTCTACCTATCGCCTAACTATAAATGTTGTCACCCAACTGCGTACATATATTGCTACAATACTTAATAAGATTAAAATTGTGTAACATTTAGTGCATTGGCATGGTCAATGTTTGCAGTGAACTTCATACTGTTTAATTATCAAATGCTATTAATTACCAATATTTCTATTGGGCGGTAATCTCACACTACCACCAAAATTATCTTTCGCAAAGGTAAAATAATCAATACAGCAAAGCAAGGACATGGGAGTTTAACCATTCATTATCTTGGTAGGATAACTACAATAACATAACTCCGCTTATGAAGGTATCTCAAAATTATGATGGTGCCTACTTCTCAAATTATAACTCACGAGGTTATAACATCTCCTCAAATCAGGGGAAAGGGAGCGGTGTAATTGAAATTCCAAAAACAAATTCATACGAGGCACTTTCCATTTACTACATAGCATCATATCAGAATGCGTGACAACATTCCCTGGATTGCCCAATGCCTGCGGCTCAAGGTTTTGGAAGAGAAAATAATAAAAGTAAGACAATATTTGTCTCTGGTAAGGGGCAGAGAAAACAAAAAAAATTGAGTACCAAGCTCTCAGCTTGTCTACTTAAAGGTGTCAGCCATACCCTTTTTGACTGAACACCCCTCCTAAATGTTAGGTTCTATTTATAGACACCTAACCAGGACGTAACAGCCTCACTTTTGGGTCTGTTACTCCCAACAACACCAAACACGTCCATTTCCTCTGTACCACCAAATCAAACCAGTCTGTTTCTCTCTGTCCTATCCATTTAGCCTTTCCATGGACCCGGTCTGTTTTATGTTACACTCCCACTCACTTTTATTTATTGAAATGCAATTTTTAACTATCAGTATTGGAATATCGTGCACTCGTAAACCACCTACTCATCTTTAAAATGCTCCTCCTATTACCCCCCTTCTTGAAATGAGTGTACGAGATCTAAATCACCATCTTATATTTCATTGGGACATACAAACCAGGTTGTATGAGTATACAAAACCAATATAGCCCTACCTCTGAAGAAGAAATAACCCACCAACTAAAAAAAGAATCTAACCTATGTGTATGTGTGTGCATTACATGTATTGTTGTAAATTTAGTGTTGTAAATGTGTGGATAAATATGTTCATAAAAGAACGCGCGCGTGCGTGCGTGCGCGCGTGTGTGTGTGTGTGTGTGTGTGTGTGTGTGTGTGTGTGTGTGTGTGTGTGAACTAACTAGACGTAACCAACCAACCAACCCAAATACAAAATTTATAGACCTTCCCCCATTTCATCTTAACAAAAGTAGAAAAAGGTTTATAAAAGCCCCTACAAAACTTACTGACTAAAAAAATAAAAAAAAGGTAAGCAGCAGGTGTAGTAACTGCTACATCCGTATTGTCGGTTGGAATTGTTTATGATATCCAACAACATATCCATTATTTTCACTTTTGGAAAGCCATTGGTATCAATTCATATAAACACATACATACATAAATGAAATACATGACAAGGAGAAAATCTAAGTTAAAAAAATTTCAAGTATTGTAATAAAAATTGATAATTTTTCACCATTTGGTTAATCATTGTTCCAAATTCCATGTCTAGTAATTAATAGTACGTATTAACCAAATAATCATTCAAGGTCTCGGTCATGAATGAATTAAAGACGGATTCACTCAACACAAACCATTCACCATTTCTTAGACCTTATACCTGGTTACTGTACTCCAAACTTGCCAAGAACCATAGTAGGAAATTATAAAATTATATTTATTCAGCAATCTTATGATTGTCATCAGGAATAATTAATAAATTAATGAGTGTCATGAAGGGAAATCCAATTCTTTAACCTGAATTTCTATTTACGATAATTCAGATGTGACTAGAGACATCTGTCGTCTGTAATATATATGTGATCAATCATTGTAATCGGTAATTCGACTTATCCGCTGACAAGAATGTCAGAGATTACATGATATCAAATGTAAGTTGTAATTACATGCAATTTTTCATCTTTGACTTGCCGATATCTTACAAAAATGTGTCTTAATCAGTGTAAAGTATGAAAATGAAAGGACAGAAAGAGAAATATCTATGTGTTGTCAAAAAAAATTTAGGTGAAGAAAACAACACATAGAACTCGGGACCCAACAATCGTTAATTGTTCAGCTAACAAAGCATTAGTTCCCTAGGGGTTTGATATATGGGCGAATGCTGTTAACGTTATATAAACCTTTATCCATATCAGTGTTCAGATCTTGGACACAAACAGCGTTTGCAAAGTAAAATCAATTTTTTGTTTGTCATACCATGTATTTGGGAGAGTTCTTGAAAACACACGAATAAAATGATTAGGATGGACATCGCCTTCTGGTTTGAATTTAGGCAATTGTTTTGACAAATTAATTCCCTGAATGAAATTAAATGTATGATAATTAGATTGAACTGGAGATTGTGCATGGTTGTTATTAGCAGTAACAGCTTTATTTGTGAAGCAAGATGGATTATCTCTGTTTGAATCCTTACAAACTGTATCAAAACAGTGATTAGGGAAATCTGCAACTGATAAAGTATCACCAGTTTTAATTTCATGATTTTTTTTTTCAATTAGTTCCAAAATTCGTTGTTTACAAACGTTGGATAACACAAGGGAATAATTTTCACTATGATCTGATTGTGATTAAGTGCGTCTAATTCCAATTCAGTAGCCCGAACCCTTTCGCCAATCCGTGTGATATCAACCCTCTCAAGAGATGTTAATTTACTACAACACTCTGATAAAACCTTGTCCACTGACAATAATAGTTTGTACCACATCTGAAACAAGATCTTGTTTGTAGGGAGGAAATTCGCCATTTAAAAGATCTGTGACTATATTAGAAACCTCATTTTTAGATACTAGTATCTGTTTTATAGATGTAATTTCCGAATTTAAATTATTGTAGTTAACCTCACATTTTTCTACATAAGATTTCAAGGTATTTTGGAAAGAATCTAATTTTACATTAAATTCAGAATTAATTTTTGACTTTAACTGGTCAATTTTGTCTGATATTTCCAACTTATGGTTGGAAAGTTGATTTGTTAAACTTGTCTTTTGAGCATTAAATTGAATGAAAAGATCAGATATTTGTTAGGAAAAATCATTTGTGAAACTTGTCTTTTGATCAGACAATTGTTTAGAAAAAAAGTTTTGAAGCTAAGTAATTGGTCCTGAATAGCTTTTAACATGTTAGCTACATCCAATACACTTATATTTACTTCTGCCATTTTTGCCTGATATCTCGTTACAGGCATAACATTTAGTGTATGCTCTGACACAACACTTCATGGAGTACTCACTGAAAGTTTAACTAAGAAAAAGAAAAATACTCTCACTTGCATGCTCAGTAGACTGGTGCATTCGGTGGTAGCTCAAGGTGCTGTCCGTTTCTTTTGCTTGATGTGCAAAAATCTTCGTTTGTTCTAGTGCCTATTTGTGCACAATATATTTCTTCTTAGTTATGTGCAGATTTTAACAATGAATATTTGGTTTTTTAGATCTACTGCCACAACCAGTAGTTTTTGTGTTATTGTTTAACATCTAGGTGGTATTGAGTACAACTCTTGCTTCAGACAAACTTCTTAACACATTTCTTGTGACATGATCATATTCTGCAGTTTGGGTGTCAAATGTCGCCAATTGATGTGGTTCACTCTCGTCATAAATGATGTGTATGTAGTCTAGCATAATAAAACCACCATAAAACAGTTGGTCTCCTTTTTATATGTTCGACTCAAATAGTTTACTTCTCAAACTACTTGAATGAGCATTCTCGTCCATTTACACTTGAGAAGCATATTTATTCATATTTAACTTTTTAAACTCAACAATAAGGTTTTCAGAATCACAGTTCTAGCTCACTCTTGAGCAACCTTTTACAAAAATCTATTGAAAGTACAATGAGTTAGGCTTGGAGTAAACAGAATGTGATTTGTTTAATAATGGATATACATGTTCCATAGTCCCATCCATAACTTCTGGCATTCCATGCTGCTGCAGACCAATTAAATAGACACTCTGACCACTTTGCTGCACTTCATACCACCAGTAACAATTCAAGTGTGGTCAGAAATTGTCCAAAAATGATATGGTAGGAGATGTTGGATTATCTCAAGGCGATTTAGGCCTATGTAGTGGTTTGTTCCACTACAAGGTCTAAGACAGAGATTATAAAACAAACAAACAGCAAACAATAATAATATTCAGCATGCTGAAAATAAATGCAAGGTTTCTTGGAAAGTTGTTAAATCAAAACTGGGTAATTATTACTGATTGAATAAATCAATTCTTTATCAGTTCCAGTAACGAAGGTCAGTCATCTCAACAAAACAACTACTATAAATCAGGCAATAATAAACTTCTTTAACAAACAAAATTACATAACATACATAAAACAACCACATTCAACTGGGCACAAGTTGCTGTGACTGACTTTCCAGTTGTTGTTGTTGTTGTTGTGGTGTCCAGTCCATAGCCTGATTTGATGCAGCTCTCCATACTACCCTGTCCTATGCAAGTCTCTTCATCTGAGAATATGTTTGGCAACCTACATCCTTTTGAATCTGCTTACTGTATTCATCTCTCAGTCTCCCTCTATGATTTTTACCCCACTCACTTCTTTCTAATACTAAGTTGACAATTTCTTGATTTCTCAGAATGTGACCTCCCAATCTAGTCAGGATATGCCAGAAACTCCTTTTCTCCTCAATTCAGTTAATCATCTCCTCATTAGTTACATGATATACCCATCTAATCTTTATCATTCGTCTGTAGCACCACATTTCAAAAGCTTCCATCATCTTTTTGTCTGAACTCCTTGCCGTCCACGTTTCACTCCCATACAATGCTACACTGCAGACAAATGCTGTCAGAAAGGACTTCGTAAATTCTTTTCTTCCTATAGCCATTATGCATATAATATTGTATCACCTTTTATGCAAGATGTATGAGACATGAGAAATACCCTTCGATTTCAAGAAGAATATCGTAACTCCAATTCCAAAGAAAGCAAGTGCAGACAAGTGTGAAAATTACAGAACTATCAGTTTAATAAGTCATGGTTGCAAAATACAAACACAAATTATATACAGATGAATGGAAAAACTTGTGGAATCCGACCTCGGGGAAGATCAGTTTGGATTTAGGAGAAATGTAGGAACACGGGAGGCAATACTCACATTACAACTTATCTTAGAAGATAGGCTAAGGAAAGGGAAACCTACATTTTTAGCGTTTGTCGATTTGGAGAAAGCTTTTGACAAGGTCGACTGGAATACACTCTTCCAAATTTTGAAGGTAGCAGGGGGAAAAATATAGGGAGCGAAGAGTTACATTCAACTTATACAAAAACCAGATAGCGGTTATTAGAGTCATAGGGCAAGAAAGGGACGCAGATGTTGGGAAGGGAGTAAGACAGGGTTGTAGCCTTTCCCCAATGTTGTTCAATCTGTACATTGAGCAGGCAGTGAAGGAATGGAAGGAGAAATTTGGAGAGAGCATTAAAGTGCAGGGAGAAGAAATAAATACATTGTGGTTTGACAATGACATAGTAATTCTGTCAGAGACTGCAAAAGATCTGGAAGAGCAATTGAATGGGATGGACAGTGTTCTTGAAAGGAAGATATAAGATGAACATTAACAAGAGTAAAAAACAGCAGATGCTGAAGGTGTTAGATTAGGTAATGAGACAATAAAAGTAGTAGATGAATTTTGTTATTTGGGTAGCAAAATAACTTCTGATGGCCGAAGTAAAGAAGATGCAAAATGCAGAATGGCTATGGGAAGAAAAGCGTTTCTAAAGAAGTGAAACTTGTTAACATCCAATATTAATTTAAATGTTAGGAAGTCCTTTCTGAAAGCATTTGTCTGGAGTGTAGCACTGAATGGGAGTGAAACGTGGACAATAAGGAGATCAAATAAAAAGATGATAGAAGCTTTTGAAATGTGGTGCTACAGACGAATGATGAAAATTAGATGGGTAGATCACGTAACTAATGAGAAGGTGCTTAACCGAATCTGGGAGAAAAGGAGTTTCTGGCATACCCTGACTAAGATAAGGGATAGATAGACTGGTTGCACACATTCTGAGACATCAAGGAATCGTCAACTTAGCATTAGAAGGAAACGTGTGGGGTAAAAATCATAGAGGGAGACTGAGGGACGAATATAGTAAGCAGATTCAAAAAGGTGTAGGTTGCCGATTGTATTCTCAAATGAAGAGACTTTCACAGGACAGGGTAACATGGGGAGCTGCATCAAACCAGTCTGCGGACTGAAGACAACAACAACAACAACTAAATATGTTGCATAAAACATATGAGACATTGATAGCCTAGGCTATAGTCATGAAATGTTCTGTAACTTCACTTAAACTTGAAATCTTAACTGTATGAGTAATGCATATTTATTATTAGATGCTTTCATGACATATTTCAAATTAATGGCTGATTTTTATTAATTGGTTGTAATTTTCATTCTGGTAAGTCTTACACAAAATTATTTATAAAGTAGGGGGTTAAATGATCTTTGTGTAAGAAACTTGAAGAGGTACCTGTCATTTAAAATTTATCATTATTTAACAGAACTGACACATTATATATTAACTTTGACTTTTATGTACTAATAATATGAAAGTTGTGATGTGGTTAACTTTTTTGACTTTGACGGCTGGGGTATTTTGTTGTTATTCAGGATATTTATTGAGATGAGATATACATTTGATACTGTATTCATGAATTAGTATTCTTTCATATTGTGTTCATGAAATGATATGAATTTAATAATTTTTAATAATTAAACTTCTATGATGATCTCAACAGCCGTATTTTTATGGTGGCGATATGCCCATCTGCTGACCTGTAGCTGCGCAGGCTGTGGGTGTGAAATTTACAGTAGCATTTTTACTTTTTTAATTGCTTGTGTGCAGTTCGCACAAGTGCCAAATTCGTAGGATTTCTGTTCATAAAACGTTTGGTCACATTTGCTAGAGTAGGTCACAATTTAGCTTTACCGTTTTATATTGTTGTTAAGATATATTACTGATTATTGACATGTTATTTTGCTTCCAATATTTGCATAGCGATAATCTTCACATAATTATCATGATCAATGTTTTTTATGACTGCTTGTTAAATAAGACATGATAAAATTCTCATATCCGAATGCAATTTGAAACTTTGTAATTATTTTGCATTCCCAAGTTATTTCCAGTATTAAAATTGTAATAACTTAATAATTTACTCAATGTACATTTAAAAGATTCTTGTGTTAATACTTGTAGTAATTTTTATACTTTATCTCTGAAATTTGATGTTTTCCCAATTTTTGAAATTTATGTACTGTTTACACAAATGTTACGAGTAATTATTGTTAACATGTAAGTTCATTATTTTTCTTTTTTTATCTATTATGACTTCAGACTGTATCCATGCTATGTCTTGATGTTTCAACAAAACTGTGTGTTTATCCACACTTGTTCTATGAAACAATTCTTGGTTTTTCTGTATCTAATTTCATGGTATTTAAATAATTGTAAACAATATCTGGAATCTTTGAAAATAACTTATTGGGCACATGACAGAATCACCTACATTTCATTTCTTTAAATTTGGACTGATTAGTAATAATTTGGTAAAATTTGTTTCATTGCAGAAAATTTAAGAAATTACTTGTACCTGTCACACAGTATAAATTTTGTATGATTCCATAAAGTTTTGTGCTCCTTTTCACTCAAAACAACTGATTATTTTGACTTGTATGGTTTTAAAATCAAAATTTTGTAATTACACTCATGTGATGTCTGACATTGTGTAAGGAGGGTATTGTAATGTATATACCTTATAAAATATCATTTGTTTGGATAGATGAATCGTACGATACCTATACTGTAGAAACTAAACCTTTCTTTATGCATAACCACGAAATTATTCATAAACAAATACAATACAAGACTGTTCAATTGCATCAATAGAAAGGTAATTTATTGGACTTTGATAAAATGCTTCTGTTTATAAAAAACAAAACAGTAATGTTGTGCAATGTTGCCACTGGTGAAGCAGACGCCTGTGTAAAAGGCTTGAAGAATTTCTTAGACTATAACAAAACGAAGAATTCAAGTATTGTCAGAGACACTATTTAATCTATAATTCTTGTGTTAATAAAGAAATCCAGAAAACAAACATCCGAATCAGGCAACTCTGTGCAGTGTATGAGAAATGTGACATGTGATTGTGAAATGCATATTAACATTGCATGCATTTAAATTATAAGGGAAAACATTTTGCTGGTGAAGAGGTCGTCAGAATAATTCAGGGAAGAATCGAAATAAATAACCGAATAGGACTAATTAGTGGGACCAGCATAGATAATTCAGTTCCTTTTTTAGAGACTGTTTTGGGCCTCTAGACTTAGAATCAAACGAAGCACTGAAGACTATTGGCTTAAAGAGAGAGCAAGATAAAATAATTACACTCTTTCAAGTTAACATTCGCTCTATTACAAATAAAATACTAGAACTACAACATTTTTGTAAATTGAATGAGTGTGATGTAATATGTGTATCAGAAAATTGGCTTAGAGACAATCAAGTCGAGTTTTTTTGTTCCTGATGACTACATTCTTGCGGATTACATGTGTAAAGTAAAAAAAAAAAAAAAAAAAAAAAGAAAAAAAAAAAAAAAAAAAAGGTGGGGTTGCAATATTTGTCAGGCATAATATGAAATTTTTAGAAATAGATGTAAGCTCATACTCCTCTGAAATTAATGGAGAGTTTAGACCAGAATATTGTACTTGTTAGCCTGTATAGATCACCAAATGGTGATGTAAATATATTTCTTGATAACTTTGAACTATTGATGAGAAAAATTTCTAAGTTCATCACAAATGTTGCTATATGTGGAGATTATAATATAGAAATGGGACGTTCAGATGAACCCATCTCAAAAATATTTTCCAATGTACTTCTTAACTTCTTTGCTTTCTACAGTATGTCTGCCTACGTGTGTTTGCGTTTGTGTAAATGTGTGTGTGTGTGTTTTATTTATTTATGCTACTATCACACTTGAGCTACTTTGCCTGGTGAGTAATCTTCATCTATTTTTATATATAATTTTTCCTGCTAGGAATTTTTCATCTATTATATATAAAATAGAAAACAGATGACGTACACACAGGACAGGCTGGTCGACAGACACAAATAAAATTACACACAAACACACATACAAGCTTTTGCACAGGAAAAAGAGGAAGAAAGGAGAAAAGAAAGGAAAGGATATGGGTTTAAGGACGTGGAAAAGGAGTCGTTCCAATCCCAGGAGTGGAAGGACTTACCTTAGGAAGGTAAACAAATACACACACACTCACACATATCCAAACGCAAACTCACCCAGACAGACATTTGTAAAAAGCAAATAAGTTGGACAGCGATACCACTTGAGGCAGAGGCTCTGTCCCCACAGAACCGAGGCAAAGATGCCAAAGATGGTGGGTGGGAATTTTAATTTAGCGGAGGTTAAGACCAGGTGGGCAACGGGAGGAGAGAATAAGCTGAAGGGCAAGTTCCCATCTCCGGAGTTCTGGAAGGTTGGTGTCGGTGGGAAGTATCCAGATAACCCGGATGGTGTAACACTGCGCCAAGATGTGCTGGCCATGCACCAAGGCATGTTTAGCCACAGGGTGATCTTCATTACCAACAAACACTGTCTGCCTGTGACCGTTCATGCAAATGGACAGTTTGTTGCTGGTCATTCTCACATAGAATGTGAGAATTGGTAAATCACATGGGTGCTATTGCAAGTGGCTCTGCCCTTGATTGTGTACACCTTCCGGGTTACTGGACGGGAGTAAGTGGTGGTGGAAGGAAGCATAGGGCAGGTTTTACAATGGGGGCGGTTGCATGGGTAGGAGCCAGAGGGTAGGGAAAGTGGTTTGGGGATTACATAGGGAAGGACTAGGAGGTGACGAAGGTTAGGTGGGCGGCGGAAAGACACTCTTGGTAGAGTGGGAAGGATGTCATTAATGATGGATCTCAGTTCAGGGCAGGATTTAAGGAAGTTGTATCCCTGCTGGAGAGTCACATTCAGAGTCCGTTCCAGTCCCGGAAAGTATCCGGTGACAAAAGGGGCACTTCTGGGGTTCTTCGGTGGAAGGTTCTGGATTTGGGGGGATGAGGAGGTAGCTCTGGTAATTTGCTTCTGAACCAGATCAGGAGGATAGCTGCAGGATGTGAAAGCTGTCATTAGGTTATTGGTGTACTGGTTCAGGGATTCGGGACTGGAGCAGACTCTTTTGCGACGAAGACCTAAGCTGTAGGGAATGTTTGATGTGGAATGGATGGCAGCTGTCATAATGGAGGTACTGTTGTTTGTTGGTTGGTTTGATGTGGACGGATGTGTGAAGTTGGCCGTTGGCAGATGGAGGTCGACATCGAGGAAAGTGGCATGGGATTTGGAATAGGACCAGGTGAATTTGATGGGAGGTTCAAGAGGAAATTCTGGAGTTCTTCTTCACTGTTAGTCCAGATCATGAAGATGTCGTCAATGAATCTGTACCAAACTTTGGGTTGACAGGCTTGGGTATCCAGGAAGGCTTCCTCTAAGCGTCCCATAAATAAGTTTGCGTACGAGGGGGCCATCCTGGTACCCATGGCTTTTCCCTTTAGTTGTTGGTATATCTGGCCCTCAAAGGTGGAGAAGTTGTGGGTTAGGATGAAGCCGGCTAGGGTATTAAGGAAAGAGGTTTTAGGTAGGAAAGTGGGTGGTCGGCGTGAAAGGAAATACTCCATCGCAGTGAGGCCCTGGGCATGTTGTATATTTGTGTATAAGGAAGTGGCATCAATGGTTTCAGGCAATCGAGGAAGTGGTTGGTGTCTTTGATGAAGGATGCAATAAGAAACCCAGTCTCTCCCATCTACTCAATCTCCCACTTCCAGCTCCTCCCCCCCCCCCCCCCAAACCTCACAATCCTAATCTACACAATCCTGAACCACAACATCCCAATTCAATAGTCAACCTCTCCTCTAAACCTCTCTCCTAATCTGAAACCTCCGTCCTATCCAAAGGCCTCACCTTTAGTCCTACTTCCAAATTCAACCAAACAGCTCTTGTCAAAGATCTACTTTCCTATACTCTTAGTCTTTGCTGGAGATACCACTTTGTCACAAAGAAAAATAATCCTACTCCCAATGATCCAGCTCCCCAAGAGATAATTCAAATTGAACCCTGCCTACAACAGTTCCGTCCTCCGTCACAGCGAGACCCACCTGATCTTCCTCAAAATCACCATCTTCAAACCTTCCAGGAATTCAGGAATTCCTTACTTCCCACCTTGCCTCTCAGTCTTTCCTGAGAAACCTTAATCCTACTCCCAACATTACTACAGCTGAATCCCGAGCTATCCGTGATCTGAAGGCTGACCACTCCGTCGTCATTCTCCTAGCTGACAAGGGATCCACGACCGTGGTACTAGATCGGTGGGGGTATGTGGCTGATGGACTGCGTCAGCTATCAGATAGTACCACATATAAAGTCTTTCATGGCAATCCCATCCCTGACGTCCAGGCAGAGCTTCAAGGAAACCTCAAAACTTTAGGCCCCCTACAAAACCTTTCACCTAACTCCATTAGCCTCATGAACGCACCAACACCCTGCACCCCCACCTTCTACCTACTTCCCAAGATTCACAAACACAATCATCCCGGCCGCCCCATTGTGGCCGGTTACCATGCCCCTACAGAAAGAATCTCTGCCTACATAGACCAACACCTTCAACCCATCATGTGCAGTCTCCCATCCTTCATCAAAGACACCAACCACTTCCTCGATCGCCTGAAATCCTTACCCAGCCTGTTACCTCCAGAAACCATCCTTGTAACCATTGATGCCACTTCCTTATACACAAATACAAATATTCCACATGCCCAGGGCCTTGCTGCGATGGAGTATTTCCTTTCACGCCGACCACCAACTTCCCTACCTAAAACCTCTTTCCTTAATACCCTAGCCAGCTTCATCCTAACCCACAACTTCTTCACTTTTGAGAGCCAGACATACCAAAAACTAAAGGGAACAGCCATGGGAACCAGGATGGACCCCTCGTACACAAACTTATTCATGGGACGCTTAGAGGAAGCCTTCCTGGATACCCAAGCCTGTCAACCCAAAGTTTGGTACAGATTCATTGAAGACATCTTCATGATCTGGACTCTCAGTGAAGAACTCCAGAATTTCCTCTTGAACCTCAACTCCTTTGGTCCCATCAAATTCACCTGATCCTATTCCAAATCCCATGCCACTTTCCTCGATGTCGACCTCCATCTGTCCAACGGCCAACTTCACACATCCGTCCACATTGAACCTACCAATAAACAAAAGAACCTGCATTATGACAGCTGCCATCCATTCCGCATCAAACATTCCCTTCCCTACAGCTTAGGTCTTCGTGGCAAACGAGTCTGCTCCAGTCCCGAATCCATGAACCAGTACACCAATAACCTAATAACAGCTTTCACATCCTGCAGCTATCCTCCTAATCTTGTAGAGAAGCAAATTGCCAGAGCCACTTCCTCATCCCCCCAAATTCAGAACCTTCAACAGAAGAATCTCATAAGTGCCCCTCTTGTCACCGGATACCTTCCGGGACTGGAGTGGACTCTGGATGTGGCTCTCCAGCAGGGATACGACTTTCTTAAATCCTGCCCCGAACTGAGATCCATCCTTAATGACATCCTTCCCACTCCACCAAGTGTGTCTTTCTGCTGCCCACCTAACCTTGGTAACCTCCTAGTCCATCCCTATGAAATTCCCAAACCACCTTCCCTACCCTCTGGCTCCTACCGCCCCCGTTGTAGAACCTGCCCTATGCTCCCTTCCACCACCACTTACTCCTGTCCAGTAACCTGGAAGGTGTACACGATCAAGGGCAGAGCCAATTGTGATAACACCCATGTGATTTACCAACTGACATGCCTGCACTGTGAAGTGTTCTATGTGGGAATGACCGGCAACAAACTATCCATTTGCATGAACGGTCACAGGCAGACCGTGTTTGTTGGTAACGAAGATCACCCTGTGGCTAAACATGCCTTGGTGCATGGCCAGCACATCTTGGCACAGTGTTACACCATCCAGGTTATCTGGATACTTCCCACCGACACCAACCTTTCAGAACTCCGGAGATGGGAACTTGCCCTTCAGCTTATTCTCTCCTCCCGTTGCCCATCTGGTCTCAACCTCTGCTAAATTAAAATTCCCGCCCACCATCTTTGGCATCTTTGCCTCGGTTCTGTGGCCAGAGCCTCTGCCTCAAGTGGTATCGCTGTCCAACTTTTTTGCTTTTTACAAATGTCTGTCTAGGTGTGTGTGCGTTCGGATATGTGCGAGTGTGTGTATTTGTTTACCTTCCTTTTTCCCCCCTAAGGTAAGTCCTTCGACTCCTGGGATTGGAATGACTCCTTTTCCACTTCCTTAAAACCATATACTTCCCTTTCTCCTCTCTTTTCTTCCTCTTTTCCTGAAGAAGCGACCAACGGTTGCGAAAACTTGTATGGGTGTTTGTGATTTTATTTGTGTCTGTTGTCGAGCCTGTCCTTTGGGTAAGTCATCTGTTTTCTATTTTTTATATTTGTTTATCCCACCAGGAAAGTTTCTTTCTATAATTTTACTATATAATGACCTGTTTATGACCACCATCGTATTTCAAAACTGTATAATTACTTTAATCTGGGTAAAAATAATGATATAAACAAATCTGTTTACTGCTCTAATTTTAAATTATTTATGATTATAATACTTTCAATGCATTTGTAGTAATTTTGTATGTATCATCTTTATAAAGGATTCATTCATGTTTAATAATATTACTTATTACATAGTTAAAATATTAACTTTCTTGTTCTAGAACTGATGTATTTATAGGCTCAATTATGGCGTGCAGTCAGTCAATAGTCAGTCTTGCTGTAGTCTTAAAGATGCACACAGTTCTGTCTTACTTCCGTCAATTATATGTAAACATCATGTCAGCTTCTGTTTATGTTGTTCTCCAAGAATGCAAATAACTGAATATAAAATGAAACATGTTATGTTTGAGTTCTAATGATTTACAAGAATCCATCATCTTGATGATATTGATAGTTATGTAAAGGCAGGGGAGCTATTGAAAATATTGGAGCTACCACTGGACATTGACTGCAAGGTGATGCATGACCTATTTGTGAAACATGCAAAAATCAGGTTATGACTGTGTGAAACATTGTTATAAGCTCCTTTTCACTTTGAAATTTGTTATTTTATTCCTTTGGATTGTTCCTACACTCTGTAACCCAAGTTTGGAAAGGTATACAACTAAATGTAGAAAGGTATAATACATGTTAAAGTAGATCTTTTATTTACAATACCTTTGAACTTACAAGGCGAATCACAAAGTTT
Organism: Locusta migratoria; assembly: GCA_026315105.1. Taxonomy (NCBI): domain Eukaryota; kingdom Metazoa; phylum Arthropoda; class Insecta; order Orthoptera; family Acrididae; genus Locusta; species Locusta migratoria. The sequence goes on from CM048750.1 coordinate 153,904,101, forward strand.
CCAGGTGATTCCATATCTGGTTCATTATCTGACTTGAGTTTTGGATTATATACTTCAAATTTGTGTGTAAACCATATATCCCCATACGGGGGGGGGGGGGGGGGGGGAATGGTTTATACCCCCTTTTATGTGGTTGGTCTTTCATATAAACATTCATTTGGTGCCTTGCTCTGCTAGCTCAGATCTGTTCAACTGAAACACATACTCATTGGAATCAAAAGAAATTATTTTATTCACACAATCAATTACAGTTCTGATTTTGTACAATTTGTCATCGTCTTGACGCTCGGGGACTGAATGTTTTTATTGTCATTGAAATGCAAAGTAGCCAGCAGACACTCAATGTATTTCTGAGTAAAAGCCTGTTTTACTATCTCAACACCAATAACATCATTCCAGATGTCACGAACAGCAGTAGCTGGAGCCAAAGAACTAATAATACATATGCCTATAAATTTTTTGAATGTAATGAACATTCCAATTAAATGGTTTGTAGTAAAAAATAAAAAAATATATAAACAATATGGTGTTGACAACTATAGCACTTATTGGGGCAGTGCTGTCTTTCCTTTCAATATAAATTTATCATTTACAAATGAAGCACTATTTTTTCCAGAAGATTTGCTTTTCATGTTCCTTTTGTTTGTGTTTGTTCTTTCTTTTTTTTCTCTCTTTTCTTCAGAAGTTTGTGGTACCTGTATATCCACAATGTTACTATCATCCTCCAAACAATTATATGAATTACACGTAATAACTACAGTAGTCTCAGGCTCGCTATCACTATCCGCAGATTCCAGATCATTTACTTTTATTGTCGGGACTTCATCTGAATAATCAAAATCTAACTCTTCTTCATTGCCAGAAGGGATTCACTTTATGTTGTCCATTGTTGAAATACGATAATGGCTCCATTACAGCACTGGAACTATCATGATAAACTAGAAAAAGTAGAAGGAAACTAATTTCTTGCCATTTGAGTGTAGCTAGAAACATTACGACGCACTATTGCACATACACAAACGAAATTGATTTCTTTAGGACTCTCATATTTATCAGCAAAAAATACAACATGAGCTGAACAGAATGTTCTCCAAAGGTTGTAGAAACACTACAAATTTTTGGACTCACATGGTCTTGACTAACTATTAATCATCTCTGAAAGAGAGCAATGTGAGCGAGACTTACAATGCTACACACAGCAACACACATTGCGTCATGAATTCAGTAGCGCATTCTAGTGGGCGATTCTTTACAGTGACCATAATGCAACATTGTCCCTCAGCAAGCTTTAAACTTTAAGAACAACAATGAAACGAGTTGAAATGCAATTCAAAACTATGAATACAGCAGAAATTGAAAGAATACTAAAAGACGGGAATAATAATAATTAATAATTAGGACATATACAAATAAATAATATCAAATAAATGGGCATTGAAGAATAGCTTCGAATCAGATGTATAGAAGAAAAAAAAAACCAGTAATGAGGAGCACAATCAGAAAGAAACATCTCATTCTTTGGGCATCTGATAGGAACCACAAAATAAATAAAAATAAAAAAATAAAAATAAAAAATGTTGAATAGTGAGAGCAACGATAAATGGATCACTGAAATTAAGGAAGATGTAAGAACTGCAAATTACAGTAAATGACACGAGAAAATGAGAATACTGCAGGACACCCAACCCAGGCTCCAAACAAAGATCAGTAAAAGGACTACAGGAAGAGTGATCCCTGACAAAGAAAGAAGGAAAATATCGGAAAGAATGAAAGTATTTGGCAGACAGATGAGCAAACCATCCTTCATCTAATAAAAAATTGTAATAGTGTTAGTATAACGACTTTAAAAACCTTTGTAATATTGACTAGAGTGGTGCAATGAAGGCCATAAACAAAAATTTGCCAGTGTTACAACTTACATTTCGAGAAATGTAACATTTATATAAACACTTCAGTTTTAGGCATCAGTATGAACCGTAGTTCGCCAGCTGCCCCACTGATAATTGATGTCTGTTTAAAGTTTATTTCTGTCGGGCCCCACCAGCAAATTGAGCACAAGCTGCCACTGTAAGTGTAACAATACAGAGCCATGAAAGGATATGGTCGAGGTAAGGCTTAAACATCCCCTAGGTTGTGGCTAAGCTACTAAGCCATATCTCTACCATATTCTTTCTTCCAGGAGTGCTATTCCTGCAAGGTTCACAGGAAAACTTCTGCAAAATTTGGGATGTAAGAAGCATGGTACTGGCGGAAAAAGAAGCTGTGAGGATAGACTTGAGCGTGCCGAGATAGCTCTATCAATAGAGCACTTGCCAGGGAAAGGCAAGGGTCCCAGGTTCAAATCCTGGTTCCAGCACACAGTTTTAATGTACCAGGAAATTCAATTTAATCACTGCCAGTAGTTTCAAAATGATTGGCTGTTGATTTCAAAAATTCAAATTGCTTTATAGTAGCTGTTAAATCCAATATAACAAATTTGAAGAACTGGAAAGGGGTGTCGGGGCGAAAGTCTTAAGCATTAGAGCAAACATAACCCTGTTTTCTATGAACTGAACACGCAAATTGGAGGAGGGGGGTACCAAGGAGTAATTATGCAAATGGATTAAGATATTTGAATAGGTATTGTTGCAAAATCATAAACCTTGGTGGCCAATGGATGGATGTGTGATGCTGCAATGCAATTTCCCCATGCATATAGTAAGGATAGTAAAATGGTAGTATGTTGATACCAGGGCAGAAAGTCTTTGCAAATTTTATTGTGTTTGCTCAGGACAGACACTATGCCTTGCTTAACAGTAACATGAACAATCTTTGCAGATGCTATATTTTGAGAAGGGACGTAGTTCGTCTCAAATAAGTATGTTGGAGAAACCAGCAAATCATTCAAAATTGAATAGGAGCAATGCCACTATTCAAAAGGGCTGAACCAAGACAAAACAGTGTGTGAAGAAGGAAGCAGTTGATGAAGAGCATGGGAACCAATCATTTGTTAGGAAGGCACTCAGCCCTGGATTCGTCAACATCATCGATTCAACATCATCGATTCAACATCATCGATTCAACATCATCGATTCAACATCATCGATTCAACATCATCGATTCAACATCATCGATTCAACATCATCGATTCAACATCATCGATTCAACATCATCGATTCAACATCATCGATTCAACATCATCGATTCAACATCATCGATTCAACATCATCGATTCAACATCATCGATTCAACATCATCGATTCAACATCATCGATTCAACATCATCGATTCAACATCATCGATTCAACATCATCGATTCAACATCATCGATTCAACATCATCGATTCAACATCATCGATTCAACATCATCGATTCAACATCATCGATTCAACATCATCGATTCAACATCATCGATTCAACATCATCGATTCAACATCATCGATTCAACATCATCGATTCAACATCATCGATTCAACATCATCGATTCAACATCATCGATTCAACATCATCGATTCAACATCATCGATTCAACATCATCGATTCAACATCATCGATTCAACATGCAAAAAGTGCTCAAGTGATTACCTAGATCATTACTTGACAGGCGTATCTGGGTTGAAATTTCATTTTATTGATTACATTGATTTTCAAAGTTTATCTTTTATCTTTCAGTCAATATCCAAATCTGCAGACCTTACACTGGACACAGTTTCAGTTATCTTGAATATCCAACAATCATATCCTGAATGTGATGTCTTAATATATCTATATCCACATCTATAATGACAGTAGCACCTCCATTGGAGAAAGAGCCAACCATTTGTATCATGCCATTCTTCTGAACTGCTGTGCTGTCACTTTGAGTACTAGGGTCACTTCTGTAACTAACTTCTTTGCTTTCTACAATATTTCTGCCTAGGTGTGTCTGCATGTGTGTGTATTTGTTTATCTTCCTCTATAACTGCATATCTAAAATTTTATACACTAAAATTTCATCTGTGCATAGCCTGTGCTGGTCATTAGTTTTCAGTAAATTATACCACTCACAATGTGGACAGGATGGATTGGCTGATGTAAACTGGGTAATGAAATTTAGGTTACTTGGATTCAAGCTGTTCAGCAATACATTTATAGACATGGTTTGCAATCATTTCAAATACTGAGTTATGTACTGAAATTTTTGGCTAATTATCTGGAAGTAGGTCTTTTTAATAAGTTGTATTCCGTGCTTATCTTGCAAAACAACATACAAGAACACAGTTTGAAAGTTAGTCCAGTCAATTGGTTTTCAAAACAGCCTATTTTGTAACAAAATTCCGAGTGTTTTTCTTCTAGATGACTATGTATATTTTTGGGGGTGCTGAATTCTAATTTCAAATTTGCTGTCTTGTAGGTCTGCTTAAAAAAAAAACCACCCCACCCCTTGAAAATTTTCACACTAGTTTTTTGCTTAGGCTTTTCTTGAAAATGTCCATTCTGCACAATATTACATTAAATGTTCTACAAAATGCACTACTCAGGTTTGATATTCTGATGAATGGTATCGGCACTAGAGCTTTCTGAAAAAATGATTTTTGGCTCTTCCACGAAAAAATTAACCATTCACATGCCCCACAACTCAAGAAATATACATGTTATCAACAAAACCTCTACACCATGTGAAAGAAAGTCGATTAAATCTCCTACAAGGGACATCTAATGTTCAATTTTCTCGTTGGGAGGGGGGAGGGGGGGGGGGAGGGAACAACAACAAAGAAAATTATGAGCAATACTTCTGCACTTTTCTGCCCTTCCACCTGCCTGTCTCGTATGTGCTTCAATGTGTTGCACTGGGGGGAAAAAAACGATGTTTTGAATGGATTGATGAAAAACTAAATTTGCATCAAACATTATTAAATTATAAACTATTTTTCAGAAGAGAGAGATTGGCTAGGCAGTACTTTGTGCTATACCGCCGATAGTGAAACAAACAAACAAAAGCAAGACAGAAAGGATGAAAAAGGACAAGCTTTCGGAACACAGTTCCTTCTTCAGGTTGGAGAGAAGGGAAGAAAAAAAAAGATGGAAGGGAAAGGTAATTCAAAACCTAGGTCACGAGGTTGGTGTTTGAGAAGTGTGGAGGTCAGAGATACTGCATATTAGCACTGAGCCAAGCCAGAGAGGATATATAACCAAAGAGGAAGGATCAAGCAGCAGAGAGAAGAAAAGATGAGTGAAATGGATGGTGCTAAGGAGTGTAGGAGGGGGAGTTTTTGATTAACAGGGAAAGATGGACACACGCACACAGGTAATGAAGGGATAATGAATAGGTGAGCTGAGGATGGAGGAAGTGGAGGGGGTTTGCATAGATTTAGGCCAGGGGGATGGCGGGAGGAGAGGATATGTTGGAGGGCAAGTTCCCACCTCTGTAGCTCTGAGGGACTGGCATCAGTTTGTTGTATCCAAATGGCACATGTGGTGTAACACATGCCAAGGTCCCTCAAGTCATGCTGGAGGGCATGCTCTGCCACAGGATATTGGGTTTCGTCCAGGCGAACAGTCTGTGACCATTCATCTGCTCAGCCAATTTGCTGGTAGTCATACCAACATAAAAGGCTGCACAGTGGACACATGTCAGTTGATACATGACATGTATTGTCTCACATGTGGCCCTGCCTTGAATCGGGGAGGTTTTTCCTGTGGTAGGGCTGGAGAATGTGGTAGTGGGAGGATGCATTGGACAGGTTCTGCAGCGGGATCGGTTTCAGGGATAGGAACCATTAGGTAGGGAGGGTGGTTTCGGAATGTTGTAAGGTTCAACGAGGATTTTGCGAAGGTTGGGAGGACGGCAGAAGGCTACTCTGGCTGGTGTGGGAAGCCTTCCACCATTCTCCCAACCTCTGCAACATCCTCGTCGAACCTTACAACATTCCGAAACCATCCTCCCTACCTAATAAAAAATCTAAATCTGAAGTTTAGTATTTCTTGCTTCAAAACTGCCTCAATAGCAATGCATTTTCGAAATAACATTCATCCCCTATTTCACCCATGAGGGATGGGTGTACTGAAAAATCACTGGTGCCTACAGTGCAAGATAAACGTCGTCTACAAATTTCAAGTTTCTGTCATCTAAAGATTCACTTTTCAGTGCCTTATTGTCTTTTAGAAATGGATCGAAAATGCGAAGTTTCTTTCTTACACTTTGGCATCTTTCCTTGTAGTTTTACTTTTCAAATTATACTTATTTTTCTTTATTCGTACTCTTGTTGCAGAAAAAGAGCTGAAGAATGTGCATCATGTGTCACTGTATATATATAATCTCTTGTGTCAAGTCATTGCTGATCTTCAGTCCGAATTTTATATAAGTTGACGAATTTAAACCGCTTTATCTTCCACCCTCTTATAGTTATCGACATGGAATTGCTATGGTGTACAACGGGAGACTTTGTACTAAAATAGCACAGATTGTTCATCTCAATCATGTAATTTTTGCTGAAGAGCAAAAGAAATAGAGTCGGTAACTTTCTACTCCCATATCTTCCACCCTCTTATCGTTATCAACACACTACCACCATTGTGCACAATGGGAGACATACCTACTACCACAAACAAACACTATTAGTTTGTTATGTGTAGTTTTGGCTGCAGAGTGAAACATAGGCACAAACATCTCAATCACCTGCAACCCTACCTAAAACCCTTTTCCCTATTACCCTAGCCAGCTTCATCCTAACCCACAACTTCTTCACTTTTGAGGACCAGACAGACAAACAACTAAAGGGGAACAGTCATGGGAACCAGGATGCCCCCCCCCACCCCCTCGTATGTTAACTTATTTATGGGACGCTTAGATGAAACCGCCTTGGAGATCCAAGCCTGTCAACCCAAAGTATGGTATAGATTTATTGAAGACATATTCACAATCTGGACTCACAATGAAGAAGACCTCCAGAATTTCCTCTCAAACTTAAACTCCTTTGGTTCCATCAGATTCACCCAGTTCTATTCCAAATTCCATGCCACTTTCCTCAATGTCGACTATTTGTTCCAAGGCCAGCTTCACACATCCGGCCCACATCAAACCCGCCAACAAACAGTACCTTCATTATCACAGCTGCCATCCATTCCACATCAAACCATTCCCCTGCCTACAGCTTAGGTCTTCATGGTAAACAAATCTGCTCCAGTCCTGAATCCCTGAACCTGTACATCATACATAACCCAATGACAGCTTTCACATCACAACTACCCTCCTGATCTGGTACTGAAGCAAATAGCCAGGGCCACTTCTCCCCAAACCCAAAACCTCCCAGAGGGACCCTAAAAGTGCCCTTCTTATCATACTTTCCGGGACTGGACCAGACTGAATGTGGCTCTCCAGCAGGGATATGACTTCCATAAATCCTGCCCTGAAATGAGATATATCCTTAATGCAGAGATGCCAAGTTCAAAAGGAAGCTATAAGTAATGGGGGAGGAGGTTAAAAAAAAAGAGAGGAAAAAAACTGTAGCATTTAAAAGTAATTGTTAAGACATGAGAAGTCGCCTATTAAAAGTAAATACATCCCTGGCAGAGTATACATGACTTTAGAAGAAACAATTAATTTGTACTTTAACTTTACATTCGTCTGCGTATGTCCGAAACATTATAAAAGTGCGAGACTTAAGTGCTACTCAGCGACTTATTTTCACTCACTAATGACTTAACACAAGGAACATTAGTAGTAATATTTATGGACTGTGTGACATTAACTGCAAAATGGGCACGGTGAAAATGTGTACCCAGCAGGGATTCAAACCCAGGTCTCATGCTTTCTATGCGCTTGTGCTGACCACTACACCCCCCCCCCCCCCCCGTTTTTTCCCCCCTCTCCAGCTAGATCCATGCTTTGCGATCATTTGTTCATGCTCGTTCTGGGTTGTTCGTTGAGTATTGGCCCAGTTTTATTATTATTATTATTACAGAGGATGTCAAGCTCTCTGACTGCTCTGAGCCACTCAAACATGTAGCTTTTGTAAACTGATTCCTGTAAGATTAAATGAATAGGAGTGCCTCAACACAAAGAAAGGATCACTGTTGGTCACCAGCGTATTACATAACTTATAGAACAGTGGTATGCCAAATCGCAACCTAACTACAAGTTAGTGAAGTTATCTGGGTTCCACTTTACTGTTTGTGTACATTATACTGTTTGTATCAACTGACAATAAAAGGTTTCGGAATTGCATTATTTCTGAAATTCTACTGGTTCATAACCTGATCTTACAAAAAAACAGTGTTGCGAAACTACTAAATAAATCATAAATCAAATATCAAATTCCGTAATTTTTGCACAGGCTCCTATAAAACACCGTAGTTTTTGATTATAAATTGTGATAATTATGGACAAATCTTAATACTTGGTATGTCTGTTAATGACATCCTTTCTGCCTCTTACCTAACCTTCATAACATCTTAGTTGATCCCTATGAAATACCAAAACCACCTTCCCTACCCTCCGGCACCTATCCATGCACCCGCCCCTGATGTAAAACCTGCCCTATGCATCCTTCCACCACCACTTATTCTAGTCCTGTAACCCGGAAAGTGTACACAAGTAAGGGCAGAGCCACTTGCGTGCGACAGCACCCACGTGATTTGCCAGCTGACATGCCTGCACTGTGAAGTGTTCTATGTGGGAATGACCAGCAACAAACTGTTCATTTGCACGAATGGACACAGGCAGACAGTGTTTGTTCGTAATGAAGATCGCCCTGTGGCAAAGCACGCTTTGGTGCACGGCCAGCACATCTTGGCACAGTGTTGCGCCATCCGGGTTATCTGGATACTTCCCACTGACACTAACCTATCAGAACTCTGGAGATGGGAACTTACCCTTCCACATATTCTCTCTTCCCGTTGCCCACCAGCTCTCAACCTTCATTGGTTTTAAATTCCCACCCACCATTCTACAAGATCTCTGCACAGAGCCTCTGACTCGACTGTCATCTCTGTTGAACTTTTTTGCATGTCTGCCTTGGTTGTGTGTGTGTGTGTGTGTGTGTGTGTGTGTGTGTGTGTGTGTGTGTGTCCGCACGAACCAGCGCCGTTTCACCTGGTAAGTTAAATTTTCTTTATATGTAAACACGTTGACTGCCATGTGGCCAGCGGCGGCCACAGGAGACGGCTCTGTCATGCTTCTGACATCATCGTGGCAGCCAACATATTATTATTATTATTATTAACTTTACTTTTCAGTGTCATTTCTAGTTTTTATTGTACGTGCGTTTATAGTGTCTCATTCGGAATGTGTAATTGGTAACAAACTGTTATAAGATGGGACGCAGGAGAGTTTTGAGAGAAAATGGCTTGAAATCTTTCATTGAAGCCACTAAGAGGAGAGAGGATGGTAAGTTCTTATGGTCACGTGGACATTCCTTCAAGCATATTTGTGAAAACTTCTGTATTGAGTCAGCAACAATTGTGTTTGATGGCTACTTGAATGGACACAAGAATGCCAAGTCCATGGAGCACTTGAGAAGGCCAACAAGAAAGTAGTCAATGGAGATACAATTTAGCAACACCATGAATCACCAACATAATGCAGTGACAGTGCAATCAGCTTCAAGCAGGCAGCTGATGATGATGCAGACATACTGATAGTGCAGAGAGCAAAATCACTAGTTTCACACCACTAAAGTGTCGCTATTATGGGGGAAGATGTTGACTTAATGCTGGGTCTACCAACTCCCCCCCCCCCCCAATATATATATTTCCTCAATCAAAGGAGAGGTACAGCCCCTCTACCATCCAGGAAGTCCCTAGAGAAGAGAGTTGCCAACAACATGCTCTTCCTCCATACAATGAATGCAGAGGTCCCAACTTTTGAATATGACAAACAGTAATGCGACCTAATATGTATCACCGGGGAGGGGGATGGGTCGTGTAGGAACTGGCCCAAGGGGAATAACTAAATAAGAAATCGTCAAACATGTGAAAACATGTTTCTGTAAGGTTGCAAATGACAGGGACAGCATATTACTACATTAATGGGTACAGTAAGAATGTGTGGATGGAGGGGGGGGGGGGGGAGCAAAACTTATTAACTAATCATTTTATTCGTCAGAACCAATCATCTTAGATTTTGCGATTTCCCTATTGCACACAAACACAAGATAACGCAAAATTGTAATTTACAGTAAGAGTGCAGGTTAAGATATTTCAATGAGCATGCAGGTTAAAAAAAGTAATTTTGATGTCTCCAGCTACATTTCTTCCAACATATTACTAGGTCTAGTGAAATTATTATCCCTAATTTTTGAGACTTTTGTGAATGTTCCACAACGGACGGGGGGGGGGGGGGGAGAGAGAGAGAGAGAGAGAGAGAGAGAGAGAGAGAGAGAGAGAGAGAGAGAGAGAGAGAGAGAGAACCTGAAGTGACAGTGGAGCTCTTGAAACTTACTGTGCACACTTTGGCACATGAGACCCACAAAATCGCTGTAGTAGTAGATACGATGCATTAAAAAATAAACTTCTGAACACACATTAACGAAATTGCACATAGATTAACATTGTTTATTATTGCCCATACAGCTCACGATTTTTCTTGCAGGGTGCACAGCTGCGAATCAAGTGACATGCACATTCCCAATGCCTGTTGCTAGATTCCACAACGACACGCCTTGGATTCATCCCGTGTACCGTATTACACAGTTTTCGAGTTCTAAGAAGCTACTGTCAATATAGGTGATTTTCACAAGAACATGATAGAAAGTATTGGTCATAACCAGTTTAGTTTGTGTGATGTTATCGACAAAAATAACCCTAAAGGAACAGAGTTTTGCTTACAGAAAACAGATGACATGGTTTTATTATTGTCTGTCCCTTCGGACATGTCCGAAAGGATACCACACATATATAATTTATACCATTTGCTGATGACAGCAATGAGCCTTTCTTCAGTGCGGAGGCACTCTTAGGCCCTTACTCCTACGGGAATCAGTACTAAGTGACTGCTTCGAGTGAGTTATAGTGGGCATCATAAAGTTGCAAATTTGTATCTGGCGGGAGGCGTGCTTGAGTAATTCCATGCAGGTGTGTTGATCTTTATGTCCCCAGTGGTGTAGGGGTCAGCACAACTGTTTACAAAGCAGAATACCTGGGTTCGAACACAGCTGCGTACACATTTTCAACTTTACCCAGTCACACTTGATGTCACACATTCCATGAATTATTATTTAAACTTGAAAATCAGAATTCCAAGCACTCCAATCATAAACTCTTAATTTTAAACAATTTTCCTAAGAATTAAGATTAAATTGTAATGGTTGGAACCTCTGAGTGGTAGCTACTCTTCGTGTTATTTAACCAAGGGGAAAGGTTAAATTTCTCAACACCTTATAAAAAAATTCTGGTCTTACATCACATATTACTAAATTCACTGATCGTTCAGCCTATCCAAAGGATATAACAGCTGCTGGTAAGAAATTTTTGATTGCCCTTTATGGTGGTAACCACACAACCACTACACTTGACAAGCTGAAGTATAAGCAATACGTCAAATCAGCCAATTAGGCAACAAAGAAACATGGCTTCCATAACCTCCCACTGAATCTGTGGCTCAATAACACACCAGAATTTTCCTTTAGGTGCAGCAGTTGATTGGAAACTACTTTGATCTGCACTTGTAATGCTGGAAGTTAAGGGGGGGGGGGGGGGAGAGGAGACTAGTTAGCTCCCATTACCACACTGAAAAATCCCAGTTCCAGAGAGACTTCAACTTTTATCTTGCAAATGTAAGATCCATTGCCATGGTCAGTGTGAGTGTAGGCGAGCAGGAATGTTCTGCATGAAACAGTGACAGTAATGTGAAGGATTGTGCTCCAACATTGATGACAGTTTGTATAAAGAAGACTAAGAACCTAGATGAGCCCCTTGTAGCACCACTATCTGAAGCAGATGAGACAGAAGGCATTAAAAATCATGTAATATTTCACAGCATTATACATCTTTATTAATCATTTTTCTCTCTGGACATTTCATTGCTTAAAATCCTTTACCTGGACTTCTTGTGCCCAAGAACAGTGAAATGGAGACAAAAAGTAACTGTGCATATGACATGAGTACAGGTATTTCTTCATACAAGAATCACTACACAACTTATTTGTATTTTGTAACCCTATTGTAACACTAAATGCACTCTTCTCCAGATGGAGAAGATATAGGAAGAGATGAGCCAATCCCGAGCTTGTCATCCACTCATTTCATGATGCATATACATAACATTACTACATTACTTCAACTTTCTATTCAGTGTCAAAACAACCAGCTCTTAATGCAACACATCGAAAATATAGTGCTGCCGAGAGAGAGAGAGAGACAGGTGGGAGGGGTGTGTTTCACTATAGGGCGCAGAGGTCATTGCTTTTAATGTAGTCTTTGGTGCTTCTTCCCTAATGAGACATTACAGATGTTCCTTGTAGGAAATTTAACATACTTTCATGTTGTGTGAATTATTGTTTCCGAAGTTTTCGCAAAGGGAGAGAGAAAGGAGGAAAGGGGGGGGGGGGACTTTTTTGCCAAGCACCGCTCATGAGAAAATCAAACCTGAGTAGTGCATTTCATAGAAAATGCAGTTTAATTTTGTGCAGAATGGACATTTTATAGAAACAAACATTTCTCAAGAGAGAACCAAGAAACTGAAGAAAGTGTGAAAATTGAGGTTTTTTGAGTGCTTCATTGTGAAGCTTATTTCCTACAAAGCAGCAAACTTTAATTCGAATTGAGTGCCCTCCAAAAACACAGAATCGTTGAGAAAAAATCTTTCGGAATTTTGCTATGGAAAAAACTACCATTTAACTGGGCTAAATAGGATGAATAAGTAGAAGAGGGAGGTTTTAATGAAATCAATGAAAAAGTATGGAGGTGGAGGTATGGGTGAAACTAAAGATCATAAAAATGGTATTAAAAGAATGGTGTTGCATGCATGTATTGTGGACTACTACTCACATTTATATTCCAACTCAATACTCCTGAACAATACTTTTTCAAACAACTTAAAAACTTTAACAACATTTCACATAACAGGGAAGGTTGACATTCAAAACACTGCAATGGAATGTAAAGAAATTTGATTATTTCCACTTTTACCCACAACAATGACAAAATATAAAACATATGTATATACAATTTCTCACAGTTCACAGTTTTACAGTACCTTTCATCTCTGAGCAAGGGTTTATATATTTCACCAGGCACTTCTACAGTGAGCAACAAAGCCCCAATAAAATAAGGAAATTCTGATAGTGTTAAATAAAAACTTTAATTTGTACCAAACAAATTTTTTATCCTTACTGTAATTCGATCTGAGGTAGTCTTTCAAAATATTGCTATGTGTAATTTTTGTTGAAGCTTTCTGACTAGTCATTTAAGACCTTACTCACTTCCATACCTGATTTGAAGTAGGTCATCCACCACATTTTTAAAATGTAAACTGACTGAATACAGACAACTTACAATAAGATGTATTAACAAAATCCTATTAAAACATTTACACACAAATTTTCTAAAACCCACAGCTCTCAATACATTTTAATTATTAACTCCATTTGATGTGCACACCTCCATTCAAAATTCTTTAATATATTTACTCAATATACAATATGAAAATGATACATTACATATATCAAGATGCAGGTATCAAAACAAGTAACCTCTTCTTTTTTTTACAAATAATGATCTCAATGATTTATACACTGATGAATGAGGCACTGATAAATTATACTGCATTTTATATATAAAAGCACTCTTACAGTTTTATAACACACACACACACACACACACACACACACACACACACACACACACACACACACACACATTAAAAAGGCCACACATACCAAGGTACAATGAACAAACAATATATTTATGTACTTTAAAAACAATGTGAACAACAAAAATTTGAGATTGCCTTCTTAAGCCTTTTTGTAAACAGTACTACCAATGTGGAATATATACAGTAATCCTATATGCTGCTGACCACTTACATACTGGCAAACTCTGTAGCACCACTAAGAGAAATCCTAGAGTCTGGTATGTGCAGTTTATGTACCTTTCTATGTACACTTAGGCATGGCAATAATATCAGAGGCAAAAGATTCCATTTTTTGGTATCTGCTTCAACTCTTCCTCTGCACTAACTGAGAACTGGTAGAATTGCTGCTTTCAATATGCATTCTTAGATAATTTACACACAACATATACAACTGGAAAATTAAGTAACATTAAGTTGATAACACATTTAATGATTTTTCACCACAACACACAGACAATTGATTGCTACTTTCACACCTTTGAGGCAACAATATCAACATTTTATAGACAATATAATCCAAACTTCGCTTCTGTTTTCTGTCTTATACACCGATTGCTTAATGGTCCCAACTTTGCTTGTTCCCGTGTGTCGTGGACAGGTTCATAATATTAAATACGAAGTACTGTAACTCATGACAGGCAGAACAACTAACAGAAAAATTCAACTGGAGCTGGAGTAAATACTGCAGAAAGCAACATAAGTTAGAATTGTAATATCTCACACTTTACGATACTCCGAAATTGTGTTGTTTCACAGCAACAATCTACCTTCCTATCAAATACTATGTCTTACACATTCAAATTCTTAAATCCTATTGCCATAAATTAGTTGCCAGTGTGTGTCCAGGATTCGCTGGCTGACCAAAAGTACTGATGCCCATTGCAGGTGTACTGGTTGCTCCCATACCCATTGCAGGTACACCCATTGTAGGTATACTCATGGCTGAAACTGGTTGCATGGGCATGCCCATCATACCTGGAACCTGGGCAGTAACCATTGGTGCACCTAAGTTGAGACGAGCCATCTGCTGTGGAAGCTGCCAACAAAAGCAACTTCTTATTGATATTGATCATGACTGTTACAAGATAAACAGTTATTACCAATAAAAAAGCAATAATGTTGCTCTGTTAAGTGGCCAACGAAAGGAGAAAATGAAATTCGAATAAAGTAGCCATTTTCTATTGTAGCTATTTGTAATCTGTACAGTATTAGGATCAGTAGTATTGTTCCATAAATGTAATGAATATGATCACATTTCCATGCAAGTTTCTAATAATATTTACTTGAAGAGCATACTGAACACAGACATCATTCCAACAAACACTGTCAGAAGAAAGTTTTAGGATTGAGCCTGGTAGTATTTAAGCAGCTTCATTTACCTTTATTTCTACTTTTTACCCCCCCCCCCCCTCTCAAGAATTTCGGCGTGTAGTTCAGAAAGGGCGTAAATGTTTACAAGGAAAAAATCCTTGTTTCTCCCTGGAACTTCCTGGTGATACTTCAATTTTTCCTTGGTGAAAACACACTAAGTGTGACTATATACTTTCCTTTTGAGTTGTGAAACTTACTCTTCTTCTTAAATATTAAGGTTTTGTTCGTCAGCATTTATGTTGGTGCCTTTTTTGTGATGTGATGACTGATGAGAAGTGATTACATGTATGTTCAATGAACAGAGAGTGTTTCAGACGTGCTTCGTGGTACTCAAATGAGGTTTCCTGAAGCAATGTCTATGTTCATTTAGGGAAATATTAAGAAAATTTCAAGATCTGACTTTTGAAGCTGACTGCAGAACTACTCTAACGGGTCCCTACATACATTTCATGTTAGAACCATGCAGATGAGAGAAATTAGTGCTTATACACATGTGCACAGTAACTTTTTTCCTTTCTTCATTGGTGACAAGGAAGGATGGGTATGATGAAGGTACTACGTACCTTCAGTTACACACTATCATGGCCTGTGGAGTATTTATGTATGTAAATGTACAAGATGGGCAGAGCAGATAACCAATAAAAGCAACTTGTTTATTCTGTGCCCCTCAGTCAAGATTTTTTGATTAATAAAATTATTTTGTTATGGAGTGCTCACTACTGTGTGACCAAAAAGACCTAACAGTGAAGACTGAAAAGAAACTACTTACCTTCAGAATTAGCAAACAGGGTATTAACACATACCAAACTAGAACTTACCTCCTCCCCCTTTTTACCAAGTTCTATTAATGTGACTAAAAATCAATTTTCAGATGATAGTTAAACACAGAAAATATTGAATGAAAGAATGTTTCACTTTATTAATCACTACTTTGTAAAAATAGTAATAACCTGAGGAACATAGTAAGATCTGGAAAAAACCTAAGGTTACACATAAGACTTATTTCAAACAGTATGGACTTCAGAAACTCTGGCAACAGGGTTCAAACAGACACCAAATAACAGGACTGGTTCCAAAACTAATGATAAGTACAACAACATTCTGAATGTTGTAAGTTAATAATCTTGAGGAAACGATGTTCTGGGTCAGTGACCAATCTCATTTGCAGAATTTTGGATAAGTGACAAGTCTTTGCTCAAACTTTTAGTGTATATATCGTTAAATTTGTAGTGTCATTCAGAAGATGATCGTATCTCATAAGAATAAGGAAGAGGGTGTATACAGTGCACCCATAATATTTTGTACAGGGATATCAACAAGAATATACGAATGGAGAAGCGCTTTTAGACTACTTGCTGTGTAACTGATGTGGGTTTAAAGTCCCCAGAATAAAATATGACGTGTCACATGGAAAGTTACTTCTGTCAATTTAAGCTAAAAAGGTGTTTTTTGTTTGTTTTATAAACTGTTGGGATTGAAAGAGAGATAAGTTTGATTCAACAAATCATGAGCTCTTGTGATATCAAACTGAAGTTATTGTAAATGTTTGTGATTAAAAGCACAAGTCCACATTTATAAATATAACAAATTTACAGCTCAGTTTTTATTTGGTAGACTTGAGGATTTCTTACTGCTTAGTGAGTCTCTCCTGGATAGTAAGCAATGAAGGTGAAGCTACATGCAAAAACAGAAAAACCACTAGTGGGGGTCCTAGTATGAATACAGAAGAATCTTAACCTGCAATATACTGTATGGTAATGCAGAAATATTAAATAGATATAAGACTATACACCACATTCCTATGAAGTCCTGTAATAACACTGCTAACTAATAGAAGAAAAGACATGAGAAAGATCAGGAGTAGGCAAAAACTGTAAATTGTTCAAGCATAAAAGTTTGCACCCCAAGTGGATCTAAAGAAGACTATGATTAAAAGAGAATGAATGGGATTTTAATCTGGATTGCACTTTATTCACAATCTAGTATTTAATGTGTTAAGCACATTTGTTCCTGATAAATGTGTGGTATCAAGCACCCCTGACCCACAAAACACAATACCGCACTTTAAGTTTTAAAGGGTTGAAATTTTGTTTTCGAACTGGCAGAAACTACGTGTTTTTCATTTCTGTATTCTTTTAATTTTCAATTCCATCCTTAGCAACTTGAAATTACGCAGGAGACTTCAGAATAGACATTGTATTGTTTTCATGGATAATCCTTCAAGGATGCATTACTGGAAAAATGTAATACAAATTTATGCAACAAATCATGTTTCACTCCTATGATTGTGAAAGAATGATATGCTTTGAACAGGTGCACTGGCAGAAAAGAGGGAAAGGAGGAGAAGGAAGTTCACTCATGCAGTAAATTATTTATTTTAAGGCTAAAGAAGATAATACTTTCAATTCCAGTATTTTCTTACCAAATTAGGTTTATACCATCACTGTACTTTTGAGTTCTGTTACCCTAAAGTAAGTATTGGTTTGCAGTTGTTTCATGCTAATTTTATACAGGTACAATAAGTTACTTAAACCAATATTGCTACATCTACAGACTATGAAGTGATTTATGATTAACCCATACCTGAGCTGGAACCGAAGAGACTGCTGCATTAGGGCTTGCAAAATCTAACATCAAATCAACACCAGAAGATGGAGGCACATTCTCCTACAAAAATATGACAAATTCTACAAAGTGCAAAACAAAAGCTACAAACTTCATTATGTTATTCTAATGCTGTGCCATTTTACAACTAAGAGCTGTTTAACATTAGCAAAGAAAAGAGTTTACATGCAGGATACTGTTAATTACGAAGACTATGAAACTATGACAAACTTCACAACAGTGCGGGTTAATGGAGTTTTTGGGTAAATATGGTTATTTATGGGTATGCAGAAGAGCATTATCATCACTTCTGGGAGTCAAATAGATTTGTTTGTTTGTAAATTGGACCAAACTGCAAGGTCATCAGTCCATAGCTTACAAACTACTTAAACTACGGTAAACTAACCCAAGGACACACACACACACACACACACACACACACACACACACACACACACACACACACACACGCACGCGCACACGCGCGCTTTCACAACGCACTTGCTTCTTCAGGCAGAAGGGAAGGAGAGGGAAAAGGAAATGATGAGGGTTTTAAGGGAGGGGGTAAGGAGTCATTCCAATCCCGGGAGAGGAAAGACTTACCTTGGGGGAAGAAAAGGAAGGTAAACAAACAAACACACACACACACACACACACACACACACACACACACACACACACACACACACACACAAATGCAAACACACCTAGCCAGACATCCTGTGCATCTGCGCACAAAACACACCAAGGAGGACATTCGAGTGTGTTTGCGTGTGTATGTGTGTGCACACTTTTTTACCTTTCCTTTTTCTCCCCCCTTAAAGTAAGTCCTTAAACTCCCGCGATTGGAATGACTCTTCTTCCATTCCCTTAAAACCTGCATCCTTCCCTTTTTCCCATCCTTCCTTCCTTCCTTCCTTCCTTCCTTCCTTCCTTCCTTCCTTCCTTCCTTCCTCTTTCCCTGAAGAAGCGGCCAACAGTTGCGAAAGCTTGAATGTTGTGTTTGTTTTTATTTGTGTATCTACAAGCCTGTGCTTTGGGTAAGTTATTAGATTTCTATTTAAAATGGAAAAATAAGTATGTACTGCGAAGTAGATTCAGTTTAAGCAAGAATACAACTCTCTAGAAAGTTATATCGATAATGCAGTTGATGCAGATGCATAACAGTAATTCATTACATATGGAAACTACCATGAAATATTAATAGAACAACATGGAAGAACTCTTTCAAGGACTGCTGTCAGTAAGAAACTACAGACTACACATTATTTCTGGTGCAAGTTACTTACTGTGGTTCAAAAGTGCAAACCTTTTAGGAAATCTATCTTACGCACTCATGAACACATACCAGTATTCAGTCATGTTGGTTGGTTGGTTGATGGGAGGAGAGACCTCTGAATGGAATTCAAATAAGGATGTGGTCCCACTAAGGACATTCCAATAGTAAAATGGAGTTAAATGATTTCAACAACACTAAAACCACCAGAGAATGCGGAATTCTGCTATGCACTTTTCTACAGCTCTGTAACCCCCATTCATTAATGACGAGCATGTACAGGTGAACAGTGTGTGCTCCTGAAGCAGAGCCCTAGAAATTGAAGGAAACAATGTTAAATATAAAGTAGAAAAGAGAAATGGATGCCTTGGGGGGGGGGGGTGTTCCCAACAATGCTGGCCACAGGAAGAGCCGCAAACCCCACCCTGTCCAAGCGTCAGAGATGAAGTCTTATAGTTGAGAATAAAAACCACTTCCATGGAGACACCCAAGGACCCTTTCAACCATTCGAGGATCATCCATCAAAACTATACATAATGAATGTAGAATGCAATATTTGGCACAGAGCACCAAGAGGAGCTGACATTAAGCTGTAGACCACATATTGTAGGGCTCCACAACCACAATATTGGGGAGGCTCATTGTGCAAAATAAAACCTTGGGTCAGCCTGGAATGATGTGGAGATGGCAAAGGATAGTGGAATCCCTCCGGGAAGGGCATATGAAACAATTCCAAGCTGCAGTGGTCGACTTGATGGAGCAGAGTTTATTAGATGGGGTAGTAGCCTGCCAGGTGCTGTTCCACTCTTGTATGAGCCGAGATCTCATCTGTATCTGCAAATCTGCAGCTTGGTTTACCCAGAGGATATGGTAGTAAGTTACGGTTACTCTAGCCAACTGGTCAGCCTGTTCATTCTTGAGGATACCCAAGTGACCGAGGACCCAGAGAAAAGCAATGGAGCAGCAGCATGACGAAGGTCAATGAGGTGGTCATGGATACACGTGACCAAAGGATGGGAAGATAAGCACAGGTATATGGCCTGCAGGCTGCTCATTGAGTCTGTACACATTAAGACACGATCCAGGGCAAACTGTTTGATAAAATGAAGCACCCTACTAACAGCCATCAGTTCTGCCATAAACACGTGATTTTGGCAGAGAATGGCATTCTACAGCAATAGGAGATTTTACTGCATATTCTGTAGGACCAGCAGATTTCAATCCATCGAAGTAGAAGATCGTTGCACCCTGAAATTCTATAAGTACTGTGTGCAATAAGCACCCAAGATTATGGGGTAGACTTAAGCTTTTGACATTGGAAGAGATCCAACCAGATTTGTGGCTGGGGCACCATCTAAGAGGGTGTGCATGGTATAGCATGATGATTAGTCAAGGGACAGGAGATTGAAGTGCCTACAAAGGAAAGCAAGCCACATTCCGACAGGTAATCCCACTAGAGGGTGAGTATCAGAAGGTCGAGCGAGGACTATCGCCTGCTAAAAGAACACGATATGTGGGATGACCAGGAAATTGTCGAATGCCAATAGCACAGGACACAAAGCTGATGCTGCTCAATCTGAAGAGGGAGGATTCCCACTTTTGCAAGGAGACTATCAACAGGGCTGGTCCGGGTCTAACAATTTCATGGTAGAAGCAGCTGCTGAGCCATAAACCTGGCACCTTTAATCTAATTGGTTTGAATTGAAGCCCGGAAGATATGAAGGAGTTTTATAAGATCTGCACCCCAGAAAGAGTGGGCTAGGAAACGGAGGGCATTAAGTTTCAGCATGCAGATTATCTTCAGCTGACGGATGTGGGGCAGCCAAGTCTTTTGATAAAAAATGAGGCCCAAGAAAAACTGCTGCACTACAATTTCCAGGTGTTGAGCACCCAAGAAGAGTTCTGGATCAGGGTGGACTGCAGTACGACAACAAAAATGCCTTGCCATTGACTTAGAAGGGGAGAACTGAAATCCACGCAAGAGGGCCCATGGAGAAGCCCACCCAATGGCACCTTGGAGCTGGCATTCAGCCAGAGCTACCGAGTGGGAACTGTACCATGTGCAAAAGTCATTGACATACAATGCAGGAGTGACAAGTGGCCCAAAAGAGCTCACCAGCCCACTGATGGTGATTAGGAGGAATAGCATAACCCTGTGGGGAGTTGAACGAAGATCCGACTCACTGAACATGCGTTGGGATAAAAAGTGACTGATAAAAATCAGTAGGGATCCTCGTTCGCCCCAGTCATCAAAGCGTACATAAAATATGCTGCCACCAAGCGGTATGTGCCTTACATAGATCAAAGAAAACTGCAACAAGATTTTAACTTTTGTTAAGGCTCAGATTGCTGTTTCCAGTGGAAGTAGATGGTCTGTAGTAGACTGTCCCTCTTTGAACCCACATAAGGCAACATAAGTCCACGCGATTCAAGTGGGGCAACCCATTTGTTCAAGCAGTTTCCACAACACGTTTGTCAGGCTAATCAGCTGGTAACTGACCAGAGACGATTAATTCATGCCAGGCTTAAGAACAGGCACCGTTATACTGTTCTTCCACTGTGAGGAGAAAACCCTTGGAACCAAATTTGATTAAATACTGGGAGGATTGAGGTGTTGCAGAAATTTGTTATGGATGGACTCTTAGGCAGGTGCTGAATCATGGGAAGAGGAAAGGGCCAGAAGTAGTTCCTGTGAGTGGTAAAGCAAATTGGAGGCTTCAGCCTGTTTCTTGAGAAGAAAAGCCACCGCATATGGAGCTGCAAGGTGCTCTGCAAGAACAGATGGGTCAGTACAGACCCTATCTGGTAGGGCAAGGCCAGGGATTGAAGATGGCCACTGGCAACCTTAGATGGCGCAGAGCATAGCCGAAACCCTTGACAACGGTACAAAAGAGCCCAAGGAAGAGAAAATGTTCCCAGCACACCCGCTTGCTTTGTTTGATTATATAAGAGCCTTATCATGAAGGCGTTTAAAGTTGATAAGTGCAGTGTGGAACAAGTGGCACTTAATTGTTGCAAGGCTTGCCAGTACTCATTAACTGCCACGGCAATAGTAGCGTTCCACCGCTCTGCAGCAACTAGTCAACTGAGGAACAGCAATGCTTGCAGCTTGAGTAATCAGATTAGAGACATCATGGATGATTTCATCAATACAGTCAGATAGGGATGGTGTGAAAACAACCTGGGATGTATACAAAGGCCAATTAGCATGACGGAAAACGAAATGGGGTATTGGGAGGGGAGCAAAAGGATCAACGGGAAATGGTCACTATCACAGAAGTCATTGAGTGCAGACCAGTGAAGTGAAGGGGAAAAAGAAGAGAAGAAAGTGGAAGATCTATAGCAGAGAAAGTTCCGTGAGCAGTACTAAAATGGGTTGGAGAACCGTCTTTGAGAAGGCACATGTTGTGATCTGCAAGGAACTGTTCTATGAGGTGGCCCCGGCTAGACGTATAAATGCGGCCCCACAATGGATTATGGGCATTGAAGTTTCCAAGGATGAGGAAGGGAGAGGGAAGCTGGGCAGTTAGGGCAGCAGACGAAGATGGCCTGTTGGTGGCGAGGGGGGGGGGGGGAAGGGGAGTAGGTATATATTTCAAATTTGTTAACAGCGTGTCTAAGTGAATCTGGACAGCAACTGCTTCAAAAGTAATACAGAGAGGGATCCATATACTAACAATATCCATACTAATTAATGTGCAAATGCTACCCGATTCCTGTAGGGGGCCAACCTGGTTCAGACAAAGCATGGAACCCATCAATACAATGTGATTCCTACAAAACAACACACCACAGAGTGGTGTGCCACTGGATCAGTGGCAGTCAGCAATGAGGAAGGGACAACATCCATAAAAAGTGGATCAGATTCAAGTTCAAAATGTTGAGCAGGTTGCGAGAACAAAGGCGGCACCTCAAGCAGCACTGGAGGGGCCTTGTCCTATGACCTAAGTTTCTACTTTTCTTTCTCTCTCAAGATGGGAGCGAGATGTCCCAGAGAGAACTGGAATCATTAAGGTCACAAAGATCGGATGACCTTTGTACAGAGTGAGTCCAGTGGCTGGCTTGATGTAGAAGACCTCTGATCTGGTCAACACAGGAAGAGAGGGCCCTGAGAGAGGGCACTTTCACTAGCAAGCACCAGAGTAGGGGAGCACTTCTCTGGCCATGAGGGAGGAGGGGAATGCAGAGGAAGGGGGGCAAGGGACCTGTAGGAGAGGGAGGGATGACGAGTGGTAAAGGATGTAACAGAGGCAAAGCTAGACATTTGCAACAGAAGCAGGCACTCATTTACGGCAGACCTCAGGGTATGTTGAATGTCCAAGAGACACTCTCTTCTCCTTGTACACTGGGCATTCCGGTGAATGATGCTGGCAATTTACGCACACAGAGGAGTGGAACACAAGGTTTCCGTCATGGAGTGGGCTTCTGCATTCACCACATAAAGGGGCTGCACTTGTACAGGATGACCAGCCAGTCTAAAATAGGTTAGGGAAAAATTCAAAATTTTATTTCAAAAGTTCGCCTAAGTTTTACAAGTGTTCTTCCGCCGCGACATACACCTTGACAACGTGACCAAGCCTGTCTACCTTGCAGGACAGAGCCGGTCAGAACCAGTATTGAATGCTGATTCTAAAATCACGCCACCCTTCTGGCGTCCGTGCTGAAACTACTGACGTTTCCATGCTACCGTGGAGCCAATAGCAGACACCCACGTTTGATCACGTGTGCTACTGCAGTAGGACTCGGAGGTGCGAGAATCACTTCCTCCGCTCTCTTCAGTTTGAGCTCTCTGACAGAACAGACGCACTCCAGAGGCTCAGCCTAGCTCCCGCCTAGCGGCTGTTCGGCATCAGCCACCAACTATGTGAACCGTGAACCATAACCATAACCGTAACCATTACCGTTTTCTAAGCCGCTAACTTAGACTGGCATTCATTCATTACATCCGTACCCAGGGCGAGTCCCGCCATGTATCCCGTATTTCAGAATATACCAACTATTAACTTGAATACCATCTTTTATTTGCCGTTCAGCCACCCTCTCATAGGGCGCCCACAAGCCTTCACCGCTCCGCCTTCCATCCTGACAACGCTTTCAACCCATTTTATTTATGCAGCACTGGGATGGGTTGTATAATTTTCCTATCATCCGTAGGATAAAGATCAAGTGCTGTACACACTACAATGAGAGGATGTGCTCAAACCACATACACTTTAAGCAGCGCATGGGAGGCAGGATGTACGGCTTGACATCACATCTGTATATCATGACCACCTATCTGGGAGTGTATCCCCCTTGAAGGCCAAGATAAAGGTGCCAGTGCCCGATTATCCTTGGGGCCTCTCTGGATACGACGAACGTAGTTGACACCTTGCTGTTCCAGATTAACCCAGAGTTCATCAGTTTGAAGGAGGAGGTCCCAATGAAAAATGACTCCTGAACAATGTTCAAAGGCTAGTGAGGGGTTATGAACATTGGAATGTTGCTGAGACATTCAGAGGCACACAGAGTGGCAGATACAAATGATATTTACAACTCGACACCCACTGATGATTAGTTTATTAAAATTTGATCAGTTTCAAATAAAGGTCTGCTGAAGGAACGTGGTGATTTTTTTAAGGTAATCACCATTGCAATAATCTTCTGCAATACTGGAATAAAAAATGTAATCTGGATTGTTGAACATGTTGGAGTCTGAAATCTGAAGATGCACCTTGCGTGTCATTTCCTAATATTTTAATAAAGGATATCGGTCTTCAGTAGGGTCAGTAAATATGTAGTTAAAAGACTACTAATGGAAAGTCCAGGTTGGAACTAATAATATAGTAATAAGGATAGTTTACAACGCACCACAAAGACATAGCGACGAGCTGAGACAGGCACATACAAAAGACACACACAGATACAACACTTTCAGCTATCAGGCATGGCCTTCTTCAGAAAACAGAAGATTCACACAATCACAAAGGCACAAACAATGTACAACTTTCACATCCGACTGTCGCACATCGAATTCAACATGTGGCAGCCGGAGGTGACAGTCGTATGCCTGTGTTGTGTGTTTGTGTGATTGCGTGAATGTTCTACTTTCTGAAGAAGACCATGGCCAATAGCTGAAAGTGTTTTATCTGTGTGTCTTTTGTATGTTACTGTCACAGCTCGCTGCCATGTCTTTGCGGCGAGTTGTAAACTGCCCTTATTACTATATTAATGTATTTAAATAGAGTGTTACAGTAAATTATGTAACCTTCATTCGCACTGGTGTATAAGATGCATCCCACTTTTAAGATACTTTTTTGGAAAAAAATGATAAAAATAAATACATATATTGCAGCATAATTATAATACATTTGTTCATGTACATTTAATATCTAAGGCAGTGCCTGCAAGTAGTGATCATGAACTTTACGCAGTCAAGTTTCTTGACAGGCTACACTGTTTCAGAAAGATATTTTGCCTATCGCGATGTTTGACAAGAGCTTTATAAAGGCTTACAAAATTGCCACCTAAGTAGCACTGCTTAAGACTGCTCACACCTAAGTAGCACTGCTTAAGACTGCTCACACCTAAGTAGCACTGCTTAAGACTGCTCACACCTAAGTAGCACTGCTTAAGACTGCTCACACCTAAGTAGCACTGCTTAAGACTGCTCACACCTAAGTAGCACTGCTTAAGACTGCTCACACCTAAGTAGCACTGCTTAAGACTGCTCACACCTAAGTAGCACTGCTTAAGACTGCTCACACCTAAGTAGCACTGCTTAAGACTGCTCACACCTAAGTAGCACTGCTTAAGACTGCTCACACCTAAGTAGCACTGCTTAAGACTGCTCACACCTAAGTAGCACTGCTTAAGACTGCTCACACCTAAGTAGCACTGCTTAAGACTGCTCACACCTAAGTAGCACTGCTTAAGACTGCTCACACCTAAGTAGCACTGCTTAAGACTGCTCACACCTAAGTAGCACTGCTTAAGACTGCTCACACCTAAGTAGCACTGCTTAAGACTGCTCACACCTAAGTAGCACTGCTTAAGACTGCTCACACCTAAGTAGCACTGCTTAAGACTGCTCACACCTAAGTAGCACTGCTTAAGACTGCTCACATCAGCCATTGCACCGAGAATCAGTTCGAGTGACGAGTAGAGGGTTTTCATGTTTAAAATGATGCGTTTTGAGAATTTATTAGGAAGATCAAATATTTATGTAAGTATTTTTGTGATGTACCATAAACTGTGAGAATGGTGGATGGTTTGCATCTGTAAGACACTGCGCAAACGTCACAAATAATACTTGTGTACATATTTGCACTTTAGAAAGCCAATAAATTCTTTAATTTCGTCATGTGAGACTTTGACAAATATGTGAGCAGTGTTTCATTATTCAAATAATGAATGACACCTTTACAGGTTTGAAAAAAAATTAAAAAAAAATCCATTACAATGAATTAAATTACGTCGAAAATGAGCCGGATCGTGGTGCTAGACTGATAAATTAGCTTGGCGAAGGCCTTTGCTTTCCCTCATTGTGTTTTCACCTTTGGAGGGAGGGGGCACAGTGGACGGTCGGCGAGAGCAATGGGGCGCGCGCGCACACACACACACACACACACACACACACACACACACACACACACACACACACACACACACACACACACACAGAGAGAGAGAGAGAGAGAGAGAGAGAGAGAGAGAGAGAGAGAGAGAGAGAGAGAGAGAGAGAGAGAGAGAGAGAGAGAGAGAGCGCTCAGGCACACAATATGCTGGCTGTGCAGAGTGGCGAATGACATTCCGCTTCGCTCATTGAAATTAACGCTGACTGACAGTGAGTCTCCTTGTACTTTAACTTCGTTGATTGTGCTGTCCATACCACTAGCAACATGTGAACTGTTGTTGCTGCTGACATACCCCATAGCTGAGTGGCTATCGGTATTTTTATCTGTCTTCTGAACTGTACCCCACTCGGTCTCCTGACTGGTATTAGGATTAGTGGCCATAGTAAGAGACCAGTGCCCAGTTCATTGTACTTTAACCTTTGGGTGGACACCTTGTGTAACATTCGCTGCCTGTTTACAAGCCTCTAGTGGGCACGTACATTCAACTTCACCTAGTTTATGTACAGTTCCTGTAATTATTATGGCTCAAGGCAATTTCTCAAAGGTGGCTGCTCCGACATTGTGATTCTGTCTTTATTAATGTCAGTGAGCCTCAGCATGGAAAGATCTTATTTTCTTGGATTTTTTTTCTTTCTTTAAATGTGTGCTTGATTTTACGGACGGTAATGGTTTCCTTTTGAGTACATTTCTGCTAGGTGTTCCAAACTGCACATGTAACTATTAAGATTTACTGTTCACCAATTTTTATTGTAGGCTTAAATGGTCATAAAGCCTGAGCTCTTGTACCCAGACGATCTGTATGCTCTTTGTCCAATTAATCTTGTGTAATTACTTTTGCTGATTACAAAGGTGTCAGTTTGTATGTTTAGTTATGTTGTTCTTTTTACATCTATTCTAAAGGAAGGGGACTGGTCACCCTAGAGTTGCTTTTAATGATTCTAACTTTTTCTTTATTCAATGATGGTTTCCGTTTCAATGAGGAGTTTTTAGTTATGATCTCACTTAAAATTGTCAAACTCCATGGAAACACTGCTTATTATTAATAGTCTGGTGCGATTTAAGGTGTATACATTATTATAAGTGTAACAAATGTGTTTATCGTTCCACGCACACTGAATCATGTGCAAGGTTTAAGGGCCCACCCCTTCCTTGCCCTCTATGGTGGCCTAATCAGGAAGTTTCAACTTCCTATTAGTTACCAGTTTCAGTTACACTTGACACTAAAAATATGTACAAAATTCAGATAACCTTTTCTACACAAAGTTCCTGGCAGGTATTTTGATGTATATTATGTACACACATCAAATATGAACTACGAAAATTAAGAGAACCTTAAAGAAAATTTTGCCACTTAAACATGTCCCACATTTTGCACAATTTTTTTAAAATTCCTATTTCCTATTTTCTTTTTCATTATTAGACCTACTGCTGTACTAGCCCCCCCCCCCTACTGAGCTTGTATTTATAATCCTGCACTCACCTGGCCAGAAATCCTGTTCCTCTTTCCACAGAACTTCACTTATCCCTACTATATTTAACTTCAACCTATCTATTTCCCTTTTTAAATTTTCTAACCTTCCTACCCAATTAAGGGAGGTAACATTCCACGACAGCCCATATAAACAAATGTCTACATATTTATAGTATAGCACAGTAATTTATACTGTGTGGATGTTCTACGATGGCAAGAGGAAGAATATCTGTTTGATCAGATATAAATTTTTCCATTTATGTCACTAGAGCTTTCAGGAAGTAAAGTTTCAAGGTGAATAATTTTGAGACAGGGTAGCAGGGGTCCAGTTGAAACAGAGTAATTTTATACCATCAGTCCCAAATTCTTTCTATTGTATAATTAAGTGTAAAATTTCCCTTGAATATTGGTGAAGTAATTAATTGGTGACAAGCTTTTAGAACTATTAGCTGTCTTGGGAGCTTCATCTTTGTGTTTACATCATCAAATAGAAGGTATACAATAGTTAGGATGCAGTATATGTCGATATTCATAACAGCTTAACTCTCATAACATTTTGGAAAATTTTATTCCAGCACGTAGAAGCAGTTGAGGTATATATACTACGACAAAGCTTCTTATATATGTTTTGTTGGCTGAATGAGTAGGCTGAAAATTTATGAATACAAGGAGCACGAATTTGAACACCATATGTACCAATTCCCCCCCCCCCCCCCCCCCCTTCTTCAGACCTGTCAGATAATATATTGTCATGCTGAAAACTGCAGGTGGTCTGGAATTCGAAGGCTGGTCAGTAATAGAGCATAACACTTTACACTTAGAACACATTTATTGCTAACAAGCGTACACTCAGTACAAACTGCCTCCTGCTTAGAGTGCTCCACTATTTAGACATAGAAAGAATTTTCTGGAACTTACATCAAACACAGGAAACATGTAGAACATCCTAGAAATTTTGAATACAAAGAAGGAAGTTTTCTTCTGCCTGTGGCAGGATTTGAATTGGAAATCTCAAGCACAGCGATCTGCAACACTAACCATTGCACCAAGCATGCTGTCGGAAGACTCGTGACATTGCTCCCGTTCCAGAAAGAACAGTGACCGGTTGTTACGTTCCATTTGCAGCCAGATGCAGTGTCCTGGATCTTGCCATGGGTCCTCTTCATGTCAGTTCTGAAGAAACCTTCCATTCTACCTGCACGCCGTGCTTGCGGTGATGATGACCTGTCATGGCTTCATTACTATAACCATCTGCAGAGTCCTTGAACAAGAGTCCGTTTCTGTTTATTTGTTCTCTGGGACCGTATTAAGGCTTCATATGGAGGACGTGCACAATGTCTCTTCATTTTTGTCGTTTTGAGGATGGCTCAATCCTCGACTTCGTATGTGACATTCGACAGGCGGTGTATGACACCATATGGACCAAAGTATCGCTTCAGTAACTTTTCTGATAGCCCAACTTTCCGTACAGGAATAAAAATCCATACCAGATCTCCTGGGCTGTACACAACAAGTCAGTGCTTGTTGTTTTACTGCTGGCGGTCCTCCTCTTGGGCGTCCAGTGTCTGTATGCGAACCAGCTGTCTTGCTTCTTAGACCCTAGTGATGAGGTGTTTCACACAGTCATCTTGAGTGTCATCTGGTTGGAATGGAAACAGCATATCCATTGTCTCAGCCTCATGGCTATAGAGCAGGAAAAACGGCATGAAGCCTGTGGTGTCTTGCCTTGCTGTATTGTAAGCAAATGTCACACTGGCAGTATTGTATCCCAATCATCCTGCTCAACATCAACGTACATCAACAGCATATCTACTAATGTCTTGTTAAAAAAATTCTGTAAGACCATTTGTCTGAGGACGATAGACAGTTATTCAGTGGACAGTGTCGCAACGTGACATTACCTCTGATACTAGTTATGACATGAATATTTTTCCTCAATCAGGTATTGTCACATGTGGTGCACCATGCTTCAAAATAATGTCTTCTATTAGGAATTTTGCGATCTCTGGGCTTCTGCAGTCAGCATTGGTTTCGTGACTGCGTAGCATGTGACGTAGTCGGAGCGGACTATTATTCATTGGTTACCGGCTGTACCTACCTAGAAGGTTGATTCCAAACTGGTGGAATGGAGCTGCTGGAGGTGGGATTGGTACCAGATGACCTGGAGGTAATTGCGCCACATGCTTCCGTCGTCAGCACTCCTTACAGTGACACACACAGTGCTTGACAGATCAGGAGAGACCTTGTCAGTAATACCTACATCCAATTCTGACTACGGTCTTCACAAATCCCAGGTGACCAGACATTGGAGAATGGTGGAAATGTCTGAGAATAGATGGCCGGAGATGAACTGGAACAATGTTTAGCTATTTGGGGCCCAGTGGATCTTTGTTACTCTTATAAAAGTTCCTCTCCTTTGGTCGGTTCTCCTTTCTCCAGGGCCTCTATGGTTTGTAATAATGCTGGATCTTCCCTTTGTTCAGCTGTAATGTCACCTAGCTCAGTGAGGGCTGAAATTTCATCCATGCTGTTGTGTTTGGCTAATGGATTCCTCTAAAGGCAGTCAGCATCCTCTTGATTGCGCCCGTTTTTGAATACCACTGTGATATACGCTTTAAGTCTTAGTGTCCATCTTACTAGTTGACCTGATGGATCCTTCAAACTGGTAAGCCAACATAAATAATGGTGCTCTGTCACGGCGGTGAATGGTTTACTGAATAAATATGGCCGGAACTTTATAGCCCAGATAACGGCAAGACACTCCTCCTCGGTTGTAGAGTAGTTCATCTCTGACATTGAGAGAACTCTTTATGCATAAGCTATCACCTTTTTAGCACCTTCCTGAATTTGTACAAGCACTGAACCAATCCCATAAGCACTACCAGCTGTGTGAAGTTCAGTTTCCGCATTCTTGTCCTATAAGGCTAGAACTGGTGTGGAATTTACAGCCTCCTTAAGTTCCCGGAAAGCTCTCATCTCATCCCAGTAAAACTTGGTATCTTCTTGCAAAGGACGTGCCTTGTTAGAGAGACTTATGAAATGTCTGTAATATGAGCACAGCCTGAGGAAACTTCTCAGCACATCCACGATGTGAGGAGTTGTAAATGTGGTGACTGCCCTTACTTTATCTGGGTCAGGACGCACACCATCTCTGTTCACTGGGTGCCCCCAAGATTTTTATTTCTTTGGCGACGAAGAGGCACTTCTTTGAGTTGAGGTTGAGTCCTGCTGTCTGAACACATTTCCACACAGTTGACAGGCAGCTGAATTGTTCCAAAAATGTCCTTGAGAAAATGACAATGTCATCTAGATAACAGACATGTTGTCCATTTAAGATGTCTAAGCAATTTGTCCATCGTGCATTCGAATGTGGCTGCGGCATTACATAGTCCAAATAAATGACTTTATTCATAGCGGCCATCAGGTGTAATAAAAGCTGTCTTCTCCCTGTCAGCTTCGTCAACCTCAATTTGCCAGTAACCTGCCTGCATGTCCATGCTTGAGAAGCATGTAGATCCTTTCAAACAGTCTAATGTGTCGCCAATGCACAGCATTGAGTACATATCTTTCTTTGCGATTTTGTTCAGCTGCCCATAGTAGACACAGAAACGCCACGTGCCATCCTTTTTCACAAGGACCACTGAGACGACCCAGGACACTGAAGGTTGAATATTGTCATCGTGCAACATCTTTTCCACTTCCTCCTGAATTATCCGTCTTTCAGCTGGTGACACACTGTACAAATGCTGGCTAATTGGTGGATGATACCCAGTGTTTTATCATGGACCATTTCATCTGGCTCTTCTGCCTGGCCCTCAATGCACCTGAAAATTTGTGTAGAATGACTAACACCTGCTGATGTCGTTCCTGCATCAGACCAGTCCCTACATGCAATGCCATAGTAGTTTTCTCTAGTGTGTTGTTGGCAGTAACAGCAGTGCAGAAGACTTGATTACATTGAGCTCTCCGTCCTGAACTGGTTTGGCTGTTCCAATAAACATTCCTTTAGGAACGAGTTGCGATTGCTCATGAAAATTAGTGATACAAAGTTCTCCTCGACAACCTGTAATGCTTATGATAGCCGCTAGTATGTAGATTTCCTTTGTTATACTGATTAGCTTTTTGCGATTGACAGGCACGTCACCATCGGTCATCTCGGCTGCTGATTAACTGTTCTCATTGTTAACAGCAGTATCTCAACATTCTCAACAGCAAACAACAACCTCCCAGGGAAGTCTATGTTACCTGTACTTGTCAGAACAGCTGTCTCAATTTTGTAGCTCAGATCTTCCACAGTCAATGGCAGCCTGGGATGCCTGAAGGAAGTCCCATCTGAGGAGGATGATACAGCTACATTCTGTTAAAACAACAAATTCGAAAGGCTGCGTCCTGTTGTTGACAGTTACTTTTATGACATGCTCCTGCTGCCTGGACATATTTTCCATTTGTGACCTTCAGTACAGTTCATTTTGTATTACAGAACTTTATCTTCTTTAGTTTGTGATGGTAGTCATTCAACAAGACAGAAGGACGCTCCTGTATCAACCAGTACCTAGACAGGTTGGCCGTCGATGATGACGTCAATGAGATTTTACCCGACATCTTAGCGACTGTCGTACATTTAAGATTTTCATCTTCGTCAGCTTCACCTCTGTAGATGGTCGCCTTGCCTACTTTTCCTGAACATGACAGCTAGGCGAGCGGCTGGCATCTATATGGTGAAGATCATCGGCATGTTGGAGAGTGACCACGTCCAGGATATGGCGATGGGTTTCATCACATAGTTCGACAGTAATCATCTGCAGTTGACTGCCATTGAAAGGTCTGCTCCGATGGTTGGTGTCTTATGACATAATTATTATCAAATACTCTTCTTCTCTCCCTACAGTATTCTCCGTCTTGTCTGAGAAGGCCACAGTGAAAACACAATGGCCTCGAGGTACCTGTTGTCCTGCAAGGCTTCACAGTTGCCGAAGGATTTGGTTGTGGTCACGTCGATCCATTCCTAAGCTGCCGATTGGCGGCTGCGGCCTACATCATTGTAGGGCAGAGCCATTCTTTACGTCGGGTGGGACTGGCAGGTGCTAATGTTTCAAATACCTGTTTCTCAACAGCGTCCGCGCCCTCATAACACAGTACTGACATCCATGGCCATCATCTGGTGCTTGCTTGGTCCAAAAGTCCCAGCTGCCTTTAACTGCTTTAATTCTTCTCTCAATTTTTCGTATGAGAGAAGCAAAGTCATACTGGTCCTCCACAATGGCCATAGGGACAATATTCGGTAGTTCAAATGTTCAAATGTTTGTACAACTTATGGCACTTAACTACAGGGGTCATCAGTCCCTAAGCTTACAAACTACTTATGAACTAGCTACGACTAAAGACGGCACAAATAGCCATGCCCGAGGGGGGATTCGAACCCCCGACCGTAGTGGCCATGCTGACCGTGACAGTAGCGCTTCAGTCACCTCGGCCACCGCAGCCGGCTATTCGGTAGTCTGTCATACTTCTTTCGTTCAACCCCCCCCCCCCCCCCTGCGACATCTTTTCAATTTTCTGGCACCATTGAATAATTTCTTGTGTCTTCAAAACATCTTAACATTGTCTTCCGCAATGCCCTTTGAGTGTGAAACTGTATGGCCTCCACCATATTCGGGTTAAGTACATGACATAGGGCCAAAACATTTTGTACATATGACTTTACTATCGCTGGGCCCTGTTCTTCAATTGCTCTTTTGATAAACAGACTTGCCACTGGTGGTATCCAAATGTCTTCTTAAGTTCTGTCTGGAATTTTTCCCAGCTATCAAGCTTGTCCTCTTGATTTTCAAACCCCTGCTGGGCAGTCCCGTGAAAGTAGAAATACACGTTTGCCAAGCACATAATGTGATCCCACCTAAAATATTTGGCGACTCAGTCGTATCTTTCAGCCATTTATTTGGGTCCTGTCCAGCGTCTCTTGAGAACACTGATGTGTGTGATGTGCAGCTGGCATATCGCTGTTTTAGCATCCATGGTTCTTTTGATGACACAGACCTTCAGATGGAGGTAGTCAGTATATCTTTTGTATTCCAGTTTGTTTCCGTGTAAGCAACAGCTCTTAAGCTGCCCAATCAGAGCCAAGATGATGAAGCTATTGCACAGGATACCCAGCACCTCTACCAGAAAGTGTCAAGTTGAAAATGCAGGTGGTCCGGAATTCTAAGGATGGTCATTAATTGAGCACAATACTTTACACTTTATTGCTAACACAAGCGTACACTCAACACAAACTGACTTCTGCCTGGAGTGCTCCACTATTTGTACACAAAGAATTTTCCGGAACTTTAATTCGCTATTAATTGTGCCACTGTAGGCTTTTCTAGATTCCTCATTCTTAAACATATTCTATTTTGTAATAGCCTAATTTTTAAACAATGAGACAAATGATAGCCATAGTACAAATGTTAAAAATGTATGCATATATTTGTAAATACTTTAACTGCCACATGGTTAATCAATAGTGTAAATGTATCAGCAGATAGGCATAATTTTTAAGTCCTTACACACGGTTTACTCAAGTAGTGGCTGTGCCTTCCATTATCTGTTTCCAGTTTAATATTCGTTTTTCCACACCAGTAGGACTATTTTACCATTACACTAATGAGGAAGGACAGGTAGCTCATTGATAGAGTGTCTGCCTTCCTATTTAAACAGTGTGCATTGGATAGGATGCCAACGAAGACTATATTTCTTTTATCAATGTGCAAATTTTTCTTGCTTTTGTTGTTTTTTCTTATTAATTATACTGATTTTTTCCTTTTTTCATTATTCTCTTTAGTAAATAATTACAATTAGTCAAGTTGATATCCGAAAAAAAATCTGCCTTCAAAAGTAACAGAATCTTCTAAAAACCTGTGAAAGCCTACAACTGCATGATTTTTAGTGAATTAAAAATTAAAATTTAAGAGTTGACTCCAGTGTGATTAAAACGTGCATCCGTTGTGTTTTTAAACCATCAGCTGATCCACTCACCCAATAAAACATAGGTGAGAAGTAGTTCATTGTAGTAGATGTACCCACGTGGAATTCTTATACATCAACCATATCTATGTGCTCAAATGTTTTCCATAATAAATGATACGCGAGTTGAAGTGCAATGAATCTCAACATATACTGTATCTTAACTATTTTATTGTTTCTATTTGATGATGCGAACAGCTAGCTGAAGCTGCACAAACCACTGGAGTTGACAAAATTTGTGCCAATGGCGGGCCGGGTAATTTTTTTTCTATCCCTTTGTAAATACAAAAGTTTACACCTGGCACTTCGAATTACTGTAGTGCCCCTAGCAGAGAATAAGTCAATCTTAGTCGCACCATCAATATACAGTTGAAGACAGACGCTAATGCTTCAAGTGGCCACACTGCAGTAACATGATTACTTCTATCATGATAATCAGCTCTTTCTCTGCTAGGGGCACTACTGTTGTCCAAAGTGTCAGATGTCCATGAATATCTAACTTCACAGGATCAAATACTGAGCTGATCTGAATACTTCATCAGAATTGTTCCAGCCATCCGAGTCCATAGGGGACATGCATACACACATTCATTTTCTAAATACAGACTTTCCCTGTGTATTTTATTCAATATTTGTACATTCCTAGAGTTGCTATTTTCAAAGTAATTTGAAAATCTTATAAAATTTATATAATTTAAAATGAGCAACACACAAGTAAGCTTATGACTTAGCATGAATAGGAACAAATTAAAATTTTAATATTTGGTTAATTGTTGATTTTTTACACTGTTTATCAACAGCTCAAATATCAGCTGAAGTTTAGCTTTTTTGATGCCTCTCCCTTAATTTGCTACAAATTTTCTTTTCAAATATTCTGATTCAATTATTTTAGTATCTTTTCTCCAGCATTCAGTTTCTTGTGACAACTTTGAACACAAAGTCCAATAAGAACAAATTAAAGATTTCAGAGCATGAAGAGTTGCAACATCTCAGTTTGATTCATTTAGTGTTTTAGGTGTCTGCGGCTTCTGTTTTACATTTAGCTGTTGGTAATTGCACAATGATTTGTAGGAAGCATGTGCGGCCCATTGAGTATGGTGGAGAAGGCATCGAGTCTTTTCAAATGTAATAAAATCTTTGCTTTTGATGCACTTTCGCTGTGCTATTACATTCTGCCTAACTACAAACTCAAACATCTTTATTTGTAGAAGTACATAATTATATTTCTGATAATCAAATGTATGGAAGTGGAAGCTGTTTTATGCATGGAATGAAAGAAGAGAGACACTGCAGTTTGAAGAGAAGTGCGATTAAATACAAGTGTAATTATGCACAAAGGAAACTTTGCTTCAGCGCAAAACTCCGACAAGCAGTCTCCATTTCAAATGATTGTTTTGTAATTAACTCTTGGGGCTATCAACAACAACGAATGAGTTTGTATTGTCTTTAGGATCACACAAAATCTCAACAATTACGCACCTAGTGAAAACACTAAACCAGACAAATTTCAGGGCAATACATTGAGTATTTCCGTATCTTCTATTTGTTACGTAAAATACAGAGGAACACACCAGAATATTTTTGAGATACAAATGTGTATTTTAAAGTTCACTAGGTTCCTACCTAATCACATATTCAATGAGCGTTACATATTGGCATCAAGCACTCATGCAAGATCCTGAAGCCTTGCGTATTGTCGGTGATCATTCAAAGAAATTAATTATTGTTTCTACAAATATTCGAAAGGCTGCCACACACGAAGATTAGCTATAATGAAATTAACTTTTCTCCATTTTATGGTATATTAAAAAGTCAAATCAGATGAAAGTATACTGCAGATTCATAGACTATTGTTTTTGCGTATATATTTGAAAAGCATGTGTACTGCTGCACAATAAGACAGCAGAAGTTAGTTGTGGCTGCTCCTAGTGCTATTTTTCAGAACTTCCATTTGGTTTGCACTTGATTGGAAGCCGAAGGCACTTTGGCAGTTTTGTGGATCTCTAAAATCAGGGAAAAAATGTGTGGCTTAGAATCGGGTTTATGGCCACCCTGACTTCACTCGTCTGCATACCTGCCTGTAAAGAGCAATCCCACCATTACCCTCATTCCCTTCCTTTGATTGTTCTTGGCACAGTTCCTAGCCAAGTAATATTGCATGAACACTGCATGTGGGGCCAAAATCAAAGAGTGGACTGGAAAATGGGCACAGTTTTCTTCACATATGAGAGCTGCACATGCCCAACACCAGATGACTCCACTACATTTGTCAAGAAAACCTAACAATACAGCACACCAGAGACATACGAGGGGCGTTTGGAAAGTCCATGCAAAGTCTGAGTCCACATCAAGTTTGAGCCATATTGGTCTATTTCTTTGTTGTTAGCATTTGTGTGAATCAAGGAAGTTGAGTGACTGTCAAAGAATGGACAAAAAAATAATTTGTCGTGATTAAACATTACTTTATGAAAGGCAAAATGCCCCAGGAGACTAAAGAGAAGCTGGATAAACATTATGGTGACTCTGCACCTTCGATTAAAACAGTTTATAATTGGTTTCAACATTTTTGGAGTGGCCATATGGGAAGGGAAGCTAAACGTTCTGGACGCCCTATGGAGGTTACGGCTCCAGAAATTGACAAAATCCATGATATGGTGATAACATGAGAGAGCTATCCACAAGATGGGTGCTACAAATGCTCACACTTTACCATAAACTGGATTGTGTTAAGTGTTGCAAGGAAGGTTTGCAGCTGTTCAGGACGATTACCCAGACCTAAGCGTCGTTTCATCACTGTAGATGAAACATGGTTACATTACTATACTCCTGAGACCAAAGAACAATATAAACAATGGGTTACTGATGGAGAACCTGCACCAAAAAAGGCGATGACCAGTCCTTTGGCCAGAAAGGTTATGGTGACTGTCTTTTGGGATTTGCAAGGGATAATCCTCATTGACTATCTGGAACAGGGTAAAACTATTACAGGTGCATATTATTCATTGTTATTGGACCGTGTGAAAAACAGATCTGCAAGAAAAAACACTGGTGATTGCCCCCACAAAAAAGTACTTTTGCATCACGACAAGCACCAGCACACACCTTAGCGGTTGTAGCCGCAAAATTATTGAAAATAGGATTCCTAGTAATTTCACATCTCCCTATTCTCCAGACTTTGCTCCCTATGACTACTATTTGTTCCCAATTAGAAGAAATGGCTGGCAGGATGAAGAAATCATTGAAACGAGGAGGTGATTGCAGAAACTAATAACTATTTTGCAGGCTTAGACCATTTCTATTATTTGGAAGGGATCAACAAATCTGAACAGTATTTGAGTAAGTGTATAAGTCTAGAAGGAGACTGTTGAAAAATAGTTTTCTCCCAACACATTAGTAGTTTTTATTTTTGCACGGACTTTCCAAACGCCCCACTGAACCCTTTCATATCAGCACTTTGGGGAAGAATACAAGGTTATGGACAGTCCATTGTGGAAGCAATGATTTAATCTATCATGCCCATGCCAGTTTCTCACTACTGGATTGAAGTGTGTGTTCCTCCAGTATGAATCAAACTGGACAGGCTTGCGATACATTGAAAAGATCTGTACAGGCACATCCTGACCAACCGCGAAATCTACGCAAGTTAAGCAGGATTGCCATCTAAGAATGAGATATATTGGTAGTAGTTGTTAAATCAACTCTTAAGCAGCACGATACACAGGGTTCAAGGATGCATTCATGCAGGGAGGTTATGCAACACTACTGAATGGTGGAGGTACACAATAAGCTTACCTCAAGAGAAAGATTGCAGTTCTGTTTGAATAAAAAAAGGAAGAGATTTTTCGAGGTTTTTTGTTTGCCAATAGAACAGAAGATATACACTTCATAAATAGTAATTTACTGAAGTATATAATACCATACAGCTTTGGTTTGGTGGGTGATGTGAGAAGTATATCTCTCGAATATAACTTTAGTTCTTTTATAATACATATTAACTACCATCATTAAAAGTAATTTAATGCAGGTACCAAAAACAGTTTCAACACAGCATCATTATGCTATTATTAGGCAAATTGATCGAGAGAGAGAGAGAGAGAGAGAGAGAGAGAGAGAGAGAGAGAGAGAGAGAGAGAGAGAGAGAGAATATGAATACTGCCATGCAAAATTCATTAATGTGAAAATATTTTCAAATACCTGTGCAACTGGGTACCCAAGGGTAGCAGCAGGGGCCACGTTTGGTGTTGCCATATTGAAGAAAGGATTGGATGCTGCTAAACTTGCTGTAGTAGCCTGAGGCGTCACGTTTGGTAAGCCCCCAAATACTCCATTCTGTTTATGAAAGAACAGCAGTTGATGTATGGAATGTAATATCCCAAAGAAACAATAGTTATGTTTGATAGTAATTATCTGCAATGATTACCCATTCTTAACTTTTTTTTTAGCAGGATATTACATTGAAGTTTATCAATTCCTCTATGCATACAATAAATTAATATGACTATGATATTTAAGCATTATTTGCGTGTAGGGTGTACAGTGTGTTCTGTTGAGTATTAAAACAAATTCAACATTTATTGTGTAACCTATTTTTAATAGTTAGGGAACTAGATTGGTTTGAAGACTACACACATCCACAATTGCTTATGGGTACAAATATATCACTTAGAGCAAAATGCTTTGTAGGCACAGTAGTTGACTAAATTATGGTGGTACAGAAGACTGATCCATCCTAGACGATGGTGATCAGAAAGTCCCTAACCCATCACAACCCACTTGTCAATGAAATAGTGTGTGTTGTACATCAAGATCCAAATAACACATTCTTCAAGTATATCCACCTTACTAGCATGAACATTCTGCTTTACCCAGCCTCATTACCAAATGTGTAATGGGGTTATGTTGGTTTGTTGGAGAGGCCAGTTAAAACGTCCACCACAACCAATCCACTGTTGAGGAAATTTACAGAGAATCAGTGAATTAACACAACTGCACGTTGGGTTTGCTTACAGCTTATATCAGTGAGGCACCACAATGCCACTATCTACTGGGTGAAGCATCACACCTTTTTTAGGATGGATTAGTCTTCTGTCACACCATTAATCTGTATAACTGAATGCAGTAAGTTAAATTATGTTGTTAATGATGTACATAAATGACAACTTGCAATGAACAGCTGGTATAGGCATATTTCCTGAGGAACCTAAATATATTTTGGGCTCTTATGTTGAACTATGAATTACAGACTAAATACATGCCTTCCAGTCTCAAAAGATAACACACTTTTCTAGGCCTGTTTTCATAAAAGGATCTCATCACAGTTAACAATATACTAACATACAAGGTAGTGACAGGTTTTCCTGTACAAAGTTTTGTGTGGATCACACAATTCTATTGGCAAACTGAAGTGTGTTGTTGTTCATGACATCCTTGTTGTATATGTGCCATCTACCTTCTTAACAGGAAGAGGTTTTATTGACAATGTTACAGGTGTCAAAATAACCTGTAAATGAATGAACATAAATTTTAGCAGTTCAAAGGATAGTAGTGGTCTGATCTTGTTCTGAACTTGCAGAAATGATCTCACAGTTGCTTTAAAAAAGTGACAATTTGAAGGTTTGCTGACCACAAGCATTCTAATGGAGTATCTTAACCTTACCAGACAGAACTGGTAACTGAATTAGACTACAGCTGGATCACAGGGAACTATAAGCCTTACTTTAACAAAAACTACCAATTTTTTTATTACACCAAACAAAAATGCACGCTAGCACTAGACCAATATAAAATGGCTTGAAATAAACACTGAAGTAAAATGCTTTGTGGCCACACTAAGTATCAAGTTAATATAGAATGAAAATACAAAAAGTATGTTTTCATAAAGACACTTGATCCTTGTGTTGAGTTCATTGTAATTACAAATTCTGGTGAAAAGTAATCAAACTTCCTAAAAAGTGACAGTTAAAAATTATCTGAATGTAGGTATGAAAAATTTTGTTAATTACATAACAAGCAGTGGTGTTCAGTTCATCGTCAAATTTCTTAACCAGTAATAGTCTACAGTAAACACACCTCTTGTAGAATATCGTCATAATTTTCTCTGAAAACTACCTACATGAGTGAATGTACTAATAGAAGACCATCTATTAACTGAGAGGAACAACTTTTCCTGAAGTACTAGTTTCCTTGCTAATTTGTTATGTTGTATTTGATGGAGTTTACAGATGACAGTGTGTATATGAAGTTTATCATAGATATACAATTTCATTTGTTCCCAATTTCTAAAGATCCTCCCACTTTGACAAATTAGTGCCAAATTACGAAAAGGATTATTGTCACTGACGGTTGAGATGACACACAGCCATAGATGAGCAAAAGAAAGACAATTGAATAACTAAGCTTTCGGTCAAAGCCTTACACAAAAAATTCACTCGTGTGGCCACACAGAGGCACAACTCGCCATACATGACTCTTTTCTGCAACTCTATCATTGCAGTGCAGCATGAGTTTCATCGATATTTCAATCTCGCTAGCTGTGATAGTGTTCGCACTTTTAACAACATTTTATGTTGGGTAGAATTATTTTGAACATGAAAAGTTATGAACAAAAAACCACCAGGAGCTCCTCACTCAGTTTGGACGCCAGAAAATGTGGAAAGAGTTTGACAAGCAATACTCCATAGTCCTGGTCGATCTGCTAGAAGACAACTCGGCTGAGCTGTGCTTCAGTAATCATTCAGCAAGGCATAATTTGCATAAAAACCTAAAATTTCATCCCTACGAAATGGCCCGTGTGCAAAAATTGAACCGAAGAGATTATGGACAGTGGCTAAATTTTGCTCAAGAAATGGTTTATGCTTTTTGAGACCATGTTCATTAAGAAACATGGACGTAATTGACAAATTGATGCTGAAATATCTTTTGTCTTCAAGTACAGTTTGCGAACTACAGCCTATGCTTAAGAGTTTTTTAACTACAGGATGAGACGTGAAAGATAATATCTGCAAGTAATGTAGTTGCTGGGGGATGAAAGCAGACATGTATGGTTTGACCCTAAGATAAACATTGAACCAAACTTCTAAATAAGAACCACACATAGCTCAATACATAGGGTATTACAGTGTATTATCACAATTGCTTTAATCTTAGCTGTGATATATATGGTATTGTAAACAACGTGAAGTCACACGTAAAAACACTTTCTTCTTCATTGTCACCTTACATTAGAAATAGGTCTTCAACAAACTCCATACACACAGAACAAAAATAAAAGCCAAGCATTTATATAGGTTTTGTTAAACTTTAACCAGATTTCAGCAAAATTATTTTTCATCTTTGGAAGGTGTTGGACCTATTGAAAATATTACATGGAGCAGTAATATACAAATATGATGAGTAAAGTAAGTATAAAATTAACATGGCATTTTACGAGAATATACTCATGTGAAATTGAATTAATGTTGTTTGGTGCCACTAGTATTCCATGTCAACAGTTAAAATATGAAATATTAAAATAGATGTAAAAATTTAAAAATATGGAGCGCACACGCACGCACGCGCACACATACGTCTGAGGGAGGATGACCAGTGATCTGTGCCGCAGTCCACAGCAAAGGGCCTTCAAGCGCTCTGTCACTCCACTGTGGCAACAAACAACTATCTGAGCTGGTATGTATATTCTACAGAAATTAATGACATAGCCTCATGCTATTATTAAAGAGTCATTCACACCATTATGAAAGTCAGTCAAGTGTGAGAATTATCATACAAACAGCTTACTAACAGCTCACACCTCCAAGCTACCAACAAGCTTAATATAGAAAAGAAGGAAAAGAAAATTGTACAGATGTTAGATGATGATCAGTTTGACTAAGTCACCAGAGAGACAGTTTTCACATTGTTGGTAATAATGAAAGCAAGACAAAGTCTAGATGTTTATAGGATTTTTAGAGCTGAAACATAGCATTATACGAGAATATACTCTTGAGTCCAAGGACTCTCAAGATATAGGAACAATGACATTAAAAGGAAACTAGCATAGGCCAGGAGGGTATTCTTAGTCAAGAGAAGTTTTTTATTTTGTTTAATTTTCCTCCCCTCCCAACTTCATTCCTAAGCTGCATCTCATTACTCAAATTTAGGCCGTGCTGTACCCATTCCCACCACTGTAACGCAACCATTTTATCCTACCTCCCCTCCCCTATTTACACGTCACAGGGCATGATTCGAAGTGCGGCAGCCGGAGGTGATGGTTGTGTGATTGTGTTTTTGCCTGTGTGAATGTCTTATTTTCTGAAGCCTATAGCTGGAAGTGATATGTGTCTTTTGTATGTGCTTGTTGGAGCTCATCGCCACATCTTTGCGGTGAGTTGTAATCTGTCCTTATTACTATATTGTTAATTCCAACCAGGACTAGCAATTATTAGAAGTTATTAGTATCCAACACTGCCCTTAATGTACAGAAAGAACAGAGTATGTCTCTGAACACAGAATCTTATTGTAGTGAAATATGGACAATGGGTAAAACTAACAGAAGAGAACAAATACTT
Source organism: Locusta migratoria (assembly GCA_026315105.1). NCBI lineage: Eukaryota > Metazoa > Arthropoda > Insecta > Orthoptera > Acrididae > Locusta > Locusta migratoria. The sequence continues at coordinate 153,947,797 of CM048750.1, forward strand.
GAGATATGGTTCTGATTAGGTAATGAACGAGGTTCTCCTTAAAATGGCAGAAAAAGGAGAATGTGGAAAAATCCTACAACAAGGGACAAGGTTATATAATGCATCATAAAATAACCTCCATGGTGCTAGAGGGAGCCGTTTTGGGGTGGGAATCTTAGCAGAAGATAAAGATTGGAATATATGCAGGAGGAAACTGTGTAAGTGCTACTGGGACATGAAGGATAGTAAGTACAGTTTTAATTTCCTCGTCTCACAATAAGAGACGTCAACAATAAAATAATGTAGATTCACCTGCATTGGTGTTGCTGGTATGGCTGCTCCTGCCATCATACCATTTGGGACAGGAGGTGCAGCAGGAACTGCATAAGGTACAGCTGCTGCAACCTGAGGAAATGCTTGAGTAGGCTGAGTAAATGCACCACCTGTGAGAACAAAACATTACCTTAAAATGGACATCATTATTTAATTAACAAGGGAAAAATCCAGGTTGGAATATCAATAATATCAGGATAGCTAGTAACTCACCAGAAGGACTATAGCAAAGCCACAAAGGAGTGTTTAGAAGACTCACATTCGCACAACTTTAAGTTTCAGCCGCAGCCTTCACCGGAAAAATTTCACACACACACACACACACACACACACACACACACACACACACAAAATTACATGAACTCTTGCACAGATTAAAATTAAGTGGTTGCAGTTTTTGGCCACCCTGGATGTGTGTAACCTAAGCTGGTATGGCCACATTTTAATTCAGTTGCCAAAGACTTCATGGAGATAATGATGCAGAGTACCTGTTCACAGCATCATTTAATTTGTAAAAACATACTGCTTTTAAGAAACACTGATTTAATAGCTGCTTAATACTCCAGACAACAGGTCAAAGTAACTGTCTGGAAAGTAGCCTTACACAGAAGTGAAACAAGGGTGAGAAGCAGTGTGGACAAGTGAAAATGAATTATGGCAGAAGAATGCTGGATAACAATGACATACAAAATCTAGCTGGAAGGAAGGAGCATTATGATGTGACTGAACAAAGGCATCATTTTATAAGGGACACTAACTCACTTTATAATGAAACAATTACAAGAAAATGACACATTTATCATTAATTTTCAGCACTATAGGGTATTAGATTATTAGAACCGTGGGTAATCATTGAAACAGTGTTAAACACTATATGGTTGACCTGAAGGACAGAAATGTAACAGTGATAGCTGAAAAGTTATTAAGCATTTACTTAATGTTATATTTAACTTTTGACAGCTTGAGTGCAAAAATGCAATAATATATACAGTATCCGTACTCTATAACTGTGTATTAAAATGACAGAACTATGAAATAAAATTGATAATTAAAGCTACAATTAAATTCATTAAGAAATATACATACACACATCTAACATATACCAACATACAACTTAATACACAAATACTTTGCAAAGAACACACTCAAGTAAATTTGAAGATACAAAAAGAAACATGTCTTTGCTGTAACCTTGTATTTCTAATATACTGGTCTCAAAACACAGAAATGTTACCTAAAGGTGAGAGAGAAGATTTTTTCAGAACAATTATCATGTAGCTTATAAAACTGGGTACTGTGGCTTTGTAATGATGGGACATTGACCTTTAATATGACATTGGAGGAGGTGACAAACTGTCTTTCCTATTGGGCTATTTTAATAATTGTGACTCGGCAGGAGACAATGATAATTTCAACATCTATAAATTAATGGGATACCTGGGAAATGTGACCTATGTAACACTTTTCATCATATCTGAAAGCCACATATGCCACACTTAGAAGGATTCAAATGAATTTTCAGTAGTTTCCATAGCAACATTGGTCCCATTTGCATCTGTTTGAAGCCTCTTCATTAGAAGAGTGTTAGTAGCAATGATTATAAGGGCATGGTGCAACTGTGACCCTGAAACTGTCTTCACTGCACTGTATATGCCTTCCAAAAAACCTTTGACTTAATATACTCTGAAGACACAAAGAACATCATAATGCCCTGGATTTTGTAGAGCGATCAGGTATACAGATTTTGTCATGTCAAGATGTAATAAGATAGAAATATAGCCTGCAAACTGGCTCTTCTAGCTATGCATTTTACAGTCCCTCCAATACCATCACTGGGGCCTCTTCCCACGGCATGTAGCAGAAGAATGCCATTCTGCTTCAATACCAAAACAATCTTTATGGTAATTTAGGTTTCTAAGATTCTTTTAATTATTATAGGGCTACTGCGAAGCAGCACTATCACCGAAGTACATACTCCAGTGTTAAATGCAAAATCAATGCCCGATCTTGACAAAGCCACAGTGCCCGGTTATATAAATTAGATGGTATTATGAAAAGATCTCTTACCTTTAGGTAACATATTTGTTTTTTGAGACCAGTATATTAGATATACAGGGTTATAGCAAAGACCTATTTCTTTTGTATCTTCAAATTTTCTTGTGAGTGTGTTCTTTGCAAAGTATTTGGGTATTAGGCTACAAGTTGGTATAGGTTACATACATGCACATGAACCACAGACATTGCCGAGGTGGGGTGGCTTGCGTGCCTCAACGATACAGATAGCCGTACCGTAGGTGCAACCACAGCGGAGGGGTATCTGTGGAGAGGCCAGACAAACGTGTGGTTCCTGAAGAGGGGCAGCAGCCTTTTCAGTAGTTACAGGGGCAACAGTCTGGATGATTGACTGAGCTGGCCTTGTAACATCAGCTAATGCGGCTTTGCCACACAGCTACTGCGAACGGCTGAAAGCAAGGGGAAACTACAGCCGTTATTTTTCCCGAGGACATGCAGCTCTACTGTATGAACATATGATGATGGCATCCTCTCGGGTAAAATATTCCGGAGGTAAAATAGTCCCCCATTCGGATCTCCGGGCGGGGACTACTCAAGAGAATGTGATCATCAGGAAAGACAATACTGGCATTCTACGGGTCGGAGCGTGGAATGTTAGATCCCTTAATCAAGTAGGAAAATTAGAAAATTTAAAAAGGGAAATGGATAGGTTGAAGTTAGATATAGTGGGGATTAGTGAAGTTCGGTGGCAGGATGAACAGGATTTCTGGTCAGGTGACTACAGGATTATAAATACAAAATCAGTTGGGGGTATCACAGGAGTAGGATTGATAATGAATAAGAAAATAGGAATGCGGGTAAACTACTATGACCAGCACAGCGATCGCATTATCATTGTCAAGATAGATACGAAGCCAACACCGACAACAGTAGTACATGTTTATATGCCAACTAGCTCTGCCGATGATGAGGAAATCTAAGAAATATATGAGGAGCTAAAGGAAATTATTCAGACAATTAAGGGAGAGGAAAACTTAATTGTTATGGGAGACTGGAATTCGGTAGTAGGACAAGGAAGGGAAGGGAAGATAGTGGGTGAATATGGTCTGGGCAAAAGGAATGAAAGAGGAAGCCGCCTGGTAGAATATTGCACGGATCATAATTTAGTTATAACAAACACCTGGTTTAAGAATCACAAAAGAAGGTTGTATACGTGGAAGAGACCAGGAGATACCAGATAGATTTTATAATGGTAAGACATAGATTTCGGAACCAGGTTTTGAAGTGTAGGACATACCCAGGGGCAGACATAGACTCTGACCATAATTTGTTGGTTATGAACTGTAGGCTGAAACTGAAGAAACTACAGAAAGGTAGGAAAATAAGGAGATGGGACCTGGATAAATTGAAGGAACCTGAAGTTCTTAAGAATTTCAGAGGGAGCTTCAGGCAACAATTGACAGAAACGGGGGAAAATAAAACAGTTGAGGAGGAATGGGTAAAATTGAGAAATGAAATAGTGAAGGCAGCGGAGGACAAAATAGGTAGGAAGGCAAGACCTACAAAAAATCCTTGGATATCACAGGAGATACTAAATTTAATCGATGAAAGGAGAAAATATAAAAATGCAGTAAATGAAACAGGCAAAATGGAGTACAGACGACTAAGAAATGAGATTGACAGGAAGTGCAAAATGGCTAGAAGGCAAATGCAAGGATGTAGAAGAATGTATAAATAAGGGAAAAATAGATACAGCCTACCGGAAAATAAGAGAAACATTTGTCGATAAGAAAAACAGCTCTATGAATATCAAGGACACTGATGGAAAACCAGTTCTCAGCAAAGAAGGGAAAGCTGAAAGGTGGAAAGAGTATATAGAGGGGCTCTACAAAGGAAATGAACTTCGAGACACTATTGTAGGAAGGGAAGAGGATGTAGATGATGATGATGAAATAGGAGATGATATACTGAGAGATGAATTTGACAGAGCACTGAAAGATCTAAGTCGAAACAAGGCCCCTGGAGTAGATGATATCCCGTCAGAGCTACTGAAGTCTCTGGGAGAACCAGCCATGACAAAATTGTTTCACATTGTGTGTAAGATGTATGAGACAGGTGAAGTACCCTCAGACTTTAAGAAAAATGTAATAATCCCCATTCCAAAGAAAGCGGGTGCAGACAGGTGTGAAAACTACAGAACCATCAGTTTAATAAGTCATGGTTGCAAAATATTAACACAAATTATATACAGAAGGATGGAAAAGCTGGTAGAAGCCGACCTCGGGGAAGATCAGTTTGGGTTCAGGAGAAATGTAGGAACACGGGAGGCAATACTCACTTTACGGCTTATCCTAGAAGATAGATTAAGAAAAGGCAAACCAACATTTCTAGCTTTTGTAGATTTGGAGAAGGCTTTTGACAATGTTGATTGGAACAAACTATTTCAAGTTCTGAAGCAAGCAGGAGTAAAATATAGGGAGCGTAAGGTTATTTACAACTTGTACAAAAACCAGACAGCGGTTGTCAGAGTTGAAGGGCATGAAAGGGATGCAGTGGTTGGAAAGGGAGTAAGACAGGGTTGTAGCCTTTCCCCAATGTTGTTCAATTTGTACATTGAGCAAGCTGTAAAGGAAAGCAAGGAGAAATTTGGAGAAGGAATTAAAGTTCAGGGTGAAGAATTGAAAACATTGCGTTTTGCCGACGACATAGTAATTCTGTCAGAGACAGCAAATGACCTGCAAGAGCAATTGAACGGAATGGATAGTGTGCTGAAAGGTGCATATAAGATGAACATTAACAAGAGTAAAACTAGGGTAATGGAGTGCAGTGTAAAAAAATCAGGTGATGCTGAAGGAATTAGGTTAGGTAACGAAACAATAAAGGAGGTAGATGAGTTTTGTTACTTGGGCAGTAAAATAACAAATGATGGTCGCAGTACAGAGGATATAAAATGCAGAATGGCAATGGGTAGAAAGGCCTTTTTGGAAAAGAGAAATTTGTTAACATCTAATATTGATTTAAGCCTAAGGAAGTCCTTTCTGAAGGCATTTTTATGGAGTGTTGCCTTGTACGGGAGTGAAACATGGACGATAAGCAGTGTGGACAGAAAGAGGATAGAGGCTTTTGAAATGTGGTGCTACAGAAGAATGCTGAAGATTAGGTGGGTGGATCGCGTAACTAATGAGGAGGTACTGAACCGAATTGGGGAGAAAAGAAATTTCTGGCATACCTTGACTAAAAGAAGGGATAGATTGGTAGGACACATTCTTAGACATCAAGGAATTGTGAATTTAGCATTGGAGGGAAGTGTGTGGGGTAAAAATCGCAGAGGGAGACCAAGAGACACGTATAATAAGCAGATTCAAGTGGATGTGGGTTGTCGTTCTTATGAGGAGATGAAAAGGCTTGCTCAGGATAGAGTAGGGTGGAGAGCTGCATCAAACCAGTCTCTGGACTGAGGACCACAACAACAACATGCACATATCTTCATGAATTTCATTATTGCTTTAAATATCAATTTTATTTCATAGTCTTGTCATTGTAATATTAAGTTGTGGAGTAAGGATACTCTTTATATAGTTGCATTTGTGCACCTAAGCTGTTAAAAGTTAAGTATAACATTTATTAAGTAAATGCTTAATAACCATCACTATTATACAGTTCTGTCCTTCAGGTCAACCATATACAGTTCGAGAACACTGTTTCAAGGAATACCCACGGTTTTAATGTTCTAATACCCAATAGTGCTGAAAATTAATGATACACATATATGGCATTTTCATGTTATTGTTTACCTATGAAGTGAGTGAGTTAGGATATTCTTTTTTGCACCCAAGATTGCTACCAAATATGTAAACATTTCAGCAAGGAAAAATCAAGTTCAGATTCAACTGTCTACGTACCCATCCAGAACTTTGAAGTTCATCAAAATCTGAAAGTAAGAACTATTAAATGCAATGGCATATGCTTTCCATTATTTTTTTATAATTAATACTACGACTGAAGATCTACAGTTCCAAAATTGAGGGCTGTACTGTTTTCACAGGCACAGTTATGGATTTTAAAAATCTTGAATTTAAACCACAGTGTAAAAAAGTATTTTTCAACATTTTTAACAATCTAAATGGAGTTTCTAACTTGTTTTTATCATATCAACTTAATGCTCTACATATGTGATGCATAAAGACAATTAGGGCTATAGGTCAACTCATCACTAAACAGTAGTCCTCTGAAGACAGGGATTTTGGTGCCCGACTGTTTATCACATACACACCTTTCAGCATTCAAACAATGGTTGGAGATAAAACAGTGGTATTTGGTAATTTTTCTATTAAGTCATATAGGTCCCCATGCACCAAATACGAACAAATTCTGAAATGGTCACCTTATCATTCCATGAAATCATAGTTCTTTAAGGTATTTGGAACTGCCAGCAGTGCTTCTTGAATCATCTTTAGACTGTTGAACTGACAGCCTTTCAACTTGAGTTTGTTTTGGGAGGGGGTGAGGTACAACTACCATATTTTTGCCAAAAAAGTCCTGGTGAGCAAGGATGTGTGCCAGGGCACATTGGCATCAAGGGAACTGGCTGTTGCATCATGACAAAGTTTAGGCCGTCATCACAGCACCTTTTCACGGAACCATCACAAAACTTCACAGTAATATGTGGAATTCACTGTTTGGTTGGGTGGGATGAATTCTTTGTGCGCAAGTCCCTTGGTATAAAAGAAAACAATCATGCTCTTCACCTCTCTCACTGTTTTGGATCTTTGAGAGCCCGGGCTTTTCCAATGGGACAATTGTTGCTTTGTTTCTGGGTAATAACTGTAAATTCAGCTCTTGTTGCTGATGATAACCAGTGACAAGAAGGTTGGATCGTCAGACGTGGCCTGACTAGGATCCATGCACACTTCAACACGCTGAACCTTCTGATCAGCAGTTAAGGCCCTTGGCACAAATTTTGTGGTGACACGATGCATGCCCAATTCATCACTCAACTTTCGTTGACATGTCCCATAACCAATACCCACTTCATACACAAAGTCCTATATGGTTCGACATCAATCCAAACTAGAGGTCTGCACCTCGCTCGGTTGGTCGCTCGAACCGCATGATACGTGTCGTTCTATGGCAGTCCGGCAGGTGTCAGCACTGCAGCTTGCGACAAGGCGTGTGGCTGCGCTCAACTTCCTCCGCGCTCGTTCGAGCGGGGCACGCTCGACTGGCCCGACTGTCCACACTGCCCGCTCGCCACTCAGTCATCCACCGCAACGCCGTGTCGTCTGTTATGAAAAAGTGCGTAGATATGCAAGCCAGGGACCACCATCCATTTACGTTAATGTCTGGTGCTGGATTTCGTTCTTTATGTCAGCAGCTGACAAATGTCTGTTCCGAATGTGGACTGGTGGATGTCTCCACCATTCTGCCACATTCTACGACAGTGGCACGAAATATTGAATGACAGGTCAATGAAATACGAGTATGACACCGAGCATTGCCCATGGCACAGAAGTAAATGCAAGTGCATGTACAGCTCATTTGTGTACCGATCCATATAGGAAAATGTCTTAACTATCTGTTACTGCACATTCTATTGCTCAAGAATGGACACTGAAAAACACGGTATTGGCAACATCTCATTTCTCAGAGAAGAAAAAATTGGAGAATTTATTATGCACCGTATTGAGGAAACATTACATGACTTCGGAGTAAATCCCCACAACATTAGGGAGATTTCATTTGTCACCGACAGCGGCGCTAATATACGCAAGGCATTCGAACCCTATCAACATTATGCATGCACGACACATTGTTTGAATACAGTGCTGAAACATGTGTGAGACAAATATTTGAAGACTGAGGTTCCAGTGGTTTATTCCACGATTAATGCTGCCAAAGACACCGTCTGTGGCATGGAAAAAATTACAGGAGACTTAAATTCATAAGAGACAAGTCTGAAGCAATAAACCGAGGCGAAGTGTAGTAGCTTATTTAGAATGCTACAGTCTGTAGTTACCAATACGACAAAATCATGGAGATTCATTCCTCTTATCACTGGAATACTTTGTCCGTCTTTTATATTGATATTAAATACTTAGATATTGATGAACATCCGTTAGGTTCAGTTTGTGCATGTCTCTCTAATGCACCCCGTTATACATATTTCCGTAGCATTTTGGCACTGCGCCTCTACCTTTTCCGAGTGACTCCTTAACGGGAATTTTTTCAATTGCAGCGTTCATATATCCCCCACTGCCACTGTCGTCTGTTTCATGTATATAATAAAGAACGCATACAAGATTTTGTGCAATATGTAGGATTCGCGCTTTCTTCCGCCAGGGACATTTCCAGTCTAATGCTCATATATCTTCTACCTATTTTAAATACCCTTGTTCCAACTGTTTACACAGCTGTACAAATTTATGTTGCTCCCGGTGTTTCAATGATTTTGGTGTTATATTTATTTAGGGCTGTTTGAGGAATGTCACCTGGTGCACCAGGCAAAATAACGAAGTGCATGTTTTCGGAATGTCTGGACTGAAGTGCGTGAGGCGCAATCCACCAATGAGGTGGACCTTTATTTAGCACGAATTGATGGTGATGACAATCCTCATGAATGGTGGAAAAGCAGTTGTACTCTACTAAGCTAGCTGTATTTGCAAAAAGAGTATTGTGTGTGCGCACCTCAAATGCAGCTAGTGAACGCACTTTCAGTGGACAGGGAACCTGATCTCTGATGGAAGAACTTGATCCTATAACAATACATAGTAATTACAGTGCCACCAACGAATAGTTTGGGGATACTGTTGTTACTTTTCGATGTATATTTTGTTGTACAGTAACATTATGTTTTATACATTTGCAATAAAAACGTTCGTTCTGTAGTTTCTCTTTGCATCCTTTACATTACTTCCAAATGTTGTAGTTGGTGAAAACAACCTTTTTGTCACGTATAATGATATTGCGGTTACATGCTACTATGCAGGAGCACAAGTCTACAGCATAACTGATTTTAGTTCCTTTAGTTAGTGGGGGTACAGCTCAGAGCCACAGAGCCGCTGCCGCAGTGACTCAGTACAGTGGCAGCGCCACACTGTACGGCCTCTGCTCACCCCGCCCCACGCAGCCTCGTTCGAGTGTCAACACACTCGCTCCGAGCATACATACTCGGCACCCCACCGCCGAGCGCTGCGCACTCTACCGAATACGAGCGAGTGAAACCGGCGATTTGCAGACCTCTAATCCAAACAAAGTAGTTTTTGAAATTTGGCAACAATGCCTGGCCTTGTATAGCTAATGGGCTTTCCAGTGTGAGCATCAGCTTCAACGTCTGTACAATGCCACTCTGCACACTGAGTCATCAGACCCTCCAGCTTTCGACACACAGCAGTTTAAAGATCTACTACTGCTACTTTCCAGTTGGCAGCACCAGTCCCGAAAATTTTGGATTCCGCCTTGTATACCAAAAACAGGCAAATAATTTTTGCACAGGTGCACAAATATACCTCATTCCCTTTTTTTTTTTTGTGGTTTTAGGGCGCACAACTTCTATGGTCATTAGCGCCCAGCCAAGAACATTGATTCGCTATGATCTAAAAAAATGTAGACTGTCAGAACATCAACAAGAGGCTAAAAACGAAAGATAAGAGACAATTAAAAGAGTTAAATATCCTTGGATAAGTTGGCCAAGTTGATAAAACGCAAAACTCGAGCAGCTGCTCGTGTGTCATCAGCTAAAATTTCCTCCAGAGTAGACGGAAAGTGAAGGGCTACACGGAGATGATTAAAATTAACACAAGTCAGTAAAACATGTCGCACTGTCAGCAGTTCACCGCAGGAGCATAGCGGTGCAGGTTCGGCGGATAGCAAGTGACGGTGGCTGAAACGGCAATGACCGATCCGCAACCGAGCCAGGATGACCTCCTCCCGCCGAGAGGGGCGTGAGGATGTCCTCCAAGCGGTCGGGATCGGTTTGACAGTTCGCAATTTATTGTTGTACAGTGAAAGCCACACACTGTGCCATTGCGACACGATACTCCGGCGAAGAGCCCGTTGAACATCGTCCGATGGGACGCAAAAGGTAGCCATGCGAGGCAAAAGAGCTGCTGCCTTGGCTGCTGTGTCGGCGGCCTCATTCCCGGGCACACCCACATGGCCAGGGACCCACAGGAAAGAAACGTGACAGCTGTCATCCGCCAGCAACTGGAGGGAGCGTTGGATCCGATACACGAGAGGATGGTTCGAGAAAGGGTCCTTAAGACTCTGCAGGGCACTAAGGGAGTCAGAACATATGGCATAGAAAGGGTGGCGGTGGCGGCAGGTATACAAAACGGCCTGGTGGAGGGCGAAAAGCTCAGCCGTGAAGTTTGAGCACCGGTCAGGGAGCTTGTATTGGAAACGGTTGTCCCCGACGACGAAGGCAGATCCGACACCGGCAGTGCTCTTGGAACCATCAGTGTAAATAAATACGGTATTATCGAACCGCGAACGGAGTTCGACAAGCCTCGAGCGGAATACCAAATCCGGAGTGCTCTCCTTGGGGAGCAAACTAAGTTCGAGGTGTGTGTGAACCTGAGCCTGATGCCACGGTGGCAATGGGCTTTCGCTCAACCGAAGGGTGGAAGGAAGGGTAAAATCGAGCCGCTGTAGCAGGCGGCGAAACCGAACTCCCGGTGGAAGCAAGGCAATCGCAGACAACTGATATTGGCGATCGAGTGAGTCATCAAAAAATAATCTGTAAGATGGATGGTTGGGCATCGACCGTAGGCGGCATGCGTACCGACACAAGAGTATGTCACGTCGATTGGTCAAGGGTAATACAGCAGCCTCGGCATACAGACTTTCAACAGGGCTGGTATAAAATGCACCGGTCGCCAGACGTAATCCACGATGGTGGATAGAGTTGAGACGGCGGAGAATCGACGGCCGCGCTGAGGAGTATACAAGGCTTCCATAGTCGAGCTTCGACTGAACAATGGCCTGGTAAAGGTGAAGCAGGACGGTACGATCCGCTCCCCATGACGTGCCACTGAGGACACGAAGAACGTTAAGGGATCGGGCACAACGGGCAGGCAGGTAGGACACATGTGTGGACCAGCAAAGTTTCCGATCCAACATGAGTCCCAAGAATTTTGTAGTCTCCACGAAAGGGAGAGCAACAGGGCCGAGACGTAGAGAAGGTGGAAGAAATTCCTTGTATCTCCAGAAATTGATACACACAGTTTTCTCAGTGGAGAATCTGAAGCCGTTTGCGATGCTCCAGGAATATAGACGGTCAAGACAGCGTTGGAGAGAACGCTCCAAGAGACACGTCCGCTGGGCGCTACAATAAATTGCGAAATCGTCAACAAAAAGAGATCCGGAGACGTCGGCTGAAAGGCAATCTACGATCGGATTGATTGCAATGGCAAAGAGCGCCACACTCAAGACGGAGCCCTGTGGTACCCCATTCTCCTGGCAAAAGGTATCTGACAAAACAGAGCCCACCCGTACCCGGAACTTGCGATCCGCCAAAAACGCTTGAATGAAAAGAGGAAGGCGGCCCCGAAGGCCCCATGTGTGCAATGTGCGGAGAATGCCCGCTCTCCAACAGGTATCGTATGCCTTCTCCAAGTCGAAGAACACTGCTACTGTTTGACGCTTCTTTAGAAAGTTGTTCATAATGAAGGTCGACAACGTAACGAGGTGGTCAGCAGCAGAGCGGTGTCGACGAAAACCGCATTGGATATTAGTCAGGAGGCGGCGAGATTCGAGGAGCCAGACCAACCGAGCGTTAACCATGCGTTCCATCACCTTACAGACGCAGCTCGTCAGAGAAAAGGGGGCGATAACTGGAAGGAAGGTGTTTGTCCTTCTCTGGTTTGGGGATGGGGACAACAATGGCTTCACGCCAACTTGTGGGAACATGACCTTCAGTCCATATGCGATTGTAGGTACTAAGAAGAAAGCACTTGCCCGCAGGAGAGAGGTTCTTCAGCATCTCAATATGAATGGAATCGGGCCCGGGAGCAGAAGACCGGGACAGGGCGAGAGCACGATCTAGCTCCTGCATGGTGAAGGCGACGTTATAATTTTCACAATTAAAAGAGCGGAAAGAAGGCGGCCGTGCCTCCTCTACCTGTTTGCGAGGGAGAAAGGCAGGGTGGTAATGGGCAGAGCTCGAAACCTCCGCAAAGAAACGACCCAATGCGTTTGAAACATCAGCTGGGTCCACGAGGACTGCGTTCTCCACGGTCAGGCCAGGAATCGGGGAGTGGACCTTGATGCCGGACAAACGGCGTAGGCCACCCCAGACAACCGTGGAGGGAGTAAAACGGTTAAAAGAACTAGTAAAAGCAGTCCAGCAAGCTTTCTTGCTGTCGTTTATGATACGACGGCACTGCGCTCTCATACGTTTGTAATTGATGCAATTCTCCAAAGTTGGGTGGCGGCGGAAGGTGCGTAAAGCACGGCGCCGGGCTCTAAGCGCGTCGCGGCAGGCTGCAGTCCACCAAGGGACCTGGACACGACGTGGAGAAGAGGATGTACGAGGTATGGAACGTTCAGCAGCAGTGAGAATAACCTCTGTGAGGTATTCGACCTGACTGTCACAGTTGGGAAAATTCTGATTGTGAAAAACAGCCATGGAAGAATAAAGCCCCCAGTCGGCTTTAGAAATGTTCCAACTGGTGGGACGTGGAGATGGGGAATGATGTAGGAAGTGGATGATACAAGGGAAATGGTCACTCGAGTACGTGTCAGAAAGTGCATACCACTCAAACCGACCGGCAAGCTGAGGAGTGCATATTGCGAGGTCTATATGGGAATAAGTGTGTGTTGTGTCAGAAAGGAAGGTCGGTGCACCGGTGTTGAGGCAGACAAGATCGAGGTGGTGGAGAATGTCCACCAAAAGGGAGCCTCTCGGACAAGGTGCCGGAGAGCCCCATAGGGGGTGGTGGGCATTAAAGTCGCCTACCAACACGAGAGGTGAAGGGAGCTGGTCAACAAGGTTTAGCACATCTGCCCTAGTAAGGGCAGATGACGATGGCGAATATATATTACAGAGGGAGAAGGTAAATGTGGATAAGGTGATGCGGACGGCAACTGCCTGTAGGTGAGTATGCAAGGAAATGGGATGGAAATAGACGTCGTCTCGAAGGAGCATCAGAACCCCTCCATGGGCTGGGACACCTTCCACGGGTGGCAGGTCGAACCGCACAGAGGTGTAGTGTGGAAAGTCTGCACGATCACGTGGACGCAACTTAGTTTCCTGGAGGCAGACTAGAAGCGGGCAGTGCAATCGAAGGAGTAGTTTTAACTCCTCCCGATTAGAACGAATGCCGCGAATGTTCCATTGAAGGAGCGCCATGATAAAAATGAGAGAAGAAATAAGGATAAAAACCAAGTAGCGAGCGGGGTCACCTCGACGGCCGCTGAGGACCGGATTTCGAGGGAGCACTGCTATCGCTGTCTGGGGGCAAAGGGTCATGTTCCATTGGTTCGACCGACGCGCCTGCCACCTCCCTGAGTTGATCAGGAGGGGCAGTTTCCACCGCCGGAAAAGGGCCGGGCGCCCGGCAAACGGAGCGTCCCGGTGAAACAGAAGACGGCCGAGGCCGGCAACTGTTGGACGGCGTGACAGATGGGTCACGCCTCGGCGGGGAAGGAGAGGAACTCTGTTTCTTGTCAGCTCTTCTGGAAGAGTGACGGCGGGAAGAGGCAGTTGACGGTTGGGAAGCCTGAGAACGCAGAAAATCCTCACGGACGGGTTCCTTTTTCAAGGTCCGGGCATCTTGTTTAGGTGCCCGCGGTTTACTAGAGTTTGACGAAGACTGTACCCTAGAAGCAGCAAGAGGGAGCGGGGACGTGGAACGGGCAATCTTCGGGCTGGCGGATCGCACAACTGTGTCAGCGAAAGTGAAGTCACATGTCTGGGTACTGGAATCCTTGGTAGGTCGAGTTGAGGTGAGTACCTTACTGTATGTACCCGCTGGGAGGACATTGGGCTTTCGACTCGCCAACAACTTACGAGCGGCAGATGTCGATACCTTCTCCGTAACCCGAATTTGCTGGATTACCTTCTCATCCTTGTATACAGGGCAGTCGCGAGAGGAAGCCGCATGGTCACCGTTGCAGTTTAGGCAGTGAGGGGACGGAGGTGGGCAATCCCCCTCATGGGCGTCCCTACCACAAGTGACACACTTTGCTGCATTTGGGCAATGTTCACGGGTATGGTTGTACCTGTGGCACTGAAAACAGCGCGTTGGGTTAGGTACATAAGGGCGGACGGAGATGACTTCATACCCTGCTTTGACCTTCGACGGGAGGTCAACTTTGTCAAACGTCAAAAACACAGTACGAGTCGGTGTCAGATGGTTATCGACCTTTTTCATGACCCTGTGGACGGCTGTCACACCCTGATCGGACATATACGATTGGATATCTTCATCAGACAACCCGTCAAGGGATCTCGTGAAGACTACCCCCCGTGACGAGTTGAGTGTGCGGTGCGCTTCGACCTTAACTGGAAAAGTGTGCAACAACGTAGTACGTATCAGTTTTTGGGCTTGGAAGGCACTTTCCACGTCCAGCAACAATGTGCCATTGCGCTGACGTGAACAGGTTTTAACAGGGCCAGCAATTGCATCTACACCTTTCTGTATAACGAAAGGATTGACAGAATTGAAATCCTTTCCGTCGGTGCGAGAGACAACCAGAAATTTAGGTACATTAGGCAGAGTCTTTTTAGGCTGAGGCGAGTCTAACTTACGTTTGTGGGTCAACGTCATGAAAGAAGATAAGGAAGTCATCGCGGAAGTGTCCCCCGTGATTACCGGCGTCTCCGATGGCGCGCTCCTTCCTAGTGGGGGCCCTCTCCGAGGGCTTACCCGCCTTAGGTGATTGTTCACACCTCAGGTCACACCTCCCGAGAACTGACGGAGGGACCAATCGGCACGTTCGGAAGGTACCAGCTCGGGTAATCACCCCTCCCTGGGCCTGGCCTTTACCAGGGGGTACGTACGTGCCTTACTTGTCTACCCGGGGCGGGGAATTACGCGTGACCCCGTCACCTGCTACGCACGATAATACGTGGGTCGGCCTTCAGACACGCACAGGGAGGAAAGAAGAAGAGGATAGGAAAGGAAGAGAAAGAAAAGAAGTGTCTCGAAAGAAGAAGAGGATAGGAAAGGAAGAGAAAGAAAAGAAGTGTCTCAAACGCCAAGGCGGAGACTAATGAGGAGAAGAAGGCTAGGAGAGTTCAAGGAGAGAAAGACAGAAAACGAAGGGTAAGAAAGGAAGGAACGAAGGAAGAAAAACCACAACAAGAACCACCGTATCTCACAAAATATGCCCGTCTCCGGGCGAAGGCATAAACCGGGAGGGAAAGTGAAGCAGCCTGGGGCAGAAGAAAGGCTGCTCCGGCTCGGGGCCCCGTGCGCGCCACACACGTACCCACAAAAGAACTGTGGGCCCCCTGGGGGGTACCTCATTCCCATGGGAATAAAGTTTAAACACCCAACAACAAAGTAATGGGCAGAGGACACTATAATTTTAATGTGAAAGAAGTTGTGAATTTGGAATTTGGGCAGGAAGGGAAGTGCGTCTGGATAGCTGAATCAGTCAAGGGGACCGATGGCCCAAAGTAAGAAATTTGGTCTCCCCCCCAATAAAGTTGTTTCTGCTTTACTTTAACAAGTCTTGTTTCATCATTTAACAGTTCTTTCCTCCTCCTCCTCTTATTGCAAATGGAAGTGTATATAATTCTGATAGATACCTGGCTAAACTTAAAAGCTGAAAGGCAGAGTTTTCATTATCTGAATTGTAATATGGCAGAAAGAGGGGGGAGGGAGCAGCATCATCTATATAGACTGAACCACATTAACACACAAATGACACCCAACACACACACTCCAAACTTCCGAGGAAACAAATAAAATAAAAAACCTAATATTAGTGTCAACCCACCAGGAATGGAGAACTGTTGGGAAGGAACAGTTCCATAGAGTGCTAAAATAGAGTCCTTTGTGAGCTGACGCTTCTCTTGTGTTCCTGCAGCAGGCTGATTGAAAAAGCTTTCTTCTTCAGCAGAGCGACCACCCTCTTGCCGAGACCCTGCAGGCTTTGATGCATCAGAATTGTTGCTAGCCGAGGAACTGCTTGCTGCAGTTGTTGTCGGTGGAGGTGGTGCACTTAGGAAGCCAGTGAAAGCATCTTCTGCTGTACTACCAGCAGGGGCACCACCAACTGGTGTATCTGAAAACATTAACAGTCACTAAGTGT
The DNA here is from genome assembly GCA_026315105.1 of Locusta migratoria. NCBI lineage: Eukaryota > Metazoa > Arthropoda > Insecta > Orthoptera > Acrididae > Locusta > Locusta migratoria. The sequence continues at coordinate 153,964,381 of CM048750.1, forward strand.
AATTACATTTTTCTCATACAAACAATCTACCTAAAAATAGTGGACTTTCACTGTTCCAAGTTACAGTCATTACTGCTGGTTATTAAAAATAATATACATAATTTTCTAGTGGATCAAACAAATAGAAGGCACAGGGCAACATGTCTGGGCTGTAGGGCAGATGCTCAAGCTGCTCACACCAACTTTGCCAGTACACTGTGTGACCGTTGAGATATGTGGCCGCACATTGGCTTGGAGTAGAATCACTCCTACCATGAGCAACCCAGGCTGTTTGCTCTTCATGAACTCTGGTAGGCTATGGAGTGCCTCACAGTACACATCACTAATACTGGTTTTTCCATGCTTGAGGAGTTTGAAGATTATCTGACCTCTGATGTAAAAAAATACAGTGAGAATCACCTTGCCTGCTGAGGGCACTTTTTTCTTCTTCCTTCCTTCCTTCCTTCCTTCTTCTTCTTCTTCTTCTTCTTCCTTTCTTTCTCCTCCTCCTCCTCCTCCTCTTTTACATCTAGGCCAGACACTATAGTCGTATCCCTAGATGTCACTTCATTATCCCAAAGCGGTTTTTTTCAAATTTAAATTGGTTTGGTTGTTAAGAAGTTTCATACTTTTAATTTGAACACCTTTATGAGTTTTACCAAGGGATAGCACATATTAGAAGGAAGACAATCACTTTTGGAATTCTAGTGGCGACTTTTTATGCTGAAAATTCAAATTGTCTTTTCGTATATACTACTCATGCCATTACAGTGTGCTGCTGCTGCTGGTGGTGGTGGTGGTGGTGGTGGTGGTGGTGAGCACCTCTTACTACTTCTAGTGATGTCCCTCCCTATTCCACTCCCAAATAGAGCAAGGGGAAGGGGAGGCCTAATTTATTTTATCTTTGTGGTCCTTACATGAAATGTTTATGTGGCAGTAGGATCATTCTGCAACAAGCTTCAAATGCCAACCCTTTAACTTCCTCAGTAAAGCTTCTAAAAAAAATGTCACCTTCCTTCCAGGGATTCCCCACACGAGTTCCCAAAGCACCTCTAATACACATATACTGATCGAAATTGCCAGTAACTAATCTAGCACCTGGCCTCTAAATTGCTTCTATGACTTCCTTTAAACCCATCTAGTGGGGTTATCCTAAACACTTTAGCAATACTCAAGAATGGGTCTTCCATATGCCATCTCTTAAAAATGAACCACATCATTTCACAACTCTGCCAATAAAACAAAGTCAGACAATATCTTCTCTACAACTGTCCTTACATGCTTGTTTCATAATATTCTGCAACATCACACCCAGATATTTAATCAATTTATAATCAACTACTAATACTGCACTGAAACATTATGGGATTGTTTTTCCTACTCATTGGTATCACCTTACATTTTTTTAAGTTTAGAGGTAACAGCCACTCATAAAAAAAAGATAAAGTTTTGTTTAAGCCATATATTATCTTACTACAGTTACTCAAGAACACCTTCCTGTACCTTGAAGCATCAACACGAAACAGCAGATTCAAACTTAAGTCTATCACACTTTCCTGAGGCATTCCTGACTCTTTACTACGATGAAGAGCATAGCCAAAGGTGGGGCAATGATACTGTAGTGCCTGTGTAGTGGAAAGTGGTTTTCAATCATATGACAAAAGTCAATATGTTTAAAATTAATAGGATTTTTAAGGTAACAAATGAAGAGGCCCTCTGTACTTACAGAGAACAAATGGAACATAATGACAAGAAGGGACACATTAAGACATGAGGGGGAATAACCTACATTTTACTAGAGGGAACTGTAGGGGCTGAACACTGTGCATCCAGCAAATATCGGAGGGCACAAGGTGCAAGTGCTACTCTGAGACGAAGTTGGCACAGTATTGTTATTAAACTAAGTCAACTACATATTTAAATTGTGGATCTGTGAACTTCTGGAGACTCTACCATTCCCCTCCTGCAAATTATTTGTCTTACTTGAGCTCTCTCTCCTTTGTTACTCAGTTCAGTTCTTACTTGCAGTTTAGTTTAAATGATACTGTTTGTCAGTTTTGTGTTGAATGCTAGTTTCTCATTACGAGTCAGTTTGTAGCAAGAAAGCAAAATACCTACTTTCATTTGTCTACTAGGCGGTAAAAATAAGTACGTATTTACTGGTATAATAAGCTTAACATATCTATAGCAGTTTAAAGTTAGCACAAGAGTAGGTATCTGGAGTCTGGCATAACCGAGGTGGCAATTTTTCCAAAGGCACTTCCCCAGTGAAAATACTATCTCATGTATGATAGAAGATTTTATACAAACCATGAGTTGTTTACAATAGCACCAAGAATAAAGGAAACATTACACATGGAAAAGAGGGTAAAAATTGCACTGAAAATTACCTTCTGTTGGATAAATCAATATGCAAGGTATTTATGATTATACAAACATTGTGTAAATTTGTGAAACAATGTGTGGGCTACAGTCACTATTTAAATGCAGTTGTGAACATGCTACCATGTCTTTGTTAATACTCAAATGCGAAGAAATAGTATGCATTACAGTAACTGACTATCATTTACAATAAAAACTACATTTTTCTTGGCTTAATGTTAATTATTATACGACAGGGGGCTGTACTGTTATGTCACAAAACTTACCACTGAAGAAAAACTCCATTAATGTTGAAATGAAATACAGTATTTTAAGCAGTGCATATTGTCAAACAACTGTTTATTGTATTTAGAACTTTAGCGGTTTTGGATATTATCCATCACCAAAAAATTAAAATCAAACTGACGTTAGATATGATAACAGAAAATGCACTATGTCCAACGATAAAGATACGTGAAGTATTACTAGATGTTACATCTTTATGATAAATAAAACAATACCAGGCTGCATTATAGTGAGCCAGGGTCTGAGAATTCAAAGAGTAATTTAACAAACATATTGAGAAGTACATAGTTGATCTGATAAAGTTAGAATAATTTCTGCTAACTTTGATCAACTACGTAGGTCTCAATATGTTTGTTAAATTACTCTTTGAATTCTCAGACCCTGGCTCACTATAATGCAGCCTGGTATTGTTTTATTTATCATCAAGACACTTTACATGTCGTTTGACAGATGCTGACAGAAAAGACACGAATGTAATCCGTTTAATTTTACTTTCCTGATGATGGATAATATCAGAAACCAGTCAAGTTTATTGTATTAAAACAGCTTATAGTTGCCAATATGCATTTTTATAAGTATACTAGATGACCCAGTGAGCTTCGAATCACTTACCTCTTAATATAAATCACATGTATTCTAGTGCCAGTAACTTTATAAAGGCATCATCAGATAGTGTAAGTATCAGCTCAATAGTTGGAGGTAAGAGTGGGAAAATTGCGCCCACATGTCCAGGATAATGAACATGTCACATTCATGGAAGTTCAGGGAAGATTTAAGCAGTGATAAAATACGGAAAAATTTAGTTTTAAAACATGTAAAATAATGACTTGGTTGTTGTGTTGGGTGCGTCCAGAAATATACTTTGTGAAAATCTGATGTGGAGATAGCTTGAGTGCTGAAGTACTGCCAGATAAGATACTTAAAGTGTGTAATTCCAGATATAGAGCGAAATCTCTAACAATTACTATCTGGAAAAGTTATTTACTCTGTCTTCTTAACTATTTTTAGGAAGTTATAATTAACTTTTGAAAATGCATTGTCCCTTTTGTGAAAGATGGATAGTATGGCAGAACAGAAGTACCTGTCCAAGTTGCACAAAAAATTTGTTAAGATACAACGAATGTTTAACAATAACCGCTGATACCTTCAAGTTTCACATCAAATGCGGTCATAATTTGAGCCAAGTAATACGATTTAATAGGGCTAAGGAATGAATAATCGATTGAAACAACCACTGTTTTTAAAACTGAAGTACATCAACAATGTCACCATCATTATCTGAGGGAATAACATTTTCATAACTTAAGTGCTGAAGATCTAAAGGATTTGTATGAGACAGAAAAAGTCAGGAGCACAAAGTCAGCAATATTATGGTTCAAATCAGATTTATCCGAGTCACCGAGGCCTCCCGCCATGCTGTCAAGTCCTGGTGAGCCAAGTCAAGACATCAGCAAGCCGGAACCGTCTGTGATTTATGATTATTATTTATATGTTGCCGATTCAAGTATTAGTTGCGGAAATTTGTGAAAATATATTTCGTAATGTAAAGAGTGATTAACATTGTCTATAATAAAAATTATTGAATTCTATCAAAATGGATTTGATTTCAGACATATGTATTAGTAACAACATATATACCCAAATGCACACATATTAAGTAATTTATATTTTACATGGTTTAAATTTTGTTTGGTTATTAAAGAAATATTGCTATCAAAAATTAATACAATATTTTTGTCTACATTAAATGCAACAGTTATCAGCATAATGTTGGCCAAAAGGTGTCCACTATTGTGTACACATAGTAGTTGGTTATACAGTTAATTTAAAGCCTTCTTATAAACTATATTTTTTGCCTTTTTTGTGGTGTGTAAATATATAAAGATGGTGATTTTCCGACGCGCGAACATGCAACGTATAATTGTCCATGCACGAAATGTGGAAACTCCAAGTTGATTCCACAAACTTGCAATGAGATTGGCCTTGCAATTTATTGAGGATCATTGCAAAAGCTAGACACACAGGAAATTTTAAACACTTAAAAGTGAATGGCAAATCCGTTGGAATCATTGGTACATGAAGGATCAAGATATCCTCTCCTTCGTATTTTCCCTTGATGATCTTTGCTTCAATGACATTCATTAGCTTCTTCCAAGCCATTCTCATTCCATTGCACTATAATACATTTCTGGATCATAAGAGAATGCTCCTTGTTCCAGATTCACTGGGGGCATTGCACCTGCTGAATCAATTTCATTTTCCCATGCTCATTGCTGTTGTGATCGGTGTACCTGAACTTGTTCCATTCTATACCTATCTACTTCATTGTTATTCACTCTAGAATGTAAATCTACTATACCAATACAACTTGTCAGTCTCTCATTGGTGAACAGTCTGATTACAGTGTGAGGTAGCTCGTTGCACATTTGAATTCAACAACCTATCTTAGGTCTTTTTCTACTCGGCATTGTAAACAGTATCAGATAATGTTTTTGTGCACTAATAATGGTAACTATAATGGTGACAGAATAACAAACGAAGTTTAAATTTATTGTTTTTGGCGTTAGTTTCAAGGCAGTTTGCAGTGGCACTATATTTTCAATGTGCACTTTGCATATATTTAGTGTTTGTGTACGGGTTCAGATTGTGTAAAGTGAACTTTATTCTTTCAAATTATGTTTATGAACACACCCAACACAACAACCAAGTCATAATTTTACATGTTTTAAATCTAAATTTTCCTTGCAATTTTTCCATATTTTATTACTGTTTAAACCTTCCCTGAATTTCCACGAATGTGGCATAAACATTATCCTGGGCTTGTGCATGATTTGCCCACTGTTTCCACCCACTATCAAGCCAATATTTGAAAGACTATCTGATGATGCTTTTATAAAGCTAATGGGACTAAAATACATACGATTTAAATGAATATGGTTTATATTAAGAGGTAAGTGATACGAAGTTCACCGGGTCATCTAGTTTACCCGGCAATGCTTCGCAATTGCTATTATGTAGGTACTCTGGCTTTGTAAATCAAATGTGCAAAATTTTATCGCAATCAGATGAATGGTATTATTTCATAGAAAAACATATTTATGAATTTTCCAATTTTCTGGAAAACTTTTCCAAATTTTTAGTTCATAAGAATGTTCATCTTTCGTTTAATGTCAAATGATCAAAATTTTATCTCAATCAGATGAACAGTTCTCCACTTACAGTGTTGAGTACATTTAGAAACACATTGAGAAATGAACTTGGTTCAAATTTTGTGACTTTCCTTTTTAACTGTCCCTATTTTTTTTACTGAATACTTTCCAAGACCATAATGAACAAAATAAAAAAAGAATTACCCCTCTCCGTCGTGTGAATAGTCAGTTATAGTGCTGAATTCAATCAAAAACACAGTGAAAAAAGCACTTTAAGTTTTCTCAAATTTTCCTATTTTCCGGTAGATTTGCCAAGAAATTTATTTCATACAAACCTTGTCCTGTCACACCGTACCCAAGTGATGCTCTTACAACCATGTGACAATTTATTTTTAGTCATAGAAAAAGAAAAAGATCACTTTCGGTTTTTTCTAAATTTTCCTACTTTCCAGGTGACTTATCCAAATTTTTTATTTGATGTGAATCTACCTCTTGCTTACAACATGAAATGTACAAAATTTTATCGCAATTGGAGGAACGTTATTGCTAGCACGCAGATTTTTTGCTATCTTCAAGCATTGCTGGAGTCTGATCTCTGCTGATGAGTGGAAGGGAGTGGAGCATCATCATGGTTTCAAGGACTCCTGAACTCTTATACTGAATGTTTACACTATATCAAGAATACAGTTCCTTGAATCTAAGCATGCAAGCAAATAACGCTGTATGACATTTTGCAATTAATGGGAAGTAAAAAACTGCAAATTCCAAATAATTATATATATACATGTGGCGTCTGTTTGGAAAGAACAGACGTCACATTCTGATCCTGCAGCTGTTGTTATTTAATATTCATAGAATATATGACTTCAACTGCGATTGGGCAAAGGTGAAAATGTGTACCCAGCCGGGATTTGAACCCGGGTCTCCTGCTTTCTAGGCAGTGGTGTAGGGGTCAGCGCAACTGCCTAGAAAGCAGGAGACCCGGGTTCGAATCCCGGCTGGGTACACATTTTCAGCTTTGCCCAATCGCAGTTGAAGTCATATATTCTATGAATATTTCCAAATAATTATTGAAAAAACAATGATAATTGAATAAATATTGTTGTGCACAAAGACTCATCAAAATAATTGATTGTGCTTTTTAAAATGGAAATAACCGCAGTTTTTTAATATATAAGTATTAAATGGAAAAAATATGTTGCAATGGATATACAGCATTATTCCAAATTACACTGTACTCCGCTCTAATGATAGGGTTGTGTATAATCTAAAAATTGAAATTAAGAAAATTATGGCATCATATAAAGTGATATTTACTGTAGTTTGATTACTTTGATCCTAAGAAAGCAATAAAATGTAAGTTTGTTATGAAGTTTCGATATAATTCTGATACATTACACTCACTTGAAACACTACAGGTGTTCATAGAAAGCACAGTATTTTGGCTGAAAATATTTCATCACAGTATCATTTGCAGGTATTTTTATTAACCTTGACCCAGATTTCAGAACCACTATGGGTATCTTCTTTAGAAGAAGAAACTTTACTTCAATTCGTTAAATGAAACTACGAGTTTTTCCTTCTGAAGAAGAAACCCAAATCAGTATTGAAAACTTGCCAATGTTAGATTACTTGCAACTGATTGGCTCTATACTTGTTAATTCTGAACTTCTGCAAAGTTTCTGCTAACAATCGTTTTAAACATTAGGAAAGTATAAATGATAAATACTGTCAACGTAAGAACCCGTATATATATACACCATATTATTGCATGAAAAGATTATTAGTACTCAACATTTTCAGACAAAAAAGAAACTATCTTTAACTGCTTCCCTCAGTCCACATGTTATTGAAACTTATCTCCACAAGTTACATTTGAGAAGCAAATACATCCATACCCCCTAACATTTTTCAGCTTTCATTTCATAGATTAATACCTTAAAACATTTGGAACAATATTACCATATCATGTTATCACCATCATTTAAGCACTGCTTAGTTCTGGAATTTTTATTATTAACTACAAGCATGATGCATTTATGTGAAAGACAATTATGGAATCAGCCTTTAATAAGTTTTGATAAAATGAATTTGCAATTTACCAAGCCCGAGGAGATCTTGAGTGGTTTGCTTTTGCTGTTTGGTAGCCTCAGGAGTTGGCCGACCAGGTTTGGGACTAGTTGATCCTTTAGGTTTCGGAAGTAACTGAGGCACTGTTACTTCTGTCAACGATCCTGTTGACTTTCGTGTCTGTTGCTGTTTTGCTTCCTTCTTACGCTTCCTCTGACGTTCTGCTTCTTCTTCCAGTTCCTTGTCCCAATTGACCTATTAAAAGAAATTGTGTAATTTGCATACAAATTTACTGACAAATCTAGGCAGTCATACGAATTTGTATAAATAAAACCCAGGGGTTCACAAGTCACTTAAAAAGAATAACACTAAGAGCTGCCTGCAACCAAAGATTACTATGTAACATGAAACTTTCAGAGCTACAACTGGCAAGTTCTAAGGAAGGCGATAATCCTGCTTCATTTTACAATCTGTTTTACACTTGTCTCTGGTATTGAACATGTAATTTTGCCAACATACTGCTAAAAATTAAAATTTTATGCTTGGGGAATGTCAATACCTTCACTGCGCACTGCACAATAACAGTGTAAATTAAATGTTATCCAATAATTGTGACACTAACTTGGAGTTTTAAATAGTTTTCCAAAATTCTTTCACTAAAGACAACCCAGTAAACATTGCAGGATTTGAAAAAAGAACAATTGTTAACATGGGTGTTAATATTGTAAGAGTTGCAAACTAACTGAATTCAGTAATTGACTTTTCCTTTGATGTTGACCGACTATGATAGAAATGTTAAATGCAACATACTGCCAAATATTCTGCAAATGTTTATTTGTCAATTCCAGCTGGCATCTAATGGCCAAAAATTCCCAGCATCATCAATACCTTCACTGCACTGCACTGTCGCGGCGTTAACAGCGCTAAGTATCTGAATTTAATTTGTGTCAAATTTAATTTGCCAGTCTAGTTCATTTTCGGTAGTACTGTTTGAAGAGGTTTATTCCCGCGTACTTGCAGATTTCGTTTGTACTACTGTTTTAACAGTTTATTCTATCGTATTTGATAAATACCGTTGTGTTTAGTCTTCGTCTTTGACCGGTGTATTTCAAAACAAGTCAGAGACCGTTACTAAGCTCGTTATCAGTCAGTCCAGTGCCAGCTGCCACAAGTGCCGCAGCGTTAACAGCGCTAAAGCTGCCGGACTCAGTTTTGTTGATTCGACAGTGTCGTTACCACTGACCACAGTTAAGTCAGCAGCCAGCCGCCTTCATTGGAGTACTAGGCTTCTTTAAAGTTGTTAATTGCTGTTAATTGTATCGATAGGATGGATAGGATGTGTGCCTGCTGTGTGCGGACGCAGGAGGAGTTGGCCGCGGTTCGCGAACAGCTGAGCGTGCTGTTCGCTACGGTCAGCCGTCTTCAGGCTGCTGTCTCGGGGTGCAGCGATGGTGGGGAGTCTCGTGCGTCGAGTGGGACACCTCAGGTGTCTCACGCTACGCTCTCTGTCCCTGCTACTGAGGCACCTTCAGGTGTACCGGACGTCGTCGAGCTGCCTTCTCCGCAAGGGAGTGGCAGGTTGTATGGCGTTCGCGTCGCTCGAGGCGGAAGGCCAATGTGGAGGCTGGATGTCCGTCCGCGCCCGTTCGTCCTGTGAGTGAAAGTGTGGCCACTCCTTCAGCAGGGTCCGAGCAGGTGCACGGGGGGAGGGGATTATTAGTTATCGGGAGCTCCAATGTCAGGCGCGTGATGGAGCCCCTTAGGCATATAGTGTCCAGATCTGGAAGGAATTCCAACGTGCACTCGGTGTGTTTGCCGGGGGGCCTCATCCGAGATGTGGAGGCGGCCTTGCCGGCGGCTATCGAGGGTGCGGGGTGCAGTCGACTGCAAGTCGTAGCTCACGTCGGTACCAATGACACTTGTCGCTTGGGTTCTGTGGACATCCTCAGGTCCTACGAGCGGCTGGCGGAATTGGTGAAGGCTGCTGCCTTCGCACGCGGGGTGCAAGCAGAGCTGTCGATTTGCAGCATTGTTCCCACGGTTGATCGGGGTCCTTTGGTTTGGAGCCGAGTGGAGGGTCTGAACCAGAGGCTTCGCCGACTCTGTGACAGTCATGGCTGCAGATTTCTGGATCTGCGTTATCGGGTGGGGAATTGTAGGGTGCCCCTAGATAGATCAGGGGTGCACTACACTAAGGAAGCGGCTACTTGGGTAGCAGAGTACTTGTGGAGTGCACATGGGGGTTTTTTAGGCTAGGCGCTAACTCTGATGAGCACTCGCCTGTCAGCATTCAAACAGCGAATTCAGGCCACGTTCGGAACAAAAATTCGAACATAAAAATATTAGCCGCGAACTTACAGAGTATTAGAAACAAAGTTCCCGAATTTGCAGCGCTGCATGGAAGTTATTGCGCTCAGATAGTTTTAGGCACCGAAAGCTGGTTAAATGATGATGTGGCAAGTTCAGAAATATTTAGGGAAGCGTGGAATGTATATCGGAAAGATAGATCTGATACAACTGGAGGAGGAGTGTTCATCGCTGTGGACAAAGATATTGTTTCTACTAAGATCGAGGTTGAAAGTAACTGAAGTTATCTGGGAACGCATAACAGGTCTAAAAGAAGTAAAGTTAATAGTTGGGTGTTTTTACCGGCCCCCCAGTGCTGCTGTAGCAGTTTTAGAATCATTCAAGGAAAGTCTACACCAGGTAGTGCATAGGTATCCGGGCCATGCAATATTAGTCGGAGGTGACTTCAACCTTAAGAGTATAGATTGGGACCTCGCTAGTTACATTTCAGACGGTACAGACAAGCAGTCTTGCGAGCTACTTTTGGACACATTCTCCGAAAACTGTCTTGAGCAATTAAACCGGCAACCCACGCGCAATGAAAATATTCTAGACCTTATAGCCACAAACAGGCCTGACCTTATTAACGATGTCTGTGTAGAGACAGGAATTAGTGATCATGATATCATAGCGTCAATGGTGACCAAAGTTCATAAACTAGTCAAGAAGGCTAGGAGCGTGTTTTTCTTGGGAAGAGCCGACAAGCAAATGTTACAATCACACTTAGAAAATGAATGGGCATCGTTTAATTCTGGGACTATGGATGTAGAGGAATTGTGGACTAAATTTAAATGCATTGTTAATGAAGGGTTAGAGAAATATGTGCCAGTAAAGACGATTAAGGATGGAAAAGATCCACCGTGGTATAATAATAATGTTAGAAAGCTGCTGAGAAAGCAAAGGCTGTTGCACTCTCGATTCAAGAAAGAACACGCAAATGATGACAGGCAAAAGTTAGTAGAGATTCATGCGTCTATAAAAAGATCGATGCGTGAAGCATACAATAATTATAACAGCCATACCTTAGCAAAAGATCTTTCCGAGAACCCGAAAAAATTCTGGTCCTATGTAAAATCGATAAGCGGGTCAAAGCCCACTGTCCAGTCACTAGTTGATCATTCCGGGGCAGTAATAGAAGAAAGCAAACGGAAAGCTGAAGTTCTAAATTTAACCTTTAAGAAATCTTTCACGCAGGAGGACCGCACAAATATACCACCATTTGATCAACGTACTAATTCCGAAACGGGGGACATAGCAATAGGTATTTCCGGTGTAGAGAAGCAGCTGAGAGAGCTAAATACGAAAGTCTGCTGGTCCGGATGGTATACCAGTTCGGTTTTACAAAGACTATTCTGCGGCATTGGCCCCCTGCTTAGCTTGCATTTATAGCGAATCTTTAATTCAGCGCAAAGTTCCTAGTGATTGGAAAAAAGCGCAGGTGACTCCCATGTATAAGAAAGGAAAGAACTGACCCATACAATTACAGGCCAATATCGTTGACATCGGTTTCATGTAAAATTTTGGAGCATATTCTCAGTTCGAATATAGTAAATTTCCTTGAAACGGAAAAGCTTCTTTCCATGAATCAGCACGGGTTTAGGAAACGTCGTTCATGTGAAACTCAGCTTGCCCTTTTCTCACATGACATCTTGCGAGCCATGGACAAAGGGCAACAGGCGGATTGTGTTTTTCTCGACTTCAAAAAGGCGTTCGACACGGTGCCACACTGCAGACTGCTAACGAAGATACAAGCTTATGGAATAGGTTCACAGATTTGTGACTGGCTGGAAGACTTCATAAGTAATAGAACGCAGTACGTTGTTCTCGACGGCGATTGTTCATCAGAGACGAGTGTATCTTCAGGCGTGCCCCAGGGGAGTGTGATATGACCGCTATTATTTTCCATCTATATAAATGATCTGATGGACAGAGTAAGTTGTAATTTGCGGCTGTTTGCTGATGATGCTCTGGTGTATGGGAGGGTGTCGTCTGTAACTGACTGTAATAGCATACAGGATGACTTAGACAAATTTTCTAGTTGGTACGAAGATTGGCAGCTAGCTCTCAATGTAGAAAAATGTGATGCGTATGAGTAGGAAAAACAATCCCATAATGTTCGAATACAGCAATAGTAGTGAGCTTCTTGATGCTGTCGCGTCGTTCAAATATCTAAGCGTAACATTGCAGAGCGATATGAAATGGAACGAACATGTAAGGACAGTTGTGAGTAAGGCGGACAGCCGACTTCAGTTTATTGGGAGAATTCTGGGAAAATGTACTTCACCTGTAAAGGAGACCGCGTATAAAACACTTGTACGACCACGTCTTGGGTATTGCTGAAGTGTTTAGGACCCGCAGCAGATCAGTTTAAAGGAAGACATAGAGGCGCTTCAGAGACGAGCAGCTATATTTGTTACCGGTAGGTTTGACCAATGCGCGAGTGTCACGGAAATGCTCCGGCAACTCAATTGGGGATCGCGGGAAGAAAGATGACGTTCTTTTCGTGAATTTCTGTTAAGTAAATTTAGAGGGCCGGAATTTGAAGCTGAGTGTAGTACGATCTTGCTGCCGCCTACTTACATTTCGCGTAAAGATCACAAAGACAAGATAAGAGAAATTAGGGCTCGTACGGAGGCATATAGGCATTCTTTTTTTCCTCGTTCAATTTGGGAGTGGAATAGGAAAGGAAATGCCTAGTAGTGGTACAGTGTACCCTCCGCCACGCACCTTATGGTGAATTGCGGAGTATGTATGTAGATGTAGATCATCCCGTCACTGTCAAGTTTTTGGCTTCCATAGCGATCTTCAGGTGACAATGTCACAGGAACATAAAACATTTAACTTACAAAGATATATGGGCATAAGATCAAATATATCAATCCAACACTTACATTACATGCATACAGAAATTTTGTTAACTGAACATGGAAATGATTTATTTCAATGTAAATTTAACAACAGATGAAGTATATTAATCTTATTTTTAGCCAAAAATTTGAGAGAGCAAAATGGAATTCTAGTCTGACCATTTATCTTTTGTCATGTTTAGATGAGATTATCAACCAGGTTAGAGCTGTAGCCATTACATAAAGCAATATGTTTAATGGTCTTCGTTGTTCTTGTAAGTCAACTGATAATTGTACAGAATTGTAAGACTGCAAGTTTGCAGCTCTGTGGGTGCTGCGTGCTTGCTGTGATCTCTGTATTTGTGGCTATGGTAATTCTGTCAGTGCTAATACCTATATAAAGATCCAAGAAATTGATACAAGAGCCCCACAGCTCACAGCAATTTCAATTTACTCATGTTGAGAGCATAAATTATTTAATGATTTATGTGACTGTATGGTGTTTCATGTCCTTATATTTCAACAACAGTTGTGCAATTCAGTGGCACTGATTTTAAAATATCATAGTATAGAGCCGAGAGGAGAAACCACAGCTAGGCCATCAGACTGTCTGTTCTGAAATATGAAATAATTTTGTTTAACACATCTTAGCAGAAATTTATATAACATGTAGTTCCTTTAATTTTATTTTGGATTTGCACAAAAGACTTAGTAGTATTACTGGAAATACCACTGAATTCAGTTGCAATAAATCTATTTATTAATCACATATCGATTTTGGCTCGGCAACTAACCATTATCAGTGTCATATCTACAAACTAAAAAAACTGGATCACGTAATTTGTACTTGATATACAACATCAACTTTTAGGGGGACTGAACCTTCATAGTTTTGTTCCGCTAAAACAAAACCAACCAACCAAACCATCCACCCATTTTTACATAACAAGATTGTAAACATTATGAACATACTGTAGGTTCATTTCGCAACTACCGTTTAAGTAGTAAAAGTTTACAGAAGTGAACAGAGCGCTAAACTTAGTTCATACAAACATTGGTGCAACCCCAATATGGGCGAATTCAGAATAAAATAAGTGTTTATTATTAAGCAAATTTGTAAAATATAAAAGGGCATTTGTTTATAGGTAAATTTTAACTATAAAGTTACAGAAGTAATACAATTTTATTTTATAAAATGATGAAATCAATGGCATCATAGAATGCTTGTACAGAAAAACAGTTATGGAATAACTTTATGTGTGTATACACAGTTGCACAAATACATAAAATTGTTTCAGAAACTTTGTTCATTACTATATATTAAAAATATAAAGTGACAAACAAGAACACCAAGAAGAGCCCTCTGTGGGTGCTGGAGATTATGTAGTATCATGTGTGTAAAGAGCATCTGTTTTGACTACATTCAGAAGTGAAATGTATAAATGAATACCCTTTTATATTTTTATATTTCACAAATTTGCTTTATAATAAACAATGTATTCTGAATTCACTCATATAGGGGGGTGCCAATGTTTGTTTGAACCAGCTATAGCACCACTATTCACTACTGTAAACTGTATCACTTTAAATGACAGCTTGCGAAACATACATACGGTACATTTATGTTATGTAAAAATGGATGTGTTGTACTTTTATGTACTGATTATGTGATCCTGTTTTCTTATTTTTTTAGATATGACACTGATGATGGCTAGTTACCAGCTGAAATCGATCTGTGATTAATAAGCTGATTTATTGCAACTGGATGCTGCGTTATTCCCAGTAATTATATCAACAGTCGCTGTGCACAACAATCTTACATCTACATCTACATGGGATACTCCACATATCACTTAAGTGCACGGCAGAGGGTTCATCGAACCACCGTTATACTATTTGTCTCCCATTCCATTCTCTAATTGCGTGCGGGAAGAAAGAACACTTAAATCTCTCCGTTCAAGCTCTGATTTCTCGTATTTTATTCAGATGATTATTTCTACCTATATCAGTGGAAGTCAACAATATATTTTCGCATTCGGAGGAGAATGTTGACAACTGGAGTTTCGTAAGTAGCCCACGTTGCAGCAATAAGCGGCAGCGTCATAATGATTCCCATCCCAGATCCTGTATCATTTCCCTAACGCTCCCCCCCCCCCCCCCCCCCCGTATCATGACAATACGAAATGAGCTGCCTTCTTTGGACTCTTTCGATGTCCTCCGTCAAACCCATCTGATAAGGATCCCACACTAGGCAGCAATACTAAAAAAAGCGTAGCGTATTCAGTTTCTTTTGTAGTTCTGTTGCATCTTAAGGGTTCTGCCAGTAAAACACAGTCTCTGGTTCGCCTTTCCCATGACATTATCTACATGTTCTTTCCAGTTTAAGTCTGAAGTAATAGTAATTCCTTGGTATTTTGTAGAGTTTACGGCCTTCACTTTTGATTGCTTTATCTTGTAAACAAAGTTTAACGGATTTCTTTTCGTACTTATGTGGACCACTTCACACTTCTCATTATGGATTCAAACATAGTTAACCTGATAGTATGTTTATACACTGATCAGAAGGAACACTTATAGTGCACAGAATAAAAGGAGACAGTGTTAAAACAAGATAAAAATTTAAGTATGTGGCTTTGTGTTCCAAACTCTGAGCAGCAAGAAGAGCCACAAATCCATACGCCCTGTTCGAGTGCAAGAGTAACTCTAACAACTGAGACTAAAAACTGTTTTCACAGAGATAACTGAGGATCAAATTAGCAGTCTGTCCAGATCATGTAAATATCATCAATAAACCTACACTAGGTCAGAGGTCTGGGGTTTTGGGATGGTACGAAGGATTCCTCCAGATGGCCAATGAACAGGTTGGAATAAGAGGGTGCCGTGCAGGTGTCCAAGGCTGTACCACAGGGGAGGGCAGGGATACAGGACGGCCTTGCAGAGCACGTGTGCTGTATCCATCCCACCACCATAACAGAACCTTCCTATACCCCTCCCATATTTCCATTCCACAGGGCATGATTCGAAGTCTGGCAGCTAGAGATGATGGTTGTGTGACTGTGTGAATGAATGAATGTTCTATTTTCTGAAGAAGGCCAGGACTAAGACCGATAGCTGAAAGTGTTGTACATGTGTGTATTATGTGCCTGTTGCAGCTTGTTGCAACTTCTTTGTGGTGAGTTGCAAATAGTCCTTATTACTATATTTTTAGTCTTTAGATGACTAATATGGGGTACCCTTTGTCAAAAAGAAAGCTAATGAGAAGTGCTATGCCACGACTTCCAGGTGTTGAATACCCAAGGACAGTTCTTGATCAGTTTCAACTGTAGTACAGAGACAAAAATGCATAGCCCTTGTTTTGAAAGGAGAGAACTCAAAACCATGGGAAAGGGGCCATGTAGAAGCCTGCCAAAAGGCACTTTTGAGCTGGCATTCAGCAGAGGCTACTGAGTGGGAGCTTTACCATATGCAGAAATAAGTAACATACAGTTCAGGAGGGGCTGCAGCTCAATAGAGCTCACCAGGCCACTGATGGCAATTAGGAATAGTGTGACAACAGTGAACCCTATGGAAGGCTGTTCTGGATATGTGGAGGGGAGGGGGGGGGGGGAGGGGAGAGCAGACTAGCACGGAACAAGTGGCAGGATAAAAACAAACTAATAAATATATTTAGGAAGCCTCATAGGCCCCAATAATGATGGGAACGTAAAATATGGTGCCAAGTGGTGGAACTGATTACATATATGTAGATCAAAGAAGACGTCAACATTCTGTTACTATTTAGGAAAAGCCTATTTAATTGCCATTTCCAGTGACAGTAAATGGTCTATTGTAGATTGTCCCTTTGAACCCACACTGATAAGGTGACAAGTGTCCACTTGATTTGCGAATCCAGCATAGCCTGCAGGCAACTATCTTTCAAACATTTTACATTGTACATTTATCAGGTTAATTGGCCTATAACTGCCAAGGGATCATGGGCCCCTTGCCAAACTTAAGAAGAGGAACCACAATACTGTCCCTCCAATGCGAGGAGAAAATCCTTTGAGCCAAATTTGGTAATATAATGGGAGGAGATATTGTCTTTGTGGAGGATTGAGGTGTTGGAGCAATTTGTTATGGATGGAATCCAGGCCAGGTGCTGAATCATGCAAAAAGGGACAGAAGTAATTCCTATTAAGGAAAGGTTTTGTTGTACGGCTCCTCCTAATAAGAGGTAAAACATTGATTTGTTAGCTTTGGCCTATTTGACAAGAAAGACCGTCAGATAGGAAGCAGTCACCAACACTTCACGAAAAGAGACGCAAGGTGCCTCTGTGAGAACAGACGGTTTTGTACAGATACCATCCAGTAAGGCGAGGACAGGGATTTAAGACTGCCAATGGCAACCTTGGATGCAATAGAGCATAGCTCACGCTCATGACAACAGGACGTAAGAGCCCAAAGAAAAGTGAACGTTCCAGCACGCCTGGTTGCTCTTTTGTTTAATGTAACAGGCTTCAGCATGAAGGCGTTTAATATTTGTAAGACCAGTAAGGGCTGGGTGGTACTTAAAATGCAAGGCTCAACGAAACTCAAATGGCTGCGGCAATACTTGTGGTCCACCACGGAATTGTCTGGCAGCTCAAAAGGGTCACTATTGCAGACATTGTGCAGTGACCAGCGAAAGAGACCAGGGAAGAGAGGAGGTGAAGTGAGTGAATGTGGGCAGTAAAAGTGGGTTGGGGAACCATCAGTGAGAAGGCACAGATCGTCATCTGCAAGGAACTGATCTGAGGTGGCCCCAGCTACATGTATGAACACTGCCTCACAAAAAAATGATTAGCAATGAAGTCCCCAGAAATAAGGAAAGAAGGGGGAGTTGAAGGCAGGCAGGCAGAGCATCAAATGAAGGTAGAATGTCAAGAAGAAGGCAGAGAGAGCAATTTGTAAACAGTGTCCATGTGAACCAGGACAGCAACCATTTCCAATATAATACAGGTAGGAAGCTGTGTACCAACAATATCCAAATGGATTAATGTGCAAACTCTGCCAGATGCCTGTAAGGGGCCACTTAAATCCAATAAATCACGGAACCCACAGAGTCAGCAAAGTGCATTCAATACAATGCGATTCCTGCAGAATGACAGACGAAAGGAAAAATAAGCTGTTTTAACTACAGGAGTTGAAGGTAATAGCCATTACAATTCCAGTGAACAAGTACTGTATGGGGATCCATACAGAAGGCAAACAGTTTGGGCCAATCAAGCTGCTGGGTCAGTGTCCATCAGAAGATTTCTGATCTGGGCAATGTTGGAAAGGAGGAGGAGGACACAGTGGGAGGGGAAGAGGGCCACAGGAGAGGGAAAGGTAAAGGGTGGTAGTGAGAAGAGGAGGGAGGAGAGGTACAGGATGTAACAGAGGCAGAACTGGACAGCATATGCACAGGATGCAGAAGCTCTAATTTTCAACGGGTCTCGGGGTAAGTGATGAAGGTCTTGCAGTCTTCTTTCCTCCTATTTCTTGATGACTGACACACACACACACACACACACACACACACACACACACACACACACACACACACACACACACACACACACAGTGGGGTGGAAGACAGTGGCTCCCCTCATGGAATGAGTGTGCACATTCAATGCATAGGAGAACTGCTATACAGTAAAGGCATTTGTCCAAACAACATCCATCAAAAACATCTAATTAGAAGTGGGACATACAGCTTCACATAGCATCATAAATCATTACTCTGACCACCTTTGGGATAAGATAAACACTCTGATATCAATGTGATTATCCTTAGGACTTCTTTGAACACAATTAACAAAATTGACACCTCACCATTCTAGACTGGCCCAAAGTTCCTCATCAATTTGAAGCAGGAGGTCGAAATGAAAAAGGACTCCCTCAAAAATATTTAAGTACTGGTGAGGGACAAGATCACTGCAATGTCACCAAGATGAACACAGCACACACAGCTGCAGATTGGACAACAGAACAGTTTTGATGAGCAGGGAGCCAGAGTGCATTTTAATTATTTAGTCAAACATAATATGTTCGATGAAAAACAATGGTTGGGTGGCAGTGAAGGTACCTGCCTGTCAGCCCTGGTGCAGACCAAGTAGTGCAGAAAGTGTTTCACTCCAAGCTGATGGCCTGGCCTTCCTACCAAGGGGTAGCCAGGGAGGGGAAGGTCCTCTTATCAGAGGTACTGCATTAAACTATTCCTGCCAACAGAGATGGCCATAGAACGACCTTTATGTAATTTCTCGCATTTCATTTCTGGAACATCCTCCTGCTACCACTTACTAAAATCAGGGGCTCTCCCCCACAGGTGCCACCCAGCCACAGAGAAGGCCACACAGCACAATGGCCATTGCCAGGAGTCCTGAAACCCTAAGAAGACTGGTACCTACTCCTTGGCCTGCATGGAGAGAGAACAGCCCAGATATCAGTAGTTAGACCCCTGTGTTGTCAGGGAGATCAGACAGAAGGGTACATAAAAGACTCATCTCCCCCCCCCCCCCCTAAAAAGACTAGCTACATGTGCTGATGGTTAAGCGGGCTATGGGATGAAGAGTAAGGAGGAAGTATGGAATGGTAATGCATGTGGTAGGAGCTAGGTAGGGAGTTCTTCATCTACATCTACATCAATACTCCACAATCCTCTTTAAGTTGTGTGGCGGAGGGTACACTGTACCACTACTAGGCATTTCCTTTCCTATTCCACTCCCAAATAGAATGAGGAAAAAAAGAATGCCTATATGGCCCCATACAAGCCCTAATTTCTATTGTCTGTGATCACTACACTAAATGTACGTAAGCAGCAGGAAGATCGCACTACATTCTGCTTCAAATTCCAGCCCTCTAAATTTCCTGAACAGAAATTCACGAAAAGAATGTCTTTCCTCCAGCGATCATTTGATTTCCCACAGCATTTCCACAACACTCTCACATTGTTTGTACCTACCAGTAACAAACCTAGCTGCTCACCTCTGAACTGCTAGGTCTTCTTTGAAACTTGTCTACTGTGGGTCCCAAACACTTGAGCAATACTCAAGACGTGGCCGTACAAGCGTTTTCTACATGGTCTCCTTTACAGATGAAGTACATCTTCCCAAAATTCTCCCAATAAACCGAAGTCGGCTGCCTGCCTTACTCACAACTGTCCTCACACAATCTTCCCATTTCATACTGCTCTGCAATGTTACGCTTAGATATTTGGAAGACTTGACTTCATCAAGAAGCTCACTACTAATGCTGTAGTCTAACATTATGGCATTGTTTATCCTACTCATGCACATCACCTTACATTTTTCTACATTGAGGGCTAGCTGCCATGCTTCGCACCAACTATAAATTTTGTCCAAGTCATCCTGTATGCTATTACAGTGAAAGATAACACCCTCCAATACACCACAGCATCATCAGCAAACAGCCCCAAATTACAAGTTACTCTGTCCATCAGATCATTTAGATACAAAATAACAGCAGTCCTATCACATTCCCATGGGGCACACTTGATGACACACTATCTGATGAACACTTGCCGTCAAGACCAAGATACTGCATTCTATTACTTAGGAAGTCTTCCAGCCAGTCACAAATCTGTGAACCTATTCCATAAGCTCTTATCTTCGTTAGGAGTCTGCAGTGTGGAATTGCGTCAAACACGTTTGGAAGTCAAGAAAAACAAAGTCCGCTTCTTGCCCTTCATCCATTGCTCACTGGATGTCATGGGAGAAGAGGGCAAGCTGAGTTTCACATGAACAAAGTTTCCTAAACCCGTGCCGATTCATAGAAAGAAGCTTTTCTGTCAAGGAAATTTACTGTATTCGAACTGAGATTATGCTCCAAAATTCTACAATAAACCGATCAACGATATTGGCCTGTAATTGTGTGGGTCAGTTCTCTTTCCTTTCTCATAAAGGAAGTCATCTGCACTTTTTTCCAATCACTAGGAACTTTGCGCTGAATTAAAGATTCATGAAAAATGCAAGCCAAGTATGGGGCCAATGCTGCATAATACTCTGTAAAACCGAAATGGTAATTCCATCCGGACCAGAAGACTTTCATATTTAGCTCTCAGCTGCTTCCCCACACCGGAAATACCTATCACTATTATATCCTTCATTTTGGAATTAGTACGTTGATCAAATGGTGGTACATTTGTGCAGTCCTGTGTGAAAGATTTCTTAAAGGTTAAACTTAGAACTTCAGCTTTCCATTTGCTTTTTTCTATTACTGCCTCAGAATGATCGAGTGACTGGATAGTGGGCTTTGACCCGCTTATCGATTTTACGTAGGACCAGAATTTTTTTGGGTTGGTGGAAAGATATGGCAGTGGTAATTATTGTATTCTTCGCGCGTCTATCTTTTTATAGATGCATGAATCCCTACTAACTTTTGCCTGTCATCATTTGCGTGTTCTTTTATGAACCATGAGTACAACAGTCTTTGCTTTCTCAGTAGCTTTCTAACATTATTATTATACCATGGTGGATCTTTTCCATCCTTAATTGACTTTACAGGCACATATTTCTCTAACAATGCAATGTACAATGCATTTAAATTTAGTCCACAATTCCTCTGAATTCACTGTACTGGAACTAAACGATGTCCATTCAATTTGGAAGTGTGTTCCTAACAAATGCTTATGGGCTCTTCCTAACAAAAACTCGCTCCTGCCCTTCTTGATTGAATTATGAACTTTGGTCACCATCAACACTATGACAATGTCATGATCACTTACTCCTGTCTCTACAGACATTGTTAATAAGGTCAGGCCTGTTTATAGCTGTAAGGTCTAAAATAATTCCATTGCCCGTGGGTTACCGGTTTAACTGCTTAAGACAGTTTTCGGAGAATGTGTCCAAAAGTAACTCAAGACTGCTTGTCTGTACTACCTGAAATGTAACTACAGAGGTCCCAATCTATACTAAAGGTTGAAGTCTCCCTCAACTAATATTACATGGCCTGGATACCTACACACTACCTGGTGTAGACTTTATTTGAATGGCTCAAACTGCTACAGCAGCTATGGGGAGCTGGTAAAAACACCCAACTAATAAATTTACTTCTCTTAGACCTGTTATATGTGCCCAGATAACTTCAGTTACTTTCAACCTCTATCTCAGTAGAAACAATATCTTTGTCCACAGCAACTAACACCCCCTCCTGTTGTGGCCGACCTATCTTTCTGATATACATTCCACCCCTTGCTAAATATTTCTGAACTTGTCACATCATGATTTAGGCAGGTTTCAGTGCCTAAAACTATCTGAGCACGTTAATTTCCATGCAGTGCAGCAAATTCAGGAACTTTGTTTTTAATACTTTGAAAGTTCACAGTTAATACTTTGATAGTTTAATTTTTGAGCCAAATGCAGCCTGAATTTGCTGTCTGAATGTGGACATGCGAGTGCTCATCAGAGCTAGCACCTAGCACAACAAAATCTGCCCAGTAGGTGAGAAGAAACTTCTTCAAAACAGAAGCACTAATGAAAATAAATTAGCTGGCAACAGCTCAATGCTCTCAGTAACAAATTTTGTAATGGAGGTCTAACTCCAAGGGGGACCAAACTGGACTGAGAAACAAGGTGACAGCAAGGAAAGCAAAATCACCAAGATCATCAGAACCATGGGAATAACTGGGCCATCTTAAAGGGAAACACAGAGAGAGAGGGGGGGGGGGGGCATGAGCAGTGAGGAGTTATACAAGAAGGTTGGGAACTGGGTAGTGTAATGCAGCCTGGGAAAATAAGATCAAAGACTTCAATGGCTCAGGGACCTGTGAGTGACATAAGTACCCACGGAAGATCTATGGGCCTCCTGGAGATTGTAAGGCACTCATGCTTTTGAAAGTTAAATGTTTTATATACCAGCATGGATCTTTCTGGAGTTTAATCATGCTCATTGCACCAACAAGTTTTTTGTTACTTAGATGTTGATAATGGCATTATTATTGATGGAGAATATGAAAGGCCAGTCTTGAGTGGGCTGCAGGCAGCCAGTGAAATTTTTTTTCTTTTCCACTGTTTCATAAATGAAGTTCATGTTAATTTCATTTTGTCATGAGAACACAGATGTAATTTAAGAGAAGTTTATCATTTTTTTCATTTTGTAAAAAAACTTTGCTGTTTTGTACAAATGTTATGACTTTCAAACAATTGCTTAGGCAGAAACCCAATACACTGCTTTAATTGCTTAGAGTGGATCAAGGCAATCAACGAACACTCCTGACACCACCTCCATCCTACTGCCACCTTAGTGCACCACTAGCCAATCCCTATCCCACCCAAAGTTTTCCTCCCCAAAAACCCCTCATAGCACTTAAGATCTTACCTTGCAGACCTTTTCCACTTGCCACATCCCCAAAACTCGAACAATCCACAACTTAACCATGTTGGACTTAAAGACCACCTCTCCTCCTGCTGATCCGTACAGCGGAAGAACTACTTTACCACGATTATCTACAATGAAAGCCAATCTAATTCCAACATTGAACCCTGCCTCTCCCAATTCATACGACCAACTGTGACCCTCACTCCCACCTAAGCACCCTCTGATCACCTTCCACGAATTGCATACATCCAACTTGGTAGCACCATATTTCCCTTCCTAAGAGTATCAACCTTTCAGCAAGAGAAAGGACAGCCATACGCAATCTCAAAAAAGATTCCAACCTACTCATCTTCTCTGCAGACAAAGGTTCCACCACTGTTTTGAGATTCACAGTGATTAACTGACAGAAGGCCTATGTCAATTGTCTGACTACTTCACCTACAAGTTGTGCCAGGACGACTCCATTCCGAAAGTCCAAAATGACCTAAATACCTGCTAAAATCTTATTGCCCTCCTAAGAACCTCCTCCCAAATCCATCTCCCTCACTAACAACACCCCACAGCACCTACCATTTACATGCTCCAAAAAATCCGTAGACCTAACAATCCTGGACACCTAATTGTGGCTTGTTACTGTGCTGCCACAAAGAATTTTAGCCCTTGTCGACCAGCACATCCAACCAATTGTTCGAAACCTAACCTCTCATGTCCAAGATACCAACCAATTCCTTCACTGACTCTCCACCAGTCCCATCTCTACCTCCTGGATCTGTACTTTTCACTACTAATGCAAATTACCTGCACACCAATATCCCCTATGTCCTTGGTCTTGCTGCTCTCTAACACTACCTCTCTCAGCGTCTTTCAGATGCCGACAGTGATACCTCATTCCTTATAGCCCTTACCAATTACATTCTACAATTACTTTTCTTTTAAGGACAAGTCTAAAATGAAATGCATGGCACAACCATGGACACCCATATTGCACCCTCCTTTGCCAACCTATTAATGGGGCTGTCTAGAGGAAACCTTCCTAGCCTCCCAATACCCCAAACCCCTAGTCTGGTTCAAGTTGATATTTTCATGATTTGTACTTAAGGAGAGGACACCCTATTCTCATTCCTTCACAACCTGAACTACTACTCCCACATCAGTTTTGCTTGGTCCTTCTCATACCAGCAAGTTACCTTCCTGGATATTAACCACCACCACATTGACAGCTCCATCCACACCTCCGTCCATATTAAACCTAGTAATTACCACCAGTTCCTGCACTTTGACAGCTGCCACCCATTCCACATAAAAAAAAAATCTCTCTCATACAGCCTTGCCACCTAATGAATGGCGAATATGAAATGATAAGAAGTCCCTTAACCAATGTGCCAAAGGCTCACAAAGGCCTTCACAGACATTACTCTCCCAACCTAGTCCACATCAGATTTCTCATGCTGTATCTGCCCCCCCCCCCCCAACACACACACACACACACACACACACACACACACACACACACACACACACCCCTTCCCTCCAATCCCAATAACCAGTCACAAAGGAGTGTCCTTGTCACACAATACAACCTCTGACTGGAGCAATTAAATCACATCCATCAGGCCTTTGATCATCTATCATGCCCTGAAATACAACATCCTACACAAGATCCTTCCAAGCCCTCCTAACCTCCTTGCTTCCCTCGTGTCTTATATAACACAAAACTAGTGAAATTTGTCTGCATACAGAACCCACATAACACCGAAGGTTCACATGCATATAAAGCTCGTGCAAGAAGTCGTGGCCCGTGCACAGAAACGCATTCTTGAGTTGTGCACAGGGTGAGTCCATTCCTTTGTTTCTGAGGGGTGGCTAGCTCAGTTGCCCTTTGCCTGCTGGGCTGTACACTCCGTCTGTTAAGCCAGCCGCCAAATGCGCCCCACGACCAGTAGGCAAAATGCAACTGAAACAAAGGAATGGACTCTCCCAGCACGCAAGTTGAGAAGGCAGGGAGAAAAGACTTCTTGCACGAGCTATACTTTGCACACCATCCATCAACCACAAGTTTCAGTGCTCTGTATAGTCATTTATTGACTCCAGACACTGTACCAAACACCTGCAGTGTAAGAACAGCAAAACGATGTCTCCATTCTGTAATTTATTCACATCCTTATCTTGAATAACTACATTTATACTGTCAATAGTCTGATAGCATAATTCTAGCCCCTTGTAGCACGATTATGTTTCATGAATTTCATGTGTGTCGTATGACATTTGATTTGTACCTTGTAAAAATGTGTGACCTTCTGTAAATATTCAGCAGTAGTCTGCTATCAGTTTTGGCACAGTTTGCTATTGTTGAGTGGTAAGTAATTTATCTATAATAACATTACCTACAAGTTGTACTATTTACATGGAGAAGTACTGTACATCCATTGAGCTGTGGGACTGTCTCCATTCTGAGCAAGGCTGTCAGGCAACTGGAACATTACAACTTCACAGAATTCCAAGAGCAAGTAAGCTCCAGCCTGACAAAGAAATGAGAAAGAAAGGCTGTGGTGCAACAGACCAAGCCGCACTATTAAATAGTATGTCAACAAACCAGCAGTCCCTTTTATCTTCAGAAGGTAAGCTGCCTGTGGTGCAATGCAAGCAGTGGTAAAAAAAAAAGTTAAGCAGATATCTGAATCAGAAGTCTTCCTATTGTTTAAATATACAATGAAAACATGGGAGGTGTTTATTAGATCATATCATTTCGGGATACAGGCAAACTGAAAACTAGGAAATGGACAGTCTGCTAAATATTACCTTTTTTAAAACTTCCTGGCAGATTAAAACTGTGTGCCAAAACTGGGACTCTAACCTGTGACGTTTGCCTTTCGCGGGCAAGCGCACTACCAACTGTGCTATCCCGACACGACTCACAATGCCGCCTCACAACTTTACTTCACAGAAGCTCTCCTGGTTTGCAGGAGAGCTTCTGTGAAGTTTGGAAAGTAGGAGGTGAGGTACTGGTGTAAGTAAAGTTGTGAGGCGGCATTGTGAGTCGTGTCGGGATAGCACAGTTGGTAGTGCGCTTGCCTGCGAAAGGTGAACGTCCCAGGTTCGAGTCCCGGCTCCGGCACACAATTTTAATCTGCCAGGAAGTTTCATATCAGCGCACACTCCACTGCAGAGTGAAAAGTTTCATTCTACATGTTTTTTTATTTTGCATGTGCATTTTCCATTGAATGCAGGCAGGATCACACTGCTCTAAAAAAGAGCAAAGAAGTAATGGATTACCTGAAATTCAAGATTCAGATGTCAAGAGTGGCTGTTCCCTGCACAAGAAGTAGAACATGTTAACACAGGAGAGAATAGTGGAGAAAATATTTACACAGTATCCAGTCCTCCAACAAAAAACTAAAAAAACTCTTTGTGCCACATCCAAGTCAACCAAAAAGGAAGAGAGGAGCATTACACATGCTGGAAATGCTCACCATTGCAGATTTTGAGGCTGCAAAAGTGTAAGAGTGAGAATTTACTGCAAAGAATGTCATTGTCCATGTGTGTCTTGTGAAAAACTGTTTCGAAGCTTACCATATGATGTAAGCAACAAGTCCTGTGACACATATATATAGTTGTCAATGTAGAATGATTTTGTATGTAAAATTATTCAATTACATAATTTCATTGTACTTGTTTCCTTTTCATTGCAAGTTTACAAAAAATATAAAATAATTGTATTACACTACTTCAGTTTTATAATTTGTTTCCCTTAACTGCCAGTGTGTTGTATATGACAGTTTTTTAATAAATGTATCCAATATTTTTTGAAAACAAGTACATTTTCTTAATCTTATGTGTCAGGTGATAACCTGTTATAGAAATTGATAAATTTTTCTGGTAGCGGATCTGAAGAGGATGTTCCAATTCCCACCTAACTCCCACAACATCCTAGTCCATCCCTATGCCACTCCCAATCCCAATCCCTTACCACAGGCATCATATCCCTGTAGAAGAGCCTCATGCAAAACCTGCCCAATCCACCCAGCCAGCACTTCTTACTCCAGTCCTGTCACAGGCTTATCCTACACTATTAGAGGTCAGGCCACCTCTGAAAGCAATCATGTGATTTACCAACTCTGCTGCTATTATTGCCCGGTGTTTTATATCGGTATGAAGACAAACCAGCTGCCCATCAGGATGAAAGGCCACTGCCAAACTGTGGCAAAAGGCAAGAGACCACCTGTGGTCCAGTGTGTGACTAAACACAGCACTGTGGATTTCAATGGCTGGTTTACTACCCCAGCCATCTGGTTCCTCTCCACCACCAGCTCTTCTGAAAGGCACAGATGGGAGTTTACCCTTTAACACATTATACTGCCCACAACCATCCTGACCTCAATTTAAAAACTTGCCATCCATACACCCTATGTCTTACATCTCTTGCTCCCCCCCCCCCCCCATTCACCTCCTTCCCCACTCATTATCCTTGTATCCCTCCAATTCATGTTTTCCTTGCAACTGTGTCACCCCCTTACAATAGCCACTTAATTTATTTTTCCCTTATTTTACCATTCCAATTCCCCCCAATCCCACCCCACACCTCCCTTTTATCCCCTGCCACCCCTTCCCTTCACTGTATTCAAAGCCGCATCTCATTCCCAACAATCAGAGCCTTTACAATTCATCATGCAATACAGAACTCTCCATCCCCACCCTTACCCACCATCAGCCTCCCTTCACACCATTCTTAACTCACAATCAAGATGCTTGTGGCACTGGAGTGGCCAGATATGGTGGTTGTGGGTGTTTAACTGTCAGTGATTTGGTGAATGTATGTTTCTTTTTCTGATGAAGGCCATGGCCAAATATTTATCTTGTGTGAATGTGATTGTCTATTTTTTGTGCCTGTCAGCAGCTCAGTGAGCTTCTTTAGAGTTACTTATCTATCCTACATTGACATTCCACTATTTAATAAAAACACGTATACTCTTGCTTGTCAAAAATATTTTGTCACTTTCTACAAATGTGTTACATTTGAGCATATTGTTTCACAGAAACTTAATTACAGCAAGAAGTACAACTAGAAGGCAGAATTATGTACAAAAGTCATTGCTGATTTGTGCCTGGCTGTTTTCACTTCCCAAATGTTAGCAGGCAAATTATAAATTTTGCTGTTCAGTAGTTTGTAGTATATGAGGAAAAAATATGATAAAATAGCTATTAAGCCTAGCATTTTTAGCATATTACCCTTTTAATATGGATTGTATACAAAATAATGGGACCATACAATATTTAATACTGATGTAAATCACTGGTCTTCTAGGCCTAAAATTTTTAAAGTGTTTGATCATTAAAGAGTTCAGTTCTAGTTGAAAGTCTAGCGGTAAGTGATTGAAGTTCACAGCAAATTCTCATTCCAAACATTCATCTTGCATGAAGGGACAAATTTATTCAATTGTTAAAGGCTTCACATACCACTATTCACATAAAGTTTTCACTGAGCTGCTACAAACAAATAGGTATGATGCCACATCAATTGAAACAACAACAACAATCTTCAGTCAGAAGACTATATTGTTATAAATGTCACATTTACAAGTTTTGTTTGTTTTATCTTATTGCTTAGGTTTTACAACCACAGTTGTTTAATGTAAATTTCTGCATTATAGTATTAATGTGTTACTGATTACTATAGAAAATTACAAAAATTCAAGTAACTGAAATGATGAAAATGACACACACACACACACACACACACACACACACACACACACACACACACACACCATGTGGAACT